>CM019063.1:375664501-377132302 GCA_009667805.1 Leptobrachium leishanense | reverse complement strand
TAATAAAAATATTGAGATATCCTGCTTATGGGGATTTGTAGTGATCAGAGTGAGATTATTATCAATGCAGCTTCCACAAAACATACCAATAAAATATAAAAATAATATCTGTATGTGACATAATACCTGTAGATTACAGTAACACTTCATATCTGTAATACACAGGGATTTTCAGTCATTATAACCACCTGAATCGTATCCTTGTACAGTAGTGAGTGATACCACAGCTCTCCCTGTATTCTGCCCTCTCTGTCCAAGCTGTAATGCAGCAGTAATCTATTTAAACTTTTTGTTACAGTGAGGTATAGGGCTGCTATTTGCGGATGGTTTAATGTCTCTCCAGGTTACTTGGAGATATAAGAAACAAAAGATTTAGTTTCTCCACAGGGCACACACTAATCTTGCTTTAAAAAAAAAATTGAAAATGGTCTTTTGATATGCTAATGAGTGCTTTCCAATGCATTATAATGCAAAAATGAGAACTTGATTTTGGGTGTGAAGGGGTTAACATAACCAAAATTGGAGTGACCATGACTACACCTTTTCCTTTCTTTTCTTTAATCTTTGCCTTTAGTTTTCCATCTAAACATCATTAGAGTCCACAAGGTAATCAGCAACAGGTAAGCATATATACAAATAGTTATTTAAAACAGTCTACAATGCAATGCCTTAATGCCTTTTATATGACAGCAGTGGAGCAAGTGATCCTCTAAGGTAGCCTTTGCAGAGCTGGTGCCTGGTTTTCGCTTATGTTTTATCGGCATCTTCCAGTAATCCTGGTTGTATTACTGTTTGCATCTAATGAAATGCTTCTGATCACGTAACATCTGTACTGCAATATTTGCTTCATACTCCTAGCCATATTTTTTATTTTGTAGATTATTGATATATGTTTCATTTATTCACCTTTGTAGAATTATTTTTTCAATAATTCATAAAATAATTGTATTATTCTATAGGACCTAAATGCAGGGCTTTTTTTCAGGGTGTACTTGGGGGTACTCAGTACCGGCACCTCACCACCAGCCAGAACTAACTGGAGAATGCATGATGCTCCTCCCTCCTCCTGCAGTGGCAAGCAGAGAATCGGAAGCGCTCGGCAGCTCATGTTGCTCCTGAACGCTTCCAATTGTCAGGAGTGTATGTAGGGACTGATAACCCCACTCCAGCAGTAAGTGACAAGGGAAGGCTTTTCCCCCTCTCTCTGCAGCCGCTGAAACTTTGAACAGCATGGGGAGGGGGTGTGCAGCATGTTTACACACATCTGCCAGATCTGCGGATTGTCAGGCAAGCGGTGTGATCAGAGGAGCTGGCACTGTAAGGCGGTAGTGAGTTTTATTGCTGTGGAGCTCATACACACTACGCATTACTGTGAGTTTCATTGCTGTGGAGCTCATACACACTGCGCATTACTGTGAGTTTCATTGCTGTGAAGCATATACACTCTGCGCATTAGTATGAGTGTCATTGCTGTGGAGCTCATACACACTGGGAATTACTGTGTCATTGCTGTGGAGCTCATATACTACGTATTACTGTGAGTTTTATTGCTGTGGAATTCATACATACTCAGCAAAACTGTGAGTTTCATTGCTGTGTTGCTCTCAAATGCTAGGGGATTATCCACTCAGTGCCATCGTTGCAAAAAAAACCCCAGCTAACAGCCCTGCAATACAGATTTTTCTTGCAACAGAGGCACTTAGTGGATAACCCCCATTGGGTTACAACAATAGTTGTAGTTCATTTAAAGGAACACAGTATTAAAAAATATGGTTCCTTTTATAGTGTCTTCCTTTAAGTGAACTACAACTATTGTTTATGAGGATATGAAAATAGTCATAATAATCAGTTTTTCCCCGGGCGTGAGAGTACCCCCACCTATTTTTCCAGAAAAAAAGCACTGCCTAGATGTAAGCAGAAATACTTTGCAACTGTATGTTGCATAGTGTAAATATACTGAAATATTGACATTTTATAACTGTGTTATAAAATATTATATTTGCCTGAAGATTGAGTATTGGCTGCCTTTGACAAAGGGTTTTAACTTGCTAGTTTAATTACACAAAATTAAATAATGAGTAAGAAACATGCATTTCACGTGGCAATGTGACAACTCCACATACAGGTTATACGTGATGTTAGACTTGTTCACAAAATAAACTAAATATATAAAATAAGAATAATAAACACATTTTTAATTTAGGCAAATATGTTTCCTTTAGGTTAGCCACATAAAATGAGAGTAAAAAATAGCAATCTATCTATAACACATCGGGGAGATTGAAAAAAAAGACACAACCTTCACTCGTCACTTGTCAGTTGATTGCAAACAATATACAATGCCTTCATTCCTGTGGGCAAAGCTCAACTTCATTCTCAATTTCAAAACCTAAAAGGTTTTACAAACTCCCATGTCCAAAGCAATTTTACAAAATTACTGACAATACACCACAAAGCATTGTACCTCCAAATTGCACATAAACTTTAGCTGCAATCTGAGGGAAAAGGGTGATCAATCTTTAAGAAACACATTTTTGATAATCTGTTTTAGTAATGTTATAGTACATTGTGGGCAAGTTTCGACAGCAGCTCTTGTACATGACACATAAAAAGAAAAATCAATAACATATTACAGCGCTCTGTCAGAATGTGGCAGGTATAAAATAATAAGAATGCACGTAATATAGCAAATAGAAGTCTATATAGTCCCATGCAGTGTGTGTGGCAATGAAAAAAGTGTTTAGCAGCTGTTGTTCAACTGAAAATCCATATCCGTTGTATTAAAAGATTGGACTGGTCCAAAACCTTGAAAAAGGCAACTTCAGTAACAAGACATTGCCATTCTATGATCATCACCCTGCTGACATGGTCTGGTGCTGGTTCTGTCTGGTGTTGGCGAAGTGTCAGCGGTCTCTGAATCTAGTCGCAGCTCCTATATGCCCATGTTAAACAGCAAGGCCACTGTTCCTAAACCTGACAGTAAGTCCAAGGTCTCCAGGTCCCGAAAGAAACATAAGAAGGGGTCCAGCCCTCACCAATAGGGATGAGCTGTTCGGGTTCGGAGGGTTCGGAGTTCGACCCGAACTTTGGCAGTTCGAAAGTTCGCGAATTTCGAACTTTTTGGGCGTATTCGGTTCGGGTTCGAAAAAAAAAAGAAATTTTACTGCAGAATATTATAAGCAACGGTTTATTATATATTGAATTAAAAACTAATGTGTACGTGGAAAGATTATCAACTCTAAATGACCTCTGTTCACAAACGGGTGTAACACCAGGTGTTTTCAGTCTGGTAATCAATTTGATACATTGTACAATATAGTGAGGGGGTGGGTGGTGTCTGTTTCTGATTGAGATTGGAGAATTAATTTCCCTCCTAAAACATTCTAATATGCTGCATTTAACCCTTTCGCTGCTGAGGCTTTTCACACCTCTGTGCTGAGGTCATTTTTACCGCTTTCGCTCATCATGTTTAACCGCGTGTTGTAGCCATATTTTGATATATGACCCAGACATATTATATATCGTTCTTTCCGGCAGACTTGGCAGATTCATAATATGTCATTATTGTATGTATACGTTATGTCATGTCTGTATATTATTACAAAAAATGCAATAAAATTAGAATTTTCAATAATTTATTATGTGTAAAGTGTTTTTTCTCACATTTTAACATGCGATCGTTTGCGGTTATATTTTGTATGGGGTGCGCTTGTTAAAAAAATTAGAAATGGGGTCTCGTTACATTTTTTTTTTGGGGAAAATTTAGCTTTTTTTAACGCACCGCATACAAAAATCGTTAGTGCAGCATTATTGTTCACATTATAATTGAAATGGGAACAATATTGCTGCATTAACAAAACAAAAATAAACAAAAAAAGTGTTTATTTTTTTTTAGAACTTTTTTTTAAATATTTTTTTTTTTTTAAAAAAACATTTTTCATGCTCATGTTGAGTATCCTTGGAAAGGCCATGCTCTGGCCGATCCAACGATATCAAACATTAACCCCTAGCTGCCACAGATCGGGAGATAGGGGGTTCATTGGAACCCCCTATCTCCACCATTGGTGGCAGCTAGGGGTTAACTCCAGGACTGGCATCATCGTGCTATGCATGATGACGCCAGTCCTCAGGGGGAGTTCCTGGAGGCTTGGCCGACATCCAAGATGTCGGCCAGCTCCAGGAGAGGATCACGATCCGGCACTTTTCAGCGCCGATTCGTGATCCGGCTCCCCAGGGGTTAATCACAGCCACCGTTTGGAAGGGCAGGTTGTGCCCTTCCAAACGGTGCCTGGATTAACCCTCTGCCCCCCGGCGATCGGGAGGGAGAGAGGTCCTTCGGACCTCCCCCCCTCCCTTTCAGGCGCTTCCTCCGCACATGTGGGGGGCCGCCTGAATTAGTTGGCATCGCGCCGCCGCGATGACATCTAATTGCTCCGCCGGGGTCCCGGAGTGCTGGGCTGACATCCAAGATGTCAGCCCGCACAAAGGGGCGCAGCAATCCGCCGGAATCCGCTCAGCGCATCCATAGCACAGGAGAACCACTTGGCTGGACGCGATGAGCGCGTCCATAGCAGCCAAGTGGTTAACTGGTGTTTGAAAAAAGTCTAAAGCAATGTTATTTTTCACCTCGGGATTAAACATTCACAGGGTTATTCAGAGAGCGGTGAAAATAACTGGAGAAGTGAAAATTCTAGGTCAAAATAGCCAAACCAGAAAAATTCTCCCATTTAACTCAAATTGGCTATTTGGTCTAGATTGTTCTCTTCTCCTGGCAGATCTCCTGGCTTTCACCTCTCTCTCGGGGTTGTTCAGAGAAAGGTGAAAACCAGGAGAATGGCAGGAAAAGAGAACAATCTGGACCAAATAGCCGATTTGGAAAGTGAGATAAGGCTAGGGTCAGACTAACGCATTTTTCGCAGCGAACGTCAAAAAGTGCGTCCGAACACATTGCCGTATTTTTTCACGGATTGCGCGAAAACGAATACGATGCGCATTTTTGTGATTACAGATTTACAGATTATCAAAAATATGTTTCTTAAAGATTGATCACCCTTTTCCCTCAGATTGCAGCTAAAGTTTATGTGCAATTTGGAGGTACAATGCTTTGTGGTGTATTGTCAGTAATTTTGTAAAATTGCTTTGGACATGGGAGTTTGTAAAACCTTTTAGGTTTTGAAATTGAGAATGAAGTTGAGCTTTGCCCACAGGAATGAAGGCATTGTATATTGGCCGTCATTGCCCGTCATTTGCTGCTAGTGCGGCCGTGATTAAGTGCGCCTAAACGCACGTTAAAAATTCGCTAGTCTGACCCTAGCCTAAATGGGAGAATTTTTCTGGTTTGGCTATTTTGACCTAGAATTTTCCATTCTCCAGTCATTCTCCTGCTCTTCACCGCTCTCTGAATAACCCTGACAGGGTTATTCAGAGAAAGGTGAAACTCAGGAGAATGACTGGAGAATGGAAAATTCTAGGTCAAAATAGCCAAACCAGAAAAATTCTCCCATTTATCTCACTTTCCAAATCGGCTATTTGGTCTAGATTGTTCTCTTCTCCTGCCAGTTCTCCTGGCTTTCACGTCTCTCTCAGGGTTGTTCAGAGAAAGGTGAAAACCAGGAGAATGGCAGGAAAAGAGAACAATCTGGACCAAATAGCCGAAAGTGAGATAAGGCTAGGGTCAGACTAACGCATTTTTCGCAGCGACCGTCAAAAAGTGCGTCTGAACGCATTGCCGTATTTTTTCACGGATTGCGCGAAAACGGTCATACGATGCACATTTTTGTGCGTGATTTTTTACGGATCCAAACCAGGAAACTTTGGGTGTCTGGACGATATGTTGGCCGGACATGAGCAGGGTCTGACGTCTCCAAATCAAGCACACACGCCGCTAGTGGACGCAGCGCACTCTGTACGTCCGTACTAGCGGTTCTGCGTTCTCGAAAAAATGCGTTCATTTTCCACTTGCGTTGCGCAGCCGGACTTTGGTGCGACCGTACTTCATGTATTGGCCGTCATTGCCCGTCATTTGCTGCTAGTGCGGCCATGATTAAGTGTGCCTAACGCACATTAAAAATTCGCTAGTCTGACCCTAGCCTAAATGGGAGAATTTTTCTGGTTTGGTTATTTTGACCTAGAATTTTCCATTCTCCAGTCATTCTCCTGCTCTACACCGCTCTCTGAATAACCCTGACAGGGTTATTCAGAGAAAGGTGAAACTCAGGAGAATGACTGGAGAATGGAAAATTCTAGGTCAAAATAGCCAAACCAGAAAAATTCTCCCATTTATCTCACTTTCCAAATCAGCTTTTTGGTCTAGAAGTTTCCATTCTCCAGTCATTCAGGGGGAGTGCTTTTCACCGCCAAAAAATCAGTAAACTTTTTCTGCGTGTCCGAAAATGTCTCCTCTTTTCATACAGACTGCCGCCCGAAGCAGTTGTTTATGGATAGATTAAAGGAAAAGCATTTACCGTCATTTGAAATGTAATTTTTTGTTTTTTACATATTTCTATACATCCTAGAAATCCGCCACTTCACGGGCAGGTTATGGGGACCTCCTAGGCACGATATTTGAAGGAATTTTTTGTTTTTATTTTTAACCCTTATTTCATGGAAAACTCACTGTCCCTTTTAAAAACGTTTTTTTTTTTACTTTTTGTCCTTGTTTCCTGTCCCCCAGGGCACTACCCGGACCCCCATACACCTTTTATGGCAAATATGTAGCATATATGCCCTCTTGGAGGGCATTCTAAAAAAATGAATTTTCAGCCCCATTGACTTGCATGGGGTTTCGGGTTCGGTTTCAGGTTCGGACCCGAACAAATGGGAAGTTCGGGTTCGGGACCGAACCGAACTCGGGGGGTGTTCGGCTCATCCCTACTCACCAATTGGGTGGTGCACATACCGATACTATTTTGGCTGGCCTTCTTGTTTCCACACATGGTCCTGTTCCAGAGGGTTATACCCAGATTACTGGGATAGCGGTCCGTGAAGCTAATCTGGCAGTGTTTAAAACCGATCCCAATGTCTGAAAGTTTCTGGAAGTGTCTGTAAGGGGATTCAGATCACTCTGAAGAGGAGTGGGACCCAAATGTCAGCCATGTCTGTTCCTAGTGGGAGGCCAGTCTTTTCTCGTTCTGATGAAGTGCCGATTATGTCTCGTCCTGTTGACATACCAGTGGTGCTCATGTCTAGCAGCAAGGTCGCTGTGCCCGTGTCAAGCAGCTATAGGTCTACTGTGCCCATGACCCACAGTAGACCTGTTACTACCAAACACCACAATCGTGGCCCAGAGCAGCACAGAGCCCACACAGTTAGAAAACCCCAGATTTATGTTGACACCTCTGATGGTTGTAGGGTGTTAAAGGAACACCTGGCTGGCTATAAGCGGCAACTGGCAGCCAAGACACGCCCTATACCTGAACATACAGGTCGCGTTACGTGCAGGCCCCTCAGGTCAGTTACCACACCCATCACCGACCCTCATGTCACACAATCAGGATCGGGATTCTAGCCCTATTCACGAGGATTGTGTGCGGGCATCCAATGGTGCATTGACATGTGCTCAAGACATCGAAATCTACAAGAAAGCTCTGCTTGACCAATATGACTCTGACCACTCTGAGTGGGGAGGAGAAACTTATGATGACTGGTGAGGTTCATTGCGTCATGTTTTGGGTGGTTTTGTTTGCCCCTAGTTTATTGTTGGGTGCCCTAGGCTCACCCTTTGAGGGGGGAATACTGTCACATTCTGCATCTCCAGCCCTGTCCCCCTGCCCTCTGGATTTGTATAACCTGTGCAGGCTTGTTTTTTCCTGTTGCTATTCCTGGGTTGCAGCTGAGGGGTTAATGTGTTCTGTGCTCCCAACTAGGGATGAGCTGTTCGGTTCGATGTATTCGGAGTTCGATTCGAACATCGCCCGTTCGCATGTTCGCAAACTACGAACATTTCCGCAGTTCGCCGCATGTTTGACTACAATGCACCACAATGGACCACAATGCACTTTTCCACTGGCCTGAAGCTTGTAATTGGCTACAGCCTGCACCTGACCACAGTTTACGTGCAAGACAGGTGCAAGACTATGCCACTCACGGCTCAGAGTCCTGATTGGGCAAATTTTGCCCAATCATGGGCTCACAGAGCTAAGTCCCACAGCACACTATGTAAGGTGTCCCTTGCAGCCCCAGCACGTGTTTTTTGAGAGGGGATTGTTAGTGTGTGTTCTCACTGCCAGTCTGCCAGCAGCTATTGGGGGGTCTCATTTCTACAAAATATCTGGGAATTGTTCTAATCTTTGTGTTCTCACTGCCACCAACTATTTTGGGGGTCTCATTTCTACAAAATATCTGGAAATTGTTGTAATCTTTGTGTTCTCACTGCCACCAGCAATTTTAGGGGGTCAGTCATTTATACAAAATATCTGGGAATTGTTCTAATCTTTGTGTTCTCACTGCCACCAACTATTTTGGGGGTCTCATTTCTACAAAATATCTGGGAATTGTTGTAATCTTAGTGTTCTCACTGCCAGCAACTATTGTGGGGTCTCATTTCTACAAAATATCTGGGAATTATTCTAATCTTTGTGTTCTCACTGCCACCAACTATTTTGGGGGTCAATCATTTAAACAAAATATCTGGGAATTGTTGTAATCTTTGTGTTATCATGCCACCAACTATTTTGGGGATCAGTCATTGATACAAAATATCTGGGAATTGTTGTAATCTGCGTGTTCTCACTACTACCAGCAATTGTGGGGTCTCATTTCTACAAAATATCTGGGAATTGTTCTAATCTTTGTGTTCTCACTGCCACCAACTATTTTGGGGATCAGTCATTTATACAAAATATCTGGGAATTGTTGTAAACTGCATGTTCTCACTACCACCAGCAATTGTGGGGTCTCATTTCTACAAAATATCTGGAAATTGTTCAAATCTTTGTGTTCTCACTGCCAGCAGCAATTGTGGGGGTCTCACTTCTAGAAGATATCTGTGAATTGTGGTAATCTGTGTGTTGTCACTGCCACCAACTATTTTGGGGGTCAGTCATTTATACGAAATATCTTTGAATTGTGGTAATCTGTGTGTTCTCACTGCCTCCAACTATTTTGGGGATCAGTCATTTCTACAAAATATCTGGGAATTGTTGTAATCTTTGTGTTCTCACTGCCACCAGCAATTTTAGGGGGTCAGTCATTTATACAAAATATCTGGGAATTGTTCTAATCTTTGTGTTCTCACTGCCACCAACTATTTTGGGGGTCTCATTTCTACAAAATATCTGGGAATTGTTGTAATCTTAGTGTTCTCACTGCCAGCAACTATTGTGGGGTCTCATTTCTACAAAATATCTGGGAATTATTCTAATCTTTGTGTTCTCACTGCCACCAACTATTTTGGGGGTCAGTCATTTAAACAAAATATCTGGGAATTGTTGTAATCTTTGTGTTCTCACTGCCACCAGCAATTGTGGGGGTCTCATTTCTACAAAATATCTGGGAATTGTTCTAATCTTTGTGTTCTCACTGCCACCAACTATTTTGGGGATCAGTCATTGATACAAAATATCTGGGAATTGTTGTAATCTGCGTGTTCTCACTACCACCAGCAATTGTGGGGTCTCATTTCTACAAAATATCTGGGAATTGTTCTAATCTTTGTGTTCTCACTGCCAGCAGCAATTGTGGGGGTCTCACTTCTAGAAGATATCTGTGAATTGTGGTAATCTGTGTGTTGTCACTGCCACCAACTATTTTGGGGGTCAGTCATTTATACGAAATATCTTTGAATTGTGGTAATCTGTGTGTTCTCACTGCCTCCAACTATTTTGGGGATCAGTCATTTCTACAAAATATCTGGGAATTGTTGTAATCTTTGTGTTCTCACTGCCAGCAACTATTGAGAGGGTCTCATTTCTACAAAATATCTGGGAATTGTTCTAATCTGTGTGTTCTCACTACCACCCATCAGGGGGTCTCACTGATTTATAGGAGGTTTCTGGGAATTGTAATATGTGTCTTCTCACTGCCAGCTATCAGGGAGTCCCACATACTTCTAGCAGATTTCTGCACATTGTAATCTGTGTCTTCTCACTGTTTCTAGCTATCAGGGGGTCCTATCAGGGGGTCTCACTTACTTGTAGGTGGTTTCTGGGAATTGGAATTTGTGTCTTGTCACTGGCTGCCAGCTATCAGGGTGTCTCACTGAGTTATACCAGAGTTCTGGAAATCTTTAATCTTTATACCAGAGTTGAATCAGAGTTCTGTATGTCTTTAATCTATATATCACTCACCATGTCAGAAAGACCAAAAAGGACAGGCAGACGCTCCCAGGCACAGATAAGAGGAAAAGCAACCTCTGTGTTGGGAGGCTGTGTCTCTGGTCGTCGTGGACGTGGTGCATCCTCTGCAGGAGCACGATTGTCATTTCTAACTGGTGCTGGCCATCTTAAACAGCAGCAACATACAGAGGATTTGGTGGATTGGCTAACCAGGCCATCCTCAACCTCCCAGTCCTCTGCCAGCCAGGCTTGTAGTGCTTTACAGTCCACCTCAGCTGCCAAAGCATCTAATGCAGCCTCAATATCCACAGCTACTCCTGCCGTAGCCTCACTATCACACACAGAGAAGTCAGCTGAATTGTTTGACTACAATGAGAGTGACATGCTGCTTGAGGATGCGCAGCAACTACAGTGCTCTGATTCAATCTCTGAGGTTGAGGAAGGGAGTATAATCAACCTAGAGGAAGGGGGTGCCAGTGACAAACAAATAACTGGCACTCATGTTGCCCCAGCAGCTGCAGCATACTGCCAAGTTGGCTCCAGTGACAAGGAGATAGGGGGTGATGACAATGATGATGAGGTCACTGACTCCACCTGGGTGCCTGATCGAACAGAGGAGTCAAGTGAGGAGGAGGAGGCACAACAAACATGAGGCACAGTCAGTCCAAGCCATCAGATGTCAGAGGTGCTCAGGTGCAGAGCGCTGTTGTCTCAAAGCACACATCCAGGAACTCTGCTGTCTTGGAGTTCTTTAAGAAATGTGCAGCAGACCGCACCGTTGCTATTTGTAATCTATGTCAGATGAGGCTCAAGTGTGGCAAAGACACCGGACGCTTGGGTACCACGTGCTTGAGGCGACATATGACCACCTGTCACGCATCCCGTTGGCGCAAAACTTTTCGTAGGTCCTCCTCACCTGTCTCTACTCCCACTGCCTGCCATGTCATTGACTCCAACCTCCACTGACAGGGATGATGCTACAGTAATGGATGTACCAGGTCCTTCCTTATAATGTGACAGCATCCCATCAGCTGAAGATTTACGCAGTCAGATTACGTTGCCCCAGCTGCTGCAGAGTAATAAAAAATATAGTCCCAACCATCCCCAAGCACAGCGTCTTAATGCCAGTTTAGCAAAATTACTCGCATTGCAGCTGCTGCCTTTCCAGCTGGTGGACTCTGTAGCGCTCACCCACCGAAGGAGCCACTGAATAACCTCGGGATAGTCTCACCACACTAGGAATTATTACACACCAGCACTGTTGTGGATTTTCTAGTTTTATATGCTTTACAAAAAGATAAATGCGCGTTAAATGAAATTACAGGTTGCGTCACGCGGGAAAAACACGCAGTGGAAAAAGAACGGTTAACCCCTCAGTTCTGAAGTGTAAAGTCCCGCAAAATAGCTCAATATATATATATATCTATGTACAAAGTTTAGGGTACCCGGGTACTGTGTTCGACTGGCCAGTGAACACAAAGAGCAATCTTCAATTACTTACCGTTGGTGCCCTGTGAATTTAAACAATATTGCAGTGTGCGTTTCTGTTTTGGAACTGTGGCCTGGAGGCCTCTCACCCATCCGATGAACGAAACTGTCCAGCACTCGATGCCTCGACCAAAAGATCTTCTCCGCTGTGTACTGGGACTCCGTGCTACTGAATCTGCTCCCTGCTTGCCAAATCTACGCAAGTGGAACAAACGATCCGCCACCTGCACTCCCAATTGATCGGCGCGGCCTCCTAATGCGGGGTCCTGCCGGAACCAGCTTGTCCTCCAGACCTCTCAGTGCTGCGTAGGTAGGTCCCAACACGATTACTGTCCCGATCTCCAGCACCAGTAAGACAGCGTCTGTACTCCGGCCTGGTTGCGATCCCTGACAGTTCCAACGTGCATCCTCCACCTTTCACTGCTCCGCTCACTCTACGCGCGCCAAACACGAGACTCCCTAGTCTATCCTCCTCCTGTACCACCCACTTCCTGTCCTCACACAAAGGGTGATGGGAGATGGAGTCCGCTCTGTCCAGCATAGTCCACAATATCTCCCTCTGGTGGCAGCAATAGTTCAATGCACAAGAATACAGTTTTTTAACCTCCCTGGCGGTCTAATTTTTTCAAAATTTCGTGTCTAAAAGCGTCTCAATTTTTTTTTAAAGGAAAAGTGTTTTTGTACATAGTTAGCCTGTAATAATTAGGAACTGAAATCCGTGCAATCAAGAGTTCTTACTGGTAAAATCCTTTATAAATAAATTAATAAATAAATAAAAAATAAATAGTAAATACACTGAGTCTGAGAAAGTTTTAAACACAACATAATAATTTATTATCCCAAAAATAATTATCCAAAATAATGCAAATAAATGATATTCAATAAAATACAACAAAAAACACTGAAATCTGTCTGCAAGCAAGGGTGAGACGATGTATGGTCTATTTCTTATCCTGTACTGCCACCTAGTGGCCGTTCATAAACATTACACTGTATAATCCAAAAGTGCTGTAAACTGTAAATAAGATTCCTTTTATGCTAGCCCCGCCCACTGCATCGTGTGACTCGCAGGGAGCCTTCCAGGAAGAAGCTCGCCGCGATCACACTGCGGGGGACAGCGAGGGAGCCAGTAGGAGGTGAGTAAACATCCAGCCCGAGTGTGGCTCGGGGTTACCGTTCACGGTAGCGAAATTTAACCCCGAGTCACACTTGGGAATACCGGCAGGGAGGTTAAAGCAACGCTACACAATGTTATGGAGTCATTGGGAAAGGCAGTCAACAGCAAGGTGCATGTGACTTTAGACACGTGGTCCAGCAAGCATGGACAGGGCCGTTACATTTCCTTCATGGCACACTGGGTAACTCTGATTGCAGCTGGAAGGGATCCAAGACAGAGCTCTGTGCTGGAGCTTGTTCATCCACCACGCCTCCAGAAAGCTGCTTGTATGAGGTCTGTCTGCTCCACCACCACCTCTCCCTCTTCCTCCTCCTTCTCTGTCTCTGGTGAAGTGGCAGTTAAACCGATGCGTGACAGGGGCTATGCAATGGCTCAAGCAAAAAGAAGCCATACTGTGCTTGAGCTGGTTTGTTTAGGGGACAGGAGACACACCGGGCCAGAAATTCTGTCAGCTCTGCAAGGGCAGGTGCAGAGATCGTTAACACCACGCCAGCTTCAGCTGGAAATGGTCATCTGTGATAATGGCAGCAACCTTCTCTCCGCCCTACGCCAGGGTAAGTTGACGCATGTACCATGCCTAGCACACCTCCTAAATCTGGTGGTACAGCGTTTCCTAACCAGGTACCCAAGGCTGGCAGAGCTTCTCAGCCAGGCCAGAAAAGTCTGCAGCCACTTCAGACAGTCATTCCCAGCAAGCGTTCGCCTGGCAGAAATTCAAAGAGAATTCCACCTTCCCACAAACTGTCTGATCTGCGACATGCCCACCAGGTGGAACTCAACATTAGCAATGCATCTTCACAAGCAGTAGAGGGCCATCAACGAGTACCTGTGTGAGTATGGCACAATGAAAGGTTCAGGTCAACTTGTTTCCCCCCCCCGCAGTGGCTGATGATCAAGGATGCATGCACTGTACTGTCACCATTTGAGGAGGCAACGAGGATGGTGAGCAGGGACAGTGCATGAATCAGTGACACAATTCCTTTAGTGTTCCTCCTGGAGCACACTCTGCGGGGAATTATAGATGTGGCTCTAGAGGCAGAGCAGCGGGAGGAAGTGGAGGCCTTCCCTAGCTCTCAAGGCCCCAGTCTTTCCGCAGACAGCATTCCAGCGTGTCCTCCTCAGATCAGACAGGAGGAGATGAGGAGGAGGAGGAATATTTAAGTAGTGGGGGCATTGAAGGTGGGAATTCCTCAAGGATGAGTTTTGTGTGCCCAGAAACCCAAGGACTAGTACGTGGCTGGGAGGAGGAAGTGCACGATGGGGTCATCCTCATTGACCAGGAAGACTCGGAAGCTAATGCCACCTCCAACCTACACTGCATGGGCTCCCTTATCCTGCAAAGCCTGGTAAAGGACTCCAGGATTCGTGCTATCAAGGAGAGGGATCAATACTGGTTGGCAAGCCTTCTTGATCCACAATACAAGGGTAAAGTTGCAGAGCTCATCCTGCCCTCACAGAGGGAGGACAGGATGAAAAAACTTGAGGACGCTCTAAAGGAACACTTGTGTAACATCTTTGCAGGCACTTGTAGGTTACCAAGTGATGACACAGGTGCTTCTGAGGCTGCGGTTTATCAGAGGAAGAGTGGTGAAAGGGGCCACTTGACTGATGCCTTTTTAAATTTTTTTAGTCCACGACGCCTAGGGACGTCAAATGTAGGCACCCATTGCCAGCGTCTTCACCATATGGTGCAGGACTACCTAGGGGCAAGGGCAGACTTGGATACCTTTCCAGCAGATGATCCACTGGTTTACTGGGTGTTGAGATTGGATCACTGGCCAGAACTCACCCAATATGCTATGCAGCTACTAGGTTGCCCTTTATCCAGCATGCTTTCTGAAAGGACGTTCAGTGCCGCTGGAGGTTTTGTCACAGACGAAAAAGTGCATCTGTCCACCGACTCTGTAGACCGGCTGACATTTATAAAAATGAATCAGTCCTGGATCAGCAACTAACAATCCCCTGATGCTGACGTAACGGAATAGATCGCGGATCTCTTCTGCATTCACAAAACCTCCACCACTGCACTCTTCCACAATACCACAAAAGGGTTATGGTGTGAAGGCACTTGCTGCCACCAAAGGCACAATATTTGGCTGCACTGACACTGATGCCTATATTACCAGATTTATATAATTTTCATTTTTTGGACCGCAGGGTCCAACGCTGCACTCTTCCACAATACCACAAAAGTGTTACGGTGTGAAGGCACTTGCTGCCACCAAAGGCACAATATTTGGGTGCCTGACACTGACGCCTATATTACCAGATTTATATAATTTTCATTTTTTGGACCGCAGGGTCCAACCCTGCACTCTTCCACAATACCACAGAGGGGTTACGGTGTGACGGCACTGTTGCCGACACTAAAGGCCCAATTTTAAAGCACCTATTGTTACTTTCATGCAAAGCCTGCATAAGTTTCACCATAATTTTGCCAAAAAATCACTAAACTTGTTCTGCGTGTCCTAAAATGTCTCCTTTATTAATACAGACTGCCGCCCCAAGCAGTTGTTTATGAATTGATTAAAGGAAAAGCGTTTACCGTCATTTGAAACATCATGTTTTTGTTTTTAAAGGTTTCTATACATCCTACAAATCCACCACTTCACGGGCAGGTTATGGGTACCTCCTAGGCAAGGAATTTTTCGTTTTTATATTTAACCCTTATTTCATGGAAAACTCACTGTTCCTTTAAAAACTTTTTTTTTTTACTTTTTTCCTTCTTTCCTGTCCCCCAGGGCACTACCCAGACCCCCATACACCTTTTATGGCAAATATCTTGCATATATGCCCTCTTGCAGGGCACTCTAAAAATCGAACTTTTGAGTCCCATTGAATTGCAATGAGTTTGGTTCGTGTTCGCGTTCTAACTCAAACTTTTGAAATTGTTCGAGTTCGAATGCGAACCGAACATGGGGGTGTTCGGCTCATCCCTACTCCCAACCCACCTGTTTGTCCTTGTCCTAATTATCTCCCCATAAGAGAGCAATGCACCCATAAGGCATTGCTCTGTCATTGTTCACTTCCTGGTTTCCAGTGTTATGGTTTTCTGAGAGCTCCCTGCTGTATTGTTTCATTTCCCAGTTTGTTTATCTTGTTCAGTTTATTACTCTGGTTTTGTCTTCTCTATCTTTCTAGTTGTTTCCTCTGTTATTCGTGTTCTTGATTTATTTCCTGTTATTGCTCTATTTGGTTTGTTGTTTATGTTATATACTGATTCCCTGGTTATGATCTTCTGGCTTGGCTGACTTCCCTCCCGGTTCTGATTCCCTATATCTGTATTACGTTCTCGTTCTGGTTCTGACATCTGGCTTCCCTCTTTGACTATGTTTTTGAATTATCCTTATCTGAACCATTTCTAGTGAACCCTGTAAAATGTGTTTGTCATAAGACTCTGCACGGCTTCTAAGGTAACCTTTTTCATCCAGATTAGATCCGGCTATTTTAACCCTTTCACTGCTGAAGACGTGTGGGACACGTCCTCATTGATGCACGTTGCATGCTGAGGACGTGCCCCACACGTCATCAGCTGTGCGGGACCCCCGGCGGAGATACTCACCTCTCTGTCCGGGGTCCCACGGCGTTCTGACTTCAGCGTCCTCAGACGCTGAAGTCAAGCGCCTTCCGGCGTAAATGACGTCATCGCGCCATGCGCGATGATGTAATTTCCAGGTGACCCCCCGGCAATGCCGGGAGATAGCCTGGAAGGGAGGGGGGGGATCCGTTCGGATCCCTCTCCCTCCCGATCGGGAAGGAGCAGCGGTAAAAGCCAGGCACCGCTTAAAAGGGGAGAGTCTCCCCTTTTAAGCGATGCCTGGCTTTAACCCCTCAAGTGCTGGGTTGCACTTCAGCGCCTTGCGGCGCCGAAGTGCAGCCTATCTCCGGTGGGGGCCGCCATCTTGGATGGCGGCTCCGCCCCCGGGACTCCCCTCGCTGTCTGACGTCATCACGCATAGCGTGATGACGTCAGATAGCCGGGGAACCCCTAGCTGCTGGGGATTTCCCAAGGAAATCCCCTGGTGGAGATAGGGGGTTCTTGTGAACCCCGATATCTCCAGAACCGTGGCAGCTAGGGGGTCATGGAGGGTGTCATTTGAAAGGCCTGAGCATGGCCTTTCGAATGATATCCAACATGACTAGGTAAAAAGTAAAAAAAAAATAATAAAAAAATAAAATATAATAATAAATAAATTTAAAAAAATAAATAAATAAAAAAAAAACATGTTTTTTTTGTGTGTGTTGTTTTTATTAATGCAGCAATATTGTTCACATTTCAATTATAATGTGAACAATGATGCTGCACTAATGATTTTTTCTATGGGGTGCGTTTGCTAAAAATCACGTAATTCCCCCCAAAAAAGTAACAAGTCCCCATTTCAAATTTTTTGTACAAGCGCACCCCATAGAAAACATAACCGCAAACGCTCATGTGATAAAATGTGAAAAAAAACACTTTACACACTGCAGATGATTAAAAATTCAATTTTTATTGTATTTTTTGTTATAATATACAGGCAGGTCATGACGTATACATATAAAAATGATATATTATGAATCTGCGTAGTCTGCCGGAAAGAACGATATATAATATGTCTGGGTCATTTATTAAAATGTGGCTTCAAATCGCGTTTAAACATGATGAGCGAAAGCGGTAAAAATGAGCTCAGCACACAGGCGTGAAATGCCTCAGCAGTGAAGGGGTTAAGGACCGGCCTATCAGAGAAGGGCTGCTGTGGTATAGCTGTGCAGAGGTCTCCAGTTAACCCTGTGTTATATACATACAGTGGCAAGAAAAAATATGTGAACCCTTTGGGATTACGTGGAGTTTTGCATGAATTGGTCATAAAATGTGCTCTGATCTTCATCTAAATCACAACAATTTGAAAAACACAGTCTGCTTAAAATATTACAACACAAACATTAAATGTTTTCATGTTTTTATTGAACATAACATGTAAACATTCACAGTGCAGGGTGTAAAAAGTATGTGAACCTTTGGACTTAATAACTGGTTGACCCTCCTTTGGCAGCAATAACCTCAACCAAACGTTTCCTGTAGTTGCAGATCAGACCTGCACAACGATCTGGAGTAATTTTGGACCACTCCTCTTCACAAAACTGTTTCAGTGTAGCAATATTCTTGAGATGTCTGGTGTGAATCGCTCTCTTAAGGTCATACCACAGCATTTCAATCGGGTTGAGGTCAGGACTCTGACTGGGCCACTCCTGAAGGCGTATTTTGTTTTGTTGAAGCCATTCTTTTGTTGAATTACTTATATGCTTTGGTTCATTGTCCTGCTGCATCACCCATCCTCTGCGGACTTCAGTTGGCGGACAGATGGTCTTACGTTTTCCTGAAAAATGTCTTGATAAACTCTGGAATTCATTTTTCCATCAATGACAACAATCCGTCCAGGTCCTAAGGCAGCAAAGCAGCCCCAAACCATGATGCTCCCTCCGCCATGTTTTACAGTGGGGATGAGGTTTTGATGTTGGTGTGCTGTGCATTTTTTTCTCCACACATAGTGTTGTGTGTTTTTTCCAAACAACTCAATTTTGGTTTCATCTGTCCACAGAATATTTTTCCAGTAGTGCTGTGGAACATCCACTTGCTCTTTTGCAAACTTCAAACGTGCTGCAATATTCTTTTTGGACAGCAATGGCTTCCTCCGTGGTGTCCTCCCATGTACTCCATTCTTGTTTAATGTTTTCCTTATTGTAAATGTGTCAACAAAAATGTTAGCATGTGCAAGAGATTTCTGTAAGTCTTTAGCTGACACTCTAGGATTCTTCTTTACCTCATTAAGCATTCTGCGCTGTGCTCTTGCAGTCATCTTTACAGGACGACCACGCCTAGGGAGAGTAGCAACAGTACTGAATTTCTCCATTTGTAGACAGTCTGTCTTACCGTGGACACATGAACATCAAGGCTTTTGGAGATACTTTTGTAACCCTTTCCAGCTTCATGCATGTCAACAATTCTTGATCATAGATCTTCTGAGAGCTCTTTTCTGTGAGGCATGGTTCACATCAGGCAGTGCTTCTTGAAACCAGTAAACCCAAAACTGGTGTGTGTTTTTAAAGGGCAGGACAGCTTTCAGCAAAACATCCAATAATATCGCACTGATTGGACTCAAGGTTGGCTCACTCCTGGCTCCAATTAGCTCTTGGAGAAGTCATTAGGCTAGGGGTTCACATACTTTTCCCACCCTGCACTGTGAATGTTTACATGTTATGTTCAATAAACACATGAAAACATATAATGTTTGTGTTGTATTATTTTAAGCAGACTGTGTTTTTCAAATTGTTGTGACATGGGGGCGTGGCCAGCAGCCGCACATGGTGGACGTGTGCTAGACCTGCTCCTGCAAACGTCAGCAGAAAAAGCGGATTATAACGGCACCCAGACAAAGTTGGAGACCCTCCATGAAGCCACAAGATTGGGAGACATAATGGCGGCAGCAAGGGCGAGAAAGCCCTCAGAGAAGCAGGACTTCTTTACCCCAAAACCTGGGAAGAGCAAAGACGGCGTGGCCCGCCAAAATGGCGGCGACCAGCTTTGCCCTTCCGCCCCGGTGCCTCCAGCGTCAGCAGCAATGGACCTGGAACGCTTCTCCACACGGATGGAGGGGCTGCTGAAAGACCTCTCTACTAGTCTGACCTCTCGGCTGGACGTGATGGCTGCCGGGACATCAGCGATATAGGTGAGCGGACCTCCAAACTGGAGGATAAAATGGCCGAAACGACGGAGGCCCAAAACAGCATGGCAACAAAAGTGGAGGAGCTGGAAGATTCCTTAGAGAAATATGCCCGTAAATTAGCAGACCTAGAAGATAGATCTAGGCGCCACAACTTAAAGATAAGGGGTGTCCCGGAATCCATACAACCGAAGGACTTACAAACATACACCACGGAATTCTTTAGGCACATCCTACCAGAATCCACAGAAGATTCCCTCTTTTTCGATCGGATCCACAGAGTCCCTAAACCACCATCAGCTCCAGCTAAAGCCCCGAGAGACGTAATCCTGCGCCCACACTACTTCAGGCCATACTACGAGCTCTGCGGGACCAAGAGATACTTAGTCCAGAATACCAACACCTCTCTGTATTTCCGGTTCTATCTCAGGCCACACTGCAGCAGCACCGACGATATTGCCTCGTGACTGACGCTCTATGGTCAGAAAAGATTTCGTATTAATGGGGGTACCCGACCAAACTAATTATCATCAGGAATGGAACACCTACGATCATCATGACACAGCTTGACAGTCGCCGCACACTGGAAGAGTGGGGCCTGAAGGTTCAGGACCGCCGAGATCACAGCTTGCCCTCCTCAGGCAGGGTGTCTCAGGACTGGCACTCCCGTTGACTGCTTGCAGACCGCAGACCCTTTTCGAAGACAGACAACACAGACGCCTTCTCTCAGGTTTAATTTTCTTCTTTCCAACTGTTCTGATTTTTCACGTTGTCCGCTGGCACGCAGGATACCACGATACCCTTGTCTCCCTCTTCGTCGGAAGAGCTTGGGGTATCTCCCCTCCTCCTATTACAGGGGATGCGGGACTCCCCTCTGGAGACTTGACGTTTTTTGTACATAGTACAAATCAACACCAACACCTGTTTCAATCTCGTTACAGCCACGCTGTACTATGGTTATGTTTTATTTCTGTTTTGTACCCCACCCTTTCCCTCATCCAACCAAGTCAGGAACTACTAGAAGCTCTCGCAACTTCTCACTCTAACAGAAGACCCAGTGTTAGAGCTGTGTTCGCTCCCTATGATTTGATGATAACTCGGCAATGTCACATTTACAATTGTTGTTATGAAATTATTGTCATATAACGTAAAAGGTCTGAATGTGCCGGTGAAACGGTACTCCCTGAATAAGACCCTAAAATTTCATGATGCAGACATAGTATGTCTCCAAGAGACACATTTCAGGCGAATAGATCATCCCAAGCTACATGTCCCACTTTATCAGACTCAATACCACTCTACGTTCACCTCAAAATCCCGAGGAGTATCCCTTTTAATTCACAATCGACTTGCATTCCAAGCCCATAAGATTCTTACAGATCCGAAAGGTAGATATATCATTCTAGTATGCACCATTAACTCCGTCCCATACACACTGGTTTCGATATACGCCCCTAACGTCTCTCAAATTCAATTCCTTACCCAAACTTTGAGGAAAGCGACGGGTGTTCAAACGGGGACCCTTATACTGTGTGGGGATTTTAACATAGGTCTTGATTCCCTAAAAGACAGGTCCACTCAAACAGCACCTACTCTATCCAAGGCCTCGACACGCAAGCTTCACTTACTACTCCAGCAACATGACTTATATGCCGCATGGCGGCTACAACAACAGCAAGAACGCGACTACACATTCCGCTCAAGGGTCCATAATAGCTACACCAGGATAGACTACTTCATGGTGACCGGGGTGACCCTACCTCGAATCGTAGACTGCCAAATAATGCCGTTCACCTGGTCAGACCACTCTCCGATACTACTAACATTAGGAGACACGTATTCGTACTATACTAGACCGCCGTGGAGACTTCGTGACACATTGCTGAAACAAGACCTGGCGATCCAAGCCATCCAAACCGCTATGACTCACTACTTTGATGAAAATGCAACACAAGACATGAGTCCTCTCATGGTCTGGCAAGCTCACAAGGCAGTTATCAGAGGAGTGGGTATACAATGGTCCGCGCAACAACGCAAATCATGCATGTCCAACAGGTTACAATTACTTACCACCTTACAAGATTTAGACACACGCAACAAATTGACTCCGTCTCAAACCACAGCTGACCTCATAGATTCCACACTCGCCTCACTCAGAGACCTAGAAACAGACGGATACTTCCATACTATGACCCGTATAAAAGCAACATATTACTCTCTTCATAATAAACCAGGGCGATTCTTAGCTAGAAAGCTCCAACTCATCAGAGCGTCACGGAAGATACATGCCCTCCACACTAAGGATGGGGACATCCACAACCCCCGAGATATAGCAAATGGATTTGCAAACTACTATGAAAAATTGTATAACCTAGGCACGGACGATGAGATTTCTCGACCGACCGTGGCCACAGTGGCCACTTATCTGCAAAACATACACCTCCTCGCTCTCTCGCAAACACAAATAGCAAGCCTCTCCTCTCCAATCACAATAGAAGACATTTCTATAGCCATTAAGGCCCTACCAAATGGAAAGGCGCCGGGACCAGACGGCCTCTCCGGTTTATACTACTCCACATTTTCGTCTCAATTGATCCCACACCTTCAAAAAGCTTTCGCTGAGGCGAGAGAAGAAGGCTCCTTCCCAGTAGACATGTTGAGAGCACACATAATCACTCTACCCAAACCAGGGAAACCACCTAACCGATGCCCTAATTTGCACCCCATCTCCTTAATCAACATTGACATAAAGCTGTATGGTAAAATCCTGGCTACCCGCCTGCAATACCTTCTGCCAACCCTAATAGAACACGATCAGGTAGGATTCATAACCAAACGCCAAGGCCCAGACAGCACTAAAAAACTCCTTACCTTAATGGAAACCATGAATCGAGGGAGGTCCCCCAGTTTGATCCTGTCATTAGATGCCGAAAAGGCGTTCGACAGGGTCAGCTGGCTATTCCTCTCGCGGGTTCTACTTAAATTTGGTTTCCCGGATTCATTTCTAAGAGCCGTTCAAGCCCTATACGATTCCCCGTCGGCCAGAGTACTTAACTCGGGTTTCCTCTCGGACGAGTTTATTATGACCAATGGCACGAGGCAAGGTTGTCCGCTCTCCCCACTCCTATATGCTCTAATACTGGAATACTGGAACCCATGGCACAAGCCATTCGGCAGAATGACTCGATCCGGGGAGTCTCGGTTGGTCCCACAACATTCAAACTAAATTTATACGCAGACGATATCTTACTGACCCTGACAGACTCAGACACCTCACTACCAGCACTGAAATGGGAACTGGAATCTTATGGAAAAGTTTCTTACCATCTGGTAAATGCGCAGAAAACCCAAGCCTTACCATTAAATTTTTCTAATACCCAATTGACAACCTTACGCTCCCAACACAACTTCGATTGGCGATCCGAATACATAATATACCTCAGTCTTCACATAGCAAAAACCACGGAGGGCCTTTATAAACATAACTATGACAAACTACTATGGGAGGGGAAATCTCAACTGTTTCAATGGCGATTGAAAGAAGTGTCATGGCTGGGCAGGATGGCGGTGGTAAAAATGATGATATTACCAAAAATCCTATACCTTTTCAGATCCCTACCATTAACTCTGTCAAAATCCTACCTGGACCATTTGCAGACCATTATCATGAATTATATATGGCAAAACAAGAAACCAAGAATACCACGTAGCCTACTATACTACAGACACAGAGACGGAGGCCTTAAAGTAGCCCACGTCCACAGATATTATTGGGCGTCTTGTCTTGCAACCTTATCGGAAATTGTACATATTCACCCCCCATCCCAGTGGTTGGTCATACTTTCAACCTTTACAAACGGCCACGACCTTTCCAATCTGCTATGGATACCACAAAAGTCCAGACCAAGACTCCCATTTCTTTTACCACTTGCATCCCTGCTGCTACGGATTTGGGATCAGCATTCCTCCCTCTTTACACAACATAACCCATTGTCATTGGCCACCCCACTCACCTCACTAACATACCTCCTGCCGCACTTTCGAGCCCCTCCGTGGATCCGTTTAGGAGTCACACATCTTCATCATTTCTTCACGCCGCCAGCCATCCTGCCCTTCCAATCCATGCAAATGAAATACAAGGCATCATCCGATTTGTTTCTGTCATACTCGCAAATATATTCATACCTGCGCAAGTGCAATATACTGGGAAATCTGCGTGCCACCCTCCCACTCCTATCGGAGTTCGAACTGTTCTGGTTGCACCCGATCTCAACTACTAAACCCATTTCACTGTTTTACAAATTACTCACGACTCCCGTCAAACCGATCAGATGGTCTTACCAAGCTACATGGGAAAAGGACCTCAACAAGTCCTTTACCCCTACACAATGGGCAAAGGCACACATGTTTGCAGCTGGTGCCACCAGGTGTGCCACACTGATCGAAACACAAAGGAAAGTGCTATATTGCTGGTACTATACACCACATCGATTAAAACGAATGGACCCCCGATCTTCGGATGTCTGTTGGAGATGCTCGTTGGCGGTGGGTGATATGGGCCATATCTGGTGGCACTGCCCTGGGATTGCTCCCGTATGGTCCAATCTCCCCAAGCTAGCCACGGAGGTCCTAAGGTGCGATATCCCTTGCTCTCCAGAAGTCCTGCTGCTTGGAATGATACACCTTCCACGGCAACATCTAACAATGCTTTTCATAATGGTTTCATCAACTATGCTCCTAGTTGCACGTAACTGGAAATCAGATGTCGTTCCGACAATAAAACAGATAGTGACAACACTTAACCAGTACAGATCTTTTGACTAAAGAGCAGTATTCAGGGGAGGGAGCGCACCACCTCGAAGAGACCCCTGGACATTGTGGGACATTCACAAAATTTATAAGGCCCGCGGTCTCTGATAAGCAAAATATTGAATAAGATTTCCCTTGAATCATTCAGTGGACCTCGCTTAAACATGCAGAGAGCACTATTGTGATAACTATGACACGGATGTAACGTACTTTCCTGACATTACATTTTTCCCCAACCCCCCCTCCTCCCTTACTGTTATTGTTTTTTACTTTTTAAAAAATGTAGAAGTTGACATACACTAGGTGAAGTTACGAGTGTTGAAGTGCACTGTAAGATCACTATCATAATGGACAGCGGGCTCGCTGTCCACGGATTGTATTGTCTTCTTCTCAATAAAATTTTTTAAACAAATTGTTGTGAGTTACATGAAGATCAGAGCACATTTTATGACCAATTCATGCAAAAACTCCACGTAATCCCAAAGGGTTCACAAACTTTTTCCTGCCACTGTATATATTGCTGTGTTAATCTTACCTGTTATTGCTACCAAGACTGGTATCTCTGCATATATTGGCTTTCACCTCTACCAGGGCCTTACCACGGCACAAGCCTGATACCGCCAACGTGACAGAGACGTATATACTTAAGTTTTTTTTGCCTCAATTAATACACCTCTATATGAGCACCATTAGTTGCACGAAGCACACCAAGACAGTACTCGATTTCTTGCCATGTTCGCTTCAGCATACCCTCATCAATGGTGGCATTGGCATCAGTGATCCTCTGCTTTAGATCAGTGATGTCCCGTACCTTTGTTCAATACACAATGGGCAGTATTACAATGTTGGTGCTAACTTAACCAGAGCTGTTGTAAACTTATAACCTCCATAGACTGTAATGGCTCTGGAAAGTTTACAACAGCTCTGGTTAAATTAGCACCAACTATGCAATATGGCCCACCCAATATCTTTAACATAACCCCATAAAAAGAAGTATTTTTTCCTCGGCAAGACCTCAATTACTGCAAATATTTACCTTGACCTTTTGACTGAATACATGGCACCACCACTACATGACCTTCAACCAAACATAATTTTCCAGCAAGATGGTGCACCACCACATTGGGTACTGCATGTTTGTGGATCCGTAAATGAAACATTTCCAGACCGGTGGATCTGAAGGGGTGGCCCAATTCCGAGGCCACCTTGTTCACCAGATATCACCCCCCTTGACTTCTTTCAATGGGGTTATTGTGTATTCAACAAAGGTACAGGCAGAGCACACATGGGTTGCAAAATCCCAGCAGTCTGGTGCTAAGCACAACGCGAATATACAATGTAGTAGGGAGCTCCTAGGTCTTTGTAGAAAATTAAAGTTATAAATAAAAAGATCAGGTCGATGTTTTAGGCTAGGGTCAGACTAACGCATTTTTATGTTGTCTGTGAAAAAGTGCGTTCGAACGAATGGACGCATTTTTTCCCGGAATATGTGATAGCGGTCATACGATGCGCATTTCCGTCCGTGATTTTGTACGGATCATCAATAAAACTCTTTTTGTGTCTGGACGTTATGTTGGCCGGACATTAGCAGCGTCTGACATCTCCAATTCACGCACACACGCTGCTATGCGGACGCAGCGCACTCTGTACGTCAGTACCTGCGGTTTCACGTTCTCGAAAAAATGCGTTCATTTTCCACTTGCGTTGCGCAGCCGGACTTTTGTGCGACCGTACTTCGTATATTGGCTGTCATTGCCCGGCATCTGCTGCTAGCACGGCCGTGATTAAGTGCGCCAGAACGCGCGTTCGCACTGCCTCAGTCTGACCCTAGCCTAAGCTCACATCATGGAGCTTTCACAAGGACATAAGTTCTAGGTACATTAACCACATTTATATAGAATAAAAGGAGGCGGGTCAGTCTGTGGGGGAAAATGTTTCCTCCGCAGACTGAACCCCAAACCCAAACTCCCCTGCAGGACTGAATTAGTAATTAGTGCACAATGCGTGCTTGGGTCTGCTAGAGACATCCCGTGAGAGACAGAGGATAATAAGAGAACATAGTCTTAGATTAGAGGGGCAAAGGTTTAAAAGTAACATCAGGAAGCATTATTTTACTGAGAGGGTGATGGATACATGGAACAGCCTTCCAGTTGAAGTGGTAGAGGCCAAAACAGTAATTGAATTTAAGCAGGCATGGGATAGGCATAAGGCTATCCTAAACAAAAGATAAATCCAGGTAAAGTATTCATGTAATTGGGCAGACTAGATGGGCCGAAAGGTTTTTATCTGCCGACATTTTTCTATGTTTCTATGTTCACAGTGGACTATCTAACCAACGTTTGGGAATTTATTCAATTTGGGAATTGATGATGTCTTTGTTTTGTGACTTTGCAGTCAATACTCAAGCCAGACTGTACACATAAACGGTTTGACGGCTTGTGTCCCAGAATCGCTGAGTCTGAAAGAAGCACAGAGGTCTGTCAGCTCATCCTTTCATCACTGATAAGTTTCTCTTGGAATTCATGGGTTTGTTTGGAGAAACACCCAAAGGAGGAAATAGGTCACCTCCAGTTAATGATCGACAGAAAATACAAATTAATCATGAATCGTTCCTTACATGGCTCATGTAAATGTGAGTGTAAATCATTCCATATAAGGAAGAATATTTTGATGGCAGTATTGCATTATGTATTATTTCTGTTTTCTATTTTCGAGTGTTATAAATAGGATCAAGCCAAGATGAATTAATAAATACAGAAAAAATGGCGTCGCGCCCATACTCACTTATTTTCGGAGCGGCAGCAACTGCCAGGAGTAACAGCCCAGTCAATGTATAAAACATAACAAGGAAAAAGAGTGTCATCTGCGCTCGCTCCTATGTGTTCCATGTACAACAAAAATGAGGTTTTGTTTGTTTCAATGGCCATTGCAACGTAAGCCCACTCGCCACTTCAAGGCACCTCTTTAGAGTGGGTACCTAACAATTGTAACCAAAGGGCCGCTCTACTGAGCAGCTCCAAGCCCCTCCAGCTGCTTTTCAGCCAAGGAGAGACAAAGATGGTGGGTTTTATTTATACACGCACCAAGCACTTCCCATTTGGGATCAAAAACAAAAACTATGTATATCATGCTTGTAACACCAGTCCGTCGTTCTGCAGCTGTTCCTCTTTCCATGTTTTTGATTTGATCCCAAATGGGAAGTGCTTGGTGCGTGTATAAATAAAACCCACCATCTTTGTCTCTCCTTGCTGAAAAGCAGCTGGAGGGGCTTGGAGCTGCTCAGTAGAGCGCCCTTTGTTACAATTGTTAGGTACCCACTCTAAAGAGGTGCCTTGAAGTGGCGAGTGGGCTTACGTTGCAATGGCCATTGAAACAAACAAAACCTCATTTTTGTTGTACATGGAACACATAGGAGCGAGCGCAGATGACACTCTTCTTCCTTGTTATGTTTTATACATTGACTGGGCTGTTACTCCTGGCAGTTGCTGCCGCTCTGAAAATAAGTGAGTCTGGGCGCGACGCCATTTTTTCTTTATTTATATATATCATGCTTGTAACACCAGTCCGTCGTTCTGCAGCTGTTCCTCTTTCCATGTTTTTGTTTTTGATCCCAAATGGGAAGTGCTTGGTGCGTGTATAAATAAAACCCACCATCTTTGTCTCTCCTTGGCTGAAAAGCAGCTGGAGGGGCTTGGAGCTGCTCAGTAGAGTGGCCCTTTGGTTACAATTGTTAGGTACCCACTCTAAAGAGGTGCCTTGAAGTGGCGAGTGGGCTTACGTTGCAATGGCCCTTGAAACAAACAAAACCTCATTTTTGTTGTACATGGAACACATAGGAGCGAGCGCAGATGACACTCTTCTTCCTTGTTATGTTTTATACATTGACTGGGCTGTTACTCCTGGCAGTTGCTGCCGCTCGAAAATAAGTGAGTATGGCGCGACGCCATTTTTTCTGTATTTATGTATATCATGCTTGTAACACCAGTCCGTCGTTCTGCAGCTGTTCGTCTTTCCATGTTTTTGTTTTTGATCCCAAATGGGAAGTGCTTGGTGCGTGTATAAATAAAACCCACCATCTTTGTCTCTCCTTGGCTGAAAAGCAGCTGGAGGGGCTTGGAGCTGCTCAGTAGAGCGGCCCTTTGGTTACAATTGTTAGGTACCCACTCTAAAGAGGTGCCTTGAAGTGGCGAGTGGGCTTACGTTGCAAGATGAATTAATATTAGTATTTTGATATTACATGTTCTTTCACCATAACACGAGGAGTGAGGGGACATAACACGTTTCTTCACATTTATTTATTGGCACGGTTTAAAATTTTTCGTTGTGTGGACAATAACAGTCTTTGCACTGTTTCACCACTTGTATTAAATTTTATGTGTATTTTACTGATTTTATACACAGTTCCACTGTGGCTGCATGTCTAATCAGGTATTATTATTATACACTTAAGCGCCTAAACACTTGTATTATGATTTTTGCTATTTCAGAAATTAATCTGGTAGACAGAGGCATGCCTTTTGTAACAACCAGAGACCGGGAATCAATTCAAGGCTGGAGGACCAGACCCACTTAGGGGCGGACTGACCCATCGGGTTTCACGGTTCCCAGATCCCACCACGCAGTACTTAACACCCCACACTCCACAGAGCCCAGAAGCTACCAACAGAGTAGCCGTGAAAGATCTCTAGCTGTCTGGTCCTTAGAATTGGCCAGGTAAACTAGCTAGACAGAAAGGGTTAACAACACGGGGAGTAGTCAGCCGAGCCAGAATCAGGAATACAGAGTTCAGAATGGTCAAATGGAATAGCCGGGTCAATATCAGAGCAGTGGCGTAGTACAAGAAAATGGTCTAGGGCAACAGAAGGCAGAATAGTCAGAAACAAGCAGAGGTCAATAACGGGTTAATTCAATATAGCAGTCAGGTACAAGGAGCTCAGGTATGGATAACCACGATCTGGCAACTGCTGAGAATACACTGAGGGTTTTTAAAGACCTTCACCAGGCCACGCCCCCCACTCAAGCCACGCCTCATGCAACCACTTCCCTGCCTGTCTCCATTTAAACCGGGCATTGGTCAGCGAGCAGCATCAGACATGCTGCCCTCAAGCACACAGGTAGGGCTGGAAGCTCCCAACGTTACAGTACCCCCCTCTCCACGGGAGGCCACCGGAGGACCAACAGGACGAGCGGCAGGACGACCACCAGGGCGATCGGGGTGTGAGGCATGGAACGCCCTGACCAACCTAGAGGCAGACATGTCGGAAGCTGGAATCCAGGACCGGTCTTCTGGACCATAGCCCACCCAATCGACCAAGTACTGCAGAGCGCCCCTGCACAGCCTAGAATCCAAAACCCTCCTAACCTCATACTCAGATTCACCATCAACCTGAATAGGTGGAGGAGGAGGAACGACCCGCGTGTACCTGTTACACAACAATGGCTTCAGTAGGGAGGTGTGGAAGACGTTGTACATGCGAAGATGTTTAGGAAGGGCAAGCGCATAAGCCACAGGATTAACGCGGCGAATGATCCTATATGGACCTATAAACCGAGGTGCCATTTTCATAGAAGGCACCCGCAACTTCACGTTCCTAGTGGACAACCAAACTCTATCCCCCACGTTATAGGAGGGAGCTTGTAACCTATGCCTGTCAGCCTTGCGTTTCTGGACAGCAACATTGCGCTCCATATTTTCTCGAATCTGTCTCCAAATCTCTTGCAGTTGAGTGAGATGGTCATCGAGAGCCGGGATGACCTGTTCAGTAAACTGAAGCGGTAGAGCCGGAGGGAAAAAACCATAGATGGCAGAAAAAGGAGAGTGGCCAGTGGTCTCATTAACGGCGTTATTACGTGCATACTCAGCCCAGGGCAACAACTCCGACCAATTGTCTTGTTATTGTGTGGTAAAGCAACGTATGTACTGCTCGAGACCCTGATTTGCCCTCTCTGCTGCCCCATTGGTTTGTGGATGATATGCTGAAGAGAAGGCCAATCGCACCCCCATCTCTGCACAGAAAACCCTCCAGAAATGAGAGACGAACTGGGCTCCTCTGTCAGAGACTATTTCAACGGAACCCCATGTATTCGTACAATCTCTCTAGCAAATACAACCGCCAGTTCTTTGGCTGTAGGAAGCTTAGGTAGAGGGACAAAATGAGCCATTTTGGAGAAGCGGTCTACAACTGTCAGAACCACAGTATGACCCTTGGACTTCGGCAAGTCCACAATAAAATCCATAGATAGATGAGACCAAGGCCTCTTAGGCATGGGTAAAGGCTGCAATAGACCGACAGGCAAGGATTTACTGGTTTTGCTTCTGGCACAGACTTGACAAGCCAAAACAAACAGACGGACGTCCTGTAGCATGGTGGGCCACCAGAACTGTCTGGAGATACTGGTAAGAGTCTTAGTAATACCAGGATGACCTGCTGGTTTAGAATCATGAAACATTATGAGTAATTCTTGTCTTTCCTTTTCAGGTATAAACAACATATCTGGAGGCTTGTCAGGGGGAGCCCCTACTTGAACTGCCTGGAGGCGTTCCAGGAAAGGCGAGGAGACAGACAAGACTGTGGAAGCCACAATACGTTCAGGAGGAACTATAGGATTGTGGTCTTGTGTATTAGATTCATACGGGTCATATTGACGAGATAAGGCATCAGCCTTTACATTGCAGTCATCTGGTCTGTAAGTCAATACAAAATTAAACTGAGACAGTAGCAATGACCACCTGGCCTGTCTCGCGTTCAAACGTTTAACATCCCCGATGTACGTAAGGTTCTTATGATCAGTAATTATCAATAAAGGGTCAAGAGTACCTTCCAACAAATGTCTCCACTCTGATAGGGCAGACACAATAGCAAGCAATTCTCTGTTACCGATATCATAATTGCGTTCTGCTGGTGATAATTTTCTTGAAAAGAACCCACAAGGATGTAGAGGTTTTCCTGGAGACTCTCTTTGAGACAGGACAGCCCCAATGCCTATCTCGGAAGCATCAACCTCAAGAACAAACGGAATCCTGGGATCAGGATGCCGTAACACGGGAGCGGAAGTGAAAGCTTGTTTGAGGGCCTCGAATGCTTGTTTGGATTGAGAAGACCAGATCTGGTTCTTCAGACCTTTACGTGTCATATTAATGATAGGGGAGGCTACAGCGGAATAATTCTTGATAAATCTCCTATAATAGTTGGAAACCCCAGAAACCTCTGTATGGCCTTGAGACCTTGAGGGAGAGGCCATTCTGAGATGGCCGTGAGTTTAGAAGGATCCATCTCAAAACCTTCTGGAGTGATAATATACCCAAGGAATTTCACAGTAGTAATGTCGAATAAACACTTCTCTAGTTTGCAATAAAGACCATTGTCCAGTAATTTTGCTAATACCTGTCTGACATGTGCATGGTGGGTTTTCAGATCGGGAGAGTAAATCAATATATCGTCTAGGTATACTATAACAAAGGTTTGTAAGAAATCTCTGAGCACATCATTAATAAAATCCTGGAATACCGCTGGAGCATTACAAAGACCAAAAGGCATGACCAAGTATTCATAATGCCCACTCCTGGTGTTAAATGCTGTTCTCCACTCATGCCCCTCTTTTATACGTATCAGGTTGTAAGCTCCTCTTAAATCAAGTTTTGTGTATACTGCTGACCCCCTTAACCTGTCGAACAGTTCTGATATAAGAGGGATAGGGTACACGTTCTTAATGGTGATCTTGTTAAGCGCCCTATAATCGATACACGGGCGTAAATCTCCCTCTTTTTTAGACACAAAAAAGAACCCAGCCCCTGCCGGCGAAGAGGAACGTCGGATAAAACCTCTCTCCAAATTCTCCTTTATATACTCTTCCATAATTTGGTTCTCCTTTATGGAAAGAGGATATACTTTGCTTCGAGGAGGCATGGTACCAGGATGAATATCTATGGCACAATCATATGGTCTATGTGGAGGCAGTTTCTCTGCCTCTCTTTAATCAAATACAGCCCTGAGGTCGGCATATTGGTCAGGAACCTCTGTAGACAATGGAGGAGCTGTGGGTGTGTTCAGGGCACCGACATGCTGAATGGGTATTAAACAAGTACCAAAACAAGCAGGACTCCAAGACAGTATCTCTCCCTTAGCCCAATCAATAACAGGATTATGTTCCACCAACCAAGGGAAACCAAGTACAACAGGATTGGAAGGTGAATGGATAACTAGTTGAAATATGATTTCTTCTTTATGCAAGAGACCAGTGGTAAGAACCACTGTAACCGTATCGTGAGTAATCCTAGGGCAGGATAACGGTCTGCCGTCTATGGCTTCGACGGCTAAGGGTGTCTCTCTTACAACCAGAGGTAGAGAAATGGAAGAAGCGTAGTTAACATCGATAAAGTTGCCAGCAGCCCCAGAATCCAAAAAAGCGGTAGTATGTGTGGTCTTGGTCTCCCAAGCCAAGGATACTGGTAACATAAGTTTAGTGTCTTTGACAGGAGACATGCACGTCACACCCAAGGCCTGTCTCCTCAGCTGCCTTAGGTGCGGTAGTTTTCCGGCTTATCATGCATTTTAGGACGAGTAGGACATTGAAATCGTACATGTCCCCCCAAACCACAATACAGGCACAATCCCTCACGAAAACGCCTTGTTCTCTCTTCCTCTGTAAGCCTAGTACGGCCTAGTTGCATAGGCTCAGAGGGAGGAGATAACTCTCTTGGTGGTGCCTGAAAGACAGGGGCCAACCTAGGTAACGGTCTCTTGGGCTTCTCTCTTGGAGTCCTTCTGTCCCTTATCTGATTATCCAGATCTATACAATAATCAATGAGTTCACACAATACCTCAGGTAGTTTACGTGGAGCCAATTCATGCATCAATGACTCTGATAACCCCTCCATAAAAGCCAGAACCAGTGTCTCATTTGTCCAGTTCACATCAGAGATCAAGGTTTTAAATAGGCTTGTGCACCGATTTTTTTTTTGGTTCGATTCGGTTCGATTTTTCAGATTTTTAAACTTTTCGATTCGGCTCGTTTCGACTGATTTCTGTTTCGATTCGGTTCGGCTCGACTCGTTTTTCGTGTACATATTTTTTCGGAATATCGACCATTTTTCGTATTTTCGTGTCACTTTGCTCGTTTTTGTATTGACTTTCCGTAATTTCGGAAATTTTCGCTTTTCGGAATTGTACATGTTTTCGGAATATCGACCGTTTTTCGTATTTTCGTGTCGTCTGTTCTCCTCGTTTGAAAGCAATAAATTTCGATTTGACACATTTCAAGTCCATTCGAGAATTCCGAAAATATTTCGTTTCGGCTCGGAAAACTTTTCGGATCTACCATTTTCGGAACTAAAAATTTTCGGAAATTCGGCCGCATCCGAAAACACGAATCAGGAAATTTCGTGAAAATTCCGAAACCCGAAACGCACATCCCTAGTTTTAAATTCTATGGCATAATCAGAAACAGTCCTGTTCCCTTGACGTATGCGGAACAAGGATTTGCCAGCTACCGTGGCCTTTCTGGTAGGATTAAATGTACGTTGTAACTCGGCTATGAATTCTTTATAATCCCGTATGATAGGCTTCTCTGCCTCCCATAACGGAGTCGCCCATGTCAATGCTCTGCCAGACAGATGATTAATAATGAACCCCACTTTGGCAATGTCAGAGAAAAACATCTGTGGATTTAATTTAAAATGAATATCCACATGGACCAAAAATCCCCGGCACTCTGAGGGAGTACCGTCAAACCTCATAGGAGCGGTCATGTGTACCTGGGATGTCTGAACGACAGGGGACACAGGTATATCAAGCGGGGGTGCAACCCCAGCTGGTTCCAGGTGAGCCGTACGAGTCAGGATAGTTTGTAAGGCAATAGCAAACTGATCCATCCTATGATCCTGCTCATCCTGTCTGGATACAAAGTTAGCCAAGTGCTGTGTTAAGTCTGCGGGATCCATAGTGGCCAGATCGTAATGTCACGGTTCACAGATCCCACCACGCAGTACTTAACACCCCACACTCCACAGAGCCCAGAAGCTACCAACAGAGTAGCCGTGAAAGATCTCTAACTGTCTGGTCCTTAGAATTGGCCAGGTAAACTAGCTAGACAGAAAGGGTTAACAACACGGGGAGTAGTCAGCCGAGTCAGAATCAGGAATACAGAGTTCAGAATGGTCAAATGGAATAGCCGGGTCGATATCAGAGCAGTGGCGTAGTACAAGAAAATGGTCTAGGGCAACAGAAGGCAGAATAGTCAGAAACAAGCAGAGGTCAATAACGGGTTAATTCAATATAGCAGTCAGGTACAAGGAGCTCAGGTATGGATAACCACGATCTGGCAACTGCTGAGAATACACTGAGGGTTTTTAAAGACCTTCACCAGGCCACGCCCCCACTCAAGCCGCGCCTCATGCAACCACCTCCCTGCCTGTCTCCATTTAAACCGGGCATTGGTCAGCGAGCAGCATCAGACATGCTGCCCTCAAGCACACAGGTAGGGCTGGAAGCTCCCAACGTTACATCGGGCACTTGGGCACTGCCCGAGGGCCCACGGGTGGTAGGGGCCCAGTCAGTGGGCCCTGCACCTGCCGGGTTCTTGCTGCCCCTGCTCCGGTATCAGTGCTGTTTAATTGTCCAGTAGGACAGCCGGGCCAGGCTGAGCCGGCTCAGCCCAGCAGCGCACTGCGTGCTCACCATGCAGTCGGTCTCAGCCTCCCTCTGTCTCGCCTGTTGATTAAGAATGCAGCGTGCCTCCCACATTGAAATGAGGCATGCTGCGTTGGCACCGGCCCTCTCCATCACGTGATACGCAGTGACCGCTGGTGTAGAAAAGGAGAGAAGGAGGCAAAGGGTGCACTGTGCGAGCCTACAGAGGTCCAGCCGAATCAACCAGCCTGCCTGCCTGCTTGCCTGGCTGCATCTGGAGCTGGAGGACAGTCTCCAGAGAGGCCGTGAGATTTTTTTGGGGGGGAATAAAGTTACAGCTGCAAGTAGAGCAGGGGGGTGAAATAAAGTGAGGTGGGGGAGAGAAAAAGTGGGGAGGGGAGGAGAAATAAAGGGAGGAGGGAGATAAAGTGAGGAGGGGAGGAGGGGGATAAAGTGAGGAGGGGAGGAGAAATAAAATGAGGAGGGGGGTTGAAAAAGTGAGGAGGGGAGGAGAAAGTGAGGGGGGATAAAGTGAGGAGGGGAGGAAAAAGTGAAGGGGGAGGAATAAAGTGAGGGGGGCCTGCTTGGGGGGGGAGGCTGTGGAGCTCTGTGATATACTCCTAGACAACCGTACATTATTGTGAGTTTTATTGCTGTGGAGCTCTGTGATATACTCATACACACCGCACCAAAACAGCGTGCACATCCCTAGATGATACTGTGGCTTTGGCCACAAAAGAGTCATCAAGGGGAGCCGCAATTGGTAAAAGGCTTGAACAGCTTTAAACCATTTGCAGCTCACCATTAACAACTAGGTTGTGATCAAATACACACATGGATGTATATAGCTAGTATAAAATCAGAGGTATCTAATGAAATTTATATTTTTCTTTTAAATAAATTGTATAAAGAATATGACCTTTTTTGCAAAAGCAGTTCCAAAAATAACACTTTAATGTTCTTTCTCGTTGAACCTTGTACCTTTTGAGACACAATTACCCATTGTTTGTGTATACAAAACATTTCATATCCTTATCCAGAAGGTCATAAAGAGCTCAACTCACTAACTTTGGAAAGATGTCAAAAGTACAGGCTGCACTAAATGAGCAAATACACTTTAGGGTCAAGTCTGCGTTTAGCAGTAAGCCTATAATCTAATAAATCCTTGATCTACTCTGAGCCCAAGATGCTAGTTTCGTTCTTATTATATTTCCAAACAAAAGTACATTGTGGTCAACGTTATGTAGTTGCTGTGAGAGCAAAGCCAAAATGAAAATATTTTGTGTGTGTGTATGTGTGTGTGTGTATATATGTATATGTATATGTATATATATATATATATGTATGTGTGTGTAAAAATCACAGTATATCAGAGTATAGCCGTACGTAGTGATACCTTTTTTTAATTGAACTAACGTTACATTTTAAAGAGAAACTTTATAGAGTATAACTCTCATCTTCAGGTCTGGAAGCTATACTGAGCAAAATCATAGAATAGAACAATAAAGAGCCGAGCAGAAGGTGAGGGGGGTTAGGATTGGTGTCATAAATAGTGTGCAGTGGAATAGTATGATCAAGAAGGGGAAACAAACAGGACAGATCATAGGCCCATAAAACAAGAGAGATAAGCATCATGATGCGCATCAATGATTGTGCTCAAAAAGGAAGAATTTGATTAGATAACCCCACAAAAAACACATAAACTAGGTACCATGTTACGCCAACCTGTTTATGTCCCAATGAGAAAAGATATGGGTAGAGGGAAGACATGGCTGGACCAAGAACATAGTCACATGCAAGAGGTATATCAATGACATTTTCATGATATGGAGCGGAACGGCATAAGAACTTACAATAACTGGGGAAGTCTAACCTGATTGAGAGCACAGTGACACTAATATCAACTTCCTAGATCTCAATATATAAATAGAGGAAGGGAACATCAAAAGGAGGACGTATTTCAAGACTGTTGACGTGAACAGTTACATTGAAAAATCTAGCTGTCACTTCTGGCGCTGGCTGGATGGAGTCCCAAAGGGGCAGTTCATATGGATCAAAAGAAACTGTATGCAAGGAAATGAGTACCACAGTCAGTCCAAGAAGTTAAAACAACACTTTGAGAAAAAAGGTTACCATGGGGATATACCGGATAAAGCAAGAGATCAGGTTGAGAAAATGAGCCGTGAGCACATCCTGAGGAAACCAAAAGTAAATGACAAGGTGGACCTTAAAAGGCTCCCTTTCATAAGTGATTACAATGAGGAACATCATCAAATTTGGCCAAATTTTCTTTTTAATATATTCCTATCTTATGGAAGGACAGAGACCTGGAACAACTGTTCAGTGAACAGCCAACATTTATCTTTAGAGGATCACATAAAATCAAGTCAAGACTCACACAAAGCCACTCCAAGAGAAGGACAAGAAACCCCTACAATATGGAGAGAAGCTTTTATGGATAAGGGAATTGTCTGGCCTGTAGAAACACAGGCAACAAGAAATGACATCAAAGAATTCAAAGACACAGATGGGCACAAAATACACAAAATCTTTGGGACACCACGTTTCTTGAGAAGCATGTATCTACTTATCTGCCCCTGTCTTAAGCACTACATAGGGTATACTATCAGAAGCCTGAACGTTAGAATTGGAGAGCACGATGGGCCCAACATGAATAAGGACAGACTTTTTTTCCTCACACACCCTGATCAATATCCTTCACATTAACACCTGCAATACTATTATCCATATTTTGGATGTGATCGACCCTAAGGGGTTAATGTGACACAAGATTGAGATGCTACCATGTTTTGACCACACCTTGTTAGGGAAGACTTTAACCAGTATTTTTCTCAAATGTCTGCTGCTGCCAAATAGTGGAGAAGCCAATCAATTCAAGTGCGCACTCAAAGAAATGACACAGACAACTAATAGGTCTATGTAGCCTTTCTTGGACAAGCCAAGTGACCTCTTTCGATTTTTAATCAGAAATGATACATGCTTTATACCAGTTTAGTGTGTAAGCGGAAGCAGGGTGTTAGCTAATATTTTAATCATCGTCAGTAAAGTTTTGAAATTGCAAACTTACGAACAACTCGTCAACTCCGCTGTAGTATAGTCTCCATCTGTGGAAGTCTTTGTTGGCACCTGGCAGAGCAAAACTCAGATGCCCCACGTTGGGCGCCAATTGTTAGGGAAGACTTTAACCAGTCTTTTTCTTGAATGCCTGCTGCTGCCAAATGGTGGAGAAGCCAATCAATTCAAGTGCGCACTCAAAGAAATGACACAGACAACGAATAGGTCTATGTAGACTTTCTTTGACAAGCCAAGTGACCTCTCTCGATTTTTAATCAGAAATGATACATACTTTATACCAGTTTAGTGCGTAAGCGGAAGCAGGGTGTTAGCTAATATTTTAATCATCGTCAGTAAAATTGTGAAATTGCAAACTTACGAACAACTCGTCAATGGAGTTGTCATATTTCAGATACAGATACAGTTCAGGATGTGCCAGGATGTTCCAAAATATTTACTTCTTGATACTAGAAAGAGGAACTACATGTGCTGAAATCTGCTTAGATAGCGTGTTAAACAATAATACGAGTTTTGATTCTTCTAAAAACAGTTTAATTAATTTCTTTCCTTAAAGCCGTACTGTTATATTTGAAATGGGCATTTTTCTAAGCTTTCCATTATTTATTAAAGCAGATACATATTTCTTGACCATAACAGTCCCCCTTAAAAATGCACATTTCTTTCCCTAATACAATAAGGCTAACTCATCTGTCTTAATGTTCATCGGAACCCTTTTGTGCTGCACTTTAGACGAGTTATGGCTAGCCCATAACCCCCCTTGTTACAGTACGAGGCAGTGAGAGAAGAGATGTGTTTTTAGCAGAAGTATGTCTCAGGAGAACTTTACATGCTTGCCCTTTGAGGTTAGTAGGCCGCGGTCCTGGTAGAGGGCTCCATCCACGTGGACAGTCATGAATGCGTACTCGCACGTACTTCCTTGGCCTAGGGTAAGCACGTCAGCGTCAGCAACCAGCAGGGTGATACAGGGTGGCAGGCCGCAGGCGACTGTGTCTGGTAGGTCTGACAGGTATGCCACAAGTACTGGACTAGTACTCCAGCGGCTGTTTGTGTCCTGTTAGGTGAAAGCCTGGATACGTTACACTGGGCCTGCAGATCTGTGCTTTTCTTTTGGACTCTATGTAGAAGGCTTCCCACAGGAAATGTAGAAACTCACGAGTATCGGCTAGACCGTCTCTCTCAGGTGGGGAGGCGAGCAGCAAATCATCAACATACTGTAGTAGTATAACTTTGTCCGGCTGAGAGTAAAAGGCCAGGAGATCCTGGCTCAGGGCACTGCTGGAAATCGTGGGAGAGTTTTTGCAGACGGATCCAGGTCATTTGGTGCTTTGATCCGGTAATAGAGTCTTCCCACTGGAAGGCAAATAAGGCTTGACGTGCATGGGGGAAGGGTCGGGGGTCAGTCGCATGCAGAAGAATGAGTCCTTCAAGTCTATTACGTTGCAGTACTTTGTGTTTCCCAGTGTTAGTGCGAACAACTTTAAACAAAATCACTGTGGCGTTATCCGAAAGCCTCTGGTTCTCTCTTTCTGTACGAGAAGGAGGTGGGGGTGTTCCTCGTTGACATGCAGGATATCTGCATGTCATACTTTAAATGATGCTGCATGTGGGTTTCAATGTTCTGCTTTTTGCTTTCCGAGGGAGGTTATACTGCTGACCTGAGATCAACATATACTGGAGAGATGTCCACACCCCCAGAGAGCTGAGGCACTGCATGTGTTCCATCTTTCTGGAACTTTGAGAATCTGTAAGCAGTATGCAGTCTCTCTAGGTGATGTCCAATTGGCGGGTGAGTCGATGCAGACAGGTCTGTATGAAGGCTGTGCCATTGTCCGACCCAATTGCAAGCGGTAATCCATACCGGTAGATAATTTCTTTCAGGAGGCACTTCACTACCTCTGTGACTTTCTCAGTTCTGGTTGGATAGGCTTCAACCCATCATGTCAGAGTGCATACTAGCACTAGAAGATACTTGTACCCCTTGTAGGGAGGGAGTACAGTAAAGTCAATCTGGAGTAATACCATTGGAGATAATCCGATGGGTTGTACTACTGGCTGTTGCGATGGGCCTGCTCTGGGATTAATTTTAGCACAAGTGACACACTGTTCCATGGCAGTCTTTCCTCCATGGATGCTGGCGTGTAGGGCCCAGACAATCTCTGGTGCCAATGTGGCAGGTAAGACTATTCATCTGCTGGCTAGTTGGAACAGTTGGAACCATCCATCTTCCCTGACTCTTCCTGGTTCTTCATAGAACCACTTATGCTCTTTTTCAGATTATGCTGGAGTCCAGTGTGCAAGTGGCGGCGGCAGCAACAGGATTATCAGAGAGAGAATCTTCTTGTAACACTGGAGTTTCTCCCCGGGTCCCCAGATGAACTCACTTTTGTTCAAATTTTTGTTTCCATGCGAAATACATCAGGTCTCGCCGTTCCCATCTGTTCTTCACGGTAAACATGAAGTAGCTCAGGATGCTGACCTTTACATTTGGCAGACGTCTTTCAGCAAGTGTTTCTATAAGGAAGAATTTCATCAAGGGGCCTGGTATCTCTCGGCTCCTAGTTCCCTCAGATACTTCAGAATCTGGGTAATCCGTAGGTTGTTGTGACAGTTAGGATTCAGGTTTTCTCAGGATTCAGGTTTTCTCAGACAGTTCTCAGACAGTTCTATTGCGGGACTCCTTTGTTCTGCTCCATGATTGCAAGCTCAGGCTTTGTCAGCTTCTTGCCCCCCCATTCATTCCGTCCTTGCTCTTGAAGGGGGACTGGCCACCGGATATAGAAATGGTTGTATTCCAGTATTTCGTATCATCTTGCGACTGCATGAGGAATACTTCGATGAATTCACCATTTGGTTCAAACCGCCGTTTGTTCAGGTAGAATTCCAGATTTGGCATGTCAGGTGGAGTACTGGTCAGATGGGTAAGGACCTCAGGGCGGTCTGGATGATTTTCTCGATATCTTTATCCTCTTTTTCAATCTCAGGAATCTGTTTCTCTTCAGTAACGTTTCTTCAATTGCTACTACCACCAGTATCCCCCCTTGGAGAAGAGCTGCGCCTTATCTGTTCCCCTAGAGTCTCGCCAGCCTTCTCTATTTTTCACCGGGGTTTGAGACGGGCGACTCTATTAGTGCAACCCCCCTTTGTAGCCCGTGCTTGAGCTTGGCCGAGACTGGTGGGTCAGGATTCAGGCCCACAGCTCGTCTGCAATAGGTCAGATGTATCCAGGGCACTCGTTCAGCGAAGTTGACTGTAGTTGGGGTAGAGAGCAATACTTGGAACGGTCCGTCCCATCTCGATGTTGCCCGTGTCTTTCTTTTAATTATCTTAATCCATACATAATCACCAGGCATCACCAGACTGTTGTAACTAGTATCCTGATCTGTTAAAGAATTGGGGGACAAAACTTTTCAGACATTAGTAACTTCTCATGTACATAGCTAGGTCACGCTCTGTCCATGGGTTGGTCACTAACTAGAAAATCCTATACAAAATACACGTTTTCATAAAAATAACAATCTGCAATTACGGATACCGTTTTCATACTATGCATCATAAACCAAACTAAACGGCATCTATAATGCTATTGCAGGAGGTAAATAAACTCGCTCTATCTAAAATTGCATAGAGTTGTACATTTTTAATTCACTGTCGCCCCCCCTTACTGGAGCTGCTGCTCCCGCTGCCCCTCCTTCTCCTCCAGGCAGTAATCTCTACGGCTAGAAGTCCAAGGCTAACAAACTTGTATTGACTTTTATTTTCCCTTTTCGGTTTCACTTTCTGGTCTAAATCCTGTTTCCCTTTTACCAAATAAAAACATAACACAATAGAATACAGGATATTTTAAACCTAACTTGTATCCTGTATTAAGGGATATCAACAGATCTTCCAAACGATTCAAACCTGGTGCAAAACTAGGTGGGTCTGGAAGATCACTCTACAATTCTGCAGGAAAAAATACACTTTTTATATTATGGTACTGCAAGTAAAATTAGTAACCGTCAGAATAATAAAAAACAATTTTTCAGCATCTACAAAGCGCCAACGGGCTCCGTGGTGCTGCACAAAAACCAAAATATACAAAATAATGACTGTCCTTCAGCAAAAAACTTCTTTACTCTGTCATGCAGAGCAAAACTGATATAAATTTAAAAAAAGAGCGTTAGCATTATAAACATACATTCTTTCTTCAAGAATAACAATTTTGCTTACAGATGTCTATACTTTACATTTAATATACACTAAAACAAACTGACTTCGTGTAATACGCACAGAGGGTTAATTTTTGTTACAGAAAGCTCTGTTATCAGGTTCAGTCTAAAAGAATGCACTCCCCCGCCCCCCTACACAGAGACAGTGTAGACTGTGAAGACCGTGACGACTGAAAATCCTACTAGTCTCAGCCAAAGCTTGCATTGCACGTTAAATTTAGACATCCAGTGAAAAAGTTCGACTCCCGGTATGGGAACCAGGGGTTTGAAAATGTCCCTAGAAACACCACACGCACACACACACACACACACACACACAATTACAATGTATACACTTTTAGACACAATATACAGTCACACCAGGAAATCTTGACAATCACACACTAGGGGCAAACACTGTAAATGTAGAAGTGTACATACACACACACACATCACATACAGCAGCAGGTTGCTCTGTCAGGATCCCATTACTTGACACCTGGCAGTGCCAGTGAAAAAAACCACGTACATAAAACAGCTATTTATACCCACCCCACAACACAAACATACACAAAATATACCCACTTTGCATTCACATTGCAGGGGAAATCACACGCACACACACCGAACAGCATCTAATTATTTCAATTAACTCCATACTGACATCTCAGCTTAACCAAAACAATTTTTAAATCAAACATAATATCTTGAACATCAGATATGGTCAAGGAATGACCATATAGCTACTGATATATTCTCTGCTGAAACTTCTGAACAGTTACCTGCCTGAGATAGTCCCAGGTGTTGTTGTTTCCTTTTGTTATTTTTGCATCATTATATTTAAATCTTTTTATACAAGTCGGAACAGGCGTCCCTGTCCAACTGTCGATTAAATTTATACCTTGTTTGTGTCCCATCTTTGTTCTACTCACTTTTGGACTCTTAATCCAGCATTCCAATTTATTCTTTTTTATTTTAGCTATCTTCTGATAAATTTCTACGTAGTTTAGTTTACCAATCAGTCAGAATTGAGGTCAATCCTTTACCGTCTGTAAAGTGGTGTCCAAATTAGGCATAATAGGGGATATGGTCGGTACATGGCCTGCGGCTGTTGATGAGGACACAACAGGACCAGGGGTGTAGTACGTCCCATTGATGCATAAAACAGGGTAGAGACCTGTTGGCTGTTTTTGGGCAGTTGTCGTTGGGTTTATTATTTTCCTTTTTGATATTTCACCATAAGAAGGGGGCTCGGATTTTGGGGTGAGGTAATAGTAATAGGTTTTTCCCTTCCTATTTTCCTCTGTTTCTATCCACCCTTTTTTCTCAATCTCTCTTGCAACTCTATACCAAGCTTCTGCTACATTCCATATTCCATTGCCGATCAACATTCCTTTTTTATTCTTCAATAAACTTCTCCATTCCTCTGCTTGTAATCTGGGACTATGTAAACTACCGACTCTACTGAGAAATTTACATTTCAGAACATTTTTTTTCCCCTGCTCTTTCTTCAACTAATTTGCATGGAGTCATCCATCCCGCATGGTTACTCTGTTCATTACTCATCTCTGATTGTTAGAAACATAGAAACATAGAAAAATGTCGGCAGATAAGAACCTTTCGGCCCATCTAGTCTGCCCAATTACATGGATACTTTACCTGGATTTATCTTTTGTTTAGGATAGCCTTATGCCTATCCCATGCTTGCTTAAATTCAATTACTGTTTTGGCCTCTACCACTTCTACTGGAAGACTGTTCCATGTATCCACCACCCTCTCAGTAAAATAATGCTTCCTGATGTTACTTTTAAACCTTTGCCCCTCTAATCTAAGACTATGTCCTCTTGTTTTGCTATTTTGTTTCCTTTTAAATATACTCCCTTCCTCTCTTTTCCTGATCAATTCAAGCAATTCACATAGTTTATCAATAGTCAGAAATGAGGATAGACCTTTACCTATCGTGTCTTACTACCAAATATACCTGTTACCGCTAGGCCATGACACCTATCATGTCTTACTACCAGATATACTTGTTAACGCTAAACTACGACAATAAAGCGTTGAGTCCTCTCCCTATATTCCAAATACAGTACCCTGGTAGCAGGTGCTTTACGGCACCTGTTTTACCGCAGTATATATATATCCTACTACCAGGTGCTTGCTTTACCGCTAGATATATATATATATATATATATATATATGGATAATGTGAGCTACCACCAGATATATGTAGGAAGAAAAGGGGTGAAGCGCCCACCGGAATAAGTACCTATCCCACTCGCTGAATGCTGTGTGTGGGGGTTTCTCTAAATACCCAGTGACAGTTTAAACAAAATAATACAACACAGCGCTAAAGAACCAAGGTCCACAAGATAGTAGGTTAGATACTTAATATGTCCATAAACAGTGATCTTTATCTTCAGGAACAAATCCAGATCCTGATCCAAATCCTGATCTTCTTTAAAGGTACAGATGGAATTATAATTTAAGGGAGCCCACAACCGGCTCTCAGGAATAAAGCGGACAGGGACTTATAACAGGCGCCCATAGACCCTTCAGTTCACTTCTCCAGGATCGACCAGCAAGAAAAGGCTGTAGAAAGAATTGACAAAAGGCCAAAAGAAGCACCTCCTAGTGCAATAAATCACAAAAAATTGGCAATATTTAGAGGCAGAAGCCAAATTCGCACTTACAGGCGGCTGAGCCTCTATTGGCTCCGTCACAATATACACTGGGGATCATATAGGTGTTCCCCGAACCTTCCTTGTAAAATCCAAAAGGCAGACAGCAAAATGAAATTTAAAAAATAAATAAAAACATTTATTGATTTCAAATATACAGATACATATCTACCAGGACGCGTTTCGCCATGAATGGCTTCCTCAGCTGAGGAAGCCATTCATGGCGAAACGCGTCCTGGTAGATATGTATCTGTATATTTGAAATCAATAAATGTTTTTATTTATTTTTTAAATTTCATTTTGCTGTCTGCCTTTTGGATTTTACAAGGAAGGTTCGGGGAACACCTATATGATCCCCAGTGTATATTGTGACGGAGCCAATAGAGGCTCAGCCGCCTGTAAGTGCGAATTTGGCTTCTGCCTCTAAATATTGCCAATTTTTTGTGATTTATTGCACTAGGAGGTGCTTCTTTTGGCCTTTTGTCAAATCTTTCTACAGCCTTTTCTTGCTGGTCGATCCTGGAGAAGTGAACTGAAGGGTCTATGGGCGCCTGTTATAAGTCCCTGTCCGCTTTATTCCTGAGAGCCGGTTGTGGCTCCCTTAAATTATAATTCCATCTGTACCTTTAAAGAAGATCAGGATTTGGATCAGGATCTGGATTTGTTCCTGAAGATAAAGATCACTGTTTATGGACATATTAAGTATCTAACCTACTATCTTGTGGACCTTGGTTCTTTAGCGCTGTGTTGTATTATTTTGTTTATACTACCAGATATGCCTCTTCTGCATCACCTGTGTACTACTACTCACAAAACCCCCTGGCTGTCAATCAAACTACACCTCTATCAGAAAGAAATGCCGTGCTACCAGATATGCCTCAATGCATCACCTGTTTACCCATAGACCATGACAATCTCTCTGATTATCAATCAACCCAATTTCCCATCAGGAAATATGCCGTCAACACAAAGGACCGTGAACAGACAATGACAGACAATCAGCAATCAGACAAAAGGCATGCGATTCATGGTTCAGTAAACAGACATCTGAGCAAAGTTAAATAAAAGCCCAGTTTTGGTGTCTGCCAAGTGCCACGCATGGATTCCCGGCATGGAGACCGCAGACCAGAACACATCACAAGCAGATAACAAAGGTATCTTAATTGTGAGGCACGAAGGTGTTCAGGCTCCGCTCTAGTGCAGTCTCCATCTGTGGAAGTCTTTGTTGGCACCTGGCAGAGCAAAACTCAGATGCCCCACGTTGGGCGCCAATTGTTAGGGAAGACTTTAACCAGTCTTTTTCTTGAATGCCTGCTGCTGCCAAATGGTGGCGAAGCCAATCAATTCAAGTGCGCACTCAAAGAAATGACACAGACAACGAATAGGTCTATGTAGCCTTTCTTTGACAAGCCAAGTGACCTCTCTCGATTTTTAATCAAAAATGATACATACTTTATACCAGTTTAGTGCGTAAGCGGAAGCAGGGTGTTAGCTAATATTTTAATCATCGTCAGTAAATTTTTGAAATTGCAAACTTACGAACAACTCGTCAAGGGAGTTGTCATATTTCAGATATAGATACAGTTCAGGATGTTCCAGGATGTTCCAAAATATTCTCTTCTTGATACCAGAAAGAGGAACTACATGTGCTGAAATCTGCTTAGATAGTGTGTTAAACAATAATACGAGTTTTGATTCTTCTAAAAACAGTTTAATTAATTTCTTTCCTTAAAGCCGTACTGTTATATTTGAAATGGGCATTTTTCAAAGCTTTCCGTTATTTATTAAAGCAGATACATTTTTCTTGTCCATAACCATCTCATGTATCTGCAATACTATTAACCATGTTTGACATTAAGGGTTTAATGCAGCCTAAGAATGCAATGCAATCATGCTTCACTATTTCTTGTTCATTTAAATGATTCCTGAAAACCATTGGCTTGCATTTGCATCCTGATATCTATAACATCTGTATTTGAGACTGAAACCAAAGGGTTAACATAACCCAGGGATGTAACGTGACCATGACGCCACGCACATGCCCAGTACCGGCCATGGCGGCCACTTTGATTAAAAATTGTTTTTTGAACATCTGCTATTTAAAGGGAACAGGCAGACTGACAAATTAACAGTGGCACTAACTGAAGAAGCTGTACTAGCGAAACACATTTTGGTGAACTGTTTTACTATTTTACTATTTTATTAATAAACATTTTGCCTGATTTTACACCTATCCTGGGTCCTGGATACTTTCATTCGCCGAGGAGGTGGCTGAGGCTGATAGATGACCCAGTTCACCTTATGAAGTCACTGGCTGTCTGAACATCTGGTGTCTGATTGATAAGACACCAGCAAATGTGAGTAATATTTTTTTTCCTTTTATACACTCCCTGCATAAACGATATTACTCTACGTGAGTTTTGTTTACTCTTTGAGGGCCACGGTGCAGTCCAACATTGTAAGTAACCACGTAGCAAGCCCAAGAGTGCACCCCAAAGGAGGCCTCAATAGGACAAGAAGAGCCAACTCCACCACATTCCCCTTGTACACATAAACCAGGCCCAATTTTCAGTGTTACGTGACATTATGTTGGTGAGTTAAAAAGCCAGAGTCTTCATTAAGTCTCTCCTTTATGGTGTTAAATTATGTGATCATTTTTATTTTGAATATCTTTAAAATTCCCTTTGAGGACTTTCCTGAGGCTGTGGATGGAGTGGTTTGTCAGATTGAAGTGATGTCTGACCAGGGAACAATATTTATTTTCCTGCTGGTTCTTATCTGTGCAGGTTCAGTCTGAGAGTCAGTTCAAGGCCAGTTTCACCAATATAGCAGCCCTTTTTACAGGCCGTGCACTGGATCATGCATACCACATTGGCAGACGTACAGAGTTAGGAGACCTTGATGTTGTACGTGGTGTTATTGGGCTCAGCAGTGCTGTTGTCACATATATTTTGGCACAGTTTGCAAATTTCTGGCCTTATAGAGGGTATCCTGACATTCTTCATAACAAACAATGCCAGCTATATACAGGACACCACAGGCTTTCTAAATAAATTCAGAGATGTCGAAACACTACCTGCCAACACTATACTGTTTACTATGGATGTAGAATCTCTATACAGTAACATCCCACATAAAGATGAATCAATGCTGTGGGCTGGTCGACGGTCTGTTTGGTGGGTTGTCCGCTTTTTTCGGATTTATTCGGTGATCTGTTTGGTGGATCATTGATGCATTCGGCAGTTTTTCAGATCGATGCAGTGGTTTTTCAATTCATTTGGCGGTCTTGCAGGAGTTTTCTGATTTGATCTGCTGTTTTTTTTTAGATGCGTTCAGAGGGTAGATTCGCTGTTCTTCGGGGACCCTGCGGTGAATGATGAGTTCACCCCAGGGTCAGTGAATCGAACTTGCCAAAGTGTTCTCTGAATAAGGGGATCGCTCAATAAGCTCCAATGTTTGACGTAGGTGCAAACAATGGTGATAGCTGCCATCTTTACAAACACGACAAACTTCTTTTTATAAAATGGGAGATCAAACAGCGAAAGCCAAAGATTCACAGTGAAAGCTACTCCTGCTGTCATTTGATTTCTCTTTTTCAAACGCCATGGTATGTTGCGTTTGCAATAATGGCTAGTGGAAAATATGTCATCACACTTTGGTGTTGTGTGAAAGGCTGAACCCGATGGACGCATGTCTTTTTTCAGCCTATGTAACTATGTAACTATGTAACCATTGTGTGAACTAATAATTCTACCTGGTTGTACCTTTGCCACCAACAATGGAGTTATCCAGGAATTGCAACACCAAGGAAGGAAGAGTACTCTCATTTACTTGAACTAAACATGTTTTGCGCTAAGTCGTCCCTGGAGAGCTGCTTCATAAATTAGTGATATAAATCTGTATATTCTCATATGTTATGTATGCATCATGAATTATAGCTGCATGGAAACTAATTTCCATTCTAAGTGACAGGTATACTTTGAATCAAGTAGCTCATTTAATAATATATTGAAATGTATTTAGTACATTATGTAAATGCACTTTGTTGCCATCAAAGTCAAGCAGTAAAATTAATAAAAAGGCTCTAAACGCCTCATTTTATTATTAAACAAGTGAATTATCCATCTTAATCGAATGGTTCGAAACACATCAACAAAAGTTTTAAAAAGAAAAGAAAAAATGTCTTTCTTTGATTTTGAAGATACTTTGAGGCACTTTATTTCTAAGCACAACCTTCAAAGTGAAGACACAGATACAAAAAATTAATTCAGGTGACAAATACAAAAGCAGTAAAACCTCTCATGCATTATATGATTCATCAAAAGTCTCAGTTCCATTTTTCACAAGGGTCTGCAGAAAGCCTTTCCGTACATACTGATATGTAAAAGACATTTGTGGAGTTTTTTTTTCTGCTAGGGATTTCGTACATGCACATTAATCTCATCTTGAACTTTATTTTCTCTGTGGAGCCAGATGAAGAAAAGTGGAAAAAAATAGATCATGGGATAAAAGCCACTTAGATGATTAACAGAAGCAAAGAAGAGTACCTTTTAAAGAACGTTCTGTGCAAATGTGAATACATGAAAAGTAAGTGATATCTTTTGAGTTTAAATTTCTCATAGAGAGGATCAATTAGTGCTACCTTTTACAAACTACCTTTCTTCAGTTAACAGCAAACACTCTTAAAAATAGATATAAGGCTCTATCACCTCCTTAAAGTTAACGCTAGCGCTCACATAAATGAACGCAAGCTTGAAAGAGGCGATAGCGCTCAGCACAGATCACCTCCATCACTAATGGGATAAAATACCCGTTAGCGAATCGGTATTAGTGTTTTTTGCTCCAGCTTACTGTACTTTGCACTCATGTTAAGTATAGGGAGCACAAAGTACAAGCACTCAGTAATTAGCGTTAGGATCACAAAGTCCTAACGGTAATTACAAAGAGCTGTAGCTAACTAAAAAAGTTAACACCAGCTCTGAGCTGCTGCTAACTGATTCCGATGCTGCCGAATCAGTTAGCAGCAGCTGAAACCCTCTCAAAAAACAAATACTCACTTCTCATCTCGCGGCGAGAAAGGAGGAGGGAGGTTAGCGAACGCTAAGGTTTCCCCTTACCATCCTTGTTTTAGCAAGGCCCAAGTGATAGGGCCCATAGTGTATGAATAAAGACAAGAAAAATGGTAGAAGTCCACAGTCAATTAAAAACCTGTAAAAATATCAGAAGAAAAATGTACCTGCCTAGAGTAGGTAAAGCAATAAACACAGATTTTGACTCATGGACAGTATACAGTATCTTCATGTTTTTCAGTATTTAGGCAGGGCTTAAAAAAATGATGCCTATAAAACAAGGCCTGTTTATGACTCAAGGCCTGGAGCTGTACACCCCTGGCTGCAGGCACCATTAGAAAAATCCCACATATATAGCACACATATTGTTATCAGAGAAAGAACATGCAATATACTATTTTCTCTTTCTTTGGATTGTTAACAGTGACATCAATCCATATAATTTGGAATGTACATTTGAACATGAAGGTTATGAGGTACATAGTATTGAAGACACATCAACTGTATGTCAGACTTCATGTGTGGTGATGACCGGGTTTATTACAAACTGGCTACAGATAATGAAGGCCTGCACTACGTTGTGTTTAATGTTGTCCCATGTCCTCATTGGCTGCTATCCCTAGTACAGGTAGATCTTGATTAACCACCTCACTGCCAAGTGATTTTCCAAAAATCCACTGTCAGGGAGCATTTTTTTTGGAAAATCATTTTAATTAACTATACAGTAACAAATATTTGGGACTATTCTCAGTGTATTCCTTACTGTAATAACCTATTTGGCAGGCAAAAGGAGTTACTGCGGCTCCTGTCTCCGTGTCGGCTGGGGAATGCCCAATATGTTTGGACATTCTGTAGCTAATTTTAACCAGTTTTAGCACCTTGGGCATTATGCCAACAGGGCTAGAACTTTGGAGGGCACCTTCTTGAGCCCAAAAGCAAATGAAATTCAAAGGACAGATTAATTTCAATTGCACTCACACAGCACAGCTACTGATCGTGTTAACACGTTCTCAGGCTGTTGTGTCTGCTACCGCCGATCGTGTAGACACAATCACAGTAATGAAGGGGTTACTGCAAGTGTAAATAAAGCAGAACAATATGTGGTGTTATAAAGTTATAAAATGATAACACCAGGTCTCATTTACCATATGTCAATAAATAGTAGTGAACAAGCTAGTTAGGGGTTCTAAACACTACTATGCAAAGAGTCTGACATAGGATATGAATATTACGCATAGGATATGATATTGCATATCATGCATATGATAAAAAATCATTTTGGGTATTGACCTGTGCATACTTTGAATATACAAATTCCCAGAGATGTGGATAATTTTCTGCAGCTATCAACGAATGTATAAGTATGTTATCCTTTTTGAAGACCCTTCCATAAAACCATTGGCAGGACCGAGTTTTTCATTTGCAATAAATTAAATACCTTTGCATTGCTCCAGAATAGGACCAGATTGAGTAAAACTCATTCTTGTGCACCATCGTGAGCTTTTGAAGACTGAGCATACTCCAACACGTAGCAAAGCGGTTAAGAAGTGACGGCTGGGTGGAGAAGAGGTAGAATCACTGCTCTGCATGGAGAGAGCCTGAGGAGTCATGGATTCGATCCCAGCAAGAGCACCTCTCCAGTAAGTGTCCTTGGGCAAGACACCCAACGGTACATACTCGCCACCCAGGACATACTTGAAAACGAGAGAAATCTCAATGTATCCTTCCTGGTAAAATCCTTTCTCAGCAAAAAACTAGACTATAGTTTATGGCCATATCTGTCTTTTTTTCCCCTTCAAATTAAACGTTGTATGTTAACACAAGCTGTGAACCAGGAAATTGACCTACTAGTTTTTCTAAAATATGCTCTTTAATGTTAATAATTTTGCAGCCTGCATTTTCTAATTTCACAGTTGCATAATATTATTAATTTCCAAGCCCAGGTCTAGTTGATTTATTCCTCTGCCTGGCACCAAGAATTGCAAGGTCTTACAGATTTATACAAAATTGTATCTTTGTCTTGAAATTGTACACCACTTACAATTTAAAATAGCACTTTCTGCTCACTGACCTTACACATTATTGTTACGTGTATTGTTCATTATTCTTCCCAAATCCTCCTAATTTTCTGCTATAACAAACACAACCACACTAAAGCTTTAAACTGCTAGTGTACAAATCATGCAAATGCATACCTCATTTAAACCACTGTTTTACTTTGTTAGTGACACTTGCAAACACTGACACATGAAATTCTATGTCAATGGTATAATAATTAATAAAGATTTTAAAAAACATTTGATTCCAAGATATTTTAGACACCTACTTCTACTGCTCACCTTATCCCTCTAACAAAAATCAACCTGGACATATTAGTCAAGATTAGAGATGTGCAATTCGTTTAGTTTCGAATTGAAATTCGGACGAAATTCACCATTTTCGTATTTCGGGAGCCTTTCCGAAAACAAAATATCGACCATCTAAAAATTTCAGATCAATCCGAAATTTCTGATCAATTCGATTCGGTGATTCGGATCATTTTGGTGAGTCGGATCATTTTGGTGATTCGGATCATTTCGGGTGATTTCGGATCAGTTGGTTTTTCTTTTTTATGAGTTATTTCATTTTTTTGTGTTTAAAAGATTTATTGATATGTAGGACAATTGGCAATACATGTAAGGATACAGAGAAAACAACAACAATCAAATGAATTAGAACATGGGTCATAGAAGTACATGTAGGTGCTATAAATATCAGATGATTTGGCAGAATAACATAACAAAGAGTGTCGTATTATAACACAAGAAACACCAGTCACAATTTAATAAGGGCACGGGACTGCGTATAGGATAAGATGTGTTATTGATAAAGCGGAAATATGTAAAGTGAAGATTAAAACAGAAAAGGTATATAAAGAGAAAAAAAAAAGAGGGAGAAGGTGAATGGAAAGGAGAGAGAAAAAAGAAAAAGGGGGAAGGGCAGGGTGTGGGGAGGCAAGGAGGGGGGCTAACATTGTGTTAAAACAAGGTTTCCGTAGAAGGGGTTTTCATCCCAGGGGCGGTCGGCACAAACAGAGCCAGTACCCGATAAAAGCGAAAAGGTGGGGTCAGCACCCCGGTATCACTGCACATCACAATCAAGGGGGAGCCACGTGCCGCGGTGTGTCTGTGGTCCAGTCATGGTCAGCCATTTGGGTAAAAGATTCGAGGAGTTATTTCATTTTTTATTGCTTATTTAAGAATGCTGCCCAGCAGAGGTGCTGCCCGGCAGTGTGTGGATTCATATGCTGCATGAATTACACTGCTGAGAGGCGCTTCCTCTCAGTGTACGGATTGAAATGCTGCATTGAAACCTATGGGTTAAAAAGCCTTGTTTCTTTAAAAAAAGTTAGGAAACCTAAAATTTCACCCAAAAAATACCTAAAAAATCCTTATAGAATAAATAAGTAAAGAAACTTTTATTCTATTGGTAGTGATCTACTTCCCATTCTTAAATAAACAATAAAAAACAAATAATCACTGAATCGAAATGATCCAAAACGAAAGAAAAACTGTCCGAAATGATCCCAAAGGAAAAAAAAACACCCGAAAAATAAAACTAAAAATGAAATGAAAAAAAAAAAGTCATGCACATCCCTAGTCAAGATGGTAGTAAGGAACACAACAAACCTCTTTCCTAAAAGAAATTTTAACATTCTGGTAGTCCAGCAAAGCGAACCTTTCACATATTACTATTGCAGAAAGTGACAGAGTGTATGACTGAGCACGTGAATAAAAAACATGTTAAAAAACGAAAGCACTTGAATGTGAGTTGATATTTTATTTACTAAAGTGGTTAATATTCAGTGCAGAACCTCAGCTATGGTAACACTTTTTTTTTGCCAGCAGATGGCGATGTCTGCCTGTCAAATAGGGCTACTACAGTAAAAAATACATTGTGAATATTTGTAATGATTTTTTACTGTATAATTGTGGGACCCCATCCCAAAAACACCCCACTTGTCCCTGACAGTTGCTTTATGGAAGCTAACTTGGTAGCAAAAGGGTTGAGGGTTACTTTATCATAAAACTGGCAAGCCCCTTTTAGAAATAATAACAATTAAATATATCATATGATTAACCGTTTATAAAAGAGCTCTTCTTTAGTAAAAGGAAAATTATTAGCAATATCACAATTGTTACATAGTTAAAAAATGTCATGATCTCCGCACTCCAACTAAAAAAGTTAATTCCACCTTGTGCTGGGACTTGGTCAGAAAAGCTAGAGAAAAACATATTGACCCACTTTGCAGGATGTAACAAAACGAAAAAAACCTGCCCAACAAATTCAGAAAAATGGCTGAAAGATCCTAAAAAAATCAATAAATAAAGATACTTTTACTGCAGATTAAAATAATAAATGGTTTATTAGATATTGAATAAAAATGGGAATATTTTTAACATTGAAGCCTATGGGGTTCGCCTAAATAAACCTGCTGTATGAAACCACCGAACAGCAAGGCAATCCGGCAACATTTCACTGATGTTCGGTGTTCTCTGAATAGGTTAACCATTACTTCTCCATGGGGACTTTCACTGCCTTCGAACAGGCACCGTACGTGCAGGCAATTCGCCAAATCTTGGGTGAACTGCCTGCTTTCTGAATAACCGAAAGACACAGAATTGTCACTGTACAAGGAAATTCACTGTTTGGTGAAAATTTGGGGCCAGATCGGCTCTCTCTGAATAACCCCTTAGGTGTAGAGGGCCCTGCTCATAGGAGCTTACAGTCTAGAGGGATTGGAGTTGAGGAAGACAAGGGGAATTTTGCTGGACGGCAGGATCATTGGTGTCAGTGGTTCAGGAATAGTGGGGCCATTGAAGCAGCTTCAATCATGTGTGAGTAGGTGAGCAGAGGGATGAGTTGCATCAGTGATATGGTATAAGTTGCTTGTGTGCTCTTCACCCCAAAGTGTATGACCTTGAATTTATCTGCATTAAATTTCTTCTGCCATTTAAGTGCCCAATCCCCAATCTATCTAAATCCCTCTGCAGCCAAGTAACATCCTGCTCACATTGTTTAACTTTTCCTAGTTTTGTGTTATCTGCAAACACTGATACATGAATTGTGATGCCTAATTCAAGATCATTTATAACGAAATTGAATAGAATTGGTCCTATACAGACCCCTGAGGGACACCACTTACCACTGGTGTCCATCTTGCAAAATTAACATCTATGACCACTCTCTGTAGTCTATCTTTTAGCCAGTGTTTTATCCAAGAACAAGAATTTTCATCTAGACCAATTTTTCTTAATTTGAATAATAACCTCGTGTGAAACTGTGTCAAAAGCTTTGGCAAAATCCAAGTAAATCACATCCACTGCGACCCCCTGATCTATACTTCTACATAGAATGCAATTAGGTTAGTCTGACATGATCTGTGTTTCATTAACCCATACTGATTCCTGCTAATGACATTATGCCTCCCTGTTAATTCCTTAATAGTATCCCTTAGTAACACCTTAAATACTTTCCCAAAAACAGATGAAATAATGAGAATGAAACAAGGAAAGTGTAGATGAAGCAACTCCTATATACCGGTAGATAAAATATAGACAGTTTTCAAATGTGCATTTTTGACAACTGCATAAAGCATAAATAAAATTCTGTAATATAGTTGGTCTTCACATAATAATTTTAAATTTATAAAAAAACTGCAATAATTCTCAAAATGTCTTAAATTGTATACACTATTTTAAAAGTTATGATTTGCAATGATGATGGAAGATTAAGTGACATTACTCATATTTAATTTTTTAAGCATTTTTTCCTACCACCTAGAGTTTCCACACCTGTTCTCACTTTTGGAGCTGCCGCAGACCAAATGCTACATCACCTCATATTTGCTAGATTATGCATCCCAATTAATTTATTTTTTCTTTTGGTGGAAATTGAATTTGTGTGGCTGTTTCACAAAGAAGAATTGCATTGTTTGCATGAATATTATCATTTATTTATGTAACAACAAATTCTGAGAAGCTAGATAGATTTTAAAAGGTATCCCATACATTCAGTGTTGAAATAAATTATACATTACATAGATAATAAAACACGTATAGTAACATAAAAAGAAAGTAAAATAACGACATCCAAATATTCATCTTTAATTTTTTTATAATTACTATAAAGGACAAGCTTTCAGGATACCTGTTGAAGGTTGGTCCAGCTCAGGAAATGTCTCTGTTAAACAGAGGTCATCTGTTATAGGTCTCCTTCTATTAATTGTGAAGGCCAATAAAACTGTTGAAGCAAAAATGAAGTCACTAAGTTACAAATAAATCAAGTACTGAAATTTAACACTGTATGTTCTATAATCCAGGATTTTCCCTATTACATAATATTTTCCCCATTAACACTACATCAAGAGGAAGCAAAACTCTGGTAGGAAATGTGTTTTAACATGCACTTTTCAAATGGGATGACTTAAACCAAGGATCTCAACTCAGGCTCCCCAGATGCTTTGAACTACAACTCCCTTGATTATCTGGGCTTCTATTCCATTCAAAGAATTCTGTGAATTGCAGGAAATCAACATCTGGGGGCCAGAGTTTCTGATCTCTGCTGTAAACATTACGATTATCTGGATGGGTTTGTGTTTCTTAGAAAATGAGATATAAAGTTAATTTGACAATTAATAAGGTACAAGATATGTTTGATTAACCTCCCTGGCGGTATTCCCGAGTGTGACTCGGGGTTAAATTTCGCCACCACAAACGGTTAAGTCACTCAAGAGCTCCCTATTAACATACCTCAATACGGAATGCACCTATAAACATATAACATAATGACTATTTCCTACATATTTATTTTCTGTTAATCTGTATACTTTGTTTTTTTAATTTCTTGCATTTTATTACTTTGTATTTCTGTAATGACTGTAACATTTCAATGTTCTTGAGCCCTGGACATACCTGAAAACGAGAGAAATCTCAATATATCCTTCCTGGTAAAATACTTTGCAAATAAATAAATCTAAGAAAAAGTTATACACGCAGGTCTATCACATGTATATCTGGAAATATATACACGCAGGTGCTTAATCTCAGGTTACAACAATAAGGGAGCACAATCGATATGAATATTGGGGACAAAATGGGCAAACCCAATAGTCGGAGAAGCCTTAGCCAACATCTTCTGGGAAAGGATGTATAATCTAATAATAATTTAACAGTATCCCAGTAACCATAAGAGGGATATAGAAGTTAACTGCGTGGAGCCGAGAGTGCTGCTGTCAGGATTCTGTGTGCAGGGCAGTTGGTTCAAGCTTGGTATGCGGTGGTAAAGAGGAATGAGACAGATATACAGGGCCACTGAATCCAGGTTTATTAAACAAGGAACAGGAGTAAACTAAAAGTAACACTAAACAATGCTGGACAGGACAGGAATGGGGCTGTTCCGATGTACACACTACACAGGGCAAGGTGGATAGCACAGGAACTGGACTGGACATAAGATACACAGAACACCAAAATAAATACAAAGAGCAGGACAGGAAGAGGGCTGACCATAAACAGAAATAAGGAGACACAGAGACACAAGGAAACTTACTGAGACCAGACAGGACAAGGAGGGAAGCTGAAGACCCGGAGACACAGTGAGGAGAAGACTAGGCTAACTATTAGTAACGGGGTGAATAAGACACAGTTTCCAGAAAGGGGCAAATCCAAATAGAATGGTCACAGTCCATAACAGGGTTGAGGCAGGCAGCTGGCAGAAGGGTGGTCAAAGCCCTATAGCAGAGCATTAGAAATGGTGGGTTCCCAGTAGACAGTGGGCTATCAGGAGACACAGTGGATTGCCAGGAGATGCGGTGGGTTATCAGGAGTCATGGTGGGTTGCCAGGAATCACAGTGGGTTACCAGGAGTCACAGTGGGTTACCAGGCATTATGGTTGGGGTATCAGGAGTCGCGGTTCCCAGAGAGAGTAGGAGAACTAGTTGCAAGTTACTAACAGGTCGGTGCAGATACTGAGAAACCCACAACAATGCATAAGCATTAGGCTAGGGTTGTGTCCGGTTTAAATAGGAAGTCCAGACTCTTAATTGATGCACCTGTGGTGCCAGCATGAGTGGAAGGAAACTGGGACTGAGCGGGGTGAGGCATGAAAATTGATGCCAGGATGATCATGGCGTTGGAGCAACACCAGACTCTGCCCTTCTTGTGTGACATGATGGCTGCCATGTTAAGAAGGGCTCTAAAAGCAGCTGAGGAGGATGCCGACAGCCATCTAGACCAAATGGTGGAGTACTGAGCAGTTCTGTCAGATGCAGTAAAATACAATTACTTGATGAAATCCAATTCTTCCATCCTGGCAAATCAAAGCGTGAGAGGTGGGAGTTCAATATGTTTCTAGAACAATGGGATGAGGTCCTTGGTCATATTCAAAATGCGGATTAAAAGGGACCTCTTGTATGCAGCGCTTGACCTATCCGGTAGATGCAATAGCATAACCTCAGGCTTTAGGGCAGGGGTGGGTCTAGAAATTCACCAGCAATAGCTCATATTCCAGCCCAAAATGTCGACTTCAAGGCGCACTTCCACTAAATGTGTAGCATAGTTCCCATCTCCTGATTATAAAACATACACTCGAGGGGATAAGACCTATTCAGCACCTATGAGGTACGATACCAAAGGTTAAGGACCTTATACATCACTTCCTGGGTCTTACTCGACACAGAGCAGTGGTGGGTAAGGTCACAAATCTTGGTCCTTTGGGCATCAGACAAGGTCCTATTTAAAATAATCTCCCACTTGCTCATAAAGGAGAGAGGTACAGCTGTTTTCAAGCACAGAAAAAAGTATGGGGTAAAAAGTCTGGGAGCATGCATAACCGTTCAAAACCTGATAGTGATCGCTTCAATGAGGTTGCTGTGGAATAAATCGAATATAATAACAGAGCATTTTGAATTGATGGTAAAAAGAAATAACCCTGTCTTGCATCAACAACCATAGGGAAATAATACCCATGGGTCTCACCCATATGGCTGATTCTCATAATCTTGTCGTTGAGCAGCAAATCATTTCAACTGTGACGTTCTTCTGATATCTTGCAAACCTGGCATGTTATGAGTACCTGACAGTGCTTTTTTTCTGTAAAAATAGGTGGGGGTACTCTCACGCCCAGGGAAAAAATGATTATGAGGTTGACTATTTTTCGTGTCCTAATAAATACACCAAACGGATGGATGTTGCAACCAGCAAGGAACCACCAGTCTGCAAAGACACACTTCCAATCCCAAACACTCCAAAGAATAATTACCGACTCCTGAATGTGGTCAATTAGAAAGGATTTAATCCTCAGTGAACACTAAAAGAAGACAACATTTTGACACGCAGTCTTTGTTAACCCCTTAAGGACTGGAGTAATTTTACAACTTCGGCGCTATTTCGAAGTAGAAGTTTTTTAAATGCGGTTTTTAAGTCACGTATTATTATACCACCCAGACAAATTATATATCGTTCTTTCCGGCAGACTCGGGAGATTAATGATAATATATCATTATTATATGTATAGGTCATGCCCTGCCAAAATGCTATAACAAAAAATTTAAAAAAAAAAAAGGGAATTTTCAATAAAATTTCAAATCATCCACAGTGTGTAAAGTGGTTTTTTTAAAAAAAATTATTATCCGAGCCTTTGCGGTCATATGCTATGGGGTAGATTTGTTAAAAAAGTTAGAGCGGGGAACCTGTTTTTTTTTGGGGAGAAATTGCGTGATTTTAGCTAAATCCCCCCAAAAAAAAATCATTAGTGAAGCATTATTGTTCACATTATAATTGAAATGTGAACAATAGTGCTGCATTGAAGAAGAAAAAAAAACCCTTTTTTATTAATTAATTTTTTTATTATTTTTATTTTTACATTTCTTACACTTTTATTTTACTTTTAACATGTCATGTTTGATATCATTGGAAAGGCCATGCTCTGGCCTTTCCAGCAATATCAGACATGACCCCCTAGCTGCCACCGATCAGGAGATAAAGGGGTTCAAAGAGTCCTCCTATCTCCTCTATGGGATTTCCTTAGGAAATCCCTTTGCAGCTAGGGGGTTCCCTGGGGGTTCCCTGGTTAACTGACATCATCGCGCATGGCGCAATGAGTCAGTTGACGCGGGGGACCCAGAGGTGGGGGCTGCCATCCAAGATGACGGCCCCCACAGGAAAAAGGCCACGGTCTTGCACCGATTGGTGCCAGGCCGCGACCTGGCAACTAAGGGGTTAACCCCTACATTGCTGGAAAGGTCAGGCTGTGATCCTTCCAGCGATGCTTGCCACAGCCTAATGGTCCCCGACGATGGGGAGATAGAGGGATCCAAAGGATCCCCCTCCCCTTCAGGCACTTCCCCTGCGCCGGCGGGGGGGATGCCTGAAACTGACGTCATCGCGCCACCGGCGCAATGACGTCAGTGCGCTGGGAGGAGGGATACACGTTGATCTGACTCCGCGGGAGTCAGAGCAGCGTGGGAGCGACCGGAGGAGTTGAGTATTACCGGAGGGGGGCTGCAAATGCCGAGGACGTACAATTACGTTAAGGGGTTAAGTCTAGTTGCACAATACACCAAACACATATAAATAGGCAAATGAAACAATCCAATCAGTGACTCAATTATTCATCATTAAGAGAAACCTGTGATATAACCAAAAGAACCTTAATATATCCCCCTTTTTTTTTATAAAAAGGGCAATATTCAACTATTAACCACTTCGCTGCTGAGGACGCGCTCAGCGCGTCCTCAGCATTCCCGCTGGTATGCGGAGGACGCGCTGAGCGCGTCCTCCCATTGGGGTCAGCGTTCGGCCGGGTTCCGGCCGATCGCTGGCCCCTCCGGTGCGGGCTGACATCCTGGATGTCAGCCCGGCATCCGGAACAGCAGCCGCCGGAATTTGGTGTCATCGCGGCAGCGCGATGACACCAAATTCAGGCGCCCCCCCCGCATGTGCGGAGGAGGCGCCTGAAAGGGAGGGGGGGAGGTCCTTCGGACCTCTCTCCCTCCCGATCGGCGGCTCTGCGGGGGTTAACCCAGGCATCATTTGGAAGGGCACAGCCTGCCCTTCCAAATGATGCCTGGCATTAACCCCTGGGGAGCTGGATCGCGAATCGGCGCTGAAAAGCGCCGGTTTGCGATCCTTTCCCGAGCTGGCCGACATCTTGGATGTCGGCCAAGCCTCCGGGAACTCCCCCTGAGGACTGGCGTCATCGTGCGTAGCACGATGACGCCAGTCCTGGACTTAACCCTTAACTGCCACCAACTGTGGAGATAGGGAGTTCCAGTGAACTCCCTATCTCCCAATCCGTGGCAGCTAGGGGTTAAATTTTGGTATGGTTGGATCGGCCAGAGCATGGCCGTTCCAACTATACCAAACATGAAAGTGAAAAATTTTGTAAAAAAAAAAAAAATGAAAAATAAAAATAAAAACAAATTAAAAAAAAATTATAAAAAAAAAAATAAACACTTTTTTTTCTTTTTTTTGGTTTGTTAATGCAGCAATATTGTTCCCATTTCAATTATAATGTGAACAATGATGCTGCACTAACGATTTTTGTATGCGGTGCGTTTGTTAAAAATAGTGTAATTTTCCCCCAAAAAAAATGTAACGAGACCCCATCTCTAATTTTTTTAACAAGCGCACCCCATACAAAATATAACCGCAATTGCTCGCATGTTAAAATGTGAAAAAAAACACTTTACACATTGTAAATTATTGAAAATACATATTTTATTGCGTTTTTTGTTATAATATACAGACATGACATAACGTATACATATAATAATGACATATTATGAATCTACCGAGTCTGACGGAAAGAACGATATATAATATGTCTGGGTCATATACTAAAATAAGCCTTCAAAACACGTTTAAACATGATGAGCAAAACCGGTAAAAATGACCTCAGCACAGGGGCGGGAAAAGCCTCAGCAGCGAAAGGGTTAAAAGGGCAAGTAATAAAGATTGTGTCAGTGTAAGATATATAATAAAAACAAGGGACACCAAGAGTATTATATCAAAATTCTGTATATAGACTGGTAATATGGCTGGCAGACTGGTATTGTGCATGGCAGACTGGTAATATGGCTGGCAGACTGGTATTGTGCATGGCCGACTGGCAATATGGCTGGCAAACTGGTATTGTGCATGGCAGACTGGTAATATGGCTGGTAATATGGCTGGCAGACTGGTATTGTGCATGGCCGACTGGCAATATGGCTGGCAAACTGGTATTGTGCATGGCAGACTGGCAATATGGCTGGCAGACTGATAATATGGCTGGCAGACTAATATTGTGCATGACAGACTGGTAATATGGCTGGCAGACTGTTGTGGCTGACAGGTCGGAGGAGACAACAGAGACAGGGCGGCACTCCCTCCCTCCATGTGTGACTGGTGAGGGGGGACGCTGAGATGGCTGCCTCCTCCATCCCAGATAGACTCCGCGTCCCTGGTGGTCTGTGTGGTTGTGGGCCGTGCTGCAACTGCGAGCTGTGCTTAGCGCACAGAACGAAGAGCACGCCCATGCTGAGAAGTCGCGAGTGCCGCCGGTGATGACAGATGACCTGACAGTGTCACCTGACTGCCGGCCTTCTCTGACACAGTCAGTGAGCGCCTGCGGGCAGGTGACACTGCCAGGTCATCAGCGATCGCCGGCGGCACTCGCGACTGCTCAGTGTGGGCGTGCTCTGCGTTCTGTGCGCTAAGCACAGCTCACAGTTGCAGCACGGCCCACAACCACACAGACCACCAGGGACGCGGAGTCTATCTGGGATGGAGGAGGCAGCCGTCTCAGCGCCCCCCTCACCAGTCACACAGGGAGGGAGGGAGTGAGTGCCACCCTGTCTCTGTTGTCACCCCCGTCCTGACTAGGAATGAGCCAAACACCCCCGAGTTTGGTTCGCATTCGAACTCAAACTCAATGCAAGTCAATGGGACTCAAAATTCGATTTTTAGATATATGCTAGATATTTGCCCTAAAAGGTGTATGGGGGTCCGGGTAGTGCCCTGGGGGACAGGAAACAAGGACAAAAAGTAAAAAAAACAAAACGTTTTTAAAGGGACAGTGAGTTTTCCATGAAATAAGGGTTAAAAATAAAAGCGAAAAATTCCTTCAAATATCGTGCCTAGGAGGTCCCCATAACCTGCTCGTGAAGTGGCGGATTTCTAGGATGTATAGAAACATTTCAAAACAATGTCCGGGTCTGGGTAGTGCCCTGGGGGACAGGAAACAAGGACAAAAAGTTTTAAAAAAAAGACATTTTTAACCCCTTCACTGCTGACACCGTGTGGGACACGTCCTCAGTTACTCCCGCTGTATGCTGAGGAGGACTTGTCCCACACGTCATCAGCTTTGCGGGACCCCCGGCGGAGATACTCACCTCTCTGTCCGGGGTCCCGCGGCGTTGTGACTTCAGCATCCTCAGACGCCGTGAGATGCCGTGTATAGAGAAGCTGATGGGGTTGTGTATAGAGATGCTGTTTGTGTATAGAGATGCTGATGGGGTTGTGTATAGAGATGCTGTGAGGCTGTGTATAGAGATGCTGTGTGGCTGTGTATAGAGATGTTGTGAGGCTGTGTTTAGAGATGCTGATGGGGTTGTGTATAGAGATTCTGTTTGTATATATAGATGCTGATGGGGTTGTGTATAGAGATTCTGTTTGTGTATAGAGATGCTGATGGGGTTGTGTATAGAGATGCTGTGTATAGAGATGCTGTGAGGTTGTGTATAGAGATGCTGTGTGGCTGTGTTTAGAGATGCTGATGGGGTTGTGTATAGCGATGCTGTTTGTATATAGAGATGCTGATGGGGTTGTGTATAGAGATGCTGTTTGTGTATAGAGATGCTGATGGGGTTGTGTATAGAGATGCTGTTTGTGTATAGAGATGCTTATGAGGCCGTGTATAGAGATGCCTTGCGGTGCCGAAGTGCGGCCTAGCTCCGGTGGGGGCCGTCATCTTGGATGGCGGCTCCACCCCCGGGTCCCCCCTCACTGCTTGACGTCCTCACACATAGCGTGATGACGTTAGATAGCCGGGGAACCCCTAGCTGCCCGGAATCCCCTGGTGGAGATAGGGGGTTCATTTGAACCACGATATCTCCAGAACCGTGGCAACTAGGGGGTCATGGAGGGTGTCAATCGAAAGGCCTGAGCATGATACCCAACATTGACCAGGTATAAGGTAAAAAAAAAAACATGTATTTTTTTTGTGTTATTTTTATTAACCCTTTCACTGCGGAGGACGCGCTCAGCGCATCCACCCGCAGTGTTGTTCCATGCGGAGGACGCGCTGAGCGCGTCCTCCCTTTGCGACCAGCGATCGGCCAGATTCCGGCCGATCGCTGTGCCCCCCGGTGCGGGCTGACATCCTCGATGTCAGCCCAGCACTCGGGGACCCCGGCGGGCCATTAGATGTCATTGCGGCGGCGCAATGACATCTAATTCAGGCGCCCCCCCGCGTGTGCGGAGGAGGCACCTGAAAGGGAGGGGGGAGGTCCTTCTCTCCCTCCTGATCGCCAGGGTGCACTGGGTTAAGCCAGGCACCGTTTGGAAGGGCACAGCCTGCCCTTCCAAATGGTGGCTGTCACCGTGGCTGTCAAAGCGCTGGATGACATCTTGGATGTCGGCCAAGCCTCCGGGAACTCCCCCTGAGGACTGGCGTCATCGTGCATAGCACATTGTAAATTATTGAAAATTCTAATTTTATTGCAATTTTTGTTATAATATACAGACAGAACATGACGTATACATATAATAATGACATATTATGAATCTGACGAGTCTGCTGGAAAGAACGATATATAATATGTCTGGGTCATATATCAAACTATGGCTGCAAAACGCAGTTAAACATGATGAGCGAAAGCGGTAAAAATGACCTCAGCACAGAGGTATGAAAAGCCTCAGCAGCGAAAGGGTTAATGCAGCAATATTGTTCACATTTCAATTATAATGTGAACAATGATGCTGCACTAATGATTTTTTTCTATGGGGTGCGTTTGCTATAAATCCCATAATTCCCTCCACAAAAAGTAACAAGTCCGCATTTCTAATTTTTGTACAAGCGCACCCCATAGAAAACATAACCGCAAACGCTCATGTGCTAAAATGTGAAAAAAAACACTTTACACACCGCAGATAATTAAAAATTCAATTTTTATTGCATTTTTTGTCATAATATACAGGCAGGACATGACGTATACATATAAAAATGATATATTATGAATCTGCGGAGTCTGATGGAAAGAACGATATCTAATATGTCTGGGTCATTAAATAAAATGTGGCTTCAAATCGCATTTAAACATGATGAGCGAAAGAGGTAAAAATTAGTCTAGCACACAGCAGTGAAATGCAGGGTTAAGGGGTTAAACAGCATATCAGAGGAAGATTTAGTAGAGAAATGAACACTTCTCAGAAGCACAGATGTTGTTTGATACATGTTCAGATCAGGAGACACCACACCCTCAGTCTCTAACAATGTATCAAATTCATCAGACCAGACTAATTAAAAGCACAACACTAATTAACACCTGTTGTTTACGCTGTTTGAGAACACAGGTCATTTAGAGGTGAGAATCTTTGCACCTAGACACCTAGACATTAATTTTTAATTCAATATGTAATAAACCATTACTTATAATATTCTGCAGTCTCTTTATTTCTAGATTTTTTAAGCATTTTTTATACTTTTTTCAAAATGTTTTTTTTTTCGAACTTTTTGTGAACGGCCAAAGTTCGAATCGAACTCCGAACTGATCGAACCAAACAGCTCATCCCTAGTCCTGACAAGCAGCGGCCACGTGCAGCCACACGCACTCAGGCCGGGGGAAACCTGTATAAAAAAAATGCCGAGAGGTGCCGGGAGGTGCTGGTACGGCGTACCGGCGCGTACCGGCTCAAAAAAAAACCTGGTACCTGACAATAGGGTACCTGAGGTAGGGAAAAATTTATCTACATGCTCACTGACATCTAATTCATCCATCCAGTTCCAATTTTCTCAGCGAACCACATACGTACTAAAAGATCCTAAAAAAATCTTTAAATAAAGAGACTTTTTACTGCAGAAAAAAATAATAAACGGTTTATTAGATATTGAATTAAACCAGTAATATTTTTAACATTGAAGTCTATGGGATTCGCCTGAATAAACCTGTCGAATGAAAGCAACCAACAGCAGGGCATTTCCGCAATTTTCAATGCTGTTCGGTGTCTCTGAATAGATTAGCCATTGCTTCTCTATGGGGGGATTTCACTGCCCTCGAACAGGCACCATATGTGCAGGCAATTGGCCAAAATTTGGCAAATTGCCTGCTCTCTGAATAGCCAAATGGCCCTGAAATTTCATTGTATGCTGAATTCCAGTGTCCGGGTTATGTTTCGGCGACATTTCGGATCTCTCTGAATAACCACTATAGTAGTGTTTTGTCTTTTGCTAATTTGCTTGCTCAAACTTTTATTAAAAATTTAATATAAAAAAGAAAAATAAATAGTTCTGCATATTACTTTGCACCTGGTCCTACAAACAGTAGAGACAGCCCTGTTTGAATTGTAATGACAACTGAAATCATTATTTATAACGTAATTATGTCGTTTAAATATGGATGCGATATTACAGGAATATTTGTTACACCTGTTCTTTTAAATTGAGGTCTCTTAGCTCTATCAATAATAAAATGTAAGTGTCATAAAAAGGCATATAAAATTTAATTGACAAACACAAAACCGTGCAAGATGTTAGAGGGTTGACAGCAATCCTTCAGAGATTTATGACATAAAATAATAATAAAGCATCTGTGTGGAGGTTGCTAAAAATCAAGCACTGATGAGACATATTTATTGTAGAGCTTTTGGGGGACTTTTTCTCTGTCACGGTAACTCATGGGATTTTCATTTTGCAAGAGTAAGTATTGATAGTGTCAGGGTGTGTGGGGGTCCAGGAGGCAGAGCCCAAATTGCAGCAAACAGGCAGCAGGTTGTCATGAAGACGAATCGGTTTGTTTACAAAAGGTTCAAAAAGGAGCAAGGTAGCTTGAGGCACAGGTAAACTGGAACAAAGGTAAGACATGCCAGAATTTACAGATCACCTTGGGGAAATACAGACTGGATACTGCAATCATTGAGCAGCAAATAGTATCACCTGTGCTGTGCTTCAGATATCTGACAAATCTGGTGTGTCAGCAGGTCCTGAGGAGGTTTGGGAAACACTATTACATAGCAAGCTCAATGTTAATTGAGGAGTGCCTGAGACTTCCCTCAGGTGGGGAAGGATGGAATTCCTGGAGTGGATCTAAGGAGTCCACTGCAGGAAAGGTGCTGCTGGACCTCAAGTCTTGGCCAAGGTGGTGGGGGCACGAGTCCTCTTGCACTTCCTCTGCACCCCTCGGTTTGGGATCCTGACAGCGATCCATCAGGGTTTCTTAAGGTCAATTTCTAAAATGAAATTAAGACAGAAAAAAATCAAGCATTTCCCTAACCTCTTAAATAAATGAGTTAACATCTAGGTCTATATAATGGGGATAGTGCTGCTGTATAGTCCAAAGCAACTAGCGGGAAGTATTACTGATGAGCACACATCTCACAGAGAGCACTTTTGGACAAAATTTTCAGGGGCATAACAGCATTGGTAAGACTGAGACCTTTCCAAATATTAGATAAACCTGTGCCCTCCAAATCTTTGACAAAGCCAGTTAACATTTAGTTTTTATTACCTCAAAATAAAGACTTAATCCAATGTCTCTAACTATAAAAGATAAAGTATAATGCCTGTCAGGGCCGCCGGCCTGCCGGCATCAAGTTCGGCTGCCTCCTCGTCCACCCAGCGTTCCGGCACGGGGTGCGGCGAGGCAGCCGACTTGGCTACCCGGCGGTACCATGCACCCAGTGGGGGCCGGCTCACCTCCTCGGTGTGGCTGCAGTCCCCAGGGAGGATTGATGCTGGCTCCTCGGCCGCCAGCCGGCGTTCCTCAGCAGAGCTCCAGGCATCAGTCCTTGTCTGGGCCTCTGACCAGGGATGTGCATGGCGCCTGCCTCTACCAATATGGCGGCCGGGTCGCGTTGCGCACCGATGAAGTCACAGGCCTCCTATTGGATGAGAAGGGAACCACTGGGTTTAAAAGAACAGAGGGCCCATTCCTTCATCACTCCAGTATTGAAGCAGTTCCCCTGTTTCCTAGCTCCTGAGTACCTCTACTTGCAGAACTCTTGTGCATGACCTGGATTGTTCCTGACCTACATATCAGCCTGTATCCAACCACTCCTTATCTCCAACTGTGCCTCTTGAGCTCTCTCCCTCTCGCTATCCTCTCCTGGCGGGGAAACCCTGACAATGCCTTATCCAGATCTATTAAATTACAATGCGATTATCACATAACAGAAGAATATTTTCACCATTCTAGTATTGTAAATAGCGAGTCACCTTAACATGTCTAAATACATCATGGGACTCTGTCTGACTGTATGTAAATTTAAGTAAGGCTAGGGTCAGACGAGCGTGATTTCTACGGACTGTACGCTCGTGCACACGGACGTACGTCAGTACGGAAGACACAGTAGTGGCCACACAGTCGTTTTTTTTCACTGACGTATATTTTGACGGATGAAGGAGGGAAAATAAATTAAAAAGCAAAACCATTTTGTCCGTGAAAAATGCTGGACGTATAAATGCCGTCCGTCTGACCACGTTCCATCACTCACACACAAAGCTATGCGGACATTGCGGACGCAGCACACTTTGTGCGGCCGTTCTAGTGGTTGTACGTTCTTGCCTGCCTTGCGTCCATTTGCCGCGGCCGTGGTGCGTCCGCAGTTCAGTGCGGACGTACTTTGTGTAACAGGCTCCAATGGACTTTCTTTCATGCTATCACGGACGTACTTTTAGGCACAATCACGGACGTGAACACTACGCTCGTCTGACCCCAGCCTAAGGGTCTATAAAAGTGTTTTTTTGTGAATCTGTCTTGTTTTTTCCATTTGTGTAATAGCCTGAATGTTTCCCTTTTTATGACCATACCTTTTTGGTCATCAATATGATATATTAATTATTTAAAAATTTTTTAATTAATTTTACATTTTTTAATTATATATTTTATTAACAGAAATTTGTTAAATTTCTTTGACTTTCAAAAAGTCACTTATATTCCTTAAACTTTCACATAAGTAAGTAAGTATGGGTCTATGTATAGTAGTCTTGCGCTGGTAAAGTCTCTAAGGGCCCTATTACAAACTTGGTGCTAAAACAGGGACGCTAACGGGGAAAACCTGTGCCTTTCCCCTCCCTCCCTATACTCACCTCTCTGTCTGAGCTCCAACGCTGGAATGACTTCTCTGAAGTCTGCCCAGCGCTTTTATAGACCCCAGCTGTCGTGGGGGAACCTGAAAGGGGTAGGCTTGTGCACCGATTTTTTTTTCGGTTCGATTCGGTTTGATTTTTCGGATTTTTAAACTTTTCGATTCGGCTCGTTTCGACCGATTTCTGTTTCGATTCGGTTCGGCTCGACTCGTTTTTCATGTACATATTTTTTTGGAATATCGACCATTTTTCGTATTTTAGTGTCACTTTGCTCGTTTTTGTATCGACTTTTCGTATTTTCGGAAATTTTCGTTTTTTGGAATTGTACATGTTTTCGGAATATCGACCGTTTTTCGTATTTTCGTGTCACTTTGCTCGTTTTTTGTATCGACTTTTCGTAACTTCGGAAATTTTCGTTTTTTCGGAACGTCTGTTCTCCTCGTTTCAAAGCAATAAATTTCGATTTGACACATTTCAAGTCCATTCCAAAATTCCAAAAATATTTCGTTTCGGCTCGGAAAACTTTTTGGATCTGCCATTTTCGGATCTAAAACTTTTCGGAAATTCGGCCGCATCCGAAAACACGAATTGGGAAATTTCGTGAAAATTCCGAAATTCCGAAACCCGAAACGCACATCCCTAGAAAGGGGAGGGGTGGTCATTTGGACGTGCAAGTGGGGGTGAATCTGTATTATGGCGCCCCATAGTGGTCTCAAGAATTCTCCCTTTAAAACATATAAATGATCAAATATAGCGTAATATAGCTATATATATATATATATATATATAGCCCTATTACGCTCCTGGCGTTAAAAAAAGGGCGCAGGGGAGGAAAAACTGCGCCCGCAGTTTCCCCCCTTGCGCCCGTATTTTAACGCCAGATTACAATGCAGGCGCAAAAAATGCTGCCTGCATTGTTAGCGAGTGTTATAATTTTGGATGCGCATATCAGCGCTGATCGCAGCTACACGCATCCTCTCAATGGAGTCCATAGGACTCCATTGAGTTCCTCTCTGCCGGTCACGTGACCGGCCGGATCTCACATCGCGAGATCCAGCCGGTCGGCATAGGGATATGCAGGGAAAGACGGAGGGGACTTTTTCCCCCCATCTTTCCCTGCTCCCGCCGGCCGGAGGAGGCGACAGGAGACGTGGTCCTCGCCGCGGGACAGGAGGTGAATATAGGATTTTTTATTTTATTTTTTGAGCTGGTGTTAACGGATTCTGCAGAAGCGGAATCCGTTAACACCAGGTTCTGGCTCTGGTTAACTTTTCGTGGACCAGAGCCAGGCGTTAATCAGCGCTGGGACATTGTAATCCAGCGCTAAGTATAGGGAACTCAAAGTGCAGTAACCTTGCGCTGAACAGTGCGAGGTCCCAAACACAAACAGGTTCTTTAACCCGTTTTCGTTTGGATTGTAATATGCAGCACATACCGCAGCTAATGGTAGCGCTCACGCAGATGAGCGCTACCGTTAGCGTGAAGAATTTAATAGGGGCCATAGTGTCTACAAGGCTTACGGTGGAGGACTAAAAGTGAGATAAAAAGCCTCCACACTATAATAAGTGTGTTTATTATTGCAGAAACCATCTGCATATCATAGCAATTCAAAGAATTGCATCCCAGATTTCCTGTGCCACATTCCCGATATGCAGTAAGGAATCCTGGGTAGGATATGCAAATGACCTCTGTCTCACTTTTAGGCATCCTCAATCTGTTATTACACGGAACCCTAAAAGCAATGCTATGCCACACTGTGGTTTTCTAACAGAGATAAGGTTATGCAACTGGTCAAACCCACTACTAGAACAGTGCCATTTTGGGTTTGTTGAACCCTCATCAGCTAGGAGGTAGGCATGACCAGTTGCAGTGGATGCTTGGACCGTAGGATAAATTAGTGTCTACAAGGGTTATGGTGGAGGACTAAAAGTGAGATAAAAAGCCTCCACACTATAATAAGTGTGTTTATTATTGCAGAAGCCACCTGCACATCATAGCAATTCAAAGAATTGTATCCCAGAGTTCCTTGCCACATTCCCCATATGCAGCAAGGAATTCTGGGTAGGATATGCAAATGACCTCTGTCTCACTTTTTTGCATCCTAGTGTGGAGGCTTTTTAGCTCACTTTTAGTCCTCCACCATAACCCTTGTACCTCTCTCCCTCCACATCCATATGGGCCAGAATCTGCCCTTCCAAGCAGTGACTGCTTTTAACCCCTTGGGGGGCTGGATCACGATTCGGCACCACAATTTGGCATTATCTGTAAAGGAAAAATAATTAAAAATATAAATTAAAAAAAATATTTTTATTTTTTTTGGAGACATAGGTATAATGTGGAGTCAGCCTCAAGCCGCTCCTATGGGACGAGAACTAATTAATTGGGAAGACCTGGTGGCTAAACACCCAATATTCACAGAAAAAAAGACCTCTACCTCAAGCTAAGGAGAACATCTCTCCAAGTTACCTTTCGGATAAAAATTAACTTTTAAACTCCTTTCTCCTCATTTTGAGGTAGAGGTCTTTTTTTCGGAAAGTTTTTTTTTATTAATGCAGCAATATTGTTCCCATTTCAATTATAATGTGAACAATGAGCACTAATGATTTTTTCTATGGGGCGTTTGCTAAAAATCACGTAATTTCCCCCCAAAAAAAGTAACGAGTCCCCATTTCTAGTTTTGTTTAACAAGTGCACCACATAGAAAATATAACAGCAAAGGCTCACATGATCAAATGTGAAAAAAACACTTTACACGCTGTAGATGATTGAAAATTCAAATTTTATTGCATTGTTTGTTTTAACATTAAGGCAGGACGTGACGTATACATATAATAATAATATATTATGAATCTGCTGAGTCTGCCGGAAAGAACGATATATAATATGTCTGCGTCATATAATAAAATGTGACTTCAAATCGCATTTAAACATGATGAGCGAACGCAAGGGTGAAATGGCTCAGCAGCAAAAGGGTTGAAAGAAATCTGGAAAGAAAAAAAGTTGTTGAAAAAAACGCCAATTTTTTTTAAATTTTTTAAAAAATAAATAAAAAAAAGACATTTTGCTGCAAATTAAAAGAATAAATGGTTTAATAAATATTTAATAGAAACATGGAATATTTTTTACATTGAAACCTACGGGATTCGCATGATTAAACCTGCCGAATGAAACCACCGAACATTAGAGCATTTCACTGAAATTTCGGTGCTGTTCGGTTTTCTCTATAGGGAGTTCAGAGCTGTCGAACAGCACAGTTTTTTGCTGGCAATTTGCCAATATTTGGTGAACTTCCAGCTTTTTGAATAGCCAAATGGCTCAGAAATTGCACTGTAAGGGGAAATTCACCGTTTGGTGCAATTTCAGAGCCAATTCGACCTTGTTTGAAAAGTTAAATGTTTTATAATCATAAATGACTATTCACTAAACGGTGAAGCCAGCAGAATTGTCAGCAGAAGAGAACAATCTAGACCAAATAACAGATTTTGAACATAAGATAAATGGGATCATTTTTCAGGTTTGGCTATTTTGATTAGGGATGAGCTGTTCGGTTCGATCGGTTCGGAGTTCAATTCGAACATTGTCCGTACTAAAGTTTGCGAACTTCGAACTTTTTGGGACGTTCGCCAAAAGTTCTAAAAAAAAAATAATTGAAAAAGTGTAAAAAATACAAAAAAATCTAGAAATAAAGAGACTCTTTACTGCAGAATATTATAAGCAACGGTTTATTAGATATTGGATTAAAACGGGAATATTTTTAACATTGAAGCCTATGGGATAAAACATTCTTGTTACTAAAACATCAAGCAGACACGGCCCTCTAATCAGGCACTGTAGAGGGTAGCCTGCCCAGGCCTCCCAAGGAACCCCTTGAGGAGCATGCGGCCGCTTAATGACAGAGCTGCGACTGTGCGGGCTAGCCGCCCGGGTGCATGTGGCAGAGACAGGTGGCGCAGGGATAGAGTCACTGCACCTGTGGCCATAGCAGACACCCCCCTACAACCAGGATCCAGGGAGCCCCCACTGACCACCAGGCTAAGAGATTGTCCACATGCCACCCCCCATGTGCGTATGTGTATATATGGTCTGAGGTCTGTGGGTGGGTGTATATATATATCTGCGTGTTGATATACAGTACGTATATATAGGTCTGCGTGTTGATATATATGTATATGTCTGTGGTATCCAGGGCCGGTGGAAGCATTTTTGTTTACTCAGGCGAAGTTGCGTTTTGGTGCCCCCCTCCACCCAATCCGTGCCATGCCAATCAGGAGTGTTTGGTGTCCTCACGCATTGCCAAACTATGCTGTGCCTGGTGCCCCTCCTGTGCCACAGGGCCAGTCTACAGAGTGTGTGGTCCCCTCCTTTGGCAATGTGGCATAGGAGGGGCACCAGGCACTGCACAAATTTGCAATGTGGCCTGGTGGTGCCCCCTGGTCTTGCTGTGTCAATATACCCACATATTTCAAACTGCCTGCCACTCCCAGTGTTTCCCTGTGATCCTACTACCTACCACTCTCACTCTGTTGCTGTGGTCAAATAAAGTTCAGTTCAGGTTGCTGCCACCCACCTTTGAGCTGCCACTGGAAAGTCCTCACTCCAAGGACGTAGCACAATATCAAGAAAAATACTCCAGTATATAGCAGGACATTTTTTGGTTTTATTCCATCAACAGTAGAACAACGTTTCGACCTGCAACCAGGTCTTTGTCAAGTCCACTGTTGCTGTGGTCCACTGTCTGACTCCAGGTCTCCAGAAGCAGACTGGCAGCAGGGTCCTCATCCTCTAATTCAATTCACTCCCCCTTAATTCATTTTTCCCCTTTAATTACTTTCACCCCCTCCCCCTTAAATTCATTTCATATAGCGTATGACAGAGCTGCACAGTAATGTGCGTGGTGTATGAGCGTATGACAGAGCTCCGTAGCCATAAAACTCACAGTAATGTGCGGGGTGTATGAGCGTATCATAGAGTTCCACAGCAATAAAACTCACAGTAATGTGCACTGTGTATGAACGTATGACAGAGCTCCACAGCAATAAACCTCACAGTAATGTGCGCTGTGTATGAGCGTATGACAGAGCTCCACAGCAATAAAACTCACAGTAATGTGCACTGTGTATGAACGTATGACAGAGCTCCACAGCAATAAACCTCACAGTAATGTTCAGTTTGTGTGTATGAAAGTATCACTGAGCTCCACAGAAATAAAACTCACACTCATACACACTGCCCATTACTGTATCACAGAGCTCCACAGCAATAAAACTCACAGCAATGTGTGGTGTGTATGAGCGTATCACAGAGCTCCACAACAATAAAACTCACAGTAATGTGCAGTGTGTATGAGCGTATCACAGAGCTCCACAGCAATAAACCTCCCAGCAAAACATTACACCCCCAGCAGAACATTACACCCCCCAGCAGAACATTACACCCCCCAGCAAAACATTACCTCCCCAGCAAAACATTATATCCCCCCAGTAGAACATTACCCCTCCCAGCAAACCATTACACCCCCCAGCAGAACCTTACACCCTCCGAGCAGAACATTACCCCCCCAGCAGAACATTACCCCTCTCAGCAGAACATTACCCCTCCCAGCAAAACATTACACCCCCCAGCAGAACATTACAGCCCCCCGAGCAGAACATTACACCCCCCCGAGCAGAACATTACACACACCCTCCCCTCCCTCAGTTTATTCAAACCTTTTAAAAATCTTCTCTGGGCCTCTTTGCCCAGTCCTCCTTCACACTACAGTGGAAGCACGCAGGCTGACTCTGTTGCAGGGCCGCACCCTAAGCTTTGGGGTTTGTCCTCCAGGCTTTTCTGCTGCTGCGTGCCCTGGCTATGCGTGTCACATGAGGGGGCGGTGCCAAATTATGCAGTGTGCCTGCTCATGTTTAGAATGTGGGACTGAGGCAGGCACACTGCATCGGTTTGAGAGTGCGCAGCTGGGCCCCTGGTTGATGTCTGAAGATCATTCATAGCTCCGCTTCCGGTATTTTAAAAACAGAATTTTTCCGCCCCTCACACTGACAGCAAGCCAGGACAGTAAGCTGGCCGCCTGTGCCGCCTTACACTAGCGCCAGCCCTGGTGGTATCAATGCATCCCTACTCTATACACAGCGCTCCGTGTCCCTATAATATATATGATCAGGGGTTACCTTTTTTTATATTTTTATACTATTCCTATTAAATTAACAGTAATTTTTGATGTATTTTATTCAGTAGAAACTTTTTTTGCCTATATAACATGTGCTTTGTGAAAATAAAATGGTTTTGTGTGTACATTTTAATTTAGTTAGTGGATTCCTGTACAGTGCGGTGAGAAGCAAACGTAATGCAGTGTAGACATGCTGCGAGGCGGAGCGGAGTGAAGTCAAGCCTGCAAAATGTTTGCTTCTCTTCGCTACGCTGTGCGTCTCTACACGCTCAGTGTATCTCAGCCTTTATTCCCACATCGCTAGCTTACCAAATCAGTTTGTATACTTGTTACTGACCCTGCTTGTTCTCAGGACCCGATCTGTTGCCGACTTTGACTGCCATTTGACTATTCTCTGCCTGTATTCCCTGCCTGTTCTGTTTGCTTCCTGTTGCTACTGGTGTGCGCCGATTCTCACCATATACAGTAACGCAGTACAAGTGCCTAAACATTGCTGACCCGGTTTTGTTATAGCTGCTCATGTAACTGAATAGATCGGGGATCTCTTCTGCATTACCAAAACCTCCACCACTGCACTTTTCCACAATACCTCAGAGGGGTTACGGTGTGAAGACACTTGCTGCCACCAAAGGCAAAATATTTGGGTGCACTGCCACTGGCGCCTATACCAGATTCATATAATTTGAATATTGGATTGCAGGGTCCAACCCTGCATTCTTCCACAATAGGAAGGGGTTACGGTGTGACGGCACTGTTGCCGACACTAAAGGCCCAATTTTAAAGCACCTATTGTTACTTTCATCCAAATCCTGCCTAAGTTTCACCATAATTTAGCCAAAAAATCACTAAACTTGTTCTGCGTCTCTTAAAATGTCTCTTTTCATAAAGGCTGCCGCCCCAAGCAGTTGTTTATGAATAGATTAAAGGAAAACCATTTACCGTAATTTGAAACGTCATTTTTTTGTTTTTAAATGTTTCTTTACATCCTACAAATCCGCCACTTCACGGGCAGGTTATGGGGACCTCCTAGGCACGATATTTGAAGGAATTTTTTGGTTTTATTCTTAACCTTTATTTCATTGAAAACTCACTGTTCCTTTAAAAACTTATTTTAAATAGTAAAATTAACAGGTCTATTCACTAAAGGTGAAAGTCAGGAGAATTGCCAGGAGAATAAAACAATCTAGGCCAAATAGCAGATTTGGAAAGTGAGATAAATGGGAGAATTTTTCTGATTTAACTATTTTGACCTAGAATTTTCACTTCTCCAGTCATTCTCCTGAGTTTCACCTTTAGCGAATAGACCTGTAAGTACTGTGGATTTGAAACGTGAATAAATGCTATAAAGTAATACATATGCAAAATATGAGCACTGCAGTACATAATAAGAAATCCAAACACATTGCAACGTCTGAGGGTCTGAACTATACAGGCTATCTGGGCAAGGAAGACAAAAATCGGGTAAGTTTTCCCAAATATCAATGGGGCTTAAGAAATTTTCTTTCATATACAGGTTTATCCAAAGAGATTCGAAAAGTCACCGCACGTTCGGTGACTTTTCGTTCTCTTTAATTCGGTTCCTTTTGCCGATTGCATTTCGGCGACCCTGCGGTGTATTCAGCAAAGAGCACAGGGTCCCCGAATTGCAGGGAAAAGCTGCCGAAAACCATGACGAAAACTAACCGAATGCATGCTGAAAACAAGCAAAAACATCTGGATTAACCTTCGAAGAAGCTGAACAGGAGCCGAACAGGAGCCGAACAGGAGTCGAATCACACAGAGCCGAAGCAGCTGTGACATAGAGGAGGCAGTGAATAAATTAGCAAAACCATTTGTATGAATCTGGGAAAATGAAACGCTGTTTGCAAAGAAACTACTGAGCGAAAATGTCTTTCACAGGAGGTCCAGGGAATGATAATAAAGAGGGCTGTTACAAAAAAATAAGTAAACTGAAAAAAAAATCAAAAAAAATCGGAGGGCAGTCTATTGTTGTTGTTGTTGTCAGCTCAGAATCCATCAGGGTTATTCAGAGAGCGTGAAAAGCAGGAGAATGACTGGAGAACGATTGGAGAATGAAAAATTCTAGGTCAAAATAGCGAATTTGGAAAGTGAGATGAAAGGAGAATTTTTCTGGTTTGGCTATTTTGACCTAGAATTTTTCATTCTCCAATCGTTCTCCAGTCATTCTCCTGCTTTTCACGCTCTCTGAATAACCCTGTATGTCCACATATTTGCTTTTCAATGTCCTATCCAAGAGTATCTCTATATATAAATGCGTTTGTAATGCGTCCGTCGCCGCCTGCAACGGGAGGGCCGAGTGAGCAGATGTGATGGGTGCGACTGACTGCGCATTAAAAACGCATTTATTTATTAGAGCAGGCTCCTCTTCCCTCTCTTAGATTGTAAACTGACGTGAGCGGCCCCTCTTAGATTATAAACTCACGTGAGCAGTCTCCTCTTCCCTCTTAGATTATAAACTCCCGTGAGCGGGCTCCTCTTCCCTCTTTTAGATTGTAAATTCCTGTGAGCGGGCTCCTCTTCCCTCTTTTAGATTGTAAGCTCCCGTGACCCAGCTCCTCTTCCCGCTTTTAGATTGCAAGCTCCTGTGAGCGGGCTCCTCTTCCCTCTTTTAGATTGTAAATTCCTGTGAGCGGGCTCCTCTTCCCTCTTTTAGATTGTAAGCTCCCGTGACCCAGCTCCTCTTCCCGCTTTTAGATTGCAAGCTCCTGTGAGCGGGCTCCTCTTCCCGCATTTAGTTTGTAAACTCCCATGAGCGGGCTACTCTTCCCGCTTTTAGATTGTAAGCTCTTGTGAGCGGGCTCCTCTTCCTCTTTTAAACAATTAACAATGTGAATGCAATTTTTTTTGGGGCGGGGTGAAAAAAATCACCTGGCTCTAGAAGGAACCCGTTTCCAGGTCAGCATCCAGTGTTGTTGGCAGAACATCACACACCACATTTTAGTTGTTAAAGCCCTCAGAAAATGCCAATAGCCCATTAAACACCCCTGGTATTCAATTTTTAATTAAATTTGTTTTATAATATGTAAAGCAATAAAAAAGTCTGTGTATTTTTATTTTTCTGTTTCTAAACCACCCCCCCCCTGAATTCGGGAAGCGCAGGTGATGAATCTGAGATGAATCTCCAGCTTTCTGCAGACGAACGCAGCGAACGTGTCTACCAGCCATGCGATTTCAAGTAGTATTTTAATGAGCAGGATGCGGCGGGGCGGCGGGTCCACCGAGCGGCAGGTCAGGCGGGTCCAGTGAGCAGTGGGGTGGCGAGGCGGCGGGTCCAGTGAGCAGTGGGTCCAGTAAGCGGCAGGTCCAGTGAGCGGTGGGGAGGCGGGTTCAATGAGCGGTGGGGTGGTGGGTCCAGTGAGAGGCGGGTCCAGTGAGTGTCCTTGGGTCCTTGTGTCATTCTGTGTGTCATTTCTGAGCTTATACATTGTAATGGAGCCGATGCGTCATTCTGTGCATCGTTGTGAAACCAGTCTCGTATCAATCTGTGTGCCAATTCTATGCCATTATCAAATAATTTTTTACATTTCTGTACAATGGCCGTTTTTTAAAAATAATTTATCACATCTTGCTACCGAATATCTGAAGCAGTTTTTCTGTTATTTGGTAAAGCTGTGGATGCCTTTGATACTCACGCTGCAGCATTTGTATGTATATTATGAGACTGAAGTGAGTTACAATAACGCTGCACTTCCATTGTTACATTGTAATGTTGACATTGACTACTGCTGTATTGGATTGTTCTATGTAATGCTGTTCTGTTATTGACAAACATTACATGAAGATTTTACACAAGAAAAATAAGGGAGTCCCAGCATTCCACCTCCAGTGAATTAGCAACTTTTTAAAAGATGAAAAGTGCAGCAAAGTTTCGGCCATCAAAAAGGGCTTTGTCAAGTGGAGTGCTGGGATTCCCTTCTTTCTTTTACAAGTGATCTATGGGTTTTAGCTGCCTGGGGGTCCATGTTACACCCACATGTAGAGCGGTATCTTATACTTGTTTAATTTGTGTGCCTACTCGCAACAGTTAGCGATATTTGACAATTCTGACATTCTGAATCAGCTCATTCCCATTATTTCAGAACCCACAAGTCTTGCATTCCAAAATATTCTGAACTATAATTTTTGCCCATGTACATGTCTAATCGTGGGATAATGATGGAATGCACCAAATACGATCAGGCTGCTATGAAAATATTTGATTGGAATACAAAATGCTTATATGCCTTGAAATGAACTTTGCTCTAGTTAGCATTCTATTAACAGGCTGACAGTTCAGAAACGCATCTCACCTAAGAATCTGCTGCCTTGTGTATATGTTTTAAAGCACACCCAAGATAAAGGGGAGAGGCTAACAATTAGGGAGTGAAAAATTACAGTGAGAAACAGATGTTAATTCCTGTTAAATAGTGAAACGTTAGGAAAATTTATGAAACTGCAGAAATGTTAATCTGTATTGTAACTTTTAATATGCTGCTGTATGCATTTCAGTACGTGTTACTTCTCTCTGATAGGATATTGAAATGTCATGTAATGTATATAAGCACATGTAACCAAACATACAATGGAGAACGAAGCGAAGGAAAACTTTGTGTCTTGTCATCATTTCCAGTTACTTCCTTCTCACTGGTCGACCATGAGTTATTTTGTTACGGAGAGATAGTTTAGTTAGAGAATAGAAGATTACGGACACACATCAAGCTGAGGCAGAATTTTCTGGCTATCAATTTGGGGGCATCGATTCCGGGATATCGTCCCACAGGAAGGTACGTAGAAAATAACAGTTCTTTGTTGTATCTGCGCCTTCCTGTCTGACGATAGGAACTCAATTTTTATTTTTTTGATTGTGATGATTGTGTCGCGTAGAAAACAGGCCTGTGTTTTGCTGATCAGAATGGTTCTGAGCCAGTTTTGGGATTGGATCCCAAGTATATATATATATATATGTTAGATATATATATATATAGCAGAATTGGATTCTGCAGTTATGTGTTTATTGTTTTATTGTTTTGGGGATTTGGATAGGTAGGATTTTATTGTTTCATATATCTCTCCCTGACAACATAAGTCAATTATATGTACTGTATACTGTGTATGTGTATAAATATATTGTATAACGTGCTGTAACTGTGTGGCTGAGCATTGTTTGAGTAGGTCATCACAAAAATACCGAGACTGGATTACTGGTCTCAAGTGAAAACACCACATCTACTGCCCTTGATAATTTGATAGATATAAGATCATAATAATGTTTAATTTGCTTGACTTTGCTTTTGCTACAGGATGGAGATCCCAGCTCTAAACCTACTAACCAAACATGCTTTATGAGCGCAAAATCAAATATAAGAATGTCTTGAAATGTAGAAATGTGATATAGAAAAATCACTTGTAATACCTGGGCAAGAGGTTGTCCAGATGCTGTGATACACCGTATAGGGCCAGTGGCATAGCTCAAGAGATGTATCCAATGCCAAATGTTATTGTTATATAACTGATTCAGCGTTCAGGGTTGCGGGGTTTGAGCTAGTGAGCGGTAACACAAAAAGTGGAGCAGGCACATATAAACTGAAGGGTTTATTAAGCAAATAGACAATAGACATAAGAAAAAGGGCAACACAGTGGGAAGTAGATACTAAGCAAATTAAGTAATAATAGGGCAGACACTGAATAGATAATAACCAAGAAAACAATTAACAAGAGGATAAGTAATAATAGGGATAATTGAGACACTGTATGAAACTGAGCAATAAAAGAGGCTAAAGTACATAAGATATTAGGATATTAAACAGAAGGACACTACAGGAATAAATATCTTACACAGGACTCCAGAGAAAGACAAACAAGAAAGGGTTAATTTAAAGAGGATACACAGAACACTGAAGATGATTAAGCAGGTATAGGAATTAATCCATGAAACACTGGTATAAAGAGAATACAATGAAGGTGCAGGGATACTGGGAGTTGGAGTCCAGGGGTGTAATATGGCTGTAGGTTCCAGGGAATTATGAAAAGTCCAGAAAAATAATATAATATTTGCATCAAAAATAAAGTCCTTGGCAAATAGAAGTAGATTATACAAGCGCGGTATCAAAATCCATAGGCATATCCAAGTTCAAATCCAATAGGTCTAGGCAGAATATACTAGGCAGGTATTGCAAGGGTTAATGTGATGTTTTAGACTTTTTGCCTTTCTTGCGAGCCCGGCGGCGCGGGGTATGACAGTTATTGACAGGAGACTATGGAATATGTTATTAGAAATGGTTACAAAATATGGTGAATTTTTAGATAGGATGAAATGTACTTAAGGCAGAGCTTGATTATCCAAAGGATGCGGATGATAATTTATGAGTCAATGTGAGAAGAGGTTAGGAAAGTGTATGGAGAGACATGGTGAAAGGAAAATGGTATGTAATCAAATGAATGGAGAAATAGTGCAGAGTTTTGTGATGAGATTTATAGATTGTTATTTGTTATGTGAGACAATGGAAGATGACTTGGTTGTTATATTCATACAGAGTCTAATGGATAGCATGTTCCCCGCTTGCAGCCGGCTCATTAAGCAGACTGAGACAGGATGATAAGGGATGAGGCCAAAAGAGTTAGAAAAGCCTATCCTAGATATGGTAGATACAGGTTGCTTTTCAGTAGAGAGCATGAAGAAGGACATAATGGTGATTAGTAGTATGTATGCAGAGTGTGATGTGAAGGTGATTAGCTGTATGTATGCAGAAGGTGATGTGAATGAGAGCACAGGACAGAGGAGGAGGTCAGAGATTTAAGGCAGGACAAGCAAAGAATGTGAAATTTAGGAAATATTCAGTATTATCCAAGGCAAGGTAGACTGATGAGTCAGGACACATGCTTTGTTTGTTGTTTTATGAGCTCATAAGGCTCGAAATTGTATGACCAGATGATGGTACATCCACCTCATTATTTGGCACATAGGGTCACCAGGTGACCCCACCTTAACAGCGCACTGTCCTTGTGGAGAGAAACAGATGGCAGCTTATCTTTTACTGATGAGACTAAGGGTCTGTTGCAGCAGTGTGGGATTTTGTGCAGGAGCATCATAACAATGTTAGATCTCCCTATCTGTGTGTACAACATGACAGATCATATTTTGTCTTTGGTCCCTTTAAGTTTGGAATAGAACATGACAAAATATTTGTATTAAGGGACTTATTATTCATGACTTAGGTTGTTTTTCTGTGTACACCCCAGTATTTTAGATGGTTTTATGATTGTGACATAATTCCATTGGTAGGTGATTCTTTTATTCCCCTAGACGACTTGCAGGCTAAAGTGATATTATTTAAGTGTTTTGTTATTTGTATTAAAACATTTAGCTGACAGTTTATGGGCCACTTCCTCTACTGGACTGATTGACTGTATACCACACCACATCACACTCAAACCACGTGTCCAGCCTGTATACAGCAAACAGTATCCACTTACATAAGAGTAACATATAGGGATTACACTAGTTATTTAGGAACTTTTACAGAAAAATATAATTATACCCACTGTGTCACCCTATAAAAGTCCAATCCACCGGTTTTAAGTCTGGTAAGCAAGAGTATAGATCCACCCAGGATCTCAGAGCAGTAAATGCCCTGATACAGCCCTTTGCGCTTTTTTGGTGCCAGACATAAACGGTCTAATTGCTGCAATTCCCCATGATTCTCAGTGTTTTATAGTCTTAGATTTATGTTTTGCATTCTTTAGCATTCCGGTACACCCTGACAAGACCACTGATTGTGTTCACGTATAGAGGTAGTCAATTTACATAGACAAGATTACCTCTGGGTTTTAGAGATATGCCAGTGGTTTTCAGTGCCGTGGTCAAGCAAACTCTTGAGTCACGGACCCCGCAGTATGGCTCTACGTCGCACAAAACGTGGATGACCTATTGCTGTGCAGCCCAGACGAGGAGAGTTGTTTCAGAGACTCTAAATTTTTGCTATTGTACTTATTTCAAGCAGGCCACAAGGAGTCGCTCAAGAAAATCTCCTACTCGTTGTCAAATACATGGGATTCACCCTTTCTCCAGGTCAGAGACAGTTGTCCTCAGAGCAAGTGCAGGCGCTCACAAAATTGCCACGACCACATGATAAAGCTTCCATGATGTCCTTTCTAGGCGTGATAAACTGTTGCAGACATTGGCTATCAGACTGTTCATTTTATGATTCTACTCTTCGTTTTTTGCACCAAACAAGCCCAGACACCATTCAATGGACTGATGAACTGTTACATGATTACAAAACTCTCCAGCAGTCCTTGTGTACAGCTCCAGCACTTGGATTGCCTCATTACAGCTCACCTTTACACCTCGATTGCAAAGAGGTTGGAAGGGTAGCTGCGGGCGTTCTAACTCAAGAACCACGGCAATGGATACTAATGGCAGTTTATTCAAAATTTTACATGCAGTGGTTGTGGGGGTGCCGGCATGCTTAGGATCGGGGATGCCGGCATGCTTAGTATCGGGGATGCCGGCATGCTTGGGATCGGGGATGCCGGCATGTTTAGGATCGGGGATGCCGGCACGCTTAGGATCGGGGATGCCGGCATGCTTAGGATCAGGGATGCCGGCATGCTTAGGATCGGGGGATACCGGCATGCTTAGGATCGGGGGTGCCGGCACGCTTAAGATCAGTTGCAGCATGTGACATTGTGATAGAAACTTGTGAAGCGCTAGTGTTGTCACACTCACTCATTTTGTATACTAAGTTTTAAATGTCCTTAAACAAAGCACAACACAACATATGACAGCGCAAAAGCGATACAACTATGAGAAGATATTTACTGACACTCACAATCTTACTGTCATATACTATATGCTGGGCCATCAGTAGGTCCTACTATGTTAGTCCTTAAAATGTACAATACACAATCCACCCCCACTAGACATGGATGACGACTCCCATGACTGTGTAAAACAACTGCAGCAAGACAGCACACCTGGAGGGGACTTGCAGTTTACTCCTATAGAAGTCAGTGAGATCGTGTTTATAAATGGTTTGTTTCTTCTGGCTTTGCTATAGTTCAGATGCAGACAAGGTGCTTCTGGCACATTGTATTCCTTGTGTTTCAGCTCAAGCAGCAGGATTAATTGCTCTGATACAGACAGGTTAGTTGTTTAAAGGGAAAGACATGACTATATATATATATATATATATATATATACTGACTCCAGACATGCTTTTAAGGTAGTGCATGATTTTGGTCAGATTTGGAAGCAGATAGGACTTGTGACAGTGGATGGTAAAGGTTTCTCTCATGCAGATTGTTGTAAAAGAATTATTGTCAGTAATTGTTATCAGAAAGGATTGCTAATGTTAAATGACAAGCCCACACCAATGCTTCAGACCCAGTGTCACAAGGTAAAGCTTTATTTAGCAGACGCAGTGTCACAAGGTAATGCTGTATTTAGCAGACGCAGTGGCAAAACAGGCCGCTGCATCAGTTACTCCACACCCAGACTATGACACTCATCCGACCATCCAGAGATTGATGGTAATGAATGATACCACAATTGTACCAAGATCGAGATATAGTAAACCTCCAGGCTACGGCCTCAGAGGCAGATTTTTAAGCTTTGGGAAACTTTGTGTATGACAAAAGGATATGAATGGCCTTTAGTCATACAACGAGGGGAAGTTGAGTATATATTACTCCCCTTTATTTTTATTACCCCCTTTTATTTTTATTTAATACCTTATGGTGTCAGACATAAGAACAGAGCGCTAAGGCTTTAGCAGCAAGGTTTGTATGTAAAAAGATAGGGCCTCACGTTATAACAGATGATATTTGTGCAGCACAGGCAGAATATGTGGCGCACTTGATTAGTAAATTGAACGGCATCTACGGTGATAGATCTTTTTCTTTCTTTACCTGCAGATCAAGTGGTGGTCAAGCAGATAATCAGGAGGAACAAGGAGGACGCAAGCAGGATAACGATGGCTTACAAGCGATGGATGGATCACAGCCAAGCAGAAGCAAGCAAAGAGGCACAGCCAGGACCAGTTATCGGGAGGCCGGGGTTTCCCCCCACACAGCCAGGACCAGTTATCGGGAGGCCGGGGTTTCTCCCCCAAACAAGTGACTCTTGAAGAATTTGGAGACTCTCGTGATAAAGAAAGAGTGACACTTATAAGTAGGAGGGGAAGATCAATCCCCTGAGTCTAATGAACTGACTCCCCTGATATTTTGTTATGCTATAACTTGGGGCTTTATCACACTTTACTTTATTATCATTTTTTTTACATTCATGGTGTGTCTGAAAGATGAAACACACAGTCAGGATATCGGTTCTAACTTGGGATTGGTTAGGAATACGAGGGAACGCAGTGAGTCCTCATGGAATAGATAATATGCATATTAATCCATTAAATTGATCTTTAAGGAATCTCAGAAGAATGACTCGTGCTAGATATGTAGTCAGGCCCCGCACAGCTTATAATATGAGTTTCTATTCACAGGTTTTCCTATTAATGACACGGCTTTACAAGAATTAATTGATCATGGTAATTTAACTCAATATAGTGTGATAGAGAAGGAACCTGCCCGTGTCCATTTGCAGAGACATGTTAATGATGTAGCACTGTGATTCAGGAATTTATCATGACTTTAAAGTGTCACCTATAAACTGGACTATTTTATTCAGATGTAAGATGTACGAGGAGGCTCCTGTGTTCACAATTTATAATTTTGCATCAACACCAACTAGTGACCGCAGATTTTTTTACCCAACAGATAGTGTTTTTTTCTATTCGGTTGATGTATATATAAAGTAGTAGGACAGGGTTACCTTTTGGTTATTATTGGCTTTGTGGTAGATGGGCGACAAAGGTAATACCCCTCAAACATTTTAAACCTTGTTTTTTAGGATTTGTACTACCCGCATTTAGTTTTCCAGATTGAGTAATGTGTCCACTCCTTAGGCATAAGGGAAGGTACATTTCAGATGTAATGGGTACACATATGGTAGAATTGCTTAATATACTAGTAGATGAATGTAACGCACACATATAGTTAGCTGATCCTTTTTTTTTTAGTTGTTTCTTTAAGATTAATTTGCAGTACTTTAAGGCTAGGGTCAGACGAACGCAGCTTTAACGTGCGTTTAGCCGCACAAAATCACGGCCGTGCTAGCAGCAAATGACGTCCAATGCCGGGGAACACACGAAGTACGGCCGCACGAAAGTTCGTCCGCGCAACGCAAGTGGCAAACGAACGCATTTTTCGAGAACGTCAAACCGCTACTACTGACGTACAGAGTGCGCTGCGGCCGCATAGCGGCGTGTGTGTGTGATTGGGAGACGTCAGACGCTGCACACGTCCAGCCAACATAACGTCCAGACACAAAAAGGGTTTTATTGATGATCCGTACAAAATCACGGACGAAAAGGCGCATCGTATGACCGCTACCGCGTATTCCGTGAAAAAATATGTCCGTTCGTTCGACCGCACTTTTCCACGGTCGACGCGAAAAATGCGTTCGTCTGACCCTAGCCTAATCCTTTAATTAAATTGCACTACCTCCTTAGCTACTCAAGTGCTGGTCGTGGTAAAACAGATGACTACCAGCATCCACAGCAATTTATGAGAGTAGTCAATACTTAATACGGGTTATCCCCATAGCTGCAATTTAAACATCCTTCTCCCATTCCCTTTTGTTTATATATTTTAGTATAATAAGTGTTGTTTATGGCTCACTGTCACCAGTGAATATTGTGTTCCCACTCTTGGAGAAGAGGCCTGCATGGTCAGGGTGTCTCCCTGGGTCATTTTTGCGTGGGTTTAAATCCTGCGTCCGGCTAAGAGTGACCCGGCCTCTGAAGTACTGGGCGGGCAAGGGAACGTGACAGTGTTGCTTTTTAGTATATTGATCACGATGTGATAAAAATGATGGATTGATGGAATGCACCAAATACGATCAGGCTGCTATGAAAATATTTGATTGGAATACAAAATGCTTATATGCCTTGAAATGAACTTTGCTCTAGTTAGCATTCTATTAACAGGCTGACAGTTCAGAAACGCATCTCACCTAAGACTCTGCTGCCTTGTGTATATGTTTTAAAGCACACCCAAGATAAAGGGGAGAGGCTAACAATTTGGGAGTGAAAAATTACAGTGAGAAACAGATGTTAATTCCTGTTAAATAGTGAAACGTTAGGAAAATTTATGAAACTGCAGAAATGTTAATCTGTATTGTAACTTTTAATATGCTGCTGTATGCATTTCAGTACGTGTTACTTCTCTCTGATAGGATATTGAAATGTCATGTAATGTATATAAAGACATGTAACCAAACATACAATGGAGAACGAAGCGAAGGAAAACTTTGTGTCTTGTCATCATTTCCAGTTACTTCCTTCTCACTGGTCGACCATGAGTTATTTTGTTACGGAGAGATAGTTTAGTTAGAGAATAGAAGATTACGGACACACATCAAGCTGAGGCAGAATTTTCCGGCTATCAGATAATTAAGAGGGGAATAACCTCACAATTTCTTTCATCTAATCTTTGCATGCAAATGATGAGGGCAGTGCTAGCAGACTTCTAGGTAACTCTCAACTGTCAGTTCTTACAAAGGAAGACAAATCCATGTTTTAATGACTGTCACTTTACTCACTCCTTGGATAAAAGTGGTAAATCTAACACAAAGAGAATTGAAAACAGGAATAATATATAAACCATAGTTGCAAAATCCATTTATAATTAGCCATTGCACCCTTGTCAGGGCAGAGGCTATGACCCCTGTGTAGTGTTATGCGTATGGAACCCAATGGCAAGCTGAAGAAGGAGACCAGGAGATGTATATGAGCAGTTGAGTATTTACTGAGATGAAACAAAATATAAGTCCAGAACAAAAAGACTATAACGCAAAAGGTATCCTTGGTGAGTATAAAGTCCAGAACGGGGAATGCGAGTAAGGGTCTTCGGATTTAGAAGGGGCACAACGTAAGTCCAGAACGAAGGGTTGTAGAAGAGGGTGACGGGAGCTGTGGTCTTTGAGACAAACCGGGGTTGAGGAGTTGGACTTGGTATCGTGGTCTTGGAAGCAATTCTGGAGATAGGATCTATAGCTGATACCATGGACGTGGAAGCAAGCCTGGAGATGGAGCTGGTACCGTGGACGTGGAAGCAAGGCTGGCGATGGAGCTGGTACCACGGACGTGGAAGCAAGCCTGGAGATGGAGCTGGTATCGTGGACGTGGAAGCAAGCCTGGAGATGGAGATGGTACCGTGGATGTGGAAGCAAGCCTGGAGATGGAGCTGGTACCATGGACGTGGAAGCAAGCCTGGAGATGGATCTGGAACTCAGGATTCACTTGGAACAGGAACGATGAGGGAACACTGGATAACTGAAGCGGTGAACTACAGTATAACCTGGTTAATGAACTGAGAAAGGCGGCAGGTTTAAATAGGGTTCAGAGGATCATAAGAACACCGTTCACCTGGGACTCGTAGGTGGAGCTGGGATACCTGAGTACTTGATAGGTTAATTGGTGGCATATGAGGATCTCCAGTGCAGGTGTAATGCAGTACCTTTAATTGACCAGCGGAGGACCAGAGTACCAAGGTCTTCGTGCTTTAAGGAGATAGGCGATCGCGCATGCGCACTTTGTCTCTCCTCAGTTGGATCCCGAAGGCGGCGTGGGACGCACCCTGAGTCTCCTCCTCCGAGCTGTGGACCGGAACCAGGGAGCGGCGCGCCACGAGGGACCTCGGGTAAGTATACTGAGTGTCCCAACATGGCGGCCGTGGCGCGGGGCATGACAACCCTGTAGTTGTTCCTTTGAGCTTTTCCCTGTTGCGTGGGCACCAGATTTTATTATTGAGATCTATGAACAAGTAATCAAAGTTCCCTTTGGAGGAATCTCGGTTTATATTGCTTTATATTTATGAATAACCTTGAATGGATGATTACCACATTGGCATCAGCTAGATGCCTATGTCTTAGCATTTACTAAGGTATTACCATGAACTATGGTATTATTAAAAAGCCAACAGCCCTCTAGAAATTGTTGGTTTTTACAAATGTTCATAGCTATTAATAACTCCATTTTCGCTTTCACATCCTAGCTGCGAATATGAAAAACAAAATTAATGTTTGATATTAAATGGAGATTGAATCTCATTTTATTAGCTCCACTAATACATTTAAAATAAATTAAAATGCATCTTTATGACTCTTGTTTCAATTTAAAGCTGAATCAAGTGATGATACAAGTTACATTTCGCAGAATTTCTTGGAATTTTGAATGTTAGCCAAATAGAAAGATTTAGTTTGCTTACTAAGCCCTGACATTTCAACATAATGAACAAATCCTTCAAAAGAAGAAAATTAGCTAGTGGTTCAATAAAGCGTATTATTTTCACCTCCTTGGAGAGAGCTTGCCTTTTTCTGTGATGTTACCTTTAAAATATAATTGTGTTTGATCTTCTTTGAGCATATAAGATTTATTGACGTGTTTGATTTCATAGCTGGAGAAGTAGTAGCTGGTGAATATATATCAAGTATATGGCCAATATATTTCAGTCGGCTACTTAAACTTTAAGGTGAGACAATTTAAAAACACATCACTGGTTTATTATTATTAGAATTGTGTATTCATTTTCAGATGTACTGTGATTCGTCCGAATAAAGAAATGTAGCAGCGATTTTATTATTAGTTAATTCATTCATGTCGGCTGTGTCATTACATGGTGGATGACTAGTAAACAAAAGAAAATAGAGGTCAGAATGATACCCAGACCACCACATGCCTCTGCCTGACATGGGGAGTTTTGAGTACATACCCTTAGCCATGAGCTGTGGGGGGTAATGACCACGGGGAATGTACATGCCAACATAGCCCTCCTTTCTACCTCTTGCATTTGATTTTCCTAGAGGTCATTCTCGTGGTCAAGGCAAGACAGTTCAGAGATGTCAACTTACAGGGTTATTCAGAGAAAGGCGAGACTATGGATAACTTTTAGGCTAGGGTCAGACGAACGCAGTTTTAACGTGCGTTTAGCCGCACGAAATCACGGCCGTGCTTGCAGCAAATGACGTCCAATGCCGGGCAGCATACGACGAACGGCCGCACGAAAGTTCGTCCGTGCAACGCAAGTGGCAAACAAACGCATTTTTTCAAGAACGTCAAACTGCTAGTACGGACGTACAGAGTGCGCTGCGGCCGCATAGCGGCGTGTTTGCGTGATTGGGAGACGTCAGACGCTGCTCATGTCTGGCCAACAAAACGTCCAGACGCAAAAAGGGTTTTATTGATGATCCGTACAAAATCACGGACAAAAATGCGCATCGTATGACCGCTATCGCGTATTCCGTGAAAAAATACGTCCATTCGTTCGAACGCACTTTTTCACGGACAACGTGAAAAATGCGTTCGTCTGACCCTAGCCTTAGAGGAGTGAAAATTCTAGGTCAAAATAACCAAGCCAGAAAAATTCTCCCATTTATCTCACTTTCCAAATTGTCTATTTTGACCTAGAATTTTCACTTCTCAAAAAGTTCTTCAGAGATTCACCTTTCTTTGAATTACCCTGATGGTCTTTTTTTGGGCATTTTTTTTTTTTCCCAACACTTTTATAGTGTGTTTGCAAATGTTTTGGAAGCACTTTTGTTTTTCATGTTTTATTTGCTCTTGTTTCCACTGCTCTAGAGGGATTTTATTTGGGATGATTTTCACGGTAACTACATTTTGGGTTGCATGTAGATCAACTTGCAGCCACATGTAAGTTCCTGTAATTATAACAGTGACTGGAGGAAATCGTGGCTTAGCTTTGCAGCCTCAGGTTGTACGTTTTGCAAGTTTCTCATGGCAACTAAACTGTGGAAACTCTCAGTCTCAACTCTTGCTTTTTTTTAAATTCCAAGCAATGCTGGATATATGTTCCAAGTATCGCTAAATCTCAGGGTTTGCAAATGATTGTTTAAAGCCTGTGCTTTATCTGCAAATGTGTGATTAGTGAATGGAAATAAAAGTAAAAGTCTCAATGCAAGTTTTGTTACATTGCATACTGGCTTCACGAAAAGTCTAGTATGAAATTCGGCTCGGACTGTCTCAGGATTCAGGTGGACATTGCAACAAACATGAGGAAAAAGGCAAGGTGTCAAGCTTCCCGCTGCTGCACCGAGCCTGCCATTTGTTTCCAGCTAGCACAGGAAAAGTGCTGCCCTCCTGCTCAGCAGCCGATCAGTAAACAGTTAACCACAATTCACATACACCACCCCCCCTGCCTCAATAAAGCTTCTCTTCTCCCTTCCATCAATGCTTCGGCATTGTTGTTTCCAGACTCCTAGAAGCTAGAAATATCCAAAAACTGCTCCTGAACACCCGTGTACCAGACCCCCTGCTTTGCCCACCGACTACTGTATTCTGCCAGCCCTTAGACCCTTGGATTGCCCCCTGACTATTCTCTCTGAACTGCAATATGATCCCTCCTGTCTCCAGTGTCCTTTTTCCTGTGGCTTCCTCGTGTCCCCCCAGAAGTGTACTCTAGATCCCCCTGTATCCAAGCCTCCTAGTGATTCCTCCTGCATTCCAGCTATCCAGTACCCTCCACACAGGGCATATTAACCATTACGCAGACTAAGCACGTGCTTAGGGCACCAAGCTCAAAGCTGAGAAAAGGATGAAAAAAAACAAAAAACGAATGAAGCTTTGTAAAAATAAATTGATAAAATTTGTGCAAATTGATCATAATCAGTGGCAGAACTATAAGGGGGGCAAGAGGGGCCACTGCACCCGGGTCCATGATGCTGGGGGGGGGGGACCTCAAGTCAAAACAAAGCTGTCTGGCTTGCAGAGAAGGACTGAAGCCGTCATCCAACAGATGCTGGCTTCAGCTGTGACAGGTGACTGCTAGGTAGCCAATGGCAGCAGCCAGCATAATCACATGGGAAACTGACTCCTCATCACCATCCCCCCACCCAGTCCACTCACTGCACGTGAAACAGCCTGCACTGGGAGGGGGAGAAGAATGAAGAGACTGTGAGCCAGCAACCTCTTCTCACCAGACCTGACATAAGCCAGAGGTGAGCATTACACAGACTCACTCACAACATAATTTTTTTAGTATAGTTTTATTTTTTTAATTAAAAAAAATTCAATTCAGGGTGTGCAGGTGTCTTTTCAGGGGCCCTCCAGGTAATCCGGGTGTGTGGGTGTCTTTATAGGGCCCCTCTGGGTAATCAGGGTGTGTGGGTGTCTTTTTAGGGCCCCTCCAGATATTAAGGTGTGGGTGTCTTTTTAGGGTCCCCTCCAGGTATCTTGGGTGTGTGGATGTCTTTTTAGGGCTCATCCAGGTAATCAGGGTGTGTGTGTCATGGAGCTGATGTAACGCTCCATGCTTCAAACCCCAAGAGACTTTATGTTCATTTATATTGTGTGTTTTTAAATATATTTTACATCGTTTGGTTTTAGTTTAATTTAGTTTGCGGCCACCGTCAAAATGTACGTCGATGCGTGCGCACGCATTTTTTCACGGAATACGCTTAAGTGGTCAGACGATGCGCAATTCTGGACGTATTTCATGACGATGGGGTGAAAGAAGTCTAGGGAAATCCGGCTGTTTGAACGTTATGTTGGCCGCACACTAGCAGCGTCTGACATCTCCTAATCACGCACACACGCTGCTATGCGGCCGCAGCGCACTCTGTACGTCAGTACCAGCGGTTTAACGTTCTCGAAAAAATGCGTTCATTTTCCACTTGCGTTGCGCGGCCGGACTTTTGTGCGACCGTACTTCGTATATTGGCTGTCATTGCCCGGCATCTGCTGCTAGTGCGGCCGTGATTATGTGCGCCAGAACGCGCGTTCGCACTGCCTCAGTCTGACCCTAGCCTTAAATGGCGTAGCTTTGGTTTTAAAAATACTTATATTCCTGTAGGTAAATGTGTTTTTGTGTATACAGTAAACAAGCTTTACTGCTGTGTAATTTATGCACCAGGGCTTTTCCCATTGTCTAGCTGCATGTTTAATTCAAGGGATCTCTGATAGTGTGTGTTTAATCTGATATGTTAGAACAATGGATATACAAATGTTGTGTGAGCTGAAGGCTAAGAGAATGTAAAGAATGTTTATTGTAAATAACTGACTTAGTGTAATTAGTATGGGTATGCAAATTATGACTGTTGGACTTCAGCATAAATGGTGGTTGTTCATTAAAAAGGAAGAGAACTCTCAGAGCTCAGAGAGAGAGGATCCTGTTTTAAAGCATACAGCCGCGCCTGGTGTCTTTATTACAAACTACGCTACACTCCACACTCACCCTCAGAAGGCAGAGAGCGGCCTTCTGGAGATTCCTAACGGATCCAGGGCAGAGGAACAGAAGCAGGCAGGTCAAGCTGCTCGAGGCGCTGAGGACAGCGCTACCAGTAGCCGGGCTGACCACAACGAAGGGGTGTCTGGAGAGCCAGGACAGATGGAAGGGAACGGTTCCTTCACAGTGTGGGTGTCTTTTTAGGGTCCTCTCCAGGTATTCAAGGTGTGTGGGTGTATTTATAGGGCCCCTCCAGGTATTCAGGGTGTGTAGGCATTTTTTTTGGGGCCCCTCCAGGTATTCAGTTTGTGTGGGTGTTGTTTTAGGGGCCCCTCCAGGTATTCTGGGTGTGTAGATGTCTTTTTAGGGCCTCTCCAGGTATTCAGGGTGTGTGGGTGTCTTTTTAGGGCCCCTCCAGGTATTCAGGGTGTGTGGGTGTCTTTTTAGAGCCCGCCCAGGTATTCAGGGTGTGTGGGTGTCTTTTTAGGGCCTCCTTAAAATAGATGTTGTATTGCATATTTGTAGAACTTTATGTAGCCTAAGCTTGGCTTAGTTTGTACAGTATTTTGTGCTGTCATACAAATATATTTTTGTACTGCTGCAACCTGCATTGTATATCTACTCAGACAGGTCAACAACTAAAATGGACTGGGTCAGCGTGGAAAGGAGGGGGGCACCAAGATATGTCAGTGCTTAGGGCACCAGTCAGCTTTAATCTGCCCCTGTCTCCACCCATCCCTGTGTTCGTGTGTATATAGCTGCATACTGGGCTTATACCTGCAAGACCAGTGCCCCCCCAGGTGCTGCACCTGACAAAAGAGTTGTAGAGAATCATTTCTATCTCATTCTGGCCTTTACATGCTATATGCAATTTGGGAATGGAAAGGGTTAATGAAAGGCTTCATTGATTTTTCAGCAATATTAGTATATTGGCACTAAAGCTATATATTTATAAACATGCTATATATACCAGCAATACCGTAATATCTGGCTAGCATAGCATAGTCAAAGCCTGGATAAATACACTCCTGCCAATTTTTTTTTACAGATGTTTAATGAACGCTGAAATGGAAAAAGCATGACACAGATTAGAATTACATACTAGATTTAAAACATTCACCTTAGCTGGCTTTTAACAAGCACTTGCATATTCTTTGCACAAAATAGAAAATCATCCACCCGGGAATATTCAGCACACATTACTAATTAGCAAAACAAATTTTTCAGAGTTAAGAAAACTATTTATTTATTAAACCTTCTGCTTAACCAAAATAAGAAAAAGTTTTCTATGGGCAAAAAAAAGGAAAACATTGTACTTTCCTAGCAAAAATTACATATGGTTAATTCCTATTGATTTTAATTAGTTCAGAATCTATAATTAAGTTAACTGTGTGGGGAAAATGTGTAATTATGCTCTTCATTAGCTCATCTGGCTATATGTTGCTTTATGCTATATTTTTGTACCATATATTATTTACATGTGCTCTTTAAACAGAATAAGAAGAAAAACATAATAGATCAGTGTGACTTTAAAAATTTAGAAAGTACAATAATGCGAAAATAAATAAAAATAAAATCTAATATTTATCAACTAAGTAATAACGTCATCCATGTAAGGATTCTTGTAGAATGACTTTTCAGGGTGAGACACTGTAAGGACCACCATGCCTAGCACAGAGCCCTTTGATTGTTTGGTTTGCATGTTCTGCCTGGTAACAATATACTATATGTAGCTGTAATTAAACTGGTGGAGGGGAACATTAGGGTTGGGCTGCCGGTTCGAATCTGTTCTAAGTTCGATTCGAACATCGGCAGTTCGAAAATTCGTGAACTTGAAACTTCAAAGTTTGTGTTGTTCTCGCCATGAGTAAACTGAATATTTTTTATTAGAGTTTTGGGGATGTTTGATATCTTGTGTGTTCTGGTTTGGCTGTAAGTAGAATTTGTTTTAACAGGTATTAGATTATTACCCCATTTACTGCTAAGTGTGAATGGGATTGAGTAGTACTTTTTTCAATTGGAAATTGAGTAGCTAGGTTATTTTGGCATCCCTAGCCACAGGGGATAGAAATATAGAAACATAGAAAAATGTCGGCAGATAAGAACCTTTCGGCCCATCTAGTCTGCCCAATTACATGGATACTTTACCTGGATTTATCTTTTGTTTAGGATAGCCTTATGCCTATCCCATGCTTGCTTAAATTCAATTACTGTTTTGGCCTCTACCACTTCAACTGGAAGGCTGTTCCATGTATACACCACCCTCTCAGTAAAATAATGCTTCCTGATGTTACTTTTAAACCTTTGCCCCTCTAATCTAAGACTATGTCCTCTTGTTTTGCTACTTTGTTTCCTTTTAAATATACTCCCTTCCTCTACCTTGTGTATTCCCTTTACGTATTTAAATGTTTCTATCATATCTCCTCTGTCTCATCTTTTTTCCAAGCTGTACATGTTAAGACTATTAAGCCTTTCCTGGTAACTTTTCTCCTTCAAGCCGTACACCATTTTAGTAGCCCTTCTCTGAACTCTCTCTAAGATGTCTATATCCTTCTGGAGATACGGTCTCCAGTACTGCACACAGTACTCCAAGTGAGGTCTCACCAGTGCTCTGTACAGTGGCATGAGCACTTCCCTTTTCCTACTGCTAATACCTCTCCCTACTCAACCAAGCATTCTGCTAGCATTTCCTGCTGCTCTATTACATTGACTACTAACCCTTAGATCCTCTGAAATAATAACCCCTAAATCCCTTTCCTCAGATGTTGAGGTTAGGACTGTATCAAATATTCTATATTCAGCCCTTGGGTTTTTACATCCCAGGTGCATTATCTTGCACTTATCCATATTACAACTCAATTGCCACAGCTCCGACCATTTTTTTAGTTTACCTAAATCATTTATCATTTGGCTGATCCCTCCAGGAACGTCAACCCTGTTGCAAATCTTTGTGTCATCAGCAAAAAGACATACTTTTCCATTAATACCTTCTGCAATATCACTAATAAAAATATTGAAGAGAATGAGTCCCAGTACTGACCCCTGAGGTACCCCACTGGTATCAAGACCTTGCGCCGAATAAACTCCATTTACCACAACCCTCTGTTGCCTGTCACTCAGCCACTGCCTAATCCATTCAACAATATTGGAATCCAAGCTCAAAGATTGCAATTTATTGATAAGCCTTCTATGCGGAACAGTATCAAAAGCCTTACTGAAATATACAGTTGTGTTCAAAATTATTCAACCCCCACTGAAATTTAGTGTTTTGGCCAGTTTGGCATTGATTTTGATCATTCAGTTATCTTGCTTACAATTAAATCAAAGAGGCAAGTGTAGGTCAGACAAATATAACATAACATTTATAATGAAATAACCACAAATGTCTTTTCTGTGCTCACATCATTATCAGTTTTATTCAACCCCCAAGTGACATTCAATCTTAGTACTTAGTACAACATCCTTTTACAGTTATAACAGCTTTTAAACGTGAAGCATAACTTGACACAAGTGTCTTGCAGCGATCTACGGGTATCTTCGCCCATTTGTCATGGGCAAAAGCCTCCAGTTCAGTCACATTCTTAGGCTTGAGCACTGCAACTGCTTTCTTTAAGTCCCACCAGAGGTTCTCAATCGGATTTAAGTCAGGTGACTGCGATGGCCACTCCAAAATGTTCTAGCCTTTAATCTGCAACCATGCTCTAGTGGACTTGGAGGTATGCTTGGGATCATTGTCCTATTGAAAGGTCCAACGTCTCCCAAGCCTCAGGTTTGTGACAGACTGCATCACATTGTCATCCAATATCTCCTGGTACTGAAGAGAATTCATGGTACCTTGCACACGCTGAAGCTTCCCTGTACCTGCAGAAGCAAAACAGCCCCAAAGCATGATTGACCCCCCGCCATGCTTCACAGTAGGCAAGGTGTTCTTTTCTTCATAGGCCTTGTTCTTCCTCCTCCAAACATAGCGTTGATCCATGGGCCCAAACAGTTCTAATTTTGTTTCATTAGTCCACAGAACACTATCCCAAAACTTCTGTGGTTTGTCCACATGACTTTTGGCATACTGCAGTCGACTCTTCTTATTCTTTGGAGACAGCAAGGGGGTGCACCTGGGAGTTCTGGCATGGAGGCCTTCATTACGCAGTGTGCGCCGTATTGTCTGAGCTGAAACTTCAGTACCCACATCTGACAAATCTTTTCTCAGTTCCTCAGCAGTCACACGGGGACTTTTCTCCACTCTACGCTTCAGGTAGCGCACAGCAGTCGAAGTCAGCATCTTCTTTCTGCCACGACCAGGTAGCGTTTCAACAGTGCCCTTTGCCTTGAATTTGCGAATGATGCTTCCTATGGTCTCTCTTGGTATGTTTAACATCTTTGCAATCTTCTTATAGCCATTGCCCTTCCTGTGAAGAGTAATCACCTCTTCTCTTGTCTTCCTGGACCATTCTCTTGACTTCACCATGTTTGTAACCACACCAGTAAATGTCTAGAAGGAGCTGAGTATCACAGTCATTTTAAAGCTGCCTAATTGGTGCTTATTATGTTTTATTGCTGCTCCGTGACATCCACAGGTATTTTCAATACCTGATTGAAAACACTTGAATGAACCTCTGTTCTTCAGAGTGGTAGTCTTTAAGGGGTTGAATAATTGTGTCAATGAAGAATTCACAAAAGAAACATTTACTACTGTATTACAAAACCAATTGATGTCATTTTAGTTGCATATGGTTCTTTAAAAAGTCCTTGTAGGATTTCATTCTGAATACAATTACAAATGTACACTAAATTCCCTAAAACCCTTTACAGCATTGGGGGTTGAATAATTTTGAACACAACTGTAAATAAGCAATGTCTACTGCACCACCTGTGTCTATTATTTTTGTTACCCAATCAAAAAAATCAATAAGATTAGTTTGGCACGATCTCCCTGAGGTAAACCCATGTTGTTTCTTATCCTGTAATCTATGTGTTTTTAGATGTTCAACAAACCTTTCCTTTAACATGGTTTCCATTCATTTCCCCACTACTGACGTAAGACTAACTGGCCTATAGTTCCCCAATTCCTCCCTACTACCCTTCTTGTAAATGGGCACAACATTTACTAATTTCCAGTCTTCTGGGACGACTCCCGTTAGCAAGGATTGGTTAAATAAATCAGTTAATGGTTTTGCTATTACATCACTGAGCTCTTTTAATAATTTAGGGTGGATCCCATCAGGCCCCTTTGACTTATTTGTCTTTACTTTAGACAGCTGCTGTAGAACCTCCTCCTCTGTAAACTGATATGTAAATGTCTCGTTAGTGTTTCCTCCTAACTGTGGTCCCTTTCCTTCCTTTTCTTCTGCAAAGACTGTACAAAAATATTCATTGAGGCAGTCAGCGAGACTTTTATCCTCTTCTACATACCTTCCTTCCTTTGTTTTTAATCTAACTAATCCTTGTTTTACTTTTCTTTTCTCGTTTATGTATCCAAAAAATGTTTTGTCCCCTTTTTTACTGACTGAGCTATTTTCTCCTCTGCGTGTGCTTTGGAAGCTCTTATAAATTGCTTTGCCTCTTTCTGACTAATCTTATAGGTTTGCCTATCTTCTTCACTCTGAGTTTTTTTATAATTATTGAATGCTGTCTCTTTGTTCTTCACTATTTTGGCCACTTCTGCAGAGTACCACAGTGGTTTCTTCCCTTTTTTGTTTTTGCTAACAAGCCGAATGCAATTGCCTGTGGCCTTCAATAATGCTACATTAGGGATGGTAAGCCAATTTGCCAGAACTTGAAAAGCTCCGCACCAAATGCCCATGGGATGAGGGATTAGAAATTGACAACAGCATTTTTACCGACACTCTTATTAATAGCCCCTACCCACTGTGCTTTGGTGAGGGAATGGGTGTAGAATGTGTCCATCCCTACGTCTATTAACCCACACTCAGTGCCCATGAGTACTTCTTTAATAGCCATCAGCTGCTTTGTGTTGATCATTGGCTAGTTGGTTTGCATGTGCACCACTCATGGACTGTATCCACCATCCGCTGCCACAGAGTGGGGACAGTTTGAGGTGCCACATGTTCATTACTAATTAGTTGGTTTGCATGTGCACCACTCATGGACTGTATCCACCATCCGCTGCCACAGAGTGGGGACAGTTTGAGGTGCCACATGTTCATTACTAATTACTAGGTAGCGATAGCTGCTCATTCGCTAATTTTTAACACCAGCAGTGCTAAAATAGTGGCAGCAAGCAGTTGGTAGCTGATGGGGTAAAAGGGTGTGCATTTATTGTTTTTTGTTTTCTTTCATTCTTTATTAGTTATTACTTTGGTATGCTGGCTAGAAAACACTACTCAGCCAATACAAAATTATCCATGTAGGCCACGTCCTTTTCGCCCATAACAAATTTAATGGCCGAAATTGGGATGAACAGAATGGCAGCTTGAATGACGTGTGGACAAACCAAATCACCTGAAATTTTAATATGAATCTTTTATAAAAAAAGCTTTTTTTTTTCTGTGCACCAATCTAAACATGTATTACATGATCTGGTTAAGTGACATAAGTGGGGTAATATTCTTGTCCAGGCCTGATATAGGCCTTTGTTAATGAATTAGCTGAAAAATACTGAAAGGCTAAAAAGGCACAGGTTTGTCATAACTTTTATTCATCAAAAAGAAAATGGTAAGCTAAAACTTGTGTCTAGTCTCATATTAAGTAAATGAATTCATATAATCCATATTATTGTTTTTTCTGTATAACCGTAACTTTTGCTTAAAATCATGTATACATTCATACGTTTAGAGTAAATAAAAAAATACACATTGTTGTGTAGATAGATTTCTTGAAAATATAAAGCTGTTAAAAAGATATAAATATAAAGAGCAGAAGGGTTTTGTTTCTTTTATCACCTTTATCCAGTCTGATATTTTCTCATTTACAACAACCTTTTCTGTCCTTCTCTACCAGAAGATGAAGATAAAGCAGGTGATGAAGTCTCTTACAGTTAAAGTTTTCAATGTCTTTTACGTTTATAAATAGGTGTCTTTTTCAGTAGGTGAGCAAAGTTTTATATAAATATGTATAGAGAATGCGAGAAGGAGCACTTATAGCTCATAGTTTTTGCTCTTTTACTTGTTCAACAAAGAGAAAATCAGTGTTTGAAAATAAATAATTATACTAGAAGGCCTGTGAGTGCTCGTTCTCACATTCTCTATATTAAGGCTAGAGGATTGTACCTGGGAAGTTTTAACTTTGGAGAAGATGAGTGCTGGGCCCATATAACTTACTGTTTGTTTTATAAAGCACTGACTATCTTTTTTATTCTATATTAACCCCTTTCACTACCAATATTGAATATACTCAATCTTCAAAAGATCGTTCAGGAGCCTAACATCAAGTAAACTTGATCTGGGGATATTCTGGAGCAATGCAAAAGGATTTTAGTTTATTGCAAATAAAATTCATTTTCAAATGGCCTTCAAAATGTGTCCTCATATTTTCAGCACCTTCGACATGTTATCTGAGGTGCTGAAGCTGTTTGAACAGCTTAGAGTTCCATTTTTTCACAGAAACACAGAGCTTAATACAGGGAACAATACAGAGTTGCACAGATCTTTCCCTGCACAGATCTTTCCCTGTGCTAGGGATGAGCCGAACACCCCCGTGTTCGGTTCGCATTCGAACTCGAACAATTTCAAAATTCGAACACGAACCTAACTCAATACAAGTCAATGGGACTCAAAAGTTCGAATTTTAGAGTGCCGTCCAAGAGGGCATATATGCAAGATATTTGCCATAAAAGGTGTATGGGGGTCCGGGTAGTGCCCTGGGGGACAGGAAACAAGGACAAAAAGTTTTAAAAAATTTTTTTTAAAGGGACAGTGAGTTTTCCATGAAATAAAGGTTAAGAATAAAAACGAAAAATTCCTTCAAATATCGTGCCTAGGAGGTCCCCATAACCTGCCCGTGAAGTGGCGGATTTGTAGGATGTATAGAAACATTTAAAAACAAAAAAATGACATTTCAAATGACGGTAAATGGTTTTCCTTTAATCTATTCATAAACAACTGCTTGGGGCGGCAGCCTGTATGAAAAGAGGAGACATTTTTGGACACGCAGAACAAGTTTAGTAATTTTTTTTGGCTAAATTATGGTGAAATTTAGGCTAGGGTCAGACGAGGGCATTTTTCGGTTCGGTTCGTTTCGGCTCGTTTTCGTATCGACTTTCTTTCGTGATTTTGGAAATTGTCGTGTTTTTCGGAACGTCTGTTCTCCTCGTTTCAAAGTGTCTATTCGTTTTGACGTACACTAATGGTTTATTGGTTTGTTTTTCGGATCCAATGTTTTCTGTCGATACGATAATTCTGTCGATACGATAATTCTGCCGATACGATAATCCTGCCAATTCTGTCATTTTTTTTTTTATTAAATAAAGATCCTTTTTTTCTTATGAATATGCATTGCACAACTTTATTTAATCATCTTAAAATGGTATGAAAGGAACAAAAAAATGAACAAAACGATTTAAAAAACGCGAAACTGACACAACCCAAATGGTCTGACTTTAAAAATAAAAACCAGAACAAAAGGTTTTAAAACGGAAAAAAAGTTGATCAAAATTATCTGAAACGAAAAAAAGAACAGAACAAATAAAACGATTTAAAAAAATAAATAAAAAATGAACCCTTTCGCTGTTGAGGCATTTCACACCTGTGTGCTGTGCTGCAGTAGTCGTTATAACAAAACCAGCTCGACAACGTTTAGGCACTAGTACTGCGCTACTGTATATGGTGAGAATTGGCGCACACCAGTCCCGGCGGCTCTGCGTCATCACGCCGCACCCTTCCCCCTGATCAATCACAGCTGTGCCGGGTGCCGCCGGAGCTCCTGGCATTCAGCCAACTGGCGGCACCGTGCGTCCAGGGCCCCCCCGATCGCCACCTGGGCCCTGGATGTCACAATATTACAATCCAAACGCAAATGGGTTAAGTAACCAAATTTGTAAGAAGAAGAATTATTGCAGCGTATGAATCCTCACACTGCCGGGCAGCACCTTAAGGCCTGGTTCACACCTAAGCGTTTTACATCGCGTTCCTGCACGCTGTAAAACGCATAAACAGCGAAATCCCATTATTTGCTATTGGACCCGTTCATACCTGGGCGTTTTACAGCGCGCAGGAACGCGCTGTAAAACGTCCTACGCCCAAAGAAGTACAGGAGCTTCTTTGGGGCGTACTGCAGCGCGTTCACTCTGCAGTCTATGGCCGTGAATGCGCTGCAATGCGCGTTCGCATGTTTTTTACGTTTGCACGATACGCGTGTTAAAAAATGCACGTATTGCACGCATAAAAAAACAGCAGGTGTGAACCCAGCCTTACAGTATAATTAATGCAGCATATGATTCCGCACACTGCCGAGCAGCACCTCTACAGTTTGTGGATCCAGGAATCAGGTGAGTATTAGAAAGAAAGAAAAAAAAGGTTTATTTTATGTTGCTGGGGACATTTAAAAATGTCCTCGGATTTTATTTTTTTTAAATTGTTTTATCCCATAGGCTTCAATGTTAAAAATATTCCCGTTTTAATTTAATATCTAATAAACCATTGCTTATAATATTCTGCAGTAAAGAGTCTCTTTATTTTAAGATTTTTTAGGATTTTTTAAGCATTTTATTATACTCTTTTTTTTAAAAAAAATAAAATTCGAACTTGAACCGAACACGCGGAAATGTTCGTAACTTGCGAATGGCCAATGTTCGAATCGAACTCCGAACCCAACAGCTCATCCCTACCCTGTGCCTGTCAAATAGGTTTACTGTCTCTGTAATATATGTGTAGTGGAATGGATTTTTTTTTAATAAATCCACTGGGTACTGCCAGTGGTTGTATGGTAATACACTTGGTAGTTACAGTTACAAGCAATGAAGGGGTTAAATTTGTAAGCACTGTCAGATGAATGTTACATTTTTGTACAGACCAGGTATTTGATGTAATGTAGAATATGAATGAGCACAGAGTTGTTAATGTTTACCACATTAATTCACATTAACTTAAAACTATTTATTCTTACACTTTTTTTTTGAATCGTGGAAACAAAACGGAAGTGCAGTGCGTTAGGTCAGTCATGTTTTTGAGGCTTTATCAAATTTTAACAAAAAATATTTAAATTTAAGCTAATTTTACATACATTGGGTTATTCAAAGAGCACTGAAATTCGGTGTACTTTCGTTTGGCGCACTTCAGTGCACTCCAGCGACTTCAGTTCGCCGACCCTGCAGCAGAGAATTCACTATTCACCACAGCTGAACAAGGAGTCGCCAAACCCTGCCACTCGCCACCGAATACAGTCAATAAAAAGCCATGTGACCGGCGAACGCCGCTGAAAACAGATGATGATCCACAAAACTGACTGTCAAACGTCGCCGAACTGGTAAAAAAAAGGAAGTCTGCTATTTTAAAAAAGATATTTAAAGAAATAAAAATGCCTGAAAATGTGTGGAAATAATAAAAAAGGTCCTATAAAAAATAATAAAGTGGTCTGTTACAGAATAAAAAATGATTAGAAAAAATGGGAAACAAAAATTTTGACAAAAAAAAATCAGGAAAAATATCTAAAAATATTCTAAATAAATAAAGGCTTTTTGCAGAAAATGAAAAAGAGTCAGTTGCATAAAAAAATAAATAAAAACGGTAATATTTTTTTACATTGAAACATTGTACATTGTCTCCAGATTTTTGAGAACTTTCAGCTCTCTGAATAGCCAAACAAAATTGGACCATACGGTGAAATTCACCGTTCGGTGCAACTTGGTGGCAAGTTCGACAGTTACTGAATAACCCTTAAAAACTAATTTGGTAAGTCTGAAATCACAATGTTTGACCGTATGCTAGTTATCTTAGGTTTACTCATTATTTCCAAAGATATAAATTATTATTATCATTTATATAATACTAACAGTTTCTGCAGTGAAAGAAAGAATCAAAATTACAAACAAACTTTGGAACTAAAGACATCAAATGTAAAGGCTCTGCTCTGACGAGTTTACAATCTATAGATAGTAATCCAGAGATAAATAAATTAAGCTTGGCCAGCCACACATTTGATTTCTATTATTGATATAATTATTAATTGTCTGAAATTTGACTACCTTAAATGTTGTCAGTAAACAATGATTTCGGTGCATCTTAGAATTTTGCATGCCTGTAATAAGGAAAATAACAATAAAAAAATTTGGATTATGAGGATTATCTGAGTTTTCAAAACAGTATAGAATTATATTATCTGTACACAGTGCAAAACTATGTATTGAGGCTACAATTTATTGAAGCCTACTCCTTTGCTGTACCATTGATCCCCAATGATATGTAATGGCTGCTGTCAAATGACAATGATAGTACAAAGTTGATTTTTTTTTCATTTTTATATGTCTACACAAGAAACAAATCAATGAAATCATATGCCTTGTTCTGATTGTACACACTTAGCTTTTCTAGCAAATCAAACCACGTTCAATGTTCAGATTCTTTAATCAAAATATTTGCAACCTTTCTATTCAAAGAACATTTCTTTAACAAAATAGTGTGCACATTTAATCATTCTGTCCTGCGTCTTTGAAATATTCAACACATTCTATCTGTTCTATTCAGACCAAGGGAAATGTTCCTTAATAATTTAAACCTGATGTCCTGCTTCATCATGATTTTCTATCATGCATATTCAAGACACCTTTCACATATTTATTTTACCCATTATATACTGATCACTATTACAATAAAATACTCAGAACAGTCTACATAAAAAGTAGTCACCTGTGATTTAAATACAGCTGCTTTTATATGTAAACGCTGCTTCGAGTGATTAACATACCCAGGAGCTGCATTATGCAGAGCCATTATTTGGACATCTATAATTTTGTAACATGGTAATAAACATTTCAGAAGGATACATGGTCATTTGGTTTAACCTTTTCTAAACCCATATTTCTACACAATTTCTACACAAAAGGCGGAAGATTCAACTAACATTTTTTCTACAGATACATATGGTAAAGTCACAGAAAAGTAAACAAATGCATTTTTTCTAAATTATCTTAATAAATTAACAGGGTTATTCAAAGAGATCCAAATGGCTGCAGAAAGGGAACCGAACGCTGAAAATCAGCGTTCGGTTACCTTTCTTGGCCATTTGGCTATCCAGAGAGCAGCCAATTCGCCAAATCTTGGCGAATGGCCCTGCACATACGGTGCCTGTTCGAGGGCAGTGAAATCCCCATAGAGAAACAATGCTTCGGCTATTCAGAGAACAAAAACCAGAAGTTAAAGGTTCCCTTAATGCCCTGCCATTCGGTGCTTTAATTCGGCAGGTTTATTCAGGTGAATCCCATAGGCTTCAATGTTAAAAATATTCCCGTTTTAATCCAATATCTAATAAACCGTTGATTATAATATTCTGCAGTAAAGAGTCTCTTTATTTATAGATTTTTTAGGATCTTTTAAGCATTTTTCGGGATTTCTTTAAAAAAAAATTCCCTTTTTTTTTTTAACTTTACTTATTTTTTCTGTAACAGCCCTTTTTATTATCATTCATTGGACCTCATAGGTAAATTTTAGACATTTTCGCTCAATAGTTTCTTTGCAAACAACGTTTCACTTTTCAAACATTCAAGTAAACTGCTTTTCTAATTTATTCACTGCATTCGTCTGCGGTGTCGGCTTTTTCCGGGGGCTGCGCTGCGTGTGATCGGCTCCTGCTCGGGTTTTTCTGGCCTTTTCGGCGGGTTAATCCAGTTGTTTTTCGGTGTGCGTTCGCCCTCGGTGAGTTTTTGGCGGGTTTGCGGCGACCTTTCCCTACAATTCGGGGACCCTGTGGTTCTTGCTGAATACACCGCAGGTTCGCTGAAATGGGATCGCCAAATCGAACCGAATTGAAGAGAATGAAAAGTCACCGAACGTGCGGTGACTTTTCGATTCTCTTTGATACCCTGTTTATCTTTCAATTCCATTAATCATATTTTTTTTCTTTTACCTTGCTACTACTGCTTCCATCTGAAAGGTACAATTGATTTATTATTTGTGTCAATGTGCTTCAGGGTATGTTATCAAAATATTCAGCCTTACTTACCGTATTTTGATTTGAGTCATAGGATTATAGTAAATAGTAATGACAACTTGGAATAATTAATTAAAAATGTGATAGTATAGAAGATGATTGTATCCAACAGTAGTTCCCTTTTTAGCATTTCAATGGATTTTGAGAAAAAATCGAAATTATTATATTAGAGTTTATAGAAAAAGGTTGAATTATGATTGAAATAAAAATGGTGTCAGAGATAAGTGTCTATACTGTAACTATTTCTCCAGAAAGCTCCTGCACTAGTTCAGCAGACATCTTATCCATGCTCCTCGAAACCCATTATAAACTCATATCTTCCACAAGCAGTTTAGTGTCCATTCCCTACTACAACAAGGAAACAAGTGGACCACACATTTCTTTCAGTGCTCAAGGGCTGAGAAATAATCTTGCAGAAAGTATCAAATTTTCCAGATGCCTATTGTTCCCAGAACATACTGGAAAATTAGAAAAAAAAATTCAATTTATGTTTAATTAAATGTGAAGAAAAATTGAAATTTATTTTGCATTGTCACATAAGAAGGCAAAACATACAGGGTTATTCAGAGAGCGGTGAAAACCAGGAGAATGACTGGAGAAGTGAAAATTCTAGGTCAAAATAGCCGATTTGGAAAGTGAGATAAATGGGAGAATTTTTCTGGTTTGGCTATTTTGACCTAGAATTTTTACTTCTCCAGTCATTCTCTTGGTTTTCAACTCTCTCTGAATAACCCTGATAGTAAAGAATGTGACTTTTAAATGTCTTAAAAAACTCTAAGGCTCTTAAATGACCCTTGTTTTTTAATTGTATTTATTCATTTGCATATATTTCCCCTTCGTGGCCTTCTTAAATACTGTTCCATTAAAGGGCTTGTGAAATTAAAGAATAAGAGCTTATGCCTGAGGGGTTTTGAAAGAACTAGCCCTTTAACCACATGCACAAGGAATATGATCTTCTGAGTATTTTTAAAGAAAATGGTTAAATACCATTAGCCATAGTCATAATCAGCAGATTCAAAATATCAGAGTTTCAATATTTCAGTATTGTACTGATTCAGAATATTGGAAGAGTCCTATAAATTTGGCCATTACCGATATTCTGAACCGTGTCACATAAAAACCTACCATACAAAAATATAAAAACCTACTCAGAATGATGCAAGAATAGCTCCGAAATGATGCATAGGCGCATTACCATTTCCTTGAATTATTTTTAACTCCTTCACTGCAGACGACGTGCTGGGCATTTTCTTGCAAGCGTGCTAGATCTGGCACTGATCACTGATATCAGCCCTGCCTGCAGGACCTCCTTCTGGCCACTGATGTCAGCGCACATTGGTGGAGTGACATCAGAAACGGGACTTCACCTGGCCGGGCATGGAGTTTACTAGGGCAAAGATGCAGGGGTCCTTTGGACACCTGTATCTCTAGGAATATAACAGGTAGAGAGGAAGGTGAGTTAAAGGAAAGGATTGTTGAACATCTAAAAACACATAGATTACAGGATCAGAAACAACATGGGTTTACCTCAGGGAGATCATGCCAAACTAATCTTATTGATTTTTTTGATTGGGTAACAAAAATAATAGACACAGGTGGTGCAGTAGACATTGCTTATTTAGATTTCAGTAAGGCTTTTGATACTGTTCCGCATAGAAGGCTTATCAATAAATTGCAATCTTTGAGCTTGGATTCCAATATTGTTGAATGGATTAGGCAGTGGCTGAGTGACAGGCAACAGAGGGTTGTGGTAAATGGAGTTTATTCGGTGCAAGGTCTTGTTACCAGTGGGGTACCTCAGGGGTCAGTACTTGGACCCATTCTATTTAATATTTTTGTTAGTGATATTGCAGAAGGTATTAATGGAAAAGTATGTCTTTTTGCTGATGACACAAAGATTTGCAACAGGGTTGATGTTCCTGGAGGGATCAGCCAAATGATAAATGATTTAGGTAAACAAAAAAAATGGTCGGAGCTGTGGCAATTGAGTTTTAATGTGGATAAGTGCAAGATAATGCACCTGGGACGTAAAAACCCAAGGGCTGAATATAGAATATTTGATACAGTCCTAACCTCAACATCTGAGGAAAAGGATTTAGGGGTTATTATTTCAGAGGATCTAAAGGTAAGTAGTCAATGTAATAGAGCAGCAGGAAATGCTAGCAGAATGCTTGGTTGTGGAGGGAGAGGTATTAGCAGTAGGAAAAGGGAAGTGCTCATGCCACTGTACAGAGCACTGGTGAGACCTCACTTGGAGTACTGTGTGCAGTACTGGAGACCGTATCTCCAGAAGGATATAGACATCTTAGAGAGAGTTCAGAGAAGGGCTACTAAAATGGTGTACGGCTTGAAGGAGAAAAGTTACCAGGAAAGGCTTAATGATCTTAACATGTACAGCTTGGAAAAAAGACGAGACAGAGGAGATATGATAGAAACATTTAAATACGTAAAGGGAATCCACAAGGTAGAGGAAGGGAGTATATTTAAAAGGAAACAAAGTAGCAAAACAAGAGGACATAGTCTTAGATTAGAGGGGCAAAGGTTTAAAAGTAACATCAGGAAGCATTATTTTACTGAGAGGGTGGTGGATACATGGAACAGTCTTCCAGTTGAAGTGGTAGAGGTCAAAACAGTAATTGAATTTAAGCAAGCATGGGATAGGCATAAGGCTATCCTAAACAAAAGATAAATCCAAGTAAAGTATCCATGTAATTGGGCAGACTAGATGGGCCGAAAGGTTCTTATCTGCCGACATTTTTCTATGTTTCTATGTTTCTATGTAACATTGTAAAAGCCAGACCATGACCAGGTTGTAGGTAAAAATAAAAATCTAAATAAAAAAAAATTCTAATGCATCACTATTGTTCACTTCATAATTATAATGTGAACAGCGAGGTTGCATTAATTCACCTTCTCATTTACCACAATGCCAGCAAGTGTGGAGGCGATGGCACAATGTGCTATTATACATTGTTTAACAAAAACCTAAACTAAAATGCGCCTATGCATCGCTGTTCAGTTTATAATTGTAAAGTGAACAATAATTCTGCGGTAGGAAGACAAATTGTTATTTTACTTTTACCTATCCATGTTTGTTATTGAAAATGCCATAATCTGGCCTTTCCAGCGATACCTTTGTATGTCCCTCTAGCCCCAGGGTCATACAACTTGGCCCTCCAGACTTATTAGTTGAGCTGAGCCCTATGGGAGATGTAGTTCCAAAACATCTGAAGGGCCAAGTTTAATGACCTCTGCTCTAGCCTGTAGGGTTCCAGAGATACAAGGGTCAAAATAAGTGTAAATTGTATTTTTTTTAACCTCCAGTGATAACAAATATGTAAAAATACGTAAAAATTGAAAGAAAAAAAAATTGAATGCAAAATTTACTTTTTTTTTCTCTGTTCTACAGCATGTGTAATGTGCTTTCACACATAAAGCCAACAATGCGTCTGCACTAACTCACCTTCTCATTTCCCACACAGGCAGCAAATTTGGAGGTGATGGCACAATTCGTTTTTTCGCGTTGGTTCATTTAAAATGCAAACCACTTCACTGAATGATAAAATGGGAAAAATATAATTTTACACACTGTAAATTATTGAAATCTGAATGGAAATTGACATTTGTTTTTTCAATTTTTGTTATAGCATTCTGACAGGACATAACATATACATATAATAATGACATAATATGAATATGCCGAGTCTGCTGAAAATAAGGATATAGGAATTGTCTGAATCCTATAAAAAAACATAACTTCAAATCCTATTTAAACATGATGAGCACAAAACGGTCAAAATAAGCTCAACATACAGGGGTGAAATGGCTCAGACGTGAAGGAGTTGAATATTCCAAATTATTTGAATGTGTCCGGTTAGATTTGGAGCTGGCAAAACATAATCAGATTGATTCTGATTAATTCGGAATTTTTTTATTCAGGAGAGTGATTCAGAATTTGTATCGATCTGAATTGTTAAATTTGCGTAAATATCGATTTGCACATGTCTAATGATCACATTTAGCTGAAGACAACTAGACAAAGCAAAGTAGAAAATATTGCTCCTTTCCTACAGTTTCTTGTTAAGGACAAGTAGGATCATCTCACCATAGATAATAGACTAGTGGATATAGTGCTATTTGAGCTTTAAACCTAATGTAACATAAGAGGGTTTCCTGAAAATTGATGAACATAAAATTCAAACACATTAGAAACTGAAATGTTTTCTACATTGCCCACATGTATACTTGAGTATACTTGAGTGTGGTATATGAAACTGCCCATGCATTTGAACTGACATAAATCCATGGATAAAGTAAAGTCTGCTACTCTAACAGAATATTGAACAACTACTGTAGATACTCGAGTATACTGCTAGATTTTGGTGACAAAAATTTACCATAAAATTGGAGGGGTCGCGTTATATTCGAGACATCTGCATTACGTGTAAAAAAAAAAAAATTGCCCTGCTCTGGATCCCAAGTCTCCCAGAAGTTCCGGTAGTCTCCTGATGCTTGCAAACACTACAGGAAGATCCGGGAGAGGTGGGATCCATCACGGCCAGAGGGCACTCTCAGTTTAAGCCAATCGTTCACCTCGCTCGCCTCCGCCGGCCATCTAATCACTAGTAAAGAAGACGGGTGGCCGGTGGCTTCATACTTAGTAACAACTGCAATCATTCTAGAGCAGAGCACCCTGGCCTGAGGGGGAGCCTGACTATATTAAGAGAACCTGGAAGGATCTTAATTGTTTACGGGTCCAGTATAATTTTGTTCCTCGCGTTATATTCGAGTCTTGAATATTCTTTCATTTCCATAGTAAATCTCTATCCATCGCGTTATATTCGGGTCGCGTTATACTCGAGTATCTACGGTAAACATTCTAGTGAATCCTAAAGTCCCTTAAACCCAGCTAAAACCAGCAGAGGTAAAGTTAATAGGGAGAGTGCATGAGAGATAGTGCATGACGTGGTGGTTAACCTTTTGTAGGCACAGAAACATCATGCATGGGAATTAAACAGAAGTGGTAAACGGAGGTATTTTTTTGATTATCGACATTAATATTTTAGTATCTGTCACAAATCAATAGAAGAACGGTACATATGTATTGTCAGCAGACTGGAAAATTATTTGATAACATCCTGTCTGCCTACAATGCCTATTCTGTTTCCCTAACAAAGCTGTGAGGCGTGGTGGTGCTTTAGACTAGATAAGTCTGTATTTGACCAGTACTCACACAATGAAGATCCACAGATAGTGACAACTCAGCAAAACTGACACGTAGAAAGATGAATCCAGTTGGAGACTTTAATGATCAGACTGACAATCTTGTAATAGTGTACAGCAATGCAGGTGAAAGACATTAGTTTCTGTCCAGCAGTGAGCACAGAATGGCTGCTATGTGACCAGGAAGTAACTAAAAACAAGACACAGAGCAAAGGGGTGGAAACTAGCTGGATGCAGCAAGGCTAAGGAAACCCAGCAGGGACAAAATAGCTATTAAAGATAGCTGCTAGCAGCAAAAGGCAGATTCAACACATAACAGTAAAAGTATACAAATAAATAATAAATCATGGGGCATAACAATGCCTCTTAACAAGTTTACAAGACCCCCTTTGCTTGCACTTGTACCCATCGTGTTCAAGAGTAGAGAAGAATGGATATTTCAAACATGAAAAACTCATAAATATGAAAAATAAGCAACAGCAGGAAGACCTTTAAAATTTGTGTTATAACTAGCAGACTTATAACGCAGATTAGTAAAGCCACATATGAATATCACGAAGTCAGTAAAAATATCATGTTTTGCAAAACTCCCTCCATATTCATTTTCTATACGTGTATGCAAAACGTATCATCCAATTAAATTGACATTTTATATATTATAAATAACAAATATAACTGAAATGTTATCATCTTGATAAAACTTTTGGCAGAGATGAAAATCGACGCAGATGAAAGATTAATTGCAGTTTTATTTCCCATTGACAAAGGCCACAGAACATTGTTTCTCTTTTGCCATTTGATTAGGACACATGCAAGAATCTTTGTGACTCTTCAGGAGAGTGATAGTTATCATATTAGTGTTTGTATATGTATGTATTTGTGCAGGTGGCCAAGCTTTACTTTATATGTCACCAATCACCTTAGTGTTACTGAATAAAAATATTTTTTAAATAATTTAGTATGAAAATTGCAGCAGGATTCCTTTTAATCCATTTTATGTCTTATTAAAGTCCCGTACACCTAATGATTGACTATAGCTGCATGTTTATTTAAATTTCTCGAACATGAGGGGCCATTAAACCACTTTAAGAAAGAGATTTTGTAGTGAACCGCAAGAAGGAAAGCGTAAAAGTGGTAGTGATGTTTCAGAGATTGAGAACAAGCTAGCAAAAAAGGACAGTACGTGAACGATAAAAATAGGCAAAAGCACAAGTAATTTTCCCACACTTGGAACATGACACACTGTGGAATATAGACCCATACTTGATTGGAAACAGGACTACAGGCCACAAGAATGCCACCTGCTTACAGTATACGAAGAGAATCTATTACTACTTTTTACTGACTGAAAAAGCCCTGATAAGAGTGAAATGCATCTCTGTATAAGTCAATACCATTTTCTTAAAATTTTATTTTATCCAATTATTTTTTCATTTATTAAAATTCAATAAATTATCGTGCATATATATTTAGCTTTCCAGCTGGAATCTCTTCATTGCTCTCCTTCATTAACCATTCAGTCTCACTCCTGCACTCCCGGACCCCCCCCCCTCTTCTTCTATGTCTTCCTTTTCTCCTGTCTCGGAGGAGGACATCTCGGCACTTCTCATGTCCTCCTGCCGAACCACCTGTCCGCTCGACCCCATCCCCGCACCTTATTCTGTCTGTCCTACCGGTTATTGCACCTCCTTTGAATTACAGTTTAACCTCTCCTCTGGAGTCTTCCTCTCTTCACTCAAATTTGCCCTGGTTACCCCATTCTGAAGAAACCATCCCATGGTCCTACCTCCCTTTCGAACTACCGTCCCAACTCATTGCTCACCTTTGCCTACAAAATCTTAGAATGCCTGATCTATAACCAGTTCCACAGTGTTCGCACTGCTAACTTCATACTTGTCCCGCACCAGTCTGGCTTTCGCTCCCACTGAAACTGCTCTGACCAAGGTGATTAATGATTTAGGTGCTGCTAAAACCAAAGGTCACTTCTCCCTCCTTATTCTTCTTGACCTTTCCACTGCATTTGACACTGTTGACCACCCTCTCCTGCTCCTCACACTGTATCAACTTGGCCTCAGTGACACCGCTCTCTTCTAGTTCTCTTCTTATCTCTCTCTTCACTCTTTCAGTGTCTCCTTCGCTGGTGTCTCTTCAGCCTGGTTCCTCTCTCAGTTGAGGTACCTCAAGACTCCCTTCTAGGACCCCATCTCTTCTCAATCTGTTAATTTCTTACTCCATACCCCTACCCAGCCCACATGCACACCGCTACTTCATGTTCTCTATTTACCCTCACCTAGGGTATCACCCCTCTCCTCTTAGATTGTTATCTCTTGAGCAGGGTCCTCTCTCCTGTTCTGTGTGTTTTAACTTGTATGTATATTTGTTTTTCTGCCTCTCCCATTGTACAGAGCTACAGAACTTGTTAGCGCTTTACAAATTATGTAACTGTCACTGTATACTGCCTCTCTTCATAGCCCCATCTCTTCTGATGGATTCCAATATCATCTCTATGTTATCGACACCCAAATCTACTGCTCCTCTTCTGATCTCTCTCCTGTGTTGGACCATGTTACAGCCTGCCTATTGGCTGCCTCTGACTGGAAAACTTACTGTTTCCTAAAGATCAACCTAAAACTAACTCTAAAACTGAGCTTGTCATTTTCTCTCCCTCTAAAGCCAACATTCCTGCACCCATTTCCCTTCCCGTGAATGGTGCCACCATTATTTTTACCTAAAAGGCCTGTTGCCTCAGCATCCTCTTAGACACTGATCTCTCCTTCACTCCTCACATTCAGTCACTAACCAAATCCTGCTACTTCCACCTAAAAAACAATGCACAAGTCCACACCTTTCTTAAACAGGACTCTGCTACAATGCTCACCCAAGCTCGTATTATCTGCCGCCCAAAGGTGTAACTAGAAACCTAAGGGCCCAGGTGCGGGAATCCATGAAGGCTCCGCCGCATGAAGGCCCCCCGCACCCTTGGCAAAAACATATCCCCCCTATCATCCCCTTACACTGGACCCCTCCAGGTCCACATTGTTGACTCCAGACAGTCAGTGTCACATTTTTTTCCAGGTCCACTAAGACCTCTTCATTCCATTCCATTTCAATGTAATGTGCACCATGCATATCTCAAGGATCTCCACAGCGATAAAACTCACAGTAATGTGTGCTGTGTATGAGCGAATCATAGGTGAGGCCCTGGCCCTTGCCTAGCCACCCAGGTGAGGCCGCAGCCAGCTGTGCGTGGGCCTTCTGAACTCAGGGGCCCCGTTGCAGTGGCACTCTCTGCACCCCTGGTAGTTACGCCTCTGCTGCCGCCTTGACTACTCTAAACTCCTCCTCACTGGCCTTAATAGATCCAAGATTCTCCATCTGCAGTCTGTAATGAATGTCTGTGCCAGACTCATCCACCTCACCTCCCGCACCTCTCACACCTAGCCTCTTTGTCGATCTCTACACTGGCTGCCTGTTTCCTTAAGAATCCAATTCAAAATATTGGTGGCCACATACAAAGCTCTCCATAACCACGCCCCTGCCTATATCTCTTCCCTTATTATCAAGTACATCCCGTCCTGACCACTTTTCTCTGCCAATGATCTGATGTTATCGTCTCCTCGTACCTGTACCCTCATCTCTTGCCTTCAGCATTTCTCCCGAGCTGCCCCCCATTTTATGCATCTCCCTCCACCATGACATTAGTCTCTCCCTTCCTCTCCAGTCGCTCAACAAGTCTCTGAAAACACAGTACTTTGGAGAAGCCTATCGGCTCACTCCATAGTCCCCCACTGTACATTTCTTGCTCCATTTCCCCCACAGCTTATATGCACCCCACTACTTCACATACTCAGCTATTACCCATACCTAGTGCCATCACTCTCCTCTTAGATTAAAAGCTTGTGTGCAGGGTCCTCTCTCCTACTGTTCTGTTTATTTAACTTGTATGTATAATTGTTATTCTGTCGCACTCACTATACAGGGCTATGGAACTTGTATGCGCTTTATAAATACTTGTAACTGTCTTCGTACATTTATCCCATTTGTAGTCCAACTCTGGATTTCAGTCCAGGGAAGCTTTATTTGGCTCTCCTCAATTCCAGATTGGGATTTTGCTTCCGCATCCACACGACATCATTTCGTTCAGCATCCTCAGCTAAAATTGATGGCAAGCATACATATCTGAGCCACATCCATAGAGTGTCTCAGGTATATGTGTGTTGAACATAACAAGAGAAAAAAAGATGTCATCTGCGCTCGTTTCTATATATTTCCATGTACAACAAAACACTATCAGGAGGTTTTAGTTTGTTTTAATGGCCATCCGCGCTGATGACATCTTTTTTCTCTTGTTATGTTTTATACCTGAACTGGGCTGTTACTCCTGGCTGTTGCAGCCGCTCTGGTGAGTACAGGCGCGACGCCACCATTTTTTTGTATGTATGTATATTAGGCTGTAACACCAGTTAGTCATTTTTGCAGCTGTTCCTTTTTCCATGTTTTTGTTTTCAACCCCAAATGGGAAGTGCTTGGTGCGTGTATAAATAAACCCACCATTTTGTCTGCCTCTCCTTAGCTGAAAAGCAGCAGAAGGGGCATGTAGCTGCTCAGTAGAGTGGCTTTTGGTACATTGGTTAGGTACTCACTCTACAAAGAGGTGCCTTGTCGGGGCGAATGAGCTTACGTTTCAATGGCCATTAAAACAAACTAAAACCTCCTGATAGTGTTTTGTTGTACATGGAAATATATAGAAAGGAGCTCAGATGACATCTTTTTTCTCTTGTTATGTTTTATACATGAACTGGGATTTTACTCCTTGCTGTTGCAGCCACTCTGGTGAGTACAGGCGCGACGCCATTTTTTCTGTATGTATGTATATTATGCTGTAACACCAGTTAGTAATTTTTGCAGCTGTTCCTTTTTCTATGTTTTTGTTTTCAACCCCAAATGGGAAGTGCTTGGTGCGTGTATAAATAAAACCCACCATCTTTCTGCCTCTCCTTTAGCTGAAAAGCAGCAGGAGGGGCATGCAGTTGCTCAGAAGAGCAGCTTTTGGTACATATGTGTGTTGAACCTTGAATTTTACTATATATAGCTGAAAGCTGGGATTTATTGCACTGTATTGTATTTCAGTAATTTTCCAAGATCATGTGCTTTAAAACATTGCATACATACAGTTTGAGACACTTCTTGATAGGCTCAGGACATAAGAGTGGTGCTCTAATTTTATTTGACCTGTTGTCACTATACCACACTATGCGATCTAAGGCTAGGGTCAAATGAAAGCATTTTTACACGCGAACGTAAAAAAGTGCGTCCGAACGCATTGACGTATTGTTTCACGCAATATGCGAAAACGGTCATACGATGCTCATTTTTTGGCGTGATTTTCTACGGATCTGCAATTAAACGCGTAATCTAATTAACCAAATCAATAGGTGAATCAAAAAATAAGGTGAAGGGGTATAAAAGCCATTTCGTGGATGGTGCCGTTTCACCAAGATGGATGCACTGCAAGTGTTTGTGTTTGCTGCAACGGGCTACCTGTACCTCCAGCACAAAAGACAACGGCGATCATGGGTTCATCCCATCAACGCTGCCAGACACACGCATGGCCACTTTGTGACGCTGTACAGGCCACTGCGAGAGAGGGACCCCGTGAAGTTTTTCAACTACATGCGGATGTCCATCCCCTCATTCGATGAACTGTTGTCACAGTTACGGGAGCCGCTGACCAAGAGGGACACCAACATGAGGGATGCCATACCACCGGAGGAGATGCTGGTCATCACTTTGCGGTAAGTACTTCCAAACACCAGCATGCATGACTTCGCTGCCAGTCAGCTGACATGTGTTCGGTGTGCAGAGCCCCTATTGTCGGTCTGTAGTGACATGTACGCAAACACATTCATACCCACCCACACGCAGGCAACACGTTCCAAGACACGTCCAAAAAAAACTCTGACACTGACAAGAATGTATGTAAATAGAAATATATTGTAATAAACAAGAAAATAAATGAATAACATATTTGTAACATATATACAAAAGAAAATAACATGAAGGACAAAACATAACAGTGACAACAGGAACAGCATGTCAACCAAAAACATAAAACAGACAAGACACCTCACAAATCCTGGTACAGAGGAGCATCTGGCTCATGAGGACCATGTGTGGATCCGCGGCGGTACCCAGACTCTGGGGGAGGCCCAACAACACGGGACATGGGTGGGTGGGTGGCGCCTGGCTGTGGCTGGCATAAACAGTGGAATGGTGGCCTTGTGGCATCGCACCATAGTAGACTGCAGCCTGTTCTGGACGGGACAGGATCTCATGGATGAGGTCCAGGGATCTGCGGCGGTACTCCACCTTCTGCGCCGGGGTCATCTGGTCCAGCAGGGATTGACAGGAGTGGACAAAGGACATGTCCTCACTGTCAGTGATGGTGCAGCGTGGAGGTTATGGATTGTGCGACCCCATGAAGCTGACCAAGACCTGCTCGAAGTCGCTAGGCGGTCCCCTCCTCCTGTTGTGAGCTGGTCTGGTGCTGTCTCTTGGTGTTGCAGTTGGCACCGGTCCGGTCTCCACCTCCCCCTCCACCTGCGAGTCTGTGCCACCCTGGTCAACCTCCTCCTGCCAGCTGCCAGAACCCCCTGCCAGCAGGTGTTGCTCCTGTGAGCCAGAGGTGGATGGCTGGTCAATGCTGCTCACAGTTGGCCTTGGCTCCTGGGTCCTTCTGAGGAACGATAATTGTTCGACATAAAGAGCTGAGCACCTTCCTCCTTGCTCCAGCTCCAGAGCGCGCAGCTGCCGCTTCCTTTTTCAGGACCCGGGTGTAGTTGTCCCTGATAGTGCGCCACTTGTTGCTGATTTCATGTGCTGCAAAACATAATGAGAGTGACATTAGGGTCGGTTCATATGATGTGATCATAACACAGATTTAATTCATATTTCCCAGGTATCTTGCTAGTGGATGCAGTTTGAAGGATCTGCATTACAACTTCCGCGTTGGCAGATCAACAGCTGGTGAGATCGTCCGCAAGGTGTGCCAAACAATATGGGACACCATGAAGAAGCAATGTTTACCAACACCCACGGACGAGGCATGGGTAGCAATTGCAGCAGGATTTTGGGGGAGAGCCAACTTCCCCAATTGCCCTGGAGCCGTGGATGGCAAACATTTCTGCATAGTGAAGCCACTGCACAGTGGCTCACTGTATCAAAATTATAAACATTTATTTTCCATTGGCCTACTGGCGGTGTCAGATGACAACTATGATTTTGTGTATGTGGATGTCGGATCATATGGCAAAGACTCTGACTCCACATTGTTCAGGAACTCTACACTGTGGGATGAGCTCGAGAGTGGGACCCTGCACATACCCAGACCCGCACCATTGCCTGGCAGTGACGTGGCAGTCCCCTATGCCTTTCGTGGGTGACGAAGCATTCGGCCTATCCACACATCTCCTACGGCCCTACTCAGGGACACACCTGACTGTGAGGAAGCGGGTGTTTAATTACAGGCTGTCACGGGCGAGACGGTATGTGGAGTGTAGCTTTGGCATACTGACCAACAAGTGGAGTATTTTTCATAGACCGCTTGATGCAAATGTGGATTTCTGTGTGGATATAGTCAAATGCTGTTGCATCCTACATAATTATGTTCGTGCGAGGGATGGTTTTAATTTCGCTGATACCCTCACAGTTACGGGTCTGGATGAATATGCAAACCATGATATAATAGCTGTGAATAGACACAGCAACAGGTTTCGCGATGCTCTGTCTAATTATTTTACTAGCGATGCAGGGCAGGTGCCCTGGCAGCTGGGGAGCATTTAACATGTGACGGCACCTTTTATGTTTGCCTTTACTTTTATTGTACATGCAATTTACATGTGATTATGAATTAAATAATCATGTACTCACTCTGTAGCTTCTGCTCTCTGTCAGACCACGTATCATACTCCAGGTACACCACCCTCGAGACTGCAACCCATGCGCTGGCCTTTCTGGGTTTGTCCTTGTACAGGTCACAAGCCGTGTCCCAAATCTCGGGATGCTCCGCCACTGCCGCTATCAGACGCTCCACATCAATATCCAGACCAGCCATCGTCTGCAATTGCTAGGTACCACAACAGCCACCACAGGACACTTTTTTCATCTGGACGTTATATAGGCCACACATGTGCAGCGTCTGACGTCTCCTAATCACGCAAACACGCCGCTATGCCGCAGCTGCACACTCAGTACGTCAGTACTAGCGGTTGAGCGTTCTCAAAAAAATGCGTTCAAATTCCACTTGCGTTGCATGGCCGGACTTTTGTGTGACCGTACATCGTATATTGGCCGTCATTGCCCGTCATCTGCTGCTAGTGCGGTCGTAATTATGTGCGCCAGAACGCACGTTAAAAGTGCGCTGGTCTGACCCCAGCCTAAATCTTAGAATTTAGCTATTTACAAATTCATTAAAAAATATATACCAAATAAGACTAGGGAGGTTATTCAGAGAGCACAGAAATTTTGCAGACATTTTGGTGCTATCTCGTACCCCATACTTCAGGGAATCAAAGTTCCCCATCCTGCAGTGAATTCAGCATTCACCGCTAAGCCCCTGGAGCGCAGGGAAAACCCGCTGCAAACCCGCCATACACCTGCTGCAATCCCTCCTAACACCCCCCGAAAACCCACCCGAACCGCTCCAAAAAACACATCGAACACATTGGAAAAAGCTGACGAGCCGCTGATCACAGCCCAGACCAGCCACCGGAAAAAGCCGAAAAGTTGATGAACGGGGTAAAGAAAGGAAAAAAAAAACAATAGGCTTGAAAATGTCAAAATTGAAACGCTGTTTGCAAAAAGAAATACTGAATGGAAATACCTGGAATTTACTTATAAGGTCCTTCGAATGATAATAAAAGGTCTGTTATAGAAAAAAAGCTTTGTAAAAAAAAGCTGAAAAAATCCCGAACAAAATGGCTAGAAGATCCTAAAAAAAAAAAAAATCACTAAATAGACTTTTTACTACAGATTAACCCTTTCGCTGCTGAGGCATTTCCTGCCTGTGTGCTGAGCTCATTTTTAGCGTTTTGTGCTCATCATGTTTAAATGCGATTTGAAGTCAAGTTCTATTATATGACCCAGACAAATTATATATCCTTTTTTTCAGCAGACTCCACAGATTCAAAATATATCATTATTATTATCATTATTATGTGTATAAGTAAAGATTTAAAAAAAAAAAAAAAAGGGGGGAAAAAGTAAAATTTTGTTAAAATTCAGAACAACATTGCATATTTTTTTCTATCTACACTTTATGACCAGAACTTTTGTTGTTATAGATTGATACATTAGGTGCCTTTTTAAAAATGGTGTAATGGAGGATATTTCATGTTTTTTTTGTACAAAAATATGCAGTTTTCTAAAAATCAAAAAAATCTGCTTTTTTCTTATGTCATGACTCATTGTATGTAATACATAAAATTAGTATATCTAAACCAATTGAAATTGAAAAGCTATATATTTTCTGAAACTAGACAAAATTCCACAAAAAAAGAGACCTTTATGACACATTTTTAAATTTGTTTTGTTATTCATAACTTTATTAAAAAAACATCATATTTAATGTAAAAAAAAAATCATAATAGGTCAAGATTTATACTGCATAATTTCATATTAATTTTTGGGGTAAAATATTTTTGTTTTGCTTAACTATATAAATATATCCCTCCTATAAAACATTTGATCCAATTTGATTGCATAGATCAAGTTTAGGCAGCGTTGGAGGTGCTAATTTGCACCGTGCGCAAAATAAATTTAGAGAAGCTTTTTATGCCGGTTTTTGAAAGAAGGCATACCTGCAATTAAATGGCTCTAGCTCAACAGGGATCTAAAATATGCCAAATAAAGTATATATCCGGACAAAGTAGACTTCCAGATGAATCAAACTTGGGGTTACTTATTATTCTATCATAAATATTGAGCCCGCAACAACTTGTCGAATTTGGATTTGTGCTAAAAAAATAAATAAATGTAAATTCCACATGCTGTTGCGCCCTCTATTTTTATGATATAATTTTATTTAACCCCTCATTTGATTCATCTGGGTGTCTAGTTTCTCCTAATATATACTTTATGTGGTCTGTTTTAATTTCCTGTTGAGCTAGAGCCATTTAATTGCAGGTATGCCTTCTTAAAAAAAAAAAAAAAAATTCACAAAATTTTCCCCATGAATTTGTGCTCAACAATTATGTAGTCTATCAACAATTGTATAGTGACTCAAAATGCTGCACAAACACACAACAAGCCCGCCACACATTTTACATTCACTCAATCAGTTGGATTGGCACATGGGGCATCCATGTGAGCAGTAACGCCACATCAAGGCCCCAGCCAGGTTACTGACCATTCACACATCTTTCACATCTGTTTCACTCACTGAATCACACACCTTTCATGCAAGAAGCTAGTAAAAGTTGAGTGGGTGACGTTAAGGGGGCAAAGAAGGGAAAAGTGCAGAAACACAGAAGGGGAGAAGAGAAAGATACAAAAGGGCAAAAGGGAAACACAATGAGGATTAGAGGGGGTGGAATAGAAACACCCCCCCCATTCACATCTGTTTCACTCACTGAATCACACACCATTCATGAAAGAAGATAAGTAAGGGAAGTGGGTGAAGGGAAGGGGCAAAGAAAAGGGCAGAGACAAAGAAGTTGAAGACACACCATTAACACCGCAGTTAAATCTGTCTTCAGAGGCTTCTTTCTACATCTGACGTACGGAGGACATCAGATTGTTGGGGATGGGGCAACCTATTTTATTGTATGTGGGGTGAATTACATTATAACTGGGGGTGGGTAGTGAACTGTAGGTGGGTAGTGAAACGTGGTGGGTATTGAACCGGAGTGGGTAGTGAAACGTGGTGGGTATTGAACCGTGGTGGGTAGTTTTTTTATTAACGCTTGAATTAACACTGCTATAAAATAATGGGGCTGGTTTTGGTTTGTTTTTTTATTTGGGAAAATGTAGAGGAATAGCACTATCCAGGAATAAATGCCAGCATGATCCGGGCAAGCTCTGTCCAGATTACACTGCACTGTGTCCATCAGAATGTCATCAAGATCTGTAAAGATCTTAACGGTGCTATAGCCAGATTTATCAAGAAGCACAAAATCAGTGGCATACCTCAACCTGAAATCTGTTTGTTCTCAGCCGAGAAACAATTCGGTCCCGGTATGCCACTAGTAATGTGTCACTGTATGATAAATCTTGAAGCAATCAGGCACACAAAGACCTGGTTTGGAGGGGCAGTCAGGGCAGTGAAGGCGGCTTTCCTTACGCCGTCCTTGGCGCGCGCAAACCCGACACCTTTTACATGGGGTCACTCTTTTTTCAGTTGGTGGAATGTAGCCAGGAAAGTGGCGGTCACGCAACCTAATTACATCTTCCACCTCTTCAACAACTGGAGCATTCTCTTCTGGACAGAGAAGGGACTCGATAACAGATTCCTGAAATTTTAGGAATGTTATCTGTCGGGCATGAGTGGCCTGATACAAGATGAATGCGTTAAGCATTGACATCTGTATCACATGGACTACCAGCTTTTTGTACCATACATATGCCTTGCGAGAAGCGAGATATGGTACAAGCATCTGGTCAGACTTGTCCACTCCCCCCATGTATCGATTATAATCCTGTACACATCGGGGTTTCATGATAGGGGAATCTCTCCATCTGACGTGAACTGCAGATGTGCATTCATTATGTATTGTTGTAAACAAATGCACATCCTTTTTGTCTGTGTATTTTACAGCCAGCAGTTCACCACAGCGCAAGGCAGATGTTTCTCCTCTCTTTTGCTTCCCAAACTGTTTTGTTGGAAAGCCTTTCCTATTCGAACGGATCGTGCCACAGGCTCCAGTACCATTGCTGTACAAAAATTTGTACAGCGACACACCCGTGTAAAAGTTATCTGTATAAATACAGTAACCTTTACCAAATAGTGGATAAGCGAGGTCCCACACTATTTTTTCAGTGGTGGAGAGGGCGGGAGGGCAGTCAGGAGGGGCCAGCTGCGAGTCCTTGCCAGTGTATACACGAAAGCGATACATGTATCCACTGGAGCTTTCGCACAGTTTATAAAGTTTTATCCCATAGCGAGCTCGCTTCGAAGGGAGGTACTGCTTGAAAACAAGACGTCCCTTGTAAAGCAGCAAGGACTCGTCGACTGACAAGTTTTGGCCTGGAGTGTATAACTCTTCAAATCTTGCCATCAGATGGTCAAGAAGTGGCCGCAACTTGTACAGTCGGTCGTGATCTGGGTGGTCACGGGGCAAAGCATTTGCATTATCATTATAATGCAAATACCGCAGGAGCAATAAATATCTGTCCCTGCTCATAGTAGCAGGGAAGATAGGGGTGGTTTGGGTACTCTTTTTTGACCAGTATGCTGGGTTTTTGCACAATCCCCATCTGCAGAGTGAGGCCCCAGAACTTCCTCATCTCTGGCAAACTGGTCGGGGTCCATTTACGCGCCCTCGCACTTGGCAACAATTCTGCCCCTAGACCTTGAAAATATTGTTCAGCATACAGATTGCTCTGCTGAACAATAAATTCCAAGAACCCATCATCTATATATAGTTGAAAAAAGTTGATAGGTTCAAAATTAGTGGTGTCCACTAGTATACCAGGATTGCCAGAAAATTGTGGCAATTCTGGCTGGACCATATTAGGGGAGGTCCAGTCAGATCCTGGTTCAGGCATCGCCACAGCCTGTGTTGCAGATACCCCTGCAATAGGCCGTTGGGCCGGTGCAGGATCAGGTAGTGCAACTACAGACCGTGCGGTCCCTGCACTACCACGGGAGCACCCTGGTAACTCCGTGCGGCCACGCCGTGGCTCATCATGTGGTTCTTCGTCGTTGGAACCGTCACTATCTGATGATGCTCCAGGGACAAAGTCACTTCCTGAATCTTCAAAAGATTCATCAGCGCTGGGATCAGAGTCTGACATCATAAGGATGTCAGCTGCTTCCTCAGCGCTTAGAAACCTTTTAGCCATAATTTGCTTTCTGAAAATGTATTTTCAAAAGAAAATTACGCCGGTTGATAGTATCTATATATATATATATGTGCGTATATATATATATATATATATGCACGTTTGTGTGAGTATATAATATATATTCTATATATATATATAAGCGTGCGCGTGTGTGTGCGTGTACGCGTGTGCGTGCGTAAATATGTATATATATGTGTGTGTGTGTATATATATATATATGTGTATATTAGCAATTTATCACCTATTTTATGGAGACAGCCTCTGCGACACTGTAACACCTCGCAATCCACATGCAGACTGAGGATACAAATGTAAAATTATCAAGATTTGAAAAATTCATCCCCCGTGATTGGCTGGAGGGTCAATCGCTAGGTTACGGGGTCATTTTAGGGTTATATTTGTATCCTCAGCGGCCATGTTGGAGGTGGCAGTGACAATTGTGACAGCTAAGTGATCATTGTTACTACAGTGATCATATAGCTGTAACAATAAAATGTGAAATAAAATAATAAAAAGGGGATTGTAATTTTATTAAATGTGGGGTTTGGGGGCCTCTGGGCAGTTTTGATTTTTTTTACTACCCTTAGAGACCCTGTGTGTGGTGTTTTTTAATTTCTGGGTTTTATAAAATATTTTTTTTACATTTTATACTATAATGAGGCACACCGTTGGAAAGCTCAGGCTCTGGGCTTTCTATCGGTGCCTCATTTATCTCTGCAGCCCTTACCGATGAGGAGATAGAGAGGTCCTAAGGACCTCTCCCCCATCCTCCTAAGGGCTGTCTATGCGGCCGCTGAAAGTGACGTCATCACGCCAGACGTGATGACATCACCTCGACTCCCATGATCCCACAGTGAGGGCACCGCCAGGGATCTCCGCCACACCGCCGCTTCGCTGCCGGGAGGACAGGACGCGCTGAGCGCATCCTCCACACAGCAGCGAGAACTTCCTGGACACGCTCAGCGCGTCCGTAGCAGCGAAGTGGTTAAAATAAGAAGCGGTTTATTAGATATTGTATAAAACGGAAGTATTTTTAACATTGAAGCCTATGGGGTTCGCCTGAATAAACCTGCCGAATGAAACCACCGAACAGCAGGACCCTTCGGCAACTTTTCACTGGTGTTTGGTGTTGCGATTAACCATTGCTTCTCTATGGGGATTTCACGTTATCGAACAGGCACCATACTGGCTGACAGTTGGCCAAAATTTGGTGACCTGCCTTTCTCTCTGACTAGCCTAATGGCCCTGAAATGTCACCGTATGGGGAAATTCCCTGTCCCTCGGTGACATTTCGGGGTCAGATCGGCTCTCTCTGAGTAAACCATTAGGTATACCACAACACATTATACATTTTGAACAATTAAACTTTCCTTATGCTTTCGGAAAAGAGCATCATTTTTTTACTCGCCTTGAGGGTGGCTGAAGTATGACAGCTTTGATATCTTTTATTATTGATATATAACTGTCTTTTCTGAATGAGTTGATATCCGTGGAAAACCACATAGAGAAGGAGTCGAAAGGTTATATATATATTTATATTCGTAAAGCTGCATGCATAATTAATCGCATGTATAAATGCACAACTAACAATCACCATCAAGGAAAACTTTGCAAATACATTACACAAACACACTCTAGTGAGTATATAATGAATCTTATTTACCTGGGGGATTTTCTTACATTATAATTTGTTTACTTGCTAGAACATAGACTATGGATTTTGCATGCATTTCTTAGAAGAACTCTAGCTTTAAAATTAAAAAATATACTTTTTGTTTTAGCTCACACTATACATAAAATTTATATAGTTAGATTATTTGAGAAAATTAAGTATGATCCCTAATTAAATACCTAAATCATAAAATACAGGAATACAGGCACAGCACAGAATACTACTAGGTTCCCCAAGGTGTCCTTTCAAGCTCATGATGTATTCAAAGTAAAAAAAAAATAGCTTGACTAATCCTTTCACTACCAGGTGCTTTGCTAAGCACGCCACTCTGAGTTTTGATAAAAAACTTCTTTCATTTCTCCTTACCCACATAAAAACACACACATGCCCGCAAACTCATCCATGGTATTCCTAAACCCTGGACAGAACAGGAATTAAACTCAAAATCCTTACCTTGACCTACAAAGCTCTCACTAACTCAGCTCCCCACTACCTGTCCTGACTCCTCACTAATCACCAAATACACCCCAGCCCGCTCTCTAAGATCAAACAGTGACCTGCGCCTAGCTTCTCCCCACATCACCTCTTCCCATGATAGACTGCAAGATTTCTCACGCGCAGCCCCCCATCCTCTGGAACTCTCTCCCTCGTACGGTCAAACTCTCTCCTAGTTTCCCTTCCTTCGAATGCTTCCTTAAGACTTTCCTACGGGAAGCCTACTTCCCGACTCACTTATACACCTCACTGCCCCAACCATTCCATCACTCTCACCTTGCAGTCCTCTCCTCCTGTTTCCACCCCCGACTCTTCTAGATTGTAAGTTCCCACGGGAATAGGGCCATCGTTTCCTCCTATACTGGTTTATCAAATGTTGTTCAGTCTCAATGTATTGTAACCCTGTATATAGCGAGCACATTGTTCAAATCGGCAGAATATGCTGGCGCTATATAAATAAAGTATAATAACAATATTCTTTCAGAGGAATTCAATCACTTCCAGAGGACTCCATCTGCTGGTGAATCTCCTCTCCTGCACTATATCTCCGGCATACTGGTCCCTACAGCTCTCTGAACACAGAGAATCTGTGTCAGAATAGGAATCGCTCGCAGCATTTCAGCTAGCAGTAGTGCTAGCTTAGAAAAGTGATTTTATACACATGCGCGAGCAAATTTTATTTGTGAAGAGTGGACAAAAACATGGAAATGGTCTTTACAGACAGCATCCATCTATAAATCATATTGGAGACTCTACAAACTGTATTTAATTGATGCAGTAGTGAATGGGGTTAACATGTTATGTGATGTATGTATTACAGATGTGATTTAATTCTGTGTATTTACATATGTGGAATAGTATTCATTCTATGGTATGGTCTTATCTCTGCATTTATATTTGTGTGTATGTACATATTGTCATTTTTGCTAGTAACAGTTGTAAAAGCATATTATTATTTATTATTGTATCGACTCTACTGTGCCATCGAATTAATGTTTAAAGCACCTGACTTTTGTTGCAACGTTCTATAATATATAGCTTCTAAGTAAGAGGTTCATTCCGTTTTGACATATAACCTTCAAAGACTAGTTTGCTATGGAAATGTTATTATTTTCTTGTACTTTACATGGTTAATGCATTCATTGAAGTGGTTTAAGCTGTGCCAAAGATAGAACAAGTTATAGGTCCACTTTAAAGATGTTGATTTTAATGCTAATGTTCTGTAGAAATACGTATTGCAATAGTTCAATGGAGTTTTTACAAAGGATTATTTTTATCCATTTAAATGAATTTAATTTAACAGTGTAGCAATCATATTTTAAAGAATACAATGATAGGAATTAACATTCTTATAAATAACCTGTTTAAAAGTAATTTTTTAAAAGTTCAGACTTCCCATTTAACAAAACACAATAAAGATAAAAAAAAAAAAAGTTTAATGTTCATTAGTGACCAGGCGGTTTTACGAATCTCAGTCCAAAAATGCCCACTGCTGTTTTTACTTTTCTGTGCTGTTTGTGTTTAGGTCTAATTTTCCTCTTACTCGTTTATGGAACCCACACATATTATATACTGGTTTTCTCGCCATTAACCCTTTCTCTGCTGAGCCATTTCACGCCTCTGTGCTGAGCTCATTTTTACCGGTTTCGCTCATCATGTTTAACCGCGTTTTGAAGCCTTATTTTAATATATGACCCAGACATATTATATATCGTTCTTTCCGGCAGACTCGGAAGATTCATAATATATCATTATTATATGTATACATCATGTCCTGTCTGTATTTTATAACAAAAAATGCAATAAAATTTGAATTTTCAACAATTTACAATGTGTAAAGTGGTTTTTTTCACATTTTAACATGCGATCGTTTGCAGTTATATTTTCTATGGGGTGCGCTTGTTAAAAAAATTAGAAATGGGAACTTGTTAAATATTTTTTGAGGAAAATGTCGCTATTTTTAACAAACGCACCGCATACAAAATTCGTTAGTGCAGCATCATTGTTCACATAATTGAAATGGGAACAATATTGCTGCATTAACCCTTTCGCTGCTGAGGCGTTTCACGCCTCTGTGCTGAGGTAATTTTTACCTGTTTTGCTCATCATGTTTAAACGTGTTTTTAAGGCTTATTTTAGTATATGACCCAGACATATTATAAATCGTTCTTTCCGTCAGACTCGGCAGATTCATAATATGTCATTATTATATGTATACGTCATGTCCTGTCTGTATATTATAACAAAAAATGCAATAAAATATGAATTTTCAATAATTTACAACGTGTAAAGTGTTTTTTTTTCACATTTTAACATGCGAGCAATTGCGGTTATATTTTCTATGGGGTGCGCTTGTTAAAAAATTTAGAAATGTGGTCACGTTACATTTTTTTTGGGGGAAAATTACACGATTTTTAACAAACGCACCGCATACAAAAATCGTTAGTGCAGCATCATTGTTCACATTTTCAGCGCCGATTCGTGATCCGGCTCCCCAGGGGTTAATGACAGCCACCGTTTTGAAGGGCAGGCTGTGCCCTTCCAAGTGGTGCCTGTATTAACTCCCTACTCCCCGGCGATCGGGAGGGAGAGAGGTCCGAAGGACCTCCCCCCCCTCCCTTTCAGGCGCCTCCTCCGCACATGCGGGGGGCGCCTGCATTATATGTCATCGCGTCGCCGCGATGACATCTAATGTCCCCGCCGGGGTCCCGGATTGACGGGCTGACATCCAAGATGTCAGCCCGCACCGGGGGGGCGCAGCAATCCGCCGGAATCCAGTGGATTGCTGCCTCCTGTGCTCGGACGCGCTCAGCGCGTCCGTAGCACAGGAGAACCACTTGGCTGGACGCGCTGAGCGCGTCCATAGCAGCCAAGTGGTTAACAAATAAATAAAAAAAATTTTTTTACTTTTACATGGTCATCTTTGGTATCATTGGAAAGGCCATGCTCTGGCCACATTAACCCCTACTGCCACGGATCGGGAGATAGGGGGTTCATTGGAACCCCCTATATCCACCATTGCTGGCAACTAGGGGTTAACTCCAGGACTGCACGATGACGCCAGTCATTAGGGGGAGTTCCAGGAAGCTTGGCCGACATCCAAGATGTCGGTCAGCTCTGGGAGAGGATCACGATTCGGCGCCGAATTGTCACTGGACCCCCACGATCGGGAAGGAGAGAGTTCCGAAGGACCTCTCCCCTCCCTTTCAGGCACCTCCTCCGCACTTGCGGGGGGCGCCTGAAATAGATGTCATCGCGCCGCCACGATGACATCAATCTTCCCCCCGGGGTCCCGGAGTGCCGGGCTGACATGCAAGATGTCAGCCCGCACCGGGGGGGCCAGCAATCAGCCGGAATCCCGGCTGATTGCTGCCTCCTGTGCTAGGACGCACTCAGCGCGTCCGTAGCACAGGAGGTGCACTTGGCAGGACGTGCTGAGCGCGTCCTTAGCAGCCAAGTGGTTAAATGGACTTTCTAAAGATAGCATTATTTCCATCATATTGTATAGTTTACTGCAAAACAAATTATGAAAAAAATGGAAAACATATTTTTTCGAAATGTAATCCCCAAAATCTACATCCGCTAGAAAAGACCACGGCTAAATAGTTTCGAAATTTTGTCCTAAAGTTAGAAATACCCAATTTTGACATGTTTTTGCTTTATAACCCGTTCACTGCTGAGCCATTTTACCTCTGTGCGCTGAGCTCATTTTGACTTTTTTATGCTCATCATGTTTAAACGTCAATTGAAGTCCTATTTTATTATACACCCACACAACATTATTTAAAAAAAACCCACTTTATTATTTATTTAAATATATATATATTTTTTTATTATTATTATTATTTTTACACCAAATGATACCAAACATGACCCTCTAGCTGCCACGGATCGGGAGATACAGGGATCCAAAGGGGGTTAACTGGCCGACTAACGTGATCGCACAAACAAGATCTCAGCCACAGATCAATCACAATCCGGCACCGAATCACGATCCGGAAGCTAAGGCATTAAAGAGTGGTATCGCTGAAAAGGGCAGACTCTGTCCTTTTCCAGCGGTACCTTTTTTTATTTTTTTTGTAGCTTCAGCCATTTGGGAGGGAGAGGCGTCCAAATGACCATGTCCAAAGACATTTGCTAACTGTTTACATTAACCGCACTTAATTACCTTAACCCTTTTGCTGCTGAGTCATTTCACCCCTGTGTGTTGAGCTAATTTTTACTGGTTTTGCTCATCGTGTTTAAACGCGATTTGAAGTCACATTTTATTATACGACCCAGACAAATGAAATATCGTTCTTTCCGGCAGATTCATAATATATCATTATTGTATGTATACGTCATGTCCTGCCTGAATATTATAACAAAAAATGCAATAAAATTAAAATTTTCAATCATGTACAGTGTGTAAAGTGTTTTTTTTCACATTTTATCATGCGAGCCTTTGAGGTTATATTTTCTATGGGGTGCGCTTGTTAAAAAAATTAGAAATGGGGACTCGTTATATTTTTTTTGGGAGAAATTACCAGATTTTTAGCAAACGCACTCCATAGAAAAAAATCATTAGTGCAGCATCATTGTTCACATTATAATTGAAATGGGAACAATATTGCTGTATTAACCCTTTCGCTGCTGAGGCATTTCCCACCTGTGTGCTGAGGTCATTTTTACCGGTTTCGCTCATCATGTTTAACCGCGTTTTGAAGCCTTATTTTATTATATGACCCAGACATATTATATATCGTTCTTTCCGGCAGACTCGGCAGATTTATAATATGTCATTATTATATGTATACGTTATGTCCTGTCTGTATACTATAACAAAATATGCAATAAAATTTGAATTTTCAAAAGTTTACAACGTGTAAAGTATTTTTTTTCACATTTTAACATGCGATCGTTTGCGGTTATATTTTCTATGGGGTGCGCTTGTTAAAAAAATTAGAAATTGGGTCTAGTTACATTTTTTTGGGGGGGAATTTCGCTATTTTTAACAAACGCACCCCATACAAAAATCGTTAGTGCAGCATCATTGTTCACATTATAAATAAAATGGAGCAATATTGCTGCATTAACAAAACAAATAATAAAAAAAAATAAACATTTTTTTTTTAAAAAACTTTTTTCATGGTCATGTTTTATATCGTTGGAAAGGCCATGCTCTGGCCACATTAACCCCTACTGCCACGGATCGGGAGATGGGGGTTCATTGGAACCCCCTATCTCCACCATTGGTGGCAGCTAGGGGTTAACTCCAGGACTGGCATCATCGTGCTATGCACGATGACGCCAGTCCTCAGGGGGAGTTCCCAGAGGCTTGGCCGACATCCAAGATCTCGACCAGCTCCGGGAAAGGATCACGAACCGGCGCTTTTCGGCACCGATTCGTGATCCGGCCCCCATGGGGTTAATACCAGGTACCGTTTGGAAGGGCAGGTTGTGCCCTTCCAAACGGTGCCTGGCATTAAGCTCAGGACCCCGGCGATCGGGAGGGAGGTCCGAAGGACCTCCCCCCCTCCCTTTTTAGGCGCCTCCTCCGCACACACGGGGGGCGCCTGAAATAGATGTCATTGCGCCGCCACGATGACATCTATTGTGCCCGCGGCGGTCCCGGAGTGACGGGCTGACATCCAAGAAGTCAGCCCGCACCGGGGGGCACAGCGATCGGCCGGAATCCGGCCGATCGCTAGCTGCTTTGAGAAGACGCGCTCAGCGCATCTTCCGCAGCCAACCCTTCCTGCGGCAGGACGCGCTGAGCGCGTCCTCCGCAGCGAAGTGGTTAATAAAAACAACACACAAAAAAAACCCACGTTTTTTTTTTAATTATTTTTATTTTTTAACTTTTAACATGGTCATGTTTGGTATTGCTGCATTAATGAAACAAACAAAAAACTGTTTTGTTTTTAAATTCTTTAATTATTATTTTTTTATTTTAGTTTTAATTTTTTCCCTTTAGGGTTAACATGGTCATATTTCGATCATTGGAAAGGTCATCATCTGGCCGTTCAAATGATATGAAACAGTAACCCCTAGCTGCCACGGATCAGGAGATAAGGGGTTCATTGGAACCCGTTATCTCCACCATAGGTGACAGCTAGGGGTTAACTCCCGAACTGATGTCATCATGCCATGCGCGATGACGCCAGTCAGCAGGGGGAGATCCTAGAAGCATGGCCGACATTGAGGATGTCGGCCAGATCAGGGAGGGGACCGCGATCTGGCGCCCATTGGTGTTGAACCGCGATCCGGCCCCTAAGAGGTTAAAGGTAGCCACCGCTTGGAAGGGCAGGCTGTGCCCTTCAAAGCGGTGCCTGCCTTTTTGACGTGGCCCAAACAGATAGAGAGGGAGAGAGGACCAAAGGACCTTCCCTTCAGGCACCTTCCCTGCACTGGTGGGGGGGGGTGGGGTTCCTGGAATAGACGTCATCTTGTCCAGCGCAATGACTCTATTCTTGCGGCCGGGGTCCCGGAGGCTGGGCTGACATCCAAGATGTCAGCCCGTACCGGGGGCCGCAGCGATCGGCTGGAATCCCTGCTGGCTGCAATGGGAGGACGCACTCAGCACATCCTCCACAGCCAAGTGCTCTGGCGGCTGGACGCACTGAGCGCGTCCGCTGCAGCGAACTAGTTAAGTAGTATTTTTTTTTCGGTAACAGACCTTTTTATTACTATTCATAGGGCCTTATATGTAATTTTCAGGCATTTTCATGAAGTTGTTGTTTTGCAAACAGCTTTCTAAAAGTTGCAGTGTTTTTTTTCTTTTTAACATGTTAGTTGGTTTGTCGGCTTTCTCTGGCGGCTGGTCGGCACTCCGTTCAGCAGATCGGCGGTTTCGCTGTGGATTGTTGGGTGCTTTCGACATTTTTTCAATGGTTTTTGGGCTGGTTCCTCTGTTCGATTCGGCGGTTTTGCGGTTCTTTTTCGAATGCGTTTAGCGGCTTTTCTTTGCACTTCAGGGACCTTGCGCTGAATGCTAAATTCGACGCAGGAGCAGCGCATTTGACTCCCGGAAGTGCAGGGAATGAAAGAACACCGAAACTTCGAATAACCCTGATAGTTTAGAAAATAACAGAGGTGAATTATAATGCTGCATTGCTTAGGCTTATCTATATCAGTGTATGAATTAAAGTTCAAACTATGATGACAATGCAAAAATAAAAAATCGAAATAATTTAACATCTGTCCTTTTTGACAGCACTGGTATCTTATACAGTAATTCTGTTATAATTTACCAATATCATTACTAAACGCTACTCTTTTAGTAGTAAGTCTTGATGCCAACTCCATTGTCATCCTTTTAGACTATGACTTATCTGTTGTCAAGCCATTTTCCCTTTAATTGAAAATTTGACCTCTACCAGTATGTGTGAAAATCTATACCATATTGATTGTACTCAAGTGGTTAATAATAAACTTAATAAATGTGCCAAAAATGGAATTGAAAAACCCACAGCAGATGTTGTAAAACCTAATGTAAGTGCCAATCTATCACATGCCTATATGATCCTTGAATATATTTTTCTGATTTTCAGTGAAGCTATACTCATATAAAAGCTTTTTTGATTCTATCAGAAGAGAAAAAAAGTAAAGCAGGATCATATCCCTGTTATTATTTAGGTATTTATGATCAGTATAACATAGATAGGTGGATGTATTAGTTTGTCAAGATGCGATTTCTGTGTTTTGTTTGTTGCATAGTTTTATGATTTTCGCGCCAGTCTGTCCATTAATGCTAATCTATTAATATACAGTAATATAAGTTTTTATCTAAAGGTAATATTTGACTACATACTTACAGGGTTATTCAAAGACCACTTCCACTGGAATTTCGGTGCGCTTTCGTTCCCTGCATTTCAGGGAATCAAATTTCCCAACTCTGCAGTGAATTTAACATGCACTACAGGGTCCCCGAAGTGCAGGGAAAATCCACTGTAAAGCCACTAAATCGAAAAAAAAAAAAAAAACCTGGAAATTATCGGATCCAATCCGATAAGCCTCTGGGAAACTGCCAGCAAACATCAGATCCGATAAGCTGCTGAAAAGCCGCTGAACGCATCCGAAAAAAGCCAACGATCTTGGGATTTTACTGCTGCCGAGGATCACCCATATTTCACTGGCAATTTGCCAATATTTGGCAAATTTTCAGGTTTTGAATAGCCGAATGGCCCCGAAATTACACCATATGGGGAAAGTCACTTTCATGAAGAGGAAGGGAAGAGAAGGAAGGAAAATAAACTGCATGGCTGTTGAACATTAGACTTGGAGTCTCACAAAGTGCCTGATTAAGGTCTTCATGGGCCTGGAGTAGAAGAGTTGGGTGTGCCTCTGTTGCCTTCTATTCATCTTTCAATGCACTAGACATGTGCATTCGTTTTAGTACTAAAATGATTTAGTCTGAATTTTGGGATAATTTAGTTTTCGTATGACTCAAGAGATACGAAACTGCTCAGTACAAAAAACAAAAGAAACTAAAATAAAATGCACTACATTTTAGTTTCAGTCCTTTTTGTGATATTACATTGATGAGTGAAGGAGACCAGCAATGAAGCGCAACATCGCAAAGCTACAGAAAAGGTTTGTATGCGTAATCCTTCCCGACCCCTACCCAAAATTCTGACAGTGTTAGAGCTCCAGAATACTCACTCGCAGCGCAGACAGCCAGCACTGGAGAGGAAACCTTTACTAAACCCTTGCTTGTCTATGAGGCAGACAAGATGATAAAAGCAGCTGGAGAAGGAAAACATTCAAATAAATTACACTGAAAGCTAATGACAGAGGAGGGCTGGATAGTAAAACCCCTTTATAACAAGCAGTGCTGGGAGAAGAGAGGGACTTTATAAAACGTGTGTTATCTCCCCACCCATTCTGCATAATAGGGGCTTAGGTCTGATACATTTTATATTATCCAGGAGCACTATCCCCCTTTCTATCCCCTCATCTATAATACACGTTTTATATAAAGTACCTCTCCTCTCCCATTGCTGCTTGTTATAAAGTTTTTTTTACATCTGACACATTTAGTATCCAACTCTCACAGTTACTCTGTCATCATGAGCCTTCAGTGTGATTTATTTTAATGTTTTCCCTGGATTTAAAGTGCTTTATGTTAATATAAAAATAAATTTGCACCAGTCATCTCTTCTCTGAGCTTTCAGACCGATTTACGTTAATATTTTCCCTCTCCCCTGCTTTTATATTCCTGTCTGTCTCCCCCACAGAGATACAAAGTTTAAGTAAAAGTTCCCTCTCCTGTGCTGGATAAGCATTGCATTCCGAAGTTCTGCACCCTCCACATGCCAATTCCGTAGGATGTTCTATACAGAGAGGGGTATTAATTAATGCAGGAGGATGTTATCTACATTATACAGAGAGGGGTATTAATGCAGGAGGAAGTTATCTACATTATACAGAGAGGGGTATTAATTAATGCAGGAGGATGTTCTATACATTTTACAGAGAGGAACCTTTTTTTTAGCACTTTAAATCCAGTGGCTGTGAGTGCTGAGATTGGCTGCTTGTTATATTATCTCTCAGTATAATGTATCAGGCTCAGCTGTTACAGTAACTGACTGTAACAGCGCTCAGAGTTTCAGTAAAGCAAGGAAATAATATTGTTTCTAACCTCTTATACATAAAAATATTATTTACTAGTTTTACTGAAACTCTGAGCGCTGTGATGAGCAGCAGTCAGTTACTGTAACAGCTTTGCCTGACATATTGTGCTGAGAGTGAGAGATACTGTAACAAGCAGCGATCTCGGCCCTCTGAGGAGCCACTACAATAGTAATTGTATCCACTGGTTTTCGGATGAATGAAATTAGTTTTCATACTAAAGAACTGAGAACGAATTTCTTTAGCAACTAAATAAATTGCATTTTAGGACTAATCCATTAGTTCAAAACGAAATTTTGTGCTGTGCACATGTCTACAATGCACTATTACCAGAGGCTAATTGACAATATTTAGCCCAGGAGGCAAGTACAATCCAGAGGCCCATAGTGCAGAAACCCGTTACAACCCCCACTTAAAGTGTGCTGGCCACTCGTCTCTGCTCTTATTTAAAGTGAACAACAGTGATGTATTAGAATAAAAAATAAAAGAAATATATATATTTATCTTTTTTACTTACGTACACTATATATTTATCTTTTTTACTTACATACACTTCATATGACAATGTAGTTACTACAGTTCTGGAGATACAGAGCTCTAAATGACCAACAGTGCAGGCATAGTTATCCTTTCTCTGGGCCTATTATGGGGCATAGGCTTGGAACTACAGCTCCAATGGCCCCTATGTTAATCCAGCCCTGTGGAATTACACAAAGCAGGACCATCACAACATCCTTGAGACACAGAATCCAGGTGCACCAGTTCCCAGAGAGGCCAACTCCCATATTTAGTACACAAGCAGGGAAAAGGAACAGGCACTCAGTCTTCCAACATTGGCAGATTTATTGGAAAAAATGGCAAGGTTTTGGCCCTACATGAGCTTTTCTCAAGCCACTTTTCCAAATAAATTTGCTAATATTGGAAGAATGAGTGCATGTTCCTTTATATTTTTGCTCACTATGGGCACTATTATATTTTTCGCGCAATTTTTTGCTCGTGCGCAAAAACGCATTAATGCGGGGGGAAAACCCTTTGCGCTGACCGTCAAATTACACGTTCACGCAAACGATGAACGTTAATGTCTAACGTGAGTTACCCTGCGCGAGCGAAAGTTTGTGCGCGCATCCCATACTTAACATTGTGAGTGCAAATGCGTTTGTAATACCAGCCGCGTACCAGCGCATAATCGATGCGCAACGACGTTTTACGAATGACGTTTGCGCGCATAATTTTAACATCTTTGAAAAGCTGCAAATCTGGTAACTGCAAATCTGAACGTTCTGGCCGAAACGAAAAACACCAGCACGAAAAAAAAATACAGCACAGTATAGTTACACATTCTACACATACCAAACCATAAAATTGAGAGATTATGCGTGTTTTTATTATTGCTGCAGCATATATACGCAGATTGATTTTGACAGGCGCAAACACTGACTGGGAGACAATTGTGGTTCTTAATTCTGATTGGGTGAATCGCGTTAAAAAACAGTCTGCCCACTGAGTCTTGCGTGCAGCGTTAATTTGCGCTAGTTTTTGAGCGTCTTTTTTACGCGCGATATTTTTTGACTGCTGACAAAATGCGCTCGAATCGTAATACCAGCGTTAATTTACATGCGTTAACGTTTAACGCCGTGCGCAAAAGAAATTGCGCTGCGCAGATGAATTTGCGCAGAGAATGTATTAGAGCCCTATGTGTAAGTGTCAGAGAGGATTTTATAGAATTCAATTTAAACAAATGAAAGTTAACATAAGGAGACATATAAGTGAATGTAGTATTATTATTGAAAAAGGTTTAAAGTCTCCAATTTTCAGTCCTTGAACATTGAGAGTCCTATTCTAAGTACTGAATGAGACTCAGTCATTGCAGATTTCTGCATCATCACTTATCCTTTTCATGAAGCAAAAGCCATTCTTCAACTTTACGTAAAAACAAACCTGGTCACGATTTTTCTTTAGTAAAGGCAAAATATACCAACAGGGTAAAAGGATACAACTGGTGCTTTTACTTACATAGAACTTTCTGGTGAAGGGAAGAGTAGGATATGCTGCCTCCTTTTTTTGTGTGTAAAAATGCTGAGATCAAATAGTCCCTTATTGCTTAATGCTCCACATAGGATAAAAGAGTCAAAGGCTAGATGAGAATAACCATGTTTTAGTTTATCGATGATTAAATGTACATGATGGCACAGTCTGATTGTTATTGCTGTAAACTAGAGATGTGCACGCATTTTTTTTCATTTTGTTTCGGCTCGTTCGGTTTTTTAAAAGTTTTGTTTTGGCCCATTTTCGTTTTGGCTCGTTTCGGCTCGTTGTTTTGTATCAATTTTTGTTTCGTGAAATCGGGGAATTTCAGTCTTTCAGATCTTCTGTTCTCTTCGTTTCAAAGGGTCCATTTCATTTTGACTTTAGACATATGGTATTTCGGATGCTTCGATATTTTGGTCGATACAGTATTCTGCCGTTTCGTTCCTTCGGACATATTGTTTTTTATGAAAGATCCTTTTTTTCTTATGAATATGCATTACACAACTTTATTTAATCATATAAAATATCAATATCTTGTACTGTTAGACTGGGGATTTAGGGAAAATCTAATTAAATATTTAAAATAAATATATTATTGATGCAGAAAGAAAGCACTGGTACAAGTGACTGACGATATGAAATTACGAAATCAGCATCGGAACCGAAACGAACTCGAAACGATACGAAAATACATTGTCCGAAATGAACTGAAATGGAAACGAAATCGCGAATAGAACGAAAATGACTTGCGATTTTACAAATTTCAAGTCCACAACGAAATAACAAAATTTTTTCATTTCGTATCGGGAAATATTTCGGATGGTGTGTATGTCGTTGCGTGTCCGGTTCAGAACGTTGGACGAATCCGAAGCACCGAATCGCCGTTTCGTGGGAAAAACGAATCGGTACGAAACGCACATCAGTACTGTAAACCTCCCTTAGAAAGCTTCAAGAGACACCATTAAAGACATTTATGAGTCATGTACAACCTCTGTGGGTTGGGGGAAGAATACTCTTACATCCTTGGTGAAGAAGTGTTGAATCCCAGCCAAAACTCCACATCAGCATGTTTATGCTCTACAATCGAGAAGCAGAGCAGGTTCAACTTGACCAGTATCTCTCTGCTCTTCAGTAGTGAAAAGCAGATTTGGTCATAACACTTCACCAACAAGTGTCCTTGGGCAAGACACCAAACAATATAAACTTGCTATTGTAAGGGAAGCCTTGTTTTATTGACTGATCAAATGCCGCACTGATCCTGGATTAAAGAATCCAGGATAAAAGTTTTCTTTTTAAAGTATTCAAAACAACAGCAAGTCTGGACTTGTCCAGGGACATCTCCTAGGTAACACGCAATATCCCAGAAGACCAAGGGTAGGACCCCTACTTAAAATGTGATATATCAGAAGTCATGGGGTGATAAGGACCCCTCGGGACATCATAGAGGACTTACGTGAGTTTATTGGAAACACAGTGAATAAGTGTGTAGAGTAAACAGAAAATTAGTTGAGAGAAGACCCTTAGTGCACCTCGTGATCTCTTATCGGGTACAGTCTGATCATCAGTCCCTGATACAATGGCATCCACGGGACCTGGGTGGGCCACACAGAAAGGGTAGAAAAAGAGCAAGATGGGGACTCTTGGGGGGGTCACTTTCAGCTGTATGTGGACACATGTGCAGCTGCAGTTCCCGAAAGGAGATCTCCTATGCCAGATTCACCCCAGCCCTTGATCTGCGTGGCAATGGATGAAGAAGACTGCTCAGTCACGAAGTATAATAATTAATTATTGGGATAATTAATTATTCTTGTATTATTGAAGAGTACAACTTTTATCATACTTTAAATAAGAGAAGATGACATATACCTACATATAAAACCATAAAGCTATGGATAACATTTGTTTATGTGTTGTCTTTTAAATGTTATACTCTAGGGCATTTTTTTTTTTAAAAAAAATAATTAAATTTGTCTACACATAATTACGTGATTATTATCAATATTCGAGCTATTTAACCACAGATCAATATGGATTTCGTCCAAATCATTCAACTACAACAGCCCTTTTAAAAGTTTGCAATGATATCCAAGCTGGCATGGAACAAGGAAACCTAACTGGAGTCATCTTCCTTGATTTCGTCAAGGCCTTTGACACAGTTGACCATGGCATCCTATTACAAAAACTTAAAAACTCAGGTATTGGTGATCGCACGCTAACCTGGTTTCAATCATATGTATCCAATCGATCGCAATATGTGTCCATTTCTGACAGTGCTTCCCTCCACCTCCCAGTCACGAGCAGAATACCCCAAGGCTCAATACTCGGCCCCCTGGTATTCAAGATATTCATAAATGACCTGCCCAACATCTGCAAAGCCTCAACTGTACACATGTACGCAGATGACACCGTAATCTATACCAGCAAACCAAATCTCCCACAACTGGAGGCAGTGCTGCAAGAACAATTCACAGAGGTAGAAAAGTGGATTGCAGATAACAAACGTTTTCTAAATACTGACAAAACTGTTACGATGCTCTTTGGAACAGCACCTAAACTACATAAATTGCAAACTCCCCATCTAGGTGTCAGGACAAGATCAAATGACATGCTGACCACAGTCACTTCTCTCAAACATGTAGGTATGTGGCAGTGGCGTAGCGTGGGTTGTCAGCGCCCGGGGCAAGGCAAGAATTGTGCCCCCCAACCTGTGGACATAACACACCATGATTCCCTTCTACCAGTAGAGTATTGACCCCCTTACCCCACAAGCACAAGTATTGTATATTAACAAAATACTGATATAATAAAAAAATTAAACACACATGCCCCCACGCTATGCCACTGCTACCAGTCACCCTGTTCCCGGTATACCCTAGCATAGTTCCACTCTCACACTATACCCAGTCACTCTCTCCAAGTACCCCCAGTCACTCTCTCCCAGTACCCCCAGTCACTCCCAGTAACCCCTAGTGACTCCCAGTAACCCCAGTCACTCCCAGTAACCCCAGTCACTCTCTCTCTCTCCCAGTAACACCTGTTTCTCAATCTTTCTCCAAGTACCCCCACTTTCTCCCAGTACCCCAGTCACTCTCTCTCTATCCAAGTATCTCCAGTCACTTTCTCCCAGTATTCCCAGTCATTCTCTCCCTGAACCTCCAGTCACTGTCTCCCTGTATCCCTCACTGTGTGTTGGTCATGCTGCTCTGGTGTCACACAGTGTTGCCTACCTGTGTTGAGTTGCTGGTGGCCTGGGGGGGCTGTCCAGGGGGCTTAGTGGAGACTGAATTTTAAATTGTGCTGCAGGGCAGGTGCCTCCCTCTCTCCTCCCTGGTCAGCAGCTGCAGGGCTGCCAGCGGCAGGGGGGCTGGAACAGTGCTTCAAGGGGGGTTGACATGCGTGGTACAGGGTGTTCTGTCGAATAATGCTGCGCTGCTTCACGTGACTCATGTCGGCGTTAAGAAGGAGTCAGGACAGGACCAGAATTGTCTGTCCTGGTCCTCCCATCTGGATGCTGAGTGCGAAGTCACCGTCGGCATGGCAAAACTGGCAGACACCTTGCTGATCCCTGCTGGAAAATATTAGTGGTTCAAATTTCTTTTGAAATTTTGCACCCCCTAAGAAAATTGCGCCCGGTGCGACCGCCCCCGAGGCACCCCCCACGCTATGCCACTGGTATGTGGTTAGACCCAAATCTATCCTTTGGCCCCCACATGAAAAACTCTCATCTAAACTTTACCCCAAACTAGGTGCCCTGTACAGAAACAAATCCTGCCTGAGCCCCACGGTAAGAAAGCAGATTGCGCAAAAAATGCTTATGCCAGCTATTGAATACGGAGATGTAGTGTATGCAGCTTCCCTGCAAATGCACCTTCATAAACCTACTGCATTGTATAACTCATTCTGCTGCTTTGTGCTACAATGTAACTACATGACCCACCATTGTGACATGTTAAAAGAGCTAAACTGTCCGTCGCTGGAATCTAGATGTACCCGTCACCTTTCCAACCTGGTGTATAAGAGCTTTTCTGGGAAGCTACCACCCTACCTGAATAGGCTGCTACCCCCAGCAGTTCCCTCATTCTATAACCTCTGATCCAGGACCAACACCTTACTTACAGTGCCACAATACAAAAAGAAAGTGGTTCAATCCTCATTTTCCTACAGAGCACCACAATTATGGAATAACCTCCCAGACGCCATCAAATCTTTCCCCAGTCTAAAGTCACTTAAGAGAACCCTATTAACATACCTCAATACAGAATGCACCTGTAAACATGTAACATAGTGAATATAGTTCATACATATTTATTTTCGGTGTCACTGTGTATAATTGTGTTGTTTGTCTAATATCTTGCATTTTGTTACTTTGAATTGTTACAGTAGGTACGGAACTACAATATTCTTGAATCCAGGACATACTTGAAAATGAGATAAATCTCAATGTATCCCTCCTGGTAAAGTACTTCATAAATAAATAATTAAATATATATAAATAATATATATATATATATATATATCGATTTTCGACTTACTTGAAAATTAATGAAATCTTTGTGGTAAACATTTCTAAAGAAATAGATTTGTGAAGGTCCGTTTTCGTGTTGTTCTTCATGTGTCAAATACATTTTTTAATTTATGGTTTTTATGCCCTATGCATTGTACAGGGCTGCTGAACAGGTTTAATGACTTTAAAAGTCATTTAAAAGTCATTGTAATTTTTAAGCTGTCATTCAGTGACTAATTGACAAAAGAAAAAGTGTATATTTAATCCACGTTTATTTAAATTCCACTTAAACTGCAAAAAGTTAAAACCACATATTAATCATTATAAAATATAACATATAGCTATTGAAACGAAAATGGATCTATTCTTTAAAATAAAGCATAAGTATAACTGTGTAAGGAATACACATTTTGGTTGTTTACAGAAGGCATGGAGGTACTGTGTGAAAGATGCACAATATGTCATAGCACTGAGGTCACATCTTCTGGCTGGGGAAAAAGAACTAGAATTCTGACAAGCCTTACATAGAGAGTTTGTGAACTTTGATTGTTAATGTCACAAAGGCATGGACGATAAAGCTGTAGAAATTGAGGCAATACAGAAAAATATCACACTTGAAAAATTAAATGCTACAGAAGAATTTTCCTTTTATAAATGTGAGGTATACACTTGCTAAATGTTGTTGGCACAGATAAATCAGGTTCAACAAATAGTTTACTGGGTGGCAAAACAAAAATACTTCATTTTTACAGTTTGGTAAACATAGTCATATTTTTTTATTCTGTGAGGATTGGAAAGTTATGTACATCTATAGTTTTACAATGCACTTCTTATTATGCAGTTATTAAACATAATAAAATACATAATGTGGTCTATCAACATTCATTTACATATGCACTTTTTTTAATTATGAAATTTTAAATTTTCATTCATTTTTATAATTAAAGAATAAAAAGGATCATTATTATTAAATGACAATATCTCAAAAATAAAATCTTTAATTTACGAAAAAGCTTGGTATTCCTCCGTGGAACCCACTATTTTATTATAACAGTTTACATGTCAATGGTGGATTCTCTCATGATAGAATTTCTGTGCCATTAAATTATCTAGGGAACAGACCGGACTGGACGAAAAGAAATTCAGTCGAAAGCATAGGAATGTTTTTTTACAGTGAAAACAATAAAGCTATGGAAATTATCTGCCTGTTGAGGTGGTTGGGTCAGAGTCTGTACAGACGTTTAAACAATGACTGGACTTCCTGCACAAAAAAGGACTTGTAAAGGATATACGATTTAATATGTGGGTAAAAGCTGTGACTGCCATTTTGGATTCAAGAATGAACTTTTCCCCCCTTTGATGCATATTTAGTGAGCACTTCGGACTAGGTTTTTTTTTGCCTTCTTTTGGATCAACAGCAGTATCTGATGTGTGAAAGGCTGAACGGACCTGTTTTTCAGCCTATGGAACAGTGCGACAAAGAGAGAGAGAGAAGGGATAAGCAATAAGAACAACTAACAGGTTTATACAGAGAAAGGTGAAATTCAGAAGAATTGGCAGGAGAAAAGAACAATCTAGACCAAATAGACGATTTGGAAAGTGCGATAAATGGGAGATTTATTTTGATTTGGCTATTTTGACCAAGAATTTTCACTTTTCCATTCATTCTCCTGAGTCTCACCTTTCTTTGAATAGACCATTAAGAGAGAGAATGGCGAATGACAGGGAAAGAGGAGAGATAGAATAAAAATATAAACCTTAAATAATTTAGATTGTGATTTACTGACCATATTATGAATAATTGACAAGTAAATTAGACGTAACAGACTAAAATAGCATGTACAATTCAGTAATAAAAAATATATCATGACCTAAAATTTCCTGTTCCCATTTCAATATTCCTTAAATACTTTTACAGAGTGGAAAATTTGCCTTTTTCTGTGATCTATAAAACTTTTACTTATTAGCCTACAGTCTCTGTGTATTGCTGATAAATGTAGAACCAACTGGAGAGTTTCTCTTCACAAAACATGATATTCACAAGTTTATTATGGTATGTGATGATTCTTGAGGTAACAGTTGTGGGCTGGTACACTCAGGCATGGGTCTATTCAACCCTAGACAATTTTGTACAAGATTGTGCCGTTTTGCTAGGGGACACCTATGACCACTTTCCTCTATGGGGGATCTTGTGCCCAATATGCTGGACATGTTAGGTAGGTCTAGGGGAATCACTGCATGTCTACTGGGATTGCACACTAATTTTATCTTTTTGAAAGTCAATTAATTTTATCTGTTGGTACTACTGGAGAGACTTCGCCTTATCCTTGGCCACTCAGAATAGAGCACTCCATAAGCCACTCAAGATGATTGCCTGAGTTTATTGTGTTTATGTTCCAGGGGAGACAGGGGAGGGAATCTTCTGGTGTATAGGGTCTTGCATATCTAATCGCATTGTAATACATTATTGCAGTTTTCCAGCGTCCTTTATCCCATTGTAGACCTTTCCCCATCCCCACCACCACCATTTCCCCCTCAACCATCCCCCCCTCATTGTTTTCTTTTATAGTCCATTCTGTCATAGTTTAATATCATCTTAGTTTTCTTTGATTTATGTTTCTTTGTGTTAGAGGAAGTATGCCAAAATTTCTATTAGCAGGCTTAAAGTCAATTTGTCATGGCCGGTTCCTGATTGTATTTAATTCTTTGTTATACTAGCCAATCAGAGAGAGGTGAAAACCAGGAGAATGACTGGAGAAGTGAAAATTCTAGGTCAGAATAGCCAAACCAGAAAAAATCTCCCATTTATCTCACTTTCTAAATCTGCTATTTCAGGGTTATTCAAAGAGATCTGAATGGCTGCCGAAAGGTAACCGAAGGCTGAAAATCAGCATTCGGTTACCTTTCTTGGCCAATTGGCTATTCAGAGAGCAGACAATTCGCCAAATGTTGGCGAATTGCCTGCACATACGGTGCCTGTTCGGTGCCTGTTTGAGGGCAGTGAAATCCTCATAGCTTCGTCTATTCACAAAAACCTACCTACAAAAACCAGCAGTGAAAAGTTGCCGAAATGCCCTGCCATTCGGTTGCTTCATTAGACAGATTTATTCAGGCAAATCCCATAGGCTTCAATGGAGAGATATTAGCAGTAGGAAAAGGGAAGTGCTCATGCCACTGTACAGAGCACTGGTGAGACCTCACTTGGAGTACTGTGTGCAGTACTGGAGACCGTATATCCAGAAGGATATAGACATCTTAGAGAGAGTTCAGAGAAGGGCTACTAAAATGGTGTACGGTAGGGATGAGCTGAACACCCCGAGTTCGGTTCGCATTCGAACTCGAACTTTTAAAAAGTTCGAATTCGAACACAAACTCGAACACGAACTCAATACAAGTCAATGGGACTCTAAAAATCGAATTTTGAGTGCTCTCCAAGAGGGCATATATGCCAGATATTTGCCTTTAAAGGTGTATGGGGGTCCGGGTAGTGCCCTGGGGGACAGGAAACAAGGACAAAAAGTTTTCCATGAAATAAGGGTTAAAAATAAAAACGAAAAATTCCTTTAAATATCGTGCCTAGGAGGTCCCCATAACCTGCCCGTGAAGTGGCGGATTTGTAGGATGTATAGAAACATTTATAAACAATGTCCGGGTCCGGGTAGTGCCCTGGGGGACAGGAAACAAGGACAAAAAGTTTTAAAACAAGACGTTTTTAACCCCTTCACTGCTGACGACGTGTGGGACACGTCCTCCGTTACTCCCGCTGTATGCTGAGGAGGACGTGTCCCACACGGAGATACTCACCTCTCTGTCCGGGGTCCCGCGGCGTTCTGATTTCAGCGTCCTCAGACGCTGAAGTCAAGCTCCTCCTGACGTAAATGACGTCATCGCACCATGCGCAATGACGTCATTTCCAGGCGACCCGGCGGCAATGCTGGGAGATCGCCTGGAAGGGAGGGGGGATACATTCGGATCCCTCTCCCTCCCGATCGGGAGGTCCCACAAAAAAAGCCAGGCACCGCTTAAAAGGGGAGAGTCTCCTTGCAGCGTCGAAGTGCAGCCTAGCTCTGGTGGGGGCCGCCATCTTGGATCGCGGCTCCACCCCTGGGTCCCCCCTCACTGCATGACGTCCTCACGCATAGCGTGATGACGTCAGATAGCCAGGGAACCCCTAGCTGCCCAGAATCCCCTGGTGGAGATAGGGGGTTCATTTGAGGGTTCACAGAGATGCTGTGAGGTTGTGCATAGAGATGCTGTGAGGCTGTGCATAGAGATGCTGTGTATAGAGATGCTGTGTATAGAGATGCTGATGGGGTTGTGTATAGAGATGCTGATGGGGTTGTGTATAGAGATGCTGTTTGTGTATAGAGATGCTGTGAGGCTGTGTATAGAGATGCTGTGTATAGAGATGCTGATGGGGTTGTGTATAGAGATGCTATGTATAGAGATGCTGATGGGGTTGTGTAAAGAGATGCTGTGTATAGAGATGCTGATGGGGCTGTGTATAGAGATGTTGTGTTTAGAGATGCTGATGGGGTTGTGTATAGAGATGTTGTTTGTGTATAGAGATGCTGATGGGGTTGTGTATAGAGGGGTTGTGTATAGAGATGCTGTGAGGCTGTGTATAGAGATGCTGTGTATAGAGATGCTGATGGGGCTGTGTATAGAGATGTTGTGTTTAGAGACGCTGATGGGGTTGTGTATAGAGATGCTGTGTATAGAGATGCTGATGGGGTTGTGTATAAAGATGCTGTTTGTGTATAGAGATGCTGATGGGGTTGTGTATAGAGATGCCGTGAGGCTGTGTATAGAGATGCTGTGAGGCTGTGTTTAGAGATGCTGATGGGGTTGTGTATAGAGATGCTGTGTATAGAGATGCTGATGGGGTTGTGTATAGAGATGCTGATGGGGTTGTGTATAGAGATGCTGTGAGGCTGTGTATAGAGATGCTGTGTGCTGTGTATAGAGATGCTGTGTATAGAGATGCTGATGGGGTTGTGTATAGAGATGCTGTGTATAGAGATGCTGATGGGGTTGTGTATAGAGATGCTGTGAGGTTGTGTATAGAGATGCTGTGTGGCTGTGTATAGAGATGCTGATGGGGTTTTGTATAGAGATGCTGTGAGGCTGTGTATAGAGATGCTGTAAGGCTGTGTATAGAGATGCTGTGTGGCTGTGTATAGAGATGCTGTATATAGAGATGCTGATGGGGTTTTGTATAGAGATGCTGTGTGGCTGTGTATAGAGATGCTGTGTATAGAGATGCTGATGGGATTGTGTATAGAAATGCTGTTTGTGTAGACCACGACCCAAACCTCCCAAACCCCCTGACCCCCCAAACTGCGACCAACCACGACCCCGTCCCCTCGACCTTACCACCCCCTCACATGGAGCTCCCCAGCCACCCTCCAACACCAGACCCAGACCGACCCCACCCTAGAGAGATACCGAGACCGGGCCGGCAAGGGCCTGGAAGGTGACAGGACCAATCGCATCGAGTGGGAGGATGGGCTACTATATATGTATACTGAGAGGGTGGGCACCAAGAAGCAACAGGTTCGCCACAAGCAGTTAATCGTACCCCAGGCCCCTAGACAGGAACTCCTGAGACTGGCCCACGACATCCCCCTCGCCGGACACTTAGGGATAAAGAAGACCCGACACCGGTTAACCCGAGCGTTCTTCTGGCCCTGCCTTAGTGAGGATACCCGAGAGTACTGTCGCACCTGTTTGGTCTGCCAGAAGGTAGGGAAAACCGGAGACCACCCGAAAGCCCCGCTGCACTCCATGCCCATTATCCAAGAACCCTTTAGTCGAGTGGCGGTCAACATAATCAGTCCCCTGCCTCGCCCCAGTGCCACCAGGAAGAGATATATTCTCACAGAGGTGGACTACGCCACCCGATCCCCCGAGGCTGTGGCCTTGGCCAATATCCAGGCCGATACCATAGCCGATGCCCTCCTACAGGTGTTTTCCTGGGTAGGATTCCCACGAGAGATTTTGTCTGACCAGGGCACCCAGTTTACCGCTGAGCTGACACAACAGCTCTGGCGCCTGTGTGGTGTCAAGGCACTTCACAGTGCCCCATATCACCCCCAGACGAACGGGCTGTGCAAGCGGTTTAATGGGACCCTGAAACAGCTGATCTGGGCCTTCACCCAGGAAAGAAAGGACTGGGAAAAATACTTACCCCACTTGTTATTTGCCTATTGGGAGGTACCACAGGAATCGACCGGATTCTCCCCCTTTGAGTTATTGTATGGGCGCCAGGTGCGAGGCCCCTTAGACCTAGTTAGTGCTCAGTGGGAGGGGGGACAGGAGGCAGACGGGCTCCCCGTCCTGAGTTACGTCTTGGAGCGCTGGGAGCGCTTGACGGAACTCACGGAACTAGTTCAAGGGAACATGGAAACGGCCCAGACCCAGCAGAAGGCATGGTACGACTGCTCCGCCCGCTCTGCCCGCAGACGCTCGTTCCTCGTGGGGCAGAAGGTCCTGGTGTTAAAACCACAGCGGCAGAACAATCTGCAGGCGTCCTGGCAGGGCCCCTACCGGGTGGTAACCCAGCTGGGGGATACCACCTATGTGGTTGTCAGCTGCTCAGACACCAGGATCCAGTGGACGTTCCACGTCAATATGCTCAAGGCATACCATGAGCGCCCGGAGACGGTGGCTGCCATTTGTGCCCCGGCCACCGAGGAGGCAGAACAGTTTCCCCTGATAGATCTCCCCGGGATAGACAACCAGCCCGCAGGGGTCGACCAGGTGCAGATAGGGGAGGAGTTGGGTCCCCAGAAACAGGCCCAGATTAGACAGCTCCTCCACAACCACCAGGAGGTCTTCTCCACCCGCCCAGGCTATACCAGCCGGGCCTTACACCAAGTTGAGACCCCAGGCCAGAGACCCCTCAGGCAGCCAGCCTACCGAGTCCGCGAACCCATGCGGGCTGAAATCCGGGAGATGCTGGAGCTGGGGGTTATCGAGCCCTCCACCAGCCCATGGGCCTCCCCTGTAGTGTTGGTCCCCAAAAAATACGGGACCACCCGGTTCTGCGTGGACTACCGGAGGTTAAACGACTGTACCACGACTGACGCATACCCCATGCCCCGAGTTGACAAGCTGTTAGATCAGATCTCCCAGGGGCACTATCTGACCACCGTAGATTTGTGTAAGGGGTATTGGCAGATTCCCCTGGCAGAGGAGGCGACCCCGAAGTTGGCCTTCATCACCCCGTTCGGCCTGTACCAATTTCGGGTCATGCCGTTTAGGATGAAGAACGCCCCGGCTACTTTCCAGCGGTTGATTGATCACCTCCTCGATGGCCTACAGGAGTTTGCCTGTGCCTACTTAGACGACATAGACATCTACAGCCAAACCTGGGAGGAACACCTTCACCATCTAGGGGTAGTGTTAGAGTGGATCAAGGACGCCAACCTGACCCTTAAACCGGAGAAATGTAAAATAGGGATGTCCGAGGTACAGTACCTCGGCCACCGGGTGGGCTGCGGAAAACAGCGACCAGAACCCGCCAAGATAGAAGCCATTCTCAACTGGCCCACCCCCGGGACCAAGACTCAGGTCCTTGCCTTCCTAGGGACCGCAGGCTACTACCGAAAGTTCATCCCCCAGTACAGCGCCCTCGCCAAACCCTTGACTGACCGGACCAAAAAATCCCTACCCCACCAAGTCCTGTGGTCCCCGGAGTGCGAGGCGGCCTTCCAACAACTGAAGACCGCCCTAACCCAAGCTCCCCTCTTAGCCGCTCCGAATTATAATAAACGTTTTGTCGTCCATACAGACGCCTCCATGTTTGAAATGGGAGCCGTGCTGAGTCAGGTGGGAGACGACGGGGGGGAACATCCGGTGGCGTTCATCAGCCGCAAACTTCTCCCCAGGGAGGTGGGATATGCCGCAGTGGAGAAGGAGTGTTTGGCCCTGGTTTGGGCCCTGAGAAAGTTCCAGCCCTATGTTTACGGGCACTCCTTCACTGTCATGACTGACCACAATCCCCTGGTGTGGCTGAACCGAGTGGCTGGGGAAAACGGCCACCTGCTACGGTGGAGCCTGGCCCTCCAACCGTTTAACTTCACAATCCAATATCGGCCCGGGCCTCAAAATGGGAATGCCGATGGATTATCGAGTAAAACGGCCCAGGAACCCAGAGACCTCCGTTCACCGACTTCCTCGAGTCAACCCGTGTGGGTCCACCCGTGTCCGTCGGACTCTAGAAGGGGGGAGAAATGTCACGTAACGGACATGAGAGCGTTTTTCAGCGAGCTACAGGACTAAAGACTGAACCCTTTTTAAAGACCATTTTTCCTGTTTTCGTTTTGGTTTTGCGTGTGAGCCTATGGACCTCTTATTTTATTGCTAGATGTGGTTTTATTGGTGTAATGTAATAAAAATGTACCCTGTATGATGTGACTGTAAAAGTATGAAAGAAACCGTTTGTATGTGTTTTTCCCCGTCGCCATTTTGCTCATCCCAGCATGGTTTCACAGAACAAAGGATCTCATGCCCCAAGATGGAGGATGCAGCGGGCCAGAGGATTGGAGGCTTTTCCAAGACTTTATCTGCCTAATTCCCTGGACAATGGGGGAGCCTGAAAGGGCAAGATAGAGGATACAGCAATCCAGCTGATTGGAGGCTTTTCCAAGACCTCATCTGCCTAATCCCTGTACAATGGGAAGGCTGAAAGGGACCTGATAGGGAACAGGAGGCTGGGAAAGGAGCCAATCAGTGCTGGTTGTGTGGGTGGGGGAGTTGGTAATCTGTTTGTGTGAATTTGTATAAATGACCCTGTTGAAACCCATAAAATTCAATTCACTGTTTTAAAGCATACAGCCGCGTCTGGTGTCTTCATTTCAGAGCTACAATCACTATTGCAGGAGACACTCAGCGGTCTCCTGCATCACCACTCAACCCAGGAACGGGTTCCCCAAGGCAACACCGCACCATCTCTCCAGACGCCGGACCAACGCCATTTCATCCTCCAAGCCGCTCGAGATGCCGAGTGCCGTGCCACTCGGTAGTCGGGCCGGACGCCATCGAAAGAGGGGGGGTCAGATAGAGCAGGACCGCAGGCGGACTTCCATCCCGCCACAAACATGATGAGCGAAAGCGGTAAAAATGAGCTGACACACAGCAGTGAAATGCAGGGTTAAGGGGTTAAACAGCATATCAGAGGAGCATTTAGTAGAGAAATTAACCCTTCTCAGAAGCACAGGTGTTGTTTGATACATGTTCAGGAGACACCTCCAGACACCCTCATTCTACAGACAATGTATCAAATTCATTAGACCAGACTAATTAAAAGCACATGTTATTTCCAAACACTAATTAACACCTGTTGTTTACGACGTTTGAGAACACAGATCATTTAGAGGTGAGAATCTTTGCACGTAGACATTATTTTTTAATTCAATATCTAATAAACCGTTGCTTATAATATTCTGCAGTAAAGAGTCTCTTTATTTCTAGATTTTTTAGTATTTTTTAAGCATTTTTTATACTTTTTTTAAAATACATATTTTTTTCGAACTCGAACCAACACACGCCAAAAAGTTCGAAGTTCGCGAACTTGCGAACGGCCAAAGTTCAAATTGAACTCCGAACTGATCGAACCGAACAGCTCATCCCTAGTGTGCGGCTTGAAGGAGAAAAGTTACCAGGATAGGCTTAATGATCTTAACATGTATAGCTTGGAAAAAAGACGAGACAGAGGAGATATGATAGAAACATTTAAATACGTAAAGGGAATCCACAAGGTAGAGGAAGGGAGTATATTTAAAAGGAAACAAAGTAGCAAAACAAGAGGACATAGTCTTCGATTAGAGGGGCAAAGGTTTAAAAGTAACATCAGGAAGCATTATTTTACTGATGTGGTGGTGGATACATGGAACAGCCTTCCAGTTGAAGTGGTAGAGGCCAAAACAGTGATTGAATTTATGCATAAGGCTATCCTAAACAAAAGATACATCCAGGTAAAGTATCCATGTAATTGGGCAGACTAGATGGGCCGAAAGGTTCTTATCTGCCGACATTTTCTATGTTTGTATGTAATGTTAAAAATATTCCCGTTTTAATTCAATAGCTATTAAAACGTTGATTATAATTTTCTGCAGTAAAAAGTCTCTTTATTCATAGATTTGTTAGGAATCTTTAAAGCATTTTATGGGATTTTTTTGCAGAAAAGGTTTTCCTTTTTTAAAAAAAATTTTTTTAAATGTTTTTCCTTTTTTCTGTAACAGCCCTTTTTATTATCCTTCATTGCACCTCAAATGCAAATTTCAGACATTTTCGCTCAGTAGTTTCTTTGCAAACAGCGTTTCACTTTTCAAACATTCAAGCGTACTGGGTTTTTTTTTCTTCACCTCCTTTGTCTTTCAGTGTCAGCTTTTTCCGGCGGCTGCTCTGCGCTCTGATCGGCTCCTGCTTGGGTTTCTCTGGTATCTTCGGCGGGTTAATACAGATGCTTTTGCGAGTTTCGGTGTGCGTTCGCCCTCGTTTTGCGGTGAGTTTTTGGCGGGTTTGCGGCGACTTTTCCCTGCATTACGGCGGCGCTGTGGTGCTTGCTAAATACACTGCAGGGTCGACGAAATGGGATCGCCAAATTGCACTGAATTGAAGAGAACGAGAAGTCACTGAACGTGCGGTGACTTTTCGATTCTCTTTGAATAACCCTGATAGAATTTTCACCTCTCCAACCATTCTCCTGGTTTTCACCTCTCTCAGAATAACCCTGATTGTATACATTGTGCTAGCCAAACAGCTGAGAGTCGCAGAATAATGAAATTGCAGAGAGCATGGTCATTGCTTTTTATTGTTCCAAGGGGCAAAAGTGAAACAATGCACACAAATGCCCACAGAAATAAAAAATACTTTTACCACTATAAAAAAGGGACTGACAAGACCCTGGATGGCCAGTCCACACATATAGTAGACGAATAAAGGAATCAGTAGTCTTTATGAGCTTGCCAAAATGATGATGCTTTTGCATATAATAGAGCTGGGCCACATTATCCACTTCGGAGGAGTGCCTTAATTCCCTTTTTTCTTCTATTGCTGTTTATTGGTCTATACTGAAAAGTGCATATACGCATCTACTTTACAAGAATTATTATAAGTATATATATATATATATATATGTGCTTACAAGGGTTGCTTCATATGGGGAATGTAGCACAGGGGCTCCGGCATGCAGTTCTTTGAATTGCTGGGATGTGCAAATGGCTTATACAATAATAAACATATATATATATATATATATTGTAGTACAGCAATCACTCGGGATACTTGGTTCTGGCCAAACAACATGGTCCTCTAGTGTATACACAGCTGCAGACTGCAAGTTGTGCAAAATGAGAGGTCTTTTTATTCCTTAAACAAACGCCACAGTTGGCTAGTATCACAATTGCAGGTGATGTAAAGAAAAAAACTACCAATCAAAGCCTAGCTCAAAGAGAGCTCTTACTATACATATGGCACTCCTAACTGTCTAGAAACCATAATCTCATAAACAAAAAAAATAAAACACAACATTTCTTTAGAAGTGCTACTGCTCCCCGCCCTGCTCTGAGCAGTCTGGAAAACCCCACTGCCATCTAGGAGTCAGCAGCCTGGGAATTTACCCACTGCTTAATTGAGTAATTGGCAACAAGTATGTGAGAGGGTAGAGGCCATGCAGGATTCTGGGTCCTAAATACCTTCCCTCAATTACTCTCCCAGACATCCTATTACCCAACCCATGCATACCATCACATACTGTAATATATATGTGTTTTTTTCAGCACATGCCTTGACATTTCTAGTTCCATATTTGCTGTTCATAGCACTTTCTTTTATTTTTTTTAAAAGGATGACATCCTTGTGTTTAAGGCCCCCTTTAAAGCGTCTGTAGTACAGGCTATCAAAACACTGACATTTAGAACTGCTGATGAATCACATTTTCATTTTTGTTATTGGACTAGTGGTATTTAGATAATGTGACAAATTAACATACCGCAAACAGTACATGTGCCTGTAGCAACAGGGAAAAGAAGCAGTCCAACTGGAATTCTATACCGGCCAAAAGACATTAGGAGTCATATATCTCTATGTCTGCTGCTAGTAATAAAATATATAAATAATTATTGTAAACCGATTTCTCACGAAAAGCCATTCACTTCAGGATATGCAACACGATAGCTATAAAATGCAAACAGTAGCAAGTGCCTAATGGTTCTTATGACATATTAGGAGGAACCGAAAGGATCTTAACTCACTTCCTCCTCAAAAAACCCCAACAAGTTAAACACTATTACCCAGTAAAGCAAGAAAAGTAACTCGATAGATCCTTTGTCAGTGCACAGACTGTATAGTAATGCATATTGGTTGTTTTGTGTAATATTGCCGCAACAGTCAATATCCACAGGCTCTTTAAGTCAATTAAATCTCAGAAAGAGAACATACATCCTATACATTACAGGCTATCCGGTACTTAATATGCCAGCTCCACTGCATAACAATTTATGGTATTCGTATATATTTTTTGCAAATGCAGAATCATTTAGCACCAGCTTTTAGGAGTATCTACAATTTTGCCTTGCACATCCCTGCGGTAATTAGCACTAGCACTCTGTAATACCTTACTTATCCTAATGCTAATTAATGATTGCGCTTCCCATGCTAAGTATAGGATGTGCAAAGTACAGTAAGCTCGTGGAAGCTAGCACAATCACTGATGCACTAAGTGATTTCTTGTGAGTTTAACATTAGGAAGGTAATATGAGTGTCTCGCGTTAAAGTCACTTTCATAGCAATTACACATCTGAAGTGAACGTTAGCGTGCACTAGGGCAGTGGTCAGCAACCCGCGGCTCTGGAGCCGCGTGCGGCTCTTTCATCGCCATGCTGCGGCTCCCGGGATGGTGCTCATGCTAGGGCGCAGACAACCCCGACCTGGAGCTTCCCCACACTCCGCCGGCCACTGTCACTGGGATCTATCAGCATCACCACGCTGTGCGCTTGCTCTTGGCACAGCGTAATGGAAGATGTTGGCTCGTGGTGGTTGTCCAATAGTATGCTAATACTAATAATACATGGGGGGCTGAGGGTTATAAATTTATACATGGGGGCCTGGGGGTTATTAATTTATACATAGGGAGACACTTGAGGAGTATTATACATGGTGGGGCTGGGGGTTATTCATTTATACATGGGTACTGGGGGTTATTATATATGGGGAACCTCTGTGAGTATTATATATGGGGGTCCTGGGTGAGTATTATCTATATGTGGGAACCTGGGGATTATTATATATGTGGGGCCTGGTGGGGTTAATATTTATGGGGAGAATAAATTTAATAATTATAAATAAATGGCATCATTCATGGCATGGCTGCATTAAGCTCTCGAGCAGAGTCCTCCCTCCTACTGTTCTGTGTGTTTTGTGTATGGATATACAGGTGCATCTCAATAAATTAGAACGTCATGGAAAAGTTAATTTATTTAATTAATTGTGAAGTTTGTGTATTATGTAAATTCAATGCACACATACTGAAGTAGTTTAAAGTCTTTGGTTCTTTTAGTTGTGATGATTTGGCTCATATTTAACAAAAACCCACCTCAAAAAATTTGAATACTTCATAAGACCAATAAAAAAGCATTTTTAGTGAATTGTTGGCCTTCTGGAAAGTGTGTTACTTTACTGTAAATGTACTCAATACTTGGTAGGGGCTCCTTTTGCTTTAATTACTGCCTCAATTTGGCGTGGCATGGAGGTGATCAGTCTGTGGCACTGCTGAGGGGCTATGGAAGCCCAACTTTCTTTGACAGTGGCCTTCAGCTCATCTGCATTTTTTTGGTCTCTTGTTTCTCATTTCCCCCTTGACAATATCCCATAGATTCTCTATGGGGTTCAGGTCCGGTGAGTTTGCTGGCCAGTCAAGCAAACCAACACCATGGTCATTTAACCAACTTTTGGTGCTTTTGGCAGTGTGGGCAGGTGCCAAATCCTGTTGGAAAATGAAATCTTCATCTTTAAAAAGCAGGTCAGCAGAAGAAAGCATGAAGTGCTCTAAAATCTCTCGTTAAACGGGTGAAGTGACTTTGGTTTTGAAAAAAAAACACAGTGGACCAACACCAGCAGATGACATTGCACCCCAAATCATCACAGACTGTGGAAACTTAACACTGGACATCAAGCAACTTGGGCTATGAGCTTCTCCATCCTTTCTCCAGACTCTAGGACCTTGGTTTCCAAATTAAATACAAAACTTGCTCTCCTCTGAAAAGAGGACTTTGGACCACTGAGCAACAGTCCAGTTCTTCTTCTCCTTAGCCCAGGTAAGACGGCTCCAATGTTGTCTGTGGTTCAGGAGTGGCATAACAAGAGGAATATGACAATTGTAGCCAAATTCTTTGACAAGTCTGTGTGTGGTGGCTCATGATGCCTTTACCCCAGCCCCAGTCCATTCCTTGAGAAGTTCACCTAAATTCATGAATTGATTTTGCTTGGCAAGTCTTTGGAGGCTGCGGTTCTCTCGGTAGGTTGTGCATCTTTTTCTTCCACTCAACGTTCTGTTAACATGCTTGGATACAGCACTCTGAAAAGCCAGCTTCTTTGGCAATGAATGTTTGTGGCTTACCCTCCTTGTGAAGGGTGTCAATGATTGTCTTCTGGACAACTGTCAGATCAGCAGTCTTCCCCACGATTGTGTAGCCCAGTGAACCAAACTGAGAGACCATTTTGAAGGCTCAGGAAACCTTTGCAGGTGTTTTGAGTTGATTAGCTGATTGACATGTCAACATATTCTAATTTGTTGAGATAGTGAATAGGTGGGTTTTTGTTAAATGTGAGCAAAATCATCACAATTAAAAAGACCCAAAGACTTAAACTACTTCAGTCTGTGTGCATTGAATTTATTTAATACACAAGTTTCACAATTAGAGTTGGGTTAATAAAATAAATGAACTTTGTATGTTTGGTCTCTCCCATTGTACAGCGCCACAGAATTTGTTGGCGCTTTATAAATACTTGTAACTGTAATTAATTGAAATATATATTTTTTTATACTAATGACATGGAGATTGATTTTTTAAAAAAAATATTATTAAAAGTTTTAGTTTAGAGTACCCCTCCCCACCCATAGCATAAAGTAAAAAACGATATATGCAGTGTTATCTTCATTTTAGATGTCAAAAGGGGTTTGCGGCTCCCAGTGTTTTCTTTTTTGCGAGAAATGGGTCCAAATGGCTCTATGAGTGTTTAAGGTTGCAGACCCCTGCACTAGGGAAAAGTGCCCATTAAGTAATAGATCATTGGTGTAAGATTCTTCTCAAGAGCCAAGTCCTAAAAAATATAGCCTCTCTTCTAACCCTGGTGTAAATTTAACCAAAGCTGTCGTAAGTAGTGATGGGCCGAACACCCCCGTGATCGGTTCGAATTTGAACTCGAACATTTGAAAAAGTTCGAATTCGAACGCGAACACAATTTGAACGCAATGCAAGTCAATCGGGCTCAAATGTTCAAAAATTAAAGTCCCCTCCAGAGGGCATATATGCAAGATATTGGTCATAAAAGGCGTATGGGGGTACGGGTATTGCTCTGGGGGACAGGAAACAATGAAAAACAAATTAAATTTTTTTTTTTTAACCATTTCACTGCTGAGTACTGAGCCATTTCACTGCTGTGCGCTGAGCTAATTTTCACCGCTTTTGCTCATGTTTAAACGCAATTTGAAGCCATGGGAAATGTTTGAGCAACGAGTGGGAAAAATTACGATCTTGCGTTAGCATTAATGTTTGCTGCGGTGTTCACCGCATATATTAATCCAAACGCAAACGGGTTAAGTAGCCAAATTTGTAAGAAGAAGAATTAATGCAGCGTCTGAATCCACACACTGCCGGGCAGCACCTCTACAGTATAATTAATGCAGCATATGAATCCTCACACTGCCGGGCAGCACCTTTACAGTATAATTAATGCAGCATATGAATTCTCACACTGCCGGGCAGCACCTTTACAGTATAATTCAGCATATGAATCCTTACACTGCCGGGCAGCACCTCTACAGTATAATAATGCAGCATATTTATTTTTATTTATTTATTTATAAAGGATTTTACCAGGAAGGATACATTGAGATTTCTCTCGTTTTCAAGCATGTCCTGGGTTCAAGAACATTGAAGTGTTACAGTTACAGAAATACAAAGTAATACAATGCAAGATATTAAAAAAAAAAAAAAAAAAAAAAACACAAATATACAGATTAACAGAAAAAATATGTAGGAAATATAGTCACTAGGTTACATGTTTACAGGTGCATTCTGTATTGAGGTATGTTAGTAAGGAGCTTTTGAGTGACTTAAGACTGGGGGAAGATTTGATGGTGTCTGGGAGGTTATTCCATAATTGTGCTGCTCTGTAGGAAAATGAGGACCGAGCCACTGTCTTTTTGTATTGTGGTATAGCAAGTAAGATGCTGGTCCTGGATCGGAGGTTATAGGATGAGGGAGCTGCTGGGGGAAGCAGTCTATTCAGGTAGGGTGGCAGCTTCCCAGAGATGCTCTTAAACACCAGGCTGGAAAGGTGAAGGGTGCGTCTGGATTCCAGCGATGGCCAGTTTAGCTCTTTTAACATGTCACAATGGTGGGTCATGTAGTTACATTGTAGCGCAAAGCGGCAGAATGAGTTATACAATGTAGTAAGTTTATGAAGGTGTGTTTGCGGGGCGGCTGCATACACTACGTCTCCGTAATCAATAGCCGGCATAAGCATTTGTGTACAATCTGCTTTCTTACCGCGGGACTCAGGCAGGATTTGTTTCTGTACAGGGCACCTAGTTTGGGGTAAAGTTTAGATGAGAGTTTTTCGATGTGGGGGCCAAAGGATAGATTAGGGTCCAACCACATACCTAGATATTTGAGAGATGTGACTGTGGTCAGCGTGCCATTTGATTTTGTCCCAACACATAGATGGGGATTTTGCAATTTGTGTAGTTTAGGTGCTGTTCCAAAGAGCATCGTTACAGTTTTGTCAGTATTTAAAAAAAGTTTGTTGTTTTTGATCCACTTTTCTACCTCTGTGAATTGTTCTTGCAGCACGGCCTCCAGCTGCGGGAGATTTGGTTTGCTGGTATAGATCACAGTGTCGTCTGCGTACATATGTACAGTTGAGGCTTTGCAGACGTTGGGCAGATCATTTATGAATATTGTGAATAGCAGGGGGCCTAGTATTGAGCCTTGGGGTACACCGCAAGTGACTGGGAGCGGGAGGGAGGAGCTGCAAGAATTGACACATATTGTGATCGGTCGGATACATATGATTGAAACCAGGTTAGCGTGCGATCACCAATGCCAGAGTTTTTAAGTTTTTCTAACAAGATGCCATGGTCTACCGTGTCAAAGGCCTTGGCAAAATCAAGGAAGATGGCTCCAGTTAGGTTTCCTTGTTCCATCCCAGCCTGGATATCATTGCAGACTTTTAGAAGGGCGGTTGTAGTTGAGTGATTTGGACGAAAGCCTGATTGATCCGGGGTTAAGTAGTTCCAATATTGATAATAATCATGTAATTGTGTGTAGACACATTTTTCCAAGACTTTTGACATTACAGGGAGCAACGATATCGGACGGTAGTTGGATACCAAAGTAATGTCACCACTTTTATGGATAGGTACCACTCTCGCAGTCTTCCAGAGCTTGGGTATGTATACAGTCGCCAGTGACTCATTTATTAGAGTTGCAACAGGATTTGCAATTGCAGGTGCACTGATTTTCAACAGCATTGCTGGTATTTGATCAGGTCCAGACTGGTATTTCATTTTTTGCTTACGGAGAAGTTTAGTAATGACACTGACAGGCACTGGTCTAAAACTGAATTCCTGTCTGATACAGGGACTTTGCACAGTTGGGGGGGCCTGACCTGCATGAGGCCTCTCTGATTGCATGTCATTTCCTAGCTTGGCAATCAAACTGGTGGCACATCCAACAAAATAATCATTAAAGGCATTTGCTACATCTAGGGGGTGTTGCAGGGTTTGGTTGTTTACTTTGACAGCAGCTGGCTGGGAGTGGACTGGGGGTGCTTGTATGTTACTTATGGTTCTCCAAAAGTTTCTAGGGTTTGATATGTTATTGTTTAGATTTTCATTGAAGTAATGGGCTTTGGCCATTTTTGTTTGTTTTGTGCATTCATTCCGGCATTTTCGGTATTCGTAGTGATCGCATATGATTCCGCACACTGCCGGGCAGCACCTCTATAGTATAAAAATGCAGCATATGATTCCGCACACTGTCAGGCAGCACCTCTACAGTCTGACGCTAGCTTTAACCGGCGCACTGTGTGCAGCTTCTGAGAAAATACGCTATTAGTGTAGCGGGGAAGCCGGCTGTGCATTTTGCATTGCTCCCTCTACACTAATAGCATATCTTCTCAGAAGCTGCACACAGCGCGCCGGTGTATGCAACTTCTAACAGCATGGGAGATGGGAGGCTGGGAAGTTTTATTTTATGTTCCAGAGGACATTTAAAAATGTCCTTGGATTTTATTTTTTAAAAATGTGTCACCTTACCTTAGCCTGGTGGTCAGTGGGGGCTCCCTGGATCCTGGTTGTGGGCGGGTCTGCCGTAGCCGCAGGTGCAGTGGCTCCCTCCCTGCGCCGCCTCTCTGCCACATGCACCCGGCCGGCCAGCCCGCACAGTCGCAGCTCTGTCATTCGGCAGCCACTCGCTCCTCAAGGGGATCCTTGGGAGGCCCCAGCGGGCAGCCCTCTACAGTGCCTGATTAGAGGGCTGTGTCTGTCTGATGTTTTAGCAGCAAGGTGCAAGATAATTCAATATCTAATAAAGCGTTGCTTATAATATTCTGCAGTAAAGAGTCTCTTTATTTTTAGATTTTTTTAAGCATTTTTTTTTTCGAACGTTTTGCGAATGTCCCGAAAAGTTTGCAGTTCGCAAACTTTCGAACAGCCGATGTTCGAATCGAAGATCGAACCAATTCTAACTGGCAGCCCATCCCTAGTCGTAAGCTTGTTGGTTTGTGTCATGGAGGTGGTATACTCAGCAAGCAAACCTAAACAGCAAATCCCTAACAGTACTGGTCCTTGTAACGACTGGAACACAAAAGAATAGTCTAATAAACAAGCCTTGTTACGGGATAGAAGATAATCACAATGAAGAGAAAACAAGCCAATATTGGTAACCAAGAGACAGATACTCATACAGTCCGTGGTCTAGGAGCAGCAACAAAAATACACAACAAAGAAACAAAGGTGGAATCAAAACCAGAGATCACTAAACAGGATACATGGCATCAAGGCACCGAGGTATCAGAGAATCACACCAGAGCAGCTTCCTCAGGAAGGACTATAAAGGGTGCTAATAGTGACGGTCCATAACAAAGAATTATAAACCACAAGCATAGGATGAGCCTTATCAGAATGACGCAGACGCCCAGCAGAATGATGCAGACCAGAGCAAGTGTCTGTGGAATGGAATCTCTGAGTTAAGACGAGAGTCTGAAATGACGCAGGATGAAATGAGAGTCATTAGAAAGACACGAGGTGGAGAGAGCATCAATAGACTGACTCGAGATGGAATAAGTGACATTAGAATGATGCAGGGATGTCAGAGTAAAACGGGCATGTCTGACAGTATATTTATAACAGCTCTGGTTAAATTAAATAAAAGGATTTAGGGGGAAACACTCTTTAAAACACACACAAAATGTGTACATTCGGTTATACAGTATGGTACATACTGTAGAATCAAAAAGTTTTTGTTGTAATAGCACTCTCAGTCTCAAAGTATAACAGGAACATCACAATCATGCACTCAGCCTCGTTCATGCAGTCACCAGAGCCAACTAGAAGCCCACTGGATGTGTCTATTACCTGCTCAGTAGAATTAGGGACTCTAGACAGTCAAAAAAGAAAGTAAATATTATTCTGATGTCATCTGAATTTAACATTTTCTGTTGTACTTAAAATTCTCCCCAGTTCATTTTCTGGCAGGAGAATTTATTATAAGTCAAGTTCATTTACATATAATATAACATTCAATTAAGCTTTCCTCAGAAAGATGGATTCAACCGTTTAAAATAATTATTTATGCACATAGTGGCACTTTAAAGTGCCATGTAGGAGTTATAAATACAGCTATAAAGGCCATACATCCTATACATTACAGGCCATCTGGTACTTAAAAAGCCAGCTTCACTGTACAACTCATCATGGTGCTTGTAAATATGTGGAAAGTACAATTTGTAACAGGCGTGTAACGCAAAGTTAACAATGACAAACTTTAACCCCTTCACTGCTGAGCCATTTCACCCCTGTGTGCTGAGCTCATTTTTACCACTTTTGCTCATCATGTTTAAACGCGATTTTGAAGCCACGTTTTATTATATGATCCAGTCATATTATTATTGTCATCATTTATATAGCGCCAACAGATTCCGCAGCTCTTTACAATTACAATAACCAAAACGAACAAAATACATATAAACGGACATAGGATGGAAACAAGAGGTGTAGAGGGCCCTGCTCATAGGAGCTTACAGTCTAGAGGATTATATATCGTTCTTTCCAGCAGACTCGGTAGATTCATAATATATCATTATTATATGTATACGTCATGCTCTGTCTGTATATTATAACAAAAAAATGCAATAAAATTAAAAATTTTAATCATCTACAGCATGTAAAGTGTTTTTTTTTCACATTTTATCACACGAGCCTTTGCAGTTATATTTTCTATGGGGTGCGCTTGTTAAAAAAATTTGAAATGGGGACTCGTTACATTTTTTTGGGGGGGAATTACGTGTTTTTTCACAATCGCACTCCATAGAAAAAAATCATTAGTGCAGCATCATTGTTCACATTATAATTGAAATGTGAACAATATTGCTGCATTAATAAAAACAAAACACAAAAAACCCCACTTTTTTAAAAATTATTTTTATTTTTCAACTTTTAACATGGTCATGTTTGATATCATTAGAAAGGCCATGCTCAGGCCTTTCTAATGATATCCTCATTGACCCCCTGTCTGCCACCGTTCTGGAGATATGGGGGTTCAAAGAACCCACTATCTCCACCAGGGGATTTCCTTGGGCTAGGGGTTCCCCGGCTAACTGACATCATCGTGTCATGCGCGATGACGTCTGAAGCGAGGGGGACCCGGAGGTGGAGCCGCCATCCAAGATGGCGGCCCACACTGGAGCTAGCCAATGATGCGGCACCGGACGGTGCCGCATCGCGGCCCGGTGCCTGAGGGGTTAAAGCCAGGCACCGCTTAAAAGGGGAGACTCTTCCCTTTTAAGTGGTTCCTGGCTTTTAGTGGTGGTACCTCCTGTCCTGACCAGGAGGGAGAGGGATCTGAAAGGATCCACCCTCCCTTTCAGGCGATCTCCTTGCATTGCCGGGAGGGTTACCTGAAAATGATGTCATCGCGCATCGCACAATGATGTCATTGACGTTGGGAGGGTCTTAAATTCGGCATCGGACTTCCCTGAAGTCAGAACGCCGCGGGACCCCGGAGAGACCGGTGAGTATCTCTCCTAGGGCTCCCGCTTGTGGGTGACGTGTGGTGAACGCCCTCTGCATATAGCAGGGGTCAATGAGGATGTTCCCCACACGTCACCCACAGTGAAAGGGTTAAGAAAACACATCACATTGTTTAATAACACATAACTTATGTTGCATGTTACTTAAAATAAGATGTTATTGTTGACTGGCATCAATAAAATATTTTAAGTAGTAAAACATTGATGTAGAATCTTTTCTCTGGGACCACATCCTTAAAAAATAAGGGCTAAAAAATAAGTGCTCTTTTCCAACCTGGTGTTAACTTAATCAGAGCTGTATTTACTGTATTTGAGACAAAAGCCATTTCTGCCAGCATGCAAATAGTGCAGACCCCATGTCAAATTGTGTAAGATAAGGGTAAGCATCTAAAGATCAGAATCATTCCAGCATTTTTTCTAAAACTATAGAGGAATATATGAAAAATTAAAAATGAGCAAATTTTTTTAAACTATCCTATGTTTTGAATAAATGTTATGATAATTTTTTCAACAAAAAGTTCTTGGTAGTGAAGAGGTTAAGGGATCCTGCTTTTATTAAATTATATGAATATTGAAATGAGATGTTTTAGCAGATTACTGTAAATTAATACTTCGTACTGGAGCTGTTAGTCTGCACGTAGATGGAGAAGAAAGTGTTATCTCAACATGGCTCGTTTTTCTTTAGAGCTGGTAGTTTAAGAAAAAAAGGCTTTTGAAGGTGGTGCTCAGTAATTTTACAGTCACTTTTCACTATTTAGCGATCCTGTCTCTTTTGTTCACCATAGTATTCAATGGTTTTCCAAAACAATTTCTGCCAAAGTTTTCTAGCGTGGTTTTCTACTTACCGTATTTTTCGCTCCATAAGACGCACCTGACCATAAGACGCACCTAGTTTTTAGAGGAGGAAAACCGGAAAATAAATATTCTGAATGAAATAGTGTAAAAATGGATATTGCCCCAGCTCTTGGATATGCCTTAGCTCACACATGGATTTGCCCCAGCCAGCTCACACATGGATTTGCCCCAGCCAGCTCTCACATGGATTTGCCCCAGCCAGCTCACACATGGATTGCCCCAGCCAGCTCTCACATGGATTTGCCCCATCAGCTCTCACATGGATTTGCCCCATCAGCTCTCACATGGATTTGCCCCAGCCAGCTCTCACATGGATTTGCCCCAGCCAGCTCTCACATGGATTTGCCCCAGCCAGCTCACACATGGATTTTGCCCCATCAGCTCACACATGGATTGCCCCATCAGCTCTCACATGGATTTGCCCCATCAGCTCTCACATGGATTTGCCCCAGCCAGCTCTCACATGGATTTGCCCCAGCCAGTTCACACATGGATTTGCCCCATCAGCTCTCACATGGATTTGCCCCAGCCAGCTCTCACATGGATTTGCCCCAGCCAGCTCACACATGGATTTGCCCCAGCCAGCTCACACATGGATTTGCCCCAGCCAGCTCACACATGGATTTGCCCCATCAGCTCACACATGGATTTGCCCCAGCCAGCTCTCACATGGATTTGCCCCATCAGCTCACACATGGATTTGCCCCATCAGCTCACACATGGATTTGCCCCATCAGCTCACACATGGATTTGCCCCAGCCAGCTCACACATGGATTGCCCCATCAGCTCACACATGGATTTGCCCCATCAGCTCACACATGGATTTGCCCCAGCCAGCTCTCACATGGATTTGCCCCATCAGCTCTCACATGGATTTGCCCCATCAGCTCTCACATGGATTTGCCCCAGCCAGCTCACACATGGATTTGCCCCAGCCAGCTCACACATTGATAATGCCCCAGCTCACATATGGATATGGCCCAGCAGCTCGTGGATGTGCCTCCGCTCACCTGCCGCCGCCGCGTTCGTCTCCCTCTGAGCATGCGTCTGGCGGCAGGAAGCTTGGGCACTCGCCTGGGGGAGCCACGTGACCGCGATCTCGGGAGATCGCGGTCACGTGGCTCCCCCAGGCTAGTGCCCAAGCTTCCTGCCGCCGGACGCATGCTCAGAGGGAGACGAACGCGGCGGCGGCAGGTGAGCGGAGGCACATCCACGAGCTGCTGGGCCATATTCGCTCCATAAGACGCACCCACTTTTTCCCCCACTTTTTGGGGGGAAAAAAGTGCGTCTTATGGAGCGAAAAATACGGTAATTTTTACAGGTATGTCCACTATAATAGTTATACAGGGTTATTCAAAGAGAATCGAAAAGTCACCGCACGTTCGGTGACTTTTCATTCTCTTCAATTCGGTGCGATTTGGTGATTCCATTTCGGCGACCCTGCAGTGTATTCAGCAAGCACCACAGGGCCGTCATAGTGCAGGGAAAAGCCGCGGCAAACCCGCCAAACACTGATGCAAAACCAGGCGAACGCACACCGCAAAAACATCTGTATTAACCCCGCCGAACACGCCGGAGAAACTTGAGCAGCCACCGATCACAGCGCAGAGCAGCCGCCGCAAAAAGCTGACACCGCAGACGAATAGAGTGAAAAAAAAACAAAAAAAGTACGCTTGAATGTTTGAAAAGTGAAACGCTGTTTGCAAAGAAACTACAAAATGAAAATGTTTGAAATTTACATATAAGATCCAATGAATGATAATAAAAAGGGCTGTTACAGAAAAAATAAAAAACGATTTAAAAAAATAAAAAGAAAATTTTTTGCAAAAAATCCCGAAAAATGTCTAGAAGATCCTAAAAAATCTATAAATAAAGAGACTCTTTACTGCAGAATATTATAATGAACAGTTTATTAGATATTAAATTAAAACGGGAATATTTTTAACATTGAAGCCTATGGGATTCGTCTGAATAAATCTGTCGAATGAAACCACTGAACAGCAGGAAAATTCGGCAACTTTTCACTCCTGGTTTTTGTTCTCGGAATAGATGAAGCATTGTTTCTCTATGGGGTTTTCACTGCCCTCGAACAGGCAATGAACAGGCAACGTATGTGCAGGCAATTCGCCAACATTTGGCGAACTGCCTGCTCTCTGGATAGCCGAATGGCCAGGAAAGGTAACTGTATGCTGAATTTCACTGTGCGGTTACCTTTCGGCCACAATTCGGTTCTCTTTAAATAACCCTGATAGTGTAGATTTCAGCGTAGTTTTCACTGATTTCCATCAAAGTTTTCTATCATTATTCTCTACTGTTGCTTGCACCTTAGTGTTTATGGGAGGTCTTGAGAACCATCACTTTGTCAAAGTATAGTACATTTGGCTGACACCTCTAATAGAGTCCTCCTCTTCTCGTCAGGACAGTTACTCTGCTCTCATTGCACCTCAATCAAGGGCACAACTGTTCTCTTTGCAGCTCACATCACTGGCCCAAAACTGTTTCAAAACTCAATGTGTGTCAGTAAAAATGTCATTCGACAAAAAAAAATCAGTTTTGAAGAAATGACTAGCAGGGTTATTTAGAGAAATGTGAAAATCAGGAGAATGTCAGGAGAAGAGAACAATCTAGACTAAAGAGCCGATTTGGAAAGTGAGATAAATGGGAGAATTTTTCTGGTTTGGTCATTTTGACCTAGAATTTTCACTTCTTCAGTCATTCTACTGATTTTCACTTTTCTCTGAATAACCCTGTAAATAATGTGAAGCATGATAAGGGCAGATGTATTAAGAAGTGTGTATATATCAATTTGATACATTTTTATGATGATATTTTGGCAACTAGTCCCATTTACACAATTGCATTTTTTGTCGCACTAACTGTACATAGACCGTAGGAGTTAAATGTCACTCAGAGTTTAATGCTAACGTGTTTGATTGTCCAAGTTTTCTTTTTATAAAACGGTTCTAAGGTCCAGGCTAATGCTATCTGAAACTTCAAGACATATAGAAAAATGCTGTATCTATACAATTTGCCAATAAAAGTCTGAAATCGCTGAGAATAAGCAAAAGTCTAGTCAGTATCATGCTGTTCTTTGTAAGTTTGCTACATTTTTATCCTGTACTCTTTTGGCCTGAATGAATGATCCATCACAGCAAATAAAAGAAATGTTTCTCACTATTTCCCAGAATATCTCACTTAATAAGTCAAGCCAGAACCATATTGCTGCGTGGACACCATAATTGGGACACAGCAAGGGTTTTATCAATGCTAGGAAAATAAAAGACCATTCAGGATTAACAGACACATTCGTCTTTTTTCATTGTGTGAGGTCAAAAGTCAAATGATTATAGCACAGCAGCAGTTATTATCATTTATTTATATGGCACCAAAAAATTCTGCAGCTCTAGATACACAGAGGAATATCAAGTTTAACAAAACCTAGTGTGACAGAGGGGCTCAAATTGACATTGACGTTACAAATACCTCTACCTACATACTTACAGTCTAACATGGGATAAATATGTGAGACAGAAAGCTTAGCTATGGATGTGTAACCATTTAGTTCAACAAATGGTAATATAAAAATAATTATGTTTTACTTACTGGTGATGCTATTGTCATGCCACCAGCCTGTAGACCTATGGAATATTCTGGAAGCCCCTTGTTTGAGATGACCCAGGCATGCCCTTACACTCCTGGCCCATCCAGCCCAGGACCTCCCTCTAACCTGCCTTGTCTCTTTTCACCTGACTTCTGAGTACTGTCCCACTCCCTATTTAAGTGTTGTTCTCTCTGATGGTAGGGCTCAGCTCTGAGTCTCCAGGGTGCAGTTAGTACTTCTGCTAGATCTTCTAGTTTCTGCCCTGCCTGTGTATGATCCTAGCCTGTAGTGTATCCTGTGATCAAAACCTGCAGTGAGTCCAGTGTCCAAGCTTGCGTGTTCCCTGTTTTTCCTAGTGTGCAGTATATCTCCTGTGATCTAAGCCTGCAGTGAGTCCAGTGTTCCAAGTCACTGTGTTTCCAGCCTGCTTCCTGCCTTGTCCAACCTTCACGTGTCCTGCCTTGTCCAGCCTTTTTCTACCACTACGTGTTCAGCCTGCTTCAGTTCCCATCTCATCCAGCTGTTGTGAGCCCCGCCTGTGAGTCCCGCCTGCTCACATGGGCTCACAGAGCTAAGTCCCGCAGCACACTATATAACGTTTCCACGCGCCGATTCTGCACGCATTTCAGAGGAGATTTCAAAGGAGATAGTTCTGTCTTGTTACTGCCGGTCTGCCATGCTACTGGGGGGGTCTGGGGGGGTCTCATTTCTACCAAATATCAGGGAATTTAGGTGATGTGTGTCTTGTCACTGTGCCAGCAAGTTTTTTTGGGGTTTACAACTTTCTTTAAAACATTTGTGTATTGAGGTGATCTTCTGGGTCTTGTCACTGTGCCAGCAAGTCTTTTTGGGGCTCATTTCTACCAAATATCAGTGAATTTAGGTGATGTGTGTCTTGTCACTGTGCCAGCAAGTTTTTTGGGGGTTTACAACTTTCTTTAAAAATTTTTGAATTGAGGTGATCTTCTGGGTCTTGTCACTGTGCCAGCAAATCTTTTTGGGGCTCACTAATTTCTTTAAAACATTTGTGAATTGAGGTGATCTGTGTCTTGTCACACAGCCAGTACCACACAGTATTTTGGGGGTCACAAATTTCTACAAAACATTTGTGAATTGAGGTGATCTGTGTCTTGTTACTGCCAGCAAGTATTTTGGGGGTCACAAATTTCTAAAAAACATTTGGGAATTGAGGTGATCTGTGTCTCGTCACACATCCAGTACCACGCAGTATTTTGGGGCTCACTAATTTCTTTAAAACATTTGTGAATTGAGGTGATCTGTGTCTTGTCACACATCCAGTACCACGCAGTATTTTGGGGCTCACTAATTTCTACAAAACATTTGTGAATTGAGGTGATCTGTCTCTTGTCACACAACCAGTACCACGCATTATTTTGGGGCTCACTAATTTCTACAAAACATTTGTGAATTGAGGTGATCTGTGTCTCGTCAGACATCCAGTACCATGCTGTATTTCGGGGCTCACTAATTTCTACAAAACATTTGTGAATTAAGGTGATCTGTCTCTTGTCACACAATCAGTACCACGCATTATTTTGGGGCTCACTAATTTCCACAAAACATTTGGGAATTGAGGTGATCTGTGTCTCATAGTTACATAGTTACATAGTTACATAGGCTGAAAAAAGACATGCGTCCATCGGGTTCAGCCTCTCCCACATAACCTACTGCTGTTGATCCAAAAGAAGGCAAAAAACCCAGTCTGAAATGCTTGCCAATATGCAACATACTGGGAAAAAATTCCTTCTTGACCCCAGAATGGCAGTCAGATTTCTCCTTGGATCAAGAAGCTTTTACCCACATATTAAATATTATATCCCTTAATATTCTGTGTCTGCAGGAAGTCATCCAGTTGTTTTTTAAAAGTCTGTACAGACTCTGACCCAACCACCTCAACAGGGAGAGAATTCCACAGCTTTATTGTTCTCACCGTAAAATAACCCTTCCTATGCTTTAAGCTAAATTTTCTTTCTTCCAGTCTAAATGGATGACCCCTTGTCCTATGTATAGTCCTGTTAATGAATAGGTTATCAGACAATGGTTGATAATGGCCCCGTATATATTTATATAAGGTTATCAGATCCCCTCTAAGGCGCCTTTTCTCTAAACTAAACAGGTTTAAGCTTGTTAGTCTTTCCTCATAACTTAACCCTTCCATCCCCCTTATTAATTTAGTTGCCCGTCTCTGCACTTTTTCTAGCGATATAATATCTTTTTTCAAGACAGGTGCCCAAAATTGCACGGCATATTCAAGGTGCGGCCTGACCATTGATTTATACAGAGGCAAAATTATGTTTTCATCCCGTGAGTGAACTCCCCTTTTAATGCATGCCAGTACTTTGCCTTGGCGGCTGCTGTTTGACATTGCACATTGTTACTTAGTTTGAAGTCTATGATTATTCCAAAATCCTTCTCCTGCTTGGATTTCCCTAACTCCGTACCATTTAGGGTATAAATTGCTTGTGTGTTCTTCACTCCAAAGTGCATAACTTTGCATTTATCTAGATTAAATTTCATCTGCCATTTAAGTGCCCAGTCCCCCAATCTATCTAAATCCCTCTGCAGTGAAGTAACATCCTGCTCACATTGTATTACTTTTCCTAGCTTTGTGTCATCTGCAAACACTGATACATGACTTTCAATGCCTATCTCAAGGTCATTTATAAATAAATTGAATAGTATTGGTCCTATAACAGACCCCTGAGGGACACCACTTACCACTGGTGTCCATCTTGAAAATGTACCATCACACATTCAGTACCACGCTGTATTTTGGGGCTCACTAATTTCTTTAAAACATTTGTGAATTGAGGTGATCTGTGTCTTGTTACTGCCAGCAAGTATTTTGGGGGTCACAAATTTCTAAAAAACATTTGGGAATTGAGGTGATCTGTGTCTCGTCACACATCCAGTACCACGCAGTATTTTGGGGCTCACTAATTTCTTTAAAACATTTGTGAATTGAGGTGATCTGTGTCTTGTCACACATCCAGTACCACGCAGTATTTTGGGGCTCACTAATTTCTACAAAACATTTGTGAATTGAGGTGATCTGTCTCTTGTCACACAACCAGTACCACGCATTATTTTGGGGCTCACTAATTTCTACAAAACATTTGTGAATTGAGGTGATCTGTGTCTCGTCAGACATCCAGTACCATGCTGTATTTCGGGGCTCACTAATTTCTACAAAACATTTGTGAATTAAGGTGATCTGTCTCTTGTCACACAATCAATACCATGCATTATTTTGGGGCTCACTAATTTCCACAAAACATTTGGGAATTGAGGTGATCTGTGTCTCGTCACACATTCAGTACCACGCTGTATTTTGGGGCTCACTAATTTCTTTAAAACATTTGTGAATTGAGGTGATCTGTCTCTTGTCACTGCCAGCAAGTATTTTGGGGGTCACAAATTTCTACAAAACATTTGTGAATTGAGGTGATCTGTGTCTTGTCACACATCCAGTACCACGCAGTATTTTGGGGCTCACTAATTTCTACAAAACATTTGTGAATTGAGGTGATCTGTCTCTTGTCACACAACCAGTACCACGCATTATTTTGGGGCTCACTAATTTCTACAAAACATTTGTGAATTGAGGTGATCTGTGTCTCGTCAGACATCCAGTACCATGCTGTATTTCGGGGCTCACTAATTTCTACAAAACATTTGTGAATTAAGGTGATCTGTCTCTTGTCACACAATCAATACCATGCATTATTTTGGGGCTCACTAATTTCCACAAAACATTTGGGAATTGAGGTGATCTGTGTCTCGTCACACATTCAGTACCACGCTGTATTTTGGGGCTCACTAATTTCTTTAAAACATTTGTGAATTGAGGTGATCTGTCTCTTGTCACTGCCAGCAAGTATTTTGGGGGTCACAAATTTCTACAAAACATTTGTGAATTGAGGTGATCTGTCTCTTGTCACACTTCCAGTACCACGCAGTATTTTGGGGCTCACTAATTTCTACAAAACATTTGTGAATTGAGGTGATCTGTCTCTTGTCACACAACCAGTACCACGCATTATTTTGGGGCTCACTAATTTCTACAAAACATTTGTGAATTGAGGTGATCTGTGTCTCGTCAGACATCCAGTACCATGCTGTATTTCGGGGCTCACTAATTTCTACAAAACATTTGTGAATTAAGTGATCTGTCTCTTGTCACACAATCAATACCATGCATTATTTTGGGGCTCACTAATTTCCACAAAAACATTTTTGGGAATTGAGGTGATCTGTGTCTCGTCACACATTCAGTACCACGCTGTATTTTGGGGCTCACTAATTTCTTTAAAACATTTGTGAATTGAGGTGATCTGTCTCTTGTCACTGCCAGCAAGTATTTTGGGGGTCACAAATTTCTACAAAACATTTGGGAATTGAGGTGATCTGTGTCTCATCACACATCCAGTACCACGCAGTATTTTGGGGCTCACTAATTTCTACAAAACATTTGTGAATTGAGGTGATCTGTGTCTCGTCACACATCCAGTACCACGCATTATTTTGGGGCTCACTAATTTCTACAAAACATTTGGGAATTTAGGTGATCTGTGTCTCGTCACACATCCAGTACCACGCATTATTTTGGGGCTCACTAATTTCTACAAAACATTTGTGAATTGAGGTGATCTGTGTCTCGTCACACATCCAGTACCACGCTGTTTTTTGGGGCTCACTAATTTCTACAAAACATTTGTGAATTGAGGTGATCTGTGTCTCGTCACTGGCTGCCAGCTATCAGTGTGTCTCACTGAGTTATACCAGAGTTCTTTAAATCTTTATACTAGAGTTGAATCAGAGTTCTGTATATATTAATCTATATATCACTCACCATGTCTGAAAGAACAAAAAGGACAGGCAAATGCTCCCAGACACAGATAAGAGGGCAAGCAGCCCCTGTGTCGGGAGGCTGTGCCTCTGGTCGTGGTGGACGTGGCGCATCCTCTGCAGGGGTACGCTTGTCCTTTCTAACTGGTGCTGGCCGTCTTAAGCAGCAGCAACATACAGAGGACTTGCAAAACAGAGGTGTAGCGATAACAATGTCCTTCTTGAGTATGATGGATTTCAAAACTTTTCGTAATCCTCTTCAGAGTATCCCTCAAATGAAGAGAGAAAAAGACATCATAGTGCGACCCATATATCACTTAGTGAAAAGGATAGATGAATAGATCTCACTCACATGAAGTGGAACCCTCCTGGTTCTGGGTCAATCGTTTTTAGGGTCGTTCACTGGCCACCCAAGTGCCCCTCTTAGAAAGGATCGGTTCTCCTGGCGAGGATAGATATCCCGATTATCCGGAGGTTACTGAATCCAAAGAGTCCACTCGAAGGGGCCCATAAAAAACTCCAAAGAGTATAGGGTAAATGAAAACATTAAAAATGTTTTTAAATGAATAAAAAATTTAATAACAAATAAAAACAAAAACATTAAGCCAGGCTTATTGTTTTTGTTTTTATTTGTTATTAAATTTTTTATTCATTTAAAAACATTTTTAATGTTTTCATTTACCCTAAACTCTTTGGAGTTTTTTATGGGCCCCTTCGAGTGGACTCTTTGGATTCAGTAACCTCCGGATAATCGGGATATCTATCCTCGCCAGGAGAACTGATCCTTTCTAAGAGGGGCACTTGGGTGGCCAGTGAACGACCCTAAAAACGATTGACCCAGAACCAGGAGGGTTCCACTTCATGTGAGTGAGATCTATTCATCTATCCTTTTCACTAAGTGATATATGGGTCGCACTATGATGTCTTTTTCTCTCTTCATTTGAGGGATACTCTGAAGAGGATTACGAAAAGTTTTGAAATCCATCATACTCAAGAAGGACATTGTTATCGCTACACCTCTGTTTTGTATTCCTATGTTGATGGTTGAGTAACAAGGACCATTTAAGTGTTTCAGCGATTTTCCATATATATCCGATCAGCGCTACATTGTGATTGTTTTTATTGTATACAGAGGACTTGGTGGATTGGCTAACCAGGCCATCCGAGTCCTCCGAGTTCTCTGCCAGCCAGGCTTCTAGTGCTTTACAGTCCACCTCAGCTGCCAAAGCATCTAATGCAGCCTCCATGTCCACAGTTACTCCTGCCATAGCCTCGCTATCACACACGGAGGAGTCAGCTGAATTGTTTGACTACAATGAGAGTGACATGCTGCTTGAGGATGCGCAGCAAGTACAGTGCTCTGATTCAATCTCTGAGGTTGAGCAAGGGAGTATAATCAACCTAAAGGAAGGGGGTGCCAGTGATGACACACAAATAACTGGCACTCATGTTGCCCCAGCAGCTGCAGCATACTGCCAAGTTGGCTCCAGTAACGAGGAGATAGGGGGTGAAGATGACAATGATGATGAGGTCACGGACTCCACCTGGGTGCCAGATCGAACAGAGGAATCAAGTGAGGAGGAGGGGGAGGAGGAGGCACAGCAAACACGAGGCACAACATCCTCTGTGACCAACCATAGCACTAGCCAGTCCAAGGCATCACATGTCAGAGCTGCTCCGGTGCAGAGTGCTGTTGTCTCAAAGAACACATGCAGGAAGTCTGTTGTCTGGGAGCTCTTTAAGAAATGTGCAGTAGAGCACAGCGTTGCAATTTGTAATCTATGTCAGATGAGGCTTAAGCGTGGGACAGATACCGGACACTTGGGTACCACGAGCTTGAGGCGACATATGAACAAGTGCCACACATCCCGTTGGCGCAAAACTTTGCGTAGGTCCTCCTCCTCCTCATCTGTCTCTACCCCCACTGTATGTCCTGCCATGTCATTGCCTACAACCTCCACCGACAGGGATGATGCTACAGTAATGGATGTACCAGGTCCTTCCTCACAATGTGACATCATCCCAGTAGTTGAAGATTTACGCAGTCAGATTACGTTGCCGCAGCTGCTGCAGCGAAAGAAAAAATATAGTCCCAACCATCCCCAAGCACAACGTCTAAATGCCAGCTTAGCAAAATTACTCGCATTGCAGCTGCTGCCTTTCCAGCTGGTGGACTCTGTTCCCTTCCGTGAATTTGCTGAATGTGCTGTACCACAGTGGCAGGTTCCAAACGCCATTACTTTTCACGCAAGGCCATTCCAGCACTATACCAGCACGTGGAAGACAATGTTATCCAGTCATTGGGAAAGGCAGTCAGCAGCAAGGTGCATGTGACTTTAGACATGTGGTCCAGCAAGCATGGACAGGGTCATTACATTTCCTTCACGGCACACTGGGTAACTCTGATTGCAGCTGGGAGTGATCCAAGACGGGGCTCTGTGCTGGAGCTTGTTCATCCACCACGCCTCCAGAAAGCTGCTTGTATGAGGTCTGTCTGCTCCACCACCACCACCTCTTACTCCTCCTCCTCCTTCTCTGTCTCTGGCGAAGTGGCAGTTAAACCGACGCCTGACAGGGTCTACCCAATGGCTCAAGCAAAAAGATGCCATACTGTGCTTGAGCTGGTTTGTTTAGGGGACAGGAGCCACACCGGGTCAGAAATTTTGTCAGCTCTGCAGGGGCAGGTGCAGAGATGGTTAACACCATGCCAGCTTGAGCTGGGAATGATCATCTGCGATAATGGCAGCAACCTTCTCTCCGCCCTACGCAAGGGGTAAATTGACGCATGTACCATGCCTAGCACACGTCCTAAATCTGGTGGTACAGCGTTTCCTAACCAAGTACCCAGGGCTGCCAGAGCTTCTCATCCAGGCAAGAAAAGTCTGCAGCCACTTCAGACGGTCATTCCCAGCAAGCGTTTGCCTGGCAGAAATTCAAAGAGAATTCCACCTTCCCACAAACCGTCTGATCTGTGACATGCCCACCAGGTGGAACTCGACATTAGCAATGCTGCAGCATATGCACAAGCAGCAGAGGGCCATCAACGAGTACCTGTGTGAGTATGGCACAAGGACAGGTTCAGGTCAACTTGTTTTTTTCCCCCCCCGCAGTGGCTGATGATCAAGGATGCATGCACTGTACTGTCACCATTTGAGGAGGCAACGAGGATGGTGAGCAGGGACTGTACATGCATCAGTGACACAATTCCTTTAGTGTTCCTGCTGGAGCACACTCTGCGGGGAATTATAGATGTGGCTCTAGAGGCAGAGCAGCGGGAGGAAGAGGATGCCTTCCCTAGCTCTCAAGGCCCCAGTCTTTCCGCAGACAGCATTCTAGCAGGTCCTACTCAGATCAGACAGGAGGAGGACGAGGAATATTTAAGTAGTGGGGGCATTGAAGGTGGGGATTCCTCAAGGGAGGGTTTTGTGTGCCCAGAAACCGAAGGGCTAGTGCGTGGCTGGGAGGAGGAAGTGCACGATACGGTCATCCTCATTGACCAGGAAGACTCGGAAGCTAATGCCACCTCCAACCTACGCTGCACGGGCTCCCTAATGATGCAAAGCCTGCTAAAGGACCCCAGGATTCGTGCTATCAAGGAGAGGGATCATTACTGGTTGGCAACCCTTCTTGATCCACGATACAAGGGGAAAGTTGCAGAGCTCATCCTGCCCGCACAGGGGAGAGGAGCCAGAAAAAAAACTTGAGGACGCTCTAAAGCGACACTTGTGTAACATCTTTCCAGGCACTGGTAGATTACCAAGTGCTGACACACGTGCTTCTGAGGCTGCGAGTGATCAGAGGAATAGCGGTGAAGGCCAGGGCCGCTTGACTGATGCTTTTTTAATTTTTTTTAGTCCTCGACGCCCAAGGACGTCAAATGTAGGCACCCATTGCCAGCGTCTTCACCATATGGTGCAGGGCTACCTAGGGGCAAGGGCAGACCTTGATACATTTCCAGCAGATGATCCACTTGCTTACTGGGTGTTGAGATTGGATCACTGGCCAGATCTTAGCCAATATGCTATGCAGCTACTAGGTTGCCCTTCATCTAGCTTGCTTTCCGAAAGGACGTTCAGTGCCGCTGGAGGTTTTGTCACAGACAAAAGAGTGCATCTGTCCACCGACTCTGTAGACCGGCTGACATTTATAAAAATGAATCAGTCCTGGATCAGCAGCTATCAATCCCCTGATGCTGAAGTAATGGAATAGATCGGGGATGTCCTCTTCTGCATTCACAAAACCTCCAGCACTGAACTCTTCCACAATACCACAAAAGGGTTACGGTGTGAAGGCACTTGCTGCCATGAAAGGCACAATATTTGGCTGCACTGACGCCTGTGCCAGATTTATATCATTTTAATTTTTTGAACCGCAGGGTCCAACCCTGCACTCTTCCACAATATCACAGAGGGGTTACTGTATGATGATACTTGCTGGCCTGGCATTAAAGGCACAATATCTGGGTGCACTGACACCCATTAACAGATAAAAAAAAACACTTTTCAATATAGGACCACATGGTCCACCCCTGCACTCTTCCACAATACCACAGAGGGGTTAGGCTAGGGTCAGATGAGCACATTTTGTACAGACTGTGCGTCCGTGCAGTACGGACGTACTTACTGACTGACAACAAGGTAGTGGCCACACAGTCGGTTTTTTTCACTGACGTATTTTTTGACTGCTGTAGCAGGGAAAATAAATTACAATGAAAGAACATTCTGTCCGTCAAAAATGCTGGACGTATAAATGCAGTCCGTCTGACCTTGTTGCATCACTCACACACAAAGCTATGCGGACGTTGTGGACGTGGCGCACTCTGCATGTCCGTTCTAGCAGTATTACGTTCTTGCCTAACCTGCGTCCGTTTGCAGCGTCCGTCAGCCCCCGCACTTCTGTGCGGACATACTTCGTGTGTGTGGCTCCATTTAACACAATTGTATGCTATCACGGACGTACTTATGTGTGGGCAACACGGACGTTAACACTACGTTCGTCTGACCCCAGCCTTCCTGTATGATGATACTTGCTGGCCTGGCATTACAGGCACAATATCTGGGTGCACTGACGCCCATTACCAGATAAAAAACTTTTCAATATAGGACCACATGGTCCACCCCTGCACTCTTCCACAATACCACAGAGGGGTTACTGTATGATGATACTTGCTGGCCTGGCATTACAGGCACAATATCTGGGTGCACTGACACCCATTAACAGATAAAAAACTTTTCAATATAGGACCACATGGTCCACCCCTGCACTCTTCCACAATACCACAGAGGGGTTACTGTATGATGATACTTGCTGGCCTTGCAGTCTTGCACCAAAGGCAGAATATCTGGGTGCACTGACGCCTTGACCAGAATCATATCTTTTCAATATAGGACCAAATGGTCCACCCCTGCATTCTTCCACAATACCACAGAGGGGTTACTGTATGATGATACTTGCTGGCCTGGCACCAAAGGCACACTATCTGGGTGCACTGACGCCCATTACCAGATCAAAAACTTTTTAATATAGGACCACAAGGTCCACCCCTGCACTCTTCCACAATACCACAGAGGGGTTACTGTATGATGATACTTGCTGGCCTGGCAGTCTTGCACCAAAGGCAGAATATCTGGGTGCACTGACGCCTTGACCAGAATCATATCTTTTCAATATAGGACCACATGGTCCACCCCTGAATTCTTCCACAATACTAATTCTTCCACAATACTACAGAGGGGTTACTGTATGATGATACTTGCTGGCCTGGCATTAAAGGCACAATATCTGGGTGCACTGACGCCCATTAACAGATAAAAAACTTTTCAATATAGGACCACATGGTCCACCCCTGCACTCTTCCACAATACCACAGAGGGGTTACTGTATGATGATACTTGCTGGCCTGGCATTAAAGGCACAATAGCTGGGTGCACTGACGCCTTGACCAGAATCATATCTTTTCAATATAGGACCACATGGTCCACCCCTGCATTCTTCCACAATACCACAGAGGGGTTACTGTATGATAGTACTTGCAGGCCTGGCACCAAAAGCACAATATTTGGGTGCACTGCCACTGACGCCTGTATCAGATTCATATCCTCAGAGGGGTTACGGTGTAACGGCACTGTTGGGGACGCTAAAGGACCAATTTTAAAGCACCTATTGTTACTTTCATCCAAAGCCTGCATATGTTTCACAATAATTTAGCCAAAAAAATCAGTAAACTTTTTCTGCGTGTACGAAAATGTCTCCTCTTTTCATACAGACTGCCGCCCCAAGCAGTTGTTTATGGATAGATTAAAGGAAAAGCATTTACCGTCATATAAAATGTAATTTTTTTGTTTTTAAGTGTTTCTATAAATCCTAGAAATCCGCCACTTCACGGGCAGGTTATGGGGACCTCCTAGGCATGATATTTGAAGGAATTTTTGGTTTTTATTCTTAACCCTTATTTCATGGAAAACTCACTGTCCCTTTAAAAAGGTTTTTTTTTACTTTTTGTTCTTGTTTCCTGTCCCCCAGGGCACTACCCGGACCCCATACACCTTTTATGGCAAATAAGTAGCATATATTCGGGCCCGAACAAATGGGAAGTTCGGGTTTGGGCTCGAACCGAACTCGGGGAGTGTTTGGCTCATCCCTACTTAGTACCACAGTTTAATGTGAACAATGAAACTTTTTACATACAGGGCAGAAGACCTCTAGCACAGAGTGAGAAGGACTAGTTTAATGATCATTCCTTATAATGGATGGGATACCATTCTAAAGAGTGCCAGAAGACAGAGGGGAAAAACTCATAGATAAGCCAAGATAAATGGAACCAGAAAGGAACATACTCAAATAGAAATAGCCAATTATACTGATTACAGAAGGCATTGTGGTCAAAAACAACAACCTAGATCAGGGATAGAGTGAACAAAGTCAAAAGAAGCCTGGTCAGAAACACAGGTAGAATCAACTAGACAAGGATACCATCAAGGTACCAAGGTCCATGCCGTGACAGGGAATAAGGGATAGAACCTGGATATATATAGCCAACCCTTTATGATGCCCAAATGATAACATAACAGACACCAGCTAAAGCAGCTGGCGTCCAGCATGCTGATGAGAGAGGTGCAGGAAGTATCAAAACTGTAAGCAAGAGTTGACTCGTGTCAAGGGCAGGCGACTCAGGTCTGGGTTGCAAAAATGACATTGGACGGATCAGTTTCCTACCAGAGCTAAGCCAAGAGTATATGTCATTAGCTTCCCTCATGCTAATTGTGAGTTAACAAAAAGTAATGTGCCTCTTTACTAATATTTCAGACCATGGGCTCGCTTTAGTTCAAGCAGACGTTAATAAAATAAATATCGCCAGTGTGCAGCCAATATTTTTTCTGAAATATCGAATGTTTCACTTGACAAAAAAAGTTGAGTCAAAATTAGAAAAACGCGTTGGTTCACAATATAATTGGCCGGTAAACAAGCCCAAAAAGCTTATTTTTGGCCAACATCATACAGATTTGTGCCTTTAAACATGACTCTTTGAAATGTCTAATGTTTAGAAAAAGATTGTATTCCTATTCCTGTTATTTCACTGCCTGAAAATCCATTTATCAACAGCATTGACATTTTTTCAGAAATCAGCATTCTGATAAATATGAATTGAATTGATATAATAAATATTGTCATTGAAAAGTATAACCATGAGTGCCGATCTTCCATCTGAATTTTTATCAGGCATCAAAATGCTTGTAAACCCGCATTTGAAGCTCCTGAAGCGAGTGAAGGCTGAAAATAGGCTGATGTTTGCCATCCGGCCAAATTAAATTGAACTCTGTGTTTGGCAGACTGACAAATCATTGATACAGTGTAATTACTGATACTATTCTTAAATAGTCTTGAACAAAATATTTCTGTAAAGGAATTAATCAAAAATGTTGTCAAATTCACAAACATGTGCAATACGAAACTATAGACAACATCACAGCACTTTAAATTTTAACCTCACATCCTATGTTTCAAATTTCTTTATTTACTGTATAAGATATTTTACATGGAAGGATATATTGAGATTTCTCTCGTTTTCAAGTATGTCCTGGGTTCAGCAACATTGAATTGTTACAGTTACAGAAATACAAAGTAATAAAAATGCAAGACATTGCAAAACAACATAAATATACAGATTAACAGTTAATAAATATGTAGGAAATATATTCATTATGTTACATGTTTACAGGTGCATTCCTTATTGAGGTATATTAATAAAGATCTCTTAAGGGACTTTAGACTGGGGGAAGATTCGATGGCGTCTGTGAGGTTATTCCATGTTTGTGGTGCTCTGTAGGAACATGAGGATCGAGACACTTTTTTTTGTATTGTGGTATTGCAAGTAAGGTGCAAGCCCCTGGATCGGAGGTTACAGGATGAGGGAAATAAACATTACACTGATTTGCCTTAATATAAATTGAGCCGTGATTGTTGTGAAGGCGTAACATGCTTTGCTCTTTAGCAAACTAGTCTTACTGTTTAAATCATTACTGGCTCAGTTGCATTTAACTGATATTTTATAGAACTAAGTGCAAAAACATCTTAATTACGCCTAAAATTTAGCAGACTTTAGATACACAATAAACTCAATACTGTAAATGTTTCATGCATTCTATTCTGGAGAAAAATAAACACTATTTTTTTGTACTAATTAACTCTTTCCATGCCCATCCAGAACTCAATGTCTGAAAGCGAATAGATTATTTCAAGCTGGCAGCAGCATGCTTTTGGAAAGAGGTTGATAAGACGAATGCAGGTGTCCACAGAGACAGATAAAAGAACAGCAGCCCATCTATGGAGGCTCTCAAGTAGCTTCTTTTATAATGAAAAGTGGTAATATCCAAAGGAGAGCTAAATAAAGAAACAGAATCTCAACATACAGCAATCACTATATGGGTCGTACCAGAAGAAGAATGAGTAAACCGAAAAGGCTAGTTTTGTTATTTTTGTATTATTGGATCGGAAACACAACTGACAGATAATACATAATTATGAATGTTTATAGGTATCTACTATTAACTCTCAGTATGAAATAAATGTCATGTATTTTATTATCACAATAGGTTATATTAAAAAGAAATGCTAGAAATTGGCATAGACTTTTTTCCAAACAGCAGAAATTTTAACCAAAGTTGTCTGAGGAATTATTCAGTATAACCCCTGAAAGATACATATACAATAATAGTTTATGGATTGCATGACTGCATTATGAATAACATGTTACTTAAAATGGTTGTTTAATCTAGGAATTAGTTCTGGTCATATAAAAGTACAGGGATTTCAGGAATTAAGGTTGGTTTGGAATATAAAGGATGGTGGAGACCACACAGCAGTTATGTTGCCTCATTTATTATGTTTTGAAATATGAAAAACAGTGGTTAAAACCAGTGTTTATACTTTTAAATATATATATATGTATATATATATATACATACAGTATATCAGCAGAAATAAAAGTATGAACTGTAAGAATAAACTCTTCGGGATGCAACATTCAACTGACTGTTCTGTGGAAATCTATGTAACTTTGAACCAAGTGAGTATTTTTGGCATGCTTGTTCTTGAGTTGTTTAAAAGTTTAAGAAACACAGAAACATGGGTAGTTGAAGATGATGATTATAACTGTTCTCCAGCAGTTATCTTTCTGACAGCTTTAAAAGTTCCATTAACGTTTCTTCTTGATTTGGAAAGCATTTCTTATATATATATATATATATATATATATAAAACAAACCAAGAAAAGAGCGCTCCAGTTAACACATTCAAAGACTTCAACAGTAGTTTATACAGTGACATATTTAAAGATTTTACCTACTTTTAAACTCCCAGAGCTTCTAAAAACTCTTACCCCTTTCAAGATTACAACAGTTCTTAACCCATTCAAAACTTTAACAAGAATTGTTACCCAAGCTCTGTTGGAAAATGATGGAAATTTAATTCACAATATATGGCCATAGATTGTAAAAGAATGTCAACAAACGCCAATATTTTGACAGGTCCTATCCTTATCACCTAATGATTGCTATTATGGGATCAACTCACTTACTGAGGACTGATTCCTTTCTGGAGCTCTCTGCAGTTCAAGGGTAACTAGGTCCTGTGGGTGGAAAACCTGTGACAGGGAGGGGTGCTTACCCAAGGGATGTCAGCCCTTTTCATAGAGAATACACAAGGAGAGTAACACTAAACATCTCCTAAGCACAGAGTGTGGGTGCTTCTCAAGACACCCCTCCCTGTCACAGGTGATCCAGCATCGCACAGGAGATAGGTTGTGACTCATTGCTGTTTGATGCTTTACCTCCAGGACAAATCAATACACTTTTAAATTATGGTGGAGGGCAAAAAGTGAGAGTAAAAGCCTCCACATAGCAAATAATAAGGTTTTTAATTGTAGAAGACACTTACACGTCCCAGCAATTCAGAGAACTGCTTTACAGAGATCATTTGTTACATATACAGTATATATATATATATATATATAGTCAATAAAGGTGTCTGCCTCTTGCTAAACTGAATGATGTTGTAAAAAATAGTTGTAATGTTTGCATATTTCTGCTTTAAAGTAAAACAAAAATATGATTTGTATTTACTATGCAGCATTGCATTACATATACTAATGTAACAAAATCCATTGAATTTTCTTGCACAGCTGCTAATTGTTCATTTGCTGCACACATATATTATATAAATTGTAAACCAGCATTACCTTTAGCTATTTAAATATTTTTTACTGAAATATCACTTCTGATAAGATTCTAAAGTCTGAAATATCATGGCAGGAATAGCCAGATCTATATCCTATATATCCTTATGATCTCATTTAATGCAGTGTCATTTATGAGAGTGATGTTCAATAAATTACAGTGCAATTTTATCTTGGGCTCCGTAATGTTTGATGTATTTTTCCCTGTTTTCTCTGTAGGCTAATCCCAGAACGCTGTTGGCTCCTACCTAGCCTATTTATTTCACATTTATGCTGCTATTCATACTTTTGTCACTTTAGATTTGTTTTCAGATTCACTAAGCAGAAAGTCAAACACTGATGTTGATTTATGAAATGGATCTTTGAGCAGTTCATACAGATATATTTTGCTCAGACCACATCCTCAAGGGAAGAGGAAATCAAACAGGCATTGTGTTCATTATATACATTTCAACATTCATTTAGGCATTGCAGAGTTAATATCATGACATGTCTTATCAAATATAAAAGAAACATCTTAAACTCAGGAAAAGCATATCAGTGTAAACCTGAAAAGTGCCAGGTGGCTGTGCAAATCATAAATCAAAACTTATTGGTCGCTGGTCGGTAGTTTCACACCACTGGATTAGTTTGCAAAGGCTAAAGGTCATCATTGCTCTCTCTTATCTATGTTCTGTGCACAATGATGGGCTAAAACATCCTGAATAGATGTTCAAGTGGACACTCTAGGCACCATAATGAATGTTAGTTCGAGTGGTTGTTGAGCAAGGACCCTGTCCCAGCAGGCAGTAAAATCACAGCACATAGGTTTGATTAGGAGTTCAGTCACATATATAGGGATGAGTTGTTCGGTTCAGACAGTTCGGAGTTCGACCTGAACTTTGGGTGTTTGAAAGTTCACGAACTTCGAACTTTTTGGGTGTGTTCGGTTCGAGTTCGAAAAAAAAATGAAATTTTGAAAAAAGAATAGAAAATGCTTAAAAAATACAAAAAAATCTAGAAATAAAGAGACTCTTTACTGCAGAATATTAAAAGCAACAGTTTATTAGATATTGAATTAAAAACTAATGTGTACGTGCAAAGATTCTCAACTCTAAATGACCTGTGTTTTTCAAACGTCATAACAACAACAGATGTTTTAGTCTGGTCTAATCAATTTGATACATTGTAGACTATACTGAGGGTGAGGGGGTGGGGTGGTGTCTGCTTCTGATTGAGATTTGAGAAGTGTTAATTTCCCTCCTAAAACTTCTAATATGCTGTATTTCACCGCTGTGTGCTCAGCTCATTTTTACCGCTTTCGCTCATCATGTTTAAACGCGATTTTAAAGCCACATTTTGTTAAATGACGACATGTTAGATATCGTTCTTTCCGGCAGACTCCGCAGATTCATAATATATCATTTTTATATGTATACGTCCTGTCCTGGCTGTATATTATGAAAAAAATGCAATAAAAATAGAATTTTTAATCATCTGCAGTGTGTAAAGTGTTGTTTTTTTTCACATTTTAGCACATGAGCGTTTGCGGTTATGTTTTCTATGGGGTGTGCTTGTACAAAATTTAGAAATGGGGACTTGTTACATTTTGTCGGGGGAATTACGTGATTTATAGCAAACGCACCCCATAGAAAAAAATCATTAGTGCATCATCGTTCACATTATAATTGCAATGTGAACAATATTGCTGCATTAATAAAAATAACACACAAAAAAATACATGTTTTTTTATTTTTTTTTATTTTTTTTACTTTATACCTGGTCATGTTGGGTATCATTCGAAAGGCCATGCTCAGGCCTTTCGATTTGACACCCACCATGACCCACTAGATGCCTGGAGATATCGCGGTTCAAATGAACCCCCTATCTCCACCAGGGGATTGGCCTGGGCAATATATTTACGCATGATGGGAGCTGGCCTGGGCAATATATATATACACGCATGATGAAAATTTGCAAAGGATAAGCCACGCAAAGTGAAATTTTGATGTGTCTGAAATTGAAATTTACGTGACAACTCTTATTTTTTTTTTCGTTAATTTATATTCGTTCAATACAGTTAATTTTAATTTGTTTAATAGAGTTAATTTAAAATGGTTTAATACAGTTTATTTATATTTATTTTACCTTTACTATTGGTGCTTTTCAAACTTTATTCTTAAGTAAAAAGAAATTTAGCAGTTTCATGGGTTTTTTTTGGGGGTGCAAGTAGCTGGTCTTGCCTAGGGCGCAAAATAGTCTAGCACCGGCACTGACCGCATGGTCCACCCCTGCACTCTTCCACAATACCACAGAGGGGTTACTGTATGATGGCACTTGCTGGCCTGGCACCAAAGGCCCAATATTTGGCTGCACTGCCACTGACGCCTGTATCAGATTCATATCCTCAGAGGGGTGAGACTGTGTAACGGCACTGTTGCCGACGCTAAAGGCCCAATTTTAGGCTAGGGTCAAACGAACGCATTTTTCGCAGCCAACGTCAAAAAGTGCGTCCGAACGCATTGAGGTGTTTTTCACGGAAAGCGCTTAAATGGTCATTCGATGCGCATTTTTGTGCGTGATTTTTTATGGATCCAAACCAGGAAACTTTGGGTGTCTGGACGTTATGTTGACCGGACATGAGCAGCGTCTGACGTCTCCTAATCAGGCACACACGCCACTATGCGGACACAGCGCACTCTGTACATCAGTACTAGCGGTTCAGCGTTCTCAAAAAAATGCGTTCATTTTCCACTTGCGTTGCGCGGTCGGACTTTCGTGCGGCCGTACTTCGTATATTGGCCATCATTGCGTGTCATTTGCTGCTAGTGCGGCCGTGATTAAGTGCGCCTAAACGCACGTTAAAAGTGCGTTAGTCTGACCCTAGCCTTAAAGCACCTATTGTTACTTTCATCCAAAGCCTGCATAAGTTTCACAATAATTTAGCCAAAAAAATCACTAAACTTTTGCTGCGTGTCCGAAAATGTCTCCTCTTTTCATACAGACTGCCGCCCCAAGCAGTTGTTTATGGATAGATTAAAGGAAAAGCATTTACCGTCATTTGAAACGTAATTTTTTGGTTTTTAAGTGTTTCTATACATCCTAGAAATCCACCACTTCATGGGCAGGTTATGGGGACCTCCTAGGCACGATATTTGAAAGAATTTCTGGTTTTTATTTTTAACCCTTATTTCATGGAAAACTCACTGTCCCTTTAAAAACTTTTTTTTTTAACTTTTTGTCCTTGTTTCCTGTCCCCCAGGGCACTACCCGGACCCCCATACACCTTTTATGGCAAATATCGAGCATATATGCCCTCTTGGAGGACACTCTAAAAACCGAATTTTCAGCCCCATTGACTTGTATTGAGTTCGAGTTCGGGTTCGGATTCGGATTCGAACATTTGGAAACAGAGAATGCGCTGAGGGCTCAGAAAGAACGACGACTGGGCAATAAGCATGGGCGGAGGAGGATATTAAATAGGTGAAAGGGGATGAGAATTGGTTCAGCGAGAGTTGGAGCTGTGAAATATGCGTGATTAAATCACTTGATGTTGGACTGTGGTGATATCACCAGAATGACACCCGGACTGGCCGGTGTCTCCACAAAAGAGGGTTTGGGATCTGGACTGTAAAGGGGGATGAGGGCATTATCACTGTGCTTCCCTTCCCGAGCTCTGGCTTGGTTTTCTTTTCCAAATATAACATTTTATTATTTTCAGTCAAAAATATAATAAGGAGAGAGTGGTACAGAAAAGGAAAAAAGGGGTAGGGAGAACAACAAAAACAGTATTTGCATCCATACAGAAATTACTAAAATGGCAAGAATACAGTACATAAAGCAGACTCACAGTACAATCACAACAATAATCTAGACATCTAGAATGGTAATAAGCGTGAAAATCATAATTTCACCGGTGTGAGCATTCCATGTAAACCAGTGGTCTTTCTTCTGACTAGGTGTACCCGCTAAATCTATGGGCATGCAATCTAAGTAGCGTATCTCCCCCAATCTAGTCTTACCCTACCCACTTTGAGTGGCATTATCATTTGGCAGCCAGAAGGGTGGTGGTAACTGACAGCAAATGGGTCAAGAACTGTTTCTGAAATTTAATGAGGGAAATAGGGAACATCTAAAGGAGGAGTAATTCAGGGGTCGGTGTAATCTCCAAACCTAAGAGCTCAGAACCCAGGGTGGCTATCTGTGCCGAGAATGGAGTCAGGCATGAACAAGTCCACCAAATGTGAAAAAAATAGCCATTCGCTTCATCGTACCTCCAACATTTATTTGAAGCGTTCGGGTTATAGGGATGTTCTCTATCTGGGGTGATATAGCAGTGATATAAAACTTTTTTATGAGCCTCTATCAGATATTCACACCTAAATTTCTTATCATCCAGGAGGAAACCGTCATCCCACTGCTCATCCATAATCAGCTTTCCCAAATTCAGTTTCCAATTAAGTTTTAATCTCCAGTTTACCGGGGTGGGACAGGTCAGAAGAAGTTGGTAAATTAAGGAGAAAAGACAAGTATTAGATGTGGAAGACACACAATATTGCTCAAAGGGAGTCATATTAAAGGACACCGCAGGTAAATGGAGCATGTTGCTACTGGATAGGATCGTAGCTGCAGAAAGGGGAAGTGCGAGTCAGACCCAAGAGAGTATTTTGTCTGTAACTGGGAATAGGGGATGAGGTCATGGGACGAGAACAGACAATTAATTATATTAATTGACTTAAGGTGCCAAAGTCAGGGATAAAAATTAGGAATCAAATGAGTAAAAATCGACAGGGGAGAGGCTAAGGATAAGGGATGTTTCCCTGTCAATACGGTGCGTGTTGCAGCCAATGTCTTCAATAATAGTTTGGTAAGAAGTGGACGTTGAAATCTTGGAGTCCACAACACCTTCAAAAAATCATGGGGATGAAAAGCATGCAAGGGAGGATCAGAGATGCCCATTGAGGGGGACCAACATCCGATAAAACACATCCGAGATTTGTCTTTAATGTAGCTTTATAATATAATAATATATTCGGGAGGCGCAGACCTCCCCATACAACAAGTTGATGTAAGATATTCAGTTTAATTCTTCCTTCCGTCCTCTCCATATAAACCTAGAAATATTCGAGAGTGCAGCCGCAAAGAAAGACAAGGGGGTAGCCAAAGAGATAGCTCTAAAGACATACAGCAATTTATATAGTAACATAATTTTATTTGTGTGTGTCCTACTCACCCAAGATATCTCCACCTTGGACCAGCGATGACATAGAATATTAATTAGAGTAAGCATAGGTTTGTAGTTTAGTGCAAAGAGATGAGATGCAGGGAAAGCTAATTTAATACCTAGATATGTTAGGGAGCGGGTACCCCAGTCATAAGGGTAGAGGCTTTGAAGAGTGGTCAGGTCGGAGTCAGGGATAGCATATGGTAGTGCTTGGGTCTTATGAACATTAATCTTGTGATATGACAATCTTCATATTCTTCTAAAACTGTATGAAGAGCAGGCAGGGATGTGAGTGGGTTAGTCAATGTCAGTAAAATATTGTCAGCAAACAGAGTTTGTATGAAAAGGGACCAACCAAAATGCCCTCCCACGCATCGGACTGTCTAAGAGCCTGAGCAAGGGGTTCAAGTGATAGCGCACATACAGTTGTGTTCAAAATTATTCAACCCCCACTGAAATTCAGTGTTTTGGCCAGTTTGACATTGATTTTGATCATTCAGTCATCTTGCTTACAATTAAATCAAAGAGGCACGTGTAGGTCAGACAAATATAACATAACATTTATAATGAAATAACCACAAATGTCTTTTCTGTGCTCACATCATTATCAGTTTTATTCAACCCCCAAGTGACATTCAATCTTAGTACTTAGTACAACATCCTTTTACAGTTATAACAGCTTTTAAACGTGAAGCATAGCTTGACACAAGTGTCTTGCAGCGATCTACGGGTATCTTCGCCCATACCATCATGGGCAAAAGCCTCCAGTTCAGTCACATTCTTAGTCTTGCGCACTGCAACTGCTTTCTTTAAGTCCCACCAGAGATTCTCAATCGGATTTAAGTCAGATGACTGCGATGGCCACTCCAAAATGTTCCAGCCTTTAATCTGCAACCATGCTCTAGTGGACTTGGAGGTATGCTTGGGATCATTGTCCTGTTGAAAGGTCCAACGTCTCCCAAGCCTCAGGTTTGTGACGGACTGCATCACATTGTCATCCAATATCTCCTGGTACTGAAGAGAATTCATGGTACCTTGCACACGCTGAAGCTTCCCTGTACCTGCAGAAGCAAAAGAGCCCCAAAGCATGATTGACCCCATGCCATGCTTCACAGTAGGCAAGGTGTTCTTTTCTTCATAGACCTTGTTCTTCCTCCTCCAAACATAGCGTCGATCCATGGGCCCAACCAGTTCTAATTTTGTTTCATCAGTCCACAGAACACTATCCCAAAACTTCTGTGGTTTGTCCACATGACTTTTGGCATACTGCAGTCGACTCTTCTTATTCTTTGGAGACAGCAAGGGGGTGCGCCTGGGAGTTCTGGCATGGAGGCCTTCATTATGCAGTGTGCGCTGTATTGTCTGAGCTGAAACTTCAGTACCCACATCTGACAAATCTTTTCTCAGTTCCTCAGCAGTCACACGGGACTTTTCTCCACTCTAAGCTTCAGGTAGCGCACAGCAGTCGAAGTCAGCATCTTCTTTCTGCCACGACCAGGTAGCGTTTCAACAGTGCCCTTTGCCTTGAATTTGTGAATGATGCTTCCTATGGTCTCTCTTGGTATGTTTAACATCTTTGCAATCTTCTTATAGCCATTGCCCTTCCTGTGAAGAGTAATCACCTCTTCTCTTGTCTTCCTGGACCATTCTCTTGACTTCACCATGTTTGTAACCACACAGTAAATGTCTAGAAGGAGCTGAGTATCACAGTCATTTTAAAGCTGCCTAATTGGTGCTTATTATGCTTTATTGCTGCTCCGTGACATCCACAGGTGTTTTCAATACCTGATTGAAAACACTTGAATGAACCTCTGTTCTTCAGAGTGGTAGTCTTTAAGGGGTTGAATAATTGTGTCAAAGAAGAATTCACAAAAGAAACATTTACTACTGTATTACAAAACCAATTGATGTCATTTTAGTTGCATATGGTTCTTTAAAAAGTCCTTGTAGGATTTCATTCTGAATACAATTACAGATGTACACTAAATTCCCTAAAACCCTTTACAGCATTGGGGGTTGAATAATTTTGAACACAACTGTAAAAGAGGGGAAAGGGGACACTCCTGTCTGGTCCATTCGTAATGGGAATCAGAGTGGACTGAAACCCTGGGATCACCACTCGTGCATAGAGTGCAGATTACAGTGACAAAACAGCCCTAATGAGTTCCAGGGGAAAGTCAAATTTGAAAAGTGTGTGTTCTAAGGATAATCAATGAAGTCTGTCAAATGCCTTTGTGGCATCAAGGAAGAGGAGTATTGTCGGTGTATTCATGTGCACTGCAGAATCAAAGTCAGAGCTTTTATAGTGTTGTCAGGACCCTGTCTAGTCCTAATAAAACCCACTTGATCATCAGCTACCAACAAGAGCATAATATCAACCAGTCTATTAGCCAGTATTGTGGCATACAATTTAGTATCTGTGTTAAGTAGGGAAATTGGTCTATACAGCACGTACAGGGGTGGACTGACCCAATCGGGCACTCGGGCGCTGCCCGAGGGCCCGCGGGTCAGTGGGGGCCCGGTTTTGTAAGGGACCACGGCGGCGGCGCTCCAGCTTCCCTTCCTGGGCCCCACGTGCACCCTGCATTGATGCCGCCCCTCACATGAAGCGCGTGCATCACGTGGGGGGTGGCGTCAATGCAGGGTGCACATGGGGCCCAGGAAGGCACGCTGGAGCGTCGCCAACGAAGCGGTTTGTTAGTGCGCCGCTGTGGTCAGAACGCAACACCCCTTACAAAACCGAGCTGCTGGGGTGAGTATATATCCAACCATGTGTGAGCTGGGCAATATACATCCATGTGTGAGCTGGGAAATATACATCCATGTGTGATCTGGGCATTATACATCCATGTGTGAGCTGGGCAATATACATCCATGAGTGCGCTGGGCACTATACATCCATGTGTGAGCTGGGCATTATACATCCATGTGTGAGCTGGGCAATATACATCCATGTGTGAGCTGGGCACTATACATCCATGTGTGAGCTGGGCACTATACATCCATATGTGAGCTGGGCAATATACATCCATGTGTGAGCTGGGCATTATACATCCATGTGTGAGCTGGGCAATATACATCCATGTGTGCGCTGGGCACTATACATCCATGTGTGAGCTGGGCATTATACATCCATGTGTGAGCTGGGCAATATACATCCATGTGTGAGCTGGGCACTATACATCCATGTGTGAGCTGGGCACTATACATCCATATGTGAGCTGGGCAATATACATCCATGTGTGAGCTGGGCACTATACATCCATGTGTGAGCTGGGCACTATACATCCATGTGTGAGCTGGGCAATATACATCCATGTGTGAGCTGGGCATTATACATCCATCTGTGAGCTGGGCACTATACATCCATGTGTGAGCTGGGCAATATACATCCATCTGTGAGCTGGGCACTATACATCCTTGTGTGAGCTGGGCAATATACATACATCCATGTGTGAGCTGGGCACTATACATCCATGTGTGAGCTGGACAATATACATCCATGTGTAAGCTGGGGCACTATATATCCATGTGTGAGCTGGGGCACTATATATCCATGTGTGAGCTGGGGCAATATATATCCATGTGTGAGCTATGGGGGGCAATATATATAAATGTGTGAGGTACTGGGGCAATATATATCAATGTGTGAGCTACTGGGGTAATATATTTCCATTTTTAAGCTGCTGGGGCCAATATATATCCATGTATGAGCTGCTGGGGCAATATATATCCATGTGTGAGCTACTGGGGCAATATATATCAATGTGTGAGCTACTGGGGGCACTATATATCCATGTTTGAGCAACTGGGGCAATATATATCCATGTTTGAGCTGCTGGGGGCAATATATATCCATGTGTGAGCTGGGGCAATATATATCCATGTGTGAGCTACTGGGGCAATATATATCAATGTTTGAGCTATTGGGGGCACTATATATCCATGTTTGAGCAACTGGGGCAATATATATCCATGTCTGAGCTGCTGGGGGCAATATATATCCATGTTTGAGCTGCTGGGGGCAATATATATCCATGTGTGAGCTGCTGGGGGCAATATATATCCATGTGTGAGCTGCACATTACTGTGGGTTTTATTGCTGTGGAGCTCTGTAATACGCTCATGCACTCTGCACATTACTGGGAGTTTTATTGCTGTGGAGCTCTGTAATGTGCAGTGTGTCAGGATTGTACAGTATCTTTTAAAGTGATCGGCAGTTTCCCACATTTTCCACAGGGACTTTCTGTGCCTTGGCACAGCCTTAGCTGCAATGAGTGGGTGATGGCTGCTGGAGCAGTGCGGTGGCCATCTGTAAGTATGGAGGGGGCACAATTCGCTGCTGGGTCCAAGTGGATTTTCAAAAAGGATATTTTCAGAAATGAATTCTTTAGCACAATAATGTACATGTGGGTGTTGCGTTGTAGGGGTGGGGGTTTTTATGGGTGTGGCCTCCTGTGGGTGCAGAACAAGGGGGGCCCCATGACCTCCTATTGCCCAGGGGTCCCATTAGTTCTCAGTTTGCCCCAGAGCACGTATCTGCTGGCGGAGTGGTCTTCGGAATGGGAACAATTGTGGCAGGTAGCCAGTCAGGGGAGGCTTGACCAGAGTGAAAAATGTGTTGGAAGGTAGGAAGAAGATGGGTGTGCAGTAGCTCAGGGAAGGACTTATAATAGGTAGCCATGAACCAATCTGGGCTAGGAGCCTTACTAGCTTTGAGAGAGGTAAGGACAGTGGAGAGTTCCAGAAGGGAAATTGGGGTTCACATTTATAATTGCTGAACTTCAGACAGGGCAGGGAGATTCAGGCATTGCAAAAAAGGGGAGAATTTCTGTCAGGGAAATTTGGTGTGAAGACCTATCATCACGCAGAATGTAGAGGCCAGAATAGTAGGCTGCAAAGCAATCTGTGATTTGGTGGGGCCTATGGCATGGGTCTCCAGTATCCGCAATCAATTTCTCTATTTTAGCTTCAGCCAAACTTTTACGAAGTTTGTTAGACATGAGTCTGCCTGGTTTGTTTATTATTGTACAGGTATAATTTGGTTTTAAGCCTCCGGGCCGTCCACACGTAGTCATGTTTATCCATTTCAGACAGTTGCAATTTAAGATCAATAAGAGTGGTCCATGCAACCAGGTCATTATGTGTCTTATGGAGGGAGGTAGCCAGGTGAATTTGATGGTGAAGGGTCAGCCTATGAGAAGCTCATTGTTTCTTAAAATGGGACCCCCATTTAAGTAGAACCCCACTGACCGCTGCCTTATGGGCTTGCCATAGAGTAAGAGAAGTCACATCAGGGGCATTATTTTCCCTAAAGTAATCTATGAGGATTTGAGAAGCATAATTAACCACCTCCAGATGAGACAGCAGAAACTCATTCAGTCGCCATGGAGAGCAGCCAACAGAGGCATACGATTCGGGAAGCGTCAGAGAAATAGGGGCATGGTCCGACCAGGACTTCCTAAATATTGTACACTCAGACACATTTCAGCAAGTCAGCTTTAAGGAAAAATTTATCAATCCTGGTGTATGGTTTATACGCCTCTGAATAAAAGGAATAATCATTTTAGCCAGGATGTAGGAGGTGCCAACTATCAAATAATTGGAATTCTGCTAGTAGAGCAGCAAATATTTGGACAGAGGAGCACAGGGCACGAACCAGTATTTCCAAAGATTGGTTAAAGTCCCTGCAAACAATGAGGTGTCCCGAAGAAACTTTAAACAATTTGACCAGGACCATCCTAAGAAATTAACGTTGGCCAGTATTGGGAAAATAAAAGTTAGGTATAGTGTATAGGGTATGATTGATATCACAAACCAGAAAAAGATAGCGCCCCTTTAGGGTCAACTATTGACCTATGAAGTTTAAAGGTCACATTTTGTTGAATCAATATATAGAAAAACTTCTGGCTTTAACTGGAGCCGTGGCATGAATGTGGTGGGAATAAGTAAGGAGATACAATCTAGGATGAGCGGACTGCTTAAAGTGTGTCACCTGGAGTCCGAAGAAAACACGTGTGTCCTTCGAGTTCAGCGTTTCACCTATCCCCTACTATGGTCGATCCAAAAGAAGGCAAAAAAACAAGTTTGAAGCCAAAAGTGCAACATACTGGGATACAATTCCTTTTTGACCCCAGAATGACAGTCAGATTTCTCCTTCAATCAAGCAGCCATTATCACATATCAAATCATATTACCCTTAATATTCTATTTTTGCAGGAAGTCATCCAGTCATTGTTTAAAAGTCTGTACTGACTCTGACCCAACCACCCCAACAGGCAGAGAAACCCACAGCTTTATTGTTCTCACTGTATAAAACACTTCCTATGCTTTAGGCTGAATTTCCTTCTGTCCAGTCTAAATGGGTTACCTTGTGTCCTATGTATAGTCCTATTAATGAATAGGTTTCCAGACAATGGTTTCTAATGACTGTTTATATTCATATAGAGTTATCAGATCACCTCTAAGGCCCTGTTTTCTAAACTAAACAGGTTATGCTTGTTAGACTTTCCTCATAACTTAAATATTCCACTTCCCTTATTATTTGGTTGCCCGCCTCTGCACTTTTTCTAGTGCTGTAATATCTTTTTTTTAAAACCGGTGCCCAAAATTGTACAGCATATTCAAGGTGCGGTCTTACCATTGATTTATGAAGAGGCAAATTTATGTTTTCATGCCGAGAGTGAATTCTTCTTTTAATGCATGCCAATACCTTGCTGGCCTTGGTGGCCTCTGTCTGACATTACCCAGTGTTGCTGAGATTGGAGTCGATCAGGGTTATTCAGAGAAAGGTGAACTTTTGGAGAAGTGAAAATCCTAGGTCAAAATTTGGCCATTTATCTCACTTTCCAAATCCGTTATTTTGACGTAGAATTTTCACTTCTCCAAAAGTTCTCCAGAGTTTCACCCTTCTCTGAATAACTCTGTTAGATTATTCCCAAATCCTTATCCTGCTTTAATTTCTTTAACTCAGCACCAATTTCATCTGCCATTTAAGTGCTCAGTCCTCCAATCTATCTAAATCCCTCTGCAGCAAAGTAATATCCTGCTCACATTGTATTGCTTGACCTAGTTTTGTGTCATCTGCAAAGACTGATAAAATGCCTATTTTAAGATCATTTATAAATAGATTAAATTTAAGTGGTCCTATAACAAACCTGTGAGAGACACCACTTACCACTGGTGTCCATCTTGGAAATTTACCATTTATGACCACTCTCTGTACTCTATCTTTTAGCCAGTGTTCTATCCAAGAACAAGAATATTCATCTAGACAAATTTTTCTTAATTTAAACAGTAATCTATTGTGGGGAACTGTGTCGAAGGCTTTGGCAAAGTCCAAGTAAATCACATCCACTGCGACCCCCTGATCTATACTTCTACTTACTTCTTCATAGAATGCTAGTAGGTTAGTCTGACTTGATCTGTTTTTCATAAAACCATGCTGATTTCTGCTAATTACATTATACCGCTCAATGAATACCTAAATATTATTCCTTAGTACTAACACCACAAATACATTCCCAGCAACAGATGTTAAACTCACAGGTCTGTAATTCACAGACAGACAATTTAAACCTTTGTTAAATATAGGGACCACATCAGCTTTTCTCCAATCCTCTGGTACAATTCCTGAAAGAAAAGAATCTTGAAAGATTAAAACCAGCAGTTTGCTTATTTCCACCCTCAGTACTCGCGGGGGAATTCCATCAACCAATCACACTTTATTTGTAAGTTTTTGTCAATGATTCCTCTGTGATAAATACTGATAAATACTGAAGAAGGATAAGCATTTAAAATGTCTGCCTTATCTTGATCTTCAGTTAATAACACCCCTGACTCTGATGTCAGTGAACCTACACTTTCACTCTTGGATTTTTTAGAATTTATGTACTTAAAGAATCTTTTTCATTTACTAGTTTAGCCCATCTAATCACTTTTTTACATGCTTTATTGGCTACCTTATATGTTTTATGGCATACCTCAGATTTATCCAGTTTAAATGCTTGAAAAGCCTTATTTTTATTTTTCATTACCTGTGCTACCTTCCTACCGAACCACATCGGTTTCAGTTTGTTTCTTTTATATTTATTGCCCAGCGGTATATATTTAGATGTGCATTTTTCTAGTGTTAGCTTGAAGATAATCCACTTATCCTCCGATTTGTTTCCCTTGAAAGAGTTTTTTTCCCAGTCAATGAGATTGAGAGCCTCCCTTATTTTAATGAAATTGGTTTTTTTTAATTATATGTTTTAGCATGCCCCCCATGAATTTGTTTTTCTGAGTTTATTTAAAAAGAAACCATATCATGGTCAATGTTTCTGCTCCCTTGATTGAATATTTGCCAAAAGATCAGCATTTTTTGTTGTAACAAGATCCAGACAGGCATCCTTTCTAGTTGGTGCTTCTACCAGTTGTCACATGAAGGTATCATTTAACAAGTTCAGAAACTGGACTGCCCTCGCTGAATTACTAGTCCCACTAGCCCAATTAATATATGCGAGTATTTAAAATCTCCAATAATTAAAGTGTTACCCAGATGTGCAGCCTGACTGATTTGTTCTAACAGCTATTCTCCCTCATAATAATCCAAATTAGGTGGTTTATAGCATATGCCAACCAATAGTGGACTTCCCAGTTTATGCCCCAAACAGATATTTACCCATAAAGATTTCTGTCCTTACATAACAGTTGTGCAATATTTGGCCAAAAATCATGGCTGATATACAAGCATAATCCTCCCCATTTCTTATGGTTTATATCCCTCCTAAACAATGTGTAGCCATATAAATTTACAGCCCAGTCGTGCATTTCATCGCACCATGTTTCTGTTATACATATTATGTCATATTCACTAGTAAATGCTATTGTCTCTAGTTCCCCATCTTGTTATTGTCATTTTCACCTCCCTTAAACTGAGCTGAATTCCATCCACTTCCTGTTCTGTCTACAATATGTAGGCTTTCATATCCCTCTCCCCTTACACTAGTTTAAAATCTACTACAACCTTCTAGCTATCCTATCCCCCAGCACAGCAGACCCTCTGCCAGGCAGGTGCAATCCATCATGACTATAGAGATTGTGCTCCAATGAAAAAGGAGCCCAGTGCTCTAAAAACCCAAAGCCCTCTGTTCTGCACCAAGACTTTAGTCATGCATTGACCTCCCTTATCTCCTGCTGCCTTTGCGCTGTAGCGCGTGGCATACGTAGTATCTCGGTAGTATCTTTTACTTTGTCATTGGTACCTATATGGACCATGACAGCTGGGTCTTCTCCAGCCCTCCCAATAATCTATCTACTCTGTCAGCCACATGCCTAACCTGGGCACCCGGTAGAGATCAAACTGTCCGGTTAACGCAATTAGATTACCTTATCTCTTAATAATATAAATTCCTACCACCATAACCTGTCTAGGCTTTCTTGAGCTCTTGATCCCTTCCATACTAGGAGGGGTGATCCCCGGCTCTTAGAGGGAGCAGCTTCACCCAGCACAGCTACTCGCGTGCTGATGCACCCAACATCTTCATTCAAACAGGCAAATCTGCTAGGGTGCAGAAAATCAAGATCAGCCAACCCTTTCCTCTCCCCCTGCTACCACATGGCATTGTCAATACTGTCTATTATACTGTTTCCAAGTATTAAAAATAATTTGGAACTGAAAAGACATGAAGTTGAATACGTGTAATATATTCATTCTATTATAAATAACTTCTGAAAAATATATGACATCCTATGAGATATGGGATTTATGTGTATTGTTATTAGAGGTTGAGGAAGAAGAATTTACTTGCAAGAGTCATACGGATTATTGATCTATGAACTATATTTAACACAACTGGGAGTTTACTCTATACCTTAATATATTTTTTATTATAAACAAGAAATATGTGCCGCTTTTCCAGTGACATTCCTGTAATTTCTTTCTTTTCCTTTTTATTTAGTGCTGCAATATATTCAAGGGGTTAAGCATTTGTTGGAGAGCTACATATTTTGATTCACTATAATTTTTTACAAAATCTTCAGGGAATTTGGCACATCATCTTTGAAAAATATCTCTTGTAATACCTTTGTACTTTGAATTTTCTTTTACAAATTCCAATTAAGAATGAAAATTGTAAACATCATATGCAAATTATGACACAAAATAACTCAATGGATGCCATACAAGGTCCAGCGCTGCTACAAAAGCACCTAAACACATACCAGGCTCTATTCCATAGTTGGCACTAATGTAGTGCCTTGATATGTTAGCGATAGCAACTCTTGGCGCCAACAAAAAAGCGTAAACACTGTATTGTGAACAGAATGTTGCCTTCGTAGGGGGTAGTGGTGGAGGATATTCCTGACTCCACTAATCGCATATGCATAAAAGACAGAAAAAATACCCCAGGCGCAATAGGATTATAGGTGTATAAATAAGTGCACTATGGGAGAGAAACATGTACAGTGCTTTTCCCAATAAGGTGATAATATAAAATCAAATATAATACCTGTGGAATCACAGCAGCTTGTATATATAGAATGGAGCCTATATTTGGCTGGCTCTTGTGGGGGGCCTACTAGTACTGTCTAAAGGTATCTGGGTGTCTGACATCTACTGTGGGTGATGTCCTACCGCTCTGGTCCTGGACCTCCAGGTAAAGGGTCTTGGCCAGGAGTAGACGGATACTAGCCTTCACTGGACAATGCAGCAATACTGTGTGTATGGATAATAACCAGGAAATCGTAGTATTATTCTTTTTAATGCATATAAAATATTAAAAACCAGATATTAAAAACAAATCTAAAAGGTCTTGTATCAGGATTCCGGGGTGGTACAGATATGTTTCGCTGAGAAAAATCGGCTCCTCAATCTAGGGGCCTACTTTAATCTAATAAAAGTCGGTGGGGCTGAAATGTTGCTGTTGATGGCTTGAATTCCATATATGAAAAAACATGTTGTGGGGCCAAACGAGTGCCGGTTCAGTCCCTTTTTATTATTCCTTACATGTCTGTCACGGGCGCACCAGGCTTGAACCAAGGAGGGCCCTTTATACTGGATGTTGTTAAACCCTTAGACAGGTTTGTTGTTGGGTTCTGCATCAAGCAGCCAACACACAGATGTTGAACACAAATGACCGAACAGGATACACACACAAGAGGAATCACTGCACTGGGGTAAGGTCCTTATAGTTGTCTTCTGAATCTATGCAGGATACAGGGCAAGGAAATAACACCACAAAAACAACAGGGGTAGGCAAGAGACCATAATACAAAATGCCCAGCAGCAACACAGAACCTTAAACTAGAAATGAGGTCCTTAAGCTGGCCTCTAACACAGACTACACAGACTATAATATGCTGATGGACAAATACACAAAGACAGGAAAACAGGACACACAGAATAGAAACAGGAATAGTCAAGAGTAGCCAGGGAGAGCAAGGTCTAGACGCTAGAGAAAAGTGTCAGCCATTTGCCAGGGGATAGAAAGCCAGGAGAACAAATCAGGCAAGCTGAGGTCGATACACAGGATATACAGCATACAGGGTACAGGGAGCAGACAAGAGAATGTTCAAGAATATAAGCTAATAGTCATACACAGAGTAGCAGAACAAAATCACAATAGCAGGCACTCAGTAAGTAAAGACTTATCCAGGAGCAGGGAGCTGATGTACTGGGTGCTGGGTGCTGGCCATATTTATGGAGCAGGGCAGGTCATGTGACCACAGGTCAATCAGCCACATGGAAGGATAGCTTGAACTGGCTAGCCCAAAAACACACAAGAGCTGACCCAGATCGCTCTCACCATCATGGGGCCTGGCTGAAACGTGGAATTGTGACAATGTCTTCTTTATGCCAAAAAAATACATCCCTTCTATATCATTCCAGTCTGCAAGTGACCTCTGTCTGTCGCTTGCTTCTCTAACCCATGCCTCCAAGACATTGCAAGGGCAGCAGAGCTCTTATGGAATGACCTTATCACACTGTCATCTTTCCTAAGATGGTGTAAGAGACAATATTTGAGATATAATCTCTCTAATTTTTTAACAATGATATGCAAATGATTTTCACAGATTTAATTATTGTGTGTTTCCAAAACTGCCATGTTCCTTAGTGTAAAGTAGAAGTCAACTTTTAAGAAATAAAATAATATAATCTTTAATAGCCAACATGCCTACTTCAGGCCGTGCTACTATAATATACTGTGGGCCTTATACACAACCTAACTCTATAATGGGGATGCTAAAGGGGAAAACCTGTGCCTACAGGTTTCCCTGTAGCATCCCCATTTTAGTGGGAAATTCCAAGGCAGGCACTAATTCAGCATCTTACACAGGAACCATGTACTACTCGCAGTGTTATTCTTGGTAGCGCTTTGTGCAGCTGCAAGTATCACCTCCTGGAGTCCATAGGACTCCATGGAGGGTTGCACGGCTCGCGAGATCGCCCAGCACCGCGGACTGATTGCGGAGGGAGACAGGGGATTATTTGTCCACAGTCTCACACTGCTCCTGACGGCAGGGAATAGCGGATCAGATCACTGTTTTCGCTGTGGGATGAGAGATGAGTATTGGATTTATTGGGGGGGATTTAGCTGGTGCCAATTAATTCTGCAAAAGCATTGCAAAAAAATCAGCTAACCCATCGGTGCAGTAATCAGCGTTAGGACTTTGTAGTACCTTACTTATCCTAAGGCTAATTACTGATTGCGCTCCCCATGTTAAGTATAGGGTGCGCAAAATCCAATAAACTCAAACAGCTACCACAATCACTGATACACTAATGAAATTTTTGACGGTTTAGCTTTAGGAAGGTAATTTCGGGGGCCTGCATTAAAGTCACTTAGCCTGATGTTAATGCTTACTCACCCTATCCCTACAGTTAGTGTTCACTAGTGCATAGTGCCCTGTATGTTTAAAGATTTCATAAACACCTGATTTAGAAAGAGAATATTGGGGCTTTAGCTACAAAATATAATCTTACAGTGCATAGCCCTTGCACAAAGGTGACGCATTCCACCACGACAGATCCAACTGCAAACAACCCAATGACTGCTCTTGTGACATTTACCCACTTAGTTTGTACTTCTGAGACCATTCAACAAATGTAGAATACATAGCTCTTCATTTTAATTAGTTTTAAAGATTGTTTGTACATAAACAGGTGAAACTCGAAAAATTAGAATATCGTGCAAAAGTTCATTTGTTTCAGTAATACAACTTAAAAGGTGAAACTAATATATGAGATAGTTCAAGCCGTGATTTTTCATAATTGTGATGATTATGGCTTACAGCTCATGAAAACCCCAAATTGACAATCTCAGAAAATTTAGAATATTACATGCAATCAATAAAACAAGGATTGTACATAGAACAATATCGGACCTCTGAAAACTATAAGCATGCATATGTACTCAGTACTTGGTTTGGGCCCCTTTTGCAGCAATTACTGCCTCAATGCGGCGTGGCATTGAAGCTATCAGCCTGTGGCACTGCTGAGGTGTTATGGAAGATCAGGATACTTCAATAGCGGCCTTCAGCTCTTCTGCATTGTTCGGTCTCATGTCTCTCATCTTTCTCTTGGCAATGCCCCATAGATTCTCTATGGGGTTCAGGTCAGGCGAGGTTTGCTGGCCAATCAAGCACAGTAATCCCATGGTCTTTGAACCAGGTTTTGGTGCTTTTGGCAGTGTGGCAGGTGCCAAGTCCTGCTGGAAGATGAAGTCAACATCCCCATAAAGCTCGTCTGCGGAAGGAAGCATGAAGTGCTCCAAAATCTCCTGGTAGACTGCTGCACTGACCCTGGACTTAATGAAGCACAGTGGACCAACACCAGCAGATGACATGGCTCCCCAAATCAACACAGACTGTGGAAACTTCACACTGGACTTCAAGCATCTTGCAGTGTGTGCCTCTCCATTCTTCCTCCATACTCTGGGTCCTTGGTTGCACTCATCAGAAAAGAGGACTTTGAACCACCGAGCAACAGACCATGTCTGGTTTTCTTTAGCCCAGGTAGGATGCTTCTGACATTGCTTGTTGTTCAGGAGCGGCTTGACAAGAGGAATTCGACATTTGAAGCATATGTCCAGGATCCGTCTGTGTGTGGTGGCTCTTGATTAGGGATGAGCTGTTCGGTTCGATCAGTTCGGAGTTTGATTCGAACATCAGCAGTTCGAAAGTTCGCGAACTTCAAACTTTTTGGCGTGTTCGGCTCGAGTTCGAAAAAAAATAATTTTTTTAAAACATATAAAAAATGCTTAAAAAATACTAAAAAATCTAGAAATAAAGAGACTCTTTACTGCAGAATATTATAAGCAACGGTTTATTAGATATTGAATTAGAAACTAATGTCTAGTTGCAAATATTCTCACCTCTAAATGACCTGTGCTCTCAAACGGCATAAACAACAGGTGTTTAATTTGTATTTGGAAATAATATGTGCTTCTAATTAGTCTGGTCTCATGAATTTGATACATTGTAGGCAGACTGGGAGTGCTAGGTGTCGTGTGTGGGTCTGTGATGGCGATGTTTCCATACATCCTACAAATCCGCCACTTCACGGGCAGGTTATGGGGACCTCCTAGGCACGATATTTAAAGGAATTTTTTGTTTTTATTTCTAACCCTTATTTCATGGAAAACTCACTGTCCCTTTAAAAATGTTTTTTTTTTTAACGTTTTGTCCTTGTTTCCTGTCCCCCAGGGCACTACCCGGACCCCCATACACCTTTTATGGCAAATATCTAGTACATATGCCCTCTTGGAGGGCACTCTAAAAATCGAACTTCGAGTCCCATTGACTTGTATTGAGTTTGTGTTCGTGTTCGAGTTCGAATTCGAACTTTTGAGAAGTTCGTGTTCGAATGCGAACCGAACTCGGGGGTGTTCGGCTCATCCCTACTCTTGCTGCACTGACTCCAGCCTCAGTCCACTCCTTGTGAAAGTCCCCAACACTTTTGAATGGCCTTTTCCTGACAATCCTCTCCAGGCTGCGGTCATCTCTGCAGCTTGTGCACCTTTTTCTTCCACACTTTTCCTTTCCACATAACTTTCTATTAATGTGCTTTGATACAGCACTTTGGGAACATCCAACTTCTTTTGCAATTACTTTTTGAGGCTTTCCCTCCTTATGGAGGGTGTCAATGATGGTTTTCTGCACAACTGTCAGGTCAGCAGTCTTTCCCATGATTGTGATTCCTACTGAACCAGACTGAGACACCATTTAAAGCCTCAGGAACCGTTTGCAGGTGTTAGGACTTAATTAGCTGATTAGAGTGGGACATTTTGAGCCTAGAATATTGCACCTTTTCACAATATTCTAATTTTCTGTGATTGTGGATTTGGGGTTTTCATGAGCTGTAAGCCATAATCATCACAATTATGACAAATCACGGATTGAACTATCTCATATATTAGTTTCACCTTTTAAGTTGCCTTACTGAAATAAATTAACTTTTGCACGATATTCTAATTTTTCGAGTTTCACCTGTGTGTGTATATATATATATATATATATATGTACACACAATGTTAATCAACATAATTTCAAGAGTACTGGATCCATGAACGATCACTGTGAATACCGAAAATGGCGGAATGCATGCATAAAGCAAACAAAAATGGCCAAAGCCCAATACTTCAATGAAAATCTAAACAATAACATATCAAACCCGAGAAATTTTTGGAAAATCATTAATAACATACAATCGCCCCCTGTCCACTCCCATCCAGCTGCTGTCAAAGTAAACAACCAAATCCTGCAACACCCCCTAGATGTAGCAAATGCCTTTAATAACTATTTTGTTGTATGCGCCAACACCCTGATTGCTAAGCTAGCAATTGAAACACATTCAGAAACGCAGCACACAAGTCAGATCCTTCCAACTGTGCAAAAACCCTGTATCACAGAGAAATTCAGTTTTAGACCGGTGCCTGTCAGTGCCATTACTAAATTTCTCTGTAACCAAAAAATGAGACACCAGTCAGGACCTGACCAAATCCCAGCAATGCTGCTGAAAATCAGCGCGGCGGCAATTGCAAAACCTGTCACAACCCAAATCAATGAATCACTGGCGACTGGATATATACCCAAACTCTGGAAGACTGCAAGAGTGGTACCGATCCATAAAAGTGGAGACAATACTTTGGTATCCAACTACCATCCAATATCATTGCTTCCTGTAATGTCAAAAATCCTGGAAAAATGTGTTTACACTCAATTACATGATTACTATAAGTATTGGAACTATTTAACCCCAGATCAATCCGGCTTCCGTCCAAATAATTCAACCACAACAGCCCTTTTAAAAGTTTCCAATGATATCCAGGCTGGCATGGAACAAGGAAACCTAACTGGAGCCATCTTCCTTGATTTTGCCAAGGCCTTTGACACAGCAGACCATGGCATCTTATTACAAAAACTTAAAAACTCTGGTATTGGTGATCGCACACTAACCTGGTTTCAATCATATGTGTCTGATCGGTCGCAATATGTGTCCATTTCTGACAGCACTTCCCTCCCCCTCCCAGTCACGTGCGGTGTACCCCAAGGCTCGATACTCGGCCCCCTGCTATTCACAATATTCATAAATGATCTGCCCAACACCTGCAAAGCCTCAACTGTACACATGTACGCAGACGACACTGTAATCTATACCAGCAAACCAGATCTCCCACAGCTGGAGGCCGTGCTGCAAGACCAATTCACAGAGGTAGAAAAGTGGATCAGAGATAAACTTTTTCTAAATGCTGACAAAACTGTTACAATGCTCTTTGGAACAGCACCTAAACTACACAAATTGCAAACACCCCATCTATGTGTCAGGAGAAAATCAAATGGCACACTGACCACAGTCACTTCTTGCAAATATCTAGGTATGTGGTTAGACCCAAATCTATCCTTTGGCCCCCACATTGAAAAACTTTCATCTAAAATTTACCCCAAACTAGGTGCCCTGTACAGAAAAAAATCCTGCCTGAGCCCCGCAGTAAGAAAGCAGATTGTACAGCAAATGCTTATGCCGGCTATTGAATACGGAGATGTAGTGTATGCAGCCGCCCCGCAAACGCACCTCCAGAAACTTACTACATTGTGTAACTCATTCTGTCGCTTTGTGCTACAATGTAACTACATGACCCACCATTGTGACATGTTAAAAGAACTAAACTGGCCATCGCTGGAATCTAGACGCACCCTTTACCTTTCCAACCTGGTGTTTAAGAGCTTTTCTGGGAAGCTACCACCCTACCTGAATAGGCTGCTTCCCTCAGCAGTTCCCTCATCCTATAACCTCCGATCCAGGACCAGCACCTTACTTTCAATACCACAATACAAAAAGCAAGTGGCTCGATCCTCATTTTCCTACAGAGCACCACAATTATGGAATAATCTCCCAGACACCATCAAATCTTCCCCCAGTCTAAAGTCCCTTAAGAGCTCCATATTAACATACCTCAATAAGGAATGCACCTGTAAACATGTAACATAGTGACTATATTTTCTACACACTTATTTTCTGTTAATCTGTATATTTGTTTTATGTTAATTTCTTGCATTTTACTAATTTGTATTTTTGTAACCATCTTCTTGAACCCAGGACATACTTGAAAACGAGAGAAATCTCAATGTATCCTTCCTGGTAAAATCCTTTATAAATAAATAAATAAATAAATATATACATGTAGATGTACCAACTGAATGGGGTAGAGGTAACATCAATGCTCTATAACCAAGGAGACTCAGGTTCAAATTCCAGCCAGAGAACCTCTCCAGTAAGTGTCCTTGGGCAAGACACCTAACGGTAAATACTTGCCTATCACATAATATTGGCTGTGGAGTCCAGTGGTAAGGTCTCTGCCCTTTGACCATGGTGACGCAAGTCGAATCCCGGGCAGCACATCCTTCCAATACAACTGTAGAGAAGCAAGTCTCTACGTTATGAGAAGTGAGTTCAACCTAAAAACAGGGGCCATATTACATAGTTGGTGCTAACTTAACCAGAGCTGTTGTAAACTTAAAACCTCCATAGGCTATAATGGCTCTGGTAAGTTTACAACAGCCCTGGTTAAGTTAGCACCAACTATGTAATATGGCCCCAGGTCGCTGATCTACAGTCATGGAAAGCAGACTCGATCTCATGCAAAAGTTGTCACCAGCGAGTGTCCTTGGGCAAGACACCCAACAATATGGATGCTCCTACCTCACAAAATACTTGTATTTCTCATAGATTGTAAGTTCACATGGGAACAGGGTCCCCCTGAATCAGGTCACCAATCCATGTGTGGTATATCTAATGTAACTCCTTGTACACTGATCTTGTAAAGTGCTGCAGAACTTTATATAAATAAAAGATATAAAGATATATCAGTTGTGTTAAAAAGTGTTGGCCCTTCCTGATTTTTTATTTTATTTGCACGTTTGCTACACCCTTTTTTTTTTAAATGTAATTTTTATTGGGAAGTAGATGTGCCATACATTGAAAATCAAAATTAAACCATGGTGAATATAGGCATAGCACCTCCCAAAGTTTATCAACATAAATGAGTACTAGAAAAAGGGGGAAGGGGGAGAGGTGGAGAAAAGGAGGGGGCATGCCCAAGCCCCAAAGCAGACAGAGAAGAGGAGAAAAAGAGAGGGGGTGGGGTAGTGAAGGCTCTCGTTAAGTATACAATATTACCAGTATACGAGAAGAGAAGATCCGCATGTGAACCACATATATTCCATATGCAAACAATAACAGTAAAGACCGGATTCAGAGAAGGCAGTCCATCCGTTTGCCACACACTTTAATGTTTCAGATAATCAAACAAATTTAAATATTAGTCAAACATAACACAAGTAAACACAAAATGCAGTTTTTAATGAAGGTTTTTATTATTAAGGGATAAAAACTACATTGAAAAACGGCATGCTGTGTCTACTTGTGTTATCTTTGACTAATATTTAAATTTGTTTGATGATCTGAAACATTGAAGTATGACAAACGTGCAAAAAAATAAAAAATCAGGAAGGGGGCCAACACTTTTTCACACAAATGCATATATATATATCTCTCTCTCTGTTTTATATATATATACAGTATATATATATATATATATATATATATAAGAGAGAGAGAGAGTGGATAAGTAGTTTTAGTCCAGATGCCAAAAACTGCAGAGTATAGCAGTGTGTAGTGATACCTTTTTTTATTGGACTATCGTTACTTTTAAAAGACAGGCTTTCGAAAGTGTATCTCCCTTCTTCAGGTCTGGAAGCTATACTGAGCAAAATCATGGAAGGTTCCTCCTTAGATTCAGTTCAAGGCCACTTTCACCAATGTAGCAGCCCTTTTTACAGACTGTGCACTGGATCATGTACACCACATTGGCAGACGTGCAGAGGTACAAGCCCTTGATGTATATGTGGCATTATCAAGTCAGGCAGTGCTGCTGTCACATAAATGTTGTATGTGTGTTATTGTGCTGGGTAATGCTGCTGTCACATATATGTTGGCACAGTTTGCAGCGGAACTTGTTGCAGCGTGTGGTCCCATTCTGTATGTCGTCCTGTCCCTGGGTGACTTTGCCACAGACCAGTCTTTGCCACAGGTTTTTTATGGGCCTAGGATCTCTCATTCATTTTCTTGTTTGCCCAATTTGAGCGTACTATTTCACTCTCACTATTTACAACACCTAACCCCCCACCTTTTTGCCCTTTACTGTTCAATTCTATGATTTTGGTCAATATAGCTTCCAGACCTGAAGAAGGGCGACACATTCTTGAAAGCTTGTCTTTTAAGTGTAACGTTAGTCCAACAAAAAAAGGTATCACTACGCACTGCTATACTCTCCTGGTCTGGTGTTTATATATATACATATATTTTACTCAATTTAATTTCTGTGATGGTTGGCATTTCATCTTAACACTTTCTTGCACTTACGGAAGAAGATCTTTATTTCATATTAAATACTAAATACTTCTATAGTATAAGCCTCATTTCAGCCAACGTTTATTGTGTGAATCTCATGATTTTAGAAATCGTTATTAACCATTGTGACTCTAAGCTTCCCTGGTGCCGTGAAATGAATTGTGTTTTTTGGACCATGCAGAATATGGGACATACCATTTGTGTGCATGAGTGATTATCTTTCAGGGCCTGCAAGTTATTCCAAACACACTTACTGCTATCATTGTCCCTATAATAACCTTACTAAGCTTTAACGCATCATTCATTTTCAAGAAATCACATTCAAAAGCAACCATGTTAACCATGAACAGAAAAGTTTCCAAACCATCGCCCAATCACATTCCAAATCCCAAAAGCTCTTTGAAATTCAATAGCATATTTTCTCTCTTTTGGTTGTAATGAGATGGATGAAAAACAGCAGAATCCTTGCATTGCGAGTGAATTGAGGGTAAACTGATCTGGGTACCTTAGTGAACAAAAGAATGTTTAGGTGAGAATTATTACACTGCACTTTATTAGTTTTCCTCACTGAGATTTTTCAGTGATTGCGTGGCTCTTTTTATCATTAAACGCAAATAACGATAGAGTAGTATGTTAATTATAGTTAGTGAATTAAAAAAAAATTGAAGATAGCTTACAATGTTAAAAAAATAAAAAAAATACAAGGTGTGATGAGATTCAATTCCAGGACCTACAGACCAAGCTCCAGGCCTCACTTGCTACTGAGGAGGTGAAGGTCCTGCAGTTGTAGCACAGCATGCCTTCGGAGAAAGCCACTGAGCTTGCAGGTAAACATCTTGAGAACAACTGGCTCTGCTGTTGGTCGACTGTTACGGCAGCCAGTGCTTGGAAGCAGGGCTGGCCCATCCATGGAGCAGGGTGGAGCAATGGTGCCAGGCAGCCCTTTGTTAGGGGCAGCATTTTGCCACCCTGTCAAGGGGCGCGGCATGGAGCTCCCACCCTGGACAAGGCATGGCCCGCCTTCCTCCATCAGGTTCCGAAGCCAGGCTGTGCCCGCCCCTCTCAGCAGGCTGTCACCCGCCCTTCTCAGTGGGCTGAAGCCCGCCCCTCTCAGTGGTGCCAGTGCCTGCCCCTTTCATGCAAATGAAGTGGCACCCGCCCCCTTCACACGAGGGGGCTGACGCCCACGCCCTTGACTCGAGCGAGGCAGCAGGCAGAGCCCACCACTTTCAGTAGACCAGGCCGATCCTTTTCAAGCCTGCTGGCCTTGGCCAGGCCTGGAGCCAGGCCCCGGCCAGGTCCAAAGCGGGCCCAAAGCCAGGCCTCGGCCAGGCCAGAAGCCAGGCTCCGGCCAGGCCCGAAGCCAGTTCAGCGGACGACCAGGCCCGATCCTTTTGAAGCCCCCCCAGCCTGCTGGCCTCAGCCAGGCCCTAAGCTAGGCCCAAAGCAGGTTCGAAGTTCGATTCGAACATCGGCTGTTCGAAAGTTCACGAACTTCGAACTTTTCGGGACGTTCTCGGAAAGTTCGAGAGAAAAAAAATAATTTAAAAAAATGCTTAAAAGATCCTAATAAAATCTAAAAATAAATAGACTCTTTACTGCAGAATATAATAATAAACGGTTTATTAGATATTGATTTAAAACTGGAAATTTTTAACATTGAAGCCTTGTTGGTGAAACATTTCCCACTCCTTGTTGGTCAAACATTTCCCACTCCTTGTTGATAAAACATTTCCCATGGCTTCAAATCGCGTTTAAACATGAGCAAAGGCGGTAAAAATTAGCTCAGCACACAGCGGTGAAATGGCTCAGCACTCAACAGTGAAAGGGTTAAAAAAAATGTTCCCATTGTTTCCTGTCCCCCAGGGCAGTACCCAGACCCCCATACACCTTTTATGGCCAATATCTTGCATATATGCCCTCTTGGATGGAACTTTAAATTTTGAAGTTCGACCCCCATTGACTTGCATTACGTTTGAGTTCGAATTCAAACTTTTCGGCCATTCGGGTGTTCGAATTTGAACACGGGGGTGTTCGGCCCATCCCTAGTCTGTGTGTGGGTAAGATTGTGTGTGTGTGTGTGTGTGTGTCTGTATTTGAATGTGTGGGTAAGTTTGTGTGTCTGTATGTTGATGTGTGGGTAGGTTTGTGTGTGTGTCTGTATGTGGATGTGTGTGGATGTGTGGGTAAGTTTGTGTGTGTGTCTGTATGTGGATGTGTGGGTAAGTTTGTGTGTGTGTCTGTGGATATGTGGGTAAGTTTGTGTGTGTGTGTTTGTGTCTGTAGGTGGATGTGTGGGTAAGTGTGTGTGTGTCTTTATGTGGATGTGTGGGTAAGTTTGTGTGTGTGTCTGTATGTGGATGTGTGGATAAGTTTGTGTGTGTGTGTTTCTGTATGTGGATGTGTGGGTAAGTTTGTGTGACTGTGCCTGTATGTGGATGTGTGTGTGACAGTGGGCCCGGGATATGTGGCGCTCTGTGATACTCATACACACGGCACGTTACTGTGAGTTTACTATGAGTTTTATTACTGTGGAGCTCTCTGATACGCTCAACAGTGGTGTATTTTGTCCTAGGCCGACAAGGCCTAGGCCTAGGGTGGCACTTTCCAGGGGGCGGCGGCCTCGCTGCTCAGTGGGACCCGCCACCGTGCCGCTCAATGGGACGGTTGGGACTTGCCGCTCCGTGGGACCTGCCGCTCACGGCCGCCAGTAGTTGAGTACCCGGCCGCTGAGTGTTTCTGTCCCTGAGCTGCAGCGCTGGGAGGAAGTGGTCATATTCCGTCACTTCCTCCCAGCGCTCCACCATGCTGCAGACAGAGAGAGTGTGCTTGCAGGACCTCTTGGGAAGGAGAGGTGGCTTGCAGGACCCAGCCGCCAGCCCCCAGGTCAATGGGGGGGGGTTTAATGAAAAGAGGTGGGGGTGTAAATAAAATGAAAAGAGGTGGGGTTTAAATTAAATGAAATAGAGGTGGGGGTTTAAATTAAATGAAAAGAGTGGGGGTTTGAAATAAATGAAAAGAGTGGGGGGTTTAAATTAAGTGAAAAGAGGTGGGGGTTTAAATGAAATTAAAAGAGTGGGGGTTAAATTAAATGAAAAGATTGGGGGTTATGAATTGAAAAGAGTGTGGGGGTTTAAATGAAATGAAAAGACTGGGGGTTTGAAATTAAAAGAGTTGGGGTTATGAATTAAAAAGAGTGGGGGTTAAAATGAAATTAAAAGACTGGGGGCTTTAAATGAAATGAAAAGAGTGGGGAGGGTTAATGAATTGAAAAGATGTGGGGAGGGTTAATGAAATGAAAAGAGGTGGCAGGTTTAAATGAAATGAAAAAAGGTGGGGTTTAAATGAAATGAAAAGACTGGGGTTATAAATTAAAAAGATGGGGGTTTAAATGAAATGAAAAGAGGTGGGGGTCAATAAAATGAAAAGAGTGGGGGCGTTTGGAATGAAATGAGTTTTATTGCTGTGCAGTTCTGCAATACGCTCATACACAGTGCACCTTTCTGTGGGTTTTATTGCTGTGCAGCTCTTATACGATCATACAGAGTGCCCATTTCTGTGGGTTTTACTTTTGTGCAGCTCTGTGATATGTTCATACACAGTGCACCTTTCTGTGGGTTTTATTGCTGTGCAGCTCTTATATGCTCATACACAGTGCACCTTTCTGTGGGTTTTATTGCTGAGCAGCTCTGTCATACGCTCTTACACAGTGTACATTTCTGAGAGTTTTATTGCTGTGCAGGTCTTATACGCTCATACACAGTGCACATTTCTGTGGGTTTTATTGCTGTGCAGCTCTGTGATACGCTCATACACAGTGCACCTTTCTGTGGGTTTTATTGCTGTGCAGCTCTGTGATTCGCTCATACACAGTGCACCTTTCTGTGGATTTTATTGTTCAACCAATTAGAGCGGCTGTGATCCAGTATTCTTGACATGCGTGGCTGATCTTTGTAAAAATGTTTGAATTTAAACATTTCATAATTTTATTTGATTATCTCAGTAGATACAACATTTGAAACAGTATGCAAAATATACAGCTAGTAACTTTCCACTTTTAATATAAAGAGATGAAAAGATGGAGCTCTAAGAGGAAAAGGTGGAGCCTAAAGAGGAAGGGCGGGGTTTAACCAGGAAGAGGTGTAACCTTGACAGGAAGGGGTGTGTCAAATTTAAATTAGGGGGTGCACGAGTTTAATCAGGTCTAGGGCAGCACAAAATCGAAATACACCACTGACGGTCAAACACACTGCACATTACTGTGAGTTTTATTGCTGTGCAGCTATGTGATACGCTCATACACACCGCACATTACTGTGCGTTTTATTGCTGTGGAGCTCTGTGATATGCTCACACACTCTGCACATTACTGTGTTTTATTGCTGTGGAGCTCTAATACGCTCATATATGTCACGTGTTTTTTTTTGGTCAGGCAGCATTTCATCCTTCGCTCCAGGCAGCACAGTGGCTTGGGCCGGCCCTGCTTGGGATGGGAAGTGCAGTGCCAAGGCTCTAGTCCCCACAGACTGTCCAGCTCCCCAACCCTCTTCTGTGGAGACACCGGCCACTTCTTATCAGGGCCAGCACTTTCTATAAGGCTGCACAGGCATCTGCCTAAGGGTACGTGTGCTGCCGAGGGTGCAAAAATCCAAATCCCTGCTCAATGGCCAGGGATTCGGACCTCTGCCCTCTGTGCTTCCTCCTTATGTGAACAATACCGCTTCGTAGTCAGTTAATGAGGGTGCCCGGTACACTCTGATGAGGTGTCAGAGTGTCGGCCCCCTGAGTCACTATCTGATCTGACCTATCAGTTCACAATATGTGGCCATGTGACTTCTGTTCCTTGAAATATCCTAATGGGCACCTCAATCAGTCACAGGATGAGTCAGTGGTACCTATTTATTTTAATAAATTTATTTGCAAAACTTGCAAATTTCTCATTTATTTGCCTTGCGAAGGATCCTGCCGGGAGTTCAGGAGATCCGGTACTCCTTTGAAAGTCACCGGTTGCTGATTACATCAAGTGTCTGATTTAGACACCCGAAAATGTGAGTTTACTCCCTCTCATTTCTTTACCAATAAGTGCAAACTACGTTGCTGCGCTATGATATATTTCTGTTTTATTTAAGGGGTATATCCACGTTTAAAGATATTAAGTACTATCACCGTTGGAGGAAGTGCAGACTCTAGGCTGTGTAATAAGTCACCAGAGCCCCTGCCTTATCCATGAACCATGAAGGTAATCTATATACTGCTTCCACCTGAAAAACTGCACTGTGTCACTGCTCTTAATGTCTTTGTCTCATCCTGTTTACTATGTTATATTTTTTCATCTCTACTCTTATTCCCTGTGACAGACTTAGCTGTCTCTGAGGCAGTTTGAGGAGCCTGGGGGCTAGCCTCCTTCTTACTGACTATGGGCCAAGGTGCTATTGGGGGTTTGCTAAATGGATTGCCCAGGGAATCCAGGATTTATGTTGACTGTGTCTGTGTATTATTCCCTTATGTATTTTTTATAGTGTCATGTCGTATCCATAGTGTACATCCTCTCTCTGTATAGCGTAAATGTAAATGATCAATTGTTTTGAATGTACCTTCCCATTGTCCTGTTACTGAATCTGTTGATAGTATCTGTAATTTATTCATGAAGGGGGTTGTCCCTCAACTGTTCATAGCTGTATGTTTTAAAATAATGAGTCAGTCTTGCTTTTCACTCTAAAACACTGGTGGTGCCTGGTGATTTTAGGGAGATTTTGGGCTGAGAATCCTGAATGTCGGGGTCCAGCTTGGAGAAAGCTAGAGTTTGACAGAGGCAACCAGTCGGTGTGCCAGGTTGTTTGTCACATTCCCATTCCTGCTTAGTTGCAATTTTTTCTCTTGCTTGTTCTTGGTACATCACATCTGTCATTTAGGAGGTCTATTAACAAAGCATCAAAATTTAGATCAATTTGGTGCTTTTCATTTCACCGCGCTTCAACAAATCCATTTTGTCAAAAATACGATGAATTCATTATTTAGCAAATAGTCACTGTATTTTGCCAAAACTGGACTCACCAAAGCAGTTATCAGATGTTGACGAAAATTACCGAATTGGCCTCAGGGAATTCCACCAAACTGAAAAAAAAGGAGACAGTCTAGTATTCTCCTAATAGGAGTTTAAAACAATAAAAATGTTGTAGAAATGTGTCCAAATAAAAAAAGTCCTTTAAAAAATAATAAAGTCTGTTACAGAATAATAATAAAAAAAATGTCTTTAACCCTTTCACTGCGGACGACATGTGGGGGTCACAAGGTTTTAAATCTTAGGTGTTTGCTAAGTAAGTGGCATGCCTGGGAAAAACTGGTGTCCTCTTTTTAATGGCCTGTCCTTATTTTATCTCTCTGTATTCTATCCAAATTTTCATAAATTTTCATTTCATTGTAGCAGTTTGCCTTAAATAAGTCTCTAGTAAGAGATATGGAAATCCAGTGACCACACTTTTCAATATATATTATCTACCATATATTCAGCTCCCTTATGCCATTTTCATATGTTCTCAACCTACATAAACTTTTACACGGTGTTCTTTGAGTCTGGTGGTGGTGAGCTGTATCTGATATATATCAATTTCCTACAACTACTCCAGAAGGAGGCTGTGTAAAAGATAACATAATCTTGTGTCATCACATGCCCATTTTGTTCCTTTTAAATCTTCTTCTCCATGTGCTGCAGAAACAAGAAACTGTTCAACGAGTAGTATGAATCTTATTCACTATTGGTCTTTTATTACAATTTTCATTACAATTAGATTACAACAATCCAAGCATAAAATTACTCCATGACACGGCAACTGTGAGACGCCATAGCCGAGTGGGTGACCATAACACGCAGCACCAAGAACAGTCTAAACCAAGAGTGATACCAGTCCTGAAGCCTCCTATTTCTAGCAATGGTGGAGCACGTAAGTAGACACCAGACCAGATTAAGGGTCCTTAGTAGAGGCTGGGCTTAGAAGACGTCTGGTGTGAACTCCCACCCCTGCTATATATAAAGATATATATACTGTATATATATTATATGAACAGAATGACAGACAAAGGAGATCCAGTCCTTGAGGTGGCTGAGAGGCGGAAGGAAATGTAGTATAGGCAGTCGAGGTCAGTACACAGAGAGACTATAGAGTGAGCTCAATAAACAAGCCAGGGTCGATACAGAGGGAGACCATCGGGCAGAGTAACCACTACAAGGCCCCAAGCTGAAGGAGGACCAGGTTTATATAACTCAGGGTCCTCCCTTCTGACTGACCTCATTGGTGTGCATCAGAACATGCAAGTGTGATGATGTCGGAGTCATAAAGTTAGGGTGTCGCTACTCAATACCAACAAGTATATTGTGCCACCATTGCTATAATTTCCTAGAGTCCATAGAACTCCATGGAAAGAAATGCGACTCTATGGACTATTTGGACCCCCAATGCATCAGTTACACCTCAAAAACAAAATCGCTTAACACCAGGGCTTTTAAGCTTGTATTCTTTGTAGAATCAGCTCATGCAGAGAACAACAAATTACATTGGAATAGCATGTTCTTCTCTAACTATTTGCAAATTATTAGCTCCTTTAAACAGTATAGGAGACATTAATTTACCATACGGAACCTCTGATGTAGAGACACAAGCAAAGTGTGCAGCTTGATTGCAATAGCATTTCAATCCATTCAGTTAACTAGTATAATGTAAGTATAATGGTCTAACAGTTATACTAGGTCCATTGTTTGGTATGTAGTGGTAGAACCAGGGCTTTTTTTTAAGGGGGTACTCACCAGTACTCAGTACCGGCACCTCACCACCAGCCCGAACTAACAGGTGTCACATTTTCCCCGGTTTTGGTCGCGCCCCCTGGTGGTGAAGGGTCTCCATGTTTGTTCTCCTCGGTTTTGTATTTGGCTGTGCTGTCTGGTGCTGTTCTGGGGTTCTACTGTGATCTTCTGGTCTGGGGTTACATGGCCCAATCACACAGACCCACTCCCTATATATATACCAGCAGCACAGAGCCTCATTGACCATTTGTGGAGTTCCATGGTGGTTCTGATTCATGTGTTCTGTTCATGGTTCCTGGTTCCTGGTTCACGTGTTGCTGAAAAGCTTCAAGTCTCGTATCTGGTTTTGACTCTTGGCTTTCGTTTCTGGATATTCTCAAGTCTATTTCCCTGTATCGAGCATCTTGATATTCATGTGTATGACCTTAGCGTGTTCTCTGGATTTCTCTATTGCTTGTTCCTTGTATTATTGTATGCTAGTGCAGTTGCCAACCTCTGCTAGTTTTGACCATTTCTTGTATCTTGTTTGTCTTAGTTTAGTATACTCAGAGGCCACATACAAGGACCTCTTCAGTATAGTATTTCTGTATGTCTTGTTAAACCCTTGCTCTTCTTGTCCCCCTTTTCTCCGTTATTTCTTTGTGAGGGTTTCTTAGATTTAAATCATTCCCAGCATAGGGATCCCTTTAGTTTTCTTCCTGGCCCTCCAGTCCCTTGTGTCTCAGTCTGGTTCCTGTATTGCCCTGGAATCTGTATTGTTGATCTGTTCTGTATCAAGTCAGCAGCTCACCTGCCTAAAGGGCTACACTCCTTGTTCCAAGCCACCACGATGGCCCAAGCGGGTGCCAATCGTTACATGACAAACGGTTCATTCAAGCCTGCAGGTGAGCTTACTGTGTTTAATTCTGTGCTCCAAATAGTGCTTGATTTGCTTATGGAGCTGAAGAGGTTAATGCTTTCTCTCAGTGTGCATAATTATGTGGTTCCTCCCAGCAGAGTCTCTGGGGGACCTCCCATGTCTGAAAGAGAGAGGCAAATAACCTTTGCTATTACTGCAGTTCAGCAGAGCATAAAATATTCTGCTGTCCAGTCAAACACAGACCCAGCATGTCCTGTCCTCAGAAGGGTGAGACCCAGGTATCCACGTCTTTCAGCCGTAGTGCTGACCTTAATGCTGGGACCTCTGTTTCTATGCTATGCAGGGGAGTTGCAAATTCCATGTGTGTCAATAAAGCCAGAGTTGTTCAACCTTATGGCAAACACCCTGCTTCCATGTTACACAGTGGATCACTGTTTCCCAGACCATGTAATGGGTCAAGTGTCCAGAGTGGCGCTGTTGCAACAAGTGTCCAGTGTGGCACTGTTGCCACAAGTGTCCAGGGTGGCGCTGTTGCCACAAGTACAAAGTTTAACTGTGAAACTGTCTGTTCTGCAAATTGTAGTGTGCCCATTGTGCCCATGTCCCACAGTGGAGCCACTGAAGTGCAATCCCGAGTATTCACTGCTCTGTCCATGTCTAGCAGTAAGTCTGCTCTGTCTTTGTCAAGCAGAGAAGCAACTGTGCCTATATTCCAAAGTGGAGCTTCTAGTTCTGGCAGCATGCTAGGGAAATCTAGTCCTGGTAAAATACCAGATATGTCATGTCCTGGTAAAATGCCAGCTATGTCAAGTCGTGGCTGTATGCCTGATACTGGCGACATGCCAGCCTTGCCTGTTACCGGCGATATGTCAGCCTTGCCTGTTACTGGCGATGTGCCATCTATGTCCGTTCCTGGCGGGAGGCCAGTTGTTTCTCATTCTGACAAAAGTGTTTATCTTGTTTTGTTCTGCTAAGGTCACTGTGCCCTCGTCCCACACTGGAGCTGCAGTGTCTGTTACTGGCAATGAGAAGTCAGTCCTGTCTGGCACTGCCCAGGAGAAGCCAGTCCTGTCTGGCAATGGCTGTGTGCCACCCATGACCGATGATGGCTGTGTGCCACCCATGATACCTGGCGTGGTGCCAGCAATGCCTGAACCTGCTGCAGTGCCAGCGATGCCTGAACCTGGCACCAAGCCAGTCATGTCCGTTCCTGGCGGGATGCCAGTTTTTGCCCGGTTCTGGCAATGAGTGGCCAGTTATGTCTCATTTTGCTGATGTGTCTGTGTCTCCTGTATCTAACTACGTGCCAATGTCTCCTGTCACTGGCTTTAAGCCGGAGCACCCAGAGACTGGCTATAAGCCGAACAACCACAGACTGGCTGTAAGCCCGGGGTGTTTAGAGTCTGGCTATAAGCCGGGGTGTTCAGAGTCTGGCGAGGTGCCAAGGGTTTCCCAGTCTGGTGATGTGCCAAAGATCCCCCAGTGGATCAAGTCTCCGCTTAGCGGGGAGACCTTCATGTCTAGTTTGGGGCAAGAGCCTTTCACGTCTAGTGTGGGCCAAGAGCCTTTCACATCTAGTGTGGGCCAAGAGCCCTTCTTGTCTAGTTTGGGCCAAGAGCCCTTCATAAATAGTTTAGGTGATAAGCCCTTCATGTCTAGTTTTGGCAAAGAGCCCTTAACGTCTAGTTTGGGCAAAGAGCCCTTCACGTCTAGTTTGGGCAAACACGTCTAGTTTGGACAAAGAGCCCTTCACATCTAGTTTGGGAAAAGAACCCGTCATGTCTGGTTTGGGCAAAGAGCCCTTCAAGTCTGGTTTGGGCAATAAGCCCTTCATGTCTGGTACAGACGGTGCTGACCAGCTGCCAGTCATGCCCAATGCTGGGGAGCTGCCAGTCATGCCCGATGCTGGGGAGCTGCCACTCATGTCAAGCTACAAGTCAGCTGTACCCATGTCGAGCTACGAGTCAGCTGTGCCCATGTCGATCTATGAGTCAGCTGTACTCATGTCGAGCTGCGAGACAGCTGTGCCCATGTTATGTTGCGAGACAGCTGCACCCATGTTATGTTGTGAGACAGCTGTGCCCATGTTGAGTTGCAAGGCAGCCATGCCCATGTTAAGTTGCAAGGCAGCCATACCCTTGCTGAGCTTTGAGGAAGCTGTGTTCATGTCAGATTATGAGACCACTGTGCCCATGTCTCACAGTGGGTTCATTGATGCTAAACCCAGTTGTGAGTTTAAGGAGTCTAAATCTTGTGGTATTACACAGATAGCCAAGTCTGCCCCCACCATTGCCATGTCGTGTGGGGTGGTCACCTTTTCCAGATCTGGGGTCCAGGAGAGGACGTAAAAAGGTGACTAACCCTAGTCAATCTGATTCTAAGGATACCATGCTCCATTCTGGGTCCAAGGATGCCACACACCATGATGGTGCAATGTCCAGTCTGACCGATGCCAAGATCCTGCAATTCCGTCAAGTCCCCCAGGGGTATGTACAGTCGCCTTTTGGGTTGTTGTTCCGGGAGGCGCACTGGGCTATGATCGAGAAGAACCCTCATAGACAGATGCTTTTCAGGGAAGATTTTGACGACTCTGAGGAGTGGGACCCTAATGGATTCTGGTGACTAGTCTTCATGTTCTGGTTTCTGATTTTCCAGTCATGTTTTTTGTGTTAGGTGCCCAGAGGTCACCCATAGACGGGGGGGTGTATGTCACATTTTCCCCAGTTTTGGTCGTGAAGGTTCTCCATGTCTGTTCTCCTCGGTTTTTTGTTTGGCTGTTCTGGGGTTCTGCTGTGATCTTCCTGGTTGGGGTCACATGGCCCAATCACACAGACCCACTCCCTATATATATCCCGGCAGCACAGAGCCTCATTGACCATTTGTGGAGTTCCATGGTGGTTCTGATTCATGTGTTCTGTTCTTGGTTCCTGGTTCACGTGTTGCTGAAAAGCTTCAAGTCTCGTATCTGGTTTTGACTCTTGGCTTTCGTTTCTGGATAGTCTCAAGTCTATTTCCCTGTATCGAGCATCTTGATATTCATGTGTATGACCTTAGCGTGTTCTCTGGATTTCTCTATTGCTTGTCCCTTGTATTATTGTATGCTAGTGCAGTTGCCAACCTCTGCTAGTTTTGACCATTTCTATGTTTCATGTTTCATGTATCTTGTTTGTCTTAGTTTAGTATACTCAGAGGCCACATGCAAGGACCTCTTCAGTATAGTATTTCTGTATGTCTTGTTAACCCTTGCTCTTCTTGTCCCCCTTGTTCCGTTATTTCTTTGTGAGGGTCTCTTAGATATAAATCATTCCCAGCATAGGGATCCCTTTAGTTTTCTTCCTGGCCCTCATGTCCCTTGCATCTCAGTCTTTTTCCTGGAATCTGTATTGTTGATCTTTTCTGTATCAAGTCAGCAGCTCACCTGCCTAAAGGACTACACTCCTTGTTCCAAGCCACCACCATGGCCCAAGCGGGTACCAATCATTAGAACAGGAGAGAGCATGATGCTCCTCCCTCCTCCTGCAGTGGCAGGCAGAGAATCGGAAGCGCGTGGAAGCTCATATTGCTCCTGAACGCTTCCAATTGTCAGGAGTGTATGTAGGGACTGATAACCCCCTCTTCTTCCAGTAAGTGACAAGGGAGGGCTGATTAAATAAAATCTCTCCTCTGTTTCTTCAGTGCCCCAGCTCTGGCAGATGTGTGTAAACATGCTGCACCCCCTCTCTCTGCAGCCTCTGAAAGTTTGAACAGCATGGGGAGGGGGGTGCAGCATATTTACACACTTCTGCCAGAGCTACGGATTGTCAGGCAAGCGGTGTGATCAGAGGAGCTGGCACTGTAAGGCAGTACAGGTGGCCGTCTAAGAGCACAAGACCAGGGGGTGCAAAAAAAATTGAATCCCTGGTCACTTGCCTTGACATGGATCAAATTTTTAAACTATCTGCCTGGCGCTGTGTCCCTGCTGCTCCTCCTCTAAGATGCAGTCGGGGCCAAGCGAGCTGCATTGTATATGCCAGGTTAGAGAACAGACTCCCCCGTGGTGCTGGATACGGAAGCCTGCACGCTCTCTCCTCCTGGTCCCTTCCTCCTTGCTGGTGCCTGGCCCCTCTGTTGATGTCAAGAGGGCATGCCAAAAGAAGTCTACACTGCCGCCTTACCCCCAGCCTCCCCAGGAGCTCCAGAGAGTGTGTGGTGCACCCTGGAAGGTGAGAAGATGGAAATTTAAGTTGTGACTGCATTGCTCTGCAGGGACTCAGTGACAGGCAGGCCTCAGAACAAAGAAAAAAACAGCTGCTGTCTAAATACACTTTAAAACAGCATTTAAAAATATCAGCTCTGGCAACACAGGTATGTTCACCTGGTCCTGCTCTTACCACCATGTGGGGGATGTTCTCAAGGTCAAACACCCTCTCATTGGATTCCCCCAAAATTATTCAAACAGTACTTGGTGGATAGTGGAGTTTTATTGCTGTGGAGCTCACACCCCCCCCCGCACAATACTATGAGTTTCATTGCTATGGAGCTCATACTCACTGCGCATTACTGTGAGTTTCATTGCTGTGGAGCTCATACACATTGCACATTACTGTAAGTTTCATTGCTGTGGAGCTCATCCACTCTGCGCATTACTGTGAGTTTCATTGCTGTGGAGCTCATACATACTCAGCAAAACTGTGAGTTTCATTGCTGTGGTGCTCACAAATGCTAGGGGATTATCCACTCAGTGCAGGCGTTGCGAAAAAAAATAAAACACAGGTAACTGCACTGCAATACAGACTTTTCTTGCAACAGAGGCACCTAGTGGATAACCCCCCATAGGGTTACAACAATAGTTGTAGTTCATTTAAAGCAGGGTTTCTCAACTCCAGTCCTCGGGACCCCCAACCAGGCCAGATTTTGCAGATCACCTTGGGGAAATGCAGACTGAATACTGCAATCACTGAGCACCTAATTAGATCACCTGTGCTGTGCTTTGGATATCCCATAAACCAGGCCTGTTAGTGGGTCCTGAGGATACGAGTTGAGAAACACTGATTTAAAGGAACACAGTATTAAAAAATATGGTTCCCGTTTATAGGGCTCTATTACATTCCTTGCGCAAAAGAGCTTGTGCCGCGCAATTTTTTGGCACGTAGCGTTAAACAACGTTAATGCGCATAAATTAACGCTGGTATTAAAATCCGAGCGCATCTTTTCATCCGTCCGAAAATATCGCAAGTAAAAAATACACGCGAAAACGTGTGGACATTAACGTTGTGCACAGAAATCGGTGGGCAATCAGAATTAAGAACCACAATTGTCTCCCGTTAAGTTTTTCTGCCTATCAAAATCAATCTGAGTATATATGCTGCAGCATTAATAAAAACACGCACAACCTCTCAATTTTATTGTTTGGGTATGTGTAGAATGTGTAACTATACTGTACTGTATTTTTTTCTGGGCTGGTGTATTTGGGTTCGGCCAAGACGTTCAGATTTGCCATTAACACCAGGCTTTAAGACTATAAATTATGCGCACAAACGTTGTTCGTAAAAATTTGCGCATTGATTGTAATACCATCCGCATACCAGCGGACGAACGCATTTGTGCTTACAATGTTAAGTATGGGATGCATGAACTTGCGCTCACGCAGGGATCACGCAGGGTCACTTGCGTTAGACATTAATGCGCATCTTTTGCGCAAACGTTGTAATACGACGTTCAGCGAGAAGGGTTCTTCCCCTCGCGTCAATGCGTTTTTGCGAACGCGCAAAATTGTGCGTGAAGAGTGCAATAGTGCCCATAGTGTCTTCCTTTAAGTGAGCTACAACTATAGTTTATTAGGACATGACAATAGTCATAATAATCAGTTTTTCCCCGGACGTGAGAATACCCCACCTATTTTTCCAGAAAAAAAGCACTGGGTAGAAGAGAAAGTATATTGTGCGTCTCAAATAAATGTAATTTCCAGATGTTCACTTTATCTTGCAATGAACATTGTAGTGAAGTTGTTATTGGCATATAATATTTATTAAAAAGAAGCTAAATAAAATTGTATAATAATGGCCATATTCCACTTCATATTTTTGGATCACTGTAGTGATTGTAAATTACACACGGGTCTAATGTAAGCTCCACGCTTGCAAATTTTCATTTCCCTCATAAGAATAGAGCAGAAGGTCAGTTGTATGTCTAGGTAACAGATCTGTGAGCAGGAAAGAAAGGTTACTAGACAGTAAGGCAGTGTTAATAATGTATCTAAAAACACGGTAGGGACAGCTAATAAATTGAAAATACTCTGCAGGAGAGAGTGGAAAAAAGAACAATAGCGACCAGCCAGGTAGAAAACAATTGCCAACAATCCTTAGGGGAAAAATGTTTTCTTTATCAATACTATTCTGCTATAACTGCTGACACAGAAATAATAAACAGGCACTTATACTGGCGATCTCCCAAAGCTTTAATATAGCATTACATCTATTACCTATGGAAAGGTTTCTTGTGATTGCTAAAATACATTTTCAGTATACTGAGGTAAACATGTTTTCAGCAAAGCTTAGCTTTTAATGTAGTATTGTCTGTATGACTTTCTGCTATTTTAATTCCTAGGATCCCCAAAACTCATTTTTTGGAACAATAACCACCTGGTCTTTAATCAGGTTTTTTACGTTTTTAATCAGGGTGTCACTAGGCACCACCCTCACACTTAATTTGGTATACCAGGTGCCTGGAATTAAAGTTTGCCTATTCCAAGCACTCTACAGCAAAAACAACCTATTGGAATGTCACCAAATTTGCAGTACGTCTTAATGACACCATGGGAAGGACAATAATGCAAAAAAAATTAAAACTGTCACCACCAGGGGTCGTTTGTAGGTTGTTATGGTATGTGAAATTGTTTTACCACAATGTGATCTCTGCTCCAGAAGCTTTGCAGAGGTTTTTATTGTTGAAAAGTCTTCGAGGAGGTCCAATCACTGTGAATAGGTTACAGAAAATGATCCTGAAATTTGAAGAAACATGGTTGTTGAATTGAAAGGAGGAAGAAGACTAAAGCCTGTTGCCGCGCAAGTGGTTGATGATGTAGCAACCAAAATTGAAGAGGGGCGAATGTCAAAAGTTATGGCCAGCGTCAGTGTTTGGTGCATTGCGCAATCGTTGAGTCTGTTGCCACAGTCCACAAAATTTTTGGAACGTTCTGCAGTACTATCCTTACAAAATTTCTACAGTTCAACAACTGCAGTTGCCTGATCCACTTCAACAACAGATCTTTGTGCTACAGTTCTTAGCTTGGATCGATGTCGTCCCTGAATGGGCATGGAACATTCTCTTGATGGGCAAAGCACATTTCCATCTACATTGTGCTGGTAACACGCATAATTGTCGCATTTGGGCTAGGGAAAATCCCAGTGCAAGTCTGGAAATTCTGCTACATTCTCTGAAAGTGGCAGTCTGGTATTGTCACGTTTCCACCAGTTTTGGCTGCGCCCCCTGGTGGTGAGAGGGATTCAGGGCAGCTCTGCATGTTCTGTGGTTGGCTATTCTGCCTCATGCTGCTCTTGGATCCTGCTATGCTGTTCAGATCTGGGTCACATGTTCCAATTAACCAGACATGTTCCCTATATAATTGCAAGCAGCACAGAGGCCAGACAGTGACCTGGCATGAGTTCTGATGGTGACATCTGTTCCTGATAGTTCTGCATCCTGGTCCCTGTGTTGCTGCTTAGCATTTCTTTTCTGTTTACCTGATTTTTGACCTTGGCTAGTTTTGACTATTCTATTTGCCTGTTCTCTGAATATATAAATATATTGTTTTCTGATCTGTTGCCAACCTCTGCGAGTCTGACTTCTTCCTGGTTCTGTATTCCCTGGCTCTGATCCAAACTATTCTTGTATGTTCTATGTTTTATGTATTTTGTTTTGTCTTAGAGGCCAGGGCACCTGGTCCTGTAGAGCTCTCAAGACTCCTCACTCACGTAACAATTAGTATGATCTGCACCTGCTAGAGGTCCAGACTGATTCCTCCTCTAGCAGACCAACAGGGAATACTTTTTATCCCCTTGCTGGACCACCCGGGATTTAGCCCACTCCTTGTAAAATAATATCAGCAAGAAAGAAGGCAATTTTTTTTATTTTAAATTAGTTTACTAAGATGGGCTGCTGGGCTGAGAAGGGCCCACTACCAGACTAGTGGTTCAGTAAGGGGCCCCAATGTTTCTGATACCAGCCTGGTAAACTGGTTTCTGATACCAAACTGGTAAACTGGTCTTATTCCAGGTTGGAGTGCTGGGTTCCTTCATTTTCTTTATTGAATGTCATGTGGAGGTTTGACTGGCCACTCCATGGTTCCTGGAGTATCAATCTCACCATAAACTAGGGATGTGCGTTTCAGGTTTCGGAATTTTCACAAAATTTCCCGATTCGTGTTTTCGGATGCGGCCGAATTTCCGGAAATTTTTAGATCCGAAAATGGCAGATCCGAAAAGTTTTCCGAGCCGAAACGAAATATTTTCGGAATTTTCGAATGGACTTGAAATGTGTCAAATCGAAATTTATTGCTTTGAAACGAGAAGAGACGTTCCGAAAAAACGAAAATTTCCGAAATTACAAAAAGTTGATACAAAAAACGAGCAAAGTGACACGAAAATACGAAAAATGGTCGATATTCCGAAAAAAAAATGTACACGAAAAACGAATTGAGCCGAACCGAATCGAAACAGAAATCTGTCGAAACGAGCTGAATCGAAAAGTTTAAAAATCTGAAAAATCGAACCGAATCGAACCGAAAAAAAAATCGGTGCACAAGCCTACCATAAACTGGTTATACCTGTAATTGCATAACCCTTCACATGTTTAGTAAACTACATAAAATAATACAGACATCATTTTCTTCTCTACGTAGTTGTCAGACCTGAAAAAATGACGATAGTCTCAAAGAAAAGATAACTATTTGTGCACAAAATGCCTCCTGCTTGTACGTCCTACCAGGTTGAAGGTACTTGTTAACATTTTCTATGGTCTTTTTTGGGACAACGGTTATTAGCAGTATCTCTGTCAGTCCTCTGATTATTTGAGCTTGATTAAAAAGGTTAAAACTTAGCAAAAACACACGGCGCAGTGTAACTCATTTGTTGTCAATCTTTGAGGTCAGTTTCAAATCCAGTTATATGTAAATGAGGTAAGGACAAAAGGACCTGCAGAATTATCCATGATAGCAGAAATAGAAAATATCTAACAAACTCTGACTGTGCTGGCCTTTTATTTGTGCTGATGCTGCTATAAAGACTATATATAATTCACAAAATACAATTACATTCTTGCCAGTTCCCTACTTTTTTCTACTTTTGCACAAGTAAAAGCAATCAACTCACATTCATTTGTTATTTCAAAATACAATTAATTCTGTTATGATTCCACTCTCTATCGATCCTGATCTTTCTGCCTTTTTTATTTGACTTTTTAATTCTTGTTATTGTCTTCACAGTGCCATTACCATTATTAGATGAAAACTAGAAAAACAAAAGGTTGTTTAATTGCTAATTTTAAGCAATGGCTGGACTGTGAGTTTTTATTTTGCAAAAGCTAGGAAATAATAAAAGCTTCTGCCAAAGAAATAACAATAAATAATTTAGAGCATAAAATCAATTATTCTTATAATTTAATAGGTTAAAGTCTCTTTAAAACTTCAAATCTAAATTTCTGCTCCGACTAATTCTGCCATGCTTTACTACACGTGATAATGTGAGCAGGTACAGGGGATTAGTAAGTAAATCACATGGGAGAGGAAAGTCTGCAAACACTTCTTTTAAATAGGAATAAATACCTAAATGTAGAAAATAGTGAATGTAAATCAGGAAATGCTTATTTTAACATGATGGATTGATTTAGGTAAGGTTCGGTAACCAGTGAATGTCCGTTAACTCCTCCAATACCAAGATTGAGTATACTTGATCTGCAAAGCACCTGCTAGTGCCTCGATATCAAATATATTCGATGTGGGATAATACTGGAACATTGCAAAGGAATTTTTTTTTTGCAAACAAAATTCATTTACAAATAGGCTATAGAAGCTGGCCCCCAAAGTTTCAACCCATACTCAAAGGGCGTGAACAATTAAACCTCTTCACTTCCAAGTGATTTTAAAAAAAGAAAAACATTGTCAGTAACCAGTGGTTTTTTGAAAAAATATTTTAATTAATTATAAAGAAATATTTGCGTTTATACCCATTGCATTTCTTACTGTAAATAACCTATTTCTGGCCAGTAGATGGCGCCATCTACTGCCAAATTGAGGTACTAGAGGATTGAGTGGCTGGTCTATTTTCTTCTATTTCTCCCTGCATCAGCTGCTGAAAACCCGATATTTCAGAGCTGTCAGCTGCCGATTTTACAGTTTTAGCTGTTTGGGCATTATGCCCAGGGGGCTAGAAACTTTGGGGGCACCTTCTGCAGCCCAAAAGCAAACGAAATTCATTTGTAGCAAACAAATTTAATTTGCTTTTGGGCTGCAGATTAGCATATTGAGATTAGTGATGGGCCGAACACCCCCGTGTTCGGTTCACATTCAAACTCGAACATTTGAAAAAGTTCAAATTCGAACGTGAACACGATTCGAACGCAATGCAAGCCAATGGGTCTCAAAAGTTCGAAAATTAAGGTCCCCTCCAGAGGGCATATATTCAAGATATTGGTCATAAAAGGTGTATGGGGGTCCGGGTACTGCCCTGGGGGACAGGAAACAATGAAGAAGAAGGACATACTTGAAAACGAGAGAAATCTCAATGTATCCTTCCTGGTAAAATCCTTTATAAATAAATAAATAAATAAATAAAATAGCAAATTAAAAAAAAATGTTTTTAAACATTCCACTGCTGAGTGCTGAGCCATTTCACCGCTGTGCGCTGAGCTAATTTTTACCACTTTTGCTCATGTTTAAACGCGATTTGAAGCCATGGGAAATGTTTGAGCAACAACGTGTGGGAAAAATTATGATATTAACACAAATGTTAACGCTCACTTGCGTGAGCATTAACATTTGCTGCGGTGTTCACCGCATATTACAATCCAAACGCAAACGGGTTAAGTAACAAAATTTGAAAGAAGAATAATTAATGCAGCATATGTAGGCTAGGGTCAGACTGAGGCAGTGCGAACGCGCGTGCAGCCGCACTTAATCACGGCCGCACTAGCAGCAGATGCCGGGCAATGACAGCCAATATACGAAGTACGGTCGCACAAAAGTCCGGCTGCGCAACGCAAGTGGAAAATGAACGCATTTTTTCGAGAACGTGAAACCGCAGGTACTGACGTACAGAGTGCGCTGCGTCCGCTAGCGGCGTGTGTGCGTGATTAGGAGACGTCAGACGCTGCTAATGTCCGGCCAACATAACGTCCAGACACAAAAAGTGTTTTATTGATGATCCGTACAAAATCACGGACGAAAATGCGCATCGTATGACCACTATCACGTATTCTGTGAAAAAATGCGTCCATTCGTTCGAACGCACTTTTTCACAGACAACATAAAAATGCGTTCGTCTGACCCTAGCCTAATCCTCACACTGCCGGGCAGCACCTTTACAGTATAATAATGCAGCATATGAATCCTCACACTGCCGGGCAGCACCTTTACAGTATAATAATGCAGCATGTGAATCCTCACACTGCCGGGCAGCACCTCTACAGTATAATTAATGCAGCATATGAATCCTCACACTGCCGGGCAGCACCTCTACAGTATAATTAATGCAGCATATGAATCCTCACACTGCCGGGCAGCACCTCTACAGTATAATTAATGCAGCATATGAATCCTCACACTGCCGGGCAGCACCTCTACAGTATAATTAATGCAGCATATGAATCCTCACACTGCCGGGCAGCACCTTTACAGTAGAATAATGCAGCATATGAATCCGCACACTGCCGGGCAGCACCTCTACAGTATAATAATGCAGCATATGAATCCGCACACTGCCGGGCAGCACCTCTACAGTATAATTAATGCAGCATATGAATCCTCACACTGCCGGGCAGCACCTTTACAGTATAATAAAGCAGCATATGAATCCTCACACTGCCGGGCAGCACCTCTACACTATAATAATGCAGCATATGAATCCTCACACTGCTGGGCAGCACCTCTACACTATAATAATGCAGCATATGAATCCTCACACTGCCAGGCAGCACCTTTACAGTATAATTAATGCAGCATATGAATCCTCACACTGCCGGGCAGCACCTCTACACTATAATAATGCAGCATATGAATCCTCACACTGCTGGGCAGCACCTCTACACTATAATAATGCAGCATATGAATCCTCACACTGCCAGGCAGCACCTTTACAGTATAATTAAATGCAACATACGAATCCTCACACTGCTGGGCAGCACCTCTACAGTCTGACGCTAGCTTTAACCGGCGCACTGTGTGCAGCTTCTGAGAAAATACGCTATTAGTGTAGCGGGGAAGCCGGCTGTGCATTTTGCATTGCTCCCTCTACACTAATAGCATATCTTCTCAGAAGCTGCACACAGCGCGCCGGTGTATGCAGCTTCTAACAGCGTGGGAGACGGGAGGTTGCGCTTGTTGGTGGATCCAGGAATCAGGTGAGTATTAGAAAGAAAAAAAAACTTTTAGGACATTTAAAAATGTCCTCGGATTTTTTTTTTTTATCAAAATGCGTCACCTTACCTTAGCCTGGTGGTCAGTGGGGGCTCCCTAGATCCTGGTTGTGGGGGGGTCTGCCGTGGCCGCAGGTGCAGTTGCTCCCTCCCTGCGCTGCCTCTCTGCCACATGCACCCAGCCCGCACAGTCGCAGCTCTGTCATCGCTCCTCAAGGGGGTCCTTGAGAGGCCCCGGTGGGCAGCCCTCTACAGTGCCTGATTAGAGGGTCACGTCTGCCTGATGTTTTAGCAACAAGGTGTGGGAAATGTTGAATCTCATAGGCTTCAATGTTAAAACTATCTCCGTTTTAATTCAATATCTAATAAACCGTTGCTTATAATATTCTGTAGTAAAGAGTCTCTTTATTTTTAGATTTTTTAGGATTTTTTAAGCATTTTTAAAAAAAATATATATATATTTTTTTAGATCTTTTTGCGAACGTCCCAAAAAGTTTGCAGTTCGCGAACTTTTGAACAGCCGATGTTTGAATTGAGCATCAAACCTATTCGAACCGGCAGTCCATCCCTAATTGAGATATCTCGATATCGGGGCACCAGATGGTGTCTTTGAAGCCCGAGATAGCTCAATACCGGTAGTGAAGAGGTTAAACAACTTGGATTAGTTTTATTCTTTTCTCATGAAAAAAACAGATTTCCAGCTGTACTACAGAGATGTAATAATGATAGTTGGCCACCATCTGATTGTCCAATAATGTATACATTATAAGAATGTGCTTTTGATACTCAATGCATAGTTTCGTTGTATGTATTATGCAAATTTGTTTTCTGTACATTCACTTGGTTCTGCCAGTGGATTTATGGAAAACCACTTGAAAGTGAAATGTTTAACAGGGCTAGGCTCGTGCATTGAATTTGTAATGACTTGATTGTATACAATAATTTTGCTTTATTCGTTTGTGTGAAATAAATAACTAATTTAACATTTTATGTAGATATCCATGAAGAATATTTCCGTTTATGCATTCACGTATAGAGTTTGTATATTTGCTTTTCAGTTTTGAATAATTCTTACGAAAAAAAAAATAAGATTGTTATATAACAATTTAATTTATGCTTATGATTTTCTGTTTGGTTACAGTTATTGGGCTGGAGCATATTATGGTATTTGTCAAAATGTGACCTTTATGCTTAATTGAGTGCAAGAAACCTGGGAATTTGTGTGCATTGTATTTCATTAACTTGTAATTCTGTACGAATATTTATAGAATGGGTGATCAAGGGACTTTATTGGTAACCTAGAAAGGGATATTTCTAAGAGCTTATTTCTGGAATATCGTTACAGTGGCTGTTGAATTTTTTTTATAAATTTTACAGTTATTTTAGAATTAGCTAAAAGGAAACTAAATATATTGGTGTTAAAAAGATATATTTAATTAACCCCTAAGGATGGGCAGGTGTCGTCCGTCAGGGATGGGTTAACGCCAGAGAGGCATACAGGTAGGCCTCATCGACAGATGCAGCACGAGCTGCTGATTTCGGCCCACCCCGCAGCCGATACACGACGGGCATCATTGGCTGCTGGGTACGGCCTGAGTTGAGACCGTATCTCTGCAGTCAACTGCGCGTGCCCATTGAAGACAGTGGGGCGTACATGTACACCCTGCATCTTCAAAGCGTCCCCGCCACAAGGACGGCATAGCATGTCCTGTGGCAACAAAGGGTTAAAGGATCGTTAACATAAGTTGTAACTAGATTACGTGTGCATTACAAAAAAATTAATAAAGCATGATACAGTTTTTTTCTTTGTTTGAAGTCATTGCATGTAAAAAAGGAAAAATGAAATTAGGATTTTTTACCTCCTGTTTCCATTTTGTGGAATTTTCCCATGATGCAACATTTACCTAAATCTTAGCACAAGTTTCACTTTACAGCTGTGGTATAGACTAAAGCAGAAGTAAAGAGGCAATGGGGTGGCTGGGGGAATGTTTAGACATGGCTGTAGTAGATCTATTGTGTTGTATGCACTACCTGAGTTAATAGATGGCTGCTGAATGAAATGTGATAGTGAGCCAACAACATTGTGTACTACCCTCTGGTGATATCACTTACATCATATCCCACACACATGCAGGTCTACGAGTTGGATTTCTGGAGTATCCATTCTAATTCCATAAATAGTCTGTAATAGTCAGTAAATGAATCTGTAACAAAGAAAAAATGAGCCGACACTCATTTGGTTCAAAATCGTGTCTTTTAATTTATGACAAAATTGCAGTTGCTGTGGGGTTGGCTATCCCGGGACCTCTGGAGCACTCCTGATTACACGCTGGGTGGTATAAATACACCGGGATTTGGGGAGCCATGTGCAAGTGACTCATATGCTATTTTAATTTATGGTGTCAATTCCAACAGAAACAATGTACCAGCCCCACCAGACTTTTATCAAGCTCTATGAACATAATATCAAAAATCATATATAGTCTGAGTTGCACTTCACATAATATCTATTTTAAAGTGCATCAGATAGATCAGTGTTTCCCAACCCTGTCCTCAGGAACCTCTAACAGGCCAGAATTAAAGGATTACCATGGGGAAACTCAGACTGAATAATTGCAATCACTGAGCAGCAAATCATATCACATGTGTTCTACTTTTGATATCTTGTAAACCTGGGGCCAGACCACAACCCGAATGCAAAACGATATAGCATAACAGCTCAAATGCTGTGCTTCATTTTAGCACATCATATTCCATCCAATACGCAAGCTCTGCTTGCGTCTCGGATACTGCATCTGGTTACTGTACATTAACATGACCTACAGTATGCTTTGTATGGGACATGTTAATGTGCTCCTAACAGATGAAGAAGAGCGATTCAAACCAGATCGCTCCCCATCTGCGCCTGACATTATTCTGAAAAGAATAACCTCTACCAGGCTGGTGTTAAAAGATTTAGTTCCAGCACAAGCCCTTAACTCATTAAAGTAACCCCACTAAAAAATGCCATACTCACCGCAGATCCCTCAGTGAAGAGAGTGGCATTAATCATTGGTTCTTCGATCCGTGGGCAGTTGAACACTGGGAACAAATACTTCCCACTGTTCCTCTATGTATCTGTCTGCCATCCCAGCCGGATCTCACACACACAAACTCTTGCAAAACTCACGTGAGATTGCGTCTGTCTCCCTAGAGTCTTATGGAGATCTATGAACTCCTGAAAACAATGTGGCATTTGGCACTGCTGATGTTACCACCCTGCGGCTCGTAAGTATTATGACTGCTGAGAAAGTGGCTTAGTTGAACTACAGATGTTAAAGTTGAGCCACAAATGGAAAACAGCAGAGACAAAAGTTTTTTCATTTGCATCTTGCCTTTAATGTTTAGGTTGTGATCTGGCTCTGGCCTGTTAGTTGTTCCTGAAGACAGGGTTGGGAACACTGGGCTAGATTGCCTGTCATTAGAGATTGAATTGATCCAAATCAAATGTTTTGTCATAGTTACAATTTACTCAGAATCTAGCCTTACATGCTTTATATTCTTATTGCAGAAATCTTCTACCACTTAATGTAAAATAATTCAAGATTTTACTACTATTTTGTGAAACCATTCTCATGAGAGATACTTTTTAGTATTCCTCGGTAGCCATAACCCCCTCTGCACCCAGTCTGATTAAGGCTGGCCATCCATATTTGTGCGATGGTGTGATCATCCGATATCGCCTGAAGTCGTCCAAACGATCCCACAACATGGAGGTGAATCCGTCCTCTTCCACTGCATCAGACCACCATCGGAAGACTTCAGACGATTTTATGCAATTACAACAGACTAGCTATCTTTCCAATTGCAATGGGATATATTGGACGATGCCGGAACGATCTGATACAATTTACATGAAAAATATGAATTGTATAGTTAAACCGCTGTGCCACCACAGGGAAATTGCCCCATAGAGAAGTGATTCAGTTCAACAGCCCATAGAATTCAATGTAAAGGAAAAATAATATTCAATTCTTTTTTTTGTTAACCGCTTATTTTTTTCATCTTCAGCAAAAAGCCTTTTTAAGTACAGAATATTTTAGGCATTTTTCTGGATTTTTTAGGCAAAGTTTTGGGTTCCCATTTTTTTTAAAAAGAAGAGCCTTTTTTTCTCTCGCTGAACCCGGCTTTTATTTTTTCAGCAGACCGGCCGCATTCAGCGTTGCTGTCCTGGTGCTGAAAGCTATTTCGGCACCAAAAACAGCGGGTTTATCCCCCCCTGCAGCCTTCAGCAAGGTTTTTTACATTTTTTCACCTACGGCTGCATTCTACGAGGCTGTCATTGGTACTGAAACCTCGTTTCCGCACCAAGGACAGGTTTTTTTTTTCTCTCCGCAGTTTTTTTCTCATTTGTCATCCTGTCTGTTGTCATCCACAGATGTCCACAGATGTCGTCCTGCCTGTCTGTCATCCACAGATGGTTCCATTAGACGACCCTGTTTGGCTAATGGCATTGTCCGAAGGTGGATGACCAAGTCGGTCGTCCAACTACAGAACCAGTGGACGACCAGCCTAAGATATGAGGTTGGTTTTCTTTATTTTCCAAAGATATTTGTGTTAAGGCTCCCAATACACTAATAGCTGAAAGGATAATGAAGATTCAGGAATCCTCATACTCTGAAGTACATAATCATAATAATTACAAAAAAGGGACATACAGCAAATTTTAAAACAAGTGGTTTATTTTGCTTGAAACTGAAAGGAAGCCCCCACCTAATTTGATGATGATAATTAAGTTTGAAGTGAAAGTTAATTACTGAACGTAGACAGTTTTCTTCATGTGAACTCAACATATGACCTTGTTCATGTTAATAATCTCAAGTAGAACATTGCTATATTAAAGGGGGCTAATTGGAAGCAATCACTTTTTCCAAGCTGTGCACTCAAGTATAATGATGCGTTATTGGTCGTATGCATAATTAGCTCCATTTCAACAAACTGGTCTCATATTTCTATTGAAACCTTGTGCAAAAAATACTATTTTTGTATTGTAATTAGCATTTACCAATAATTAACAATTAAAAAAAGAGCTGCTTCTACTGGAGATCCTAGGGACTCTATTGCTAGTCAATTTACTAAAGACTGAACTCCAGTACTTATTTGCATTTCTTGTTGTTAAAAATATTGTATATTTATAGAAGAAAGTAAATTAAAATATCATTTAAACATGCGTACTATGGAAACTTCTATTCATCTTATTTAAAAGGTTTTTAAAAAATACACTTGGAAAACATGGATTATGGATCTAGATTATAGCAGACCTCTTCATTCATATTAAGGTGGTCCTCTGTCAAACACATACAGGGTTATCCAAAGAGATCCGAATTGCTTGAGAAAGGTAACCGAACGCTGAAATTCAGCTTTCGGTTACCTTTCCTGGCCATTCGGCTATCCAGAGAGCAGGCAATTTGCCAAATCCTGGCAAATTGCCTGAACATATGGTGCCTGTTCGGTGCCTGTTCGAGGGCAGTGAAATCCCCATGAAAAAGCATTGCTTCGGCTATTCAGAGAACACAAACCAGCAGTGAAAGGTTCCCCTAATGCCCGGCCATTCGGTGGTTTAATTCGGCAAGTTAATTCAGGTGAATCCCATAGACTTCAATGTTAAAAATATTCCCGTTTTAATTCAATATCTAATAAACCGTTCATTATAAAATTCTGCAGTACAGAGTCTCTATATTTATAGATTTTTTAGGATACTTTAAGCATTTTTCTGGATTTTTTTTATTTTTTTAAGTTTACCTATTTTTTCTGTAACAGCCCTTTTTATTATCATTCCCTGGACCTCATATGCAAATTTCAGACATTTTCGCTCAGTAGTTTCTTTGCAAACAGCGTTTCATTTTCACAGATTCACACAAACTATTTTGCTAATTTATTCACCTCCCTCGTCTGCGGTCTCAGCTGCTTCGGCTGCTTCAGCTGTGTTCGGCTCCTGCTCAGGCTTGGTTTTCGGCAGGTTAATCCAGATGTTTTTGAGGGTTTTCGGCGTGCATTCGGTGGGTTTTGCGGTTAGTTTTCATCAGGTTTGCGGCAGCCTTTCCCTGCAATTCGGGGGCCCTGTGGTGCTTGCTGAATACACCGCAGGGTCACCGAAATGGGATCGGCAAAAGGAACCGAATTGAAGAGAACGAAAAGTCACTGAACGTGCAGTGACTTTTCGAATCTCTTTGAATAACCCTGATAGTTACCAGGTTTATTTACATTGAAACCTTCCAGTAAGGTGTTGTAATTATGGCACCTGTCAGTTTTTCTTCAATATGAAAGTCCTCTTCGTTTAAACTGGTATCAACTGAATAAGCATATTACGCTTTCTTATACCCTTCACTACCAAGATCGAGATATCTCGGGCTTCAAAGGCACCATCTGGTGCCCCGATATCTTGATCTGCTCTTCTGCAGCCCAAAAGCAAATGATAGAGATATTCCAACTGAGGAAGCAGGACATCCGCGAAACGCGTTTTGGTTTATTTTACCATATTGTTTTTATATTTTATGCCAGTAAATAGGTTTTTACCTTTACAGGTGAACACATTTTTATTACACTGTAGCACCTACCACTCACCAGAGACCCTCCCAGGATACTTTACAGAACCAGGAGAACATCAAGGCACTGATCCATTCTCCTGCTGAAGGGATTCTGCGCATCCTGCAAGGAAGGAGGTGAACAACTGCTGCTTAAAGAAGGGAGATCTGGTGCCCCCTCATAATGACACCAGCCGTCTGTTCGTTTAGTGTCTGACTTAAGACACCCCCACATGTGAGTGCACCTTTTTCTTTATTTCTATTTATTTCTCATGAGATAAATTGCACTATTTTGTGTTTTATTCTGTTTTATTTGAGGCACATGTCTGCTGAACACCAGCATTTATAAGAGGCTCCATATTAACATCTGACTATATGCTTTGAGTGAAGCACTGATTCCCAAACCACACCACCAGGACTTTTGCATCGACTTTTTGGTGGATATGGGATATACCACCAGGTGAAGGAGATAAGCTGCTGGACTCTTCATATGTGATATAAAACATTGAAATATTTGCTGATTTTATTTGTACCTGCCACCTTGGTCTCTTTTAAATCTTTCTCACAAAATGTTTAATCATCATTTTAATCTATATATATACTTTGCTATTTTTTTCGCTATATTTGATTATGTATATGTTTTATATATTTTAAAGGGAGAATTCTTGAGACCACTAATGGGCGCAATAATACAGATTCACCCCCACTTGCACAAGCCGATACATTTGTTGCATGGGCTACACCATGGGCTGAACCATGGGCTGAAACTGTAACTCATTTTGGCAGTAGATGGCACCATGTCTTACACTTTAAGTAATTAAAAAGAATTTTTCAAAAACCCACTGGTTCCTGACAATATTTTTTGGGGAAAATCACAAGGTAGTGAAGGGGTTAAACACATATTATTTTCTTTATCTATTTAGCATAAATTACGTCACTATAGGCATTTGGTCAGAAGAGACACAAGTATATTAAAAAGTGGTGTAGATATTTACAAAACAAAGGATGGTAGACTAAGTACCTATATTGTAATAGGGAGGTACATGGAGAACACTTAGGGCCCTATTCCAATCTTAGAATTAATGACTGAGCTGTTAAGTTTAGTGCCCTATTGATTACTGATAAAAGAGCACTTTCTAATCTGGTGTTAAGTAGTTTTGTTTAACAAAATCGCTTTATACTATATCGCAAAATACCGAGAAAAAATCTATACTTATTCATCATCTTGCAACAAAGAGGACAGCATGATCTTTTGTATCCTATCAGCACAAAAAGGACCAGTATCTCTGAGGTGTCCTTCCACCAGCCGAGTTTGGGTCAAAATCCCTACAACCAGGTTCCCTAATGCCAAAATCCAGATGGCCAACTTCCCTACACAGACAACTCCCTGCCGGCCAACTTCCCTACACAGCCAACTTCCCTACACGGCCAAATTCCCTACACAGACAACTCCCTGACGGGTAACTTCTAGACATCCAAAATCCCAGCGGCTAACACTAACCCTACTCCCTAACCCCCTAAACCTACCCCTAACCCTAACCCCCTTAAACCTAGCCCTCACCCCCTAAACCTAGCCCTAACCCCCTAAACCTAGCCCTCACCCCCTAAACCTAGCCCTAACCCCCTAAACCTAGCCCTAACCCCCCAAACCTAGCCTTAACCCCCTAAACCTGGCCATAACCCCCCTAAACCTAGCCATAACCCTAACCCCCTAAACCTAGCCCTAACCCCCTTAAACCTAGGGTTAGGGTGTTAGTTTTAGGGTTAGCCACTGGGATTATGGATGTCTGGGAATTGGCCGTGTAGGGAAGTTGGGATGTCCGGCACTTGTTCTGTCTGGAAATTGGCCGTCGGAATGTTGACATTAGGGAACCTGGCTGTAGGGATTTTGTCCGGCACCCACACCAGCCATGCCCAATCTCACAAGAGATTGCATACAAGCAATCCTGTGCAGTGGTTGCTCAATTCTTCAGTCTAGAAAAGTATACAAGCTGCTGGTATCCCTTTGCAGGTTCCCATATAATATGACTGAAGCCTCTAACATGGAGGATTATTGAAAAGTTGCCAGTGTTTGATAAGGATAAGACACTGGTGAAAATTGCTGTTGCAACGATGACAAATGCAGGCATTTCACAAAAGGGAAAACCAAACAGTGGCAGGAGAGGTTTCTCAGCTTAATAGATTTCTCCTCTAAACAATAGAGAAATTATTTTTAGTTTAACATATTTTGCCACTCTGATGTATTGGACTGTACATCCAGAAACTCTTGGTATGATGAATGACATTCCAAATAGTAGAGGAAAGCTACAATTTAATATTTGATTGCAATCACAATCTGTTGTTTTTGTAGATGGTTAGTCAATTGTTGGTTCTATGGGTTAGCTGAAATTTTTTTCAGTAATATCTAAAGTAATAGCTAGAAGAAGACAGAAGCTATATGAAATTGGTAAGGACACCTGGGGCATGATTAAAAAATCTGTTGGGAAACTAATGCTCTTCATACCACACTTGCCATAAGTCAATAATTGTATAGGAAATTAGGAACAATTGTCCAGCCAGTTCACGAGAACAAACCAGTTTATTCAACAAATTATTTACCAGTGCTGACAGCAAATCTATCAGGTCTATTCAAAGAGAGGTGAAACTCAGGAGAATGACTGGAGAAGTTAAAATTCTAGGTCAAATAGTCAAACCAGAAATATTCTCCCACTTTCCAAATCGGCTATTTGGTCTAGATTGTTCTCTTCCGCTGCCAGTTCTCCTGGTTTTCACCTTTCTCTGAATAACCCTGATTGTATTGTAAGTTTGATTTTGAGACTTTCATGAGAATTCAGTGAGTATATAATTAATACACATCTGGGTACAAAGTGGTTAATTGTAGCAGGTTGTGGGGGCGTGGCCGGGACGTCCAGGAAGATGGCCGCTTGATCGGTGAGCTCCGCTGAGCGCGCTGTGTTTACCCCTTTTCCGCTGCACATTCGCACCCATGGGTAAAGCCAGGAAGCCCCCACACACTCCTGGCCCCCCAGAGCTTGCTGGAACTCCGCAGACAGGGTCCATCAGGCCGTTTTTGGCCCCCCTTTCGACCGCTGAAAACGCTGACCCGGAATCCAAGATGGCCGCCGCCGCATGCTCCTCGGCCTCCAGCTCTCCAACGCACTCGGTGAGTGTCTGGGACCCCCCAAATGACCTCCGCCAGCTCCTACAATATCTCCCCAGTAAAGAGGACTTAGCCATTGCCACCACTGAACTGGGAGCTTCCCTCCTCTCAGAAATCCGCGCGCTGCGCACAGATCTTGGCGGTATTCAAACCAGACTGCAGCACGTGGAGGCGACGCAGGAGCAACAGTCTGCCACGATAGTGGCCCACTCCGCTGCAATAACCACGCAGCGCTCAGCCCTACAAATGATGGCTCGCCATTTGGAAGATGTAGAGAACAGAAACCGCCGGAATAACATCAGGATTCGAGGCCTCCCGGAAATAGAAAACACGCAGGAGGAATTGAAATGCACTCTCATCGCTTTATTTAACGAAGTTTTGGAACGGGACCCGGCCACAGTTATCGAAATGGAACGCTATCACAGAGCACTGAGACCGAAGGCCCACCTGACGCTCCCCCACGTGATGTGATTTGCTGCCTTTTACGCTACCCGCTGAAAGACTCCATACTGGCAGCGACCCGAGGTTCTCGCACCATTGATTTTGCGGGGGCTAAGATTTCGCTATTTCAGGATCTCTCACCCGCCACCCTGCAGTCCAGACGAATGCTACGTCCGCTCACGGCTGCCTTGCAGGACATAAAACTTCAATATAAGTGGCTATTTCCATTTGGCCTTCAAGTCCGCACACCATCGGGACCCCTCAGCCTTCGCAGTGAGCTGGACCTCCCGCTGTTTCTGGAGGAACTCTCTCTTCCACCGGACACGCTTCCGGCTTGGCCAGACCTGGCACTGTTATATATGCCGCCAGAACAGGCCCCAACACGCCCGCGAAGATCCCGCCGCAGACGCCGTTCCTCCTCCTCGCAGGCACCGGTGAATTGAACGGGCTTCCATTGGCTCCGTTTACGTTGTCCTGGGACCTCTGGACCTCTCCTTCTGATGCGGAAGCCGCCCTTAGCTGACACCGGCACCTAACCGGTTTGATGACCTTGACAACGTCAGTATCCTTTTTTATATGCTTCTTGGCCTGAGAGGCCCTCTTACGATATGTCATCGGGCCTGAGGTGCGCTTGGTCGCCGAAGCCTCCTCCCCGGCTGACTTATGCAATACGGCTGGAGGCGAGGTTCCTTTTCACCCTTGAACCTACCCCAGCCTGCCCTTACCGTTTACGGCCTAACACACTGCAAGACTCCATGCGCCTCAGGGGCGGCCTGTGCGAACTGTTATTTTTCTTTTTTCTTCTTTTCCTGAGTACACCCATGTACGTATCCGAACGGGGGGCTGCGCGTTCAGCGCCTCCTGAGTGATTTTTGACTTTTCTTTTTGAACTTTTTGACAACAAAAGTTTTTACTTATTTTATTCCGCTGCTTTCTTAATATCTGTTGCTAAATTGCACTCTCAATTTATTGTTATACTACTTGATTTTCACTGTTGACCGTCCCGCGCCGGGTACCCCCCACGAGTCAGTGCCTACACAGTGTGCTGGTGGTGTACGCACCCCCCTCTGTGACCTGGGACTCCCCCGCGCCCACTCGGCGACGTGGTGAATTGTCTCTTTAGGCACGTGCTCCTTGTGTATATAGTTGTACCATTGTAATTGGTTATTTGTCTTTGTTCCCCTGTACCTGGTTTGCCCTACTGGGCGCTCCCCATATCCCCTTCTCGGTCCTTTCATATTGTTATCCCTCTCACGATTATACCATGGCCACCGTCTCCCGCACTCTTAAAGTTCTCTCCATTAACGCAAAAGGCCTGAACATACCCGAAAAGCGCCATGCGGCCCTCAGGGAATTTACTTCACTTCACGCGGATGTAGTATTAGTGCAGGAAACCCACTTTCCACAGGCCCGGCCTCCCTCTTTCAAAAGCCACAAATATTCTACAGGTTATTTTAGCAATGCCACTGCTGGTAAAGTTTGCGGAACGGCGGTGTTGTTTTCTCGCTCCATCCCATTTAGCAACTCGACCTCCTTGTTAGATCCCGCTGGTCGTTACACGTTTGTGAAGGGCCAAATTGGTGCGCAATGGTACACTTTCGTCTCCATATACCTCCCGAATCGACGGCAACACTCCGCCATTCGTTCTATACTTCGTCACCTGCAGGATTTCCAGGAGGGTATCTTAGTGGTGGGAGGTGACCTCAACCTGCCGCTTGACGCTCGCCTGGATACCTCTAGAGGTGTCACTAGCACCCCACACTCCGTCCTCCGCCGCACTCGACTTGCGCTACAATCCCTGAGATTGATGGACTGCTGGCGCTCGCTCTTCCCCTCCACACGAGACTACACGTATTATAGCGCTCCGCATCAGCTCTACACACGCCTTGACTATATCTTTCTCCCTTTTGGTAGTATGCACCTTTTGGAATCTGCCTCCATTGGCCCCATGACCTGGTCGGATCACTGCCCGGTCCTGATCACGCTCTCCTCCCCTCTCGCCCGCCCTAGGGAGAAACTCTGGCGCCTCAACGAATCCCTTCTCACCGACCCCCAGATTAAAGAAGGCCTCCACGACGCACTGCACAATTATTTTACGGAGAATGAAACACCCGACTGTTCCCCACAGATTATTTGGGAGACGCATAAGGCTGTCATCAGGGGATACCTTATACAACAGGGCGCGCGGCGTAAGAGAGAGCACACCGAACAGCAGGAATCCCTATTGCAGCGCATTGCGGCCCTGGAACGATCCCATAAACTGCACTCTGACGACGACGTCTACGCCGAACTGCTGGACCTTAGGTCACAGCTTCGTTCACTTTTTAATAACAGCGCCCAGAAGGCCTTCCTGACGGTACGTAAAACCTTCCATGAACACGGAAATAAATGCGGCAGACTCCTAGCTAATGCCCTCCGAACCCACCGACAGGCACTATATGTCACCCATCTTCGCACCCCCCAGGGTAACACTGTTACCCTCCCGAAAGATATGCTTGGCCTCTTTCGTGACTATTTTACCACGCTATATGGCCTCACCCCGACTCCCACCCAAACGGCCCCTGACGCCACCCAGCGCTTCCTTCGCACTCACGCTCAAAACTGACGCCGCACATGAGGTCCTCTATTGAAGGTCCAATCACTGCGGAGGAACTGCATGAAGCGATCAAGCGAACGCCAGTGGGTAAGACCCCGGGGCCTGATGGTTTTACCCTTAAATACTATAAAACGTGCGAAAAGCTCCTCTCTCGCGCCTGGCTGGCTGCTTTTAACGGACTGACTGAACCTGCATCCCATATTGCCCCACAAACACTCTCTGCCACCATCACATTAATCCCTAAACCTGATAAAGATCACGCCCTGTGTGCCAATTATAGACCAATCTCCCTCCTGAATCAGGATGTAAAACTTTTTGCTAAGGTACTTGCTCTGCGAATTGCAAACCATATGAGACACCTGATCCACCCTGACCAGACGGGATTTATCCCAGGGAGGGAGGGGCGAGATAATACTACGCTGGCCATTAACTTGATTCATGCTGTTCAGAGAACTGGCACCGGTCCGACCCTGCTCCTCTCCACCGACGCTGAGAAGGCGTTTGATAGGGTACACTGGCCTTTTTTATTCCAGACTCTACAGCATATGGGATTTGGCCCCAACGCCCTGCGCTGGATAACCGCCTTATATGACTCACCTACCGCTCGCATTAATCTAAATGGCACCTTGTCCTCCCCCTTCACCATTAAAAACGGCACTCGACAGGGTTGCCCTCTCTCCCCTCTTTTATTTGCATTATCTCTGGAACCCCTCCTTCAAGCTGTCAGGGCCAACCCCTCTATTCATGGTATCTGTGTTGGACGCCACACATATAAGGTGGCGGCATATGCAGATGATCTGCTATTTTTTGTACAGCAGCCCCAGATTTCCTTGCCTTCCCTCATTGAACTACTACGCGAATATGGCTCGCTCAGTAATTACAAAATTAATATGTCAAAATCGGAAATTCTGAACATTTCAATACCTGCTCCCCTTAGCACACACATTCAATCCACATTCCCCTTTCGATGGTGTAATACCTCCCTTAAATACCTCGGAGTCCACCTCACCCCAGCGGTATCAAATCTTTATACCACAAATTTTGTCCCCCTGCTTCGGGTCCTGGAAAAAGACCTTACTCGATGGGCCATCCCACACATCACGTGGTTTGGACGCATAAATGTCCTTAAAATGAACGTTCTTCCAAGAGTCCTTTACTTATTGCAGACCCTGCCGATACATGTCCCATCTGCCTTCTTCCGCTCCTTGCAGTCTCTCTTCATTAGATATGTATGGGCCGGGAGTAAACCAAGACTGAGCGTGACGCTGCTGACAGCTCCTCGCTCTCGTGGAGGTCTAGCTCTGCCACATTTGCAGCGCTATTACCAGGCTGTTCATCTTTTGCGATTGGTGGAGTGGAGCTTGGGTACCTCAGGTAAACAATGGGTGGCGTTAGAGCATGAACTGGCCGGCCGCTCGCTAACCTCCCTCCCTTGGCTTTTAGGCACCGCTGCCCTTACTGACATCCCCACACACCCGACAGTTTCGGTCACACTGGCCATCTGGCGGCGGCTACAGAGGCTCACGCAGCTAGCCCCCTGGCCCTCTCCGCTTCTCCCTCTCAATCACTTACCGGCCTTCTCGCCACGACTGTTACCTCTCACTGACGTGGCTCTGCCACGAAACCCCCTACCGGGCCTTTACATAGATGGGGACCGACCTAAAGCCCCGAAGGACGTACCGTTGGCCCACCCCGACTCCTTTCTTACGACATTCCATATGCACTGCCTCATAACCTATCTCCGCTCCCTAGCTCCATTGGAAAAATACACTCGCCCACTGACCGTATTTGAACAAGTGATCACCCGTAAGACTCTTCCCCAACACGGCATATCGACTCTGTACGGTGTCCTGCAAAATCTCTCCCCCTCCACACCCCCCTACGTTGCGAAATGGGAGATGGAACTCCACCAAACATTCACAGAGGAAGAGTGGAGTCAAATGTTTGCGCTCAATACCCGGTGTTCCATTGCTACTCGTACACAAGAAACGGCTTACAAGCTGCTGTCGTGATGGTATAGGGCGCCCACCACTATTGCTACATATTCAGTCACGGCAGATGCCTCCTGCTGGAGGTGCGGATCACAGCGCGCTGACCTCTTGCATATATGGTGGTCCTGCCCAGTGTTGCAACCCTTCTGGACACTGGTTCACGATGCCATTAGCAACATCTCTGACACTCCACCTTCCTATACACCAGCGGCCATGCTGCTCCACCACACACCGCTACCTGTGAACACCTACAGAAACTCTCTTGATATTCGGCTACTGAACGCCGCCAAAGCGGTAGTACCCAGGCACTGGAAATCTCCGATAGCCCCCACTTTCCGAGAATGGCTAGACGAAGTCCAACGTATAAGAGATGTAGAGGATCTGATGCACCAATCCTCCGGCACCTCTGCCAAACACCTGAGGCGTTGGTTTTATTGGTCCACACCAGCCTGCTCCCCACCTCACAACTCTGTAGATCTTTCTTGACTGCAATTGAATAACAAATGATTGGCCAAACCCCCTAGCCCCCACCTTTCTCTTTTATTCCCTTGTCACAGGTTGTATCCCTACCCCCCTCTTTTTTGCTTAAATTTGTATTATAGGTATTCATATATGATGTTCACAGAGACGCCGTATCGAAAATACACACTTTATTATCTGATACTTACGTCCCAAATAATTCGCAATTGTTTGAATATGTGGCAATGCATTTAATGTCAAATTATGTATGTTTTCAAATAACTTAATAAAACCTTTATTACAATTGTAGCAGGTTGTTATTTTTGATCATGTATGAGGGGCCAGCTGCACTGATAACAAAACGAAGGCACAAGCGGTTAAACATTGGTGACTCCGGTTTAAAGGCTCTATTCACATGTGTGCCAAAATGGGGTGGTTTTTAAAGAACACCAGTAACGCACAAAACATGTACAATAATATTTCTTATATACATTGTAGCCTTTTTAAAACATGATTAATTTTGGTTTTAAAAAAATCCACCAAAAACAAACTATTAACTGAAAATTGATATGCACTGACTGTAGAATAAAATGACAACGCAACAAAATTTCTGTAGTATATTTTTATGCTGCATACGTTGTTAGATTATTACTTTTTCTCTTCTCTTAGTTTGGCAAAAACTGTTTTCAGACTTTCTTCACGATTTATTCCAGTGCAATGCCTACCATGTTGCTCTATAGTGGAAAGGATGAGAGATTGCATTTTAAATTTAAGAGTTAGCAAATTAATGGTCAACCTGAAACATTATAATTTCCACAGAATGTCTATTCAGTAAGCACTGAACTTGCCGCCGAATTGCACCAAATGGTGACTTTCACTCATTTCACTCATTTCACTCATTCTGTGCGATTTCTAGGAATTTCCTCTATTCACTAAACTGTAAATTCACCAAATTTTGCCGTAATTACAGTGAAATACGATGCATTATGCCGCAGTTTGGCGGTCCATGGCAGCAGCAAAATTTCCCATAGAGAAGTAATGGTTCGTCAAGTCACAGAAGGCCACACTGCATCGAAATATCGGCGCAATGGCCTGATTTTTGTTGTTTCAGTTCTTATATAAAAAAATTTAAAAGACCATTTATTCTCTACATTTTCAGCAATAGCCTATTTATTTTTTCATAACACATTTTTTATAATTTTTGTTTCCCAATTTTTTTTATGATTTTTTGTTTTATCGGTAACAGACCTTTGTAATTATTTTTTAAAGGAGTTTTTTTATTATTTAGACACATTTTTATTGGTTTAAACACCAATTAGAATTCTTATTGCATTTCGGTGGAATTCACCATGGCCACTACGGCACTAGTTGGCATTTGTCGGTGCTCCGAGGTGACGTTCTCCAACTTTTTCGTGGGGCTTCGGCGACTCCATCTTCGGCACACTAAATAGTGCATTCACCTAAATTTCAGCAAAATTAAATCATTGAAGTGCCCCAAAACGCATGGAAGTGAAAAGCACTGAAATGTCACTAAAAACACAACACTCAAAATTCTTTATTGATATACAGGTTGCGCACCACTTACCCAGGATGCTCAGGACCCTGAACAATTGGGATTTCAGATTCTTCTGGATATCAGAATTTTGGAAAATACTATTTGAAAGGGGAGGGGGATGCAGCAGGAGAGCTCTGTTACACTGCTTGCTACAGCACCAGCCTGTATACACTCTGGGAGCTGCTGAGCAGTCCTTTGCAAGGGGCATGCTGTATATTGCTAGCATTTGTCTATGCCATATGTGGCGCGTAGTCTGCAGAGTCTCCCAGCATGTTCATCCCAGTCCAGATTTGAGTCTTAAAAATTTCAGAATTCTGGATAAGGGATACCCCACCTTTAACTCCATAAGGACCAATGATATACAGGGTAGGTCCAGAGAAAAAAATCCACTTTGGAACTCTCTCCCTCCCGATCATCTGGGAGTTTAAAAAAAAAAAAGAGGCATTGCTGGAAAGGGCACAGTCTGCCCTTTCCAGTGATGCCTCTCTTTACCTCATTAGGTGCAGAATTGTGGTCCTTTCCCACAGGTGGCTGGCATCTTGAATGTCAGCCAAGCTTCTGGGTCCTCCTCCCACCCACTGACATTGTCGGCATATGCACGATGATGTCAGTTGGTCTTTCACAGCATGGCCTTTCCAATGATACCAAACATGACCAGGTTTGGTGTAAGAAAAAAATTAATTAATTCATCTAATAAATAAATCAAAATTAGTTTTTTTTATCTTTTGTCTAGGTCATATAGCAAAACAGGACTTCAAATTGCATTTAAACATGATGAGCACAAAACAGTCAAAATGAGCTCAGCACACAGAAGTGAAATGGCTCAGCAGTGAAGGGGTTACAAAGCAAAAACATGTAAACACTGGGGCTATATTCCAATCTTCGCTCAAAAACCCTCACGCAAAGCGAAAATTTTTGCGGCAAGCGTAAAAGTTCTGTGCTCGCAAATAACCACTGGAATTACAATCCTCGCGCGTCTTTTCATCCGGCGATCAATAACGTGCCCAAACAGGACGGACCCAAATGCTCACAGAGTACCGTCGCGCACAAAAATCAGTGTGAACACTGTCTGAATCGCGAGAAAAAAACAATCAGAATTAAGAACCACAATTATCTCACGTTAAGAAATTGTGCCTGCCAAAGTCAATCTGAGCATATATTGTATGCTGCAGCAATAATACATGCACACACAACTTCTCCATTTTATTGGTTTGGTATGAGATGAATGGACAACTATTCTTTCCTGCATTATTTTTTATCGGCTGGTGTATTTGGGTTCGGGCAGGTTGTTCAAATTTGCCATTAACACCAGCTTTTAGGAGCTGCTAAAATTATGCGTGCAAAGGCTATGCAGTAATTACCGCAAAATAGATTGTAATACCATCCTCGTACCAGCGCACATTCGCATTTGCGCTCACAATGTTAAGTAAAGGACGCGCAAAGTACAGTAAGCTCACACAGGGTTCGTGCAGGTTCACCCGCAGTAGACGATTGCGTGTGGTTGTTGCGCTGACTATGTAATACAGGATTCGGCGCAAATGGTTTTACCCCTCGCGTTAATGTTTTTTTACACCGTCGCAGATTGTAATTTAGCCCTGGGTTTTTCTGAACTCAGGACAAAATTTTGAAACTATTTAGCGGAGTCTTTTTTGGCAGTTGTAGGTTTCAGGGCTCAAAGTTCGAAAAAAATTGTTTTTCAATTTTTTTCATCATTTCATAATTTTTTTATAGTAAATTATACTATACAATGAAAATAATGGTATCTTTAGAAAGTCCATTTAATGGCAAGAAAAACGTTATATAATATGTTTGTTCCATAAACGAGTAAGAGGAATTTAGAGCTAAACACAAACAGCGCAGAAATGTAAAAGCAGTGGGTACTTTCGGACTGACGATGGTAAAACCGCCTGGGTACTATGTGGTCAATATAGCTGGACTGGGTTTTAGAGAATCGTTATTACATATGTATTATCAATTAACACAGAAACATGTGGTGCAAAACCTAAAATAAAAACACTTTTCAGTGTGTGGGTCAAATAGAATTTTCATTCCCAATGCAAAAATAATGACAGAGTCACATCACCAGGCTTGACATGACACTTAGAATAAATGTGGTCTAGGCCAGTCTCTTAAAATTTTTAGGTTAGAAAAATCCCTAAATTATAAAATTGTTATTTGTAGCTCAAATAAACTTAGAAACCACTTTTTTGCTCCACAATGCAGCACATCCAACAAGTGGTTAAAGGTAATAAAAAATAAATAAAAGTCAAACTTCAAGCCATGTGCTCATATAAATGTTCTTTCTCGTGTTTATTTACAACATATATTTTCTCCATTATCAATCACATTGGAAACGTTGTCCTTGAGTATGAAGAGGGTTTCATTGTGCATGACTTTGCATTTTTTCCTAGATATGATAGCTCATAAACTGTTTATTAATTTCTGTAAGGGATTTGAATGTTTGATTTGGTAGGAAAGGGCTCTGCGGAAGAATAATACAGCTATTATGTAAATTAGATTGAGATTCCAAAGATGAGGTGGCTACATATTATAAAATATGAGAAATGTCCATTGCTATATTTTAGTACTGTATCATTTAATCCACTCTAGCTTCTCAATGACACATGCACAATGAATATTTTATTATATTCATTTTGTATTGTACATGGAAAATATTAGCTAATCTTTGTTGCTCTTCAAAACACACTGATCAGGTTTAATAGAGCAAACCAACATATTTTTAGCTGTGCTTTTCAGTTTTATTCTATGTAGTATATCATAGTTATATTTGTTTTTCAGGAGAAAGGACAAAGCAAGTCATTACTATGTGCAAATAGAATAAGATAGCAGAGAGTCACAAATAAACATTAAATGAATAAAGTAAAATGCAATTATTAGTTACTAACTTCTTTTTACCTTAACCCCTTACTGCCAGGCGGGTGGTGCCCAGTGGGAGGGGTCTAGTAATACACCCAACTCCCAGGTGCTGTGGCGGGCCTCTTCTTCGACCCGTCCACACAGCTGATGCGAGATATGCGTCATGGGCTGCAGGGGGATGGCCTGAGTAGGCACCCACCGACTGCTGTGCGGGCCGAGGAGGCCTGTAGAAGTTAATTGGGCGTACTAGTCCACCCCCCGGCTTCACGGTCCACCCGCCCATTCGGCGGGAAAGGGTTAAGCACTGAAGAAGAACAAGGAGTTAGTCAAAGTGGCAGTCTAATTGATATTGCCAAAGCATATTATTGACCAAGCATTTCAGAGATATGTTCAGTTCCGCAGTAAAGCAGAGGTTTATTGCACATGTCTAATAAAAAAATCTACTTTTGCCTCTCCCAAAGCTCCATTATGTAAATAAATTTTATATATATGTATTGTGGTAGGTTGCTCAAAATATGGCCCGGACAGCAGGAGATTGCGGCTCAGGTGTACTTTTATTATAAAGCAGAACACAGTCTTTTTCAGCAGTTGGGGAGGCTTCCCCTTTTATGCACAAACAAAACTAAACAAAACAATCGGCCTACTCCTGTCAGGAGCCTACCTCTTTTCCGTAGTGCCCTTACTACCGGTTACTGGGCCAGCTACCCGGGCCCAGTACAAAAACAAACAAAGTAAATCACGCATGAGAGATTCTCACCAGTCTCTTTCCTGCAGAGTACAGCGAAGTCACGACCTCTCTCTCCCAGGGTGGATTGCTACTGAGAGAGAGATCCTCCCTCTCTCAGTCCTGCTAAGAAGACCCAAGAGGAAACGCCTACAGGTGTGCTAGCTGGAAGGGTGTTAACCCTTCCTACCAGGGATATACTGCCCTCTGGAGCCTCTGGCTCACAAAAATGGTCCAGGACATGGTTAGAATAAACAGGGCCCCGGACCCTGTTACACATCCCACCCCCCAGCTTAACACAGGAGTGGGAAGCGGCCTCCGCCGCAAGGCCGTGAGCCCTAGACAAAGCATCGGCATTGCCATGAAGGAGACCTGCACGGTGTCTCACCACAAAACTAAACGGCTGCAAGGACAAAAACCACCTTGTGATTCTCGAGTTCCGGTCCCGGTTGGTATGCATCCATTTTAACGGGGCATGGTCAGTGACAAGGGTGAAACGCCTGCCCAACAAATGATACCGTAAGGCTTCCACAGCCCACTTTATCGCTAAGCACTCCTTTTCTATCGTGGCATAGCGCTGCTCCCTGGGCAACAGCTTCCTGCTCAGATAAAGAACGGGGTGCTCCTCATCGTCAACAAACTGGGACAGCACAGCACCCAACCCAACCGCAGAGGCATCAGTCTGGAGGAAAAACTCTTTGGTAAAGTCTGGCGCTATGAGCACAGGCTGAGTACATAGAGCCTCCCTTAGGTCAACAAAAGATTCCTCCGCCTTGCTATCCCAGCGTACCATGTCTGGACTCTTCGCTCGCGTAAGATCGGTGAGGGGAGCAGCCCTTGTGGCAAAATGGGGGATAAACCTTCGGTAATAGCCCACGATCCCTAAAAAGGCTCTCACCTGCTTCTTTCTCAGAGGCCTGGGCCAGTGTTGTATGGCACCTATTTTGTTAAGTTGGGGCTTTACTACTCCCCTACCAACCACATAACCTAAATACCTGGCTTCAGTCATACCAATAGTGCATTTAGGGGGATTTGCTGTCAGCCCAGCTCTTCTAAATGTGTCCAAAACTGCCTGCAATTTCATCAGATGCGTTTCCCAGTCGGAGCTGTGGATGATGACGTCATCCAGATACGCGGCGGCATATGTGGCATGAGGTCTAAGTAGCTTATCCATCAACCTCTGAAAGGTTGCTGGGGCTCCATGGAGGCCAAAAGGCATTATCCTATAATGAAACAGCCCATCAGGTGTCGCAAATGCAGTTTTCTCTCTCGCTTCCTTGGATAAAGGTATCTGCCAATACCCCTTCGTCAGGTCTAGGAGAGAGAGGTATCTGGCTTTCGCTAGCCTCTCACCAACTCGTCCACCCGAGGCATGGGGTATGCATCAAATTTAGATACCTCGTTCAGCTTTCTGAAATCATTACAGAACCTGATAGACCCATCAGGCTTAGGTACTAGGACGATCGGGCTAGACCAGTTGCTCTGGGATTCTTCTATTACCCCTAATTCAAGCATTTTTCTTACTTCCGCCCTCACAGCGTCCCTTTTTGCCTCAGGTATCCGGTACGGTTTTACCCTTACAGTGACCCCAGGTTCTGTAACGATATCATGGGCAATTTCTTGGTCCTACCCGGTGTTGCTGAGAAGACATCTTCATTCCTCTCGACCAGCTGTATAGCCTCCTCTGTTTGCTTGGGTGTTAACTCAGGGGAAATTGGAACAGACTGTCCAGTGGACAGGGAATTCGCATCGCCCACAGCGACAGTACAGGCCTCTCTATCCTGCCAGGGTTTAAGGAGGTTGATGTGAAACACAGCCTCCTTCTTACGGCGTTCAGGTTGACTGACCCTATAATTCACTGGGCTTATCTTATCCAACACCTCATAGGGTCCCTGCCAACGTGCTAGAAGCTTACTTTCGGCAGTGGGGACTAGAACCATTATCCTGTCACCAGCTTTGAATTCTCTCACCACGGCCCTCTGGTCATAGTGGAGCTTCTGAGTACTCTGAGCCAGTTCCATGTGGTGGCGAACGAGGGGAACAATCCGGGATATACGCTCCTGGATTTGTTCCACGTGCTGTACAGTACTGACCCGGGGACACCTTGTTCCTCCCAAGTCTCTTTCAGCACATCTAGTATGCCTCGGGGGTGCCTCCCATACAAAAGTTCAAACGGGGAGAAGCCCGTTGAACTTTGGGGAATTTCACGGACCGCAAATAGCAAATACGGAAGCAGCAGGTCCCAGTCTTTCCCATCTCGACTGACTACCTTTTTTAACATCCCCTTCAGGGTACGATTGAATCGCTCCACCAGCCCGTCTGTCTGTGGGTGGTAGACTGAGGTTCGCAAAGGGTGAATGTTAAGCAACTGACACAACTCTTTCATCACCCGGGAGACAAACGGCGTCCTTGATCGGTCAGGATTTCCTTGGGTATGCCAACTCGCGAGAATACCTGAATCAACTCCTTCGCTATGGTTTTGGCGTTGGCCTTGCGCAAGGGAACGGCCTCAGGATATCTGGTGGCGTAATCCAGGAGTACCAGAATATATTGGTGCCCCGAGAAGTTTTGTCCAGCGGACCTACCAGGTCCATGCCAATCCTCTCAAAGGGCACATCGATAACAGGGAGAGGTATGAGTGGGGCCCTTAACCTGGGTTTCGGGGATGACAATTGACATTCCGGGCAGGAAGCGCAGTACCTTTTGATCTCCTCATATACTCCTGGCCAAAAGAACCTTCTGAGCACCCTTTCCTGAGTCTTGTCTACCCCCAAGTGTCCCCCAGGAGGTGAGAGTGGGAAAAGTTAAGCACCTTCCGAGTATACGAGGAAGGAACAACCAGCTGCTCAATCTCTTGGCCTTCATCTGAAGTTACCCTATAAAGGAGATCATTCTTAAGGAGGAAATATGGGTAGGTACCTTTGGTGCTACCCTGCACAGTCACCCCATTCACCTCTACTACCCGGCTTCTAGCGACCTGCAACAGTGGATCGTTTGCTTGGTCTCTTCCAAAGCTACTACTGGAAAGATCCAAGGGTATTGGGTCCTCCACCTCTGTCTCAACGTCTGACTCAAGGTCATGCACCCTTTGTCCAACCTCTATATCGTCTTCGGTACATTGGGTGGCTACACCTTTACTGTTACGCTTTCCACGTTCATTCAAGAATACCTCATTTACAGCCCTATTAAACCGCTGTTTGCTCTCCCGGCATGCTCGTCTGGTTTTACCTATTTTCGGGTTGTCCACATACAGATCGGGATCAGTAAAGGGAAACATCTTAAGGATATCACCATCCCCTTGTTCAACTTCAGGGTCGGCTTTTTTCGGTGTTCCCGGTGACTGTAACAGGGTGTGGAAGTCAGGAAAGTTCCTGCCTATAATTAGGGGATAGGGTAACCGCTTTACCACTACCGCTGACATTTTAATCAGTCTGCCCTGCACAACAACCTCTATAGGGGCAGTAGGGTACCGTACCGTGCACCCATGAACACAAAGTACCCCCATGGTTTTATGGTTTTGTACATGATTGGGTTTGACCAAACCACCTGCGACCAAGGTTAAGGCACTGCCTGAGTCGACTAATGCCCCTGTATCTTGGCTGTTCAGTTGCACCTTCATTCTAAAGGCGTTTGAGCCTTCCACCATGCCCGATATCAGTCCACAAAAGTTTAGGGGATTTTCCCCCAGTCCACATTGCATTGGTTCTGCGCGGTTAGGGCAGATTGCCCTGACATGTCCTTTCCCGCCACACTCGAAGCAAACTATGGAATTTCCCCCAAAGCGATCCTCTCTCACAGACACTTGGTCCCTAGAGTCCATTTTCTGTCGGCGCACTCCCCCTCCAGACTCCGCTTCAGGCTCATTCCGGCGGTTTCTTGGTCTCGGGAGCGAGCTGTACGGCATTGAACATTTTCTCCAAGTCTTTTGCAGACAGATAACGTTCGACGTGGGCTATCATGCCATCATAGGTAGTGGGGTTTCCCTGACTGACCCATTCACGCAGGCCACGGGGAAGTTCTCTCAGGTACCGGTCAAGCACCAGAGTTTCCAGCATTTTTGCAGGGCTTTGGTTCTCCGGTTTGAGCCATTTCCGGGCCAGATGAATCAAGTCAAACATTTGGGATCTGGGGGCCAGACCTTCTTTAAATCGCCATTTATAGAAGCGTTGGGCTCTCACAGTCGCCGTCACTCCCAACCTGGCCAATATTTCTGCCTTTAGTTGTGGGTAGTCGGCAGCCGCTTCCTCTTCCAGGTCGTAGTAGGCTTTTTGTGCTTCCCCCACGAGGAAAGGAGCGATGATCCCTGCCCACTGTGTTGGAGGCCAGGCTTCACGAGTAGCAGTTCTCTCAAACGCCAGTAGATAACTTTCCACATCATCCTCTGCAGTCATCTTCTGCAGACAGTTGCTTGCCCGGATCGTGCCGTTACCTTTTTCTAGTGCAGGAACTGTCTGGGAAGTAACGTTTTCCAGGACATTCTTAAGCAGGGCATGCTCCATTTTTTGTGTCTCCGCCAGGGCCCCAATCTGCTGGGCCAACAGTCTATTGCACTCCTGCTGTGCTGCTAAAGCTTGCCTGCTTGTTTCCTGCTGCACCGCCGTGGCTTGGACCAGGGCCTTCACAACGTCCTCCATTTTCTGCGGGTCCTGTACCTTTAAGGCTATTGTAACAGCGGAGCCGGTACGAATGAGAAGATCCCACCGCTGCCACCACTTGTGGTAGGTTGCTCAAAATATGGCCCGGACAGCAGGAGATTGCGGCTCAGGTGTACTTTTATTATAAAGCAGAACACAGTCTTTTTCAGCAGTTGGGGAGGCTTCCCCTTTTATGCACAAACAAAACTAAACAAAACAATCGGCCTACTCCTGTCAGGAGCCTACCTCTTTTCCGTAGTGCCCTTACTACCGGTTACTGGGCCAGCTACCCGGGCCCAGTACAAAAACAAACAAAGTAAATCACGCATGAGAGATTCTCACCAGTCTCTTTCCTGCAGAGTACAGCGAAGTCACGACCTCTCTCTCCCAGGGTGGATTGCTACTGAGAGAGAGATCCTCCCCTCTCAGTCCTGCTAAGAAGACCCAAGAGGAAACGCCTACAGGTGTGCTAGCTGGAAGGGTGTTAACCCTTCCTACCAGGGATATACTGCCCTCTGGAGCCTCTGGCTCACAAAAACATGGTCCAGGACATGGTTAGAATAAACAGGGCCCCGGACCCTGTTACAGTATATATATGTATATATAAACACGAAAGTTCTGCACTCACGGTTCACCACAAAGATTTAGCCTCAGCCGGTGCTTCTGCGATGGCTTCAGTTAATCAATTTAGCAAGAACGCCAGCACTCCAGGGATTTTTCAAAGATAATTCCATTTATTAGTCCATAGACATCAACATTTCTTCACTTTGACATTCAGAGCACTGGGCAGAAATCACATTAGTCCATAGACATCAACGTTTCAGCTCACCAAGGAGCCTTCATCAGGACAGACAAGTAAATAGATCCCTTAGAAATTAGTGAGATGTGTAGACTGTATAAGCCAATGCGATGCGATCAGTAACTGCTTTGTTTTTTATATACTGCTGGCAATAGCAGGAGGTGGTGACATGTTGTTTTTTTCACAGCTACCACACTCTGGTGGCGTAAGACTGCAAGCACAAGGAAGCTGGCGATCAGAGTACTGCGTTTCTAACACACGCTGGGATTCAGGGCAGCCATCAGAAATGATGGGGCCCCTTACTAAAACTCACGATGGGGCCCCCAGGGCTCCCCTGGCACTCCCTCAACCTCTAACAGCTTTTCTCCCCCTTCAAAAAAAAAAAGGACATAACAAAGCACCACAGCAATAAAACTCCCAGTAATGTGCAGTGTGTATTAGCGTTTCACAGAATCCACAGCAATAAAACTCACAGTAATGAGCGGTGTGTCTGAACGTATCACAGAATCCACAGCAATAAATCTCACAGAAACGGGCTGTGTATGATGGCCTTTGGGTCTGGGTCTGGTCCCTGTTCCTTGGGGTCTGGTCTGGGCCCTGGGACTGGGCCTTGGGGTCTGGTCCCTGAGGTCTGGGCCCTGGGTCTAGGCTGGGCCTGGTCCCTGGGTCTGGCCTGGGGTCTGGGCCCTGAGTCTGGCCTGGGGTCTGGTCCCTGTGTCTGGGCTCTGGTCCCTGGGCCTTGGGGCCTGGGGTCTGGCCTGGGCCCTGGTCTCTGGGTCTGGTCCCTGGGCCTTGGCCCTGGGGGTCTGGGCACTGGGGGTCTGGGCCCTATGGTATGGGCCTTGGGGTCTGGGCTTTGGTCTGAGCCCTGGGGTCTGGGCCTTGGGTTTGGGCCTTGGGGTCTAGGCCTTGGGTCTGGGCCTTAGGGTCTGGGCCTAGGGGTCTGGGCCTTGGGGTCTAGGCCTTGGGGTCTGGGCCTTGGGGTCTGGGCCCTGGGGTCTGGGCCCTGGGGTCTGGGCCTTGGGGTCTGGGCCTTGGGTCTGGGGGTCTGGGCCCTGGGTTCTGGGCCCTGGGTTTGGGCCTAGGGGTCTGGGCCTTGGGGTCTGGGCCCCTTGGCCTTTAGGGTCTTGTGGTCTGGGCCCTAGGGTCTGGGCCTTGGGGTCTGGGCCCTGGGGTCTGGGCCCTGGGGTCTGGGCCTTGGGGTCTGGGCCCTGGGTTTGGGCCTAGGCCCTGGGTTTGGGGTCTGGGCCCTGGGTCTGGGCCTTGGGGTCTGGGCCTTGGGGTCTGGGCCTTGGGTCTGGGTCCTTGGCCTTGGGGTCTAGGTCCTGGGTTTGGGCCTAGGGGTCTGGGCCCTGGGTTTGGGCCTAGGGGTCTGGGCCCTGAGTCTGGGCCTAGGGGTCTGGGCCTAGGGGTCTGGGCCCTAGGGTCTGGGCCCTGGGTCTGGGCCCTAGGGTCTGGGCCCTAGGTTCTGGGCCCTGGGGTCTGGGCCCTGGGTTTGGGTCTAGGGGTCTGGGCCCTGGGTTTGGGCCTAGGGGTCTGGGCCCTGGGTCTGGGCCTAGGGGTCTGGGCCTAGGGGTCTGGGCCTAGGGGTCTGGGCCCTAGGGGTCTGGGCCCTAGGGTCTGGGCCTGGGCCCTAGGGTCTGGGCCCTAGGGTCTGGGCCCTGGGGTCTGGGTCTAGGGGTCTGGGCCTAGGGGTCTGGGCCTAGGGGTCTGGGCCCTGGGGTCTGGGCCCTGGGCCTGGGCCTTAGGGCCTGGGTCCTGGGCCTTAGGGCCTGGGTCCTGGGGTCTGGGCCCTGGGTTTGGGCCTAGGGGTCTGGGCCCTGGGTCTGGGCCTAGGGGTCTGGGCCCTGGCTCTGGGCCCTAGGGTCTGGGCCCTGGGGTCTGGGCCCTGGGCCTTAGGGCCTGGGTCCTGGGCCTTAGGGCCTGGGTCCTGGGTTTGGGCCTAGGGGTCTGGGCCCTGGGTTTGGGCCTAGGGGTCTGGGCCCTGGGTCTGGGCCCTGGGTCTGCGCCCTAGGGTCTGGGCCCTGGGGTCTGGGCCCTGGGTTTGGGCTTTGGGGTCTGGGCCTTGGGGTCTGGGCCCTGGGTCTGGGCCTTGGGGTCTGGGCTCACCACTCCGCTGTCTTCTTTTCTTCTATCTTCTTTTCTTCAATCTTCTTCTCTTCTTCTTCCCGGCCCCTCCAGCTCCGGCGCGCAGCTTCACTGAGTGGAGGGGTGGAGCCAAAGAAACGTGCTTGGGAGGCCCTCACTCGCTGCTTGGCCCCGCCCAGCCAGGAAGTGAAGCTGCTAGGAGCCAGAGGAGACACAGTGTCTCAGTCTCCTCCGGCTCCTGCAGCAGCAGCATGGACACAGCTCCGGATTCGGACTCATCAAGTCCAATACCGGAGCTGTTATAGGGCGACGCCGCTGCCGTCGGGGGTCCGGGACCCCCGTGCCCCTTACGGCAGCATGGGGCGTAATGCCCTGATGGTGGCCCTGCTGGGGTTGTTAGGACAACCAGCGTGACGTAATTAGTAGGCGCTGGAGATCAGCGCGTGCGCAGGGACAGGGAGAACACACCTAGATGGCGTTATACCGGGTGGTGAGTAATTTGTGGTCCTTTATGTTACTTGTGATGCTTATCTAAACAATGTATGTTTGTCCTGAGGAAGGCTTCGTGTCTGGAGCCGAAACGTTGATGCTTATAGAGCAATAAAATTGGAATTTTTTGAAAAATCCTGGAGTGCTGGCTTTCCTATAGCTTAAAATATATATATATATAAATCAACCGCTCAGGATCCTTGGTTCTGACCAAACAACACGGTCCTCTAGGAAAGAAACAGTAGCAGACTTGAAGCTTGTGCAAATGGGAGGTCTTTTATTCCAGCATAAAGAAGCAAACACCACACTTGTCTTTGGAATCACTATTGCAGGTGATTCAGAAAAAAAACCTCAAATGGGAGTACTAACTATACATCCAGCACTCCTAACTATCTAGAAACTATAATCTAATAAACAAAGTAAAACCACAGCATCTTTTTAGAAGTGTTACGGCTTCCGTCCTGCTCAGAGCAGTCTGATTAAAACAGTTCTGTCCAGCAGTCAGCAGCCTGGGAATTTACTTAATTGGACATAATGTCTGTCAGGGTTCAGACTGATTGATGCAGCAGGTGTGGTAGTGAGCCCAAGATGCAGTGAGGCAGGTTTGCCGAATAAACAGAGTTTATTAAATAATAAACACCAGAACATAAAGATACAAGAGATCTGAACAGGACAATAGAGGAGACTGGGCACAATGGGGAATAGCTATAGGAGGAGGAGAGGAGATGCAGGAAAAGGAGGTTGAAGCCAAAGGGATGGCTGAGAGTAGTGGGAAGGGAGGTTAGGGAGAACTGAATATGAGAGCAGTTAGAAAGCAGGAGAAATGAGGGATAGCAAGAGGAGACTAAAGATACTGGAGAAGGGAGCAGAAAGAGACGCAAAGGGAACTTAACAGCACACAGGGCAAACAATGAATAAACAATAATACACTAAACAGATATATACATAAACACAGATAACCAAAGCAACGGTCTCAGGCAGGGGGCAGGCAATAGAATGGTCGTGGGCAAAGCAGGGGGTCTAGGCAATGCGGCAATCAGGGTGGTCAAAGTCCAAAATCAAGGGGGTCTGGTAGCCAGGGGTTCAAGATGGGGGGAATCAGGAAGCACAGGGTGGTTACCGGTCTGAAGGGTGAATGTCCAGTAAATAGACAGAGTCCTCTCAGGAAGGTCTAGATTAGGAGAGTTCAGAATTCAGCTCTGCAATGCAATACAGTCTGGGACTTCAATGAGGAAGTCAAGGGTAGAGGGTGTGACTTCCTTAAATGCAGGATTGATTAGGGAGGATGAAGGACAGGTGAGGTTCCAGGGTTAGAATGTCAGAGTCCAGGAATGTGTAAAGTCTGATACAAAAGTCCAGGAACCTGCATAGGGCAGGCAGGATGTGGCATAGAAAGGGGGCGCCAGGGGGTCAGGGCCTTTAGAACCTGACAATGTCACACAAAACTCCAAAACTGGGCTGGACAAAATTCGTGGCACCCTTTCAAAATTGTGGATAAATAAGATTGTTTCAAGCATGTGATGCTCCTTTAAACTCACCTGGGGCAAGTAACAGGTGTGGGCAATATAAAAATCACACCTGAAAGCAGATAAAAAGGAGAGAAGTTCACTTAGTCTTTGCATTGTGTGTCTGTGTGTGCCACCCTAAGCATGGACAACAGAAAGAGGAGAAGAGAACTGTCTGAGGACTTGAGAACCAAAATTGTGGAAAAATATCAACAATCTGAAGGTTACAAGTCCATCTCCAGAGATCTAGATTTGCCTTTGTCCACAGTGCGCAACATTATCAAGAAGTTTGCAACCCATGGCACTGTAGCTAATCTCTCTGGGCGTGGATGGAAGAGAAAAATTGATGAAAGGTTGCAATGCAGGATAGTCCGGATGGTGGATAAGCAGCCCCAAACAAGTTCCAAAGAAATTCAAGCTGTCCTGCAGGGTCAGGGAGCATCAGTGTCAGTGCGAACTATCTGTCGACATTTAAATGAAATGAAACGCTATGGCAGGAGACCGAGGAGGACCCCACTACTGACACAGAGACATAAGAAAGCAAGACTACAGTTTGCCAAAATATACTTGAGTAAGCCAAAATCCTTCTGGGAAAACGTCTTTTGGACGGATGAGACCAAGATAGAGCTTATTTGGTAACGCACATCATTCTACTGTTTACCGAAAACAGAATGAGGCCTACAAAGAAAAGAACACAGTACCTACAGTGAAATATGGTGGAGGTTCAATGATGTTTTGGGGTTGTTTAGCTGCCTCTGGCACTGGGTGCCTTGAATGTGTGCAAGGCATTATGAAATCTGAGGATTACCAAAAGATTTTGGGTCGCACTGTAGAGCCCAGTGTCAGAAAGCTGGGTTTGCGTCTGAGATCTTGGGTCTTCCAGCAGGACAATGACCCCAAACATACGTCAAAAAGCACCCAGAAATGGATGGCAACAAAGCACTGGAGAGTTCTGAAGAGGCCAGCAATGAGTCCAGATCTAAATCCCATTGAACACCTGTGGAGAGATCTTACAATTGCTGTTGGGAAAAGGCACCCTTCCAATTAGAGAGACCTGGAGCAGTTTGCAAAGGAAGAGTGGTCCAAAATTCCGGGTGAGAGGTGTAAGAAGCTTATTGATGGTTATAGGAAGCGACTGATTTCAGTTATTTTTTCCAAAGGGTGTGCAACCAAATATTAAGTTAAGGGTGCCAATAATTTTGTCCAGCCCATTTTTGGAGTTTTGTGTAACATTATGTCCAATTTGCTTTTTTCCCTCCCTTTTTTTGTTTTGTTCCAATACACACAAAGGGAATAAACATGTGTATAGCAAAACATGTGTTACTGCAATACTTTTCTGTGAGAAATACTTGATTTTCTGGAAGAATTTCTGGGGTGCCAACAATTTCAGCCATGACTATATACAGTATATATATCATGTGATCATTATTGGAGCTTGTTATTTAAATTCCCCTGTGTACAATACAAATAACTTGGCTACCTTAGAAGGTTTCTCATATTTCTCTTTACAGATTATCCAGGAATATCAAATACATGAAAAAGTGAAAAAAGAAACATAGAAAATTATTACGCAACACATAAACATCTTAACCACATTAAATGAATTGTAGAATTATCCACCCACTATATCGAGAGCCATATAACCAGGCTCTATGGCAGATCATCTTGGCATGGTATCTGGTGTCATTACGGTTTACCCTCTGTCATTACGGTTTACCCTCAATCACTTCCAGAGATGTATGTATCAGGGATATCCTCAGATGCAGCGGCGTAGCGTGGGTTGTCACAAGGCAAGAATTGTGCACCCCCCAACCTGTGGATACGATAACACACCCTGATTCCCTTCTACCAGTAGAGTATTGACCACCTTACCCCACAAGCACATGTATCGTATATTAACAAAATACTGATATAATAAAAAAAATTAAACACACATGCCCCCCCCCACGCTACGCTACTGCTACCAGTCACCCTGTCCCAGTATACCCTAGCATAGTTCCAGGGGGGCTGACAAGTGCGATACAGGGTGTTCCGTCGGTTAATGCTGCGCTGCTTCGCGTGACTCATGTCAGCGTTATGGAGGAGTCAGGACAGGACCAGAATTTTCTGTCATGGTCCTTACTTCCAGATGTTGAGTGCTAAGTCACCACCGGTGCCGCAAACCCCCCCCCCCAAAGCCCCCCCACGCCACTGCTCAGATGGAGCACTTTATGGATCAGGAGATGGTAGTGAAATCCCTCAGAATCATAGCCGTGTGCAGGGGGTGTACATACAGAAAAAGAGGGGTCATGCCCATGCTCACCAGAGCAGCTGCAACAACCAGAAGTAACAATCCAGTTCATGTATAAAATATAGCAAGAAAGGAGATGTCATCTGCACTCGTTTCTATACAATTCTATGTGTAACGAAACACAATTAGGAGGTTTTAGCTTGCTTGAATGGCCATTGAAGTATAAGCTCACTCGCCCCATCACGGAACCTCTTGTTACAGTGAGTACCTAACCAAAAGCCTCTCCTCTGAGCAGCTGCACACTCTTGCTGCTTTTCAGCTAAGAGGCAAAAATGGTGGGTTTTATTTATACACACACAAAGTACTTCCCATTTGGGGTTGAAAACAAAAACATGGAAAAAGGAACAGCAGCAAAAATGCAAGGGGTGTGCCTGGAGTGCCCAAGCACAACCTAATGGTGGGTGAAGAGGCCCTTTTTCACTTCCTACATTGCCATTTTTGATGTTCCTTATCTGATTCATGATGAAAAGCAAAAAACCGACTGTATCACTGATTATAGACTTGTTATTTCTACTGAAAAATGTGCATTTTTGGCTGAATTTTCAAAACATAACTTTTCAATTAATAAATGTTCCATGGGTGCACACCCTAATATAACAGGCTGTGAAAAATAGAGGGGAGGGGTGGCGCTTCACTCTAAACCCGTGAGTACCACTTTTAAGAAACAGTTCTTACAAAAGGACGTGACCGCAAGAACCAGTCTTGCATGGTATGGATGGAAAGTTCAAATACAATGTCTCTTCCTTTCTCTTTTTGTATCATTCAAGGTTCTTTCACAAAATACAGATCGGTTTAGAGAAGTATAGTGGCACTTATTAAATGATCGATAATCTGTATGTAGCTTAAAATACCAATGTACACCCCCTACATATATATCAAGTTCAGCATTTGGGCACTAGACCCGTTGTAAAATGTGATAAATACCAAAATACACTTATCTGTTGATTCAGACTGAGGAAGCCTACAGAGGACGTAGGCAAAACGCGTCTCTATTATATTTTATTATTTTATGGAATAACGTTTTTTTAGAACTCCATTGAAGTGCGTTGTGACTTCCTGCTGCTAAGGAGATAAAGGTATCTTTAACCGGACTCCCAGGCCACGAGTATAGAAGCCAGATCCATCGAATTAGATCTACTCTATGCCTATATACTGAGCAACTTATCTAGAGAGGTTCAGCAAATTGTGAGTATGAGCATATCTATGTATCTTTTAGGAATATGAATGGTGATGTAGGCGCAATGGCGATTTCTCTCTTCATTTTTTAAGCAACAAAGTTGTCCCATATTGAAGATCTGCTATTGAAGACTCGTGTTACTGGGAAGTGACCCCCCATAGTGGTCAAGACGCCTATTAGTAGAGCCAAGCGGGGCTTCCTGTTTGTGAGTTGACATCCAGATCAATATCTTTCCTTCATTCTTTATGTTAAAAAATTAACGATATTGCAGTATAAAGTCCTTCCTTTATTTCGATTATTAGGGTATGGTGGTATACGAAAGAGGATCTTTCAAAAAATAACCGCAAGGAAACAGACAACTCCAATAGTGTAATAAAATCTTTTTTTCACATTTATTATATATGCAGTGGGAATAATTCTTACTCACACTGTATGAGAGCTGCCAGCCCTCAACTGAATGCCTCTCAGGTGTTTGTGGGCTACCTTGATTACCCAAGACGATCTCCAACACAATGTTCCTAGAAGATATAGGGATCCAATCCCAAAGGAGCAGTCTCCCAGAGAGTATAACACACTGGATCCAAAAATCGGGGAACAACAAGAACAGCTTCCTTAAAAGAAAGTCATGATCTTTTTATTCAGCTTTCATAAAACATAAATAAAATTATAAAAGTACATAGAAATCAGCCAGACGCGTTTCCCCTGTAAAACAGGCTTCCTCAGTGGCAAAAATGTGTATAAAATGTTTGGTGATAGCCATAGTGGCATTTAAATACAAAAACAAACCCACATTTAATTAAACTAGGAACGCCCGCAGCTGTATCATACGGCGAATGGGAGTCCATCTTCCAGGTTCCGTATGCTCCATCATCCCGTTTTAACGCTAGACGAATCAGGAATCCCGGAAATTCTGAACGATATTATTATTATTCTTTATTTATAAAGCGCCAGCATATTCCGCAGCGCTGTACAATAGGCACAGTATAGACAGGGTTACAATACATTGAACAACATTTGACAAACAGTACAGGAGGAGATGAGGGCCCTATTCCCATAGGAACTCACAATCTAGGAGGGTTGGGGTTGGAAACAGGAGGAGAGGACTGTAAGGTGAGAGTGATTGATGGTTGTGTCAGTGAGTTGGGTGGTAGGCTTCCCTAAATAGGAATGTTTTAAGGGAGCGTTTGAAGGAAGAGAAGTTAGGGGAAAGTCTGACAGTACGAGGCAGAGCGTTCCAGAGAGTGGGGGCTGCGCGTGAGAAATCCTGCAGTCTATCATGGAAAGAGGTGATGCGGGGAGAAGCTAGGCGCAGGTCATTGTTTGACCTTAGGGAGCGGGCTGGGGTGTATCTGGTGATTAGTGAGGACAGGTAGTGGGGTGTTGAGTTAGTGAGGGTTTTGTAGGTAAGGATAAGGATTTTGAACTTAATTCTGCAGTGGATGGGGAGCCAGTGAAGGGACTCGCAGAGGGGAGCGGCAGAGACAGAGTGGCGGGTGAGGTGAATTAGCCTGGCGGAGGCGTTCAGGATGGATTGTAGGGGGGAGAGGCGGGACAGAGGGAGGCCAGATAAGAGATTATTGCAATAGTCGAGTCGGGAGATTACCAGGGCGTGTATGAGTTGTTTTGTGGTGACAGTGGTAAGAAATGGCCGAATTCTGGAAATATTACGCAGTTGGTATCGGCAGGAGGAGGAAAGAGACTGGATGTGGGGGATGAAGGAAAGAGCAGAGTCAAGTGTAACTCCAAGACAGCGAACTTGGTTTGATGGGGAGATGGTGATACCCTCCACCGTGATAGAGAAGTCAGGAGGTGGGGAGGCATTGGAGGGAGGAATAAGTAGGAGCTCAGTCTTTGACATGTTGATCTTTAGGTGGTGGGAGGCCATCCAGGAGGAGATGCCAGATAAACAGTCACTGACTTTTGAAAGGACAGGGGGAGAGAGATCAGGGGTAGAGAGGTAGATCTGAGTGTCATCAGCGTAGAGGTGGTAATTAAAGCCAAAGCTGTTGATGATTTTGCCCAGGGAGGAGGTGTAGATGGAAAAGAGCAGAGGACCAAGGACAGAGCCTTGAGGTACACCAACAGATAGAGGCAATGAAGAGGAGGAGTTACCAGCAAAGGACACACAGAAGGACCTGTTGGATAAATAGGAGTCAACCCAAGCAAGTGCAGTGTCACCGAGACCCAGAGAGTTGAGGGTCTGTAGAAGGAGGGGGTGGTCAAGTGTCAAAAGCAGCCGAGAGGTCAAGCAGGATGAGAATAGAATAGTGGCCGTGTTTTTTAGCAGTTAGGAGGTAGTTGGTGACTTTGGTGAGGGCAGTTTCAGTTGAGTGTAGGGGACGGAAGCCAGATTGCAGGGGGTCAAGTAGGGAATTGGAGGACAGGAAGAGGGAGAGGCGGTTGAAGACTAGTTTTTCTAAGAGCTTTGATGTGAAGGGAAGCAGGGATATAGGGTGGTAGTTGGATGGAGAGTTGGGGTCTAGGGATGGTTTCTTTAGTAAAGGGGTAACTAGCGCGTGTTTGAAGGCGGATGGAAAGGAGCCAGTGGAGAGAGATAGGTTGAAGATGTGTGTGAGAGCAGGGGTGAGGGAGGAGGAGAGGGGAGGAATTAGATGTGAGGGAATGGGGTCGAGCGGGCACGTGGTGAGATGTGAGGAGGACAATAAGGAATGGACTTCCTCCTCAGTGGCTGGGAGGAAGCGGCAGAGGGGACCTGTGGGAGTGGAGGTGGCAGATAACTATCTTGTGTTGGGATGTTGCTTCTGATAGTTAGAGTTTTACTGAGGAAGTAGTCTGCCAGGTCTTGAGCGCTGAAGGCAGCTGAGGGGGGAGGTGCAGGTGGGTAGAGGAGGGTGTTGAAGGTGGACCAGAGCCGTTTAGAGTTGGAGGACAGCGTAGATATAAGAGATGAGAAGAAGGATTGTTTGGCCAAGTGGAGGGCAGAGGTGTATGACCAGAGAATAAACTTGAAGTGAACAAAATCAGCTTCAGAGCGGGATTTCCTCCAGGCACGCTCTGCGGTGCGGGAGCATCTTTGCAGGTAGCGAGTCTGGAGAGTGTGCCAGGGCTGAAGCTGGCGGCGTGGGGCCTTACAGAGTCGAAGAGGAGCAAGAGTGTCTAGAGCAGAGATAAGCGTAGTGTTGTAGTGATTAGTGGCAGCATCAGGGCAGGTGAAGGATGAGGTATGAGGGAGGTGGTGAAGTAGGTTGGAGAATTTATGGGGGTCCACAGCATGTAGATTTCTGCGAGTGTGTGTGCGGGGTGGGGGAGCAGGGTGTTTAGGAAGTCCAGATAGGTTGAAAGAGAGAAGGTGGTGGTCAGAGATGGGGAAAGGGCGACATTTGAACTCAGAAATGGAGCAGAGGTTGGAAAAGACCAGGTCAATAACGTGACCATCGCGGTGGGTAGGGAGGAGGGAGGATTGTGTGAGTCCAAGGGAGGACGTGAGTGAAAGAAGTTTGGAGGCAGCAGGAGCGGAAGGATCGTCAATGGGAATGTTGAAGTCCCTGAGAATTAGGCATGGAAGATTAGAAGACAGGAAGTGAGAAAGCCAGGTAGCAAAGTGGTCAAAGAACTGGGAGGTTGGTCCCGGTGGGCGGTAGATGACTGCCACCCTGAGAGCCAGAGGAGAGAACAGGCGGATGCAGTGTGTCTCGAAGGAGGAGAAGGAGAGGGATGGGGGTGGAGGGAGATGCTGGTAGGTGCAGGTGGGAGAGAGCAGGAGTCCGACCCCGCCACCATTTCTCTCACCCGGTCTGGGGGTATGGCTCAAGTGTAGACCGCCATGTGAGAGAGCAGCAACGGAGGCCGTGTCAGAGGGAGTTAGCCAGGTTTCAGTTAAAGCTAGGAGATTGAAGGAGTTTGAAAGGAAGATACTCCGCTGCCTGTGCCCCAGCGCGAGATGTGAACAATTGTTACCAGGAAGTCCAAAAGGTAAACAAACGACTTCACCAAGAAAGCGAGAAGTCAACTTATATACGAATTCAGTACACTTGCACCTCCGATTAGTCATGGTTAACTTACATCGGTCTTCAATATGGCTGATGAAAGATCTTCTCAATAAATCCTTTGGTATATAAGATCTTAATAGTGGAAATGATATTCGGCGATGACGAATATCTTCATAAGCCTTCATTGCTATATCAGTCCTGGTACAGTACCCAGTACTTCCCAAAATAGCATATATATCTCACCATATATAAAGAGAAAAGGCTGTGGATGCCAGTGCTCAGAATAGAACATATAAATACATAGTGTAGTCCTGTAATGGCTCCTGATGAAGTTCTGGGAGGAACCTCTGAAAGCAAGGAGAATTGAGCTCAGGGCACTGTGAACACACTCATATTACAAGTGGTCACAATACCTAAAGTGGTCATTTAAGATAGCAGATGTAACCACCATTACTGGTTACGATGGACATTTAACAGCCTTCTATAAAGTTACAGGACTTTTTATGTTATATTCACTGTTATCTGGTAAACCACCCACTGCAAAATAAAAGCACTTAACATACACAGAAAATATTGACCCATTATTAGTGGCTCCTATACAAATCAAAGCTGTGGTTAAAATAAAGAGGGAAGTCACTAATGCCAAGCCACAAACTAAGCTTTCAGCAAGGTTGGAAGAGCAGTTTTAGTCATTAAGTTAACATCTGGAAAAGTTATGTATAAAGTCTCTGTTACAGTCTACTAGTGAGAACCCAATCTGCAGTGATACGGACAAGTGTGTAGAACGCAAGTGAAGTATAATGGAGACAACCGGTGCAGGTAAATGTGAATACACAAAAACAGGTTTTGACACAAAACTGGATACGCAAGTCAGCTTGGATACAGAGGAGTAGACGTTGGCAAAAGGAAGGTGCATACACAGAACACTGGATACAAAGAAGCTTTTGGTTGCTGGAGATGCACACAGCTGACAGGACCTTGGGTTTCTGGAAATGGACACAGCAGACAGAACCTTGGCTTGTTGGAGATGGACACAGCTGACAAGGTCTTTGGTTGATGGAAATCAACAAGGCAGGATGGCTCAGGACTGGCTTCTCTGAAACAAGGTAGAATAGTGCTTAACTGGCACCAAATGCTGAGTAATGCAGAAGCACTGCTCTTTAGGGGAACCTCCCTTAATTGCAGTTTCCATTAGCTGCCAGAGAGGTTACACCTGTAACTACTTCTGCTGGTGAGACTCAGCAAACCCAGCAAGGTGTGGACAGGATTGGTCAGCAGCTTTCATGCACTGAGTTCAAGATTCAGCAGTGACTTGAATAATGCTTTTTCTGTAGTTTCTCCACCTCCTGGGCACGGAATGTGAAACGCTTTCCTTTATTGTAACAGCAAGATTGGAATTTATTGTTTAACATACATGATTAATGATTATTCAAAGAGAGCTGAACTGGCTCTGAAATTGCACTGAACACTGAGATACAGCCAGATAGTTAAAATTGTGAACCTTCAGTTCAGAGCACCTGTTGCCATTTTCCTACACCCAGTTCCTATGATTCTTGTATAGTTGAGTCATTTATCCTTGTTTCCACTCCAGAGGTATGACTTTTTGACAGCAATTCTTCCATGAAGACCACTTCTGACCAGACTTCTCCAGACAGTAGATGGGTGTACTTGGGTCCCAATGGTTTCCCCTAGTTCTTTACTGATAGCACTGCTGGATATCTTGTGATGTCAAAAATAAGCATGATGTGTCTTTCATCTGCTGCGTTAAGCTTCCTTGGCGACCGCTGTGTCAACAATGCTCAACATTGCCCGTCTCTTTGTGCTTATTCAAAATAGCTTAAACAGCACATATTGGAACCCTACTTCAAAGAACTTTGAGTTTTTTGCCTGGGAGAGACCTTGCTGATACAGAATAAGTCCCTTGTGTTTTGTTACTGTGCTCAGTCTTGTTATGGTGCATGACAAGTGACATGAAACTGTGTTCTACAACTTCACATTAGTAGCAGAGTATGGCTGTTCCTCTTATGTTCAATCTACATATGAAATTGATGATTATTAGCACCTGCTTGGTATAATTGGTTAATAAAACACCTGATTCTGGTCCTACAAAATCCTGCAAGTGTAAAATATGTGTTAAAATATATATTTTTAAAAGCAGTTCTACTTTACAATATTTATTCACACCTGCCTAAATCTTTTGCACAGTGCTGTATATTTCAGTAAAGGTTATAATTTATTTTGTAGTTCTAATAGCCAACTTCAAGGGGACATAATGCCAGCTTGGCAGTCTTGTCCTAATAGTTGTTTAAACTCTGTATGCCTGCCATTTATTGCTTTGTTTCTTTTGCAGAAGGACTTACCAAGAACTATAGGTCATAAGCCATTTGAAGGAAAAGGAAAGTCAGAAAGGGATTACCAAAGTATATTTATTTATTAACAGGGACTGCAGGGATGGAACATTGTAATTGTTTGGAGACAAACACAATCAGTTATAGTTTACTTTTCCATCAGAAGACCTGTCAATGGAAACATCCAGCAACTTCCAACCTTCCTGACGGGCAGCATTAGTGTCACTGTTAAGCTAACTTGAAATGCTCTTTTTACAATTTAGAGAGACATTTAAAGGACTGGGAAAATGAAAATGCATTTATTATTCAGAGAACACCATCTTATAAACACTTTTACAACTAATTTAATCACATTAACCACCTTCATCACAAATGATTAACGACTACCATTATCACCTGTAATGTAATCATATTAACAATACACTAATTATTCCAAGAGGAAGAGTAGAAAAAAGGTGACACAAACACACCAGTAAAGATCTAGCATTAACCTATACGTAGGCAGCTTGTTACTTTAGGAATAACTTTACGGAGTAACCCTTGCAGTGTCAGAAGATGACCTTTATCAGCCAACCAAACAAAGAAAACGGTACTGATCCTGTCATGAACCGCGCTCCTGATCTTGTATCCTGGCGGTCGGCAGCACCATCCTTGCTGCTCACTGGCCGGTCGCCGAGTGAGTAGCCACCGATCACTGCCATGGGTCGCTGATGCGGTGCTGCGTAATGACATAGCACCTCCAGAGTCTAACAGATGCCTGAACACTGGTCCCTTGCCCTAACGTTGTTTTCACTCCTCTCAGTGTGTTCATAGTGTTCATCATTTGCTTGCCTATATATGATCTCGGCTCGTCTGACTATTTCCCTGTCTGCAAACTCTTTGGCACTTGGCTGACGACTGAATCTGGCTTACAACCCCTGGCACTTGGCTTACAAGCCATCCTGGTATTAACTCATGGTATCTGGTTTACAAGCCATTACTGACCACATAAAGGACTGGCAGTGTAGCATAGCTTGTCTGCATACAGGGATTAGACATATATCTAGGAGGTGCGTGACAGTTCCTTCACGTCGTATAGAGGGCAAATGCAATCATTGTAATGTATCACAGAACAGTTTATGGAACCAAGTGGATGATGATAAAGTGGTGGATTAGGTTCAATCTGGAGGCATAAGTAAATTTCAGACATTACACTGGTAGGATGAGATGTACTGCATTCTTAACCCCTTCACTACCAAGCACTTTTTGTTGAAAAAAACTTTATCGTACCATTTATTTCAAACATGAGATGTGAAATTTACAATCAAATACAGAGTAAAATAGAGATTTTGCTCAAAAATGTGTTTTTCTGATAGCATATTTATATATCTAATTAAAAAAATGTAACTAATTTTTCATATATCTGTTTATCCTTTATTGTTGAAATTAAAGGTTTTGAACTGTACCTAGTGCCCTTTATTTTATGTAATTTCACTAGGGGTCTGGATTATCAGCATACAAACAAAAATGGCCTTTGTGTCAGACACATAAATGCAATAATGATAGATAATAAAAGTGATCAGATCTCCTGAATATGGGGAGTTGTAGTGACCATAATGAGATTATTGGTATTTTTCAGAAGCTGCATTGCTAATAGAATGTAAAAATAATACCTGTAAGTGGCTTAATGGCTACATATGGAAATGACAGCAACAATTGATATCTGGTCTCTGCAGGGATTTTCGATCATCACAACCCCCCCACCCGAGTTAACCCAGGGATCCCCCTGTATTCTGCCCTCTCCATGGCTGTTGTGATGCAGCAGTAAAGTTTTAACTTTTTGTTACAGTGAGGCTTGGGGATACTCTTTACAGCTTATTTTACAGTATTAAAATGGGGAAAAAGTGAATTCGACAAAGAATTTCCTTTTTTCACAGGGGGCACACTAATCCTGTTTTAAAGGCATATGCAAATAGACTTTTGAAATGCTAACTTTCCAAAGTGCTACTGTAAGAACAGATAACATGAAGTAGTCCAGGGAACCAGACGTGCAGGAATTTTGCCTTTATGAGGCAGGCACCAGAGTCGGGAGGAAATTATATATATATATATATATATATACTGTATGTATAAAGAAACTACCTGGCTACTGGTGTACGTAGTGGCAGATGTATAGTATCTGGTAGAGTATGTATCCAGAGCATGGTCAGCAGGACAAACAATAATACAACAGACTGGCGGCAGAGAGGTGATAACGATATAATAGCTGAATTCAGAAAAGCAGGCATCGTTCAAGCATAAACAAATGACTAGTGGAAGTCAACCGGCAGGCGGCAGACAAGGAAGGTCGGTTAGCAAAGGAAGCGAAAAAGGGTCTAATAGCCAGGGAGTTCAATCCAGTATATATAGTAGTCCAGAGAAAAGGTATGTACAGGTACACAAGCTCAATGGTGACAAAATCATGAGCAATGCACTCACCATCCTGGCGTTTTCTTATAGGGGGGCGCTGTTAATCACATGGAAGGCCTCTGATGTTAAAAACATTATGGTGCTTAGTTTTGACATCATCTTTGTTTGTCGCAGTTGCCGCATATGCACGGTGCAATCCGGTCTCCGGAGGGGTATCCGCCAAAATGCTGGGCTCTGTCATGTCCTGGCAGGCACAAGGAATCTGGTGGTGCTACATAGGGAAGCCCGGAGACGTCTCACAGCCAGGCCACCCAAGATCCTCAGCAGTGAGCCCCTTATAGCTACAATGCAAAATTAAGTTAACTTGACTTTGGTAGTGAAAAGGTTAAGAACAAAATCCACTTTTCTCTGCAGTCATTCCATGCCACATGCTCTCCCAGTGATGTTCATGAGATTTAATTGAGACAGTGTAACATACAGGTCTATTCAGTAAAGGTGAAACGCTGGAGAATTGGCAGGAGAAGTGAAAATGACATGTCAAAATATTCAAACCAGAAAAATTCTCCCATTTATCTCACTTTCCCAATCAGCTATTTGGTCTAGATTCTCTTCTGCCAATTCACCTTTAGTGAATAGACCTGATAATATATAATGCATGATAACCAATAATTATTACTTCTGGAGTAAGAGCAGCTATAGCCGCTTACGGGCCGCAGATGTACCATGTACGTCATGGCCACGGGTCTCCCTTAGACCCGCGGACGTACATAGTACTCCCGGGTCCCCTAACCTCTCTCTCGCCTGATACTTACCTTCCCGCTGGGCTCCCATGGCGGAATGGCAATCTGGAAGCTTGCCCCGCCTTTTCATGGAGCCCAACGAGTGCAGTGACGTCATATTTTGACGTCATATTTTGGTTGTTTTACACATTTTATGTTTGCTTCCCATTTAAGTCATCTGGAACACTTTCACTCTAAATCAAGTTTCTGAAATGTAAGATAGAAATATATCAAATATCTTTCTAAAACACAACACTTGAACTGTTCACTACCAAAAATGTGTAATCTTGATTTTTGTAATGTAGTACAATTAACTCCTTCACTACCAAGTGATTTTCCCGAAGGTACATGTCAGGAACCAGTGTTTTTTTTGAAAAATCATTTTTAATTATACAATAAAAATATTTGGGACTACAGTATTCCCACTGTATTTCTTACTGTAATAATATATTTGGCAGGGACATATGACATCGACTGGCCAAATGGAGTTACTGCAGGTAGAACTGCAGCTTGTGGCTCTGTGTTGGCTAGGGAATGCCTGATATAGCAGGACATTCACTAGCCAATTTTAACGAGTTTTAGCAGCACCAGGGCATTATGCCCACAGGGCTGAAACTTTTGGGGCACATTCTGGAGCCCAAAGGCAAACAATATTTGTTTGCAACAAACAAATTTAATTTGCAATCATACAGCACTGCCCCAGTTCGCGTTAACATGATCACGGTAGTGAAGGGGTTAAAAAACCCATTAGCATATAAAACATTGTTTACACACCTTTGTAATGCAAAGTTTGCCTCATGTGAAGAGGCATTATCAGTGACATCTCTCTCCGGTCATCCTGTTCTACTGTAAAGAAATTAAAAAGAACAACCCTCTCCCTCATTGTAATAGAAATTTCTGCAAACATTACTCTTGCACAATAGTCAGGGTGCAGGCAGAATACAGTATGTAATCAGGGATCAATCACTGCTGTACAGGGATATGATTCAGAGTATTTGTCTTAAAATCCCTGTACAGTACAGATAGGTGTTACTATAATTTCAATTTACAGGCATTATATAACATCCAGATGTTATTTTTACAGTGTATTGGTATTTTTGGAAGCTACATTGCTAATCGCTTTATGATCACTATAAATTCCTACAACCAGGATATCTGACCATTTTAATAATGCATCTTTACCACAGTTACAGTATTTGACATTGATACAAAGGCCATTTCCAATTGTATGGTGATAATGCAGACCGCATTGATATTGTGGAGAACATCGTCTTGAGTGTAGAACCTTTCAACTCAACAGTATTTTTGTAAAGGATGAACAAATACATGAAAACTTTTAAATGTACAAAGTTTATTTTAAACTTTTACCTATCTCAGAATTATAGTCTCTGTGCAAAATTGTCTTATACCTTATATTTAATTATTAACTACGCCTGCCATGTTTTAAATAAATGTTATTATATTTTTTTTAACAAAAAGCATGTCGTATTGAAGGGGTTAATGAAAGGCAAAGCACATAGCACATAGCACTGCATTTTCTACTGAATGATTCATAATAATTATTTTTATTTATTTTATTATATTCAATGATGCATATGAAATTTTAATTTAGAGAAAATATTGTAGTCATAGGTAGCACATGTCAAAAATATACATCTTTGTTCACTAGAGAAGAAAGGTTAATTGGCTATAACCTCCAGGTATTTGAACTAAGCTATAGTTAAAAGGTGATTAAGAAGCTTAGAAAAGGTTAATTGGTTCACCATTGGCTATTAACAATGTGCATTAGCATATTAACTCTGTGATAATTAAATTAGCATCTGTAGTATGTTTAAATATCCTTTACAATGTCTTTAGATTATTTTACTATATGACCATCTTTTAGTTTGCTCAACCTATCACACAAACTTACAAAAACAGGATTATTATTTTAGTGCCTGATTTTATTTATTTAATCATCTAATCACACTGAAAGCAATGTAAATGCCAAATAAACCTCCAAAGTAAAAATGATATATTAAGAAAGTGCAATTTTTAGATCAAACCACGATATGTCCCAGTGAGGAAATTATAAGAAGACAGTTATGGCTACTTAAACCTGGCAAGTACTGTATTTTTCCGTGTATAAGACTATACTTTTGTCTAAAATCTTTATGCCATAAATTAGGGGTCGTCTTATACACGGGAGTAACTGGTACCAGATACCAGATGTGGGTCTGTTCTGAGTGTTACCATGCTCAGCGCATGCTACCACGCTTGCTTCAATGGTCGCAGACCAGAATGTGATGCCACAGGAGCAACTGGCATTACACTGGTGAACCGTGCGATTATGCAGAAAAACTTCCAATACCTTCTCTCTGCAAACAGGCTTCCTCCAATCATGAGCTTTAATGGTAGCGGTAACGGCGCTACCCTGGAGTAGCGTTTATTTGGATCCTTAGGACAGATTCTTGAACACAGACAGCAGGAAAGGCTGTAGTACCTTGATTCCCACACCAGGGAGGTACTACAAGAAACCTAATTATCACCTCAGCTCCAAATGGCTTCGTGGCCAGGAGGTCGCTGGGTGGAAACACATTAACTATCTGTTTACAGATACATAGACATGACGTGATACATGAACATGAACAAGAGTGCAAGGAAGGTATGTAGAAGAGGATAAAAGTCTCGCTGACTGCCTCAATAAATATTTTTGTTCAGTCTTTGCAGAAGAAAAGGAAGGAAAGGGACCTCAGTTAGGAGAGAACACTAAAGAGACATTTACATATGAGTTTACAGAGGAGGAGGTTCTAAAGCAGCTGTCTAAAGTAAGGACAAATAAGTCAATGGGGCCTGATGGGATCCACCCTAAATTATTAAAAGAGCTCAGTGATATAATAGCAAAACCGTTAACAGATTTATTTAACCAATCCTTGTTAACGGGAGTCGTCCCAGAAGACTGGAAATTAGCAAATGTTGTGCCTATTTACAAGAAGGGTAGTAGGGAGGAATCGGGGAACTATAGGCCAGTTAGTCTTACGTCAGTAGTAGGGAAATTAATGGAAACCATGTTAAAGGAAAGGATTGTTGAACACCTAAAAACACATAGATTACAGGATCAGAAACAACATGGGTTTACCTCAGGGAGATCATGCCAAACTAATCTTATTGATTTTTTTGATTGGGTAACAAAAATAATAGACACAGGTGGTGCAGTAGACATTGCTTATTTAGATTTCAGTAAGGCTTTTGATACTGTTCCGCATAGAAGACTTATCAATAAATTGCAATCTTTGAGCTTGGATTCCAATATTGTTGAATGGATTAGGCAGTGGCTGAGTGACAGACAACAGAGGGTTGTGGTAAATGGAGTTTATTCGGCGCAAGGTCTTGTTACCAGTGGGGTACCTCAGGGGTCAGTACTTGGACCCATTCTCTTTAATATTTTTATTAGTGATATTGCAGAAGGTATTAATGGAAAAGTATGTCTTTTTGCTGATGACACAAAGATTTGCAACAGGGTTGACGTTCCTGGAGGGATCAGCCAAATGACAAATGATTTAGGTAAACTAAAAAAATGGTCGGAGCTGTGGCAATTGAGTTTTAATGTGGATAAGTGCAAGATAATGCACCTGGGACGTAAAAACCCAAGGGCTGAATATAGAATATTTGATACAGTCCTAACCTCAACATCTGAGGAAAGGGATTTAGGGGTTATGATTTCAGAGGATCTAAGGGTAAGTAGTCAATGTAATAGAGCAGCAGGAAATGCTAGCAGAATGCTTGGTTGTGTAGGGAGAGGTATTAGCAGTAGGAAAAGGGAAGTGCTCATGCCACTGTACAGAGCACTGGTGAGACCTCACTTGGAGTACTGTGTGCAGTACTGGAGACCGTATCTCCAGAAGGATATAGACATCTTGGAGAGAGTTCAGAGAAGGGCTACTAAAATGGTGTACGGCTTGAAGGAGAAAAGTTACCAAGAAAGGCTTAATGATCTTAACATGTACAGCTTGGAAAAAAGACGAGACAGAGGAGATATGATAGAAACATTTAAATACGTAAAGGGAATCCACAAGGTAGAGGAAGGGAGTATATTTAAAAGGAAACAAAATAGCAAAACAAGAGGACATAGTCTTAGATTAGAGGGGCAAAGGTTTAAAAGTAACATCAGGAAGCATTATTTTACTGAGCGGGTGGTGGATACATGGAACAGTCTTCCAGTAGAAGTGGTAGAGGCCAAAACAGTGATTGAATTTAAGCAAGCATGGGATAGGCATAAGGCTATCCTAAACAAAAGATAAATTCAGGTAAAGTATCCATGTAATTGGGCAGACTAGATGGGCCGAAAGGTTCTTATCTGCCGACATTTTTCTATGTTTCTATGTTTCTATGTTTCTGATGCAAGACTTACTTATGAGACATACAGAGTGGGAATACTTGTGTTCATTAGCCTGCAGGGAAGGCCTACAATCTAAGATTGGATATACTTTATGTTCTCAGCTATACAGAGGGGGAACACTTGTGTTCATTAGCCTGCAGGGAAGGCCTACAATCTAAGATTGGATTCTGTATAGCAAACAAGGAAACATATACTAGACAGGATACATAAAACTGGGAACTCAGGAACATAAACTAGAAAGTAATATACATGAACTAGAAATAACCAGGACAAGAACCAGACAGACAACATAAACCATACGGCAAAACCATAAACGTGAATCTGACACAAACTCAGGCAAAAGTACAAATAGGGATATGCGAGAGAATGGTTGATAGGGATAGCCAGGTCAAAACGTAAACGGGTCCTCAGCCAGAAACAGGTCAATAACAGATCAGACAGAATGAGACCAGCAACAAAGCAGGCGATGCAGGAACTAGACTCCACTCCAATTTACTCCCACGACAGTTCAAGGAACAAGTCCTCTCAGCCTCTTTTAAAGGATGATGGCATCTAAGGGGGCGGAGCTAGGCATAAGTACAAGGAGCCATTTTGCTAGCCCTTACTACTGGCAGCGATGCCACCTGGCGCCCTGACCCCCCAGGAAGCGCTGCGGGGGCTAAGGATGTAACACGAGCCTTCTCTCTGCTAACAGGCTTCCTCCAATCACGAGCCTTAGGTAACAGATGTCATAGACATCTGATACTGAACAAACCAATTGCAACTCTGAAAGCATCCTGTTTTTTTTTTGAGAAAGGATTTTACCAGGAAGGATACATTGAGATTTCTCTCGTTTTCAAGTATGTCCTGGGTGGCGAGTATGTACCGTTAGGTGTCTTGCACAAGGACACTTACTGGAGAGGTGCTCGTTGGGATCGAACCCATGTCTCCACAGGCTCTCTCCACACAGAGCAGTTATGTTACCTCTACTCCACCCAGCTGGATTCTGTTGTAGGCATTATGCAGATGTAACGGTTGCTGTCTGAACACTGGTATTTTGAGTACTCTTTACCTTTTAGTATTTGAATACTTTGGAAAAATGTTACATGTGTTCGGTTTTAATATTTTAATAATATTTAAAATATTGATTTCTTAATGTTGGGTTCGAAAAGTAAGGGTCATCTTATACATGGGGGCGTCATATACATGGAAAAATACGGTATATCCTCCAAAATGTGTCAAAAAATTGTAAAATAAAACTATTAAAGGGATAATAACGGTTTATCCCATTAATGAAACTACAAACAGATATATGTCACGGTGTTGACTTTAAAATCAACATTCTATAACAGCATTTGTATCTTTAATTTTATTTTCTATTTGAAAACTTTGGAGTAACAATAACATCACGTGTCAATTGTCAGCCTTTTATATCTATTTTAAACAGTTTTGACCCATTCTTTAATACTGATCTTTAAGTTTTAAGCTTTAACTTGGTGGCATTTGAGGGATTTCTTGCATTGAAATCTCATCTCAGGTCCTGCCACGACATTTCAATGATATTTAGGTGCAAACTTTGACAAAGCCATTTCAAAAGGGGAATGTCTTACACTGCAGCTTTTCCTCAAAAGATTTGATTGTGTATTTAGGATCATTGCCTTTCTACGAGCTGTGTTTTAGAAATCCCAATGAATGCAGTATTAAAATTAATTGTTAACTTGGATTAGTTTATAAATCAGATCATCTAAACTAATGCCACATGTTCAGAGATATACAAAGCTTATGATGTTTCTGATAGTATCAAATCAAATAAACTGGTTACTTACTAAGTTCAAGGGAGAAAATTGCATGAAATATTTAAAGGATAAACTGCATTTTTTTAAATGTGTTTTCTCAACATAGGATAACAGGATGACCACTTCATCTCTGTGAGCACTCAGAAAACTGATGCTATATCTATATTAATAACTAAACTGACTTTATCTGATGGAAATTCTGTTTAGGAATAAATCAAAAGCTGTAGAACAACATTGCAGAATACCACAGATACACGTTTGTCGCAGTATTAAGGAACCTAAAATATGTCCTTTCTGTGTAGAAATACTCACTCAAATATGTAAAAGGTTTCACCCTTTCGGTGATATGCCAGGTATGTCAGCTTTTTGAGAGGACCTGCTCGGCATTGAACCCTGAGGACCAACTTACCTGTCCAAGCTGCTACAGGAGTTTCTCATATCGTGGATGCATTTTTCTCTATTGAACTTCTACAGCAGGGGTGAGCAAAAGAGGCACCACAGGTGTTTTGGAACTACAACCCCATGATGCTCAGTCAACCTAATGAGTGCTCAAACTTCATGGGAAACGTAGTTTCAAAACAGCTGGCGGGCCAAGGTTGCGTACCACTGCTCTACAGAGACAGTTTCTCTGGGCTGTCACATGCAACATGCACTCATTATTATGCTTGGGTTTGGAGTGTTCATGTAGCAATATTTCTGTTACAGTAAAATGTATCCACCTATTGCCTGACATGTTGCCAGTCCTTGACCTTACCTGATTCTGCCTGCCTCAACCCTTGGTACATTATATGACCTCTCTTCCAGGGATGTGCGGTGAAGTCAGCTGGTGAGACACAGGATAGTATCAGAGCCAGATTATGGTATACACAGGTTACGTAGGTTCAGTGCTCCCCAGGATCTGTCTCGTCTCAGCGCTCCAAGGATCTGGCTGCTCTCAGCGCTCCCCAGGATCTGGCTGGTCTCAGCGCTTCCAGGATCTGGCTGCTCTCAGTGCTCACCAGGATCTGGCTGCTTTCAGCTCCCCAGGATCTAGCAGCCCTCAGTGCTCCCCAGGAACTGGCCTTCCATGTAGATGTTTTTTGAATGGCTTGGATCAATGGCGCTTTCCTATTGGTCCAAGTTATTCCATTGCACTCCCAATGCCTCTGAGGCACTGGGAGAGCAATGTTCAGGAAGTGGGTAGTGCTCGGACATCTGTTCATTGAACAGACGCGCCGTGCTGCACACTTCTTGGCAGCCTACGTGATTTGCATGGTGTCCCACTACGCAAATTGTGTAAACTCAGGCTGCTACACAAAAAAGAACAATGTGCGGCGCAAGGAGAAGATGGACGGAGGCGACAGTGGGGGAACACGGAGCCTCACCTGCCGCCCCTGACGGCACGTCCCTGCTCTCTTCATATTATCCATTTATCTTTGATGCACCCTGCGCTGCCACTTTTGTTTTTCCTTTTCCTCCTGAGCTTGGTGCATGCATTATGTTCCTGACACTTAAACTGCAATACTAGAACATATAACACGAGTAGTAATGCTATATTAGCCATGACATTATGGACAGAGTCATTTGAACTCTGGAAAACCTCATTTACAAATCCAATCTATTTTTAATTTCGAGCTTTAGTTTTACTTAGGTTTTACACCAGGCTTGGAATCCATTCCTTGGCTTTTAATGAGTCCCAAAAAGAGGTAGTCATATAAAGGTAACGTCTGGAATTTTGACAATCAACATCCCAAACTAGGGATAATATCCCAAATATGGGATGCTACTGGCTTGATTTAAGATTTGTGACATGGAGAAGCAAAAACACACACCAATTTTTTATTGCGTTGTTTTCCTGTCTTTGGTCTTGTGTTCTTACAACACACAAGGTTATCAACAAAACCCAAACAACCCAAAATGCTGTATGCAAAACCTTGTAATTAATTCGAGAACTTTGAAGAAACATCCTTAAACTAAACCACTATGTATCGGTAATTGCCCTCTGGTGGGTTCTTGAAAAGAAAATATAGTAGTTAATAATATGGTCATCATCAGTAAAAGAGTTTTCAGGGTAACAATCATATTAATGGACACAAAGGTAATACAGACTCTCTACAATCTAAATAAAATTATATATATATAATATATATATATATATATAACAAAACCACGGAGAGAGCATTCCAGACAAACACATTCAAAAACCTGCAACAACAGCTCCATGTATGGGTGCATAATACCAGCTTTTACCACATGGCGAAAATTTCTTAACTCTGAGCTTTGCTGAATAAAATGGTAGAAATTTGGTTCGCAATGAACGGCCGTGAATTGCTTAAGCCTGCCAACAGCGTCAATGTAATCCACCCTCTGGCAGGTCCTACTCTTCATATGAATTTCCTGGGTATGCACCCCTCCCTGCCACAGGTACTCCTCCTCCAGGTATTATTTAACCTTGATCTGCGGGAGCTCCATGAAGGGGACTTGTTCCTCAGTAAGTGAGTTTATCCCATAATGGGCAGTCATTAGGTTTGCAGAGTAGGACCTGCCAGAGGGTGGATTACATTGACGCTGTTGGCAGGTTTAAGCAATTCCCGGACGTTCATTGCAAACCAAATTTCCACCATTTTATTCAGCAAAGCTCAGAGTTAAGAAATTTTCACCATGTGGTAAAAGCTGGTATTATGCACCCATGCATGGAGCTGTTATTGCAGGTTTTTGAATGTGTTTGTCTGGAGTGCTCTCTCCGTGCTTTTGTTTTGTATTTTATTTTTGAGACGCACCCGCACTGAATGCTTAGTTAAGGTTGAGTGCAACCCCCATGTGTTTTTTATTTATATATATATATATATATAGGGTTGTGGTGGAGGACAAAAAGTGAGATAAAAAGCCTCCACGCTATAATTAGTTATGTTTATTATTGCAGAAGCCAGGTGGTGCACATCACAGCAATTCAAAGAATTGCACCCCAGAGCTCCTGTGCCACATTCCCTATATGCAGCAAGGAATTCTGGGTAGAATATGCAAATGACATCTGTCTCACTTTTATGCACCCTGAGCCTGTTATTACACAGAACCCTAAAATCAATGCTATGCCATACTATGGGTTTTTTAGCAGAGATAAGGTTTAGGCAACTGGTCAAAGCCACTTCTAGGACAGCGCTGTTTCGGATTTATCGGACCCTCATCAGCTAGGAGCTAGGCCTGACCAGTTGCAGTGGATGCTTGGACCCGTAGGGTAAATCAGTGCTATATATATATGATTAAAAAATAAAGTGAAAAGCCTGCTGGCTTCAGCGACAGGCTGGACACCGACGCATCTTCGGAATTGGTTCTACTGGCAGGGATTGTGTCCTCTCCTGAGAGCCGAGCTCTAAGGGTGTGATGTGTCTCTAGTTGAGCATGGTGGACTGTGGGGCCGCCGGCCCCTCCTCTCTCCCGGCCGCCTCCCTGTGCTTCCCACTTCCCCTTCTGTGTTCCCATGTGTAGGGCCTGAACATGTCCGCTTAGTTATCTCTCTTCCCCTGTCCTCTCTGTCTTTTGCTGTTACCTTCTCTGCTCCTTCTTCTTACTAGTTTTCTGAACTGGACCCTGCATTGATAACACCTTGTGGCAGGACGTCCTGATTGAGAAGATGCTTGATATACTCCTTTCCTTTTTTTCTCTTTCTTTGTGTTCTAATTTTCGACTGCCCCTTGTGGAGTATGGACCTGATAAAATATGACAGACCCAGCAGCCAAGCGAGGGGTTCCTATTTTTGTTATTATTTTTATGTTTCCTTGCTTACTATGTATGAACATTTTGTTCAACTAATCCTGATGACCTTAGACCATTGGCTGATTACCATTCTTGAATTTTGACCATTGCTCTTCATTGTATCATTCTCTAATTTGTTGCAATGCTATCTTTGTACTGATTAATATGCTTTATTGAATAAAAAAAAGTGAATATGTAGAAAATCTTTGATAGCAATCTGCAAGAATTACTGTACACCGTCGCAAATCGTGAGTTATACTTCCTGGAGTTGCACTTAAACTAGCGTGATAGATAATTGAGATACAGATTCCAGCTTTCTACAGTAGAGAGTCAAAACTAAGCCTCAACACACTGAAACCACTTCTGCGACCAAAAGCCCCTGCTGTCTACAAAAGCCCTAATCAAACACTCATAAATGTAGGTGGAAGGGACATGGTTTGTATCAATTCTTGCATCAACAAAACCTTACTGTGACCAATCTATGTTTTCTTTACTACCTTCTTTTGGGGATCTCAGATCCAGGCAATTTCCAGTGGAGTAAAAGAGGCAAGATGTGGGAATTGCTAAGCCTCTTAACTGGGTTTGTGTTTGCTGTTTCCTGAGGCTTTGAACATTTCATCATAGACTGGGAAAGACAACACAGAAGACAGCCAATGTCCTATTCAATGTGATTCTTTGTAACATACAGGGTTATTCAAAGAGATTCGAAAAGTCACCGCACGTTCGGTGACTTTTCGTTCTCTTCAATTCGGTTCCTTTTGCCGATCCCATTTCGGTGACCCTGCGGTGTATTCAGCAAACACCACAGGGTCCCCGAATTGCAGGGAAAGGCCCCGCAAACCCGACGAAAACTAACCGCAAAACCCACCGAATGCACGCTGAAAACAAGCAAACACATCTGGATTAACCTTCGAAAAACCCGAGCAGGAGCCGATCACACGCAGCGAAGCAGCCGAACAGGAGCCGAATCACACAGAGCCGAAGCAGCTGAGACGCAGAAGAGGCAGTGAATAAATTAGCAAAACCGTTTGTATGAATATGTGAAAATGAAACGCTGTTTGCAAAGAAACTACTGAGCGAAAATGTCTGAAATTTACACAGGAGGTCCAGGGAATGATAATAAAAGGGCTGTTACAGAAAAAATAAGTAAACTTAAAAGAAAAAAAAAAACATCTGACTTAAAAAAATAAATATCAGAAAGATGCTTAAAGTATCCTAAAAAAAATATATAAATAAAGAGACTTTATGCTGCAGAATTTTATAATGAATGGTTTATTAGATATTGAATTAAAACGGGAATATTTTTAACATTGAAGCCTATGGGATTCTCCTTAGGGGAACCGCATTAGGGGAACCTTTCACTGCTGGTTTGTGTTCTCTGAATAGACGAAGCAGTGCTTTTTCATGGGGATTTCACTGCCCTCGAACAGGCACCGTATGTGCAGGCAATTCGCCAGGATTTGGCGAACTACCTGCTCTCTGGATAGCCGAATGGCCAGGAAAGGCAACCGAACACTGATTTTCAGCGTTCGGTTACCTTTCTCAAGCAATTCGGATCTCTTTGGATAACCCTGATAAACAGCAAATGAAAAATGCTTATCTCGGAAAGTTCAAAAAGGAAACATAACATCAACTGTAAGGCAAAACCAAAGAAATATTACTCAAAAAGTGGAAGTAAAAATATTACAACCAGTAGAAGCAGAGAAGTCCTGCCTAGCATGTAGTGGCAACAACAGCTAATCTAGGTGTAAAAATATCTCAAATGTGAAAGTTCAGAAGGGAAACACACCACGCTTTCTATATATTGATCATTAAGGAAGGACATGTAATGCTACCAAGAATAATAACTACCATTAATATATTTAGAATTGTGTACTTCTAATATTTTAAAGGATTACTTTCAGTTACAAATTGGGAAGTGGTCTTGATTATTAAATCTCATTACCCCCTCCCCTTTTTAGTTTAAAATTGTCAAAACCATACATTTTCTACATGACATTGAAATGCCAATTACTCCAAATCCAAGAACTAGGCTAATCAGATTTCTCTCAATGTATTCTGTGCAAAGGTAAGCAGAGCCCCAGAAGGTTTGTCCTGAGTGAGTTGTTTGACATCATTCTGGGCATAAAAAAGGTTACTGCTTTTGAAGGCTGTTACAGCCCCAGGGACGGATTTCTACCTAGGCAGAGTAGGCATGTGCCTAAGGGTGCCTGTCACAAGGGGTGACTTGCTCTGTCAATTTTTTTTTTTTTTTTTACAATCATTTAGACCACTGTATCTCTGGGATCCTAAGGGCTAGAGACATATGAGGTTTCATTGGAAAGGTCAGATTATGGTCTTTCCAGTGATACCAAATTTAAGAAGATTAGATTTATGTAAAAATAAAAACATATATTTTTTTCTATTCTAATGCAGCACTATTCACTTTACAATTATAAAGTGAAGATTGATGATGCACTAACTCCTCTTCTCATTTCCCACACTGGCAGCAAGTGTGGAGCTGATGATGCAACGCATTGTTTCATCAATAACCTAGACCGTGGCACTGAAGTGAGTAGAGGCAGGGGGACTTTGGAACCCTGCATCTCTGAATTGTACACCGCACAAGGTTAAGTGAGGTGTCATTGAAAAAGTAAATGCAAAATTTTTTTTTTCTCTGTTCTACGGCAGAGGCAATATATGCTTTTACATATAAAGCAATGCCACTGCACTAATTCAACTAAGGCAACAGATTCTGCCCCTTTTGATTTGAGCGCAGAGAGAAACTGGTTTTCAATTTTTTTAAAAAAATATTTTTTGGTTTGCCCCAAAATGAAATTTTAAAAAGTCATTTTGGCACGTTTCCTTTTTTCTGTTTAGAGGGGGCTAGGGGCGCTCCACATTTCTGTGCCTACAGGCTCCTGAGCTGCAAATTCAGCCCTCTATAGCCCACAGGCACAGTGGAGGGGAGAGGAAGAAGAGAGGAAAACCTACCTCACCATTACCAATTTCCCTTTAATCTTATAGGTATATTGGCACCTTGTATTTCACTCTAACTAATGCATCAGAAACCTTGCTCCGCCAGAGGTTTCAGAAATACTTTTCCTATAATGCACAACCACTCATTAGGTTGTCTGAACTTAATGGAAATGGAGTTCCAAAACCTCTGGTGGGCCAAGGATACTGAACCTAGCTCTAGCTTGTATTCAGTTGTCGGTATAGAAGTCCTCTTTCACCTCTTAAGTTAACAGTATAGACGTCCCTTATCTGGTTCATAAAGAATAGCAGAAAAACTGACTGTGCTCTGATTACAGGCTTGCTTGTTACATCTAAGGAAAAATGTGCATTTTGTGCAGAATCTTCTGAACATAAGGTTTACCCTAATAAATGCTTAACAGATTAAAAAAAAAAAATCTATAAATAGAGAGACTTTTTACTGCAGAATATTATAATAAACGGTTTATTAGATATTGAATTAAAACGGGAATATTTTTAACATTGAAGCCTATGGGATTTGCCTGAATAAATCTGCCGCATGAAGCCACCGAATGGCAGGACATTTCGGCAACGTTTCACTGCTGGTTTTTGTTCTCTGAGTAGTTGAAGCTATGGGAATGTCACTGCCCTCGAACAGGCACCGTATGTGCAGGCAACATTTGGGGAACTGCCTGCTCTCTGAATAGCCGAATGGCCAAGAAAGGGAACCGATTTTCAGCTTTCGGTTACCTTTCGGCAGCCATTTGGATCTCTTTGAATAACCCTGTAAGTCTCCACAGTTATAGAGCAGTGATGTTACCTCCACTCAACCCAGCTGGTATAGTACTTTGAATAACCCTCTTACTGCCAAGACTTCTTGTTGAAAAAAAGTTATCATTACATTTATTTAACTCCTTGACTACTAAATAAAAGAACGGTCAGAAATCAGAAGTTTTTTTGAAAGGCATTGTAATTAATTATACGGCATGAAATATTTGTGAACATTTTCAATGTATTTCTTACTGTAATAATATATTTGGCAGCCAGATGACGCCATCTCTTGGCCAAATGGAGTTACTACACATACAATCACAGCTCATGGCTCTGTGCTTAATCATCTGGAAAAGGTCTTTTAGACGCTTTCCTAGCTCATTTTTAGCAGTTTAAGGCTGGTGTCAGACGAGCGTCTTTGGAGACCGGAAGGAACGTCCGTGAGAGTGGATGTTCCTTCCACTAGACGCCAGTCTGGCCACCTTGCTGAGAGCACTCAGTGCACTCAGCGCTGCAAGGCTCGATCCTCCTATGGAGAATAGCGCATTGCAGCTCCGTCAACATCTGTCCTAGCACTTTGCCGGTGTCAGGGGTTGACTGCGGTTGGTGTAGCAAGATAGGGTTGTGAGCCCAATATGCAGTGATCTAGGCAGATTCAAGATAACAAAGGGTGTTTATTGTAAATAAACATGATAACATCAAATCAGGCAAGGAACAGACAATGGCGTAGTCAGGGTTCAGCAGGGGGTCTGGTACACGGGGGGTCCTAGATGGGGGGCAGAAGGGTACCGGTATATGGAAGTGATGAAAGTCCAGGTGATATAACAGAGGGTCCTTGGAGTCTTTGGCAGCGAAGTCAGTAGAATGCCAAGAGGTATCAGGGAGCTTTGTCAAAACAGGAATGCAGTCAGCGAATACAACTTCAATGTGGAAGTCCAGGGTTGAGGGTGGGACTCCCTCATATGCAGGACTAATCAGGGAGGATAAAGGGCAGGTGTGGATCCAGGACCAGAACGTCAAAATCAGGAAGGTGCATTGTTCATACAAGAGCCTTGGAATCTGCAGGGGACATGCAGGAAAATATACAAAAAGGGGGCATCTGGGTGTCAGGGCCTCCAGGGCCTGACATAGCCCCCTTTAAGGGACGGACTCCGTACGGCCCAGGCCGAGGTCAGAGTCACACTGGCGGATGATGGGACAAATAGTCGTTGCACCATTGGAGTACAGAATAATGTTCATGATTACCAGGGTTGGGCATAACTTTATCACTGCAAAGTGATCTCCAGGCACTTTTGGCATTCGTAAACACCTGCAGGTCTGCGCATCTGACCATAGTCCCGTTCGAGCCGTAGATAAACCCAGGTGGTAAGGGTTCCATAAAAATGGTGCCTTCTGGGGTATTAATCATCTTGGTGACACGGCTCTTAGATGTACTCTTGGCGTGGACCGGTGGGGCAGCGCCCTTGATGAAGACCGGAGGGGCAGCACCCTTGATGAGGACCGGAGGGGCAGCGCCCTTGACGAGGACCGGAGGGGCAGCGCCCTTGACGAGGACCGGAGGGGCAGCGCCCTTGATGAGGACCGGAGGGGCAGTGCCCTTGACGAGGACCGGAAGGGCAGCGCCCTTGACGAGGACCGGAAGGGCAGCGCCCTTGACAAGGACCAGTGGGGCAGTGCCCTTGGTGAGGCCCTTGGTACTGCACGGCTCTGCGGCAACCCCGGTACTGCACGGCTCTGCGGCGACCTCGGTACTGCATGGCTCTGCGGTGACCTCGGTACTGCATGACTCTGCAGCGACCTCGGTACTGCACGGCTCTTGCTGGGCAGTGAGTGGCTTAGCCTTACGGCGGCGTCGACGGCCCCGTGGCAGTGATAGCTCAGGAGAACCTGTGGGATTCAGGGCAGTGATAGCTCAGGAGAACCTGCGGGATTCAGGGCAGCGACAACTGGAGAACCTGCGGGATTCAGGGCAGCGACAACTGGAGAACCTGCGGGATTCAGGGCAGCGACAACTGGAGAACCTGCAGGATGCAGGGCAGCGACAACTGGAGAACCTGCGGGATGCAGGGCAGCGTCAACTGGAGAACCTGCGGGATGCAGGGCAGCGACAACTGGAGAACCTGCGAGATGCAGGGCAGCAACTTCTGTAGATCCTGCGAGATGCAGGGCAGCAACTTCTGTAGATCCTGCGAGATGCAGGGCAACAACTTCTGTAGATCACGCGAGATGCAGGACAGCAACTTCTGTAGATCCCGCGAGATGCAGGGCAGCAACTTCTGTAGACCCCACGAGATGCAGGGCAGCAACCTCTGTAGATCCTGCAAGATGCAGGGCAGCAACTTCTGTAGATCCTGCGAGATGCAGGGCAGCAACTTCTGTAGATCCTGCGAGATGTAGGGCAGCAACTTCTGTAGATCCTGCGAGATGCAGGGCAGCAAATTCTGTAGATCCTGCGGGATGCTGGGCAGCGACCTCCCAAGATCCTGCAGGATGCTGGGCAGCGACCTCCCGAGATCCTGCGGGATGCTGGGCAGCCACCTCCCGAGATTCTGCGGGATGCTGGGCAGCGACCTCCCGAGATCCTGCGGGATGCTGGGCAGCGACCTCCCGAGATCCTGCGGGATGCTGGGCAGCGACCTCCCGAGATCCTGCGGGATGCTGGCAGCGACCTCCCGAGATCCTGCGGGATGCTGGGCAGCGACCTCCAAGATCCTGCAGGATGCTGGGCAGCGACCTCCCGAGATCCTGCGGGATGCTGGGCAGCCACCTCCCGAGATTCTGCGGGATGCTGGGCAGCGACCTCCCGAGATCCTGCGGGATGCTGGGCAGCGACCTCCCGAGATCCTGCGGGATGCTGGGCAGCGACCTCCCGAGATCCTGCGGGATGCTGGGCAGCGACCTCCCGAGATCCTGCGGGATGCTGGGCAGTGACCTCCCAAGATCCTGTGGGATGCTGGGCAGCGACCTCCCGAGATCCTGCGGGATGCTGGGCAGCCACCTCCCGAGATTCTGCGGGATGCTGGGCAGCGACCTCCCGAGATCCTGCGGGATGCTGGGCAGCGACCTCCCAAGATCCTGCGGGATGCTGGGCAGCGACCTCCCGAGATCCTGTGGGATGCTGGGCAGCGACCTCTCGAGATCCTGCGGGATGCTGGGCAGCGACCTCTCGAGATCCTGCGGGATGCTGGGCAGCGACCTCTCGAGATCCTGCGGGATGCTGGGCAGTGACCTCTCGAGATCCTGCGGGATGCTGGGCAGCGGCCTCTGGCTTTTGCTCAACCTCCAATTCAATGAGGCATGGGTGAGCCTCCAGCTCTTGAGGTTTCGGTTTAACAGGCAACCGAACAACGGTGGGTGACATGGAGAAGAGGGCACCAATGAAGGCATATCTCTGGCATGGAGTACTCGAGATGGTTTTGGTAGCTGGAGTTCTGTAGTTGGCCACTGAGCGGCACAGATAGGTGGCTGGACTTATGGAGGGGCAATTCTCACTTGGTTCCCCTTCAAGGTCTGATTCACCAGAGGAGTCACTGAAGGGATCGTAGTCCGTCTCCAGGAAATAGCAGGGTACAGTGGTACGGCGAGTCATCTCAGCCGGGCGACAAACAGATCCCGCAACGCCAACATACCCCTCATGCTGACCTGGGGGTCCCTGGGTGCGGCGTGCAGTCTGTCTGGAAAGGTCCAGACCAGCATCAGCGGCTTCCTCTTCTGACTCCGAGTCATCAGAAGGATATGGTGAAGGTGACACAGCGTGCTGGTGAGGAGCGGCTTCCCGGAGTCTCAGGGCCGATTCGAAGACCTCCAGGTCCTCTCTGCGAACAACAGTCCCGTTTGAGGCATAAGTGCAGTATGGAGGTAGCGGACTGGGTTCGGGATCTCTGGTAACACCAGCCATGAGGTGTTGGCTAGGCTCGATCTCCATTGGCATGGCTGGCTCAGCGTCTATGGATTCCTGCTCCATGGGCACTTCAGGGTCAGACTCCGGTTCGGCGTACTCCATAGGGGTCTCCTGGTCTGACCCCTCAGAAGAAGCTTCTTGGGTAACCTGGTCTCTGGGTGCAGATAGTCTGGTAGTTCTTGGCTCAGGTGTCTTGGGAGCAGGGACACGCTGTGGTGCAGGAGGTTTGATTACCAGGCTTCTTCTGGGAGTAGGCTGGGACACAGGTTTTTCTTTGGGTGCAGGTTTTTTATACTTAACATTTGATGAAGTTATTTCTTGCAGGGCAGGCACAGTCATTTTTGGCCAGGTAGGTACCGGTTTCTCCAACAATTTCTTAGCTGGCTTGACAGGTGCAGGCTTGATCTGAACAGGCTTGGCATAAACAGGCTTTGCAAACAGGTTTAGAAAAACTTTTTGTACCTGGCTTAGGTGGGCGCAGTGGGCAGGCCGATATTTGATGCAAGGGACCCCCACAGTAGAAGCAGAGGTCTAGCGCCCTCCTCCTTGCCTTTTCTTCTGGGGTCAGCGGTCCTCTGGCTCCCTCTGTAGCAGGAACGCGCACCTTAGATGAGGTGCCCCTTGGGTTTTGCTGCATATAATCAAGCAGGGAGTCCAGGTACTGCTGGATCTTCAGGAAGGCATCTTTTAAGTTTTCCACCATTGTATATATCACTGCGGGCTCACAGGTTGTAGACTTCCACATTCTGTCAGGGGTTGACTGCGGTTGGTGTAGCAAGATAGGGTTGTGAGCCCAATATGCAGTGATCTAGGCAGATTCAAGATAACAAAGGGTGTTTATTGTAAATAAACACAATAACATCAAATCAGGCAAGGAACAGACAATGGCGTAGTCAGGGTTCAGCAGGGGGTCTGGTACACGGGGGGTCCTAGATGGGGGGCAGAAGGGGAGGGTACCGGTATATGGAAGCGATGAAAGTCCAGGTGATATAACAGAGGGTCCTTGGAGTCTTTGGCAGCGAAGTCAGTAGAATGGCAAGAGGTATCAGGGAGCTTTGTCAAAACAGGAATGCAGTCAGCGAATACAACTTCGATGTGGAAGTCCAGGGTTGAAGGTGGGACTCCCTTATATGCAAGGCTAATCAGGGGGGATGAAGGGCAGGTGTGGATCCAGGGCCAGAACGTCAAAATCAGGAAAGTGCATTGTTCATACAAGAGCCTTGGAATCTGCAGGGGACATGCAGGAAAATATACAAAAAGGGGGCGTCCGGGAGTCAGGGCCTCCAGGGCCTGGCAGCCGAAGAGGCTTGGATAATGGATGCTTGTTGCGTGCGCATTTCGTATATATGTTACGGGTAGAGCCCGAAGTGCGGTTAATCCTAGGATTACCCGATTAATCCTAGCATTACCCAGGCATCATTAGCAAAAGTCCGAAGTGAAATGAAATTTCAGACTTTACCCGGGTAATCTGCAAAGTATCCAGAGGCCTCTGGATACCCCGGTTTTCTGCATTGTTTTAACCAGGTAATTCGCACATTACCCGAGTGCTGCTGGATAAAGTGTGATGTGCAACGAAACATCCGCACTTCATCCGGGTAATCTGCAAAGTATCCAAACGCCTCTGGGTACTCCGCTTTTCTTGGGTTTTCAGCAGGTTACAGGTGACTGAATTCCGAGGAAAACTCAAATTACGCAGATAATGATATTATATAAAGAGTAACCTGAACGTTCTGTTTTACAAACGATATATTAGCACACATGACACGTAATAAAGATCACGTAACTGTTTTCACATTCATGTAAGAAACACATACCGTCGCTCTGTATATTCGTTCTATCCCCAATACGGTTTTAATGTTTGTCTTTTGCCATTTTCCTTGATAATATCCATAGATAATAGCAAAAAATTTACTGTTAACCAAGCGGGGTTGGATGCTCTGCAGATTACCCAGGCGAAGCTGCGGATAGTCCTCAGATTACCCGGGTGAAGCTTCAGACTTGCACATTATCCGGGTAAAGTGCGGATTTTTCAGCTCTTCCAGACCATTACCCAAGGGCAGTTGGTTAGTCCTAAAATCACCCGGGTAAAGTCCGTAATTTTCATTTTTTTGCAGCTTTACCCAGCGGTTTTGGGTAATGTCAGGATTAACCGGGTAATCCTAGGATTGACCACACTTCGGGCTTTACCCGTAACAAATATAAACACTAGAAAACCAAAGAGAAGTGAAAGTTCATTGTAAAATAATAATATTGATTTGGGGAAGTGTTTGGCTGCAGGAGAAGAGAGAGAGTAGAAATAAAACTTAATTTGAAGATACTTGGGGAAGCCACAATGTAGTTTTACCAATTCATATCTTCTCAAATCATTGCAGTGGAGAAAAAAAGAACAAACTTGTAAGATATCAAGTTTTGTAAAATAGTGTAATGTTTATTGCTTTAGCACAACATATTTGAAGTTTGAATTGCCCAGAAACTTTACAGAATACATCGCTTTTGACTTTGAGAAGTGATTTAGCATCCAGTGTGAGTAATGGACAAAACTGTACAAAGGCCTGGAGCACCAGGAGTAGCAAAAAAAAGATGTTTACAAATATCAAAGCTGTTTCAGCTGTTTTCATATATTCAGCGTGACTGGGCAGTAGCACCTGTAGTGAAACCTTCTTTTAGAGCTTAGTTATTCAGAGGTCTGTGTGTGAACCTTGAAAAATATCTAAAAGGATTAGACAGCAACATCTGCGTGCACATAGGAATTATAACAACAGAAAGTTGGCACAGAAAGAGAAATGTTTATTCGGACAGTTGTGTGAGAAACTCCTTTTCCCAGATAGCCTTTATGTTTTAATACATCGTGTTTTTTTTTAGAAAAAAAATATCAGTGTCCAGACCGAATTGTTATTAGCTCGGCCAAAAACGATGTACCTTATTATGATATGTCTTTATTGTCTCTTTTGTATGGAGCGCAAGGAAATATGTCGATAAATTAACCAAGGAAGAGTTACTTGTTATCGAACCAAGTATTCAAAAAATTAAGATTATAATTATAACATCTTTCAAAATACTAGCTGTTCTAGTTAAAATTAGTTTTTGTAAAAATGTTGTTTGAGCAAGTTATCTTGAGTTACCCCTTGAGTTTGCACCCTCCACATGACATACTGAAGGAATTATGCTATTAGCAATAATACAAATAAGGGAAGTAGCAATATCAACCTTCCCACTTGTTGACATCAAAGTCATAATCAGTACTTTGATGTAGAGTTTAGGTTAACACAGAATGTCTGTATGATGTGACCATATTCAGTATTGTAAGGAGATATGCATGTCTAGAAAAAGTTTTTTTTTCGATTGACATTTAACCACTTTATACCTGTAGACAAACTAGAATAAATCAATAAAAGTTTTAAAAATGTGTAAATTTGTTTATTTTCTTGCACTAAACTCTGTCATTTCATCTTCTCTGGTGACGCCCCTCATCTAGGGGTGTTTCTTTCCTTTTTTTTTGAGAAAGGATTTTACCAGGAAGGATACATTGAGAGTTCTCTCGTTTTCAAGTATGTCCTAGGTGGCGAGTATATACCGTTAGGTGTCTTGCCCAAGGACACTTACTGGAGAGGAGTTCTTGTCGGGATCGAACCCATGTTTCCACAGGCTCTCTCCACGCAGGGCAGTAATGTTACCTCTACTCCACCCACCCGGCAATATTCCCCACCTCTTCCACGACCACTACTCCACCTACTATTACACCCAGGACCTCAGACTCAGGAAGCCGAGGAACTGAATACTAGAATCTCTAAAACTGTGAAAGCAAAACTCACTCACCTGCATACTCGCTCACACTCTCAACTGCTGAATCACTCCCACACCCAGCTCTCTCACACACAAGCTCACTCACCCACTGACACGCTCACTTTTGCTCTTTCAAGATTTGCATACTCACTGTCTCACTCAAACTGTCAGGACCCCTGTCTGGAGCCCTCCAGCACCCCACGTAAAGCCCGCTGCAAACACAAGAAAGGCAAACCTGGTGTTGCGTTGTCCTGAGTGCAGGGCAGCACTTTCTTGTACCAACTTTGTTCACAGCACTGCAGGCCTATCAGGTGCCTCTAATCACCAGACTGTTTTCCTACTTAAGGGTGGAGCACCCAGAAGGCAATGCTTCTGCATAGTTTCACCAAGCCCAGTGGATTGTGATCCTGATACCTCTGCTATTCAAAGACTATCTGGTGAAACCCCTGCCTCCAGTATCCTGCTCCCCGTGTTCATCCTCTGCCCTCCAGAGACTGCTTACAAGACCCCAACATCCTGGTTTCCTGTTGATCATCTGTCTCCTGATTCAACAGCAAACAAGATTCCCTTCAGCCCTTTTCCTGTCCTGTCTCGTATCCCCACTAAGTCTCCTACGTGTGTCTCCTTGTATCATGTTTCCTGTATCCTTTTGTATCCCCACCAACATTGCATATCCCTTTGGTTCCTCATTTAAGTTCTGCCCTTCACCCTGCATAATCTGGACTTATTATTTTATCTGAATCCTGCAATAAACCCCTGTTTTCCCTCACCTGGTTTCCATTCTGTCACTGCATCCTGGGTTCGGAACCTTGCCTGCCACGCTGGTTCCTGACACAAACTCTCTCACACAGTCACTCCCTCTCACTCTTTCTTGTGCTGTCTGTCTCTTGTGCACGCTCTCTCTCACTGTACCTTTTCTTGTGCTTTCTCTGCTTTATCTTGCTGTCTTTCTCTCTTTACCGTGTCTTGCTGTGTCTCTGTGCTTTTCTTTGTTGTCCCTCTCTCTGCCGTCCCCTTTCTCCCTGTGTGTATGGATTTCTTAGCTTCCCTGTCTCTACAGTAGCTGGGAGTGAAAGTTCAGCCCTGCCCTCCCCTCAGTTCACAGTGCAGAAGGGAGGAGGAGCAGCTCAGACGCACAAGCTCAGTGCGTTTTTTAGATATACCTAGGTATAGGCACTGATTGGTTAGCTTAAAATGCCTCCTGAAGTGGGTGTGGAAAACACCAAGAAAGAAGATCAGGTAAACATGAAAAAATATCATATTTACTTGCTTTTTATGCCCACTTAATGACACTACTGACTCATTCAAAAGACTTTGCACGTTGTTAAAAGCACACTAGCAAAGCATGCATAACCCTTTAATTGTAAACAAGCATTGTAATAACAGTTGCAACTGGACAAAGATTAGCAAATACAAAGTCCAGTGAATTAAATAATGGTAAAAGGGTATTTAAAAGAGATTTTGGCCTTAAAGGGACACTGCAGCCATAATAACCAATTGATGAATATTCTGGGCCAGAATTAGTGGATTAGTGGGTCCATTAGTTTTTTTGGAAACAGCATTCAAAATTTTAAAAGTTGCAGTCGTTTTGTTTCTTTTTTTTCTTACCCCATTCGTCGGCTTGTCAGCTTTTTCCAGCGGCTGGTTGTCGCTGTGTTTGGTGGATCATCAGCCTTTTATAGATGCATTCGGCTGGTTTTCTGCAGCTTATCGGATCGAATCTGATGTTTTCCATCGGGTTCCTGGCGGGTTATCTGATCCGGTAATTTTGGCGGTTTCGCAGCGCTTTTTTTTTTCTGATTTAGCAGATTTTCCCTGCACTCTGGGTACCCTCCGGTTAATGCTGAATTCATGGCAGGGTCGGGGAATTTGATTACTCGAAGTGCGGGGAAAGAAAGGTGGAATTTTCCAGTGGAATTTCGGTGCTCTTTCAATAACACTGCAAGAGTTGCTTAACAAGCAACAACATGTCCTCCTGCTGCTTCTCAGCTAAGAAAAAAAATGGTGGGTTTATATTTATACCCTCACCAAAACATTTTCACTTTGGAATTGAAAAAAGGAAACACAGAAAGGGACAGCAGCAAAAAATGACCTGGCTGGGAATATAGCAAAATATACAAATATGCAAAAACGCTTATTTTTTTTTAAATGTTATGGTGTTGAGTGATTTTGCAGTTTAAGAATCAAACCGAATGTTTTGATAGTTGGTAACTGTTTTTCTTTAAACAGACTTGAATAACCAACAACCGCAACGCAAGTACATAGGAAGTGTCTATGCACAGAAGCACAACAGTGTGGCTAAACTTGGAATAGCAGCAGAGTATTGATCATTTGTGAGGGAGCTGGAATACTCACAAATGCAAACGGCTCATTGGGGATCTCTGTCTTTTGCAGCTTCCAGAGATCCAGTTCCCGGATCTGCGTCTCCATCCATCAATGCGTCTCCAGCTATTGCTTGTGTCTCCAGCCCTTCTAACAATGCCAGTGTTCTGTTCTGTATATATTAACTGAAATGGATTATACTGGTTCAGTGTAGATTTATGTCCTTTTGTACCTTTGTACTTTTATTAAACATAACAACAGCACAGGAAACTATTTTCCCCCACATAAAAACTATTTTATTCATATATTGGCAATATATATGTCCATTAAATGTGTCTAACTATCTAAATGTATATGATTTGTCTTTATTTTTAGTTTTGCTAAGATTTTCTAATGTAGATTGATTGGAGAGAATGGAGATTAAAGCAGTGGTGTAATGTATTTATATATATATATATATATATTATTTAATTTTTTTTCAACTCCTTTATGATTAAAAAAATGAGAATTTCCAAAATAAATCATCTTTAAATGAGCACAGAGGTTTTTGCTTCTTCCCCTTGTTCCCCTAAATGGTTTTCTGTTATCTCTCAGTTAGAGTCTGTATGATGAGATGAAAAGAGGATTGTAGCTGTGGGCAAAGAGCAAATTAAAATAATAACCTCAACAATAACCTTATGTGCTTTTCTTGTTGTTTTTATTGGTAAAGGGGATGTTATCCCCTACCTGCTGTTGTTTGCATGTCTAGCTAGTATTTGGAAACAGTGGAATTGCTTATTTATTGTAATTTCAAACCTGAGTTACAATACTGTATAAATAAACACATAGACATCTGCCTTTTTCTCTTATGTCCTGGTGAGATTAGCCTGTTGCTATGATAGGATGCATGCACTTTAATAGGCCAGCTAAAACAGTAGAAGCTATATCTAATATATATATTATTATATATAGGCTTCCCTGAACAGCGGCACTCCAGGGCATTGCAACGGGCAGTAACTAGATATCGTGAGTGTTCAATTGTTTGTGGATTCTATTATATTTTTAATATCTTGCATTTTATTACTTTGTATTTCTGTAACGACTGTAACATTTCAATGTTCTTGATCCCAGGACATACTTGAAAATGAGAAAAATCTCAATGTATCCTTCCTGGTAAAATACTTTATAAATAAATAAATATACAGTGTATATATGTATATATATACAGTGGCAAGAAAAAGTATGTGAACCCTTTGGGATTATGTGGAGTTTTGCATGAATTGGTCATAAAATGTGCTCTGATCTTCATCTAAGTCACAACAATTTGAAAAACACAGTCTGCTTAAAATAATACAACACAAACATTATATGTTTTCATGTGTTTATTGAACATAACATGTAAACATTCACAGTGCAGGGTGGAAAAAGTATGTGAACCCCTAGCCTAATGACTTCTCCAAGAGCTAATTGGAGGCAAGAGTGAGCCAACCTTGAGTCCAATCAGTGTGATATTATTGGATGTGTTGCTGAAAGCCATCCTGCCCTTTAAAAACACACACCAATTTTGGGTTTACTGGTTTCAAGAAGCACTGCCTGATGTGAACCATGCATCGCAGAAAAGAGCTCTCAGAAGACCTACGATCAAGAATTGTTGACTTGCATGAAGCTGGAAAGGGTTACAAAAGTATCTCCAAAAGCCTTGATGTTCATGTGTCCATGGTAAGACAGACTGTCTACAAATGGAGAAAGTTCAGCACTATTGCTACTCTCCCTAGGCGTGGTCGTCCTGTAAAGGTGACTGCAAGAGCACAGTGCAGAATGCTTAATGAGGTAAAGAAGAATCCTAGAGTGTCAGCTAAAGATTTACAGAAATCTCTGGCACATGCTAACATTTTTGTTGACACATCTACAATAAGGAAAACATTAAACAAGAATGGAGTACATGGGAGGACACCACGGAGGAAGCCATTGCTGTCCAAAAAGAATATTGCAGCACGTTTGAAGTTTGCAAAAGAGCACCTGGATGTTCCACAGCACTACTGGCAAAATATTCTTTAGACAGATGAAACCAAAATTGAGTTGTTTGGAAAAAACACACAACACTATGTGTGGAGAAAAAAAGGCACAGCACACCAACATCAAAACCTCATCCCCACTGTAAAACATGGTGGAGGGAGCATCATGGTTTGGGGCTGCTTTGCTGCCTCAGGGCCTGGACGGATTGTTGTCATTGATGGAAAAATGAATTCCAGAGTTTATCAAGACATTTTGCAGGAAAACGTATGACCATCTGTCCGCCAACTGAAGCTCCGCAGAGGATGGGTGATGCAACAGGACAATGACCCAAAGCATACAAGTAATTCAACAAAAGAATGGCTTCAACAAAACAAAATACGCCTTCTGGAATGGCCCAGTCAGAGTCCTGACCTCAACCCGATTGAAATGCTGTGGCATGACCTTAAGAGAGCGATTCACACCAGACATCCCAAGAATATTGCTACACTGAAACCGTTTTGTGAAGAGGAGTGGTCCAAAATTACTCCAGATCGTTGTGCAGGTCTGATCTGCAACTACAGGAAACGTTTGGTTGAGGTTATTGCTGCCAAAGGAGGGTCAACCAGTTATTAAGTCCAAAGGTTCACGTACTTTTTCTTGCCACTGATATATATATATATATATATATAAAATTGTTTTTATTGTTTTACGTTGTAAAGTTTTATCATATGTCAATGGGAATGTCAGTAGGATAATCTCCTTTTTAATTTTAAAAGCCTGGTTATTTTCCTGCAAATAGCCATTCAACAACATCTTGAAGACTGGATTTTAATCATGAATTTAACGTCTGGGGCCATTACACTTTTTTTGACGATCCATTGAAACACAGCAAGTATAATATATGCTCTATCGGGAACGTACATTAAGCCACTCATTATGGGAACACTCTAACAATATAGCGTGGTCAGAATGTTTAAAGTGGTTAGAATGTGAGGAGTGACCCCCCCTCCCTCCTTCCCCGTTTAGTAAAATGCTGTGTGAAGTGGAGGAGTTAGACCATCTGTGACAGCGAGCGCCTGAGAGAGAAGGAGCTGATGGATTGGTTCTGCACATGCATGCTCAGCTCCATTCCATGGTTCTGCGCAGGTGTTTGTAAATTCTGCAAGTGTGTAGTGAAAAGATATTTGCATTTCCTACGCTACACAATTTGCGTAGGAATGCAAATTGTATATAAAAGCTGCAGAATTTCCAGATTTCCATATTTTGGAAGCTCCTGAGCTGAAGAGGACGAGCAGTGCACGCTGAGGGAGAATAGGTGAGTATTTAAAGCTAAAATAATAACAAATAATAAAAAAATAATGTGGCAGAGGCTGTAAGCAGCCGCTTCCCAATTTTGTAGAGTAATAAAGCAGGAATATTTTTAAGTAAAATGTTCTTCTAAACAGTATAAGATCTTTGGATAAGTTAGAGTCTTGCTTGTACAGTGAAGTCAAAATTGGCAAAGTGATATGTAATTTTTTTTTTCCATTTTGTTCTTAGGCAGTAGCAATGTCCAATTTGCACTTATAAAGTGAACAATGCCACTGCCAAAACTCACCTTATCATTTCCAATGCTGGGAGCAAGTACCATGTTTTATACATAGTAATTTTTTTCTTGAAACATAATGAACCAAAACAGTATATAGTACCAAAAAAGAAAAAGTTTTTTTAAAAAAATTGCTAATTTCCTGTAAGTAATATTAAAGTTAGAAACTTGAGCATGGTCTGAAACAATAATATTGTCAATTCCAAAGCTGGTGTCTCAGAATAAGTAGCTCCTAACTTTGTATAAGAGCCATCAGCCGTCAGTGCAAGAATAATGACTAATTCCCTTGTAATTCATTATGCTCAGCTGGAGCTGGGATTCTGAGAAGACCACTGACTCAGAGCTTGGTGTTAATGGGCATCTCTACTCACAGTGATCACACTAGATTAAAGTCGTCAGGCTGTGTAGAGGGTCTTCCTCACAGCAAATCAGTTTGTCTAGTGCAGCTGTGTGAAATGCTTCCTCCACTAAGGCTAGGGTCAGACTAACGCAGTATTAACGTGCGTTTAGCAGCACTAAATCACGGCCGTGCTAGCAGCAAATGACGTCCAATGCCGGGCAGCATATGAAGCACGGCCGCACAAAAGTGCGGCCGCGCAACGCAAGTGGCAAACAAACGCATTTTTTCGAGAACGTGATACCGCTAGTACAGAGTGCGCTGCGTCTGCTAGCGGCGTGTGTGCGTGATTAGGAGACGTCAGACGCTGCTAATGTCCGGCCAACATAACGTCCACACACAAAAAGGGTTTTATTGATGATCCGTACAAAATCACGGACGAAAATGCGCATCGTATGATGGCTATTGCGTATTCCGTGTAAAAATACGTCCATTCGTTCGAACGCACTTTTTCACGGACAACGCGAGAAATGCGTTAGTATGACCCTAGCCTAAAACAACAACTGTCACCACTCAATATATCCATCCTGGTAAAATACTTTGCAAATAAATAAATAAAGAAACAAATAGATGGGGCTTTGCATATCCTAATTGCCGAAGACCAGCTCTAGAACCAATGATGTTAGCAGACCTTTGCATCCTTGCTGAAGCAAGTGCTTGCCAGACTAAACACCTATTTGCCGGGTGCGATGCTATTGATTCCTGTAAGCTGCAGTCTATCACTGAGTCTGATGGCTCTCCATGTCGAGCACATTGAAAGTCATTGGAGGGAGGTGGATTGCAAAGTTTCTGGTCGAAGGAACTTGAGTCCAGCAGTGTTTTGGAGGTAGATTGCTATTAATAGCTCAGTTTATCCTAATGTTTTAAAAAAAAAAACGTACAGAAATATAAATGAACTTTTCCCTTATTTTCAGCCCATGCTGGGCAAAAGTGCAATAAATCTCTAAAAAGACATGCAGATATCATACCGAGAGGGATTGATACATTATTCAACAATTGTTAGTAGTTAGCACAGAGAAACAAACCAATTATATCAATATCACATTATTTTCATTGTTTGCTAAGCCTCTATCAGGGTTATCCAAAGAGATCCGAATTGCTTGAGAAAGGTAACCGAACGCTGAAAATCAGCGTTCGGTTGCCTTTCCTGGCCATTCGGCTATCCAGAGAGCAGGCAATTCGCCAAATCCTGGCGAAATGCCTGCACATACGGTGCCTGTTCGAGGGCAGTGAAATCCCCATAGAGAAGCACTGCTTCGGCTATTCAGAGAACAAAAACCAGCAGTGAAAGGTTCCCCTAATGCCCTGCCATTCGGTGGTTTAATTCGGCAAATTTATTCTAGGGGAATCCCATAGACGTCAATGTTAAAAATATTCCCGTTTTAATTCAATATCTAATAAACCATTCATTATAAAATTCTGCAGCAAAAAGTCTCTTTATTTATAGATTTTTTAAATTTTAAAAGTCCGATTTTTTTTTTTTTTTTTTACTTATTTTTTCTGTAACAGCCCTCTTTATTATCATTCCCTGGACCTCCTGTGTAAATTTCAGACATTTTCGCTCAGTAGTCTCTTTGCAAACAGCGTTTCATTTTCACAGATTCATACAAACGGTTTTGCTAATTTATTCACTGCCTCCTCTGCGTCTCAGCTGCTTCGGCTCTGTGTGATTCGGCTCCTGTTCGGCTGCTTCGCTGCGTGTGATCAGCTCCTGCTCGGGTTTTTCAAAGGTTAATCCAGATGTTTTTGCTTGTTTTCAGAGTGCATTCGGTGGGTTTTGCGGTTAGTTTTCATCGGGTTTGCGGCAGCTTTTCCCTGCAATTCGGGGACCCTTGTGGTGTTTGCTGAATACCATTTCGGTGACCCTGCGGTGTATCGGCAAAAGGAACCGAATTGAAGAGAACGAAAAGTCACCGAACGTGCGGTGACTTTTCGAATCTCTTTGAATAACCCTGTATGTTTGAGAAACACTAATCCTTAGAATTACCATGTTGTGAGAGCTGAGTTTCCCATGGGTAAATTACCAGCCAAAAAATCACCCACCCAACGAAGGCAATCTCCACGACATAATATGTATAGGAACTCACAGCTGCAAGTGAAGGTAAATCGACCTATGTACCGGCCAAATGGAGTCGATGTGAACTTCCACCCTTACAATAACATTAGAATACTAAAGCAAATCAAACATAGAAAGAAAAATATTTATCTCAAAAACATTTGCAAACACATACAAAATGCAAAAAGCCAGTCGTCAACTTCAAGGTGCAGAGCCTTGTCTACAAGACCCCTTAGCATGGCAAAGGCACACTTTAGAGAATGTTAATGCTGTTCTGACTCCCACGATAACCATGAAATGTCCAAGGAACATCTATTTCAGCCATTGGTGAAACAGTGAGAACAACGATCTCACATCTGCAATTGCAAACAAGACATCCCCCGCAAAGAAGAGTGGATTTGAGAAGGACTGGCTGACAGACTGACATACCTGATCAAGATAAGATACTACAAATGTCACATTTCATGACACAAGTCACCAATCATTAAACAAACTGTCTAGAAGAACATACAAGTGAATTTCACAAAAATGTAATATAAATAGTAATTGTTTCGTTTGCATGTAGTTATTATGACTCTTACATTGAGTATCAGGTTACAATTTAACTTACATACTTACACTGGATCAAAAATCAAATAAAGGTGGTTATTTATTAACCCCTTGGCTGTGGAAGACGCACTGGCTTCCTCTCGTTTCCTACAAGGATGTGGAGGATATGTGCAGAACGTCGTCTCTATCCCACAGCTCGAGTCCAAATTGGAGGTTCATTCACAGTGGGTTGACATTTTGCATATCATCCATCACCCATTAAACCATTACTCAAGGCATAATGATGTCAAAAGTGGGGCGCTCTCATTCTTCCAACTGCCTGGTGAGTAAATCTATTAGAGATTGCATGGGTCCTTTGAACCCCTGTATCTTTAGTACCATACACAAGTTCAAAAAAGGTGTCAGTGGAAAGACTAGAGTCTTGCCAGTGATACCAACTATGACCATGTTGTGTGTAAATATAAGAAATTAGACAAATTAGAAATGTATGCTCTTTTTTTTATCTGTAGCACTACATAGGTTTGGATGATAACATTTATTTTAAAAAAAAATACATGCTTGGATTTCAAATAGAATTTTTTACATTTTCTGATATAGCTTTTTAATGTATTTTAAACAATATATAATTTGACAGGGTTGTGCAATAAAATCTCATTTCAAATAGTATTTAAATATGACGGGCAAACGTTGATGAGCTCAGCAATGGGGGTGAGATAGCTCAGCAGTGAAGATGTTAAATATCACTAGAAGAGATCCGACAACCATAGTTGAGTTGGAAAATCTTCAAAATCCGGAAGGACTTTCCCCAGTTCTTGTTCACCACAATTTGTTTGGAGTAGCGGCTGCTGGCAGAGCAGAAACATTACTGTATATAAATGCTAAGAGCACACTCTTTGTAGCACTAGCAAAAATAAATCTAAATGCCTTAATCTTTTAAAGGAAAAAAGAAAGTATTATGGTGTGTTGGAGTATTGTTCTATAACAGTAATTTATTAGAAGTAATTTATTATTATTATATTACCGAAAGGCATAATGTTTTTAAAAGAGGAAATAAATGTACAACATGTAGTTACCAAATGATAGCAAAGTTTATGAAATTCAATATAAAAATGTACTTTAGCTTTTACTAGGATAATGTTTCATCTTTATGTGGCATTTACAGTGCTATTTTTTATTTCTTCCTTGCGAGTGTTGTAGAATTTCTTTTTAGTTGTTTGGTGGTGTATAGTAGATCACAGAACATCACCAAAGCCCATGAAAATGACCAGTTGAATGTGTCAATAGAGTCCTCACAAATTCTGTTCCTTCCCTCTGGGCACTAAATAGAAAGAGAGTTTCATATCAATGTAAATGCACAAAAGCTCGGCTTCTGTACTGCAATGCTATTTAAAAAAAATCTAACCCATATAAAGTGGAAAAACACATTAAAAGGAAATATCTTCTTTGTGTAGTCATTTCCATTATCACTGGAGATTATTATTATTTCTTTCTTTTTTTCCCATCAGATTGCATCAGTGGTTGAAAGTAGAATTGTAAATGTGCTGATGACGGTCTGTAGGTTATTGCATGAAGGTGTCAATGTACACTAAAACTGCTAAAGTAATATGAAGATTGGATGGATTATATTGTTCCTGACCATAAAAAAAACATATATTTGTATAACTTTGAACACTATCTATCAAATGCAGTACTATAACATTACTTTATTGAATGGTGAAATTGTCCTCAAAAATTGTCTTTAATTTTGAAGCAGTACAAACTGTAATATTCTAGTACACATGAAAGTGTGGTGATTAAGTAAGAAGCCATACTGGCTATAAGGGAGGGATTCAAAAAGCAGAGTTTTTACCACAAACCGCCATGAGAATATCGCAAATATCATTCATAGAATTTTGTTTTTGTTCACTATGAGCCTAGTCGGTAATCCAGTCATGGACCCCTTGCTTGAGGTGCCTAGGGTGGTATAGCTATACACTCCTGATAAGGCCTAACAAGTCTGAAATGATCATTGGGATTGATGTATCCATGGCAATTCAGTACTACCAATCACTAGAACACTGGCTAAAAAATAGAGTACAGATTGTGGTCTTAAATGGTAAATTTTCAAGATAGAAACATAGAAACATAGAAAAAATGTCGGCAGATAAGAACCTTTCGGCCCATCTAGTCTGCCCAATTACATGGATACTTAACCTGGATTTATCTTTTGTTTAGGATAGCCTTATGCCTATCCCATGCTTGCTTAAATTCAATTACTGTTTTGGCCTCTACCACTTCTACTGGAAGACTGTTCCATGTATCCACCACCCTCTCAGTAAAATAATGCTTCCTGATGTTACTTTTAAACCTTTGCCCCTCTAATCTAAGACTATGTCCTCTTGTTTTGCTACTTTGTTTCCTTTTAAATATACTCCCTTCCTCTACCTTGTGGATTCCCTTTACGTATTTAAATGTTTCTATCATATCTCCTCTGTCTCGTCTTTTTTCCAAGCTGTACATGTTAAGATCATTAAGCCTTTCCTGGTAACTTTTCTCCTTCAAGCCGTACACCATTTTAGTAGCCCTTCTCTGAACTCTCTCTAAGATGTCTATATCCTTCTGGAGATACGGTCTCCAGTACTGCACACAGTACTCCAAGTGAGGTCTCACCAGTGCTCTGTACAGTGGCATGAGCACTTCCCTTTTCCTACTGCTAATACCTCTCCCTACACAACCAAGCATTCTGCTAGCATTTCCTGCTGCTCTATTACATTGACTACTTACCATTAGATCCTCTGAAATAATGACCCCTAAATCCCTTTCCTCAGATGTTGAGGTTAGGACTGTATCAAATATTCTATATTCAGCCCTTGGGTTTTTACGTCCCAGGTGCATTATCTTGCACTTATCCACATTAAGATGGACACCAGTAGTAAGTGATGTTCCTTAGGTGTCTGTTATAGGACCAATTCTATTAAATTTACTTATAAATGACCTTGAAAGAGGCATCGAAAGAAATATGTCAGTGTTTGCAGATGACACAAAACTAGGTAAAATAATATAATGTGAGCAGGATGTTACTTCGCAGCAGAGGGGTTTAAATAGATTGGGGGACTGGGTATTTAAATGGCAGATGAAATTTAGTGTAGATAAATGCAAAGTTATGCACTTTGGAGTGAAGAACACACGAGCCACGTACAGTAAACGCTATAAGGTACTGAGTTAGGGAAATCAAAGCAGGAGAAGGATCTGAGAAATATCACTGTCTCTGCATCAGTCATATGAAGATATTACAACAAACTTCAAACTAAGTAACAATGTGCAATGTCAAACAGCAGTTGACAAGGCCAGTAAGGTTTCGGCATGCATTAAAAGGGGAATTCACTCTCGGGATGAAAACATAATTTTGCCTCTTTATAGATCAATGGTCAGGCCGCACCTTGAACATGCCGTGCAATTTTGGGCACCTGTTTTTACCTCCCTGGCGATAATCTCGAGTTTGGCTCGGGGGTTAATTATCATTACCAAAAGCAGCAAGCCTGAGCCACACTCAGGATTACACTGTAGTATAATTTACCTGGTCCCTGCGATCCCCCATTGTCCTCCCTCTGTGTCCTCCGGCCAGTGCCAGAGATAAATGATATAATATAAAGATAATGAAATAATCAGACCACCAGGAAGGTTAAGAAAGGATATTATGATGCTAGAAAACTGCAGAGTCAGGCAACTAAATTTATAAGGGGAATGGAAGGTTTAAATTATGAGGAAAGGCTAACAGGTTTAAACCTGTTTAGTTTAGAGAAACGGCGCCTTAGAGGGGATCTGATAACTTTATATAAATATATACAAGGCCATTATAAACTATTGTCTGGAAACCTATTCATTAACAGGTCTATACACAGGACACGAGGTCACCCATTTAGACTGGAAGTAAGGAAATTCAGCCTAAAGCATAGGAAGGGTTATTTTTGCAGTGAGAACAATAAAGCTGTGAAATTCTCTGCCTGTTGAGGTGGATGGGTCAGAGTCTGTACAGACTTTTAAATAACGACTGGATGACTTTACTGCAAAAATATAATATTAAGGGTTATAATATCTAATATGTGGGTAAAAACTGCTTGATCCAAGGAGAAATCTGACTGCCATTCTGGGGTCAATAAGGATTTTTTTCCAGTGTGGTGCATATTGGCGAGCACTTCAGACTGGGTTTTTTGCTTTCTTTTGGAGCAGCAGTAGGTAATGTGTGTAAGGCTAAACTCGATGGTGCATGTCTGTTTTTCAGCCTATGTAACCATGTAATCCTTTCCGAGCAGTCTGATTTTCATAAGGTAATGTTTTACTTGTAATGACTCCATGGAGTTAAAACCTTCTGAGCACTGAGAGGGGACACACCATAGGGCAGGCCATTGGGGTGGCTGCCTGTACTCAGAATTTTGTTTTTGTGAAGAATCGCAATATTCACTGAAGGGCTTATACAGAAAGCACTGATACTTCAGTGAACTTTCAGTGCTTTCTTGTTCAACTCACATTGGTGCGCTTCGGAAATTCCAGTTCGCTGACCCTGTGGTTAATTCACTGTGCACCGCAGGGTCCCCAATGTGCGGCAAACGTGGAGCCGTAGAAGACTGCTGCTGGCCGCCGAACAAATCGCCAAACACTGCTAAAGACTCAAACTGCCAAACACCGATCAGCCTGCCAAACATTGCTGAACAGACCCCTGAATGTTGCCGGAGACTGCAAAACAGACCCCCGCATGCCAAACTGCAGGGGGAAAAAAACAGAACTCTGCTATTCTTTAAAAGGTGTATAAACCAATAAAAAATACATGAAAATGTGTGGAAATAATCAAACCACCGAATGCCGCTGCCGATCCCTGAACAGCCCCCAAACGCTGCCGAAGACCACCGAACCGCTGAACAGACCACTGAACGCCGTCAAAGAATGCCAAATTGACCGCCAAACGCCAACTTGCAGAAAAAAATGAAACTCTGCTATTCTTTAAAAGGTGTATAAACCAATAAAAATGCATGAAAATGTGTGGAAATAATAAAAAGATTCTACAAAACATGAATAAAACGGTCTGTTACAGAATAAAAATATGCATTTAACCCCATAGTGACCAGGTTGTTTTTACTATTATTTGTCCGAAAGTACCCACTGCTGTTTTTACATTTCTGTACTGCTTGTGTTTAGCTCTAATTTTCCTCTTTCTCGTTTACTGTAACCACACATATTATATACCATTTTTCTCGCCATTAAATGGACTTTCTAAAGATACCATTATTTTCAATATATTATATAAGTTACTATAAAACAATATATGAAATATGATTAAAAAATGGAAAAAAAAAACACTTTTTTGACCTTTGACCCCCCAAATCTACAACCGCCAAAAAAAACCCCAGGCTAAATAGTTTCTAAATTTTGTCCTGAGTTTACATTTACACAATGTTTACATGTTTTTTGCCTTTTAACCCCTTCGCTGCTGAGCCATTTCACCTGTGTGCTGAGCTCATTTTGACTGTTTTCTGCTCATCAAGTTTAAACACAATTTGAAGTCCTGTTTTATCATACGACCCAGACAAAAAATGTATTAAAAAAACAAAAATTTATTTATTTTTGTTTATTTATTTTTTTACACAGAATATGGTTTGGTATCATTGGAAAGGGCATGCTCTGGCCTTTCCAATGAAACCAGACATTACCCTCCAGCTGCCACGAATCGGGAGATAGGGGGGTCCTTTGGATCCACCTATCTCCACCATAGGGATATCCAGAGGCAATCCGTGGGCAGCTAGGGGTTATATAATTCAGCAGAGTGCCTTGACACCATCTGATACTTTTTTTACTGATTGCCTCAACCCCAGCAGTGAAGAGTACTATTGCAGAATGTCTTGATGTCCAGGCATCCCTGCAATGGTGATCGAGTGGCTGGAAGTGACACCGATCATTTCCAGTGCTCGATTTACTATCCTACATAGTATGTACATCAGTGGACGTTAATGGGATTTTTTCTCAGTAGGTCTGTGGTCCCCAAGGGGATAAAGAAAATTGGAAATCTAAAAAAATAAAACAAAATACAACAAAATGTGGTGTCTCAAGTGTCGCAGCTGTGAAGGTGTAAATGTGGCCTTTTCTTGCCTACCTGCAGTATTTTTTCTGCCAGGTAAAGGCTCACTCAGCATGCATGTGCAAGTACCTATAACTATAAGGCTGGGGTCAGACGAGCGCAGTGTTAACGTCCGTGTTGCCCGCACATAAGTACGTCCGTGATAGCATACAATTGTGTTAAATGGAGCCCCACACACGAAGTAGGTCCGCACAGAAGTGCGGGGGCTGACGGACGCTGCAAACGGACGCAGGTTAGGCAAGAACGTAATACTGCTAGAACGGACGTGCGGAGTGCGCCACGTCCACAACGTCCGCATAGCTTTGTGTGTGAGTGATGCAACAAGGTCAGACGGACTGCATTTATACGTCCAGCATTTTTGACGGACAGAATGTTTTATCATTTTAATTTATTTTCCCTGCTACATCAGTCAAAAAATACGTCAGTGAAAAAAGCGGACTGTGTGGCCACTACCTTGTAGTCAGTCAGAAAGTATGTCCGTACTGCACGGACGCACAGTCCGTACAAAATGCGCTCGTCTGACCCTAGCCTAATTGCGAATATCTCACAAATCCCCTAGGCGGGCTTATCACTAAAAGGGTTAGTCTAAGAACGCCGAACTTGCCACCGAAGGGCACCGACAGTGAATTTACTTGCAATTATCTCACAGACATTACGCTGGCTACTTTCCTGGCGGTTTCGCCCTTTAGTGATAAGCTTTTGTTTTGTATACAAAAAAGTGGTTATAGCGCTGAGGGTGACAAAATATATTTGCTGCAAGGACAACATATACGGCACTCACTCCGTATATAGCAAATAGAAGAAAAATATAAGATTGTAGTCCACTCCTCTCTAGTGATGAGCCGAACACCCCCGTGTTCGGTTCGCATTCGAATTCGAACAATTTCAAAAGTTCGAATTCGAAAACGAACACGATTCGAACTCAATGCAAGTCAATGGGACTCGAACGTTCAAATTTTAGAGTGCCCTCCAAGAGGGCATATATGCAAGATATTTGCCATAAAAGGTGTATGGGGGTCCGGGTAGTGCCCTGGGGGACAGGAAACAAGGACAAAAAGTAAAAAAAAAAAGTTTTTAAAGGAACAGTGAGTTTTCCATGAAATAAAGGTTAAGAATAAAAATGAAAAATTCCTTCAAATATCGTGCCTAGGAGGTCCCCATAACCTGCCCTTGAAGTGGCGGATTTGTAGGATGTATAGAAACATTTAAAAACAAAAAAAATGACATTTCAAATGACGGTAAATGGTTTTCCTTTAATCTATTCATAAACAACTGCTTGGGGCAGCGGCCTGTATGAAAAGAGGAGAAATTTTAGGACACACAGAACAAGTTTAGTGATTTTTTGGCTAAATTATTGTGAAAGGCTTTGGATGAAAGTAACAATAGGTGCTTTAAAATTGGGCCTTTAATGTCGGCAACAGTGCCGTCACACCGTAACCCCTCTGTGGTATTGTGGAAGAGTGCAAGGTTGGAACTTGCGGTCCAATATTAAAATGATATGAATCTGGTATAGGCGTCAGTGGCAGTGCACCCAAATATTGTGCCTTTGGTGGCAGCAAGTGCCTTCACACCATAACCCCTCTGAGGTATTGTGGAAAAGTGCAGTGGTGGAGGTTTTGGTAATGCAGAAGAGATCCCTGATCTATTCCGTTACATCAGCAGCTATAACAAAACCGGGTCAGCAATGTTTAGGCACTTGTACTGCGCTACTGTATATGGTGAGAATCGGCGCACAACAGTAGTAACAGGAAGCAAACAGAACAGGCAGGGAATAAACAGAGAGAATAGTCAAATGGCAGGCAAAGTCGGCAACAGATCGGGTCCTCAGAACAAGCAGGGTCAGTAACAAGTATACAAACTGATTCGGTAAGCTAGCGATGCGGGAGTAAAGGCTGAGACACACTGAGCGTGTAGCGACGCACAGCGTAGCGAAGCAAAGAGAAGAAAACATTTTGCAGGCTTGACTTCACTCTGTTCCACCTTGCAGTGTGTCTACACTGCATTACATTTGCTTCTCACCGCACTGGACAGGAATCCACTAACTAAATTAAAATGTACACACAAAACTGTTTTATTTTCACAAAGCACATGTTATATACTCAAAAAAAGTTTCTACTCAATAAAATACATCAAAAATGGCAATTAATTTAATAATAATTTAATAGTATAAAAATATAAAAAAAGGTAACCCCATATCATATATATTATAGGGACACGGAGCGCTGTGTATAGAGTAGGGATGAATTGATACCACACACAGACATATGCGTATATATCAACATGCAGATATATATATATATACACCCACCCACAGACCTCAGACCATATATACACATACACACATGGGGGGTGGTGGCATGTGGACAATCTCAACTAAATGCGCCCCCCCATTTGGCTGATCCCTCCAGAAGAAATGTTGAACCTGACAGAGCAGAGAATATATATATTATTCTCTGCTCTATCTGGTTCAACACTTCTTCTGGAGGGATCAGCCAAATGGGGGGGCAATTAGTTGCCAAAATGTGTGTGTAATACAAGTCTGAATATATATATTTATAAGAATATAGATCTATATCTTATCTATATATATATCATACCTGCCCTTATCTTCCCCTATAAATTTGCTAAAAATATACACACAAAAAAACCAAACCGCTGTCTGAGACCCCGCGCAGCCCACATGCCACCCCCTCTACCTGGCTGAATGTATCTAATATATATAATTAAATACATTCAGCCAGGTAGAGAAAGAAAAAAAAAGTTTTATTTTATGTTCCCGGGGACATTTAAAAATGTCCTCGGATTTTTTTTTTCTTCAGAAATGTGCCGCCTTACCTTAGCCTGGTGGTCAGTGGGGGCTCCCTGATTCCTGGTTATGGGGGGGGGGTCTGCCGTGGCCGCAGGTGCAGTGGCTCCCTCCCTGCAATGCCTGTCTCTGCCACATGCACCCAGGCGGCTAGCCTGCACAGTCGCAACTCTGTCATCCAGCGGCCGCATGCTCCTCAAGGAGATCCTTGGGAGGCCCCAGCAGGCTGCCCTCTACAGTGCCTGATTAGAGTGCCTTGTCTGCCTGATGTTTTAGTAACAAGAATGTTTTATCCCATAGGTTTCAATGTTAAAAATATTTCCGTTTTAATTCAATATCTAATAAACTGTTGCTTATAATATTCTGCAGTAAAGAGTCTCTTTATTTCTAAATTTTTTAGTATTTTTTAAGCATTTTTATACTTTTTTCAAATTATTTTTTTTTCGAACTTTTGGCGAACGTCCCAAAAAGTTCGAAGTTCCCGAACTGTCGAACAGCTGATGTTCGATGCGAACTCCGAACAGATCGAACTGAACAGCTCATCCCTAGTCCTCGCACAATGAGTGAGGAAGTCCACAGAAAAAAAGGTTATTTTCTCTTTTTCCCTTTTACAGCATATGTGATTGGGTTTCCTACCCCTCACCGTTTAAAAGTTTAAAGCCGACTGATTATATGGCTCAGAAATGAGTGAGTAGGTTTCCCTCAATGCACTAGATGTGTACACATGAAATATAGACGGACTGCACAATGTATGTCTCTATTTTTTTGTTTCCATTCTAGGATACTAGGGAAAAAGAGAAAAGAACCTTTTTTTCTGTGGACTTCCTCACTCATTGCGCAAGGACTACAATCATATATTTTTCTTCTAAGCTTTTGTTTTAGCTATGTGCTATGGGCAGTGGTTTTACCATGTCTGCTTGCAAGGAGTCAACCCCCATCCTATCAACATCAACGTGTAGTGAATCCCGCCCATAGAGTTGCAAGTTTTATATCATAAAATTATGTCAACTGGAGATTTTAAATCTTAGTAGAACTAACCATGGAATTCTTTAGTATTAAGAAAATCTAATAAAATGTATTGAAAATAATGTTGCAAAATCAAAACTCTAAACCAAACCCAAAAAAAGTATTCTCTGCTTAAAATAAAGAACTTGCCAAGAATCTTTAGCTGCACTGAATGCAAATTTATATCATGTTTGATTAAGAAAGAAAATCAAATGACATCATATTTTCTCACATACCACACACGAGCGCCCTTGGTCTTTGTACTCATTTGTTCTTGTAAACAAAATAAGCCTACTCTTTTCTCATTATTTTCAAAGGCTAGCCTTGAGTTTTAAATTTCTCAGTTGGCAGCACAAAATAAAAATACTTGATAATATTCTTACTTTTTAAAAAATATCATTTACATGATTCAAACACAAAATAAAGATGACTATGTTTTTTTTATTTGGTGTTTATGATATTGAAAAATGCATTAAATAAGCTGCTCTTCATTCATAGCAAAACACTTAAAAGTATATTATAGACTCGATTAACAAATGATCTAAAGTGAGAGCACAGGTAAATTGGGTTACTATCGAAAACAGAAAGAAAAATATGTTTGAAGTATGGAATAAATGATCGCTGAAAAAACAGGGGGTGACCCTGAATGTAATCTGAAGAGCTGAAAGGAGCGACCTTGGGTTTAAAACATAAACGAACATTCGAGGCTCCGAGTGGAAAGATCAGAGGTTACACTATGGAGTATGCTGGTTGACCAAAGAAAGGAAACAAAGGCTCCCACGAGACAAGAATCAGAACAGCCGGAAACAAAGTCTCTCTCTCTCTGTCACTGCCAGGAGTACAAACGCTGTGCAGGGGTTTGGCACCACCTACCCTGCACAGGGCTTTTGGGGTGAGACCCCAGTGGACCAAAATAAGCGATAAAGTAAACCAAAATTGAAGAGGTAGCAAGTGCCAGATTCCCAGAAGGATTTGAGTTCAATCTCGAGGGATAAGTCTCAAATGATTCATGTCTGGATGGTGTTCATGACGGAAACCCACCACCACTATTTCTCTAGGCATTTCTCTATCTTAAGTGTAGGGTTAGATGACAGCTACTCCAGGAAAGACGTCCTTTGTGAGAGAGGAGTAAGTGAGCCCATTCACATTTTTTTTTAGTTTTTGTCATTTGCTTGCTCTGGTTTTCTAACCTGTATCATTGCACATATACAGTGATACTTGCTCGTCCAACAGTGCAGATTATTTGCATGTTTGCCTGATTAACAGGGTTATTCAGAGAAAGGTGAAACTCTGGAGAACTTTTGGTGAAGTGTGAAGTCAGGAGAATTGGCAGGAGAAGTGAAAATTCTAGGTCAAAATAGCCAAACCAGAAAAATGTTCCCATTTATCTCACTTTCCAAATCAACTATTTTGACCTAGAATTTTCACTTCTCCAAAAGTTCTCCAGAGTTTCACCTTTCTCTGAATAACCCTGATAGTATATCTTATATGCATATTTTTGCAGGATCTTTGAGAAGACAGTAATCTATAGGAAAAAAATACATAAGTATTAAGTACGTGATCCCACTATATATAACCTGTAAGATGATGCCTTAATATATTTTTTTCATTTTGTTTATTGCAATAAAGTATATTTTTAGCATACTGTGACGTGAGTATTTTATTGTTTGTTTTGCTATAATCCTCTAAGTGCTGCTGTCTTAAGTAGAAATTATCTTTACAAACAAGGCTTTTATGTTCCAGCTAGTAAGAATATTCAGCAATATTTATTTCCACGTCTGTGCATTTCATGCATTCACTGTGTCTATCTAACACATTTCTCTGTGTTGTGAGCAAAGACCCGTAATAATGCTGTAGGATATCTTGTGATCAGAAAGTGCAGTGCGGAAAGAAGTTGGCACTATTTAGATGTTACATTGATCTTTTCCATAGAGCTTAACTTGATGTATAAGGACATATTATTGTTTGTTGCATAGCCAATGAAAAGAATACAACCTGAAAAATCTAACTATTGTTTAGTTTTAAATGGGTGGAGTAGAGGTAACATCCAGTGGTGTATTTAGGTTTTGTGCTGCCCTAGGCCTAACTAAACTCGTGCACCCCCTAATTTAAATTTGACACACCCCATTCCTATCAAGGCCACACCCTTTCCTGTTTAAGCACCACCCTTCATCGTTAGGCTCTACCTTTTCTTCTTGGAGCTCCACCTTTTTCTCTCTGTATATTAAAAGTGGGTAACAAGTGCGTACTTGTATATTTTGTTGTTTTGTATACCATTTTCAAAGGTTGTATCTAATTATTTTAAGTGATAATCAAATTTATGAAATGTGTAAATTCAACCAATAAAGCCAATAAAGCATGTAAAAATGCGATTAGATGGGCTAACCTAGAAAATGAAAAAGAAATAGCCAAAGAGAGCAAGACCAACCCTAAAAGATTCTTTAGGTACATAAATTCTAAAAAACCTAAGAGTGAAAATGTAGGTTCACTAAAATCTGAGTCAGGGTTATTGTTAACTGAAGATCAGGATAAGGCAGAAATTTTAAATGATTATTTTTCTTCAGTATTTATCAAAGAGAAACCTATAACAGGAGACATGCAATTCATTAATAAAAACTTACTAATACAAAGTGACTGGTTGACTCAGGACAAGGTTTTGCAGAAATTAAACAATGTGAATGTGAATAAAGCCCCAGGGCCAGATGGAATTCACCCGCGAGTACTGAGAGAGCTATGTGTTGAAATATGTAAACCTCTGCTCTTAATCTTTCAAGATTCTTTTCTTTCAGGAATAGTACCAGAGGATTGGAGAAAAGCTGACGTGGTCCCTATATTTAAGAAAGGTTTAAAATTTGTGCCTGGGAATTATAGACCTGTGAGCTTAACATCTGTGGCTGGGAAAGTATTTGAGGGGTTTCTAAGGGATAATATTCATGAATTTATTGGGAGGTATAATGTTATTGGCAAAAATCAGCATGGTTTCATGAAACACAGATCATGTCAGACTAACCTAATTACGTTCTATGAGGAAGTAAGTAGAAGTATAGATCAGGGGGTCGCAGTGGATGTGATTTACTTAGATTTTGCCAAAGCTTTCGACACAGTTCCACACAAGAGGTTACTATTTAAATTGAGAAAAATTGGTCTAGATGAAAATACTTGTTCTTGGATAGAAAGCTGGCTAAAAGATAGGGTACAGAGAGTGGTCATAAATGGTACATTTTCAAGATGGACACCAGTGGTAAGTGGTGTCTCTCAGGGGTCTGTTATAGGACCAATACTATTCAATTTATTTATAAATGACCTTGAGATAGGCATTGAAAGTCATGTATCAGTGTTTGCAGATGACACAAAACTAGGAAAAGGAATACAATGTGAGCAGGATGTTACTTCGCTGCAGAGGGATTTAGATAGATTGGGGGACTGGGCACTTAAATGGCAGATGAAATTTAATCTAGGTAAATGCAAAGTTATGCACTTTGGAGTGAAGAACACACAAGCAATTTATACCCTAAATGGTACGGAGTTAGGGAAATCCAAGCAGGAGAAGGATTTGGGAATAATCATAGACTTCAAACTAAGTAACAATGTGCAATGTCAAACAGCAGCCGCCAAGGCCAGCAAAATATTGGCATGCATTAAAAGGGGAGTTCACTCACGGGATGAAAACATAATTTTGCCTCTGTATAAATCAATGGTCAGGCCGCACCTTGAATATGCCGTGCAATTTTGGGCACCGGTCTTAAAAAAAGATATTATAGCGCTAGAAAAAGTGCAGAGACGGGCAACTAAATTAATAAGGGGAATGGAAGGGTCATAGCCGCTCTAATTGGTTGAACAATAAAACCCACAGTAATGTACGGTGTGTATGAGTGTATCACAGAACTCCACAGCAATAAAACTCACAGTAATGTACGGTGTGTATGAGTGTATCACAGAACTCCACAGCAATAAAACTCACATTAATGTGCAATGTGTATGAGCGTATCACAGGGCTCCACAGCAAAATAACTCACAAGGTAAAGGCAGTGAGTAAGAACACAAACAGAATCCACAGAAATAGATGACTGACGATAAAGACAGTGAGTCTGAGTGTACACAGGATCCACAGCAATAGAACTCTAATGGTAAAGGCACTGAGTCTTTCCTTTTTAATGTCCTCTCCCTTTATCATGTCCTTTCCACCCCCTTCCATTTCATTACCCACTCTTTCCATTTCAACCCCCACCCAATGTTCAATTCACCTACAGTTAGTTACAAGTTTTTGTACAGCGCTACAGAACTTGGTAGCGCTTTATCATGGGAGGCAGAATAACAAATATACATACAGGTTAAACACACAGAACAGGATAGAGGACCCTTCTCAAGAGCTTACAATCTAACAGACAACTATTACTATTATTTATACAGTAATCTGATCCAATGAAGCTTTTAAATCTGAAACTGTAAATTAGTATTATCATTACTGCTATCCTAAGATGTATTGCTGATTTACAAGTCGATATACAAGTGCATTTTGCAGAATTTGTCACTTTTATAGGAGTTTTGGTGGATATATATATATATATATACAGTATAAAAAATGTGGTTACTGTGTTATGGCAGAGAGAAAGGATGCTTGCATTTTGGAGAATGTGGTCCTGTTATGTGAAGGAGTGTGGCTATAAAGTGGTAATACTGGAACAGGAGGATAATATGTGAGTGTGACCTGGGAGGCAGGAATGTGGATTTGCTGTTAATGATATTTATGTTAAGCAGATACTGTACATACAGTATTCCATGCTTTAGAGGTTACAGTATGGCATTCCAAATATATCATAGCAGAGGAATAATATAGATTCTTTTTGTACAATATCAAGGTCATGGGAAAATGGTTTGTATGGGTAGCAGAGGGCGTACACACACATAGAGGGTTATTCAAAGATATCCGAATTGCTTGAGAAAGGTAACCGAACGCTGAAAATCAGCGTTCGGTTACCTTTCTTGGCCATTCGGCTATCCAGAGAGTAGGCAATTCGCCAAATCCTGGCGAGTTGCCTGCACATGCGGTGCCTGTTCGGTGCCTGTTCGAGGGCAGTGAAATCCCCATAGAAAAGCACTGCTTCGGCTATTCAGAGAGCAGAAACCAGCAGTGAAAGGTTCCCGAATTGCCCTGCCATTCGGTGGTTTAATTCGGCAAGTTTATTCAGGAGAATCCCAGCAGAATCCCAGGCTTCAATGTTAAAAATATTCCGGTTTTAATTCAATATCTAATAAACGGTTCATTATAAAATTCTGCAGTAAAGAGTCTCTTTATTTATATATTTTTTAGGATATTTTAAGCATTTTTCTTTTTTTTGTTTTTTTGTTTAACCACTTCGCTGCTGAGGACGCGCTCAGCGCGTCCTCAGCAGTCCCGCTGGTATGCGGAGGACGCGCTGAGCGCGTCCTCCCATTGGGGTCAGCGTTCGGCCGGGTTCCGGCCGATCGCTGGCCCCTCCGGTGCGGGCTGACATCCTGGATGTCAGCCCGGCATCCGGACCAGCAGCCGCCAGAATTAGGTGTCATCGCGGGGGCGCGATGACACCTAATTCAGGCGCCCCCCCCGCATGTGCGGAGGAGGCGCCTGAAAGGGAGGGGGGGAGGTCCTTCGGACCTCTCTCCCTCCCGATCGGCGGCTCTGCGGGGGTTAACCCAGGCATCATTTGGAAGGGCACAGCCTGCCCTTCCAAATGATGCCTGGCATTAACCCCTGGGGAGCTGGATCGCGAATCGGCGCTGAAAAGCGCCGGTTCGTGATCCTTTCCCGGAGCTGGCCGACATCTTGGATGTCGGCCAAGCCTCCGGGAACTCCCCCAGAGGACTGGCGTCATCGTGCGTAGCTCTATGACGCCAGTCCTAGAGTTAACCCCTAACTGCCACCAACTGTGGAGATAGGGAGTTCCAATGAACTCCCTCAGGGTTATCCAAAGAGATTCGAAAAGTCACCGCACATTCGGTGACTTTTCGTTCTCTTCAATTCGGTTCCTTTTGCCGATTGCATTTCGGTGACCCTGCGGTGTATTCAGCAAACATCACAGGGTCCCCGAATTGCAGGGAAAAGCTGCCGCAAACCTGACGAAAACTAACCAAATGCACGCTGAAAACAAGCAAAAACATCTGGATTAACCTTCGGAAAACCCGAACAGGAGCCGAACAGGAGCCGAATCACACAGAGCCGAAGCAGCTGTGATGTAGAGGAGGCAGTGAATAAATTAGAAAAACCATTTGTATGAATCTGGGAAAAAGAAACGCTGTTTGCAAAGAAACTACTGAGCGAAAATGTCTGAAATTTTCACAGGAGGTCCAGGGAATGATAATAAAGAGGGCTGTTACAAAAAAAATAAGTAAACTGAAAAAAAAAAATTAAAAAAAAATCGGACTTTTAAAAAAAAAATAAAAAAATCTGAAAAATGCTTAAAGTATCCTAAAAAATCTATAAATAAAGAGACTCTTTGCTGCAGAATTTTATAATGAACGGTTTATTAGATATTGAATTAAAACGGGAATATTTTTAACATTTAAGCCTATGGGATTCTCCTGAATAAATTTGTCGAATGAAACCACCGAATGGCAGGGCATTAGGGGAACCTTTCACTGCTGGTTTGTGTTCTCTGAATAGCCGAAGCAGTGCTTCTCTATGGGGATTTCACTGCCCTCGAACAGGCACCGAACAGGCACCGTATGTTCAGGCAATTCGCCAGGATTTGGCGAATTGCCTGCTCTCGGGATAGCCGAATGGCCAGGAAAGGTAACCGAACGCTGATTTTCAGCGTTCGGTTACCTTTCTCAAGCAATTCGGATCTCTTTGGATAACCCTGCCTATCTCCCGATCCGTGGCAGCTAGGGGTTAAATTTTGGTATCGTTGGATCGGCCAGAGCATGGCCGTTCCAACGATACCAAACATGAAAGTGAAAAACTTTGTAAAAAAAAAAAATGAAAAATAAAAATAAAAAAAAATTAAAAAAAGATTTAAAAAAAAAAAATAAACACTTTTTTTTAATTTTTTTTGGTTTGTTAATGCAGAAATATTGTTCCCATTTCAATTATAATGTGAACAATGATGCTGCACTAACGATTTTTGTATGCGGTGCGTTTGTTAAAAATAGTGTCATTTTCCCCAAAAAAAATGTAACGAGACCCCATCTCTAATTATTTTAACAAGCGCACCCCATACAAAATATAACCGCAATTGCTCGCATGTTAAAATGTGGAAAAAAACACTTTACACATTGTAAATTATTTAAAATACATATTTTATTGCATTTTTTGTTATAATATACAGACATGACATAACGTATACATATAATAATGACATATTATGAATCTACCGAGTCTGACGGAAAGAACGATATATAATATGTCTGGGTCATATACTAAAATAAGCCTTCAAAACACGTTTAAACATGATGCGCAAAACAGGTAAAAATGACCTCAGCATAGGGGCGGGAAAAGCCTCAGCAGCGAAAGGGTTAAAAGTCAGAGTTATTTTTTTTATTTTTTTTAAGTTTACTTATTTTTTCTGTAACAGCCCTCTTTATTATCATTCCCTGGACCTCATAAGTAAATTTCAGACATTTTCGCTGCGTAGTTTATTTGTAAACAGTGTTTCACTTTCAATCATTCATGCAAACTGTTTTTCTAATATATTCACTGCCTCTTCTGCGGTGTCGGCTTTTTCCCGCGGCTTCGCTGCGTGTGATCGGCTCCTGCTCCGGTTTTTCCGTGGTTTTCGGCAGGTTAATCCAGATGTTTTTGAGGATTTTCGGCGTGCATTCGCCGGGTTTTAAGGTTCATTTTCATCGGGTTTGCGGCAGCTTTCCCCTGCAATTCGGGGACCCTGTGGTGTTTGCTGAATACAACGCAGGGTCACCGAAATGGGATCGGCAAAAGGAACCGAATTGAAGAGAACGAAAAGTCACCGAATGTGCGGTGACTTTTCGAATCTCTTTGAATTATCCTGTTAATCTGAGATATTGTGCCCTGTGGAAAAAAGTTTGTGTTGTTTAAATGTGTGTTTTAGCAAGAAGCTGCCTGTGGGTCATGCAATATATAAGTGCACCAGAAGTTGCTTTTTATATAAGACTGGTAGTATAGGATTCTCTGGGTGGGTATAAAGTGTAGGTGTCCCAGAGACTGCCCTGTGGGTAAGGCTGGCAGGATAGAATGGCTCATACCTTGGTTCCTGATGCCCTGCTGGTTCTCCAGGTAGTTGGAGATGTAGGTGAACATCTTTGGCTGGCTGCTGGGGGCCTGGCTGGGAGGCTTGGGGGGCCTGGCTGAACTGGCCAGAGAAGTGCACAGTGAAGGCGCTCAGGCACTGGCCCTCCTTTGACTCCGCATTCCAGCCTTGCTCCTGCTTGATGGATTGCAGAGCCAGCAAGCTGTAAGGAGCCCCAGGGAAAGGGGAGGGGGGTCCAGGATGGCTCACTGCCATGTTACAGCTGCTGGGGAGGACACGGGGGGAGCAGCCCGTTTATGTCATGCACATCGGACCCCATCTGATCACTCAGCTGCTCAGGGGATCCAACCTGGGGGAGAGGACCTGCCTCTAAGATAAAAAAAAGTAAAGATACGATCGTGTCCAGACTCTGCAGGGATCTGGTGCCTGTATGTGCGCTGGAATGTGGAGCTGGGGTCCTGGGGGGGAAGTCTCCAGATGCCAGGACCTACTCAGTGATGCCCACTTGGTCCTAGGGTAGCAGAGCTGTGGAGTGTGGGAGCTGCCTGCCCTTGTGTCAGTGAATCTGGGGGCGGGGTCCTGGGAGCCACCTCTCTCCTCCACGACTGCAGCCTGCACGTGCACCTTGGTGGAGAGCTGGGAGGAAGTGACGCTTATGATCACTTCTTCCCAGCCCTGCGGATACACGTGACAGCGGTGGCATGACTCCAGGGGAAAGTCTTCCAATGCTCGGCAGCAGGATGGTCCGGAGCCGAGGCAGGAGACTAAGAAACCGACAGCCGCGGTTCCCGCTGAGCGATGGGGAGGCTTTTTTTGCCGTCCCTGGAATGTGCCAAAAAAGTGCTGCCCTAGGCCTAGGCCTTGTCGACCTAGGCCAAGATGCATCGCTGGTAACATCACTGCTCTATAACTGTGGAGACACAGGTTCGTATCCCGGTAAGAGCACCTCTCCAGGAAGTGTCCTTGGGCAAGACACTTAACAGTACATACTCACCACCCAGGACATACTTGAAAATGAGAGAAATCTCAATGTATCCATCCTGGTTAAATACTTTCTCAAAAAAGAAAGCAAAATAATTTATAAAAATACACATCACAAAAATCTACTTTTCTGCCATACTATTATATTCCGTACAGTATGCTACAGAGAAATTGAACCTAAAGCTAACGTGCTGTGGAACAGAGTGTGAAGTAGATGACTGACGATTGATTTGTAGGAAAAATTAATCAATGAAATGACACATAGACAAAACGAAGGAACAACAAATCACATAATGAACCCTTTTTCACATTGATTTTTTTCTATTACTTGTGGCACCAAAACCGGGGAGGGAAAGGAGGCGCAGTTCAATTTGTTTGTCATATCAGAACCGTAAAGGTCTATTCACTAAAGAGTTAAGTCTGGAAAATTAGCAGAAGTGAAAAATCTAGGTCAAAATAACTAAACCAGCGTGTCCAGACCTCGAGGAGAGCAGCCACCATCATGCGGAGCTCCGTGCTGCGCTGCCTGTAATTAGGTGAATATCCACAGATCCACAAAAGCATGCAACACAGATGTCTCCAACAGAAAGTTTAGTAGAAAATGAATAAGACAGCAAATTATGCTTCTAGGACCGAAACGTCGCATTTTTATTTGCTGTCTTAATTGTTTTCTAATAAACTTTCCGTTGGAGACATCTGTGTTGCACGCTTTTGTGGATCTGTGGATATTCTTTGAGGTTTAGGCGGACCTCGCTGGCGTTTGCACCAGGACTTCTCCACTAGCCTTACGGAGCTCTCCCTGGGAAGCTACATCACGCTTTCTATGTTTTGATCTGTAATTAGGTGAACGCGGATGTCATATTGCCTTCTTCTTGGTGTGCTCTCCTCGGGATGATCACTGACTATCCCGGGCACTGTTTGTCATCTTTGGCAGCTGGGGAGGTGTGAGGACACGGAGTTCTGCGATCTCCATCGTCCTGACCTTCGAGGTGCAGTGGCTGTCTTGCGGCCTACCTTCGAGATCCAGCAGACTGTCTCCTTTGCCAATGACGACCCCTGCCTTTCCCTCCATGGGTAAGAAGATCGGAAAGGTGACAGACTAGCGCCTCCCAGACATCCGTACCTTGTTGGGAGTGGGATGTGCAGAGGAGGCCCAGCACCACAGCCGTGGTTCGCCACCTGAGTCTCCTAGTTGAGTCGCCCTGCCTGTGCTGGTTGGGTCCCAGATGGACTTGCCCTCTGCCCGGCGATTTCCACAGGTGCCATGGAGTAATTTAGGGCTCTTTGGCGGCAGGATTTAAGGGAGGTGCGTGCGGCGCTCGAGCCGCTGCAGTCTCAGCTCGCCGAGGTGCAGACCTGGGTCCAGGTGACGAAGACGATGCAAGCTGCTACTGCTTCCACTCTAGAAGACCTTCAATTGCAGGTTGCCCATCTTAATTCTGCAGTGCTATCGTTGGAGGATCGCCATCGCTGCTGAAACTTGAGAGTGCGGGGGATCCCTGAAGATGTGAGACCAGAGGGACTCCTGACTTATGGTACACACCTGATTACTCAACTCTTCCCGGCCGATGGTGCTTCTTCGACTCTCCGATCCTGTCGGTGGTGCTGCTTTGCAAGCAGCTGCTGCCCCAGAGACTGCTCCCCGTGATGTCCTCGTGGTCACCCGCAATGTGGCGATTCAGTCCCGGATCCTTGCAGCCAGGGGTGTAACTACCAGGGGTGTAGAGGGTGTCACTGCACCCGGGCCCCTGAGTCCGGGGGCCCACAAAAGGAAGGGTGGGGGGCCCGGACTAGCCCTGCTTGCCCCACAGTTCAGGCAGGGGTCAGGCACCTGGTCTCCAATTTGATCGGCAGCGTGTGGGATCAAACTCCCACACGCCGTGCCAGAAGTAAAGGCCCTGCCGGGGAGAGAGGAGGAGGAAGAAGAGGACAGCTGCTCACAGGGGGATGTGCTGGCCACGCCCCTTCCCCCTCCACAGCCACGCAAAGCAGAGCCTCCCCAGTTGTGCTGGAAGTGTCCAGCACGTGCAGGGAGGGGAAGTGGAGAGAGTGGAGACCATACTTACCTATGGTAAGTAAGTAACAAGCTGGGTTGGGTTGTTTGTGTGTGTGTGTGTGTGTGAGTGAGCAGAGGCTGGCTAATTACTGGGGTCTGATAGTGGCTAATTACTGGGGTCTGATAGTGGCTAATTACTGGGGTTCTGATAGTGGCTAAATACTGGGGGTCTGATACTGGCTAATTACTGGGGTCTGATACTGGCTAATTACTGGGCTCTGATATTGGCCAATAACTGGGGGTCTGATACTGGCTAATTACTGGGGGGTCTGATACTGGCTGGCTAATTACTGGGGGTCTGATACTAGCTAATTACTGGGGGTCTGATACTAGCTAAATACTGGGGTCTGATACTGGCTAATTACTGGGGGTCTGATAGTGGCTGGCTAATTACTGGGGTTCTGATCCTGGCTAATTACTGGGGGTCTGATACTGGCTTATTACTGGGGTTATGATACTGGCTAATTACTGGGGTCTGATACTGGCTAATTACTAGGGTCTGATACTGGCTAATTACTATGGTCTGATACTGGCTAATTACTGGGGGTCTGATACTGGCTGTCTAATTACTAGAGTCTGATACTGGCTGGTTAATTACTAGGGGTCTGATACTGGCTAATTACTGAGGGTCTGATACTTGCTAATTACTGGGGGTCTGATACTGGCTGGCTAATTACTGGGGTCTGATACTGGCTGTATAATTACTAGGGTCTGATACTGGCTGGTTAATTACTGGGGGTCTGATACTGGCTAATTACTGGGGGTCTGATACTGGCTAATTACTGGAGGTCTGATACTTTCTAGTTAATTACTGGTATCTGATAATGGCTGGTTAATTACTGGGGTCTTATACTGGCTGTCTGATTACTGGGGTCTGATACTGGGAGTTTGATATCTGGGGCCCGCATGGAGAATGGGTCTTGAAGACGCCTGGCGTACTGGTACACCTCTCTGACTTCAATGGGCCACATCAGCCCCAACCCACAGCCGACAAGGGGGGGCCTTCATCATGGATTCTTGCACCGGGGCCCTGAGGTTTCTAATTACGCCTCTGCTTGCAGCTGTGGGGCCGTCGTTTCGAGTCATATATGCCTCCCGATGTCTCATTTTTTTCGTGACCTTTCTTTTTTGACGTTGTCTGCCCGGAGGTGTTTCCAGGATGTTACCACTCTGCTGCGGGACCAGGGCATCCGCTACAGGTGGGGGGGCCACTGGTTCCCTTCTTGTGTACATGGGTGCTAAACCGCATTCGGCGGTGTCCCTGGAAACATAGAAACATAGAAACATAGAAAAATGTTGGAAAATAAGAACCTTTCGGCCCATCTAGTCTGCCCAATTACATGGATACTTTACCTGGATTTATCTTTTGTTTAGGATAGCCTTATGCCTATCCCATGCTTGCTTAAATTCAATTACTGTTTTGGCCTCTACCACTTCTACTGGAAGAGGCGAAGTCTTTGCTTTCGACGCTGGGGATCCTGCTGACATCTCAGAGTCCTCCAGTTCAGCTGACGGACCCCGGCTGAGTGCTCCGCTTCCTCCCCCCACACGTCTGTACTTATGTCCCCCCTTTTACCCATGTCTGTGATCCGATTTATTGTTTTATGGTTTTTTTTTAAGTATAACACTGCTGTTATGTGTTCTGAGCATATATATTGTTTATTCTTAGTATGTTCTGCAGTGTCCTGGGACATGGCTACACACTGGACTTCCTGGGCTCCAGATTGAGATATTTCTCCCCCACCCCACTTTTTTAAAATTCTTTTTGTTTTGTGCAGGAATATGTGGTCGGTCCGGGCGAGCCGCTTTGAGAGTCTACTGCAGCTCTGCCCTCTCTCTTTGGCCCTGGGCCTGCCCGGGACATGTGGCCTCTTGTCTGGCCTCCGGCTGTCTTTCTGGCCGTCGGAGTGAGCTGGTAACGCCACGCAACCCTGGGCAGTATCCCACTTTCTCCCCCTTTTCTGGGAGGGTGTTTTTTCTTTTCCTCCCGCCTCGGTGTGCCCGCCTGTTGCCTTTTTGGACTGTAGCGCCTTTCACGATTTTGCCCCCCCTTTTTGTCCCCCCCATGTTTTTTTCTCTTTCGCTGACTAAGAAGCATATTTATACATGTTGTGCTGTTTCCTGATATGTACCTCTGAACCCCTGTTGCCTGGCCCTGCGTGGCCTTCTTCTCTGGCTATTTGTGTGATGATGGCATTTTTTTTGTAATACAAATTTTATAAAAAAAATAAAAATAAATAAACAAACCAGAAATATTGTCCCATTTATCTCACTTTCCAAATCGTCTTTTTGGTCTATATTGTTCTCTTCTTCTGCCAATTCTCCAGACCTCACCCTTTAGTGAACGGACCTGTAACAATTGAAAGAAAAAAAGACAGGACAGTAGAATGTATAAGTCCAAAAGCAAGATTATTTCACTACACAATGACCTGAGCTACTGAAAAGACAGTGAGACAATTCCTGAAGTATTCTGTGTCACCCAATAGCCTCCTGTCAATGTTTTTTTCCTTGTGAGATTGTTGAGTTAACCAAGCTACTTTCACAACAACTGATATATGTTCTTTTACAGTGGCACCAACTGAAGAAGCTGTACTAGCAAAACACATTTTGGTGAACTGTTTTACTATTTTATTAATAAATATTTTGCCTGACTTTACACCTATCCTGGGTCCTGGATACTTTCATTCGCCGAGGGGGTGGCTGAGGCTAATAAGTGATCCAGTGCACCTTCTGAAGTCACTGGCTGCCTGAACATCTGGTGTCTGAATGATGAGACACCAGCAAATGGAAGTAATATGTTTTCTCTCTTTATACACTCCCTGCAGCTGCTGGTACATTTAGGAGAACTGTGAACACATTTTGCAAAGGCATTTTGTATTATGGAATGTCCGCGGTGGAACACTCGAACGGCCGATGTTCGATTTAAACTCATTTTCGAATCGAACACTCGGCCCATCCCTAGTCATGTCCAATAAGCATCTTATCTGTAGCTCGCTCCCTTTGGTTATTGTAAAGCGCTGCGGAAACTGTCCGTGCTATATACATGATGATAATAATAAGTATAATGTGAACAATGATGCTGCAGTAACTATTTTTTTTCCAGTTGTAGTTAAAATGACATATTTTCTCTGAAAAATAAAGTAACGGGTACTCATTTCTAAATATTTTAACAAGCGTACCCATAAAATATATAACCGTAAAGGCCCGGATGATTAAATGTGAAAATAAATATTTTACACACTGTACATGATTGAAAATTCACATTTGTTTTTTAATTTTTTGTTCTACCATTCAGGCAGGACATGACGGATACATAGACTAATGTTATATTATGAATCTGACGAGTCTGCCGAAAAAAGAATATATAAATTTATCAGGGTCGTATAATAAAACTGACTTGGTGCGTTTAAACATGATCATCAAAAACGATAAAAAATGAGCTTGGCACACAGAAGTGAAACGACTCAGCAGTGAAGGGGTTAATTGATTTTAACCTTACTTTTGGACCTCCCCTTATATTCTTGTACATAATCCATTTTTCATGGGTACACCAGTTTAGTACTTTCTTGTCATAATACTTTTGTGCTCTTATAAACGAACTGATGTAACATAACCATTCAGTTAATATCATTGTAAGCGCCACAGACTTTACTTGCAGGTGTGTGCTGTAACATTGTATAATATTCACTATTTTCTTTTCTTTAAAAGCGGTGTATCTGTCTTCAACATTAAGACTAACCTTGGCAATCTCAAGAATATTTTAAGAAATATATATTTTTTAGTACTACACTAAACAAATTTTACAAAGATGCAAAAAAATTGTATATATTTTATCCTGGCTGGTGTGTCTGATGTTTGTTTGAAAATTTCTTTATTTGGTTGTCAGTTCTGAAATGGAAATGAATGAATACATTGATACTGAAGCTTCAGGGTGCAATATACAAAAGCAGCACCACTGCTATCAGAAGCTACAACAGATATATTGCAAATAGGAAAACCTTTGTATATCATTTGAAACTGTAAATCAGGCTATGAATGCTAAATCAAGCATAACAGAAGAATATTCTCCTTTGATGTAGAAATTACAACACTACTCTTAGAAAAAGACATTCCGGTAGAGAAGAATCTCCAAGGTGTTTCTCCACAAAAAAAAGAGAAATATGACTGTCTTTTTTTTTCCCCTTTTTCTCAATTTCACTTGTCTTTTGTCAAAGAGAAAAACAAACAAAAATATCTAAAGGACAAGAGAATGTGGAAAATACAGATATAGTACAAGCACTTCAAATTCATAGACAGGCGAGGTGATAGGTTTTCATATTGTTTTGACATTTTATCTATTATAACATTAGCTTGCTTGATGGAATCAAGACAAGGTAACATTTTTTTGTGTATGTAGGGCTTTTTTCATGCGAATCATATTATGACATGATTAATTGGGTTTATGTATGAGCTAACTTAAATGATCTCCAGGCAGCAACATGGGAGGATCACAGTATGCAATCCAGACTGAATTATCCAGATATATCACTTGAATTAGAGACACAAATCTACTGTTACAATATCAAGTGGCTGTGTAGATGATATTAGAAGCTGTTGCATTATCTTTTTAAGTTCTTCAAATGTTGAAAAAAAAATCAATTGCACAACGGTTTCAAGAAAACAATAAAGTATAGAGTTGAAGTTGTTTTAAAGGTTTAGCTATAAAACAAATGCTGTTTCTTCTTTGAGAACTCATAGCATTTCTTTATTTTCAAATAAATAATCCTGTACCTCTAAGGCTAGGGTCAGACGAACTCATTCTGTGCGGACTGTGAGTCCGTGCACAACGGACGTATTTTCTGACTGATGACAAGGTAGCGGCCACACGTTCTGTTTTTGTGACTGACGTTTTTTTTGACTGATGTAGATGGGAAATAAAATTAATATGAAAAACCATTTTGTCCATCAAAAATGCTGGACGTCAAAAATGCAGTCTGTCTGACTACGTTCCATCACACACACACAAAGCTTTGCGGACGTGGCGCACTCCGCACATCCGTTCTAGCAGTTTTACGTTCTTGCCTAACTTACGTCCGGTTGCCGTGTCCGTTGTGCGTCCGCATTTCTGTGCGACATACTTCATGTGTGGGTTTCTTTTTATCATAATTGTATGCTACGACGGGCGTTAAAATGTGCGGCAACACGGACGTGAACACTGCACTCGTCTGACCCGAGCCTTATTTTGTTGGTGATCTTGCACAGTGCTCTTTGTATTAATGGACAGAATTCCAGCTATCTCAGTGCATTGAAAGATAACATGCACAAAGAAAGTCTCTGCCAATCCTAGGGCAGGATTCACTAAACAAAAGGGGTTATTCGAATCCAAACTGGCCCGGAAATTGCACCGAACAGCACTGAAATGTCAGTGAAATACCCTGGTCTCAATGCTAAAAATATTCCTGTTTTTATTGAATATTTATTAAACCGTATATTCTTTTAATTTTCAGCAGAAGGTCTCTTCATTTATTTATTTTTTAAGATTGTTTAGCCATTTTTTGGAATTGTTTTGGTGAATTTTTTTCACATTTTTTTTAAATAGCATTTTCTTTTATTTCTGTAACAGAAATTATCCATAAGACCTTATATGTAATTTTCAGGCATTTTTCTGCAGTAGATTTTTTGTAGCGTGTTTCTTTTTTTCTACCCCGTACATCGACATGACATCTTTTTCCAGCGGCCGGTAGGTGTTTTGCTCTGGTCAGCGGATCGTCAGCTTTTTTCAGATGCGGTTGGCAGTTTTGCGGCGGTTCTTCAGGTGCGATCGGCTTTTTTTCAGTGTTTTTTTGGATCACTCCGATTATTTTTGTCGGTTTTGCTGCATTTTTTGCGTTCGAATCGGCGGTTTTGCTGTGGTTTTTCAGACACACTTTGGGGACCCTGAGGTGAATTCACCACAGGGTCGGGGAAGTTGATTCCCCGAAGTGCAGGGAACAAAAAGAGCACTTTGCATAAGCCTGAAAGTGTCCTGGTATCAACACAAACCTGCCCACCTAATTCTTGATGCATCGGATCACTGCACAATCTGAGCGTTTCTCTACGGGCTGTTCCTGACAGTAAAGTAAGAATCTGATCAGCTCTGAGGTGAGGGTCATGAAACTTTTGTTGCTGTTAAATGATGATATGAGAAAACCACTTAAGATTTTTACGATTTTTTTCAACCCTAAATTCTTGCAGCTAAAATATCAATTTATTATTCAAAATCTGTTGAAAACACAATTTTGCTTTACAAAAATATAATAAAACATTATGTTTTTTTATTACTGCCTTCGGAAAAGCGTTACAGAGTTCATGGATATAAAACTGATGATGCATTTGGATAATCTGTGAACTCTCAAATTTCCCTGTGGGAAATTACATTAATATAGGTCAGATTTGCTGTGGAATAAAACCTATGAAAATATCAGCCTATTCCTTTAGGAAATGGCTAGTAAATGTCAATCTGTGCAATGTTATGTCCTGTGAAGTTTACTTATTTGTTGTACTGCAGTTAAAGAAAATGGTAAGAGAACTATTAAAAATGTGATGACTTATTAGTGTCAAATTAAAGCAGACTTGTGTATGTATTTATTAGTTTCATAAAAGCACTTTTCTCTGTATTGACTATAAAAATGATCATTATTATTTTGCTGGAATATTTCATTACAAACAAAAACAAAAGACATTTAGCACATGAAGCTCATTTATCTCACCTGTACTACAAATTCTCTTTTTTAATCTCAAGAAAACATTATTCATCGTGCAGAGGTCTTACGGACTTGAAAGGGTTGCCTCTACAATACACAGTACGCTGCCATAGAGCATTTACCAGTACCAACATTATAGGGGTTATTCAGAGAGAGGTGAAACTCAGGAAAACTGGCAGGAGAAGAGAACAATCTAGACCAAATAGCTGATTTAGAAAGTGAGATAAATGGGAGAATTGTTCAGGTTTGGCTATTTTGACCTAGAATTTGCACTTCTCCAGTCATTCTCCTGGTTTTCACCTCTCTCTGAATAACCCTGTATGTATTTGGGACAAGTTATTTTTTTTGCATTCCCGTAACATTTTGTACATTATACTTTTTAAATTGTACCAGAAACTGAAAACTGTTTATTCAACCTGTTATTGTTTATTTACTATTTACAAAATTTATATTTTACTTCTAAGCTGAAATGTTAACTCCTTACCCGTGAAGGATGAGACGCTCTTGTCATCTCAATTCCCTCCGTGTTGCAGACAATGTGAGTATTTCATCATCATGGAGACACCCCTTTGCCGCTCCCGCAATATTTCCTGGTTTGGCATTTCTTCAGAACACCAGGCAGTCAGTTTGGGTGATCCGGGGAAATGCCAGAGGCCCGCCGACATCATGACATCAGGGAAAACCCCTCAACTCCAGCAAAGCTCAATATGATTTAGCAGTGAACACGGATCATTTTGATCCCTGTATCTTCACTTGTATACGTCCTAGAAGGTTTGGCTCTTCCAATGACCCCAAACATGACCATATTATTTGTTAAAAAAATATATATATATAAATTATAAATAATACATAACAATTTATGAAATGCTGTGCGCCAAATGCAAGCATTTTTTTTTAGCTTTGGTTAAAATTGCATATTTCATTATAAAATTCAATAACTGATTCTGCATTTCTGTGGGGTTTTTTAAAGAAAGAGCACCCCATAGACTATATAACCACAAAGGTTTTAATGATAAAATGTGGAAAAATAAATTAACATGCTGCAAATGATTGAAATCCAGGTTTTTGCTACTTATTAACATATAATTCTGACGCAATATGGCATATACACATACAGGGTTATTCAAAGAGATCCGAATGGCTGGAGAAAGGTAACCGAACGCTGATTTTCAGCGTTTGGTTACCTTTCTTGGCCATTTGGCTATCCAGAGAGCAGGCAATTCGCCAAATCCTGGCGAATTGCCTGCACATACGGTGCCTGTTCGAGGGCAGTGAAATCCCCATGAAAAAGCACTGCTTCGACTATTCAGAGCACACAAACCAGCAGTGAAAGGTTCCCCGAATGCTCTGCCATTCGATGGTTTAATTCAACAGGTTTATTCAGGAGAATCCCATAGGCTTTAATGTTAAAAATATTCCTGTTTTAATTCAATATCTAATAAATGGTTCATTATAAAATTCTGCAGTAAAGAGTCTCTTTTTTTATTGATTTTTTAGGATATTTTTTTTTGTGTTTTTTTTTTAAAAAAATTAAAAAGTCCGTTTTTTTTTAACTTATTTTTTCTGTAACAGCCCTCTTTATTATCATTCCCTGGACCTCATATGTAAATTTCAGACATTTTCACTCAGTAGTTTCTTTGCAAACAGCGTTTCACTTTTCAATCATTCAAGCAAACTGTTTTCCTGCTTTATTCACTGCCTTCCTCTGCAGTGTCGGCTTTTTCCGGAGGCTTCGCTGCGTCTTCGCTGCGTGTGATCGGCTCCTGCTCGGGTTTTTCCAGCGTCTTCGACGGGTTAATCCAGATGTTTTTGCGGGATTTCGGCATGCATTCGCCGTGTTTTCGGCAGCTTTTCCCTGCACTTCGACAGCCCTGTGGTGCTTGCTGAATACACCGCAGGGTAGCCAAAATGGGAAAGCCGATTTGCACCGAATTGAAGAGAACGAAAAGTCACCGAACTTGCGGTGACTTTTCGAATCTCTTTGAATAACCCTGATAGTAATGATATATTTTGAATCTCCTGTGTCAGCTAAAAAAAAGTATATATTTGTCTGGGTCCTATATTAAAACATGACTTCAAATTGCGTTTCAACATGATGAGCAAAAATGGTGAAATTGAACTCAGAACTCGTGGGATGACATGACATGAAAAGGGCAAAACAATGCTTCAAATGGTTTACACCCCCAACCCTTCTAGATTGCAAGTTCCCACGGGAATAGGGCCATCGTTTATGTTGTGCCCATTGTACAGTGCTGTGGAATATGCTGGTGCTTTATAAATAAAGAATAATAATAATAAAAAAATTGTCTCATGAATATTAACAAAACATTTATTTTAAACATTAGAGGCATAAATAACAGTTAATCCCTTCACTACCAAGTGATTTTCCCAAAAATCATTATGAGAAACCAGCATTTTTTGTGGAAAATTACTTTTAATTGTAAAGTAAGAAATTTTGTATTCCAATATATTTCTTACAGTAATAACCTATTTTGTAGGCATATGTACCTTCTGACACCCAAAAGCAAACAAACAATATTTTATTTGCAACAAACTACTTTTTATTTGCAGTGTTGCAGCAAAGCCCCAGATTGTGTTAACTCGATCGTACGTTTCCGTGTCTCCTACCGCTGATGATGTTTAGGAGATTGTGGTAGTGAAAGGGTAAAATTGCAATTTTTCATAATGATTGTTATTTTGAGACAGTTAAAAGATTAAATCTGCTTAATGCAGTACACCAATTTTTTTTTCTTGCATTCATTTCTCTTTTTGAGAAAAATTGGGATGAAAAGCTTTAAACTTTATATAGTGCCCATTATTGTGCTCAATTTCAAACAGGGCCTGCATTATTGGTTTACAGTGAACAAAACCAAAATGTGACCTAAAAACCGTAGGGCAGGCCAGTAGTGCTGTTGACCGTTCTTAGTGTACTCTCATAAATCTTGTTTTTGTGCACTTTAAGTGTACAGGGTAATCAAAATGTGGACCCCTTGCTCGAGGTACCTAGAAGGGTTTTAGATATAGCCTCCTGACAAGATCATCAGGGTTGTAGTTCCTCTCATGCAAATGAGATTTCCTCTGCATTTCAGCTCTGGCCACTATTTCTGGGTGATTGCAGATTGGTTTGCATATGGTATAGCCTCCTCTGTGAGGGCACCATCAAGCTAAAACTGTGTGAGACCTGTGAAGGGACCCACCATAGGGAAGGCCACTTATACTGCAGTGTCAGTAATCTCATACACCCTTACTTTGCTCAAAATAGCTAAATTGCCAACTCCAAAGTTTTAACGCCAGGCCACGCCTTTAGTGAAGGACTATACTGTTCCATCTCTCTGTGAGAAAACCGTGGAACTGTGTGAAGATGATGACAGTGAATCTACATCCACAATTGCAAATGGCACAACAAGTGGAAAAAAATGGATGCGAGACAAACTGACAGATGCACTCTAAACAAGCTAAAAAACGGAATATGTCACTTTTCAATAAGCAATTTGCAAAAAGTATAAAACAAACTGTCTGTGAAAACAGTCAAGTGAATTTAATGAAAATTTAGCTTGAATACCAATAATCATGAGAGCATGTACACAGTAATCTATATTTTAAGAAAAAAGGGGTTTGTGAGGGTCCTGAGAGCAAACAACAGCACTAGTGGCCTGCTCTACAGTGGGGCCCACTCAGGTCTCACAAGGTTTAAGCTCGATTGTGCCATTACAGGGACAACTGCTCCATATGCAAATCAGACTGCTACACCCAGAAAGGGTGGCCAGTACTGAATGTCAAGGAAGTCACCCTGCATGAGAGATGCAGCAACCCCGACGAGCGTTTTGGCCTTGCTAGGCCTCGTCAGGAGGGTATAGCTGACACCCCTCTAGGCAACTTGATCCAAGGGCCCATGTCTAGATTACCCTGTAAACTTATAGTGAGGAAAAAAGGGGTTTGTAAAGGGGTCCTGAGAGCAAACAATGGCACTAGTGGCCTGCTCTACGGTGGGGCTCACTCAGGCCTCACAAGGCTTTAGCTCAATTGTGCCATTACAGGGACAACCACTCCATATGCAAATCAGACTGCTACACCCAGAAAGGGTGGTCAGTACTGATTGCCAAGGATGTCATCCCTGCATGAGAGATGCACCCCGTCAATCATTCCGGCCTTGTTAGGCTTCATCAGAAGGGTATAGCTGACCCCCCTCTAGGCACCTCGAGCAAGGGGTCCACATCTGGATTGCCCTGTAAACTTTTCTATCTATATTTTAATCCATGGCCACAGGGACCATTTTCTTTATCCTAGCAGTTACATCTCCTAACTATCAGCTCACTTATTCACCCTATGTGATGCGTTTTGATTTGGGAGAGTCTAGTCCCACTATTGATGACTCCCACTGTGGCCATAATACCAAATAAGGATGTCTGTCATACAGTTATCAATGAAATAAAGTACCTACAGTTACAGTTACAAGTATTTATCAAGCACCAACAATTTCTGTAGCTTTGTACAATGGGTGAGACAGAATAACAAATATACATACAAGTAGACACACAGAACAGTAGGAGAGAGGACTCTGCTTGAGAGCTTACATTCTAAAAGGATTGGTATGAGAAACTAGGTGAGGGTAAATAGCTGTGTGTGAAGTAGTGGGGTGCATGGGGGCTGTGTGAGAAGATAGAGCAAGTAATGTAAAGTGGATTATTATTATTATACTTTATATAGCGCCAGCATATTCCATAGCTCTGAATAATGGGCACAATATAGACAGTGTTACAATACACTGAGACTGACCAACATTTGATAAACCAGTACAGGGGGAAACGAGGGCCTTATTCCCGTGGGAACTCACAATCTAGAAGGGTTGGGGGTGGAAACCGGAGGAGAGGACTGCAAGGTGAGAGTGATGGACTGCAAGGTGAGAGTGATGGACTGGTTGGGGCAGTGAGGTGTATCAGTGAGTTGGGTGGTAGGCTTCCCTATATAGGAATGTCTTAAGAGTGCGTTTGAAGGAAGGGAAACTAGGGGAGAGTCTGACAGTATGAGCGATAGCGTTTCAGAGGATGGGGCCTGCGCGTGAGAAATCCTGCAGTTTGTCATGGGAGGAGGGGATGCGGGGAGAAGCTAGGCGCAGGTCACTGATTGACCTTAGGGAGCAGGCTGGAGTGTATTTGGTAATTAGTGAGGACAGGTAGTGGGGAGCTGAGTGGGTTATTATGGAGCGTACCTAGGGTGTTTTCTGAAAAAAATAGTTGAAAATGGGATGCGCAACAGAAAGTACACTCTAGGTTAAACTCACAGCTTTGGAACTATTACTAAATTGATGGAAATCATTTGGAGGGGCCGAGTAAAGTGAAGATCTAAAAGATTGTATGAAAATTCAGCTGGCAAAGGTGTCATAATAATAGTCAGACAAAAGAATAACCCTGCAAGTGTATCTGGAGAAGACATGAATGTAGACAAAATACATTGTGCAGTAGCAGGAGTCAATAATAACTGATATGATAAGATGTTGTCATAAAGTAGTAATTATGATGATGTGTTGACTATGTTTTCAGCAACGCGTCAGTTACAATTTTCCTGTCAACTCTATTAAATGACAAATGTGTGATTCTTTTGTAAATTGTGCATCAGTAAGCTATTTTTAAGAAACAAAAAAAAAAGCTTTTTTGTTTGTATTTTATTTTTAACTTTTCTTATATCAACATCGGATGTTTTGCAATCGTATATAGCAATCTCTGAGTCAAACTGTGGATATTTTCATAAATATCAGAAAAGCTATAGCTGTTGTTCACATTAATATGTTCACCAGGCATATTCCCAGCAAAACAAAAGACACAAAAGATATAATATAAATATTATGAAAAAAAGCAAACCTTCAGTATTTGATGAAGAAAAAAAAAAACAATATACTACATAGCCTGAAAATCAATATATCTTAATTACTGTCTGCATATGAAAGCTCTTTCACATGACATGCCTGCGAGCAAAATTTATATCTCCATGTAAATTATTACAATGATTGAACTGGACACAAATCCAATAAAGTATACCAATAAAATAGCTGCAGTGAGTTTTACGTTTCCCTAATGTTTTAGTTTTATTACAGAATGGTCTAAATCTGAAACCTGTCATTAGGTTAATAAGAATGGATGTTCCTTATGCCCAGCGAAGCACAGATTCCGAAATAGAAACAAAAGTTCACAACTTTCCTCCAAAGGACAGAATAAATATAACGTGCAGCCATATAAAAATGTTTATTCCTAAAACAAAAAAGGATTTTATTTAACAGATCAATCTTAATTGAGAGTTATGCATACGTAAAAACCTTATGCTTTTTTGACAGGAAATGAATCAGGATTTTTATGTCTGAGTAAAATCAATCATAGGAAAAATGTTATGACTGAATGATGAAGCAATCTCAGCGTTTGTTGTGTAATTAGTTCAGACAAACTATGTTGTCATTAGTGTTTCGACAATAGCATTATCCTCGTGGAAATCGTCAGCCCAGCATGCTCCTATGGGATCACGTATGGCAACGATATCATGATCTACTTTCATGCAGAAAGGCATAGATATTAATGAGCATTTTATACTTTATCTAAGCAATTAGCATTGTCATTACTTTAAATATGTAATATAAATGCCTGGTTTTCTTTGCCTTTGGCAGCTTCAGACTGAGATTCATTTTTTTTCTTCCAAGAAAGATAAATATTCAATTTTTTTCTGAACCTACTGTTATTGCACCACAGGAAATAATTCTGTGAAGACAAAGCTAAGCTCAGTTTTCCATACTTTTTTTTTTTTTTATACTGAAACAATAATTCATGAAAATATTCAATTAAAGCCATACATAAAGGGGTTTGTTTCTGCACATCACATAATTCTTATTATAATTTTACTTCACGTTTGTTTTACACAGATCACATAATGTAGTCATTATTTAGTTGTTAGTTGTATTTGACTATATTCATCTAAAAGCGTCTGCAATAAATTTTTATTGGCTAGACATTTTTATACCATCATTGTATTTTCATTTTGCTATAGACTTTTTATTGTATTTATAATATTTTTTTGGTACATTTGTTAAACATTATGGGCACTATCAGCTGCCCCTCTCTAAAACCAGAACGCAAAAATTAACTTCCCCTTTGCGTCCCGGTTTCCCCAGCAGATTGCGAGGCAGGCCTTCAGTCTGGCAGCCTGCCTGTTAGCGATCGCTAAGCTCGTGGGAGCTGGGCACAGCGCTACAGCGCTGTCCCCAGCATCCCCTCCATGACATCCATAGAATTCCATGGAGGATCGTGCTGCTTGGTCACATGACCTGCAGAAAATCGACTCTCGCAAGATCCTGCTGGTCAGCAGAGTGATCGTGGAGGGAGACAGGGGACTTTCTTCCCCCAGCCTCCCTCTGCTCCCAGGCAGCCAGAAGCAGTAGATCAAGCTGCTGTTCTCACTGGGGAAAGAGAGGTATCTGATGTTTGGGGGAATTTTGAGCTGCAGGTAACGGATTCCGCTGCTGCATACACCTCAGAGCTGGTGGTAACTTTTTCGTTAGCGCCAGTTCTTAGTAGCCAAATGATCCAAACGCTAGTTAATCTGTGCTTTCATTTTGCACTCCCCATGTTAGGTATAGGGAGTACAAAGTACAATAAACTCACGTTACGAATCGCAAATTAACGAGCACTAGTGTTTTTTTTAACCCGTTACCGATTTGAAGGCGTTGTGGGTGCAGCGCTATGACCACCTTTAAGCTAGCGCTAACTCTGACGCTATTAGTTTGAAGGAGGTGATAGACCCCTATATGTGTTACAATTATATAAGCTATACAGTATTATGCAAACATTGTAATAAATTGGTTAGTTTTTATATCTCATGAATAGTCTACCAAACAGTATGTATAGTAGGGAAAGACATAATCCAGTACACTGTAATAAATGCATACGTAATTATTATAAATAGTCAGACTTGGTACACATATGACGGGGGTTACAGTTACAAGTATTTATGAAGCGCTAACAAGTTCCATAGTGATGTATAATAGGTGAGACACAATAACAACTATACATAAAAGTCAAATACACAGAACAGAAGGAGACCCGACCCTGATTGAGAGCTTACAATCTAAGAGGTGGCACATTAGGTAAGGGTACATCCAAAAGCAAGGTTGAAAATAATGATGCTAGCATTTTTTTAACCCCTTAGTGACCGGGCAGTTTTACACAAATCCGTCCTTTAGTGACCGCTGCTGTTTTTACGTTTCTGCGCTGTTCGTGTTTAGGTCAAATTTTCTTCTTACTCGTTTATGCAACCCACACATATTATACACCGTTTTTCCCACCATTAAATGGACTTTCTAAAAATACCATTATTTCCATCATATCCTATAATTTACTATAAAAAAATATATGAAATATGATGAAAAAATGGTAAAAACACACTTTTTCGTAATTTAATCCCCAAAATCTACAACCACCAAAAAAGACCCCGGCTAAATACTTTCAAAATTTTGTCCCGAGAACAGAAATACACAATTTTTACATGTTTTTGCTTTTTAACCCCTTCATTGCTGAGACAGTTTTTATTTTTTTAAACATTTTAATTTATTTTTGTTTAGCTTTTTTTACACCGAACCTAGCCATGATCAGGCCTTTCCAATGAGGTCCAGCTTGACCCTCTAGTTACGGATCAGGAGATAACGGGATCCAAAAGATCCCCCTATCTCCCCTTGGCAGCTAGGGGGTTAACTGGCCCACTGACATCCTCACACATATGGTGGGGATGTCAGTGGGTGGGGGGGGTGACCTGGAGGCTTGACTGACATCTACGATGTCAGTCCCCTCCAGGTTTGAATCGCGATTTGGCGCAAACTTGCGCCAAATCGCAATTCGGCAGTGAAATGGTTAATGACTCTCCCGTTTCCAGCCGTGCAACTTGCAGCGCTCTATCTTCAATGGTTGGGGAGATAGAGGCCTCTGAAGGAGCCCCCCTCCCCTACAATGATTTCAATGGGGGCGCCTGCTGATGACGTCACCAGGCAGCGTGGTGATGTCATCGAGCTCTCCAGCCCATCTAGATCACGGGGGCAGGCTTCCTCCCTGCCAGATCTGCGAGAGATCCAGTGAGGGAGGTAAGTATCGGGCGGGAGGAAGATGAAGACCCGCTGACGAACTATGTACTTCCCGGGTCTAAGGGAGACCCGTGGGCAGGATGTACATGGTACGTCAGCGGTCCCTAAGGGGTTAAAGAAAACACAATCCTTCTAATAGTTGTAAAAAAAAAACAATATTTCCACAGATCATCATGAAGACTCAAAAAGTGGCGGTGGTAAGCACATAGTATTGTTCTACAATCTCATTTTGGTTTCGCTGTGAAACAGTGTTTGGAAGACCTCAAAACCCATCTTGGTAATGAAGCCCCAAGTCTCTAGAAGGTCCGCAAGTGGTTTAGCAGATTCAAATCTGGACATTTTGAAGTTTGGGATGAACTAAGAGAGGGAGACCTGCACAGTCATGGATTAGACCATAGTGGCCAAGGTGAACAAATTTCTGGATCAGAAACCTCAAATAATTCTCAAAAGCTCACTAACTCAGCTCCTCACTTCTAGGAATGAGCCGAACACCCCAGTGTTCGGTTTGCATTCGAACTCGAACAATTTCAAAAGTTCGCGTTAGATCTCGAACTCGAACCAAACTCAATCCAAGTCAATGAGACTCAAAAGTTTGATTTTTAGAGTGCCCTCCAAGAGGGCATATATGCTAGATATTTGCCATAAAAGGTGTATGAGGGTCCAGATAGTTTAAAAAAAATGTTTTTAAAGGAACAGTGAGTGTTCCATAAAATAAGGGTTAAAAATAAAAATGAAAAATTCCTTCAAATATCGTGCCTAGGAGGTCCCCATAACCTGCCTGTGAAGTGGCGGATTTGTAGGATGTATAGAAACATTTAAAAACAAAAAAATGACATTTCAAATGATGGTAAATGCTTTTCCTTTAATCTATCCATAAACAACTGCTTGGGGTTGCAGCCTGTATGAAAAGACATTTTAGGACACGCAGAACAAGTTTATTGATTTTTGGGCTAAATTATGGTGAAACTTATGCAGGCTTTGGATGAAAGTAACAATAGTTGCTTTAAAATTGGGCCTTTAGTGTAGGCAACAGTGCCGTCACACCGTAACCCCTCTGTGATATTGTTGTGGAAGAGTGCAGGGTTGGACCCTGCGGTCCAATATTAAAATGAAATAAATAAATAAATAAATAAAATTAAAATATGTCGCCTTACCTTAGCCTGGTGGTCAGTGGGGGCTCCTCCCTGGATCCTGGTTGTGGGGAAGGGGGATGGGAAGGGGGGGTCTGCCGTGGCTCCCTCCCTGGAGTCCCTGCGCCACCTCTCTGCCACATGCACCCGGCTGGCCAGCCCGCATGGCCAGCCTGCACAGTCGCAGCTCTGTCATCCTGTCGCCGCATGCTCCTCTAGGGATCCTTGGGAGGCCCCGGCGGGCTGCCCTCTACAGTGCCTGATTAGATGGCCTCGTCTGCCTGATGTTTTAGCAACAAGAATGTTTTATCTCATAGGCTTCAATGTTAAAAATATTCCCGTTTTAATTCAATATCTAATAAACCGTTGCTTATAATATTCTGCAGTAAAGAGTCTCTTTATTTCTAGATTTTTTAGTATTTTTAAGCATTTTTTATACTTTTTTTTTTCGAACTCGAACCGAACACACGGAAATGTTCGAAGTTCACGAACTTTCGAACTGCCAATGTTCAAATCGAACTGATCGAACCGAACAGCTCATCCCTACTCACTACCTGTCCTCACTAATCACAAAATACACCCAGCCCGCTCCTTAAGATCTAACAGTGACCTGCACCTAGCTTCACCCCGCATCAACTCTTCCCATGACAGACTGCAGGATTTCTCACGTGCAGGCCCCATCCTCTGGAACACTCTACCTCATACTGTCAGACTCTCCCCTAGTTTCCCTTCTTTCAAACGCTCTCTTAAGACATTCCTATTTAGGGAAGCCTACCACCCGACTCACTAATACACCTCACTGCCCCGACTAGTCCATCACTCTCATCTTGCAGTTCTGTCCTCCTGTTTCGAACCAGTCCATCACTCTCATCTTGCAGTCCTCTCCTCCTGTTTCCATGTCCAACCCTTCTAGATTGTGAGTTCCCACGAGAATAGGGCCCTTGTTTCCCCCTGTACTGGTTTATCAAATGTTGGTCAGTCTCAGTGTATTGTAACCCTGTCTAGATTGTGCCCATTATACAGGGCTGCGGAATATGCTGGCGCTATATAAATAAATTATAATAATAATAATAATAATAAAAGTTTGTGAAAGAGTTCTACATTCCAAAAACAAGCATGGAGGAGTCTTCATGATGAGTTGGACTTCACCAAGAAGAATGCATGCTAGGCTCCACGTTTGTTGAAAACAGAACAAAAAACTGATCCAGCTGATCTTGCAAAATCGTTTCTTGCTGCATTCGAAGAGGGGAAGTCTGCCAACTTCAAGGCAATTGCCGCCGATATTTTGGTGCTCTCTCATTCCCTGTGCTTCCCTGCACTTCGGGGAATCAAAGATCCCCACTGCTGGGTCCCCGAAGTGCAGGGAAAACCCACTGAAAACCTGCCGAATGCCCGTTGAACACCCCGGAAAACTCACCTGAAAACCCCCTGGAATCACCGGAAAAAACACATCGAACACGTCAGAAAAAGCTGAGGAGCCACAGATTACATTACACGACAGAAAAAGCCGACAAGCTGACGAACGGGGTAATAGAAAACTGAAAAAACAATACGATTGAAAGTGTCAAAATTGAAACCCTGTTGGCAAAAAAACTACTGAACGAATATGTCTGGAATTTATATATAAGATCCTATGAATGATAAAAAAAGGTCTGTTACAGAAAAAAGAACAACCGCTTTTAAAAAAAAAAGGAAAAAGAATTTGGCCCATAAATTGCTGAAAAATGCCTAAAAGATCCTAAAAAAATCAATTAAAGAGACTTTTTACTGCAGATAATATAATAAACGGTTTAATAGATATTGAATAAAAACAGGAGTATTTTTAAAATTGAAGCCTATGGAATTCGCCTGAATAAACCTGCCGAATGAAACCATCGAAGAGCACAGCACTTTGGCAACTTTTCACAGCAGTTCAGTGTTCTCCGAATAGATTAACCATTGGTCCTCTATGCGGATTTCACTGCCTTCGAACAGGCACCGTATGTGCTGGCAGTTCGTCAAAATTTGGCGAACTGACTGCTCTCTGAATAGCCGAGTGGCCACGAAGTGTCACAGTACGGGGAAATTCACTGTTAGGTGGCATTTCGGGGCCAGATTGGCTCTCTCTGAATAACACCTATGGAGTTGGCTTTGAGCAGTGCTTCCCAAACCTGCCCCCACGACTATGGGATGAGCTGTTTAGGTTCGGACGGTTCGGAGTTCGACCCGAACTTTGGCAGTTCGAAAGTTCGTGAATTTCGAACTTTTTGGGCGTGTTCGTTTCGGGTTCGAAAAAAAAAAGAAATTTTGAAAAAAGTATAGAAAATGCTTAAAAAAATACTAAAAAATCTAGAAATAAAGAGACTCTTTACTGCAGAATATTATAAGCAACGGTTTATTAGATATTGAATTAAAAACTAATGTGTACGTGGAAAGATTATAAACTCTAAATGACCTCTGTTCACAAACGGGCATAACACCAGGTGTTTTTAGTCTGGTAATCAATTTGATACATTGTACAATATACTGAGGGTGGGGTGGTGTCTGCTTCTGATTGAGATTTGAGAATTAATTTCCCTAAAACATCCTAATATGCTGCATTTAACTGGTGTTTGAAAAAAATCTAAAGCAATGTTATTTTTCACCTCGGAATTAAACATTCACAGGGTAATTCAGAGAGTGGTGAAAAGCAGGAGAATAACTGGAGAAGTGAAAATTCTAGGTCAAAATAGCCAAACCAGAAAAATTCTCCCATTTATCTCACTTTCCAAATTGGCTATTTGGTCTAGATTGTTCTCTTCTCTTGCCAGTTCTCCTGGCTTTCACCTCTCTCTCAGGGTTGTTCAGAGAAAGGTGAAAACCAGGAGAATGGCAGGAAAAGAGAACAATCTGGACCAAATAGCCGATTTGGAAAGTGAGATAAGGCTAGGGTCAGACTAACGCATTTTTCGCAGCGACCGTCAAAAAGTGCATCGGAACGCATTGCCGTATTTTTTCACGGATTGCGCGAAAACGGTCATATGATGCGCATTTTTGTGCGTGATTTTTTACGGATCCAAACCAGGAAACTTTGGGTGTCTGGACGTTATGTTGGCCAGACATGAGCAGGGTCTGACGTCTCCAAATCACGCACACACGCCGCAAGTGGACGCAGCGCACTCTGTACGTCCGTACTAGCGGTTCTGCGTTCTCAAAAAAATGCGTTCATTTTCCACTTGCGTTGCGCAGCCAGACTTTCGTGCGACCGTACTTCGTATATTGGCTATCATTGCCCGTCATTTGCTGCTAGTGCGGCTGTGATTAAGTGCGCCTAAATGCACGTTAAAAATTCACTAGTCTGACCCTAGCCTAAATTGGAGAATTTTTCTGGTTTGGCTATTTTGACCTAGAATTTTCCATTCTCCAGTCATTCTCCTGCTCTTCACCGCTCTCTGAATAACCCTGACAGGGTTATTCAGAGAAAGGTGAAACTCAGGAGAATGACTAGAGAATGGAAAATTCTAGGTCAAAATAGCCGAACCACAAAAATTCTCCCATTTATCTCACTTTCCAAATCGGCTTTTTGGTCTAGAAGTTTCCATTCTCCTGCTTTTCGCCGCCAAAAAATCAGTAAACTTTTTCTGCGTGTACGAAAATGTCTCCTCTTTTCATACAGACTGCCGCCCCAAGCAGTTGTTTATGGATAGATTTATGAAAAGCATTTACCGTCATTTGAAATGTCATTTTTGGGTTTTTACATATTTCTATACATCCTAGAAACCCGCCACTTCACGGGCAGGTTATGGGGACCTCCTAGGCACGATATTTGAATGAATTTTTCATTTTTATTTTTAACCCTTATTTCATGGAAAACTCACTGTCCCTTTAAAAATGTTTTTTTTAAAACTTTTTGTCCTTGTTTCCTGTCCCCCAGGGCACTACCCGGACCCCCATACACCTTTTATGGCAAATATGTAGCATATATGCCCTCTTGGAGGGCACTCCAAAAAACCGAATTTTCAGCCCCATTGACTTGCATGGGGGTTCGGTTCGGGTTCGGTCCCGAACAAATGGGAAGTTCGGGTTCAGGCTCGAACTGAACTCGGGGAGTGTTCGGCTCATCCCTACCCACGACCTGCTTACAGGCCAGGTTTGTAAGGTGATAGAATTTGCCGCTCATTAATTTCATTATTCTAATCTGCATTTCCCAAGAACATTCTTAAAATCTGTTTAGTGGGTTTTGAGAACAAGTTGCGGGAAGCACTGGCTTAGAGTGATAATATGCCAATATATACAATCCACGATTTCTTGGAATAAGTATTATAAAATACTTCAATTATCTGCAAGAAAATATTCAAATAAATTGCCTATTTTCCAGAGAACCAAAGCTCATTATTTTTTTTTTTTTACTTAATTTATATTCTATTTCACATTTGATCTTTGACATTTACTCCATAAGGATTCTGATCACAATCATGAATGTGCTAGCTAGACACAATTAACGTGCGACAGGTTCAAACTTGTTAAAAACAAAGTATATAATACATTAACATTCAAGAAACAAATACTGTCTACATTTCTTGTCAAAAATGAAATATTACTTGACTGTAGAAGTTATGCAAAAAAACGCCAAGAATATATTTTTAACATTTGCAAGCTTTTCTAGTCTTTCAAGGTCCATTGGTCTTTGAGTATCACATACCATCAATCTCAATATCAATATCCGTTGCTGCTCGACAATAAAAATCCTGTTAATTAAAGGCATGTGAGAGCAGCACATCTTAAGACAAGCTGGGGCAGAAAACCAGAGAAACGGGAGCTTTTGATGGGAAAATGTGATATGCGAGTAACAATTAAAATATGGCAGCCATAATGATTTTTGAGCCGCAGAATTGATACAAAAAATAATAATGTGCATATAACACATTAAAAACCCTGCATACTACTGAAGGCACATGAAACTACTATATGTGTGAAGTGGTTTTAGGAACACGTATTAATGTCTTTGAAAAGCTGCAACTTGAAAATCAAACCCAGCTACATCTCCACATCTGGTTTTGCAGACTTTTTTGAAGAAGATAGCATTTTCTAGACTAGACTCCTATAGCTCCTATAATATACTATGCTAATCTGTTGGATAAATCACTGTTTTATGTAAAATCTTGGCAAGGAATTAATAATAGTGAAGCTGATCCTAATGGAGTATACAGTATACTATAAAGATACACAGTGCAAGTGAATAATAAACGATCATGATTATCAAGAGGGCATGAAAGAATCACAAGGATTTGCTAATCTTAAAACACTGAACCAAACATCAACCTATTATTGCTTTCCATATGTGTTAAGAGCATGGAAGAAAAATAATGATGGGATTTTTAAAATGATGGATTTTTAATGATCTGTGATGATGAAATGATATAATTTTGTTTTTATTAGGAAGGGGTCTTTGAAAAACAATTATATTCTATAATACAAGAGAGAGAGAGATTAGGTACCTGTCACGGCGGCACCAGACTTGGGTCAGAGTGGGGCCTTTGTTCAGGAAGTAGTTAAGCCCTTGAGGCAGGTTAGCTGCTGGCTGCATGGACATATTACAGCATACAGAGATACACAGATACCAGACAGGATATACCACGGCTGTAACAAGAAGAGCAGGAGGGTACAGAAGAAATTTAAAGGAATCCCTAACACTGGGGTAAAATCCTTGAATGGTCTTCTGCCTATGGAAACCTAACAAAAGAATAATAGAGTCAGTAGAACAGGAAGGGCGAGGGTTAAACAAGACACACACACACACACACACACAGGAAGCCCTGAACTGAATAGAGGTCCTTATACTAGCCTCTGTACTAAGGATAACTATATACACAAAACATGAAACAGGGAATAGATATAGAATGGTCAAGACTGGAGCCTAGGATCAAAAACCAAGAAGGAACGTCAGCCAGACAGAGGTCGGTACACAAGATATAAAGATACAGAATACAAGGAGCAGACAAAAGAGTAGTCAGGAATGCCAAGATCAATATACCAGAAAAATCCAAAACATGATACAAGATAGTAGCAGACACAAACCAGGAACACAAACCCTCAGGAAGAGGACACTAGGAACCAGAACTCATGCAAGAAAAATGGGCCTCTCTGTTGCCTACATTTAAATAGTGGACAGGGCTGGGTAATTGGGACATGTGATCCCAGATCTCAACATCTACAGAGAAACCCAGGAGCGGCACAGGGTGGGGACCACCACCACCAGGGGGCACGACTGGAACCGGTGGAAACATGACACTACCTTAACAAACCAGATAATTGCTGGCATTCTAGAATACTTTGGTGTTCCATTTACAAGATACAGTAGATACAAAAAATGTACATAGATTTATGAAATTAAACAGTTTGAACTGTATAGAGAGAAACAACAACAATGTAAAAGCTGAATCTTTTCCATCTGTACTATGATCTACCAATGAAAATTCAAGTCCAAATCAAAAAGTTAGATTTCAGCGACAATTTAAATAAGAAACAAAGATAGCAGAGTTCAGTGGCACAGTCAGAGGTCAGATGCCAGGTAGTCAAATGAGTCAGGAAACAAACCAAGGTCAAGTGGCACCAATGTAAAAGTGAAGGCCAGAGGACAAGCTAAAGGTCGTATTGCCACGAAAACAAATCAGGATCAGAAGAGGCAGGTAGTTCCGGAGGAACACTTAGTCAAGGGAGAGCAGGCTTCCAAATATCTGAGCACTGAAGAACTGGAGGGTTGGGCTTTTATAGTGCTTTCTGGATGGTGGTTCTCTCGCCTCTTTGCCAAAGACGTAGTGAAGCTTCTTCACAAATGAATGAAGTTACTGGGATTTCAAGTGTCATTTTCTCATAGGGAATTGAGTTGCATTACTTCTTCAAATATATTACCGCAGCGATGTGAAGTTCACTCTCGGCAAGGGCACATGCATCAATTTTATGCAGTGTATTGATTCTGTAAAACTCCCCCTCTGTGACATTTTGGCGAACATTTGGCAGTGATACTTGCTTAAAATGGTGTTCACACGTCAAGGCCTATGACTACGTGAATGGTCTCAATGACAGCATGGAGGAGGTAAGGGAGCACGTAGGAGAATGGTACAACAGTTGACCAGTAACATTTTAAATCATGCCTGTAAGTAAACCACATACTACACACACATCATCAATGAAAGTGATTCTGTTTAAAACTTAGATTAATGTCAGTTGTTGCAGTAGGATTTGCTTGAATGTCTGGGATTGAATCCCGCTGAGACAGTCATGCAAAGAGTTGTCTTTTTTTTTAAATATAGATATATTTTTAACTTTTATTAAATTTTACATATTACAAAAAATAGAAAATACGTCACAAGTAGAACCAGGTAAACGCAAAGGAAAAAAAAAATTGCATCATGTGGACATGCAAATCCATCATAAATAAAGGGAGAGATGTGCAGGCCCAAATAGACAATAAACAATATAAGCAAAACCCAATCCAATTGTCATGAGCAAGGAGAGAGCATTTCAGCTTTCGACAACCTGCAAGATATGCAAAACCATATTACGGGGCTCAATCGATCCATAAACTGAGTCGTGGCAGGTGGCTGGCAAAAGAATTTTATTTATTCCAAGCCAGTGCTCGGTACATGGATAAGCAGAAATAGGAGAGTCCAAAAGAATAACGTAGGATCCAAAGCTAGGGGTCGGTACACAGTAAATCCAAAAAGCAAAAGCAGGAACACGTCCACAAACCAATGAGATTTCTCTATGAATGATCAGAGTAAATTAGACACAATGCAGAAGCATTGCCTTCTGGGAGTAGCAGCTCTATATGCAGGCCTGATCAGCAGAGATAAGATGCAGGTGCAGTGGCGTAGCGTGGGTTGTCAGCGCCCGGGGCCAGCCAAGAATTGTGCACCCCCTGCAACCTGTAGACACGTTATCGATATTGCCCCAGCCAGCTCACCTGGATATTGCCCCAGCTTTCACATGAATATTGCCCCAGCCAGCTCACACATGGATATTGCCCCAGCTCACACATGGAAATTGCCCCAGCTCACACATGGATATTGCCCCAGCTCACACATGGATATGCCCCAGCTCTCACCTGGATATTGCCCCAGCTCACACCTGGATACTTGCCCCAGCTCACACATGGATTTGCCCCAGCTCACACCTGGATACTTGTCCCAGCTCACACATGGATATTGCCCCAGCTCACACATGGATTTGCCCCAGCTCACACATGGATACTTGCCCCAGCTCACACATGGATATTGCCCCAGCTCACACATGGATATGCCCCAGCTCACACATGGATATGCCCCAGCTCACACATGGATTTGCCCCAGCTCACACATGGATATGCCCCAGCTCACACATGGATATTGCCCCAGCTCACACATGGATATGCCCCAGCTCACACATGGATATTGCCCCAGCTCACACATGGATATGCCCCAGCTCTCACCTGGATATTGCCCCAGCGGCAGCCAGCTCATACATGGATATTGCCCCAGCTCCGGATCCAGCAGGGGTTGGGGCCCAGATGCCAGGCAGCAGGAGTGCCTGCCCGGTCCTGAACAGTGTGTGAGTCCGTGTTGAAGGGGAGGCGGCTGCATGCGTGCACAGGTCACGCGGTCCGGCCAGTCAGGTGGTACAGAGACTCAGTACCACCTGATTAGCCGGACCACGTGACCTGCGCCTGCACGCAGCCGCCTCCCCTTCAACACGGACGGACTCACTGTTCAGGACAGGGCAGGCACTCGTCTCCTGCTGCCCGGCATCTGGGCCCCCTCAACCCGCGGGCCCTTGGGCGGCGCCCGAGGGCCCAGTGGGTCAGTCCGGGCCTCAACTTTTAGGGGCGCAAATTTCTTTTGAAATTATGCGCCCCTAAGAAAACTGCACCCGGGGCCACGGCCCCCCCAGACCCCCCCCCCACGCTACGCCACTGTGCAGGTGTCATTCTCTGGCTTGTCTGGGAAACCAGGCTGGATCTCCAGGAGCAATGGATGAAAGCAATGGTACATACATTGCATGATGTGGATCACAAAAATCACACAAAAAAGAAAGGGGATTGCTGGAGCCTGGCCAGAGGATATATGCATTTACTGGCATCTCCAGCAGGCGAAAAGGGGTGTGAGCCTTACAGCTACCTGCAATGTAGATTATGCATATAATGATCTATCTTTCTCAAAATGCAGAGATCCTGTATTATAGGGCATGATAATCAACATATTATCATAAGGCAACCCCCTCAAAAGATTTTAAATATCCAAAAATCTCGCTAAACTTTAAAAAGAACTCTTTGGGGGGGTGGAGCCGAGCCGGTAATGTGAGAGGATGTGTGCTGCTGGAGCTCCCGAGTGGCCGCTGATTGAATTGAGAGAACCACCACTTTAACTTTCTTTATTTCACCCTGGAGGTACAAGGGAAGATAGCAGGAGCCATGAAATCTTCCAAAAAACTAAAAAGCCTGACAGCGCGCTTGTAGCACCGATTTTTACACCGCGGACCCGCACAGTGACTAGGCCCCAAGATGGCAGCGGTTCCTTCAGAGATGGAGGGGGAAGCCCATCCCCAGGCTCAGACACATCAGAGATGGAACAGGACTCGGGCCCGGTGACCCGTCAGGACATCCGTCGACTACAAGATTTTATAGCGGAAGAGCTGGCGCACAACACGAGGGCGCTAACGGCGGAGGTCCAGGTAATCGGGACAGGCACAGCACGCCTCGAGGAACGGGCAGATGCATTCACGGACACGTGCAACACACTTTCCCACCACGCTGAGACACTAGCAACACGGGTGGAGACACTAGAGGAGGCTCTGGAAGATTTATCAAACAGGTGTAGACGCAACAACGTAAGGCTCAGAGGCCTGCCTGAATCGGTGACATCGGATGCGCTGGACGCCACTCTTACTGGCATCATGAAAAAGTTATTGCTCGCGCTGCCACCGGCTAGATATCTGATCGACCGGATACACCATACTCTGGGAGCGCGAAAAGGCCAGAATGCACCACCGTGCGACGTAGTCGCTAGATTACATTATTACTCGACTAGGGAAGCTTTACTATGCACAGCTCGCGACCAACAGGTGGAGTACGAGGATGGCCAGCTCCTTTTTTCCCAGGACCTTGCCCCGTCGACCCTGGTGAAACGCAGAGAATGGCGGGTAGTCATGGAACTGTTGCGCTCTCATGACATGCGCTACTCGTGGGGATTCCCATTTCGTATTTTGGTCCACAAAAGATGGTCCCACGTATTCTTGCACACACCTGTACAGGGCTCTGGACTTCCTACGCCAGCTGGGATTGGAGGTCCCGTATGCAATTGCTCAGCTCACCCCACCGAGTTCTCTACCACGGCTCTCCAGAGACTGGTCTCCGGCTGGAGATTGAATATGGATAGCCTTTGGTGCCCTAAGTGAGGGCATATATCCTTCAGTCCAGGTTTTGCGGGGCATAGGCCCTTAGACGGCTCTTTATTGCTTTATAAGGTTATATTTTGCTTATCTGTAACTCAGATTTAATTGTTAAGGTGGTTGTAGTTTTAGTATGACGTTTAATGTGGCGGTTGCTCGGGGGGACAATGGCCAAGGGTTTTTTCCTCATGGCTTGCTGGTTTCCCCGAGACTACCTCCTCCTCCAAGGTTCCATTCCTTTGGTTTACCCATCTGTTCGGGACGTTTTGTTCTTTTTTTTCTCCCTCTTCCTTCTTATTTCCCCTTCCCAATCTATTCCCCTGGCCCGGCCCGGCCCTACTTTCTCTCTTCTGACCTTTCGGCCGCATGATTATGTAAATGTATTTAACACTTCTGATCCCCATATAGGTGGCTCCCGTCCTGTCCCGTCCAGTCTCGCTGACTGCCTCAATTAATATTTTTGTTCAGTCTTTGCAGAAGAAAAGGAAGGAAAGGGACCTCAGTTAGGAGGAAACACTAATGAGACATTTACATATCAGTTTACAGAGGAGGAGGTTCTACAGCAGCTGTCTAAAGTAAAGACAAATAAGTCAATGGGGCCTGATTGGATCCACCCTAAATTATTAAAAGAGCTCAGTGATGTAATAGCAAAACCGTTAACAGATCTATTTAACCAATCCTTGCTAACGGGAGTCGTCCCAGAAGACTGGAAATTAGCAAATGTTGTGCCCATTTACAAGAAGGGTAGTATGGAGGAATCGGGGAACTATAGGTCAGTTAGTGGGGAAATTAATGGAAACCATGTTAAAGGAAAGGATTGTTGAACATCTAAAAACACATCGATTACAGGATCAGAAACAACATGGGTTTACCTCAGGGAGATCATGCCAAACTAATCTTATTGATTTTTTTGATTGGGTAACAAAAATAATAGACACAGGTGCTGCAGTAGACATTGCTTATTTAGATTTCAGTAAGGCTTTTGATACTGTTCCGCATAGAAGGCTTATCAATAAATTTCAATCTTTGAGCTTGGATTCCAATATTGTTGAATGGATTAGGCAGTGGCTGAGTGACAGGCAACAGAGGGTTGTGGTAAATGGAGTTTATTCGGCGCAAGGTCTTGTTACCAGTGGGGCACCTCAGGGGTCAGTACTTGGACCCATTCTCTTTAATATTTTTATTAGTGATATTGCAGAAGGTATTAATGGAAAAGTATGTCTTTTTGCTGATGACACAAAGATTTGCAACAGGGTTGACGTTCCTGGAGGGATCAGCCAAAAGACAAATGATTTAGGTAAACTAAAAAAATGGTCGGAGCTGTGGCAATTGAGTTTTAATGTGGATAAGTGCAAGATAATGCACCTGGGACGTAAAAACCCAAGGGCTGAATATAGAATATTTGATACAGTCAACATCTGAGGAAAGGGATTTAGGGGTTATTATTTCAGAGGATCTAAGGGTAAGTAGTCAATGTAATAGAGCAGCAGGAAATGCTAGCAGAATGCTTGGTTGTGTAGGGAGAGGTATTAGCAGTAGGAAAAGGGAAGTTCTCATGCCACTGTACAGAGCAGTGGTGAGACCTCACTTGGAGTACTGTGTGCAGTCCTGGAGACCGTATCTCCAGAAGGATATAGACATCTTAGAGAGAGTTCAGAGAAGGGCTACTAAAATGGTGTATGGCTTGAATGAGAAAAGTTACCAGGAAAGGCTTAATGATCTTAATATGTACAGCTTGGAAAAAAGACGAGACAGAGGAGATATGATAGAAACATTTAAATACGTAAAGGGAATCCACAAGGTAGAGGAAGGGAGTATATTTAAACGGAAACAAAGTAGCAAAACAAAAGGACATAGTCTTAGATTAGAGGGGCAAAGGTTTAAAAGTAACATCAGGAAGCATTAATTTACTGAGAGGGTGGTGGATACATGGAACAGCCTTCCAGTTGAAGTGGTAGAGGCCAAAACAGTAATTGAATTTAAGCAAGCATGGGATAGGCATAAGGCTATCCTAAACAAAAGATAAATCCAGGTAAAGTATCCATGTAATTGGGCAGACTAGATGGGCCGAAAGGTTCTTATCTGCCGCCATTTTTCTATGTTTCTATGTTTCTCCCCCCTCGGTAAGAGGCTGGGGGATGACAGAACGGGACAGGGGTGGAGATGTGGGAAGGATGGTGGCCATGCGTTCCCCTTCCTAGTCCCATAATGATTTCTGATCTTAAATTCCTCTCCTTGAATGTCAAGGGACTAAATTCCCCGCGCAAGCGACGTCTCCTATTTCGGGACCTTAAGCGGAAATCTGCGAACATTGCATTCCTCCAAGAGACTAGGATCTCTACCACTGCGGCCTTTCGCTTAACAGACCCATCCTACTCCCGTGTCTTCAGCTCATGTGCAATTCCTAAGCGGAATGGGGCCGCTATTTTGTTGCATAATTCCTGTCCGCTGCAGATTACAGATGTACATTCTGACTCCGCTGGGAGGTATGTCTTGGCGAGGGGTACTTGTTCGTCTAACTGGTATACATTGATGTCGGTATATGCACCAAATGTGCCAGATGCAGGATTTTGGGCGGACCTCTCCTCCTTTCTCAGGTTGCATGCTAAGGGCAAAATTATATTGGGAGGGGACTTTAATGCTACTCTCTGATCTCCACTGGACCGATCTGGCCATCCCTCTCACACAGGTCTGACTCCGCCCTCATCCCAAGATAGGCAGTTTCATGTGTTTGTGCGTAATCATGATCTGGTAGACGTTTGGAGGGTGCAGCACCCTACGATGAAGGATTACACCTTTTACTCCTCGGTTCATTCCTCATACTCCAGATTGGATTATTTTTTGATCTCCCCGGACTGTATTCCCTTGATTGCGAAATCAGGCATTGGCTCCATAACTTAGTCAGACCATGCAGATGTGCTTTTGCATGTCCGCCCTCTGGCGCCTGGCAGCAGTGGTCAATGGCGGCTCGATCCCTTGCTTCTTTTGAAAAAGGGGGTTAGGAAAGCGGTTGGATCTGCGCTGGATTCCTACTTTCAGTTAAATGATACTCCAGACGTTTCCATACACACATTATGGAATGCCCATAAAGCAGTGATCAGGGGAGTGCTACTTAGTCAGGCTGCCTACCACAAATGCATGAAGTTGCAGGCCATAGCCACGTTACAGACTGACCTACGGAGACTAGAACTCAGACATAAACGAGTCCCGACGGACGACACCCTTTCGCAATTTAACCCGAGTTCGTGCAGACCTTAACAGCTTATTTTTAGATGATGTGGGGAGGTCAATGCTATGGTCCAAACAGCGTTATTATGAACGAGCGAATAAAGCAGATACACCCCTGGCCAGGATGCTGCGCCCTAGATGCCACACTGTCTTGTTTCCGTTAATCCGAGATAAAAAGGGGCAGGTTCATAAATCTCCTGAGGATATCCGGGATGCCTTCACAGCGTATTTCATGGATATTTATAATCATTCCCCCAATCACAAGATGGAAAACCGCGACCTGATAGATAACATAGAAATTTACCTGAGGCGTCAGAACCTCCCTACCCTTGATAGGGTTCAGTCCCTACTGCTGGGATCCCCTATAACGGAGGAGGAGATAGGGAGGGCTTTGGGCCGGATGAAGCCATTAAAGTCCCCTGGGCCAGATGGCTTCACATACCGGTATTATAAAGCATTCTGTCCTAAATTAATGCCCATTCTATGCCGTTTATTTAACGCCGCACGGGAGGGTGCCCCTTTCCCCGCAGAGTCACTGTTGGCTCCTATAGTCCTCCTCCCTAAACCTGGGAAAGACCCTGAGAACATTGATAGTTATAGGCCCATATCCCTCTTAACCACTTCAATGCTGAGGACGCGCTCAGCGCATCCTCAGCATTACCGCTGGTATGCGGAGGACGCGCTGAGCGCGTCCTCCCATTGGGGTCAGCGTTCGGCCGGGTTCCGGCCGATTGCTGGCCCCCCGGTGCGGGCTGACATCCTTGATGTCAGCCCGGCATCCGGGACCGCAGCCGCCGGAATTAGGTGTCATCGCGGCAGCGCGATGACACCTAATTCAGGTGCCCCCCCGCATGTGCGGAGGAGGCGCCTGAAAGGGAGGGGGGGAGGTCCTTCGGACCTCTCTCCTCCCGATCGGCGGCTCTGCGGGGGTCAACCCAGGCATCATTTGGAAGGGCACAGCCTGCCCTTCCAAATGGTGCCTGGCATTAACCCCTGGGGAGCTGGATCGCGAATCGGCGCTGAAAAGCGCCGGTTCGCGATCCTTTCCCGGAGCTGGCCGACATCTTGGATGTCGGCCAAGCCTCCGGGAACTCCCCCTGAGGACTGGCGTTATCGTTCGTAGCATGATGACGCCAGTCCTGGGCTTAACCCCTAACTGCCACCAACGGTGGAGATAGGGAGTTCCAATGAACTCCCTATCTCCCGATCCGTGGCAGCTAGGGGTTAAAGTTTGGTATGGTTGGATCGGCCAGAGCATGGCCGTTCCAACGATACCAAACACTACTGTGAAAAATTTTGTCAAAAAATAAATAAAATTAAAAATAAAAATAAAACAAAATTAAAAAACAAATTATAAAAAAAAAATAAACACTTTTTTTTTATTTTTTTTGGTTTGTTAATGCAGCAATATTGTTCCCATTTCAATTATAATGTGAACAATGATGCTGCACTAACGATTTTTGTATGCGGTGCATTTGTTAAAAATAGTGTAATTTTCCCCAAAAAAAAATGTAACGAGACCCCATCTCTAATTTTTTTAACAAGCGCACCCCATACAAAATATAACCGCAATTGCTCACATGTTAAAATGTGAAAAAAAACACTTTACACATTGTAAATTATTGAAAATACATATTTTATTGCATTTTTTGTTATAATATACAGACATGACATAACGTATACATATAATAATGACATATTATGAATCTACCGAGTCTGACGGAAGAACGATATATAATATGTCTGGGTCATATACTAAAATAAGCCTTCAAAACACGTTTAAACATGATGAGCAAAACCGGTAAAAATGACCTCAGCACAGGGGCGGGAAAAGCCTCAGCAGCGAAAGGGTTAAATATGGACATTAAACTATTAGCAAAAATTTTGGCCTTGCGCCTAGACCCTCTCCTCCCCTTTTTGGTGTCACCAGACCAGGTGGGGTTCGTTCCGGGTCGGCAAGCGTACGACAATACAAGACGTGCGGCGGATCTTATTTGGTTCGCTGAGACCTATCGGAAGCCTTCCTTATTTTTGTCTTTAGACGCTGAGAAGGCCTTTGATAGGGCGGAGTGGCCGTTTTTATTTACTTTACTTAAACAACTGGGATTCCCCCCCTCTTTTCTCCGAATGATCTCAGCCCTGTATGCTTCCCCACGAGCGCGAATTTTGATTCCGGGAGCAGATAGGATTCCCTTCGAAATTCGGAATGGAACCAGGCAAGGCTGCCCGTTGTCTCCGGCCTTATTTGCCCTTTTTTTGGAACCTCTCTTGCTTGCTGTCAAATCGAACGCGGGAATCTCGGGAATTACGGTGGGTGACTTGGAATTTAAATTATCGGCTTATGCAGATGACGTCCTCCTCTCCCTGACAGACCCTTCCACTTCCTTGCCCCTGTCATGCCTCTGCCCTGAGAGCCTGCTGTGGTCAGCCTGGGTCACTAGCTCTCTATACCTGCTCCCCACCTAAGGGTTAACTCCTGTGTCTGAACCTGAGGATTCTGCATATAACCAGACCACACCCTCCTCCCCTTTGCTCTTTCATTTTGTGTTTTTCCCTTCCCAGTGTCCAGAGGTCTTGAGAGCTCCCTCTTGTCATTGTATGTTCCTGATTTATTTTGCTCTGCCGTGCATCCTTGCTGTGTCTGCATTACCTGGTTCCTGCGTGCTGGACGATCCACTGCGTGGCCCACTATCCAGTGGGTCCAGAGACACTCAAGTGGCTTCCAGCCCTCCAGCTCTCTCCAAGGAGACCAACCTATTATCAAGGTACATTTGCCTAAAGGCTCCTGCTTCTCCTCAAGCGGATCTGGAGAGAGACTACGTGGTCCACCATCCACTTGCCTATTTTCTGTGCTACCGCCTGTTCTGTGCTGGACTGTTTGCTGTGAACCATCCCACAATACAAGCTTTGTTGTGCATTTACTGTCTCCTGTGTCTTTCTGCCTGCTCACCCCCAGCGCTTGGGAATATAACATCACACTGAGGCTGTGCCATGGCTCCTTCCTGGCACGAACCTGACAGCCCCGGGTTTTGGATCTGCTTAGTGACTTTTCAACTCTTTCAGGGTATAAAATTAATGTAACTAAATCAGAGGCACTCCCTGTAGCACTGACAGCAGAGGCGATTACAACTCTCTCTTCTTCCTGCCCTCTAAGGTTCACCCTCTCTGAGCTGGTATACTTGGGGGTCCGCTTAACATCATGCTCAGCAGACCTTTATTCGGCTAATTACCCTCGCCTATTTGCGACTCTCAAAGTGGAGTTAGAATGTTGGAATAAATATGCAATATCATGGCCCGGTAGGCTTAACTGCATTAAGATGAACGTATTACCCAGATTACTGCATATGTTTCAGGCATTACCGGTTCCTCTCGTTGCTTCGGAGGTCATCGCTTTGCAGCGTTCAATTGATTACTTTATATGGGCAGGAAAACGATGCCGAGTAGCTAGACATACTCTCTATTGCCCATGGTCTCTGGGCGGACTGGGCCTTCCATCTCTTCTTAACTATTATTATGCAACTCAAATGGCACAAGTGGTAGCCTGGCATGCTCTGGTGGGGTCTCGCAGGTGGGTCGACCTGGAAGCATCTCTTATGCGGCCGAATAAGATACAACATTGGATCTGGCTGGCTCGAGAACACCGTCCTTTGATCTCCACCACATGCCCAGCCATATTAAACTCTCTGCACCTTTGGCATAGGCTAGCAGTGAAATGCGAGTTGACGTCTATACCATCACCTATGGCTCCAATTTTTGGGAATAGAGACTTTCGCCCCGGTCTACTCATGAGGCCCTGGCATGACCTATTGGACTCAGGTGTGTGCAGAATACATCATTTATACCGCAACGGAACCTTGATTCCCCTTCGAGATATTTCGGGACTGTCTTTTCTACATATTTTTCAATTGACATCATACGCCTCCCAGGCTCACATCAAACAAGCTGCACTGGCGCCGCTGACTCGCTTTGAGTGATTATGCCTGGCCGGCACTTATCCGAGAGGCCTTATATCTTCATTATACTGGGATCTAACCTCACTGTTGGACTGGAAAGACCTGTCGTATATCCATGCTTGGGAAAGAGATATTGGGGAACCCTGGATTCAGAGGACTGGTTGGACATATGGGAGATGTCTCGCTCAGTGTCAGTATGTGCCTCATTGCAGGAACAGTCAATTAAAATGATTATGCGATGGTACATCATGCCATCTCAGCTGACGCACATGAATAGAAATCTACCGGACGTATGCTGGAGACTCTGCACCTCAAAGGGCTCCTTTTTCCACATGTGGTGGACATGCCCCCGAATTATACCTTTATGGAAGGAAGTCCAAGATCTACTGATTCTAGTTCAATCTAAACATATCCCGTTGGATCCTTGGGCGTTTTTGCTATCCAGGCTGCTCCCTAAACTTACTTTCCATGAAAACAAATTATTAGCCAAAATTACCCTGGCCACGAGACGGGCTATGGTGGAAGTCTGGAGACAACCCCTCCCGCCCTGTATGGCTAAGGTATATGCCAAAATCAGAGACACTCAGGTTATGGACGAGCTGACCGCTATAGTACATTTTACTTTGCCATCATATAGTAAAACTTGGGGGCCCTGGCTTGATGCTGGGTTATAATCTATGACGGGAGCTCGGGCTATGGTCACGTATATAGGGCTTCTTGGCCCCTTTCACCTTTCACCTTTTTCCTCTTTGGCACCCCCCTTCCCTTCTACATTTTCCTCTATAGCTTTCTACAGGTTGGATTAGTATCTACTGTATGTCTTAGTATTTTGGCCTGGGCCGGGCCACCCACTCCCCCCCCCCTTCTTTTCCTTTCTTTTCCTCCCTCATTTTTCACCCTATTTTAATGTCAAAATATGGACAGAATTATGGTTTCCTAGGATGCATATGTTTTGTGGATTGATACTGCTCTTTTGGCGCTGCGACGCCACATCTGCACCCATGTTTTTCTTATTGTGCTAACGTCCAATAAAATAATGTTTAAAAAAAAAAACTCATTGATTCCCATTTATTTTTAGAAGAAAATCCTGCAGGATTTAAATTTAAATTAATCCCAGGTAAAGCAATGCCTCCACAGGAGTTTGCAAGAAGAAGACATTATTTACCAGACATATTAACTGCCAATACATTTACCAACTATTTGCCAAGAGACCAATAACAAGAGACTTTCCAGCTAAATAAGTGTTTTTGAATAGCAGCAAATTCAAACTGTGTGTTTGTGTAGGAGAACGATCTACAGGTTAAGTTCTTGAACATCTTGAAAGGGAAAGGTCCAATTTTATTTATATTTCAGTCTATCTTTGGTTTTCTGACTCCTTTACAAGTTTTGATGTTCTGAATTTGTTGAGTGCTTGTTTGCGCCTGACAAGTCTGTACAGACTTATATAACTTTAACTTTTAAAACAGCAATTTTGTCGCAATAGGATCTGAAACGACATTGAAGAAAATTAAATCGAAGAAGGCTAGAGAAAAAAATGGACATATATCTCCAAAGTGCACTTGTTCCTTTTTGAACTATCCATGAGTAATTTAAATCACAGAATGACTGTGAAATATCAATATATAGACGTAACGGCCTTCTGCTTCTACTAAAACACCTGTAATGGATCTCGCTTGAGTGTACTTTTCAAGCTGTTTTCAAGGTGTTTTATATATCAGTATATATATATATTTTTTTTTAAAAATCCTCATCTTTAAAAAAATATATATAATATAGTGTTCATATCGGGTAATCATTCTGAGTTACAGCATTCCTGCAGAAAATATTAAATCCATTTTTTCATCTTTTAAGGTCAGGGACAGGCAAGAACTTTAATATACTAAACCAGAAAGCATCTGGCTGTGTATGATTGGTTATATTCCTTAGTACCTGGAATGTACGCAATTCTGAATATCTTCATGTCAAAAATTTTAGTTCGGTCACATTTCTTTATTGATGAAAAAAGAAGTGAATTTTTCAAACTGTCCAACTAGCTGTTTGGTTCGGTGGAAACCTCATATGTTGTAAATATAGCGGTTAAACAAAGAACATTCGAATTGATTATGATAGCATTTATTTGCTAAATTAACAGACAGGTTGAAATTTTGTACCGCAAATGTTGCAAGTGCCATCCTACTCATAAAAATTATGATCAAGTCTACAAGAAGAAAGTATCTTCATATATATGCCCCCTTCATAGATAAAAGGGTTATCCAGAGAGTGTCGGTGTTTGCCAGTGTTGCAAACAACAATGCCGCTTCTATGCTGTCCTGCTGGCAGGAGTGCTTTGAAGACGCAGGGAGTACATGTACGCCCCACTTTCTTCAATGGGGCCGCCTCGGCCCCTCCCCGCAGCCTGTGCGCGCGACTCACGGCACACATCATTGGCTGTACGGGGACGGCCTGATATCAAGCCACCCCCTGCAGCCAATGGCACGTGCTGCGTGTTGGCTGTGGGGCGGGATTCAACCAGTGCCGCACGACAGCACCTGTCGGCAAGGCGTACTTGTACATCTTGCCGGAGAAAGCCACCCCTCAAGGGCGCCACCCGCGCGTCCTTAAAGGGTTAAGAGAAAAGTTTAAACAGTCACAAAGTAAACTTTCCTGAGAAGCTTCTCCTGCTGCTGTTTAGATTTTCCTTTTCAGAATTGTTGAATTTTTCTGCTGTTGCAACAATGGCAAATTTGGACAGTGTTTGTAATACTAACACCACAAAGCATTCTTTGAAAAACCCTGCAAGTTCCAAGAAATATTTTCCAACTTAATATTATATGTGGGTTCATAATCTGCTTACTCCCTAAAATTTTATAGGACGTGCAGCACGTAAAATCAGCCCAGATGGCCAGACATGGAATCACATGGTGTAGTATAACCTCATCTTTTTAAATTAAAATTTACCATCCATCCACCTCTTATGATTCACTGAGATTTCAAATAATTTAGACATGAAGACTACCAAAGAAGCGGACAGCACAAGTACAATAAACGTGTTGATGTAGAGAAAATAACTGTTAAATTTAGTTAGCGAAGACAAATTGAAAAAGACAGGGAAGCTTGCAACTGGAACCAAATGGTCTTGTGTTCAATTTGTTCCAGGTGTGGGTAAAGGTCAAAAGACATGTAGGTATTTGATTAAATTGAAACATATATAGATATTGTCAAAAAATAGGTGTTGAAGCCAAATATACGCAACTGCCTTTGAGTGCTTCTTTACCTTTAATGAAACGGAACATAAAAACACAGTTGATTTCCACTGATCAAGATAAATGTTAAGGATAATTAAATCATAAAAAGAAGAATTCAAACTATGTATGCATGATCAGCAGTAGCAGGCCCAGCAGCTGGAGATCGTGTTAGCACGATCAAGGGCTATGCTATGCCATTGCAAATGAAATAAGTTTGTTGCTAATTAATTGTTTATGCATTTGGGCTCCAGAAGGTGCAACCAATGTTTTAGCACCCTGGGCATGATGCCCAATGTGCTAACATTCTTTTAAAATGGCTGGAGAATGTCTCTAATGGATGTTTCCCCAGGTGAAACTGCACTGAGCTCAGAATTGTAATAACTACATTTGGCCAGCAGATGGTGACATTTGCCTGCCAAATAGATTATTACAGTATGGAATACACTGGTAATATTCCCAAATATTTCTTACTGTATAATTAATTAAAAATTATTTACCAAAAAAAACAATTGGTTTCTGGCAGTGTTTTCTTTGTAATGAAGGGGTTAAACTGCATACTACACCGAACTTGTACATGTGTGTCAGTGAGGCTTTCAGCATTTTAAATTTTTTCCAAACTCTCACCAATAATTCATCACCCTTTAAGCCCACTGTGCCTAGTTGGTACCAGGTTCACTGGATCACTACGCATCGTACACTATATGGTTCAAGAAACGTATATTCAGAATATTCAAATTATAATCTACACAAGTGATTGCACAGTTCACATACCATGACCCAATGTCCAGTATTGTATTTTGCTTTATTCCAACTTAGAAAGAAATGCTCTACTAATTAACATTAATTTGGTTTGGATCTTCACCTTTACAAGGACTTTTTGTAACCTAAACTGTTTTATGTCTTTTGTAAACAGTATACAGTCAAAGTAAAATTAACCGAAGAATATGGCATGCCTATACAACATCAGCATAATTACAGAAATGGCAGAATGCATAATGAAAACAATTAAAATAAGGCTATGATAACACTTAAAATATATGTAAACAGTAAGCATGCACATTTTCTTACTATGTGTACGTTAGTGCTCATTAAAGATGTTTAATATGTTAATAGCAGGACAGTGTAGCTGCACCAATTTGAACAGAGCAGGTTTATTTACATGTTTTACAGAAACAATGACCTCATTACTATTTGTGTCTCAACAACTGACCCAAAATATTATTTTCGCAAGACAATAATCCAGAAACTGTGGAATTGTGACTATTAAGCAAGAAATCAAATTTTTATAACGAGGAAACATTTTTTTCACCTTTGTTTCTCTAACAAAGTTAAAGTAAAACCAATAATACTATTGGAGTTATTCACTGTTGTTGCAAATGGTGCAAACTTTGTAACATGCAAGATCGATTCGAATTTCATATATCAATTCGAATTTTGAATCACTAAATAAAACCCCAATTAATCAAATTTCGTTGTTAAAAGACAAGCTGGGGTTAAATATTAAGCTGTGTCACAGATTTAGTATTTGAGTCAATTTAACAGGGACAGGTGCTTGTGAAACTGTGAAACAAAATTAATTTTGTTTCATAAAGTTGTTTGCTGACTGCATTACTTGTATTGTATGTATTTTAATTTAAGATCAATTCGATAGTTGATATATTTATTCAATATTGATTCGATAGTTGATATCGATTCGAATTCCAGAACACAAAAAAAAGATAAAAATTTTTCTTTTATGATGATGACACAATGTAAAACAAAATAAATTTGTTATATACCATTTCATTTCTAATTTGGATCTTATCGATTCGTTATTCGGAACGACTTCCGAAATACGAATTATCGAATTTCGTTCCGAATTCCGAATTTTTCTGAAACGAATGCACATCTCTACCAATTACTGCTAAATCCTTCATTTGAGAAAAAATACACAGGGCACTATCATTTTGCCCTCGCTAAAACCGGGACACAAAAGGGGAAAAATTTCTGTTCGCTAATTTTCTTTTGCATCCCGGTTTCCCAAGCAGATCGCGGCATCCGGCAGCCTGCCCCTTAGAGATCGCTAAGCTCATGGATGCTAGGGACAGCACTACAGCGACGTGGATGCCATGGAGGATCGTGCTGCCGGGTCACATGACCTGTAGGATCTCACCTCTCACGAGATCCTGCTGGTCAGCAGAGTGATTGCAGAGAGAGACAGGGGATTTTCTTCCCCCAGTCACCCTCTGCTCCCGGCGGCCAGAGGCAGCAGACTGGGCTGCCGTTCTCACCGTGAGAAAAGAGGGGAGTATGTGATTTTTGGGAGATTTTGAGCTGCAGGTAACGGATTCTGCAGCAGCGGAATCTGTTACCTACAACTCTGAGCTGGTGGTAACTTTTTCGTTAGTGCCAGCTCTTATTAACTAGCGTTAGGACCAAATGATTCTAACGCAAGTTAATCTGTGCTTTCGCTTTGCGCTCTCCATGTTAGGTATAGGGAGTGCAAGATACAGTAAACACGAGTTGCGAATCACAAATTAATGAGTGATTCAAAGGCAATGTGGGTGCACCTCTATGACCTCCTTTAAGTTAACCCTAGTGCTGACGCTATTGTTAACTTGAAGAAGGTGATAGATCACACTGAGTTTTAATATATGCAGGGGTCCTAGAATAATAAGTGTAGGAACTACCAAATGGCTAGTTTCCAAAACTAGGGCTGCATTCCTACCCTGGTGTGAACGTAACCAGAGCTGTTGTAAACTTCTCAGACATATTGGAATATATTCCATAGTTGTTGACAAAATAACTACAGTCGTTACAGATAAGCTATTCCAAGGTAGCTTGCGTTTCCACCTGGGAGACGGTATTGCACTGAGAAATACAGTTTCCTCAAACTGGTGTTACGTGATTTTGCATTTGCAAAATCACATAACACACTATGAAACACACCAAAAAAAAACTCCTATACTCATCTCTCATCGCATAGTGGAGGGTGGCACAATCAACTGCGTCCTTTCGTGAACAGAGTGAGACTGGTAACAAATACATACCAGTCTCCCTTTGCGTTTCCTCTCTTGTGCTGTGTGATCTCTAAAGAGTGAGCTCTCACAAAGCTAGCGGCCAGGACGTGCATAGATCCATGCAGTGGAATCATGATGTGAAACGTCGCCGCCGGTATCTGCCAGCCATGCACTACGTTCAGGGGCTAGTTGCTTACAAAGCACAAATATGTACAGATTTGTTTTGCTTATTGTCTCCATTTTACTAACAACAATGGAATAGGGCCTATTATAAGCTAGGAAGTTGCTAAGTTTACAATAGCTCAGGTTAATTTTACAAAATGATTTCAATACTGTCCCTATTGTATACTTAGCCAGAGCTCTGGTAAATTTAGTAACTCCATATACTTTCACTTTTATAGTGCATTCCAGGAGGTTTGTAATCTAGCCCCAAGAAAGAACTAGGTAGTATGAGAAGCACCCATAACCACGTGGCTACAGACGACGCGCTGAGCGCATCATCCTTTTTCCCACTAATGTGCGGGGGATGCGCTCAGCATCGATCTGGTGCCGACCCCAGTGTTCTCCCGGTGCAGGCTGACATCTTGGATGTCAGCCCTGCCTCCAGGGCCTACCCCCACATGGGCGAGATGATATCAGAAAGGGCTACCCCCCTCCGACCGGGCAGGGAACTCCCTATAGTGGAGATACAGGGGTCATTTGGATCCTCGTATTTCCTGAATTATAAAGGATACAGAGCCATGCTTGGTACCTCTGGAAAGGCCAGAGCATGGTCTTCCCAAGGATATCAAAGATTGCCATGTTACATGTACAAATAATAAAAATCAATATAAAAATTGAAATTTCTTTTTTTTTTCGTTTTCCTTTCTAATGCAGAATTATTGTTCACTTTTCAACTATAACATGAACAATGATGCTGCACAATCTAATTTTCCACCATTCCAGACAGTTTTAAGGTGATGGCACAATGGATTATTTTTTTTTTATTGTAATAAAGGTTTTATTAAGTTATTTGAAAACATACATCACTTGACATTAAGTGCATTGCCACATATTCAAACAGTTGCAAATTATTTGGGTCGTAAGTATCAGATAATAAAGTGCGTATTTTCGATACGGCGTCTCAGTGAACATCATACATGAATACATATAATACAAATTTAGGCAAAAAAAAGGGGGTAGGGATACAATCTGTGACAAGGAAATTAAAGAGAAAGGTGGGGGCTAGGGGGTTTGGCCAATCATTTGTTATTCAATTGCAATCAAGAGAGATCTACAGAGTTGCGAGGTGGGGAGCAGGCTGGTGTAGACCAATAAAACCAATGCCTCAGGTGTTTGGCAGAGGTGCCGGAGGATTGGTGCAACAGATCCTCTACATCTCTTATACGTTGGACTTCGTCTAGCCATTCTCGGAAAGTGGGGGCTATCGGGGATTTCCAGTGCCTGGGTGCTACTGCTTTGGCGGCGTTCAGTAGACGAATATCAAGAGAGTTTCTGTAGGTGTTCACAGGTAGCGGTGTGAGGTGGAACAGCATGGCCGCTGGTGTATAGGAAGGCGGAGTGTCAGAAATGTTGCTAATGGCATCGTGAACCAGTGTCCAGAAGGGTTGCAACACTGGGCAGGACCACCATACATGCAAGAGGTCAGCGCGCTGTGATCCGCACCTCCAGCAGGAGGCATCTGCCGTGACCGAATATGTAGCAATAGTGGTCGGCGCCCTATACCATCGCGACAGCAGCTTGTAAGCTGTTTCTTGTGTATGAGTAGCAATGGAACACCGGGTATTGAGCGCAAACATTTGACTCCACTCTTCCTCTGTGAATGTTTGGTGGAGTTCTGTCTCCCATTTCGCAACATATGGGGGTGTGGAGGGGGAGAGGTTTTGCAGGACACCGTACAGAGTCGATATGCCATGTCGGGGAAGAGTCTTACGGGTGATCACTTGTTCAAATGCGGTCAGTGGGCGAGTGTATTTTTCTAATGGAGCCAGGGAGCGGAGATAGGTTATGAGGCAGTGCATATGGAATGTCGTAAGAAAGGAGTCGGGGTGTGCCAACGGTACGTCCTTTGGGGCTTTAGGTCGGTCCCCATCTATGTAAAGGCCAGGTAGGGGGTTTCGTGGCAGAGCCGCGTCAGTGAGAGGTAGCAGTCGTGGCGAGAAGGCCGGTAAGCGATTGAGAGGGAGAAGCGGAGAGGGCCAGGGGGCTAGCTGCGTGGACCTCTGTAGCCAATGCCAGATGGCCAGTGTGACTGAAACTGTCGGGTGTGTGGGGATGTCAGTAAGGGCAGTGGTGCCTAAAAGCCAAGGGAGGGAGGTTAGCGAGCGGCCGGCCAGTTCATGCTCCAACGCCACCCATTGTTTACCAGAGGTACCCAAGCTTCACTCCAACAATCGCAGAAGATGAACAGTCTGGTAATAGCGCTGCAGATGTGGCAGAGCTAGACCTCCACGAGAGCGAGGGGCTGTCAGCAGCGTCACGCTCAGTCTCGGTTTACTCCCGGCCCATACATATCTAATGAAGAGAGACTGCAAGGAGCGGAAGAAGGCAGATGGGACATGTATCAGCAGGGTCTGCAATAAATAAAGGACTCTTGGAAGAACGTTCATTTTAAGGACATTTATGCGTCCAAACCACGTGATGTGTGGGATGGCACATCGAGTAAGGTCTTTTTCCAGGACCCGAAGCAGGGGGACAAAATTTGAGGCATAAAGATTTGATACCGCTGGGGTGAGGTGGACTCCGAGGTATTTAAGGGAGGTATTACACCATCGAAAAGGGGAATGTGGATTGAATGTGTGTGCTAAGGGGAGCAGGTATTGAAATGTTCAGAATTTCCGATTTTGACATATTAATTTTGTAATTACTGAGCGAGCCATAGTCGCGTAATAGTTCAATGAGGGAAGGCAAGGAAATCTGGGGCTGCTGTACAAAAAATAGCAGATCATCTGCATACGCCGCCACCTTATGTGTGTGGCGTCCAACACAGATACCATGGATAGAGGGGTTGGCCCTGACAGCTTGAAGGAGGGGTTCCAGAGATAATGCAAATAAAAGAGGGGAGAGAGGGCAACCCTGTCGAGTGCCGTTTTTAATGGTGAAGGGGGAGGACAAGGTGCCATTTAGATTAATGCGAGCGGTAGGTGAGTCATATAAGGCGGTTATCCAGCGCAGGGCGTTGGGGCCAAATCCCATATGCTGTAGAGTCTGGAATAAAAAAGGCCAGTGTACCCTATCAAACGCCTTCTCAGCGTCGGTGGAGAGGAGCAGGGTCAGACCGGTGCCAGTTCTCTGAACAGCATGAATCAAGTTAATGGCCAGCGTAGTATTATCTCGCCCCTCCCTCCCTGGGATAAATCCCGTCTGGTCAGGGTGGATCAGGTGTCTCATATGGTTTGCAATTCGCAGAGCAAGTACCTTAGCAAAAAGTTTTACATCCTGATTCAGGAGGGAAATTGGTCTATAATTAGCACACAGGGCGTGATCTTTATCAGGTTTAGGGATTAATGTGATGGTGGCAGAGAGTGTTTGTGGGGCAATATGGGATGCAGGTTCAGTCAGTCCGTTAAAAGCAGCCAGCCAGGCGCGAGAGAGGAGCTTTTCGCACGTTTTATAGTATTTAAGGGTAAAACCATCAGGCCCCGGGGTCTTACTCACTGGCGTTCGCTTGATCGCTTCATGCAGTTCCTCCGCAGTGATTGGACCTTCAATAGAGGACCTCATGTGCGGCGTCAGTTTTGAGCGTAAGTGAGTGCGAAGGAAGCGCTGGGTGGTGTCAGGGGCCGTTTGGATGGGAGTCGGGGTGAGGCCATATAGCGTGGTAAAATAGTCATGAAAGAGGCCAAGCATATCTTTCGGGAGGGTAACGGTGTAACCCTGGGGGGTGCGAAGATGGGTGACATATAGTGCCTGTCGGTGGGTTCGGAGGGCATTAGCTCGGAGTCTGCCGCATTTATTTCCGTGTTCATGGAAGGTTTTACGTACTGTCAGGAAGGCCTTCTGAGCCCTGTTATTAAAGAGTGAACGGAGCTGTGACCTAAGGTCCAGCAGTTCTGCGTAGACGTTGTCATCAGAGTGCCGTTTATGGGATCGTTCCAGGGCCGCTATGCGCTGCAATAGGGATTCCTGCTGCTCGGTGCGCTCTGCCTGTTGTATAAGGTATCCCCTGATGACAGCCTTATGCGTCTCCCAAATAATCTGCGGGGAACAGTCAGGTGTGTCATTCTCCGTAAAATAGTTATGTAGTGCATTGTGGAGGCCTTCTTTAATCTGGGGGTCGGTGAGAAGGGATTCATTGAGGCGCCAGAGTTTCTCCCTAGGGCGGGCGAGAGGGGAGGAGAGCGTGATCAGGACCGGGCAGTGATCCGACCAGGTCATGGGGCCAATGGTGGCAGATTCCAAAAGGTGCATACTACCGAAAGGGAGAAAGATATAGTCAAGGCGTGTGTAGAGCTGATGCGGAGCGCTATAATACGTGTACTCTCGTGTGGAGGGGAAGAGCGAGCGCCAGCAGTCCATCAATCTCAGGGATTGTAGCGCAAGTCGAGTGCGGCGGAGGACGTAGTGTGGGGTGCTAGTGACACCTCTAGAGGTATCCAGGCGAGCGTCAAGCGGCAGGTTGAGGTCACCTCCCACCACTAAGATACCCTCCTGGAAATCCTGCAGGCGACGAAGTATAGAACGAATGGCGGAGTGTTGCTGTCGATTCGGGAGGTATATGGAGACGAAAGTGTACCACTGCGCACCAATTTGGCCCTTCACAAACGTGTAACGACCAGCGGGATCTAACAAGGAGGTCGAGTTGCTAAATGGGATGGAGCGAGAAAACAACACCGCCGTTCCGCAAACTTTACCAGCAGTGGCATTACTAAAATAACCTGTAGAATATTTGTGGTTTTTGAAAGAGGGAGGCCGGGCCTGTGGAAAGTGGGTTTCCTGTAGACATGTGCACAGCACAAAATTTTGTTTTTAACTGATGCATTAGTACTAAAATGCATTTTATTTAGTTGCTAAAGAAATTCGTTTTCAGTTCTTTAGTATGAAAACTAATTTCATTCATCCGAAAACCAGTGGATACAAATACTATTGTAGTGGTTCCTCAGAGGGCTGAGATCGCTGCTTCTTACAGTATCTCTCACTCTCAGCACAATGTGGGCCATATTACATAGCTGGTGCTAACTTAACCAGAGCTGTTGTAAACTTCCCAGAGCTATTATAGCCTATGGAGGTTTTCAGTTACAAAAGCTCTGGTTAAGTTAGCACCAACATTGTAATACTGACCCGTGTCAGGCAAAGCTGTTACAGTAACTGACTGCTGCTCATCACAGCGCTCAGAGTTTCAGTAAAACTAGTAAATAATATTTTTATATATAAGACGTTAGAACAATATTATTTCCTTGTTTTACTGAAACTGAGCGCTGTGATGAGCAGCAGTCAGTTACTGTAACAGCTGAGCCTGATACATTGTACTGATAGATAATGTAACAAGCAGCCGATCTCAGCGCTCACAGCCACTGGATTTAAAGGGCTAAAAAAAAGGCTCCTCTCTGTATAATGTTTAGAACATCCTCCTGCATTAATTAATACCCCTCTCTGTATAATGTATACAACATCCACCTGCATTAATTAATACCCCTCTCTGTATAATATATAGAACATCCTCCTGAATTAATGTCCCTCTCTGTATAGAACATCCTCCTGCATTGGCATGTGGAGGGTGCAGAACTTCGGATGTTGCGATGTTGCGCTCTTCATTGCTGGTCTCCTTCACTCATCAATATAATATCACAAAAAGGACTGAAACTAAAATGTAGTGCATTTTATTTTAGTTTCTTTTGTTTTTTGTACTGAGCAGTTTCGTTTCTCTTGAGTCATACTAAAACTAAATTATCCCAAAATTCGGACTAAATCGTTTTAGTACTAAAACGAATGCACATGTCTAGTTTCCTGCACTAATACTACATCCGCGTGAAGTGATGTAAATTCCCTGAGGGCCGCATGGCGCTTTTCGGGTATGTTCAGGCCTTTTGCGTTAATGGAGAGGACTTTAAGAGTGCTGGGGACGGTGGCCATGGTATAATCGTGAGAGGGATAACAATATGAAAGGACTGAGAAGGGAATATGGGGGAGCGCCCAGTAGGGCAAACCAGGTACAGGGGAACAAAGACAGATAACCAATTACAATGGTACAAATATATACACAAGGAGCACGTGCCTAAAGAGACAATTCACCACGTCACCGAGTGGGCGCGGGGGAGTCTCAGGTCACAGAGGGGGGTGCGTACACCACCAGCACACTGTGTAGGCACTGACTCGTGGGGGGTACCCGGCGCGGGACGGTCAACAGTGAAAATCAAGTAGTATAACAATAAATTGAGAGTGCAATTTAGCAACAGATATTAAGAAAGCAGCGGAAAAAAATAAGTAAAAACTTTGTTTTCAAAAAGTTCAAAAAAAGAAAAATCAAAAAGCACGCAGGAGGCGCTGAACGCGCAGCCCCCCGTTCGGATACGTACACGGGTGTACTCAGGAAAAGAAGAAAAAAAAAATAACAGTTCGCACAGGCCGCCCCTGAGGCGCATGGGGTCTTGCAGTGTGTTAGGCCGTAAACGGTAAGGGCAGGCTGGGGTAGGTTCAAGGGTGAAAAGGAACCTCGCCTCCAGCCGTATTACACAAGTCAGCCGGGGAAGAGGCTTAGGCGACCAAGCGCACCTCAGGCCCGACGACATATCATAAGAGGGCCTCTCAGGCCAAGGAGCATATAAAAAGGATAATGACGTTGTCAAGGTCTTCAAATCGGTTAGGTGCCGGTGTCAGCTAAGGGCGGCTTCCGCAACATAAGGAGAGGTCCAGAGGTCCCAGGACAACGTAGACGGAGCCGATGGAAGCCAGTTCAATTCACCGGTGCCTGCGAGGAGGAGGAACGGCGTCTGCGGCAGGATCTTCGCGGGCGTGTTGGGGCCTGTTCTGGCGGCATATATGCCAGGTCTGGCCAAGCCGGAAGCGTGTCCGGTGGAAGAGAGAGTTTCTCCAGAAACAGCGGGAGGTCCAGCTCACTGCGAAGGCTGAGAGGTCCCGATGGTGTGCGGACTTGGAGGCCAAATGGAAATAGCCACTTATATTGAAGTTTCATGTCCTGCAAGGCAGCCGTGAGCGGACGTAGCATTCGTCTGGACTGCAAGGTGGCGGGTGAGAGATCCTGAAATAGCGAAATCTTAGCCCCCGCAAAATCAATGGTGCGAGAACCTCGGGTCGCTGCCAGTATGGAATCTTTCAGTGGGTAGCGTAAAAGGCAGCAAATCACATCACGTGGGGAGCGTCAGGTGGTCCCTTCGGTCTCAGTGCTCTGTGATAGCGTTCCATTTCGATAATCGTGGCCGGGTCCCGTTCCAAAACTTCGTTAAATAAAGCGGTGAGGGTGCATTTTAATTCCTCCTGCGTGTTTTCTATCTCCGGAATGCCTCGAACCCTGATGTTATTCCGGCGGTTTCTGTTCTCTACATCCTCCAAATGGCGAGCCATCATTTGTAGGGCTGAGCGCTGCGTGGTTATTGCAGCGGAGTGGGCCACTATCGTGGCAGACTGTTGCTCCTGCGTCACCTCCACGTGCTGCAGCCTGGTTTGAATACCGCCAAGATCTGTGCGCAGCGCGCGGATTTCTGAGAGGAGGGAAGCTCCCAGTTCAGTGGTGGCAATGGCTAAGTCCTCTTTACTGGGGAGATATTGTAAGAGCTGGCGGAGGTCATTTGGGGGGTCCCAAACACTCACCGAGTGCGTTGGAGAGCTGGAGGCTGAGGAGCATGCGGCGGCGGCCATCTTGGATTCCGGGTCAGCATTTTCAGCGGTCGAAAGGGGGGCCAAAAACGGCCTGATAGACCCTGTCTGCGGATTTCCAGCAAGCTCTGGGGGGCCAGGAGTGTGTGGGGGCTTCCTGGCTTTACCCATGGGTGCGGAGGTGCAGCGGAAAAGGGGTAAACACAGCGCGCTCAGCGGAGCTCACCGATCAAGCGGCCATCTTCCTGGACCGGCACAATGGATTATTACGCATTGGTTAGTCAAAAACCTAAACCTCAGCAAAAAGTAAAAAAATGCACAATTTACTTTTTGTTTCTCTGTTCTAAGGCGGTGACATTAACTGCTTTTACTTGAAAAGCAAAAAATGCCACTGCACTAACTCACCTTCTCATTTCCCAAGCTGGGACCAAATGTGGAGGTGATGGTGCAAAGTGTTCATCTAAAACACAAGCCGATCCACCATAGAGAGGAGAGCGGGGCTACTTTGGACCCCTGTATTTCCATTTGCTACATCCCTAAAAGTCATATTTGGAATCATTGGATAGGACAGAGTCTGGCCATTCTAATAATACCAAACATGACCATGTAAAATGTCATGTAAAAAAACTCCTCAAGCATAGAGAATTTTTTAAATATTTTTATTTATTTATTTATTTTGTTCCAAAGCAATGACATTGTCCATTTGTCACATATAAATTGAGCAATACCACTGCCGCTACTCACCTTCTCATTTCCCATGCCGTGACCAAGGTCAATGTTTTATACAGTCATATTATTCATAAAAGGCAATGCGCCAAAATACAAGCGAAAAATTTCGGGTTTTTCAGTTTTAGTTAAAATTGTCAGGGTTATTCAGAGAAAGGTGAAACTCTGAAGAACTTTTGGAGAAGTGAAAATTCTAGGTCAAAATAGACAATTTGGAAAGCGAGATAAATGGGCGAATTTTTCTGGTTTGGCTATTTTGACCTACAGGTCTATTCAAAGAAAGGTGAAAGTCTGTAGAATGACTGGAGAAGAGAAAATTCTAGCAGGGCTATTCAGAGAGAGGTGAAAACCTTGAGAATTGCCAGGAGAATGAACAATCTAGACCAAATAGCAAATTTGGAAAGTGAGATAAATGGGAGACTTTTTCTGGTTTGACTATTTTGACCTAGAATTTTCAATTATTCAGTCAAGTCTCCAGGTTTTCACTTCTTTCTGAATAGCCCTGTATGTCAAAACAGCCAAACCAGAAAAAATCTCCCATTTATCTCACTTTCTAAATCGGCTATTTGGTCTAGATTGTTCTCGTCTCCTACCAGTTCTACGGGTTTTCACCTTTCTCTGAATAACCCTGCTAGAATTTTCACTTCTCCAAAAGTTCTCCAGAGTTTCGCCTTCCTCTGAATAACCCTGTGTGTATTTTCTCAGAAAAATGCAGTAACATGTCCCCAATTCTATTTATAGAATATATAATCACAAAGGTTTGGATGATAAAATGTGAAAAATATAATTATAAAATATATATAATATGTCTGGGTCCTATAAAAAAGTATCAATTCAAATAGTTTTTATGTATGTTGAGCACATGGGGTGAAATGGCTCAGCAGTAAGGCTAGGGTCAGACGAACGCATTTTTCACGTTGTCCGTGAAAAAGTGCGTTCGAACTAATGGACGTATTTTTCACGGAATACGCGATAGCGGTCATACGATGCGCATTTTCGTCCGTGATTTTGTACGGATCATCAATAAAACCCTTTTTGCGTCTGGACGTTTTGTTGGCCAGACATGAGAAGCGTCTGACATCTCCTAATCACGCAAACACGCCGCTATGCGTCCGCAGCGCACTCTGTACGTCCGTACTAGCGGTTTGACGTTCTCGAAAAAATGCGTTCGTTTGCCACTTGCGTTGCACGGACGAACATTTGTGCGGCCGTTCGTCGTATGCTGCCCGGCATTGGACGTCATTTGCTGCTAGCACGGCCGTGATTTTGTGCGGCTAAACGCACGTTAAAACTGCGTTCGTCTGACCCCAGCCTAAAGGGGTGACTGGTATTAATATGGGAACTCTGTCCTCCCTGCCAAAATAGTGGTGGAAATACTTTCCCAAGCATTCCCTCTCGACCCAACCCCTGAATCTACATACCAGTATCATAAAACATATAGGCCCCTATTACATTCCTCATGCATTTGGTTTTGCGTGCGCAAATGCACATTTGCGCGAGGGGCAAAACCCTTTGCGCTGAATGTCGTTTTACAACGCTCACGCAAACGATACGCATTATCATTTAACGCGGATGGACCTGTACGAGCATGATGAACTGTGTGCGTCCTATACTTAACATTGAGAGCGCAAATTCATTCGTGCGCTGGTACGCAGATGGTATTACAATCAATGTGCATCTTTTTACGAACGACATTTGCGCGCATAATTTTAACGTCTTTGAAAAGCTGGTGGAAACTGCAAATTGGAAAGTTCTGGCCGAAACGAAAAACACCAGCACGAAAAAAAAAATACAGCACAGTAAAGTTACACATTCTACACATACCCAAACAATAAAATTGTGAATTTGTGTGCTTTTTTTTTATTGCTGCAGCATGTATACTCAGATTTACTTTGACAGGCGCAAAAACTTAAGTGAGTCAATTAAGGTAAATTGATGTCAATTAAGGTTCTTAATTCTGATTGTCTGAATCCCGCGAAAAATACAGTCCGCACACTGATTTACGTGCGCTACGTTACTGCGTGCGTATTACTCTTCATTTTGCGCGCTGTTTTTAGAAACGTTATTTTTGGACGGATGAGAAAATGCGTTCGGATCGTAATACCACGTTAATTTTCGTGCGATAACACTGGACGGATGCGCACAAAAAAGTCTGCGCTGCGCGAACGGAGTTGTACGAAGAATGTAATAGGGGCCATATATTTTAGACTTTTACAGCAATGAGAGGGTGTTATTACACTGTTAATAAGTGTTGTACGTTTTTAATATTAATTGTAGAAGTAGTAGCAACCTATTCCAGCTGAGCCATTAGCATTAACGAGTGTGTTAATTTAATGGCTCCAGGTGTCTATTAACAGGTCCCTAAAATTAAGAGTCGAGTCACTAATATAGTAGTTCTCTTGCAATAAAGCAGGTAATAGGGAGCTGCAAATGTTTACTGGCTTGCAACCTAATTTGCCATTAGTGGCTTCCTATCACCAGCTCAGTCAGACTAGGACTTGCAGTAGGGACCAGTACTAATTCTGACACTGCACGAAATAGATGGACCAATAATTACAACCATCACTTAAGGAGGATTCGAGTGGTTTCCAAACATTACCTAAATCATTTCAGCAAGTTCAACAAGTATTTTCCTAATTTTACATTGATAATTAATTTCCCACATTTAGCTAGTTCTTCCCATCTAAAAAAATGAGTCCGTGAACTTTTTCCCTCTCTTGACCTAAATTAATGCATATTTTAATTAGCTACAGTTAAGAAACCGCTAAACATCTCCTCTTAACCCGTGGTAATGAGTCACTAAGTTTTATTACTATTTAAAAAAAAAAATAGAATTAAAAATTAAATTTCACTTTAAGAGTTTATCTTGCTGGAAATAATTTTCCTGTTGCAGATGTGTTGGTTCCCTGCAGGCATCTCTATATTACAGATGGTAGGTTTCCTTAGGGGCTCAGAAATGTTAGGAAAGAGAAGCAAGTGACATCTTAAAAATAAAGACAGATTTTGTTACACTGAAAATAATTATTATTCTCTATAGTATATTTGAATAGTATTAATCAATACTATTGACACATATATATCATGACATTTGTCAAATATTTTATCTTAATTTGAATTTACTCTCAAAGAAAAGTCATGATAACATTATTATATAAGGAGAATAAATATGTTATGGAGTGACTTCACAAATATCTAAACAAATAATACAGTAAGGCATATTATGTACTTAAGGGAAAACAGGTTACTGAGGAAAAGTATGTGGTTTTGTCGGTTTTTTATCTTTAAAATAGTTGAATCATCCTAATATTGTTGCAGATTTATAATATTCACTTAAATGGGGTCCTTTTTGATGTAGCATAAGACACTCTACACACTGACTACTTTAGCTTTTCAAGGTGATCAAGGTGTGTGGAGTGCCCCCCCTTTGTCCCCCTTCCTAAATCCCTGTTTACTCGATATTATTGTGTGAATTGTAAGAGTTTCCTTTCCCACAAATCATTCTGTGCCTGAACACCAATACCAGTGACCGTCCTGGAAAACGGGAGCCAACGGATTGGTTCTGCAGGTGTGTGCACCGCTCCAAATACTTGTTCTGCGAAGGCACTACAGAACTTGTGTACAAATGTACACACGTTCCAAGCGATGTGCAATTTGCTCAGCATGCGCAACTCATGTTGCATGAGTACGCAAATTGTGTTAGATAGCTGCAGGGACTTCCACATTTTGGAAACCCTAAGGGAGGCGGCACACGAGCATACTGAACTGTGACCATTACGGATGCACTTTTTCACGAGAGATATTGTGAGTACTGCATAAAGTGCATCCGTAACGTCTGACGTCTCCACACCCTAGAAAAATACATGGTGGCGTTGTTTCTGTGTACGTTTAGCTTTTTCACAACGATGTTGTTTTCGCGTCCGTAGCTATATGCGTTGCCCGTCCGTGAAAAAGTGCGCAGGTGCTTCGCGTGGTGGGTTTCAGTGACTCCTTTTCAGGCTGGGGTCAGACGAACGCACTGAACACGTCCGTGTTGCCGCACATCTGTACGTCCGTTGTAGCGTACAATTATGATCAATACAGACCCACACACGAAGTACGTCCGCACAGATGTGCGGACACTCAACGGACGCGGCAAACGGACGCAAAGGATGCAAGAACGTCAAACCGCTAGAACGGACGTGCGGCGTGCGGCACGTCCGCGTAGCGGCCTGTGTGCGTGGGGGGAGGACGTCAGACACAGGGTCATTGCGGCCTATATAACGGCGATACGCCAGACGTGTCCAGGTGTGGCTGACTGGACCCCTGGTGATACTGCTGCAGAGATGGATGTGGAGAGGCTGATTGACGCTGTTCGCCATCACCCCGAATTGTGGGACACAGCCTGTGAGCTGTATAAAGACAAGGTCAAGAAGACGGCTGCATGGACAGCAGTTGCTAGAGAGGTGTTCCCAGAGTTCGACACATGGCCAGATCATGAGCAGAAACGCCAAAGTGAGTATATGAGTATTAAATTCATAATCCTAAACATGATGAACATACTGCAATATACTGCATTTGCTGCACATGATGCCGAATGACCATTGCACGTAGCATTGGACTGTGCCACCACTGCCAAGCAAAGGTGTTGGTCTGTGGTTGTTCAGGGTCCCGCTCCCAATCTGTCAGGCACACCTTGCGTACAATCTCGCCAGCTGTCAATCTGCCAATGCGACAATTATGATGCATGTCCTGCAGACTGTAGCAACTACCAAGATACCTAGGACAAAAGGGCAAAGTGTGTTATGATCACATTCAATTAGCCTAACCTATGTCATTCATGTCATGTATTGCAGCACAGGAAGCCCTTGTGAAATGGCGAACTGTTCGCGACAATTATGTCCGAAACCTGCGGAAGAGGCAAGAAGCTGCGCGGTCAGGGTCTGGAGCGAGACAGACCCACAGCTACATATATGGTGAGCAACTCACCTTCCTGCGAAGGACCCTAGAGCCCAGAACCACCACCAGCAGCATGGATCCATCACCATCGGGGTCCCAGGAGCAACAGCCCATGCCGCCAAGTGCATCAGCCAGCTGCTCTGCGGATATGGAGCAATGCGGGCCTGAGTCACAGCAGGAGGAGGAGGATGCTGCAGGACAGGTGCCAGTGACGACAGCTCACACAAGTTTACCGGCGTCCAGACGGAGGAGGGCAGCAGGTGGCACCTTTGAACAGGCCATGCTAAGCTTTATGAATTCGCACCCACCACCACCACCACCGCCACCACCACGATGCATTCTGGCTGAGAGTGACGACATGGCATTCTTCAGCTCATGCTTGCCGATGCTGCAGAGGATGGACCACACCGAAAAACTTGAGTATCGCCGGTACAGCATAGACAAGATCAACAGCATCTTGTCCCGGCCTCACCACCAGGCCATGTCTCGTCCTGCTATGCCTGACCCACACTATGCTGGTGGGTACTACCGCCATAGCCATAGCCAGTATCTACACCCACCCTTTCCTCCTGGTGCTGTGCCTCAACCACATCATGCTGGTGGCCACTACCGCTATGGCCAGCCTCAACAGGCACCCATGGCTCCTGGTGCCATGCCCATCCCACACCCCGACACTGACCAGGGCAGGTACATGCAGGATCCTCATGACCCAGATGCACCGAATTATGAGGATTTGTAGGGTTTTCTTATATTTTTATATTTTTATTATGTGTTGTACGGAAACAATATATGCTGTGAATATATTGTTCTATGTTTTCTTTTTTTTATTGATGATAAAAATCTGTTTTCCTTACATTGTTGTTGGTGTCATTATTTACGTGTGCTGGAATGTGATGCCTGTGTATGTGTGTGACGAAGACCAGTTTTCACAAAATGTCTTTTTTCTATCCATATTGTATCTATTATTATCCACTGGCTATTGATTTGGTTGCTCCTCTTCTACTTTTCTTTTACATCCGTCACAAATAACGGACTGTGTGGCCACTACTGCCTCTTCCGTCAGAAAGTGCGTCCGTACTGCACGGACGCACAGTCCGTACAAAATGCGCTCATCTGACCCTAGCCTCAAAGCTACGACGGACGTCAAACAGTACGGTCAGACGGACGCAAAATGTTTGCTAGTGTGCCGCCAGCCTAAACTGAAGGGGCAGGAGCAGCATGTGACAAGTGATAAAGGGTATTTTCACCTAATCTATAAAAAATATATCAAAAAAATAGTTGGGCAGAGGCTGTCAAGCAGAATCTACCTCAATAATTAAGAATAAAAAAAGGGGGGTCAATTTTTTAGCACAGTGTTCCTGTTTTATTCCCAGTGTCCCAGGAACTTGTATTGGAATTTCCAACATTCACAGCAAGTACATAGGCCTTATGGGTTAACACATCAATGGCCATTATGTAAAATATTCCTCAGTTGTTAAACGTGAATATGTGAGAGTTCTAGCGCAGATGACAATTTTTTGGTATGTTTTATGCATGCAATTGGGCTAAATACTGACAATTTATGCTGTCATCCAAGCAATGATAATTTTGACAGCAGATTTTAATTGAATTATAGTTATAGCCTTTAGACTAAGGCTAGGGTCAGATGAACGCAGAGCGAACGCGCGTGCCGCCGCACTTTATCACGGCCGTAGTAGCAGCAAATGACGGCCAACGACGGGCAATATACGAAGTAGGGCTGCACGAAAGTGCGGCCGCGCAACGCAAGCGGCAAACAAACGCATTTTTCTGAGAACGTGATACCGCTAGTACTGACGTACTGAGTGTGCTGCGTCCGCTAGCGGCATGTGTGCGTGATCAGAAGACGTCAGGCGCTGCTCATTTCCGGCCAACATAACGTCCAGACGCAAAAAGTGCTTTATTGACGATCCGTACAAAATCACGGACGAAAATGCGCATCGTATGACCACCATTGCGTATTCCGTGAAAAAATACGTCCATTTGTTCGAACGCACTTTTTCACGGATGACGCGAAAAATGCTTTCGTCTGACCCTAGCCTTAAATGTAATTTAGTTTTAGTCATATCTTAGCTATCTAAATTGTTTTAGTTTTATTCTAGTTTTAGTTTACTAAATGTAACAACATTTTAGTCGACTAAATCCAAAGTAGATTTAGTCAACTAAAAACGAACGGGTTTAAAGTGTAATGTTATTTAAGCATTTCACTACACTTTCCACTTTCCACAACCAGCGCGCGGTGTGCAGCTTCTGAGAAGATCCACTATTAGTGTAGAGGAAGTGATGAAAATGCGCAGCAGGCTTCCCTGCTACACTAATAGCGTATATTTTCATGCACACAGCGCGCCGGTTAAAACTAGCGTCAGACGGTAGAGGTGCTGCCCAGCAGTGTGCGGAATCATATGCTGCATTATTATACTGTAGAGGTGCTGCCCGGCAGTGTCAGGATTCATATGGTTCATTAATTATACTTTAGGCTAGGGTCAGACGAACGCAGTGCGAACGCGCGTGCAGCCGCACTTTATCACGGCCGTAGTAGCAGCAAATGACGGCCAATGATAGACAATGTACGAAGTACGGCAGCACAAAAGTGCGGCCGCGCAACGCAAGCGGCACACAAGCGCATTTTTTTTGAGAACGTGATACCGCTAGTACTGACGTACAGAGTGCTCTGCGTCCGCTAGCAGCATGTGTGCGTCATTAGGAGACGTCAGACGCTGCTCATGTCCGACCAACATAACGTCCAGATGCAAAAAGGGTTTTATTGATGATCCGTACAAAATCACAGATGCAATTGCGCATCGTATGACAGCTATCGCGTATTCGGTGAAAAAATACGTCCATTCGTTCGAATGCACTTTTTCACGGACAACGCGAAAAATGCGTTAGTCTGACCCTAGCCTTAGAGGTGCTGCTCAGCAGTGTTAGGATTCATATGCTGCATTAATTATAATGTAAAGGTGCTGCCCGGCAGTGTGCGGAATCATATGCTGCATTAATTATACTGTAAAGGTGCTGCCCTGCAGTGTGAGGATTCATATGCTGCATTATTATACTGTAGAGGTGCTGCCCGGCAGTGTGAGGATTCATATGCTGCATTAATTATACTGTAGAGGTGCTGCCCGGCAGTGTGAGGATTTATATGCTGCATAAATTATTCTTCGTACAAATTTGGTTACTTAACCCCTTAGTGACCGGGCGGTTTTACACAAATCCGTCCGTTCGTGGACCGCAGCTGTTTTTTACGTTTCTGCGCTCTTAGTGTTTACGTCAAATTTTCCTCTTACTCGTTTATGTAACCCACACATATTTTACACTGTTTTTTCTCGTCACTAAATGGACTTTATAAAGATACCATTTTTTTCATCATTTCATATAATTTACTATAAAAAATATTGTGAAATATGACACAAAAATTGAAAAAAACACCACTTTTTTTCGAACTTTGACCCCCAAAATTTCTTATGTATCAACAACCGTCAAAAATTTTTTATTCCTTAGTAGTTTCTAAATTTAGTACTGAGTTTAGCAATACCCAATGTTTACATATTCCTCGCTTTTTTCTTATTTTATGCAACAATAAGTGCAAGTAGCACTTTGCCATTTCCAAAGAGTTTATTTTCAAAAACTAGTGATAGTGACATTGTAACACTGATATCTGTCACTAATTCCTGAATAACCCTCCACATATACATATTTTTTTAAAGTACACAAATCAAGGTATTAAACTTGGGGTATTTTGACTCTTTCCATGCAAACCATTTTACCACAAATCTATGCCAAAGTTTGAAAAAAAAAAATATTTTGGTGATTTTTTTTTTTTTAACGTAATTTAAGAATACATGTACTGTGAACTTTAAGGTTTACTGCCAAAAAGCACCCCAAAATATGTTCAGCAACATCTTCTGAGTAAATTGATACCACCCAAGTATAGGTATGTCGGGTCATTTGGGGGCTAAAAGGCCTTATTTGGGGGTGCACATTTCAGTTTTCCAACTTGGAATTTTCACATTTCGTCATCATGCACCCATGTCCTATTTGGGACATTTTTGAAGCCGGCCAAAGTAATTTACCCCCATCAAACCATATATTTTTAGAAAGGGCACACCCTAGGGTGCTTCAAAGAGTTGTATTTTAACACTTTCCATGCACTAGCTCTTTGTCAATCTTTCAGGTAGTCACTTTTTGTGTTATTTTTTCACACACATTGTACTTTAGGCATGAATTGTCAAATCCAGTTATGGGTCACTGCCAAAAAACACCCCAAAATATGTTCAGCAACATCTTCTGAGTAAATTGATACCACCCATGTATAGGTATGTCGGGTCATTTGGGGGCTAAAAGGCCTTATTTGGGGGGTGCGCATTTCAGTTTTCCAACTTGGAATTTTCACATTTCGTCATCATGCACCCATGTCCTATTTGGACATTTTTGAAGCCGGCCAAAGTAATTTACCCCCATCACCATATATTTTTAGAAAGGGCACACCCTAGGGTGCTTCAAAGAGTTGTATTTTAACACTTTCCATGCACTAGCTCTTTGTCAATCTTTCAGGTAGTCACTTTTTGTGTTATTTTTTCACACAACATTGTACTTTAGGCATGAATTGTCAAATCCAGTTATGGGTTACTGCCAAAAAACACCCCAAAATATGTTCAGCAACATCTTCTGAGTAAATTGATACCACCCATGTATAGGTATGTCGGGTCATTTGGGGGCTAAAAGGCCTTATTTGGGGGGTGCGCATTTCAGTTTTCCAACTTGGAATTTTCACATTTCGTCATCATGCACCCATGTCCTATTTGGGACATTTTTGAAGCCGGCCAAAGTAATTTACCCCCATCAAACCATATATTTTTAGAAAGGGCACACCCTAGGGTGCTTCAAAGAGTTGTATTTTAACACTTTCCATGCACTAGCTCTTTGTCAATCTTTCAGGTAGTCACTTTTTGTGTTATTTTTTCACACACATTGTACTTTAGGCATGAATTGTCAAATCCAGTTATGGTTACTGCCAAAAAACACCCCAAAATATGTTCAGCAACATCTTCTGAGTAAATTGATACCACCCATGTATAGGTATGTCGGGTCATTTGGGGGCTAAAAGGCCTTATTTGGGGGGTGCGCATTTCAGTTTTCCAACTTGGAATTTTCACATTTCGTCATCATGCACCCATGTCCTATTTGGGACATTTTTGAAGCCGGCCAAAGTAATTTACCCCCATCAAACCATATATTTTTAGAAAGGGCACACCCTAGGGTGCTTCAAAGAGTTGTATTTTAACACTTTCCATGCACTAGCTCTTTGTCAAACTTTCAGGTAGTCACTTTTTGTGTTATTTTTTCACACACATTGTACTTTAGGCATGAATTGTCAAATCCAGTTATGGGTTACTGCCAAAAAACACCCCAAAATATGTTCAGCAACATCTTCTGAGTAAATTGATACCACCCATATATAGATTTGTTCTGTTGTTTTTGGGGTGCTACGCCAATCTTTGACATGTGCTTGTCAATTTTCTAATTTGACATACAGTATCTTCTTTGCTTATCTTCTTTTTAGGGGCCTTTTTACATACCCCAGTTTTATGAACGTGCATATATTTGGTAAGCTAACACCCCAAAGTATTGTAAATGGAGTGTTTTTATGCTATGGATGCATCCGTTTGCTCCAAACAAATTAGATACTGTTTGGTGGTCATTTTTCATTTTCACACCCACATCAGTTTTGGACTGTGATTTAGGAGACACTGTTGTTTTTTACTGCATGAAAACTCTCCAGGTTGTTTTCTGCAAGGTCTCCTGAGTACACCCATGCCCCCCATGCATAGGTTTGCCAGGATTTTGGGAAGGTTCAAATACAATTTTTATGACTTTGTCATTGGAGTTGAAATTGAGATTATTTCTTCAGCTAGGCCTAGCTTTGGTTTTGGGTCTACCGCATACCCCAGTTTGAATTATTGCCAGAAAATTGTTTATATTTGTTATGTTGACACCCAAGGTATTGCATATGGAGTGCTTTGATGCCATGGATGCAACGGTTTTAGCCCAAAACATTTGAGAAGGTGTGTGGCGGTAATTTTTCAATTTTCAGATTTTTACGCCCACAGTAGTTTTGGACTGTGATTTAGCAGACACTGTTGTTTGTTACTGCATGAAAACTCTCCAGGTTGTTTTCTGCAAGATCTCCTGAGTACACCCATGCCCCCCATGCCTAGGTTTGCCAGGATTTTGGGAAGGTTCAAATACAATTTTTATGACTTTGTCATTAGAGTTGAAATTGAGATTATTTCTTCAGCTAGGCCTATCTTTGGTTTTGGGTCTACCGCATACCCCAGTTTGAATTATTGCCAGAAAATTGTTTATATTTGTTATGTTGACACCCAAGGTATTGCATATGGAGTGCTTTGATGCCATGGATGCAACGGTTTTAGCCCAAAACATTTGGCAACAAGGTGTGTGGCGGTAATTTTTCAAATTTCAGATTTTTACGCCCACAGTAGTTTTGGACTGTGATTTAGGCTAGGGTCAGACGAGCGTAGTGTTCACGTCCGTGATCGCGCCTAAAAGTACGTCCGTGATAGCATGACATAAAGTCCAATGGAGCCCGACACACGAAGTACGTCCGCACTGAACTGCGGACGCACAACGGCCGCGGCCACGGACGCAAGGCAGGCAAGAACGTAGAACCGCTAGAACGGCCGCACAAAGTGCGCTGCGTCCGCAACGTCTGCAATAGCTTTTGTGTGTGAGTGATGGAACGTGGTCAGACGGACTGCATTTATACGTCCTGCATTTTTCACGGACAAAATGGTTTTGCAATTGAATTTATTGTCCTCCTACATCTGTCAAAAAATAAATGTCAGTGAAAAAACGGACTGTGTGACCACTACTGCGTCTTCCGTACTGACGATGTCCGTACTGCACGGACGTACAGTCCGTAGAAATCACGCTCGTCTGACCCTAGCCTTAGCAGACACTGTTGTTTGTTACTGCATGAAAACTCTCCAGGTTGTTTTCTGCAAGATCTCCTGAGTACAACCCATGCCCCCCATGCATAGGTGTGCAAAGATTTTGGCAAAATACAGCACCAATTGTAGAACATAAAAATGTACGAATAAAATGTAAAAGTCTGGTGCCTGTCAAACTGGGGATGCTCTCTAGGGGAGCACAGGCTGTTGTCACTGAAGTGCATGAAACGCAAAATGTTTTCATACCTTCTACGTGACATTGATTGGAGGTAAATGGGGGTAGAGCAGATGGGGCTACTGCTCCAGCAGGAGCGAATTGAGGGCTTCTTTATGATGCCCTCAGCATAGTAAGTGCCCAGAATTTCAGAAATTCTGGCACATCTAGCGGGGTCCATTGCTGCCTTGCCAAGTAGGAGTCTGGCTTCGCAGCACAATGCTGATGGGCATACAGATTTGATTGGGCCACGATGTGGCCCAACAAATCATCCCCCATAAACACCTGCAAAAACTGTGTGGCGGTAAATCCTGCAACATCAATATTGATGCCAGGATTTGCCGTGAAAGGAGGGATATCTGGCCTCTGGCGATGAGGCACTACCCACTCCTCAGCTGGAGCTGTGCGTCTCCTGCTGGCAGGTGGTGACCCAGGATCTGCATCAGAAACATCACTAGATACATCAGCCAGCATAGATAATGTATCTAGCGACGCCTCTGAGCAGTTAGCGGGGTCGAAATGAGGGTCTGAGTCTGACGCAGATGCCTCAGATTCTGACGCCAGGATGGCATATGCCTCCTCGGCGCTGTACACCCTCTCAGACATTATATATAATAGATTATAAAATTTTATAATTATTATATATATATAAGCGGATTGTTGGTTCTTAGAAGAACCGTTGGGTTTCACAAGAAAATACAAATAAACACCTAAATCTCTCTAAATCCCTCTAAACCTGCCTCAATTCTTCTAAATCTCCCTAAAATCTCTCTAAATCTGCCTCAATTTTTCTAATCTTACTAAATCTCACTAAAATCTCTAACCTGTCAAATCTGATCTCTCTCTCTCGCTCACCAAAACACAAGTGAGGAGAGGGAGGGAGAATCACAGAGGTCAGAGCCAATATTTACAAAATATTGGCTGACCTGACAAATTAGAAATTTTATTTTGATTTTTTCTAACTTCTGATTGGATGTTGCTAGCCTGCCTCTCTGATGAGGCAGGCTAGGACATCCCACTCAGCCCCAAGATGACCCTGCCCTTAGAACCCTAACCCTACCCCTGACCTTGCCCTTAGAACCCTAACCCTAACCCTACCCCTAACCCTACCCTAACCCTACCCCTAACCCTACCCCTACCCCTATCCCTACCCCTAACCCTACCCCTAACCCTACCCTAACCCTAACCCTACCCCTACCCCTAACCCTACCCCTACCCCTAACCTACCCCTAACCCTACCCCTAACCCTACCCTAACCCTACCCTAACCCTAACCCTAACCCTACCCCTAACCCTACCCCTAACCTACCCCTAACCTACCCCTAACCCTAACCCTACCCCTAACCCTACCCCTACCCTACCCCTAACCCTAACCCTAACCCTACCCCTAACCCTACCCCTAACCCTAACCCTACTAACCTACCCCTAACCCTAACCCTACCCCTAACCCTACCCCTAACCCTACCCCTAACCCTAACCCTAACCCTACCCCTAACCCTAACCCTACCCCTAACCCTACCCCTAACCCTACCCCTAACCCTAACCCTAACCCTAACCCTAACCCTACCCCTAACTGTCAGTTTATTTTATTTATTTTTCTTTTTTTACACTTTTTTACACACTTTTTTTTTACTTTTTTTTTTACACTTTTTTTTTACTTTTTTTTCACTTTTTTTTACTCTGCTGGGTGCCTTGATCCCTCGAGGCACCCAGCAGAGCACCTGATCACTGAAGTGATCGATTTTGTACTGAGTGCCACGATACCTCGTGGCACTCAGTACTTCCTGCCGCTACCGGAAGTGATCGCTCGGGGGGAGCGATCACGGACGGACCGGCGGCAGGTAAGTATATTACAAGGATGCCTCGATGTCGAGGCATCCTTGTAATATGCTCAGAGCAGCTGGAAGCGATCCGATCGCTTCCAGCGCTCTGTAGAAGTGCCGGGCACCTCTCCGGTGCAACCGGATGTAGATCGCTCCCGGGGAGCGATCACATGGTGCCCCGGCACTTCTAACGGCCATTGCACGGATGCCTGGACTCCCAGGCATCCTGCAATGGCGTTTGAGCTGCTGGAAGCGATCCGATCGCTTCCAGCAGCTCAAAAACGGCAGGACGTACCATGTACGTCAGCGGGTCTAAGAGAGACCCGCTGCAATGACGTACATGGTACGTCCTCGGTCCTTAAGGGGTTAAACCATTTGCGTTTGGATTGTAATATGCGGTAGACATGTGCACAGCACAAAATTTCGTTTTGAACTAATGGATTAGTCCTAAAATGCAATTTATTTAGTTACTAAAGAAATTCGTTTTCAGTTCTTTAGTATGAAAACTAATTTCATTCATCTGAAAACCAGTGGATACAAGTACTATTGTAGTGACTCCTCAGAGGGCTGAGATCGCTGCATGTTACAGTATCTCTCACTCTCAGCACAATGTGGGCCATATTACATAGTTGGTGCTAATTTAACCAGAGCTGTTGTAAACTTCCCAGAGTCATTGTAGCCTATAGAGGTTTTCAGTTTACAACAGCTCTGGTTAAGGCTAGGGTCAGACTGAGGCATTGCGAACGCGCGTTCTGGCGCACTTAATCACGGCCGCACTAGCAGCAGATGCCGGGCAATGACAGCCAATATACGAAGTACGGTCGCACAAAAGTCCGGCCGTGCAACGCAAGTGGAAAATGAACGCATTTTTTCGAGAACGTGAAACCGCTAGTACTGACGTACAGAGTGCGCTGCGTCCGCTAGCGGCGTGTGTGAGTGAATAGGAGACGTCAGACGCTGCTAATGTCCGGCCAACATAACGTCCAGACACAAAAAGTGTTTTATTGATGATCCGTACAAAATCACGGACGAAAATGCGCATAGTATGACCGCTATCGCGTATTCCGTGAAAAAATACGTCCAGTCGTTCGAACGCACTTTTTCACAGACAACATAAAAATGCGTTCGTCTGACCCTAGCCTAAGTTAGCACCAACAGTGTAATACTGCCCCGTGTCAGGCAAAGCTGTTACAGTAACTGACTGCTGCTCACAGCGCTCAGAGTTTCAGTAAAACTAGTAAATAATATTTTTATATATAAGAGGTTAGAACAATATTATTTCCTTGTTTTACTGAAACTCTGAGCGCTGTTACAGTCAGTTACTGTAACAACTGCGCCTGATACATTGTACTGAGAGATAATGTAACAAGCAGCCGATCTCAGTGCTCACAGCCACTGGATTTAAAGGGCTGAAAAAAAAGGCTCCTCTCTGTATAATGTTTAGAACCTCCTCCTGCATTAATTAATACCCCTCTCTGTATAATGTATACAACATCCACCTGCATTAATTAATACCCCTCTCTGTATAATATATAGAACATCCTCCTGAATTAATTAATTAATGCCCCTCTCTGTATAGAACATCCTACTGCATTGGCATGTGGAGGGTGCAGAACTTCGGATGTTGCGCTCTTCATTGCTGGTCTCCTTCACTCAATGTAATATCACAAAAAGGACTGAAACTAAAATGTAGTGCATTTTATTTTAGTTTCTTTCGTTTTTTGTACTGAGCAGTTTCGTTTCTCTTGAGTCATACTAAAACTAAATTATCCCAAAATTCTGACTAAATCGTTTTAGTACTAAAACGAATGCACATGTCTAATATGCGGTGAACACTTCAGCAAACGTTAAGGCTAGGGTCAGACTAACGCATTTTTCGCGTTGTCCGTGAAAAAGTGCGTTCGAACGAATGGACGTATTTTTTCACGGAATACGCGATAGCAGTCATACGATGCGCATTTTCGTCCGTGATTTTTCACGGAGCTGGAAAAAGAGAGCTATGATTAACCAAATCAATTGCAGAATGAATCAAATAAAGGGAAAGGGTATAAAAAGGCATTTTGGGAATGGTGGCATTTTTCAAAGATGGATGCAGTCCAAGTGTTTCTTTTTGCTGCACTGGGATACCTGTACCTGAAGAAGAAAAGACAATGGCGAACATGGGTTCATCCAATCAACACTGCCAGACACACGCATGGCCACTTTGTGACACTCTACAGGCCACTGCGAGAGAGGGACCCCGTGAAGTTCTTCAACTACCTGCGGATGTCCATCCACACCTTTGATGAACTGTTGATGAAGGTGCGTGAGCCGCCTACCAAGAAGGACACCAACATGAGGGCTGCCATACCACCGGAGGAGATGCTGGTCATCACTTTGCGGTAAGTACTATCAAACACCTGCATTCATGACATCGCTGCCAGTCATCAGACATGTGCTCGGTGTGCAGAGGCTCTATTGTTGGTCAGTAGTTATATGCCCACTAGCACATGCATGCCCACACACACGCATGCATCACCTTCCAGAACACGTACCGAAAGAGTAATGACACTGACAACGATGTAAAACAAATAAAATATTTAGTCCGAAATAATATGACAGAAGATAACAATAACATATTAAACACATATACAGTATTATTGCATGTACAATGAAGGTAATAAAATACAAATAGTAGAACAACATGAATAAACTCTGACAAACATAAACGAACAGACGATACACTTCACATATTATGATACCGAGGAGCATCTGGCTGGGTCATGAGGACCGTGCATATGGATGCGGTGCTACTCTGGCTCCGGGGGTGGCCCAGCAACAGGGGACATGGGTGGGTAGGCAATGCCTGGCAGTGGTGGGAATAACCATGGGGGTATTGTGGCACGACACCGTGATATACAGGTGCCTGTTGTGGATGGGACAGTATCTCGTGTATCAGGTCCAGGCTTCGGCGGCGATAATCCACCTTCTGCACTGGGGTCATCATGTTCAGCAGGGAGAGACAGGAATTAAAAAAGGACATGTCCTCGGAATCAGCGACCATGCAGCGTGGATGTGTATGGTGCGCCTCCATGAATGCGACCATGGCCTGCTCGACATCAGCTGCTGGTGGCTTCTTCCTCCTGGGAGCCGTACCGGTGCTGTCTGTGGGTGCTGTACCCGGCACCTGTTCGGGATCCACATCCTCCACGTGGGACTCCGCACCACCCTGCTCGACCTCCACCTGGCAGCTGCCAGATCCTGCGGGCTGCAGGTCTTGCTTTTGTGAGCTAGAGGTGGATGGCCGGTTAATACTGCTCACGGTGTTGCGCGGCTCCTGGCTCTTCCTCAGGAAGGACAGTTGGTCAGCATACAAATAGCTGTGCCTCTTCTTTGTACCAGCTCCAGAGCGAGCAGCTTCAGCCTCCTTTTTCAGGACCCGGGTATGATTGTCCCTCACCGTGCGCCATTTATTGATTGCTTCATGTGCTGCAAAACATGATGAGAGTGACATAAGGTTAGGTTCATATGATGTGATCATAACACAGCTTCTTTCATGTTCTAGGTATCTCGCTAGTGGATGCAGTTTGAAGGATCTGCATTACAACTTCCGCATTGGCAGATCGACAGCTGGTGAGATCGTCCGCAAGGTCTGCCAAACAATATGGGAAACCATGAAGGACCAATGTTTGCCAACACCCACAGACGAGGCATGGCTGGCAATTGCAGCAGGATTCTGGGAGAGAGAGCGAACTATCCCAACTGCCTGGGAGCAGTGGACGGCAAACATGTCCGCATTGTGAAGCCACTGCACAGTGGCTCACTGTGTCAAAATTATAAACATTATTTTTCAATTGGCCTACTGGCGGTGACAGATGCCAACTATAATTTTGTGTATGTGGATGTCGGATCATACGGCAAGGACTCTGACTCCACACTGTTCCGGAACTCAACACTGTGGAATGATATTGAGGGTGGGAACCTGAACATCCCCAGACCCGCACCTTTGCCTGGCAGCGACGTGTCAGTCCCCTATGCCATCGGGGCTGACGAGGCATTCGGCCTATCCACACATTTCCTGCGGCCATACTCGGGGACACACCTGACTGTGAAGAAGCGGGTGTTTAATTACAGGCTGTCGCGGGCGAGACGGTATGTCGAGTGTAGCTTTGGCATACTGAGCAACAAGTGGAGGATTTTTCATTGCCCACTTGATGTAAATGTGGATTTCTGTGTGGATATAGTAAAATGCTGCTGCACCCTACATAACTATGTTCGTGCAAGGGATGGTGTTAATTTCGATGATACCCTCACAGTTACAGGTCTGGATGAGTATGCTAACGATGACATAATACCTGTGAATAGACACAGCAACAGGTTTCGCGATGCTCTGTCTAATTATTTCACTAGCAATGCAGGGCAGGTGCCCTGGCAGATGGACATCATTTGACATGTGACAACAATAATTCGTTATGCCATTTTGTTTGATGTTACATTCAAGTTCTATGCAATTATGAATAAATTTATCATTTACTCACTCTGAAGCTTCTGCTCTTTATCAGACCACGTCTCGTACTCTGGGTACACCACCCTGGACACTGTAACCCTTGCACTGGCCTTCTTCTGTCGGAATTTGTAGGTGTCGCAGGCCGTGTCCCATAGCTCGGGATGCTCTGCCACTGCATTGATCAGCCTCTCCACGTCGATGTCAGTCCCAGTCATTGTCTACCGCATCTTGCAGCTACCCCCAGACAAGACAGGAAGTCTTTCGTCTGTGCACGTTATGTTGGCCGGACGTGTGCAGCGTCTGACGTCTCCCAATAACGCAAACATGCCGCTATGCGGACGCAGCGCACTCTGTACGTCAGTACTAGCGGTTTGACGTTCTCGAAAAAATGCGTTCGTTTGCCACTTGCGTTGCGCCGCCGCACTTTTGTGCGGCCGTTCTTCATATGCAGCCCGGCATTGGATGTCATTTGCTGCTAGCGCGGTCGTGATTTAGTGCGGTTAAACGCACGTTAAAACTGCTTTCGTCTGACCTTAGCCTAATACTCACGCAAGTGAGCGTTAACATTTGCGTTAAGATCGTAATTTTTCCCACTCGTTGTTGCTCAAACATTTCCCATGGCTTCAAATCGCGTTTAACCCCTTAAGGACGGGAGTAATTTTACAAGTTCGGCGCTGTTTCGAAGTAGATATTTGCTGAGCTTATTTTGATGGTTTTAAACGCGGTTTTAAGTCACGTATTATTGTTTATATATCATTCTTTCCGGCAGGCTTGGCAGATTAATAATATATCATTATTATATGTATACGTCATGCCCTGCGAAAATGCTATAACAAAACTGTAAAAAATATGTGAATTTTCAATAAAATTTCAATTATCCACAGTGTGTAAAGTTTTGTTTTTTTGCATTTTATTACCGATATATTGCCAATATATTCTTATGGGTAGACTTGTTAAACAAATTTGAACATTATAATTGAAATGTGAACAATAGTGCTGCATTAAAAAAAATAAAAAAAGCACGTTTTTATTTTTTATAATTATTTTTATTTTTATTTTCTTTACACATTAAGTTTACTAGTAATATGGTCATGTTTGATAGCATTCGAAAGGCCTTGATCAGGCCTTTCAAACAATACCCCACATGACCCCCTAACTGTCACCGATCATTAGATAAAGGGGTTCAAAGAACCCCCCTATCTCCACCATGGGATTTCCTTAGGAAATCCCTTGGCAGATAGGGGTTCCCTGGTTAACTGATGTCATTGGGCCACACCCAATGATGTCAGTGGATGTGGGGAGTTCTGGAGGTGGGGCTGCCATCTTGGATGGCGGCCCCCACCGGAAAAAGGCTGTGACCTGCACCGATTGGTGCTGGGTAACAGCCTTGACACCAAGGGGTTAATGCCATACATCCCTGGAAAGGCCAGGCTGTGCCCCCGGCGATGGGGAGATAGAGGGATCCAAAGGATCCCCCCTCCCCTCCAGGCGCTTCCCCTGCTCCGGCTGGGGGGGGAACGCCTGAAACTGACGTCATCACGTCCGGCGCGATGACGTCAGTGCGCCGGGAGGCGCCAAAAGTGCCGCTCTGACTCCGTGGGAGTCAGAGCAGCGAGGGAGCCGCCGGAGGAGGTGAGTATCGGCCGCCGGGGGGCTGCAATGCAGGACGTAACTGTACGTCCTGCGGTGTTAAGGGGTTAAACATGAGCAAAAGCGGTAAAAATTAGCTCAGCGCACAGTGGTGAAATGGCTCAGCACTCAGCAGTGAAATGGTTAAAAAATATATATATATTTGGTTTTCATTGTTTCCTGTCCCCCAGGGCAGTACCCAGACCCCATACACCTTTTATGACCAATATCTTGCATATATGCCCTCTGGGGGGACCTTGATTTTCAAACTTTTGAGCTCCATTGACTTGCATTGCATTCGAATCATGTTCGTGTTCGAATTTGAACTTTTTCAAATGCGAATGCGAACCGAACACGGGGGTGTTTGGCCCATCCCTAATCGCCACCCAGGACATACTCGGAAACTAGAGAAATCTCCATGTATCCTTCCTGGTAAAATCCTTGCTCAACAACAAACTACAAGCCTTCTTCTTTTGTTTAATATGGATATATGGGATTGAAAGCACAGGTTATATTAAGTATCTGCACTGTAGTTTTATATGTATTCCACACATAATCCTAAGTATCTTTCTCAGTGAGGTGTTCCTATATCCATCAGAGTGATCAAATCTCTGTCTGTAGATATGTATATGCCCTCACTGTAACGGTGTGCCCTCATGCCCAAGTGGCACAAACCACTAAAGACATGCTCTTTTGTAAGCGGAATTGCTTTTACTATTATTCTGGCACTATACTACTGACCTCTAAACTTGATATTTACTGCTACTGTCATACTGACCCATTTCTTGGTAAACATAATTCTTGGGTAGTTTTTTGGGTAGTCAGTTTGACATAAGGCCATATAACCATAATAAATCATTACATTCGCATTCTGGCGTTTCTTTTTTCTTGTATATACTCCCTAGCCGTCACGTCTTTAATATTTTCTTTTGTTATGACCATTTATTGGGTTAAGCCCTCTTGGGGAGTAAGTCCATGCACCTAGGGGTGACCCTCAGGCACAACTGTTTGAGAGTCGCACGAGTAGGGTCTGGAGACCTAGGCAGCTGTAACACTTGCAGGTCTATTCAAAGAAAGGTGAACTCAGGAGAATGGCTGGAGAAGTAAGAATTCTTGGTCAAAATAGCCAAGCCCGATAAATTATCCCATTTATCTCACTTTCCAAATCAGCTATTTGGTCTAGATTGTTCTCTTCTCCTGCCAATTCTCCAGATTTTCACCTTTCTCTGAATAATCCTGTCAGTTTTTCTTATTGCTTATCCCCTCTCTCTCTCTTTGTTGCATTGTTCCATAGGCTGAAAAAAAGTTCAGTTCAGCCTTTCACACATCAGACACTGCTGTTGATCCAAAAGAAGGCGGAAAAAACCCGTCCGAAAAAATTCATTCTTGAATCCAAAATGGCCGCCACATTTTCCCTGGATCAAACAGCTTTTACCCATATATTAAATCGTATAACCCTTTCAAAAACTTTTTTTTCTCTGAATAACCCTGTCGGTTTGCAACAGGGATTTGTAGTTTGGATATAATAGAACAGGAGCCATTAGACATTAACAGCGCACTTTTAATGCTAACAACATGGGTGGCCTAGGACCCCTGGTGTAAACCTAACAGGGCTATTCAGAAAGAGGTGAAAACCTTGAGAATGACTGGAGAATTGAAAATTCTAGGTCAAAATAGTCAATCCAGAAATATTCTCCCATTTATCTCACTTTCCAAATTGGCTATTTGGTCTAGATTGTTCATTCTCCTGGCAATTCTCAAGGTTTTCACCTCTCTCTGAATAGCCCTGTAAGTAAAAAAAAATGTAATCTTATGGAGAGGTAATCAATATGAAAAAACTGTAAAGAAAAAACATAGACAGCCCCACTGATCATTTCCCCCATGAATATACAAATAGCATTAATCACACACCAGATCTTTCCCTGAAGGCAGTTGGAGATGCAGCGGAATGGAAATCCAGGAAAAATTGTAAATTACTTAAAAATGCATTTTCAGTTGGGTTGGGAGGGGTTGTCACACTCAACAAAGACAGTGAATTTCTGTATTTTGTGTGGTTTTATTTACTTCTGATCTGCTTTACCAAGTGTATGTTTCCAGATATTACAGATACAGTGGCAAGAAAAAGTATGTGAACCCTTTGGGATTACGTGGAGTTTTGCATGAATTGGTCATAAAATGTGCTCTGATCTTCATCTAAGTCACAACAATTTGAAAAACACAGTCTGCTTAAAATAATACAACACAAACATTATATTTTTTCATGTTTTTATTGAACAGAACATGTATACATTCACAGTGCAGGGTGGAAAAAGTATGTGAACCTTTAGACTTAATAACTGGTTGACCCTCCTTTGGCAGCAATAACCTCAACCAAATGTTTTCTGTAGTTGCAGATCAGACCTGGACATCGATCTGGAGTAATTTTGGACCACTCCTCTTCACAAAACTGTTTCAGTGTAGCAATATTCTTGGGATGTCTGGTGTGAATCGCTCTCTTAAGGTCATGCCACAGCATTTCAATTGGGTTGAGGTCAGGACTCTGACTGGGCCACTCCAGAAGGCGTATTTTGTTTTGTTGAAGCCATTCTTTTGTTGAATTACTTGTATGCTTTGGGTCATTGTCCTGTTGCATCACCCATCCTCTGCGGAGCTTCAGTTGGCGGACAGATGGTCTTACGTTTTCCTGCAAAATGTCTTGACAAACTCTGCAATTCATTTTTCCATCAATGACAACAATCCGTCCAGGCCCTGAGGCAGCAAAGCAGCCCCAAACCATGATGCTCCCTCCGCCATGTTTTACAGTGGGGATGAGCTTTTGATGTTGGTGTGCTGTGCCTTTTTTTCTCCACACATACAGGGTTATTCAAAGAGATCCGAATTGCTTGAGAAAGGTAACCGAACGCTGAAAATCATCGTTCGGTTACCTTTCTTGGCCATTCGGCTATCCAGAGAGCAGGCAATTCGCCAAATCCTAGCGAATTGCCTGAACATACGATGCCTGTTCGGTGCTTGTTCGAGGGCAGTGAAAACCCCATGAAAAAGCACTGCTTCGGCTATTCAGAGAACACAAACCAGCAGTGAAAGGTTCCCGAAATGCCCTCCATTCGGTGGTTTAATTTGGCAAGTTTATTCAAGAGAATCCTATAGGCTTCAATGTTAAAAATATTCCAGTTTTAATTCAATATCTAATAAACCGTTCATTATAAAATTCTGCAGTAAAGAGTCTCTTTATTTATAGATTTTTTAGGACATTTTAAGCATTTTTCAGAATTTATTTTTTTTAATAAGTAATTTTTTTTTTTTTTTTTTTTTTTTAAGTTTACTTTTTTCTGTAACAGCCCTCTTTATTATCATTCCCTGGACCTCATATGTAAATTTCAGACATTTTTGCTCAGTAGTTTCAAACAGCGTTTCACATTTCAATCATTCATGCAAACAGTTTTACTAATTTATTCACTTCACTCTGTCTGCGGTCTCGGCTTTCTCGGCTTTTTCCGGCGGCTTCACTGCGTGTGATCGGCTCCTGCTCGGGTTTTTCCATGGTTTTCGGCGGGTTAATCTAGATGTTTTTGAAGGTTTTCGGCGTGCATTCGCTGGGTTTTGCGGTTTGTTTTCGTCGGATTTGCGGCAGCTTTTCCCTGCAATTCGGGGACCCTGTGATGTTTGCTGAATACACCGCAGGGTCACCGAAATGGGATCGGCAAAAGGAACCGAATTGAAGAGAACGAAAAGTCACCGAACGTGCGGTGACTTTTCGAATCTCTTTGAATAACCCTGATAGCATTGTGTGTTTTTTCCAAACAACTCAATTTTGGTTTAATTTGTCCACAGAATATTTTGCCAGTAGTGCTGTGGAACATCCAGGTGCTCTTTTGCAAACTTCAAACGTGCTGCAATATTGTCACGGATCCCTCTGATAACCAAAAGTGTGGTCCCTTTACGCAGACCGCTCTCTACCCTTCCGATCCTTGAATGGTCGGCAATACTAGACAGACAAATAACCAGACAATATATAAACAAGGGGTAACACCAGACAGAGGTATGGAATAGAGTATTGTCACGAATCTTTCTGACTACCAAGATATTGATCTCTTTATGTAGCTCCCTTTCTACTCTTCCGATCCTTGAATGGTCGGCAAAGCTATATAGACAATGAAACAGGTAACAGATAAAGAAAGGGAAACACCAGACAGGGGTACAGACCAGATCACAAGTCCTCCCTAGGACTTTAGTAATAGCAGAGGTAGTCTGATGCGTGCTTAGGGTGCCACATAGACTGACCTCGTACCAACGTTAAGGGCAGAACCTAGCGCAGAGTAAATGCCAATGCCAGGAGTCATACACAGGAGGGTTCGTTTGCCAATGCCAAGGGTCATACACAGGAGGATTCGTTTGCCAATGCCAAGGGTCATACACAGGAGGGTTAGTTTGCCAATGCCAAGGGTCATACACAGGAGGATTCGTTTGCCAATGCCAAGGGTCATACACAGGAGGATTCGTTTGCCAATGCCAAGGGTCATACACAGGAGGATTCGTTTGCCAATGCCAAGGGTCATACACAGGAGGATTCGTTTGCCAATGCCAAGGGTCATACACAGGAGGATTCGTTTGCCAATGCCAAGGGTCATACACAGGAGGATTTGTTTGCCAATGCCAAGGGTCATACACAGGAGGATTCGTTGCCAATGCCAAGGGTTATACACAGGAGGTAGCCAAAATCACATAAGAGCTCTGCGGGAGGTGAATACCACGTCAGGGCACCGGTGTATTGGAGAGACTGGGTTTTAAATCCGGCGGGTCCGCGTCATAACGCCAGGCCCCGCCCCTCGGCGTCCCACGTGAGCGCACCCGGAAGCGTTTACATTCGGCGCCTGGCCAGCGAGCAGCGAGGAAGCTGCTGCCAGGCGCCCCATCCCCTGAGCCACCGTGACAGAACCCCCCCTCCAGGGGCGGCCACTGGACGACCCCCAGGGGCACGGGGGTGCGCCAAATAGAAGGCCTTCACTAGCCTAGGAGCATGGACTTCCGCAGCTGGTACCCAAGAACGATCCTCCGGACCGTAACCCACCCAATCAACCAAATACTGCAAAGACCCCCTAGACATCCTGGCACCCAGAATGGCCTTAACTTCGAACTCCTCCTCGCCCTCCACAGAGACAGGAGGCGGTGGAGCATGGACTTTGGTGTACCGGTTACATAATAACGGCTTCAAAAGGTTAACATGAAATTCATTGTGTATCTTAAAATGGGGGGGTAATGCCAAAGCATAGGAGACAGGGTTGAGTCGCCGTAGAATCTTATAGGGACCGATGTACCTAGGAGCCAACTTCATGGAAGGCACTAAGAGCTTGATGTTACGTGAAGACAGCCACACCCTGTCCCCAACTTGATACACGGGTGCCTGCCTTCTGTGTCTGTCGGCCTTGGTTTTCTGGATGGCACTACTCTCCTCCAGTGCCCGTCTCACTCTCCCCCAAGTCTCTTTCAATGATGCCAGTTGCTCATCTAAAGCAGGAATCGTGGTGTCAGGAAACGTGGCGGGGAGCACGGGGGGATCAAAGCCATAAACAGTGAAGAAAGGAGAATGACCTGTGGACTCACTTACTGCGCTGTTAATAGCATATTCTGCCCATGGTAGCAGGTCTGACCAGTTATCTTGTTGTTCCGAGATAAAGCACCTGAGATATTTCTCTATATTTTGGTTTGCTCGTTCTGCTGCTCCGTTGGTCTGGGGGTGATAAGCCGAAGAGAAAGAGAGGTTTATCCCTACGTTCTTACAAAACCCTCTCCAGAATCCGGAGATGAATTGGGTCCCCCTATCAGAGACTATCTCCCGAGGGACACCGTGAATGCGGACCACATTGGCAATGAATATGGGCACCAGTTCAGCTGCCGAAGGCAGTTTCCGAAGAGGAACATAGTGACCCATCTTGGAAAATCGATCTATGACCGTAAGTATCACTGTATTCCCTCTTGACTCAGGTAACTCTACTATAAAATCCATGGCTACATGTGACCAGGGTCGTTCGGGGATCGGCAAAGGCTGAAGTAAGCCAATGGGTGCTGTTTTGGGACTTTTCTGCCTTGTGCACACTTCGCACACGGCAATGTAATCTTTGACATCTCGGCGCAACGTGGGCCACCAGAGGAGTTTACTGATACTAGACACAGTCTTGGTGATACCCATATGCCCGGAAGTTTTATTATCATGATAGATGTTAAGTACTTCCTCTCTTTCGTTCTCAGGTACAAAGAGTCTCGCAGGAGGTTTTCCCCCAGGAGCTGCGCCCTGGACGGTCTGCAACCTTTTCATTAGAGGAGACGAAACACTAATCGTGGTAGCGGCTATAATCCTTTCCTGGGGTACAATGGGATGCTGATCTTGGATATTATGTTCATAAGACTCATACTGTCTCGACAATGCGTCTGCTTTAATGTTTCTGGACCCAGGTCTATAGGTAAGCACGAAATTAAAACTTGAAAGAAACAATGACCATCTCGCTTGTCTGGAATTTAAACGTTTGGCATCTCCAATGTACGTGAGATTCTTGTGGTCGGTTATGATAACAATGGGGTCCTTAGACCCTTCTAATAAATATCTCCATTCGGCCAAGGCCGCGATGACTGCTAACAATTCTCTATTTCCAATGTCATAGTTCTTCTCTGCCGGGGACAACTTCCGAGAATAGAAGCCGCATGGATGCAAGGGTTTGTCAGGAGCCTCCCTTTGGGACAAGACTGCACCAAGACCTAGTTCGGAGGCGTCAACTTCTACTTGGAAAGGCAGAGCCGGATCTGGATGTCGGAGAACAGGGGCAGTAGTAAAAGCTTGCTTTAGTGCCTCAAAGGCTTGAGTGGCTTGAGGTGTCCATTTCTGATTTCCCACCCCTTTCTTTGTCATAGCCGTGAGGGGGGCCACCAAGGCCGAAAAATCTTTAATGAACCTTCGGTAATAGTTCGTAAACCCCAGAAACCTCTGAATGGCTTTAAGTCCTTGGGGTAGAGGCCAGTCAAGAATAGCTGAGAGCTTCTTAGGATCCATTTGAAAACCCCCAGGAGTTATTATATAACCAAGGAATTGCACGGTTACTATGTCGAATAGACATTTTTCTAGCTTACAGTACAATCCAGCCTTTAATAGTTTTTTCAACACCTGTTTCACGTGGACATGATGAGTGTCTACATCAGGGGAGTATATCAGGATATCGTCTAGATATACTATGACGAATTCTTGCAGGAATTCCCTTAGAGTGTCGTTTATGAGATCCTGGAAGACGGCTGGCGCATTACACAACCCAAAAGGCATCACCAGGTATTCATAATGCCCGCTACGTGTATTAAAAGCCGTTTTCCACTCGTCTCCCTTTTTAACCCTGACCAGGTTGTACGCTCCGCGTAAATCAAGCTTCGTATAGATCCGAGCCCCTTTTAATCGGTCGAACAATTCTGTTATGAGGGGTATGGGATATGCATTTCTTATAGTGATCCTATTCAAACCCCTATAATCGATGCAAGGTCGCAGGTCTCCCTCTTTCTTGGAAACAAAAAAGAAACCTGCTCCTGCTGGAGAGGAGGACCGTCTAATGAATCCTCGTTCCAGATTCTCCCTTATGTATTCCTCCATAATGTCGTTCTCTCTTTGTGATAAAGGGTATACATGACCCCTAGGAGGCATCGTACCAGGGAGTAAATCAATGACACAGTCATATGGACGATGTGGTGGTAGGACCTCAGTCCTGGCTTTAGAGAACACCTCCTTTAATGCCAGGTAACTTTCAGGAACCTCTGTGGACAAAGGAGGGGCTGTGGCAATATTGAGGCTACCAATCACATGAACTCTGCTTAGGCACTTAGACTGACAACTCTGATCCCAACATTTTATGTCTCTCTGGACCCAATCGACAACTGGGTTGTGCTCTGTTAGCCATGGAAACCCAAGAACGACAGGACATGAGGGTGATTCAATGATTTGAAATCTTATAGTTTCCTGGTGCAAAACTCCTGTTTTCATACATACATCGACTGTATCGTGAGTGATATATGGACATGACAGGGGTTTACCATCTATGGCCTCCACCCTTAGAGGTCTTTCCCTGAGAACCAGAGGTATGAGGTTTTTGGCAGCAAAATTCTTGTCCATGAAATTGCCTGAGGCCCCAGAGTCTAAGAACGCCTCAGTCTTGAGGTGAACCCCCTCCCAGGTTAGGGAGACCGGTAACAGAATCCTGGATTTTTTTTTTCTCATTATCCACAAAGGAGGCACACAGAGAACCGACAACCTGGGTGTCTCCTGTTCTGAATCCCACTCTGCTATGTTCAGCCCTCCTAACCCTGGGTCTCTGAGGACATCGAAGGCGGAAGTGATCTGCCCCTGCACAATAGAAGCAGAGCCCCTTTTCTCTTCTGTGCGCTCTTTCTGCTTCTGAAATACCTGTCCTCCCTATTTGCATGGGTTCAACGACTGGTAAATCTGTTTTCACATTCTCCGAACCACCTGACGTACTGGTGTGTCTGGGTAACGAGGGTAAAGGAGGCAAGACCCTTCTGGGTCTATCTCTGGGGTGTCTCCTTTCCCTGATTTGATCGTCCATGGCTATACAGAAATCTATCAGGTGGTCCAGACTTTCTGGTAATTTTAAGGGAGCCAGTTCAAACATAAAAGCCTCGTTCAAGCCTTCGGTAAAGGCTAAGGTTAAAACGTCATTCGGCCAAAGTACCTCAGAAGTCAAAGTCTTAAACTCTATGGCATAATCGGCGACCCTCTTATTACCTTGTTTGATGTGAAACAAGGACCTACCCGCATTGGTAGCCCTCCTAGAGGGATCAAAGGTACGTTTTAACTCAGAGGTGAAACCCTCATAGTCATAAATGATGGGTTTCTTATTTTCCCACAACGGCGTAGCCCACAATAAAGCTTTTTCTGTTAAATGATTAATCAGATATCCTACTTTGGCTTTATCAGACATACAAGAACCTGGATTGTTCTCAAACAAGATCTCGAGTTGAGTCAAAAACCCCCGACATAGGCTCGGTGTACCATCATAGCGTAGGGGTGCCTTCATACTAAGCCTATGTCCCTCAGGGGGGACGGAACTGACCCTAGATAACACTGGATCTGGAGGGTTTGTGGTACCCGTATTGGACCGATTTAACAGGGTTTGCAGAGCGAGAGAAATCTGGTCCATCCTATGGTCCTGTTCCTCTTGTCTGGCTGCGATACGTGCCAGCTGGTTAGAGAGGTCTGCGGGATCCATTGGTCCTGACGTAATGTCACGGATCCCTCTGATAACCAAAAGTGTGGTCCCTTTACGCAGACCGCTCTCTACCCTTCCGATCCTTGAATGGTCGGCAATACTAGACAGACAAATAACCAGACAATATATAAACAAGGGGTAACACCAGACAGAGGTATGAAATAGAGTATTGTCACGAATCTTTCTGACTACCAAGATATTGATCTCTTTATGTAGCTCCCTTTCTACTCTTCCGATCCTTGAATGGTCGGCAAAGCTATATAGACAATGAAACAGGTAACAGATAAAGAAAGGGAAACACCAGACAGGGGTACAGACCAGATCACAAGTCCTCCCTAGGACTTTAGTAATAGCAGAGGTAGTCTGATGCGTGCTTAGGGTGCCACATAGACTGACCTCGGTACCAACGTTAAGGGCAGAACCTAGCGCAGAGTAAATGCCAATGCCAGGAGTCATACACAGGAGGGTTCGTTTGCCAATGCCAAGGGTCATACACAGGAGGGTTAGTGTCACGGATCCCCCTGATTACTATAGTGGTGGTCCCTGTACGCAGGTCACTCTCTAACCTTCCGATCCTTAGAGTGGTCGGTACGACTAGACAGACTACTAGAAGGGCAGTACAGAACACATACAAGAGAGACGTCACGGATCCCTCTGCTATCTGGCTAGTGGTCCCTATACGCAGGACACTCTCTACCCTTCCGATCCTTAGATTGGTCGGCACGACTAGACAGACACAGAATGATACACAAGAACTAGAATAGTTAACTCCTCCCAAGACCCTAACAATACAAGGGGTGGTCTGATGTGTGCTTGGGGTGCCACACAGACTGACCTCAATACCAGAATAGAGGAGTAAAGTCAATACCAGGAGTTATTCACAGAATCGTGATTTGCCAATGCCAGGGGTCATGCACAGAATCGTTAGTTTGCCAATGCCAAGGGTCATGCACAGAATCGTTAGTTTGCCAATGCCAGGGGTCATACACAGAATCGTTAGTTTGCCAATGCCAAGGGTCATGCACAGAATCGTTAGTTTGCCAATGCCAAGGGTCATGCACAGAATCGTTAGTTTGCCAATGCCAGGGGTCATACACAGAATCGTTAGTTTGCCAATGCCAAAGGTCATACACAGAATAGTCAATAATTTTGTAACAATATACAAGAGCTCTGCGGGAAGTAACTACCACGTCAGGGCACCGGCTTCTCTGAGAGTCTGGGCTTTAAACCCGGCGGGTCCGCGCCAGCCCGCCAGGCCCCGCCCCCCGGCGTCCCCACGTGTGCGGAAGCGACCGCAATATCACTCGGCGCCTGGCCAGCGAGCAGCGAGGAAGCTGCTGCCAGGCGCCGGGGGGGTGTGGGGGCCAACGTGACAGAACCCCCCCCTCTACGGGCGGCCACTGGACGACCCCCAGGGGCGCGGGGATGAGCCAAATAAAAAGCCCTCACCAACCGAGGAGCATGAACCTCAGTAGCCGGAAGCCAAGAGCGATCCTCCGGACCGTAGCCCACCCAGTCAACCAAGTACTGAAGGACCCCCCTAGAAACCCTGGCGTCCAGAATGGCCTCAACTTCAAACTCCTCCTCGCCCTCCACAGAGACCGGAGGAGGGGGGACACGGGCCTTGGTGTACCGATTACACAAGAGTGGTTTCAAAAGGCTCACGTGGAACACATTGTGTATCCTGATATGGAGGGCAGTGCCAAAGCATAGGAGACCGGATTGATTCGCCGCAGAATCTTATAGGGCCCTATGTATCTGGGTGCCAGTTTCATGGAGGGTACTAAAAGCTTGATGTTCCGTGAAGAAAGCCAAACCCTGTCCCCAACTTGATACACGGGTGCCGGCCTCCTGTGTCTGTCGGCCTTGATCTTCTGGGTAACACTACTATCCTCCAGTGCCCGTTTAACCCTTCCCCAAGTTTCTTTTAATGACACTAAATGCTCATCCAGAGCAGGAATCGCGGTATCAGGAAACGTAGCAGGGAGCACGGGAGGATCAAAACCGTAAACAGTGAAGAAAGGGGAATGTCCTGTGGCTTCGCTTACTGCACTGTTCAAGGCATACTCTGCCCACGGTATCAGGTCTGACCAGTTATCTTGTCGTTCGGATATAAAGCACCTGAGATATTTCTCTATATTTTGGTTGGCTCGTTCCGCTGCCCCGTTGGTCTGGGGGTGATAGGCCGAAGAGAAGGATAGGTCTATCCCCACACTCTTGCAAAACCCTTTCCAGAATCTGGAGACGAATTGGGTCCCCCTATCCGAGACAATCCCAAGAGGAATACCGTGTAAGCGGACCACATTGGAAATAAAAATGGGCACCAGTTCGGCTGCCGAAGGAAGTTTCCGAAGAGGAATATAGTGACCCATTTTGGAGAATCGATCTATGACCGTGAGTATTACAGTATTCCCTCTTGACTCGGGTAACTCTACTATAAAATCCATAGCTAAATGCGACCATGGTCGTTCGGGGATTGGCAGAGGCTGGAGTAAACCAATGGGCGCTGTTTTGGGACTTTTATGTCTTGTGCACACCTCGCACACGGTTATGTAATCTTTAACATCACGGCGCACCGTGGCCACCAGAGGAGTTTACGTATGCTAGACACTGTTTTGGTGATCCCCATGTGCCCAGAGGTTTTGTTATCATGATACAGTTTTAATACTTCTTCTCTTTCGTTCTCAGGTACAAAGAGTTTCGCAGGAGGTCTCCCCCCAGGAGCTGTACCCTGGGCGGTCTGCAATCTCAACATCAGAGGAGACGAGACACTAATCGTGGTAAGAGCTATAATTCTTTCCTGGGGTACAATGGGATGCTGATCTTGGATGTTATGTTCGTAGGATTCGTACTGTCTTGACAATGCGTCTGCTTTAATGTTTCTTGACCCAGGTCTATATGTGAGGACGAAATTAAAGCTGGAAAGAAACAATGACCATCTCGCTTGTCTGGCATTCAACCGTTTAGCGTCTCCAATGTACGTGAGATTCTTATGATCGGTTATGATGACAATGGGGTCCCTAGACCCCTCCAATAAGTATCTCCACTCCGTCAAGGCTGCGATTACTGCTAACAACTCTCTATTTCCGATATCATAGTTCCTTTCTGCGGGGACAACTTTCGGGAATAGAAGCCGCATGGATGCAAGGTTTGTCGGGTGCCTCCCTTTGGGACAAGACTGCACCAAGACCTAGCTCGGAGGCGTCTACTTCAACCTGGAAAGGCAGAGCCGGATCAGGATGTCGGAGAACAGGGGCAGTAGTGAATGCCTGTTTAAGTGCCTCAAAGGCTTGACTGGCCTGGGGTGTCCATTTCTGATTCACCAGCCCTTTTTTAGTCATAGCCGTGAGGGGAGCTACCAAGGCCGAAAAGTTTTTAATGAACCTCCGGTAGTAATTAGTAAACCCCAGAAACCTCTGGATGGCTTTAAGCCCTTGGGGTAAAGGCCAGTCAAGAATCGCTGAGAGTTTTTTAGGATCCATTTGGAAACCCTCAGGGGTTATTATATACCCAAGAAAGTGCACTGTCTCTATGTCGAATAAGCATTTCTCTAGCTTACAGTATAACCCAGCCCTCAATAGTCTCTTCAACACTTGTTTCACGTGGGCGTGATGAGTTCCCTTATCAGGAGAGTATATCAGGATGTCGTCCAGATATACTATAACGAACGTTTGCAGAAAGTCCCTTAGGGTGTCGTTTATGAGGTCCTGGAAAACGGCTGGCGCATTGCACAACCCAAAGGGCATCACCAGGTATTCATAATGCCCGCTACGTGTATTAAAAGCCGTTTTCCATTCGTGCCCCTTCTTAACCCTGACCAGGTTGTATGCTCCGCGTAAATCAAGTTTAGTATAAATACGGGCCCCTTTTAAACGGTCGAACAATTCTGTTATAAGAGGTATTGGATATGCATTTCTTATGGTAATCCTATTCAAACCTCTATAATCGATGCAAGTTCGCAGGTCACCCTCTTTTTTGGAAACGAAAAAGAAACCTGCTCCTGCTGGAGAGGAGGATCGTCTTATGAATCCTCGCTCTAGATTCTCTCTTATATATTCCTCCATAATGTCGTTTTCCTTTTGTGACAAAGGGTATACGTGTCCTCTAGGAGGCATAGTACCAGGGAGTAACTCTATAGCACAGTCATAAGGACGATGCGGTGGTAGGACCTCAGTCCTGGTTATAGAGAACACCTCCTTTAGCGCCATATAACATTCAGGGACTTCAGTGGACAAAGGAGGTGCTGTGGCAATATTGAGGCTACCAATCACATCAACCCTGCCCAGGCACTTTGACTGGCAACTAGGACCCCAACACTTTATATCTCGCTGGGCCCAGTCAATCACCGGGTTATGTTCCGTTAACCATGGGAACCCTAGAACGACAGGACAGGAGGGAGAGTCGATAACCTGGAATCGTATGATTTCACGGTGCAGAACTCCTGTAGTCATGCACACATCGATAGTGTCGTGAGTGATATGGGGACATGACAGGGGTTTCCCGTCTATGGCTTCTACCATAAGAGGCCTCTCCTTCAGAACTAGAGGTAAGAGGTGGTTGGCGGCAAAACATCTATCCATAAAATTACCTGAGGCTCCAGAGTCTAGGAACGCCTCAGACTCGAGGTGAACCCCCTCCCAGGTGAGGGAGATGGGTAACAGAATCCGAGTTTTTTTTTTCTCATCATCCACAAAGGAGGCATACAGAGAACCAATAACCTGGGTATTAACTGTTTTTTGACCTGATTTGCCACTCTCACCCCTGCTACCCCTGGGTCTCTGAGGACATTGAAGGCGGAAATGATCTGCCCCGGCACAATAAAAACAGAGCCCCCTTTCTCTCCTGTGAGCTCTCTCTGCCTCTGAAATACCCGTTTTACCTATCTGCATGGGTTCAATGGCCGGTACATCGGTCTTAACGGTCTCCAGGTTACCTGATGCCGTGGTATGCCTGGGTACTAAGGGTAAAGGAGGCAGGACCCTTCTGGGTCTATCTCTGGGGTGTCTCCTTTCCCTGATTTGATCGTCCATGGCAATGCAGAAATCAACCAAATGATCCAGATGTTCTGGTAATTTTAAGGGAGCCAATTCAAACATAAACGCCTCGTTCAGACCTTCGGTAAAGGCCAGGGTTAAAACGTCGTTCGGCCAGTGTACCTCAGAAGACAAAGTCTTAAACTCAATGGCATAGTCGGAGACCCTCCTATTACCCTGTTTGATGTGAAACAGAGATCTACCCGCATTGGTAGCCCTTCTAGAGGGATCAAAGGTACGCTTTAACTCGGAGGTAAAACCCTCATAGTCATAAATGATGGGTTTCTTGTTCTCCCACAAGGGCGTGGCCCACAATAAAGCTTTTTCGGTCAAGTGATTAATCAGATAGCCTACTTTGGCTTTATCAGACATACAGGACCCTGGATTGTTTTCGAACAAGATCTCGAGTTGGGTCAGAAAGCCCCGGCATAAGTTTGGCGTTCCATCATAACGTACGGGTGCCTTCATACTGAGCCTACAACCCTCGAGAGCGGCCGAACTGACCCTAGGCACTACTGGGTCTGGAGGGCTTGCAGTTCCAGAACTGGATCGGTTTAGCAGGGTTTGCAGGGCAAGAGCAATCTGGTCCATCCTATGGTCCTGCTCTTCTTGTCTGGCTGCAATACGTGTCAACTGATTAGAGAGGTCTGCGGGATCCATTGGCCCTGACGTAATGTCACGGATCCCCCTGATTACTATAGTGGTGGTCCCTGTACGCAGGTCACTCTCTAACCTTCCGATCCTTAGAGTGGTCGGTACGACTAGACAGACTACTAGAAGGGCAGTACAGAACACATACAAGAGAGACGTCACGGATCCCTCTGCTATCTGGCTAGTGGTCCCTATACGCAGGACACTCTCTACCCTTCCGATCCTTAGATTGGTCGGCACGACTAGACAGACACAGAATGATACACAAGAACTAGAATAGTTAACTCCTCCAAGACCCTAACAATACAAGGGGTGGTCTGATGTGTGCTTGGGGTGCCACACAGACTGACCTCAATACCAGAATAGAGGAGTAAAGTCAATACCAGGAGTTATTCACAGAATCGTTGATTTGCCAATGCCAGGGGTCATGCACAGAATCGTTAGTTTGCCAATGCCAAGGGTCATGCACAGAATCGTTAGTTTGCCAATGCCAGGGGTCATACACAGAATCGTTAGTTTGCCAATGCCAAGGGTCATGCACAGAATCGTTAGTTTGCCAATGCCAAGGGTCATGCACAGAATCGTTAGTTTGCCAATGCCAGGGGTCATACACAGAATCGTTAGTTTGCCAATGCCAAAGGTCATACACAGAATAGTCAATAATTTTGTAACAATATACAAGAGCTCTGCGGGAAGTAACTACCACGTCAGGGCACCGGCTTCTCTGAGAGTCTGGGCTTTAAACCCGGCGGGTCCGCGCCAGCCCGCCAGGCCCCGCCCCCCGGCGTCCCCACGTGTGCGGAAGCGACCGCAATATCACTCGGCGCCTGGCCAGCGAGCAGCGAGGAAGCTGCTGCCAGGCGCCGGGGGGGTGCGGGGGCCAACGTGACAGTTAGTTTGCCAATGCCAAGGGTCATACACAGGAGGATTCGTTTGCCAATGCCAAGGGTCATACACAGGAGGATTCGTTTGCCAATGCCAAGGGTCATACACAGGAGGATTAGTTTGCCAATGCCAAGGGTCATACACAGGAGGATTCGTTTGCCAATGCCAAGGGTCATACACAGGAGGATTCGTTTGCCAATGCCAAGGGTCATACACAGGAGGATTCGTTTGCCAATGCCAAGGGTCATACACAGGAGGATTCGTTTGCCAATGCCAAGGGTTATACACAGGAGGTAGCCAAAATCACATAAGAGCTCTGCGGGAGGTGAATACCACGTCAGGGCACCGGTGTATTGGAGAGACTGGGTTTTAAATCCGGCGGGTCCGCGTCATAACGCCAGGCCCCGTCCCTCGGCGTCCCACGTGAGCGCACCCGGAAGCGTTTACATTCGGCGCCTGGCCAGCGAGCAGCGAGGAAGCTGCTGCCAGGCGCCCCATCCCCTGAGCCACCGTGACAAATATTCTTTTTGGACAGCAATGGCTTGCTCCGTTGTGTCCTCCCATGTAATCCATTCTTGTTTAATGTTTTCCTTATTGTAGATGTGTAAACAAAAATGTTAGCATGTGCCAGAGATTTCTGTAAGTCTTTAGCTGACACTCTAGGATTCTTCTTTACCTCATTAAGCATTCTGCGCTGTGCTCTTGCAGTCACCTTTACAGGACGACCACGTCTAGGGAGAGTAGCAACAGTGCTCAACTTTCTCAATTTGTAGACAGTCTGTCTTACCGTGGATACATGAACATCAAGGCTTTTGGAGATACTTTTGTAACCCTTTCCAGCTTCATGCAAGTCAACAATTCTTGATCGTAGGTCTTCTGAGAGCTCTTTTCTGCAAGGCATGGTTCACATCAGGCAGTGCTTCTTGAAACCAGTAAACCCAAAACTGGTGTGTGTTTTTAAAAGGCAGGACAGCTTTCAGCAACACATCCTAAGAATATCACACTGATTGGACTCAAGGTTGGCTCACTCCTGGCTCCAATTAGCTCCTGGAGAAGTCATTAGGCTAGGGGTTCACATACTTTTTCCACCCTGCACTGTGAATGTTTACATGTTCTGTTCAATAAACACATGAAAACATATAATGTTTGTGCTGTATTATTTTAAACAGACTGTGTTTTTCAAATTGTTGTGACTTAGATGAAGATCAGAGCACATTTATGACCAATTCATGCAAAACTCCACGTAATCCCAAAGGGTTCACATACTTTATCTTGCCACTGTATGTTCATTTCGTCCGTATGAAGATTCATCTGAAATTGGGGCAATTTGTCAACGTAGTAGACGTGAATTTGTTCTCGGATAAATTGAGATTCACCTAAACTTTGGGCAATATGTTGATAAGCCTGAAACATTGAAGGGACAACACGAGGAATAAATTGAAAAGCAAATCACGTGGCAATTTTTTTCTCATTCTACATTTTCTTTCCAGATGTGACAGTGCACCCACAAGTACAATATATGGGTTTAATTCTTTAAAATGAAATCAGAGGGAATGGGCTGCTTGGCTTGACTGCTCTGCCAATTAACTCCTCACCCAATGGATAAGGATTTAATTATTCACAGGCACACCTTCTGGCGACTCAATTATTTTAATGAAACTACATTATTTGACCATATCGAACAAGCTGAATCAATGGTATCACCATATTTTATAACAATCGAAGCAGTCAAAATTTTATGAGAATCTGTGAAAATGATGAACTAAATATTTTCCACAACCACGTGTCTATTGAATATAAATGAATAAGTCACAAAGAGGGTGTAACTCTCTGTGTGTAAAGCGGGATCAACGTTTTAGTCCTGTATGGATTTTTCTCAAGTACATATAAACTGAAGATATGAAAAATGTGTTCACATTTGTGAGTTATTATTATTATTATTCTTGAATAAAAGCACCAGCACATTCTGCAGCGCTGTACAATGGGCACAATATAGACAGGGTTACAATACATTGAACAACATTTTGACAAACTAGTACAGGAGAAGATGAGGGCCCTATTCGCGTGGGAATTTACAATCTAGAAGGGTTGTTGGTTGGAAACAGGAGGAGAGGACTGCAAGGTGAGAGTGATGGACTGGTGGGAGCAATGGACTGCAAGGTGAGAGTGATGGACTGGTGGGAGTAATGGACTGGTTGTGTCAGTGAGTCGAGTGGTAGGCTTCTCTAAATAGGAAGGTCTTAAGTGTTTGAGCGTATGAAGGAAGGGAAACTAGAAGAAAGTCTGATAGTACGAGGTAGAGCCTTCCAGAGGATGGGGTCTGCGCATGAGAAATCCTGTAGTCTATCATGAGAAAAGGTGATGCGGGGAGAAGCTAGGCGTAGGTCATTGTTTGACCTTAGGGAGCAGGCTGGGGTGTATTTGATGATTATAGTGAGGACAGGTAGTGGGGATCTGAAGTTGCATACATATTTTATATTTTGAAAGTTTTTTGAACAATTAAAAACAGTATGATATCAAAGTGGATATCAAAATAATATTCCAAATACATTTTATTAGATTAAAGTTAAACAGAGATGGTAATTCCAAATTAGAGAACTAAACTTAATTGGAACACTTAATCAGTGACTAGAAATCCCAACATGAAAAAAAATTATTAAATTTCCATCAAAATCTATCAAGTACGTCAAAATATTCAAATACAACACAATTAAGGATGAAATGTAATTAACAAAAAGAATTGAGTAGCTCAAACCGGGTACAGCATCTAAATACAAATAAGACTGAAGAATAAAAGTGAGCGAAGGAAAATGAGGAAGCCGTGCACTATGATGTAAAATGAAAAGTTACAGTTATGTGAATGGATAAGCAATAATGAATTCTCCATCAGAATGCTAGACCTTTAACGTCAAGGAAATAAGACAGCTCGAGGTTTCACACACCTGCTCTCAGGGATACACTTTAGTTGAACCTTGTACAACAAGTAATATTTAGCTATTAACTCTCTTCTCTCTGGGTCTCCGTTATTTTAATTCATGCCCGGAGGTGGCCTTGCACTTTAATGGTCCAGTTGATGGTTGCTACTAAATGGATAAGGAGTGCATGTCTTGATGCCCTTTCCTTTAGCTTCAGATCAAAGCTGCAATTACAAATTTAAAGTGTGCACTTGGGCAATGCCTTCCACTTCCCAACAGCAGCTACTTACTGACCAGATCAACTAATCAACTGCTATGCAATTATGGCTCAAAACCTGAATCAAAATATTTATTGTGGTGCCCCCCCCCCCGGATAGGAACATAGAAATAGGAACAGCTACCAGCATCCTGGTCGCGTCTCCATATGGGTAGGTCTAAAGTGATATCAGCCCCAGATTGCTATGTATTTCTCACGCTATATTTTTTCTTATAACAAGATAAGCAATTTTCAAAATGTAAGCAGCAAAATTGAGGAAATTAATTAAATTAAAATGTTAAATAATGTTTAAAATACGCACAAGAAAAGAAGAAGGTGGTTAGCGCCCAAATTTGTACCTCCACCAATATCCCTATGCCAAACCAGATCTATAGAGGTTTCCCCCAAACCAGTGTGACAACAGATATAGATATACGTATCTGGTGGCGCGACGATAATCGCTTCTTGGTATTCAGGTGGTTCTCATGATATGTATCGTCCACATGGGTTATGTAAAAAGGAAGCAAAACACAAAATGCATATAATAGTGCAGGGTGTACAAATAGTGATAAGGTATAGCACTGGTATAATTGTTCACTCACAAGTGCAGAGCCCTGACACTGGCTCTGAGTGATAAAGTGCGTCTGGGTCCTTTTACTTCTTAGTGCATCGAAGGAGACCCAAACCCTCCGTGATTGGTGGTTTCTCTCATTTCATTGGGTATGAAAGAAAACACAAGAGACGGAAGAAAGAACTTCTAGTGTAGGTCCGTCAATCAGTATGTGAAGTATTATAAATGGAATATCAACTCACATTGTGTAGAGCTTATGACCAAGCTCTGGGTGATAATGCCAGTGGATTTGTTTCTTGGGTCAAATCCACGAAGACCTCTTAACGAATTTCCAGAACAAAAAAGGGACCAGGTTCTCTTTTTTCTGTAGAAAGAAAAAACCTTTAATTTAAAACATCAAATATAAAATAATAAAAAAAAAGCTCTGTTAAATCGCCAGAATGCGTTTCGCCGCGTGATGCGGCTTCTTCAGCTGGTTTACAGAGTAGTAATCAAATGTGACATATATATAGTCCCCTAATTAGGGTAACAAGGTCCCCTTGTGTTCGGAATCAATTGAGTCTGTCAGCGTGCATTCCACGTACATTCCACAATGTTTAAAATAATCTATTAAAATAATGTATGTAAACTAATTGTGCAAAAATGAATTTGTTTTAACTTCAATGGTCCTAAAAAAATTGGTACAGCATGTCTTGTGAGGCCTCTCAAATGCACGATGAAAAGCATATAGGCTTTATTCACAAAACACTAAAATTGCTTGCAATTTCAGTGCTTTTGGTGTTTCGACCCATTTTGCCGCATTTCGACGATTCCATTGCGCTGAAAATATGGTGACTTCACTATCTAGCAAATGGTCACCGTATTTTACTGAAATTGGAGTCGTGGAAGCAGTGGGCATTGCGTGGAGAATGGCGAAAACCACCCAATTCTGCCGATAACTGCCGAATTGGCATCGGCGAATTCCCCCAAACTGCAAAAAAGAAATAGATGTCTCCGATTAAATCAGTAAAAATGTAGTAAAATGTGTCCAAATAATAAAGTCCTTTAAAAAAATCATAAAAAGGTCTGTAACAAAATAAAAAAGTATTTTCAAAAATAAAAAAAACAATAATGTAGTCTCAAAAGTAGAAAAAAATACAAACAGGTGTTCTAAAAAATAAAGGGCTTTTGCTGAAAATGAAAAGAATTCGTCTGTTTAAACTTGTTGAACTGAAACACCGAAAATCAGGGCATTTCACCACAATATCGGTGCAGTTCGACATTCTGTGACTAGAAGACACGATTGTCTTCCGTGGGGAAATTTTGGTACCGTCGAATGCCGCTGCATTGCGGCAAACTGCGGCAAATTGCACCTTGTTTTGCTGTCAATTGACCAGTATTTGGCGAATTGACAGCTTAGTGAATAGAAGAATTGGCCCCAAAATTCGGGGCCAATTCTGAGGTTACTGAATAACCTCTTATGTTTTTACAGCCTCTTGCCTTTCAGGGTGGTAAGGGATCCTGCTTATACTGCAGTGTAATGATCTGTGGATTTTCTCATTGATAACGAAGACAAATATTTAAAATTAGGCCTGTTCCTGCACCTCTCCATTAAGTGTCCTTGGGCATGACACCAAACGGTACATACTCGCCACCCAGGAAATACTTGAAAACGAGAGAAATCTCAATGTATCCTTCCTAGTAAAATCCTTTCTCAAAAAAAATAAAATTCAGGGCAATAAGGTCATCGTCATCTCCTCAGTGTTATGTAATTATTGTTTTACCTGTCAAATTAATATTTATTTGAATAGTTGCATTAACATTTATTAATGAAGATACATTGAGGGCAATGGTATCTAATATAAAAGGTAAATCAAATATACAAAATAAATTATGTTTTTTTAATGGTAGAGAATGTATCAACTAAAAATAAAGTTTTATTTTCTACTGAATTTTTTCAACTTTTATATAACCACTTTTTTCAATATCTTATCTTTTAAGAGCAGAATACAAACCAATTAGCCCTTTTCATTAAACTTCCTTTCTCTAAATATCTGTCAAAATATACAATGTTTCATACACGGTACTTAATGATAGCGTCAAATGTTAATCACCTTAACTTGCTGTGAAATTATTCCAACTTATTAAGATTCCAATTTATTCTAATCTAAATATATGAAAAACTACTTTTGATGACAGTGAATGGAGTTCTTCACTATACTATCTCCCTTGAACAATTTAAAGCTGTAATTACTTTGCTAATTAGAAAGTCCAGATATTGACTATACAGAGAAAAAAAAGGAGAAAGTCCAGTAATATCAATAGATTAGTTTTTCTGACACATTTTACGTAGTATGATATCTCTTGGAATTCAACGTGAATTGAAAAGGAATATATAGCCACAGAATATTTAAACCTTGCCTCAAAACTCACTTTTTTTTACCAAATATTCACCTTTATACAATGACCTGAAATACTCCATATTGTAACTATAATTACATGGTAATCCTTTGTTAAAGACATCATTTAATATTTTTAGAAGCTGTTATTATCTACTTACAAGTTATTTAATGACTGATACAATGAGAAATTGTTACATCTTGTAAAATGGCACTTATTTATTATGGCACATTCCACAAATATCAAATTTGTCTTTTTCGGGGTTTAATAAAAAGACATGACTTTACAAATGTGCCAGTGGGTTGTAAATCAATAAATATTTTAGGCTCAAAGCTATTAAAGTTTTTTTCATTTAAACAATACAGGCAGGTAAAATACCATTTCTCTCTACAATAAATGAATTGCTAGTTGTCTTTCACAAATAATATTGCTTTTGCACATCCTCGGGTAATTTAGCTATGGTTTCCAATTATTATATTCCTTTTTTTCTGCAGTACCTGGAGTACAGCAGGCTAGGTTGTATATTGTGAAAGAGATCTGCATTCTGGCTGCTGAAGTTCCCATACTCATACCCATATTTGAAATTCTCCAGTACATTATATTGTTGGTTTTGATAATACTATGGCTTGAGGCTTGAGACTTGAGAAAGGTTGTTTGGCTCAGATGTCATTTTAGGTCCAAGTGGTGCAGGTCACAGATCTGACAAAATTCCATCCATCCCTACTGGTTGCTTGAATTTCTGCAGCTGTGGAGCATGCCTCTGCCCACCACTTACTACACTTGGCATTGCCATCCCCCTGTATACCCGCAAAGGTTCTTCCATAAATGGACTCTCTGAACAGAGATTCCTGGACTTTTCCTCTTTTTCATAAGTGGTACAATATTTCAGGGATCTCTAGAATTCTGGGGGTCTACCAGCATTACCTTGAATTGCACTACCAGATAGCCCATCTGCTAAGCTCTTTTCCCTGTATAGTATCTGAAAGAGCCTTATTACACAATTTTCCCCTACAGTTTCTCTGGATGCAGGTGTGTGTTCATTTTTAAGGGACACTGTCATTTCCAAGAGCTGCCCTACATAACCTTCCCTGTTGACCGTTAGATCCAAATTACCACATAAATGAACTCCTATATGTTTGTGCACCATGCTTGCCCCTGTTGCATTTTTTTTATTGCTCCTGATACCTTGGAGTTGACTGGTGTTACTCAACTTTACTCAATAGAATGGCACAATATTTAAAGGATTTTGGGTTCCTTGGGGTCGGGCAGGAATACAATGAACGTTCCACCCACCTCAAAGATGGACCATTTCCTCTCCCCATGACATAAGGGACTCAATTTGACACTATCAGGGTTATTCAGAGAGCGTGAAAAGCAGGAGAATGACTGGAGAATGAAAAATTCTAGGTCAAAATAGCTAAACCAGAAAAATTCTCCCTTTCATCTCACTTTCCAAATCGGCTATTTTGACCTAGAATTTTTCATTCTCCAGTCATTCTCCTGCTTTTCACGCTCCCTGAATAACCCTGCATGTGTCACGGAATGTCTGTGGTTTGGAGGTTCTGAGCCCAAGGTGCAGCAATAAAAAACACAAATGGGACCAGTAATATGGGCAATATGTAGTTTATTGAATAAACAGGACAATGAGCCAATGATAGCTGGGCACTGGATGGGAATAATTACAGGACTGAACACAGAGATAATCAATATAATAGAAAGGATATGGGGCATACAGAGCACAAGGTAACACGATACACTGGGCACGAGGGCAAACATAGCACTGTAGAAGAACAGAGGATACACACAGAGTATTCAGGGTACAGGAGGAGGCACATATGGTACAAGGGCCAAAAGAGAACACAGACTATAGAGGAGTACGGGAAGAACACAGAAACTATTCAGGATAACAAGACTACAGGGGAGTTGACAAAGGAAGACAGCTAACCACACAAGAACAGAACAGGAAAAAGACAGAATGTATAAAGCAACAGTGGTCTAGGTGCATGGAGCAATACTCAATGGATAGTGATTGATGGTAAACAACAGGCAATCCTCAATGGGTAGCAGGGGAGGAACACAGTAGCCAGTAGAGGAGTAGCTGGGGTTTTGGAGGCAGTGGAGGAGTACCTGGGGTGGGACCAGACTTTATACAAAGGTAAGCAGCTTCAGATTGCTTGCAGGACAGTGGATAAACTCACACTCAGTGCAGAAGCCCTGAAGAACAGGCGTGACTTCCTTTACCAGGCAAGCAAGCAGTCTGCTATTTCTATAAAGTTGAAGCTGGTGTGAGGATATGGGTGCCTCTGATAAAAGCACCTAATGCTCCAATTATGGAACCTATTTAAGTGGTTCTATATAGTGTAAGCAGGCAAGTATTTTTAGCAGAATATGTGTCCTGTAGTTTTTTTTAATTTTTTTTTATTGTTGAGATACTGCCAAAGAATACGGTGGTGGAGGAGCAAAGCAGCAAATTTTGCACTAATCTTGATAAAGAAGGAGAAAAGTGGCCCCAAGAATTTCACTATGGAGGTTATTCAGAGAGAGCAGATCTGGCCCCAAAATGGCCCCTTACAGGGAATTTCCCAGTACGGTGAAATTTCATGACCATTCAGCTATTCAAAAAGCTGTCAGTTCACCAAATTTTATCGAATTGCCAGCACCATACGGTGCTGTTCTACAGCAGTGAAAGTCCCCATAGAGAAGCAATGGTTAACCTATTCAGAGAACACCAAACAGCAGTGACATGTCAGTGGAATGCCCTGATGTTCGGTGGCTTCATTCGGTAGGTTTAGTCTGGCAAATCCCATATTTTTCAATGTTAAAAATATCCCTTTTTTATTCAATATCTATTAAATCATTTATTCTTTAAATCTGCATTTTTCTTTATCTATTTTTTAGAATTTTTTGCCAGTTTTTGGGATTTTTCCAGCAACATTTTTTTCAGCTTTTTTTTAAATAGTGTTTTTATTTTTTCTGTAACAGACCTTTTTATTATTATTATTAGAAACCTATATGTTAATTCCAGACATTTTCGTCCAGTAGGTTTTTGCAAACAGCAGTTCAAATTTGACACTTTCAATAAAATAAAAAAATCTTACCCATCCGGGTATTTTTCTGAGGCTGGTCGGCGCTGTGTTCGGGCGGCTCGTCAGGTGAGTTTGGTGACTATCCAGCTGGTTGGCAACAACTGTCCGGCAGGTTGTGGGTTGGCGGCGTTTGGTCACCGATTCCCTGCATGTTGGGACCCTTTGGTGAAAGCTGAATTCATCACAGGGTCAGCAATTCGGACTCGCCAAAGTCCGGCGAATCAGAGAGCACCACAATGTCAGAGACATTGTGGTGCTCTCTGAATAACCATTTATGTATGTGCCTGAGCATGTGTTTATTTTTTCTGTTGATATATTATTATTATTATTACTACATTCATGTGAATTAATTACTCACTAGCTAAAGTCTGTTAGTGAGCACGACTAAATCAATTTTGTTTTACTCGTGTCATATATATTTGTTCTCTTATTATCTTTTTTTCTGTATTGCAGCAATCAGAATGCCAATAACTTTTCATTGTGTGAATTAAAAAAATTGTAATAACGTTTTCCCAAAGATAACTCTCTATATAAAGACCTAATAGTTGAATGTTGCAAACAAATAAATAACAAGACTTTATGTGCTGACATATTTCCACAAGATGCAGATGCAGTTATCAGCAATTTCAAACTGTTTGGCTCCAACGTAATAGTTTAATAGTTGTGGTAATAAGACCATCTGGTTTGAAATCTGATAATCATAATAACATGATTGAATTACATGTTGCTTTCAAGCCAGATTAACAGACAATAATAACTGTAAGAAACATTTACAAGTGCACCTCACAAAGCAATGGAATAAGTGACATTCAGTACAGTTATGGATGTAAAGGGAATCGAATTGCAAATTAGAACATTTTATGTACTCAAGTTAACATGTAACTATGTAGGTGCCTGCGGTTCAAGCAATTTTTGGCTTCTGGGTGGTAAATAAAATTTTTGGAATAACCTCAAATATATATTTCCGCATGAATGTTGCTGTTATTTGAAACTTACAATGCTTTTTTGAACAGCACCTAAACTACATAAATTACAAACTCCCCATCTATGTGTCAGGACAAAATCAAATGGCACGCTGACCACAGTCACTGCTCTCAAATATCTAGATATGTGGTTAGACCCAAATCTATCCTTTGGCCCTCTCATTGAAAAACTTTCATCTAAACTCTACCCCAAACTAGGGGCCCTGTTCAGAAACAAAACCTGCCTGAGCCCCGCAGTAAGAAAGCAGATTGTACAACAAATGCTTTTGCCGGCTATTGAATACGGAGATGTAGTGCATGCAGCTGCCCCGCAAACACACCTTCATAAACTTACTACATTGAATAACTTTGTGCTACAATGTAACTACATGACCCACCATTGTGACATGTTAAAAGAGCTAAACTGGCCATCGCTGGAATCTAGACGCACCCTTCACCTTTCCAACCTGGTGTTTAAGAGCTTTTCTGGGAAACTACCACCCTACCTGAATAGACTGCTTCCCCGAGCAGTTCAATCCTCCTCCTATAACCTCCGATCCAGGACCTGCACCTTACTTGCAGTACCACAATACAAAAAGAAAGTGAATCCTCATTTTTCTACAGAGCACCACAATTATGGAATAAACTCCCAGACCCCATTAAATCTTCCCCAGTGTAAAGTCACTTAAGAGATCTCTCTTTTTTTTTTTTTCTTATGTAACAAATGTCAGCATAGTTACAGACAATGAAATTTGAGGGCCGCACTAGACCACCCAAGGTAATCAACAGTAACTCAGCCAAAGGAAAATAATAAAAGCAGAAAAATAAGAGTCAGCTAATAACAATATATCTCATTGGGGGGGAATAAAAAAGGTGAGGGGGACAGCAAGAGTCCGCAGATACAGTGCAAGAAAAATAAAAATCAGCTTTTACTCTGCAAAAATCAGGAAAAAATAAAATCGGGGGGGGGGGGAACAACACGGCAGATAGGGTAGCGCAGTTTTCTCAGCCTGTGTCTCTGAACAAAAGAGGTGCCATAACACCCATCATAACATGGGGGAGGTATTGCAGGCCTCGCACAGGCCCCGTTTTCTCCTCGAGTGTGCCTGCTCTATAAGGTGAATGTAGGGGAGACAAGAGCATGCGGCGGGCAGCTCCAGCTAAAATGGTTCCTCTCTGAAGGGTACGCCGTACCGGTAGTTTCCACGGTGGAGCTATCCCGGCCGAGATCATGCCGCTTGACCAAGTTGCACTCCGCAGCTTCCCAAAGGGACGATCTCCATCACCCAGCAACTCCTCTGCTCCAGCCTGCAGCAGTGGTGACGCAGGAGGCACCTCAGGGACCTCAACTCCTGTTGTCTCCTCTACTCGTTCAGCAGGCATCTGCTCACTTCCCTTCCCCGGGGCTGTAGTCATCTTGTCAGGGCGTAAGACCACTCGCAGCACAGCGACCAGACCTCCATCGACACAGCAGCTCCCGTCCACATCCTGCGGTTCTCCCTCCTCCATTGCATAAAGGTCATCCATGCGGCCGGCAGGGTATGCATCCCCTGACGCCGCTTCAGCTAAGGCCTCCGTCCTCCGGTCCACCCCCAGCGCAGACATCAGTCGGCGCCAAGTACCTCGTGTAATCTGGGTCTCATCATCTCCCGGCAACTGCTCCAGGCATGCCTCCAGATCGTCCAGCACATCCCCCAGGCTCCTGGTGGAGGGTGAGCAAGTCAGCTGCCACCAGTCCATGCCCTCCTCCACCTTCCCCGTTTTGGGGGCATCCGCTGCAGCCGAAGGATGGGGGCCCTCCATCCACGCGGCGCACAGCATCCAACAGCCTGGGTAATCCAGCCAAACGAGGAGCAGGCCACAATTTAGGCCTCAAAATGGCCACCGACAGGCCGCACCAGGCAGGGAACGAAGGCCTATCTCTCTGCTCAGCTCCAGAGGGGGGGCCAAAACGAGCTCCGGAGCCTGCCACCCGATGGCCGGCCTCCCAGGGGCACTCAAATGTGGGAATCCACTGGAAAATCCAGGCAGAAATCCCCATTCTCTGCAGGATCTGGCGGAGCACACTCAAAGCACGTCTGCTCCCCTGCTCAGAGATCTCTATTAACATACCTCAATACAGAATGCACCTATAAACATGTAGCATATTTCCTACATATTTATTTTCTGTGTTAAGCTGTATATTTTTGTGTTTTTAATATCTTGCATTTTATTACTTTGTATTTCTGTAACAATTCAATGTTCTTGAACCCAGGACATACTTGAAAATGAGAGAAATCTCAATGTATCCTTCCTATACTTTATAAATATTCCTGTATACTTTATAAATAAATAAATAAATAGCAATTTCTGTTTACAATACAAATCCCTCTTGATGCTTCATGAGGAACAGAATACGCAAACTACAGTATCTGCTGCATCTCCGGACATATCTTTGTTAGTAGTATAAAATGGGTTATCTCCAAGAATACATATTACTTGTTTAATTAAAACAATTTGCAAGTTATTTAAAAAGCGCCAGCGTTTGTCGGTTATGCAAACAGTGGCGCAAATTGGCATTGTTGCAACGGTGACAAATGTTTATGCTTCACAAAAGAAAAACTCAAACAGGCACATGAGAAGCTTCACAGCTTGTTTGTTGCCATTGCAAAAATGGCAGTTTTGACTTTTTTTTCATCATCAAAAGACTGTTTGCTGAATAGCCCTCGTTTGATTCTATCAAAAATAAATGCCATTTTTTTAATAAGCTTTAAGAAGCATTGCAAGGCAACCAGGGCTTGATTCTATAGAGAACGTGTGTGAATGCTGTTTTACCTCCCAATGGTGTTCCCATTTTACTCTTTACTTGGAATTGCCTTTGAAGAACTGTGGTTACAGGGGAAAGGGAAAGTGTAAGATTGAGAAAGCAAAGGGCATAAAAACACACCAGGGGAGAGAAATGAGAAGGCAAGATAGGAGATCACAACAGACCAGTTTACTATAGTGGCTACTGCAGCTGCCGCTTCAGATAAGTGCCCCATAGTAATCTAAAAAATAAGATCAATTTTGGCACAAAATGCTTTTAGCTTAGAAAACAAGCAGCACAATTGACCGTAGAGGTATGGCAGGTCAGTAACACTGGTAAGCATGTGTATATAAGACAAAAAGTCAAAAAGTAGTTAGAGAAATCAGGCAATGGCAAACCTAAACCATACACCGGAAATTAAAGTATGTCATATAGAAAAAGTTAAAAGTAATCCATCCAATTTCTGAATATGCTTTTTTTGTTCATATATTGTCTTGGACAATACGTTATTGTGTAATCATCGAAAACCTAAATGAGAAGCTCAGCAATGTATTGCTCAGCAATTCTTAACTTTTTTCCCATACACCCTTATATATGGCAGTACATGAAGGTTTTTGCCTGATTTAAAAGAAAACAGCAATATAGAAAATATCAACATTGAACCCCAATGGCTTGAGTGCAGCCATTCTGGTTTTGTTTGTTGTTTGTAGTTTGTTACATTTGGAGGATTCTCCACCCCCGTCCCCTTTGTTTTTTTTTTCTCCTATCATAGTTACCTGATTGCAACCTCTATTTAAACTTTGAGCATCAGAAAGCCGCAGGATACACGTCCCAAACAAGTGGGTTAATCCTGTAAGAGCAGCAATTGGGTTAAAAAGGATAAGACCTGCCGTAATTGGGGTACATTGACATTGTGGCAGAGTTATGCAATGTATAACCATATTTTGTAACCAAATCCCCATCATTTATTCCTATGTTAGATTTTTTAACATCTTAAACTATATTAAAATGATCTGCTCTCTATTTTCTATCAAAAATAGAACGAAAAAACGTTCTGAGTAATCGGCGCTATCTCTTATAATGAACTGGTAATCTATAATGCTGCTCACCTATTGGGTGTACCTGTCACTTTAACAGATTATCAAACAGAAAAATACAAATGAATGTATTTAAGGGAGTGCAGTACATATATTGATGGAAATAGTAAACAAGGATTAACTTAGCTTTAAATTAATCAGCATAGGGTTGGACCTTCTTATTCGGAAATCTGATCATATAATACCATCACCCTATATGAAAAGAAAAATAAATTGCGTAGTACAGTATGACAATTTATAACACACTAAGTAGTGAAAATGGTCGCACTCACAAAGGTGGAGCCCCCAATGGCTCGTATCAATTGGCCTTTAGGTCTCTTATAGGAAGGGGACCTCGCCCATGCAAGATGTCTTGAAGTTTTCTTAGGATAGAGGATATCCAAAGGTGGAGTCCCCAATGGCTCGTATCGATTGGCCTTTAGATCTCTTGTGAAGGGGGAACTTCGCCCATGTATAAAATCTCTAAATTTTCTTTGGATGGTAGGATGTACCTCAAATGTAAAAGATAACGCTATAGTGCATTATCATAGATACACAGATAAAAGTATACTGTAGTAAAAAACTCACGTGATTCAGAGCCTTCCGATATGATGGCTCTGTATAAAAGACATATGGACCTCTATTTGGTCAGAGGGGGTCCTTCCTCCAGGATAGAGATGGATAAACTTCCAATAAATAGAAGAAAAATAGGCATAAAAATAAAAGAAAATTTAATAAGTATAAAATCCGATGGGAACAAAATCCCATCGACTGAGGAGGCTTGCGGTAATCGACTGAGGAGGCTTGCAGGACGCAAGCGAAACGCGTTTCGGACTTATTTCTTTTCGTATTTATTTTAAATTTCTTTGTTTTTTCTGTATATTTTCGGATTTTGTTCCCATCGGATTTTATACTTATTAAATTTTCTTTTATTTTTATGCCTATTTTTCTTCTATTTATTGGAAGTTTATCCATCTCTATCCTGGAGGAAGGACCCCCTCTGACCAAATAGAGGTCCATATGTCTTTTATACAGAGCCATCATATCGGAAGGCTCTGAATCACGTGAGTTTTTTACTACAGTATACTTTTATCTGTGTATCTATGATAATGCACTATAGCGTTATCTTTTACATTTGAGGTACATCCTACCATCCAAAGAAAATTTAGAGATTTTATACATGGGCGAAGTTCCCCCTTCACAAGAGATCTAAAGGCCAATCGATACGAGCCATTGGGGACTCCACCTTTGGATATCCTCTATCCTAAGAAAACTTCAAGACATCTTGCATGGGCGAGGTCCCCCTCCTATAAGAGACCTAAAGGCCAATTGATACGAGCCATTGGGGGCTCCACCTTTGTGAGTGCGACCATTTTCACTACTTAGTGTGTTATAAATTGTCATACTGTACTACGCAATTTATTTTTCTTTTCATATAGGGTGATGGTATTATATGATCAGATTTCCGAATAAAAAGGTCCAACCCTATGCTGATTAATTTAAAGCTAAGTTAATCCTTGTTTACTATTTCCATCAATATATGTACTGCGCTCCCTTAAATACATTCATTTGTATTTTTCTCTATTTTCTATGTTGTAACTCTTGATCTCAAAATCACCCTTATGAAAAATGCATGTTCAGATTGAGTGCTGACAATTTGCTTTAATATATTGGATGACCACAACCATAAGGGGTACAAAAAAGTGATAGATTCAAGAATTGTAAAACAATGCATGCATGTATAACTGTTACATCCTTGGCCCCCGCAGCGCTTCCTGGGGGGTCAGGGCACCCGGTGGCATCACTGGCTGGCCAGTTGCCAGTACTTAGAGCTGGCAGAACGGCATCTGACGAGGCGGGCTTGGCAATATTGCAAGGAGCCATCAGCCTTTAAAAGAGGGTGAGTGGAGCTGCTCCTTGGACTGTCGTGGGAGTAATTTGGAGTGGAGTCCTAGTTCCAGCATCGCTTGCGATCTAGTTATCTTGTTATCTGTCTAGTATCGAGTATCTTTCTGGTTTAGTTCTGAGTACTTCTAGTTTTAGTTCTGAGTATTTCTTGTTCCTTTTTGTTTCATGTCTGTTGTTTCATGTCTGTCTGGTTTTGAAGCCTATTCTCTAGGCATCCTGTTCTGTGTTTATGTACTTTCTAGATGTAAGTCCTGTCCAGTCTGTTGCTGAATTCATCTACTGTCTTGTATCTTGTTGAGTATCTGTTTCCTTGGTCGCTATACAGAAGCCTATTGCTGATAGCGATTGGATTCCAATATTGTTGAATGGATTAGGCAGTGGCTGAGTGACAGGCAACAGAGGGTTGTGGTAAATGGAGTTTATTCGGCGCAAGGTCTTGTTACCAGTGGGGTACCTCAGGGGTCAGTACTTGGACCCATTCTCTTTAATATTTTTATTAGTGATATTGCAGAAGGTATTAACCCTTTAACACCGCAGGACGTTCCATGACGTCCTGGCGGCGGGCGGGCTTTGAAGACGCGAGGCGTACAGGTACGCCCCGCTGTCTTCAATGGGGCCGCCTCGGCCCCTCCCCGAAGCCTGCGCGCGCTGACTCGCGGTGCGCGTCATTGGCTGCACAGGGACGGCCTGAAAAAAAGCCGTCCCCTGCAGCCAATGACGCGCACTGCACGCCGGCTGCGGGGAGGGCCCGAAATTAGTGCTGCGCGACAGCACCTGTCGGCGAGGCATACCTGTACGCCTCGCCGGCAAATTTAAACACCTTAAGGGCGCCACCCCAGCGTCCTTAAGGGGTTAATGGAAAAGTATGTCTTTTTGCGGATGACACAAAGATTTACAACAGGGTTGACGTTCCTGGAGGGATCAGCCAAATGACAAATGATTTAGGTAAACTAAAAAAATGGTCGGAGCTGTGGCAATTGAGTTTTAATGTGGATAAGTGCAAGATAATGCACCTGGGGCGTAAAAACCCAAGGGCTGAATATAGAATATTTGATACAGTCCTAACCTCAACATCTGAGGAAAGGGATTTAGGGGTTATTATTTCAGAGGATCTAAGGGTAAGTAGTCAATGTAATAGAGCAGCAGGAAATGCTAGCAGAATGCTTGGTTGTGTAGGGAGAGGTATTAGCAGTAGGAAAAGGGAAGTGCTCATGCCACTGTACAGAGCACTGGTGAGACCTCACTTGGAGTACTGTGTGCAGTACTGGAGACCGTATCTCAAGAAGGATATAGACATCTTAGAGAGAGTTCAGAGAAGGGCTACTAAAATGGGGTACGGCTTGAAGGAGAAAAGTTACCAGGAAAGGCTTAATGATCTTAACATGTACAGCTTGGAAAAAGACGAGACAGAGGAGATATGATAGAAACATTTAAATACGTAAAGGGAATCCACAAGGTAGAGGAAGGGAGTATATTTAAAAGGAAACAAAGTAGCAAAACAAGAGGACATAGTCTTAGATTAGAGAAGCAAAGGTTTAAAAGTAACATCAGGAAGCATTATTTTACTGAGAGGGTGGTGGATACATGGAACAGCCTTCCAGTAGAAGTGGTAGAGGCCAAAACAGTAATTGAATTTAAGCAAGCATGGGATAGGCATAAGGCTATCCTAAACAAAAGATAAATCCAGGTAAAGTATCCATGTAATTGGGCAGACTAGATGGGCCGAAAGGTTCTTATCTGCCGACATTTTTCTATGTTTCTATGTCTCTATTGAACTTAGTGTTCCCCCTCTGTATAGCTGAGTCATACAATAGCGGAATCATACAGTATCCAATCTCTGATTGAAGGCCTTCCCTGCAGGCTATTGAACTAGTTAGTTCCCACTCTGTATGTCTCAAAAGTAAGTCTTGCATCTGTTTTCTGTGCTTTGGTTCTGACAATCATTGAGATTCAGCAATCTTGTTCATGTTGTTTTTGCATCACATTATGTCTATGTGTCAGGACACAGATAGTTAATGTATTTACACCCAGTGACCTCCTGGTCACAAAGCCATTTGGAGCTGAGGTGGTAATTAGGTTTCTTGTAGTACCTCCCTGGTGTGAGAATCAAGGTATTACAGCCTTTCTTGCTGTCTGTGTTTTCAGTATCTGTATAATTCTAGGTATTGTGTGACTGCCCTGCAGGCCGCACAACTCGTCAACCATTGATATCCAGCAATCTTGTTCACGTTTGTTCATGTATCACGTTATGTCTATGTATCTGTGCACAGATAGTTAATGTGTTTTCACCCGGCGACCTCCTGGCCACGAAGCCATGTGGCGCTGAGGTGGTAGTTAGGTTTCTTGTAGTACCTCCCTACTGTGGGAATCTAGGTATTACAGCCTTTCCTGCTGTCTGTGTTAATGAATCTGTCCTAAAGAATCCAAATAAACGCTACTCCAGGGTAGCGCCGTTAGTGCACCGTTACAATAACATTACAACATTGTTATAAAGGTGATTTCATTTTTCAGATGGATGTAAAGATATACAGTTGTGTTCAAAATTATTCAACCCCCACTGAAATTGAGTGTTTTGGCCAGTTTGACATTGATTTTGATCATTCAGTCATCTTGCTTACAATTAAATCAAAGAGGCACGTGTAGGTCAGACAAATATAACATAACATTTATAATGAAATAACCACAAATGTATTTTCTGTGCTCACATCATTATCAGTTTTATTCAACCCCAAGTGACATTCAATCTTAGTACTTAGTACAACATCCTTTTACACTTATAACAGCTTTTAAATGTGAAGCATAGCTTGACACAAGTGTCTTGCAGCGATCTACGGGTATCTTCGTCCATTCGTCATGGGCAAAAGCCTCCAGTTCAGTCACATTCTTAGGCTTGCGCACTACAACTGCTTTCTTTAAGTCCCACCAGAGGTTCTCAATCGGATTTAAGTCAGGTGACTGCGATGGCCACTCCAAAATGTTCCAGCCTTTAATCTGCAACCATGCTCTAGTGGACTTGGAGGTATTCTTGGGATCATTGTCCTGTTGAATGGTCCAACGTCTCCCAAGCCTCAGGTTTGTGACGGACTGCATCACATTGTCATCCAATATCTCCTGGTACTGAAGAGAATTCATGGTACCTTGAACACGTTGAAGCTTCCCTGTACCTGCAGAAGCAAAACAGCCCCAAAGCATGATTGACCCCCCGCCATGCTTCACAGTAGGCAAGGTGTTCTTTTCTTCATAGGCCTTGTTCTTCCTCCTCCAAACATAGCATTGATCCATGGGCCCAAATAGTTCTAATTTTGTTTCATCAGTCCACAGAACACTATCCCAAAACTTCTGTGGTTTGTCCACATGACTTTTGGCATACTGCAGTCGACTCTTCTTTTTCTTTGGAGACAGCAAGGGGGTGCGCCTGGGAGTTCTGGCATGGAGGCCTTCATTACGCAGTGTGCGCCGTGTTGTCTGAGCTGAAACTTCAGTACCCACATCTGACAAATCTTTTCTCCGTTCCTCAGCAGTCACACGGGGACTTTTCGCCACTCTACGCTTCAGGTAGCGCACAGCAGTCGAAGTCAGCATCTTCTTTCTGCCACAACCAGGTAGCGTTTCAACAGTGCCCTTTGCCTTGAATTTGCAAATGATGCTTCCTATGGTCTCTCTTGGTATGTTTAACATCTTTGCAACCTTCTTATAGCCATTGCCCTTCCTGTGAAGCGTAATCACCTCTTCTCTTGTCTTCCTGGACCATTCTTTTGACTTCACCATGTTTGTAACCACACCAGTAAATGTCTAGAAGGAGCTGAGTATCACAGTCATTTTAAAGCTGCCTAATTGGTGCTTATTATGCTTTATTGCTGCTCCGTGAACATCCACAGGTGTTTTCAATACCTGATTGAAAACACTTGAATGAACCTCTGTTCTTCAGAGTGGTAGTCTTTAAGGGGTTGAATAATTGTGTCAATGAAGAATTCACAAAAGAAACATTTACTACTGTATTACAAAACCAATTGATGTCATTTTAGTTGCATATGGTTCTTTAAAAAGTACTTGTAGGATTTCATTCTGAATACAATTACAAATGTACACTAAATTCCCTAAAACCCTTTACAGCATTGGGGGTTGAATAATTTTGAACACAACTGTATACAGGGCCGGTGCAAGCATTTTTGTCTACTCAGGCGAAGGTGCGTTTTGGTGCCCCCCCCATGCCATGCCAATCAGCATTGAGATGCATAATAATCTCTAAAACATAACAAGAAAATAAGTTGTCATTTGCACTCGCCCCTGTAGCTCCATGGGAAACAAAACAGAGGTTTTGGTTTACTTGAATGGTCATTAAAGTGTAAGCTCACCGGCCACATCACGACACCTCTGGTCAGGCGAGTCCTACCTAATGAAACCAAAAGCTGCTTTCTAAGCAACCACATGTCCTCGTGCGGCTTCTCAGCCATGAGAGAGACTGGTGGGTTTTATTTATAACCTCACCAGGAACAATTCAGGTTTATAAGATACGTCTACCGTATTGATGTACTTATACACAGTGCAAATTACAGAGCTCACTTCAATAAACCTTCCAGTAATGTGCAGTGTATGAGCATATCACAGGGCTCCACAGCAATAAAAACTCATGAATGTACCGATAACCGTTTATTCAAACCCCCTGCATATCATTTTACAGCCCCCAGACCCCATTATATCAATTTATAGCCCCCAGCATATCAATTTACAGCCCCCAGACCCAGTTATATCACTTTACAGCCCCAGATCCAGTATATCAATTTAAAGCCCCCCGTATATCAATTTACAGCCCCCAAACCCCAGCATATCAATTTACAGCCCCCCAGTATTTCAATTTATAGCCCCCAGATTCAGTATATCAATTTACAGCTCCCCATATATATCACTTTACAGCCCCCCACATATATCACTTTACAGCCCCAGATCCAGTATATCAATTTAAAGCCCCCCCGTATATCAATTTACAGCCCCCAGACCCAGTAGATCAATTTACAGCCCCCCCAGTATATCAATTTACAGGCCCAAGACCCAGTATATCACTTTACAGCCCACCCAGTATATCACTTCAAAGTCCCAGGCCCAGTACTTTAATTTACAGCCCACCCCCACATATATCAATTTAAAGCCCCCCGTTTATCAATTTACAGCCCCCAGACCCAGTAGATCAATTTACAGCCCCCCCCAGTATATCAATTTACAGGCCCAAGACCCAGTATATTCATTCACAGCCCCCCCTTAGTATATCACTTTACAGCCCCAGCCAGCTGCTCATATGGGTATATTTGCTGCCCCCAGCTGCTCATATGGGTATATTTGCTGCCCCCAGCTGCTCATATGGGTATATTTGCGGCCCCCAGCTGCTCATATGGGTATATTTGCGGCCCCCAGCTGCTCATATGGGTATATTTGCTGCCCCCAGCTGCTCATATGGGTATATTGCTGCCCCCAGCTGCTCATATGGGTATATTTGCTGCCCCCAGCTGCTCATATGGGTATATTTGCGGCCCCCAGCTGCTCATATGGGTATATTTGCGGCCCCCAGCTGCTCATATGGGTATATTTGCGGCCCCCAGCTGCTCATATGGGTATATTTGCAGCCCCCAGCTCATGTGTATTTGGTATAAATTTTCCCCCAGCGAGTCTCTTACCTCTCTGCTCTGCTGACTGTGTCTGTGACAGTGTGCACAGCACTGCTCAGCTCACTGGCTGCTGGCCTGCTGCCTGCTGACTTCTGCTGCCTCAGCCTGCCAGGCCCCCCCGTCGCCCGCTGGCGTTCTAGTTCTACTCAGTCCACTCTCAGGCAGTCAGGGACTAGGAGTGAGACGAGAGACCAGACCAGGGACAGTCAGGGACCAGGTAGTAGGTTTTTTAGTAGAACAGACTAGAAGCAAGTTAAGCAACTTGCATTTAACCACAAGTTTAGTTTAGGCTTAGCTTAAGCTACGCACCGTCGCTCTGCGTTCGACTCGTGTGACACGTGACGTCACGTCTCGAGGCGACTGGTGCGAGCGGCCGCTGGCGCTGGGCATGTGATGCACACGTGCACGCACCTTTCCCGCTCACCTGTGATTGGATTCGGGAAGCAAGGGAACCACGTGGTGCTTGTTGTCCCCTCCCTCTTGTCCCATCCCAGGCGAGCGAGCGGCCAATCGCCATGCTCAGACAGAGCCTCAGCCTAGGCTGCGCCTGCTGTCCCATTCTTTTCCTCGGCTCGGTCATCCGATAGATTCCGCCCCGGGCCAGCGCCCCTCACACTGGCAGGACGCCAGACAGTAAGGCGGCCGCCTGTGCCGCCTTACGTTAGCGCCGGCCCTGACTGTATATCTAATGCCAATCCACATTGGGTTAGCAAGTGGGAAAAACTGGGGAGAAAAAAGGAAAAGAAAAAAGGAAAGAAAAAAAAACTCCCTGAAGCAGCTCCAGTAACCTCATCTCAAAGCCAACACGTCCAAAGACCATTCGTCATCCACATCTCAATTGTTTCATTGAGAATGAAGGAAGATGACAAATTAGGATCCGGGGAATGATTGGTAGATATAAATCTTTGTTTGTTTTTTTGTTGTTTGTTACATTTGGAGGACTCTCCACCCCCGTCCCCTTTGGTTTTTTTCTCCTATCATAGTTGCCTGATTGCAACCTCTATTTAAACTTTGAGCAGCAGAAAGCCGCAGGATACACGTCCCAAACAAGTGGGTTAATCCTTTAAAAGCAGCAATTGGGTTAGGAAGGATAAGACCTGCCGTGATTGGGGTACATTGACATTGTGGCAGACTTATGCAATGTATAACCATATTTTGTAACCAAATCCCCATCATTTATTCCTATGTTAGATTTTTTTAACATCTTAAACTATATTAAAATGATCTGCTCTCTATTTTCTATGTTGTAACTCTTGATCTCAAAATCAGCCTTATGAAAAATGCATGTTCAGATTGAGTGCTGCCAATTTTTTTTAATATATTGGATGACCACAACCATAAGGGGTACAAAAAAGTGATAGATTCAAGAATTGTAAAACAATGCATGCATGTATAACATTACAACATTGTTATGAAGGCGAATTCAGTATTCAGATGGATGTAAAGATATATATTTAATGCCAATCCACATTGGGTTAGTAAGTGGGAAAAACTGGGGAGAAAAAACCCTCCCTGAAGCAGCTCCAGTAACCTCATCCCAAAGCCAACACATCCAAAGACCATTCATCATCCACATCTCAATTGTTTCTTTGAGAATGAAGGAAGATGACAAATTAGGATCCGGGGAACGATTGGTAGATATAAATCTTTGCCAATAGAACAAGTATCTAAACTTGTTTGAAGATTATCCTCTGAGAATGAAATATGATCTTGATGTTGTCTGATATCCTGCTCTTTGTCAATCTAAACCCACTGGGAGGGCAATATTGATGACTTCCAGTGCAAGGTAATCAAACTCCTCAAACCTAACATGAGGTGGCTTGCTATAGATATTTTGAAATGCTTCACAGAAAGAGGAACTTGCAGTAAAAGGCATGTTTATGGATGAATTACAAGTTCAGTCACATCCTGTAAAGCATTATGTGCCTAGAGCCAAAAGGTCTGGAGTAAACAAGATGTGCAGATAGATGGTCTATGTAAATTCATGGTAGTGCCTTTGGAAGCTCAACTTTACCTGGCTATTGCCCTTTCTCAGTTACTCGTACACCATCTCAATCCTTGCCCAAGAGATGTTAGGCTTTCCTTTAGTCTCTTAACTATTAGTTAAGTAACAACTACAAGTTAAAATACAAACCGGCCTTAGGTGGCATCAATCCCTCTTGTACCATATTTGTTTATTCACCAATTTCAGGAACATGACGCGCCCCTGCACAGAGAGGGAAAATTTAGGACTTTGATCTATCAATAGTCTGTAGGACTGCTAACAATGAAGAATCTTTATATTACACCAAGTGCAATGAGTAAAAGTTACTTTTGCTATTTCGTTGTACTTTTAAGGACTTCATTGCAGTATAGTTAAAAAGCCTTTTGCTGTGAATATCCTCATATCTATTTACTAACAAAAATGTGTATTTTTTTTCTTCAAACCTAAAATGCTAATAAAATCCACTGTGTTTCTAAACAGATGACTAGGCACAATTGTGCTATACAAAAAGTATTAATACTTGAGCGGAGCAGTACATGTTTCCCACTTATGAATGCGTATAGTTACACAGAAATTTCTTCTGTTTGTGTTATTTTTGTTAGCAAGATTTTCATGGTAAAGTACAGTTTTTACTTCATTGTTATTAGACCCTGTGCAAAATATCTCATAGAATTTGAAAAATAAAATAAAAACAAAAATCCACAATACAGTAATTATAAAAGCTGAGCGGAATCAAAGAAGCTAATTGCAAGAAGAAATTATAATCAGAATGCATTGACTACTGAGTATGACTTAGGAGTGATAAAAATAGTAGAACCCTAGAGAAAAGAACAGTTTATACTAAATCATAAGAGCAAGAACAGTACAGGTGGTGGTGGGAGTTTGGAGGAGATTAAAAGGTATCAGGAAGTTGCTAAAAAGTAAATTAAATCATCAAATCACTATCTACATTTTTCATGTGAATTTAAAAAATATAAAACGTTTTCTTCTAGCATGAGATAATATGCAAAATAAATAAAACATGGTTCAATCTGTATCATTTTAAAACTGGGGAACACTCAATTTTTGCCCAGAATACTTTGCATTCGCCAGAGACTGGATTCAACAAGATTAATAGGTATTGTAGTCCACGGTTCAACTAGATATGTTGAAATAAGGGCCCTAATTAACGATTCCAGGGAGAACTATATCAGAGAATGGAGACATGATATAGCACACTCCCAGAAACTCACCATTTACCAATCTTTACAGAGGGAATACAAACTGGCCCCATACCTGGAGGTACTACAAGACCCCAAGGACAGACAGATCCTGAGTCGGTACAGACTGAGCGCCCACAACCTGGAAATTGAATCAGGGTGGCATAGACAGACCTACAAGCCCAGGGAGAATAGACTGTGCCAGCATTGTGACCAGGGGGCCCTGGAAGATGAGGTCCACTTCCTCCTACAGTGCCCCAAGTACTCAGGACTGAGGGAAACTCACTTCCAGAGACTCTCCGCTCTCATCCCGGACTTCACCTCTATAGAAGAGACAAGGAAACTCCACATAATACTGGGAGAAGAGGAGCCGGCGGTGAAAATATCTGCCCAATACGTCACAGAATGTCACAAACTGAGAGGAACATGAGAGATCCCCAACACAGATTCGCCCCCATCCCATTTCACATTATCCCTTACCCCTGATAATGTCCATGGACTTGCCCATTCCCCCCATATATATGTCCCACTACCCCCCCTCCTCCCCATATGCTTTGGCAATGCTAAAATGTATTTGGTCCTGCCAATAAAGCCTATTTTGTTTTTGATTTGATTTGATTTGGTATGTTCTCTGATTCTTTGTGTGTGTGTAGTGCAAGATTAATATGTGACTATAGAAGAAATATATAATATATAAAAATAAAAAGCATCTTTGTGGAATGAACATGAGAGGCCATGTATTTTGTGACACGGTGATATCTTCACGATGTCTTGATCCTGTCATCTACGTGTTGAAATGGAATTTGAGACTAATTGTACCAGGCTTTTACAGTACAGTGTTTCTTTTCCTGTACTAACTTTGTCTTGATTTTCCAATCTTTAGCAGCAGAACCCAGTGTAATCTTCAAGTGTCGTTGCCTATTCACTTTCGGAGGAGATATTTTTCTGTTACTTTCCCTTCCTGACATCTCTATCAAGTCTATTCAAATTTCTTGGTACTGTTACATTGGAAAGGTATATTGTTTTTAAAAAACTGCCACTGTCTGGATGGTTCTCGTTTCCCCACATCTCTGTCCAACCAATAAACAACAGATTTGGCATTAGGATCACATTTCTTTACATTTGTAATGCTTGAAGAATAACTGAACATCCTGAACATATACACAACATAATCAAAATAAAGCAGAATCATTTAATAAACGAGCATGTCTCATTTATACATACTAAGTCAGAAACTGATATGACATAAGCTTGAGTAAGCGGTAAGTGCAATAATAACATCTGCAAATATGTAGACAACTAATACCAGCTAGTGCTGACTATTGGAAATACTTGAAACCAAACTATAGAAATAAGACAGCAGAGTCAGAGGTCTCTTCACAACACTGTGCTCCCGAAAAGCTTGATTATTCTGTTCTAACTTCCTGTTCAAAATAACTTTATTAACACAAGAATGATAACAAAACATATACTATTGAGACATTAACAAACACTGCCACTAGTAAAGGATAGTTGGTATACAGGAACATAATACTCTAACACCCCCACTTAATAACTACTCCTTACTTAACCCCATTCAAACCCAACATCAAGTTATAGGGAGTTATAATGATTGAAAATCCATGTACAGTACAGATACAAGGTGTTACTGTAATTTTCATATACAGGCATTTTGTCACATACAGTTATTGTTTTTATATTCTATTGGCATTTTTTGGAAGTTGCATTGCTAATAATCTCATTATGATCACTACAATTCCAAATAAGGAGGAGATCTCCCCATTTTTATTATTTATCTTTATCACAGTAACTGTATCTAACACAAAGGCTATTTCTGGCTGTATGATCAAAAATACAGACCCCGTTTGAAATTGTGTAAGATAAAGGACACCATCTAGAGCACAAAATCTGACATTTCAACAAAATGTCTGATAAACAAATATATATAAAAAATTTAAAATGAGCAAATTAGCTTTACATTTTTTAACTATGAGTGTTCCTATGGTTCCAAATTGTGAACTTGTGTAAGATAAAGGACAACATCAAGAGCACAAAGTCTGACATTTCAGCAATATGTCTGATAAGCGAATACATGAAAAATTTAAAATTAGCAAATTAACTTTATATTTTTAACTATCTCAGAATAACAATTTCTGTGTGAAACTTCTATTTTACTCCATATTTAATTAACTTCATATCCCATGTTTCATATAAATGTTAAGGTACCATTTTTTTTAACAAAAATTACTTGGTAGTGAAGTGGATAAGTCCCATTTTAGAACTCAACTACACAAATCTGCTCCTTGAAGCACAATTACATTTTTGCTTTTCATTTGTTTGCATCTTGTCTCATGAACTTGTCTCATGCATCTTGTCTCATGGCTTTGTTGTGTTACTCAAGGATGAAGTACCAGAGAAATTTGGACAGGACTTAGAGCAAGTAAACAACAGTTTCAGGAAATGCCAAGAGTATTGCGCACAGATAATGGAACCGTAAGAACGCTCAAGTCATTCTCAGAAAGCATGGAATTGTGTTTTATACTACTTTACCATACAACGTGGAACAAAAATGGGTTGTAGAGAGAGTGAAACGTAATCTATGTGAAAATGTAAGAAGTGTGCTTTCTTATGCCACTATCAGGGTTATTCAAAGAGATCCGAATTGTGGCCGATAGTTAACTGAACAATGAAATTCAGCATACGGTTACCTTTCCTGGCCGTTCGTCTATTCAGAGAGCAGACAGTTCGCCAAATATTGGTGAATTGCCTGCACATACGTTGCCTGTTCGAGGGCAGTGAAATCCCCCATAGAGAAACAATACTTTGTTTATTCAGAGAAGAAAAACCAGGAGTGAAAAGTTGCCGAATTGGCCTGCTGTTCGGTGTTTTCTTTCGACAGGTTTATTCAGGCGAATCCCATAGGCTTCAATGTTAAAAATATTCCCATTTGAATTCAATATCTAATAAACTGTTGATTATAATATTCTGCAGTAAAAAGTTTCTTTACTTATAGATTTTTTAGGATCTTTTAGGCATTTTTCGGGATTTTTTGCGAAAATAATTTTTCAGTTTTTTAAAAAAATCGATTTTTCTTTTTTCTGTAACAGCCCTATTTATTATCATTCATTTGATCTTATATATAAATTTCAGACATTTTCATTCTGTAGTTTCTTTGCAAACAACGTTTGACTTTTCAAACATTCAAGCGTACTGTTTTTTGTTTTTTTTCACTCCATTCGTCTGCGGTGTCGGCTTTTTCCGGCAGCTGCTCTACGCTGTGATCGGCAGCTGCTCAGGTTTCTCCGGCGTCTTCGGTGGGGTTAATCCAGATGTTTTTTGCGGGTTTTGGTGTGCGTTCGCCGGGTTTTGCGGTAAGTGTTCGTCGGGTTTGCGGCGGCTTTTCCCTGCACTACGACAGCCCTGTGGTGTTTGATGAATACACCGCTGGGTCGCCGAAATGGGATCACCAAATCACACCGAATTGAAGAGAACGAAAAGTCACCCAACGTGTGGTGACTTTTCGATTCTCTTTGAATAACCCTGTATGTCAGCCATATATTGGGTGAAAGCAATTAAGCTCTATTCAAAATTGTATGCCAGGAAAAACAACAGAGAAAAACCCATATGAACTGTGGAATGGAAAGACACCAGATTTGAGACATATGAAGAATTGTGTGTGTTCCCTTGAATTAGATATTAATTTCATCAACAAGATCTTGAAATTACTAATGACTAGTTTATGAGGGCTCATCTGTGCTAAAACATAGTTGTTTGAATGTTGTGTTACCTTTGCAAAACAATGTTTGAAGAGTTATCACTTTTGGCTAAAACTGATTTGTCATCATCCAGTAGTAGAATTTGCTTTGTCACTTTGAACAGCCTTGCAAGATAAGTTGATTCTCAAAGGGAAACTTTTAGTAGCTCCATATAATGCATCATTCACAAGAAAAATAAGAGATACTGCTAATGAAGAATAGATTTACTGTTTCCAATAAGTCTTGAATGTTTCTCTGTGGATAGAGGTTATCTGTATCCTGGGTTTGAAATATTTGCACTTGTAGTGACTAAGTAGTCTGTTGAGGTTTTTCCTAATATTCACTTTCTTAGATGATGAGCTTGTTCTGTTAAAACCCTGCTGCAGCTGTGCAAAGATATATATTTGTTTTACATGGCATCTACACACAGTGTGAGCGAGAATTGTCCACAGCTGACTTATGAAAGAAAAGAATGGAAAATCAGAGATACAAACAAACAATACACGTCGAAGTTTCTTATGACATTCTTTATGAACAGATGCTGTTAATTAACCTTGTAATGAAGAGTAAACGTAAATTGAAAAAAAAAAGCAAGGAATTGCTTATTGGTAGATCTGTTTTCTTTCTTTTTATCTTCTTTATTATTGCTACAGAGTATTTCCACAAATTTTTCAACTCCCTGGTGTTCTGTCTAGAGACTGTGGAAAATCAATAATGTATAGTTTTTACCTCAGTAGCTTAAAAAGTAAATTCACAATTTAGCTCACAGAGGAATGAATTATAATTGTTTTGTAATATGATTCAGTGTTATTATATACTGGCTGGGTGGAGTAGAGGTAACATCACTGCGCTATAACTGTGGAGACCGTGGAGATACCGGTTAAAATCCCGGCAAGAGCACCTCTCCAGTAAGTGTCCTTGTGCAAGACACCTAACGGTACATACTCGCCACCCAGGACATACTTGAAAACAAGAGAAATCTCAATGTATCCTTCCTGGTAAAATACTTTCTTACGGAGCCCCACTGGTGTAATGGATTATTTTTTCTTTCACGTGCACACAATGTACAGATAGTACGCACAAGTTAACCATATGTGTGTGCACGAGATAGCTATTTCATGTGCATGCAGAGATTGCCTGAGCCAGGTATTAAATCATTGAGTTACCTGCAGAGCACTATATTAAATTGAGCCAGTCTGTGGCTCAGCATGTTAATACTCTTGCTTTGTAATGAGAAGGGTGTGAGTTCAAATCTTAGCAGCACATTTTTTGTTTTTGTTTTTAAATCTCATTTACCTGTGTCTTTATTTTACCTTCCAAAGCAAGCACCAAATAATGATGATAGTATTATAGTACTATCATTAGTATGATAGTAAAAAGTGAAAGAAAACAAAAAAAATCCAAGACACTGGGTGGGGCTCCGTACTTTCTCAAAATATAATTCCTTCCTGCATACGGGGAATGTAGCACAGGAGCTCTGGGATGCATTTCTTTGAATTGCTGTGATGTGCAAATGGCTTCTGCAATAATAAACATATAAATATATATATATTTTATTTTTATTTTGAGAAAGTATATATATATATATATATATATAATTTTAAATGAATGTAAATATGTTTAATATGTGTATACAAATTAGTAAATCTAAATGCCTAAAAGGCTTTTTAATGAAGATACAATTGGTTATTCAGATAGGATAAACTTAATGCTAAGATTAAATGTATTCCATTGTCATATTTGCCTCCTGAACATTTCTGGCCACATAATTTTAAGAACTTATGTGGTGGGTTAAGGTTTTATAAATATCACTATTTTTAGATTATTATTATTATTATTATTATTATTATTGTGTTTTCTTTTAATGTTATATTGAAAACTGTGTTTTTTCTATATTTTTTGTTTTATGTGCTATATTTAAATACTTTCAACAAAAACTGAAAGAGTAAGGCTAGAGTCAGACGAACTCATTTATCGCATTGTCCGTAAAAAAGTGTGTCCGAACGCATGGACCTACTTTTTCACGGAATACGCAATAGCAGTCATACGATGCGCAATTTCGGCCATGATTTCATACGGATCCAAACCAGGAAACTTTGGGTGTCTGGACGTTATGTAGGCCGGACATGAGCAGCGTCTGACGTCTCCTAATCATGCACACACGCCGCTATGCGGACGCAGCGCACTCTGTACGTCAGTACTAGCGGTTCAACGTTCTTGCGAAAATGCGTTCGTTTGCCGCTTGCGTAGCGTGGCCAAACATTCATGCGGCCGTACATCGTGTGTGGGCCTGCGTTGGACGTTATTTGCTGCTACCACGGCCGTCATAAAGTGCAGGTAAACGCACGTTCGCACTGCGTTCGTCTGACCCCAGCCTAAGAAATATGTTTGCATTTAACCTAAGCAGATCAAATGTTAACTTTTTTTTTTGGAATATATTATTCACATGAGCTTTTTCAGTAAACTAAGCCAGTTGTTCGTAAATTTTCAAATCTTTCTGCCGCATATGGTAGTAGTGAGGAATCGGAACTATAGGCTAGTTAGTCTTACGTCAGTAGTGGGGAAATTAATGGAAACCATGTTAAAGGAAAGGATTGTTGAACATCTAAAAACACATAGATTACAGGATCAGAAACAACATGGGTTTACCTCAGGGAGATCATGCCAAACTAATCTTATTGATTTTTTTGATTGGGTAACAAAAATAATAGACACAGGTGGTGCAGTAGACATTGCTTATTTAGATTTCAGTAAGGCTCTTGATACTGTTCCGCATAGAAGGCTTATCAATAAATTGCAATCTTTGAGCTTGGATTCCAATATTGTTGAATGGAATAGGCAGTGGCTGAGTGACAGGCAACAGAGGGTTGTGGTAAATGGAGTTTATTCGGCGCAAGGTCTTGTTACCAGTGGGGTACCTCAGGGGTCAGTACTTGGACCCATTCTCTTTAATATTTTTATTAGTGATATTGTAGAAGGTATTAATGGTAAAGTATGTATTTTTGCTGATGACACAAAGATTTGCAACAGGGTTGACGTTCCTGGAGGGATCAGCCAAATGACAAATGATTTAGGTAAACTAAAAAAATAGTCGGAGCTGTGGCAATTGAGTTTTAATGTGGATAAGTGCAAGATAATGCACCTGGGACGTAAAAACCCAAGGGCTGAATATAGAATATTTGATACAGTCCTAACCTCAACATCAGAGGAAGGGGATTTAGGGGTTATTATTGCAGAAGATCTAAGGGTAAGTAGTCAATGTAATAGAGCAGCAGGAAATGCTATCAGAATGCTTGGTTGTATAGGGAGAGGTATTAGCAGTAGGAAAAGGGAAGTGCTCATGCCACTGTACAGAGCACTGGTGAGACCTCACTTGGAGTACTGTGTGCAGTACTGGAGACCGTATCTCCAGAAGGATATATACATCTTAGAGAGAGTTCAGAGAAGGGCTACTAAAATGGTGTACGGCTTGAAGGGGAAAGGCTTAATGATCTTAACATGTATAGCTTGGAAAAAAGACGAGACAGAGGAGATACGATAGAAACATTTAAATACGTAAAGGGAATCCACAAGGTAGAGGAAGGGAGTATATTTAAAAGGAAACAAAGTAGCAAAACAAGAGGACATAGTCTTAGATTAGAGGGGCAAAGGATTAAAAGTAACACCAGGAAGTATTATTTTACAGAGAGGTTGGTGGATACATGGAACAGCCTTCCAGTAGAAGTGGTAGAGGCCAAAACAGTGATTGAATTTAAGCAGGCATGGGATAGGCATAAGGCTACCCTAAATAAAAGATAAATCCAGGTAAAGTATCCATGTAATTGGGCAGACTAGATGGGCCGAAAGGTTCTTATCTGCCGATATTTTCTATGTTTCTATGTTTATTACAAGAAATTAAACGTGATAACAGTAGTGAGGGTCAAATAAGGTAATGATGTGAAGTTAAAAATATCACAGTCTGGAAGCTACAGTGATGCTGGAGTTGTATAAACAAATGTTTAAGTTTTAGTAGTAGGTCACATTTCAGCTGGGAATAGAGAGATTTTGCAGATGTTCTTCCTTATAAAACTCCATACCAGAAAAAAATGCTATCTGATTTTCAAGCACTATGTTGCATGGCTTCACTTGTCTGCACATTTATTGTATTATAAAATAGAATGGAATTTGAGATGTTCCATTCACTTACCCCTTTTGCTGCTGGGCCATTTCACCCATATGTGCTGAGCTCATTGTGACCATTTTCTGTTTATCACGTTTAAATGTGAAGTCATGTTTTATTGTAGGATTCAGACAAATTATATATCTTTTTTCAGCAGATGCAGCAGATTCTAATTATATTAATACTATTAGAAAGATGAGTAAGTATAAATACTGAACTTGCTCCGAGTGTGGGAACTGAGAAGGTGAGAAATGGCATCGCTGCACAACTACAGTCAACCTGTAACTCGCAATCTCCCTACTGTGAAATCTGTAATTTTACAGTAAAGGAATTACTTGTTTTGATGAAAAAAAAATTTTATAAGGAGAACTTAGAGAAAGAGTTCAATTGGAAGGTGTATAGTAGGCGCTTCAACAAAAAACAAACAAAAAAAAGGGGCAGCTGCAAGGTACTTATATACCCACATGATACACAAAATGTTGATAGAAAAGACAAAAGATAGTCCTCGCGTTTGCAATAAAACAGGAGTTTCTTCAATCAAATATCCTACAAGAACAATAAAAATACATACATTGCGCAGTATGTAGTGCCTTTTTGAATACTCTCACTTGAAAAGTAGAAATTAACTCACTCAACGAGGCTCTGGGCTACAAACATAATAGGATATTGGGTTGATGAACCTCACCACCTCCAGGCTTCCAATCCCATCTTGTATTATAGAAACATAGAAACATAGAAAAAATGTCGGCAGATAAGAACCTTTCGGCCCATCTAGTCTGCCCAATTACATGGATACTTAACCTGGATTTATCTTTTGTTTAGAATAGCCTTATGCCTATCCCATGCTTGCTTAAATTCAATTACTGTTTTGGCCTCTACCACTTCTACTGGAAGACTGTTCCATGTATCCACCACCCTCTCAGTAAAATAATGCTTCCTGATGTTACTTTTAAACCTTTGCCCCTCTAATCTAAGACTATGTCCTCTTGTTTTGCTATTTTGTTTCCTTTTAAATATACTCCCTTCCTCTACCTTGTGGATTCCCTTTACGTATTTAAATGTTTCTATCATATCTCCTCTGTCTCGTCTTTTTTCCAAGCTGTACATGTTAAGATCATTAAGCCTTTCCTGGTAACTTTTCTCCTTCAAGCCGTACACCATTTTAGTAGCCCTTCTCTGAACTCTCTCTAAGATGTCTATATCCTTCTGGAGATACGGTCTCCAGTACTGCACACAGTACTCCAAGTGAGGTCTCACCAGTGCTCTGTACAGTGGCATGAGCACTTCCCTTTTCCTACTGCTAATACCTCTCCCTACACAACCAGGCATTCTGCTAGCATTTCCTGCTGCTCTATTACATTGACTACTTACCCTTAGATCCTCTGAAATAATAACCCCTAAATCCCTTTCCTCAGATGTTGAGGTTAGGACTGTATCAAATATTCTATATTCAGCCCTTGGGTTTTTACGTCCCAGGTGCATTATCTTGCACTTATCCACATTAAAACTCAATTGCCACAACTCCGACCATTTTTTTAGTTTACCTAAATCATTTGTCATTTGGCTGATCCCTCCAGGAACGTCAACCCTGTTGCAAATCTTTGTGTCATCAGCAAAAAGACATACTTTTCCATTAATACCTTCTGCAACATCACTAATAAAAATATTAAAGAGAATGGGTCCAAGTACTGACCCCTGAGGTACCCCACTGGTAACAAGACCTTGTGCCGAATAAACTCCATTTACCACAACCCTCTGTTGTCTGTCACTCAGCCACTGCCTAATCCAGTCAACTATATTGGAATCTAAACTCAAAGATTGCAATTTATTGATAAGCCTTCTATGCGGAACAGTATCAAAAGCCTTACTGAAATCTAAATAAGCAATGTCTACTGCACCACCTGTGTCTATTATTTTTGTTACCCAATCAAAAAAATCAATAAGATTAGTTTGGCATGATCTCCCTGAGGTAAACCTGTAATCTTGGTTCCTATAATGTCGCTGCAATTAAGGTGCCACCCCAGAAAGTCTCCTCACACTCTCTCTCTGTCCGCTCGGCAAAAAAGTCATAATAAAACCGAACCTGCGAACTATTCAAAACCCAGGTCAAATTCAATAACACAACACAGCGCTCATAGACCATAGTCCATAAGAAAGCAGAATAAACACGTTACATGTCCATAGATGCAGTGATATTCATTTCAAAATTAGTTTTCTTTGCAATGTTAACCATGGACCCAATACTGTGGAGAAAGAGCAAAAGCCAGGATTGCGCAGTACGTCAGCTCAATGTGAGATAGTATTTCACTGGTGTTTAAACTCACATTTAAAAGAGCCCACAACCGGCTCTAGGGAAAACAGCTCTATGGGGCTTTCACAATATTTCTTCAAGTGCCCATATACCACTCGGTAGGTCCCGTAGTTTTCAACAGAATATTGCGGTCGCATATGAATTCTATATGGTGCAGAGTTGCATTCTTCAGATAAATACAAAAATACAGGGGTTGCTATATCCTGTGCCCCAAATAGTCCTTCCTATTGTCCCACCTCTGTAGCTGCAGACAGTCTGTCTCCTCCTCAGCAGCCCCGGTGCAAGCAATGAGAGCTGCGCGGGGACAGGATGCTGATGGAAGAGGACTATAGTCACGGGTCACGGGTAGCCGGTGGGCGCCTTATCCATCTCTTTTGTATTCAAAACCCAGCATCGCCCACCCTGGAGGTGGTGAGGTTCATCAACCCGATATCCTATTGTGTTTGTAGCCCAGAGCCGACTTTAATAAGGCTCCTCAATAAGTGAGTTAATTTCTACTGTTCAAGTGAGATGATTCAAAAAGGCACTACATACTGCACAATGTATGGTTTTTTTATTGTTTTTGTAGGATATTCGAGGATTGAAGAATCTCCTGTTTTATTGCAAGCGCGAGGACTATTTTTTGTCTTTTCTATAAAAAAAAACTTATTTTTATAAAACACTCTTTTTTTATCCTGTCCCTACTCTCCTTTGAGGATCTGCTATCTAAAAATAGAAATAAAGAGGCACAATAAGGTCAAACACATGGAAAAGGCCTTAAGACTTGACAATGAAGAAAAAAGGTGAAGGGGAAGCCTGTAAAACGGACACCAAGCATCCAGCATTCAAAATGAGGCACTGTGATGGTATCAAAAATATATTGACACATTTTGCTGATGAGAGGAATGTACAATGTAGCAATATACACTTAAAAATATAAAAAAGTACAACTAGCACTGGTACATGCATCCGGTCCTACTGCCTGGTTATAGACATACCATACATGCATTTACAGTCTGTTATTTCACTTTCAATTGGGGTACCTTTGTGTGTGATTGATGCTATTTTTCTTTAATGCAACTACTAATCAGTTTAAACACTTGCACTGCCTACCCAGGGCTCTATTAACAGCTTTGTGCAAACGCTAACACGTGCGCAAAAACGCATTATCGCGAGGGGAAAAACCCTTTGCGCAGAACGTCATATTACAATGTCTGCGCAAAAAATGCGCATTAACGTCTACCGCGGGTGAACCTACGCGAACCCTTTGCGAGCGTAATGTACTTTGCGCGTCCTATACTTAACATTGTGAGTGCAAATGCGTTTGTGCGCTGGTATGCGAATGGTATTAAAATCAATGCGCAAATTTGAACGGACAACTTTTGCGCACATTATTTTAACGTCTTTGAAAAGCTGGTGGTAACAGCAAATCTGAACGTTCTGACCGAAACCAAATACACCAGCACGAAAAAAAATACAGCAAAGTATAGTTACACATTCTACGCATAACCAAAAACAATAAAATTGAGAAGTTGTGCGTGTTTTTATTATTGCTGCAGCATATATACTCAGATTGATTTTGACAGGCGCAAAAACTGAACGGGAGACAATTGTGGTTCTTAATTCAGATTTCTGCACGCAGCGTTAATTTGCGCGTGTTTTTGCGCATCTTTTTTACGCGTGTTATTTTTGTGACAAATGTAAAAATGCGCTCGGATTGTAATACCAGCGTTAATTTACGTGTGTTAACGTTTAACGCTGCGCGCAAAAAAATTGTGCTGCGCGTGCGCTTTTGCACGGAGCAGTTAATAGAGCCTCCATTCGTTGCCTTTTCTAGAACTTGATATTAATAAACGTTATTGTTTCACTCCTACATGGGGTTCAGTATCTCGCCATAGTGTTTTGGTGCATATCAATTTAGAGCTATCCCCTAGACTTTAGAGATCAGACCTCCTTATTTATACAATTTGTTTTTTTATTTTTATGTCTCTGACCTTGTGCCAAGGTTCATGCTGTCGCTGCCGATAGAAGGACCAAACCGGTTCTGTTCCTCGATCACTGTGGCAGCACCTTTTCCCGTTATGGCCCATAACATTCTGGTCTTCCTGCGAGCACCACTGATTATTCTATAATACAAGGCTATTTCAATATAAGGTTATTGTGTTCTGTATAGATTAAAGATGGCAGTTGATTGAGATATGACAGGGAGTTTAAACGATTTCTAATCTACCCCCTGGTGATGTCCTTTGAATGCATCCCACACAATACAAATGTCGTGAGTCAGTGACTGACCCTTTCACTCTATTCTACAGTATATCCAAAGCCCATAATAAGGAGCAAGTGATGTAAAGATTCCCAAAATGGATGTACTCAGTGACACATATAGAGTAAAATATTTTCTTTATGAAACAAACAAGAGAAAAACAAAGGCCAAGTCAGATAACAACAACATAAAATAAACAAAATAAGAACATTTCATTATTTGGTGGTAGTTGCCCTTTAAATGTGATATTTCTTAGCTGACAGTCCTCACATACCTCCTCCTCTGCCAATAACCTCCATTGGCTTCCTGTACCTTTTTAGGATACAACTTAAAATACAGATTTTCATGTTCAAAGCTCTAAATAAATGAACCCCTCCTTATATGTCTTCCCTATTCCACAAGTACACCTCTTCTAGGTCTGCAGGTGACCACTGTCTGTCCTGTTTCCACCTACACAACCTCCAAGACTTCACAAGGGCCTTCGTCAGTCATATGGAATGACCTATGTTACTTTAATAGACCATACCCTAATCGTCAGGCCTTCATGAAATCCCTCAAAACTCATCTTTTTAGATTAGCATGCGACATTACTGATGCTGACCTTCCAGTCTCTTCACCTCCCAGCACATCATGAAAAAAGTCATTTTCACTCCCTCGCCATTTCTGAAACACTAGTGCTAGTGACTCGAAGGACCAATACCAAACTCTTTTTGTTCCCTCCACCTCAACTCCTCTAGATTGTAAGCCTATCTGAGCAGGGCCTTCTACACCTATTGTTCCTGGTTGCTATGTTTGTAATTAACAGGGTTATTCAGAGACAGCCAAACTGGCCCCAAAATTGCACGGAACTGCATTTTTTAGGCAATTTTTTGGATTTTTTTGGCAAATTTTATTTCCTTTTTTTTTAATTACTTTTTTCTGTAACAGATCTTTTTATAATTATTCATTGGACCCTATATGTTAATTCCAGACACTTTCATCCAGTATTTTTTTTGCGGACAGTGGTTGAAATTTTTTAGGTTTCACGTGTTTTTTTAACCCCCGTTCGTCGGCTTGTCGACTTTTTCTCGCAGCTGGTTGGCACTGTGTTCAGTGGATCGTCTGCTTTTTTCAGACGTGTTTTGTTGGGTATGTATGGTGAGTTTTCTGTGGCGTTTCGGATCCATCTGATTTTTCGGATCATACCGGCGGGGTTATCAATGGATATTTGGTGGATTTTCGGATCCGTTCCCTGCACTTTGGGGACCCTGCGGTGAATGCTGAATTCACTGCAGGGTCGGGGGAATTTGATTCCCTGAAGTGTGGGGAATGAGAGAGCACCGAAATGTCAGTGACATTTTTGCACTCTCTGAATAACCACTTTTGTCTCAGACCCCATTGGTTATTGCAAAGTGCTTTGGAAACTGTGGGTGCTATATGAATGATGTTAATAATAATAGAATAATAATAGAAATAATAATAATAACTTGTAAGATATGATGGAGACTGGCTGAAGTGGGTATCTTTACTCCCATCATGCAGCTAAATACATTAAAATACATTTTACGCTATTATTTATGTCTCATTTCTTACTCTGAACCTTTAGAGACTATTCACTGTATTCACAACAAATAAAGTCACAAGAAGAAAAAGCATACTTATATCTAGGGTAAAAGAAGTTTTTTGACTTTTTTTTAAAATTCTTTTTCTGCAGCACCTACAGTGCACTGTCTCAATGAAAAAAGTCAGTAAGACGTGTTCTTCCCAATTAGAACTGGTCATTAATGAATTAAATGCACTCATAAATCAATATTTGAATGATAAAATTGGAGCACCATACATTTTTTCTAGCGACATGAAAGGTTTGATAAGTCCTATCTAAATATACTCTCTAACCTGTCATAAACTAATAGAAAAAGATTTACACAGAGGAATGAAGCCATCATTTATTCTAATAAAAAATGACACCAGTGTTTGAATAGAAGCTTCCAGTGATTCATATGCATTTTATCTATGTAAGTAGAACTGTATTTTCTTGGTGGAAATATTAAAATTCTTGTTTGATCAAGTACACTTCTTCCAGAAATTAAATGATCAAGAATGAAAGTAGTGGCAAGATTCTTATATGGATTTTTAACTACAGATATTGAGCAATTTCATTCCCCAAAGGAATACGCATTTGTCTTATTGGAAAGAAGTGCACCTATGAAGGGCATCTTTATTTGTCAAATTGACTTGGATAAAACCATTTAAGTAAAATAAATCTGATTTCAGGATAGCAGCTCACAGTTTGTCCTACACCAACCATACTGAGCTTTTCCCCCAAAGCCATACTATGCTCTAATGGAACTTCAATATGTTTCATCAAAAGCAGATATACTTTATTATTCACTGAATACAATATAATTCAGCAGCGACCTTTGAAATCTATATTGTTCTAGACATGATCATTTATTTCTAGCACCGCGGTAGACATTTGTTGTTTGTTCAGAAATATTTTAATTATTTTTTTTAGGTTTTTTTTACCTTATGTTTGCTTACATATTCTTCCCTGTAATACAAGTGTTACACAATATGAAGTGTGTATTCCCATTCTGGCTTTCATCCGCTTAAGACCTGAATCTGATTCTAACCAATACCAGCAGGCTTCAAATGGAAGCGGGGTTTGATGGAATAGTTCTCAGGTCTTAGATGTATATATTGTTGGTTATTTCCTATTTTAGTTAGAAATCTCAAAATACGTGATATTTATGTTTGCTGTTGTATGTTGTGTTTGTCACCTAAAAAATAATTGTAAAAGCATTATACAATAGAGAAACTCTGTCTTGAAAGTAAGTATTTGCATGACTGGTAGATCTGTTATGTCATAAAGCCTAATTTTATTTGTTTTTTTACTTATCCTTTCCACTACCAAAGCTATGTATACACAATGTTACAATACAGTTGTGTTCAAAATTATTCAACCCCCAATGCTGTAAAGGGTTTTAGGGAATTTAGTGTACATTTGTAATTGTATTCAGAATGAAATCCTACAAGGACTTTTTAAAGAACCATATGCAACTAAAATGACATCAATTGGTTTTGTAATACAGTAGTAAATGTTTCTTTTGTGAATTCTTCATTGACACAATTATTCAACCCCTTAAGACTACCACTCTGAAAAAAGAGGTTCAATCAAGTGTTTTCAATCAGGTATTTAAAACACCTGTGGATGTCACGGAGCAGCAATAAAGCATAATAAGCCACAATTAGGCAGCTTTAAAATGACTGTGATACTCAGCTCCTTCTAGACATTTACTGGTGTGGTTACAAACATTGTGAAGTCAAGAGAATGGTCCAGGAAGACAAGAGAAGAGGTGATTACTCTTCACAGGAAGGGCAAAGGCTATAAGAAGATTGCAAAGATGTTAAACATACCAAGAGAGACCATAGGAAGCATCATTCGCAAATTCAAGGCAAAGGGCACTGTTGAAACGCTACCTGGTCGTGGCAGAAAGAAGATGCTGACTTCGACTGCTGTGCGCTACCTGAAGCGTAGAGTGGAGAAAAGTCCCGTGTGACTGCTGAGGAACTGAGAAAAGATTTGTCAGATGTGGGTACTGAAGTTTCAGCTCAGACAATACGGCGCACACTGCGTAATGAAGGCCTCCATGCCAGAATTCCCAGGCGCACCCCTTTGCTGTCTCCAAAGAATAAGAAGAGTCGACTGCAGTATGCCAAAAGTCATGTGGACAAACCACAGAAGTTTTGGGATAGTGTTCTGTGGACTGATGAAACAAAATTAGAACTGTTTGGGCCCATGGATCAACGCTATGTTTGGAGGAGGAAGAACAAGGCCTATGAAGAAAAAACACCTTGCCTACTGTGAAGCATGGCGGGGGTCAATCATGCTTTGGGGCTGGTTTGCTTCTGCAGGTACAGGGAAGCTTCAGCATGTGCAAGGTACCATGAATTCTCTTCAGTACCAGGAGATATTGGATGACAATGTGATGCAGTCCGTCACAAACCTGAGGCTTGGGAGACGTTGGACCTTTCAACAGGACAATGATCCCAAGCATACCTCCAAGTCCACTAGAGCATGGTTGCAGATTAAAGGCTGGAACATTTTGGAGTGGCCATCCCAGTCACTTGACTTAAATCCGATTGAGAACCTCTGGTGGGACTTAAAGAAAGCAGTTGCTGTGCGCAAGTCTAAGAATGTGACTGAACTGGAGGCTTTTGCCCATGACGAATGGGCGAAGATACCCGTAGATCGCTGCAAGACACTTGTGTCAAGCAATGCTTCACGTTTAAAAGCTGTTATAACTGTAAAAGGATGTTGTACTAAGTACTAAGATTGAATGTCACTTGGGGGTTGAATAAAACTGATAATGATGTGAGCACAGAAAAGACATTTGTGGTTATTTCCATATAAATGTTATGTTATATTTGTCTGACCTACACGTGCCTCTTTGATTTAATTGTAAGCAAGATGACTTAATGATCAAAATCAATGTCAAACTGTCTTTCACTCAATTTCAGTGGGGGTTGAATAATTTTGAACACAACTGTATAATACAATGAAAAACATCAGGGTACAAAATCCATACAAAACAAACTTGCATACCTTTTTAATGTAAGATTAATATTCCTAGTAGGAAGAAATTAAATTATCTGTAAGATCTCACTCTTGCCCTCCTGCATTACTGTAAAGAAGCTGCAAGTAGCAGTTCCCACCCTCACTGTAACACTGTGGTTAGTTACGAGCTGCATCAACACCTCTGGACATGCTCCCAGCATGGGCAATGAGAAGACGAGCAATGGAGCACAGTGGCATGATGTGGGTTGTCAGCCCCCAGGGCAAGGCAAGAATTGTGTCCCCCCCAAATCATTTCAGGGAGGCCGCACTCCCTTCCTTTTGATGATGTTTTTTCTTTTTTCACTGTTTATTTTTAATTTTTGTTTGAAAATAAAAATAATTAGAAACCGCTTTTAACAAATAGCTAAAATCATAAGAGATATAATAAGGCCAAGAAGGGGTGTGGTAGGATTCTAGATCAAATCATGGGGGATGTAGTTTCAAAACATCTGAATAGACTATATCTGCGGATCCCAGGCCTAAATGAACTGATGATGCATATATCCAACTTCTAAACAGAAATACACACTTAGATATTATTTGGTTGATGATAAAGAGCATGAACACTCACTGATTACTGAGTTTATTAGTAATAACATTTGCTCACACCATGTGCATGGCCTTTAAACTCAGAACAATGCACGTGTGCTTAGGAGAAATGATTGTGGAGGGAATCCAGTGGATCACAGACTCCCCTCTTGTTTCTCACTGCAGTTGTAAAGGGTCATCCAGACGTGGACCCCTTGCTTGATGTGCCTAGAGGGGTGTCAGCTATACCCTCCTGACGAGGCCCAATAAGGCCGAAACGATCGTCGGGGGTTGCTGCACCTCTCGTGCAGGGATGACGTCCTTGGCAATCAGCACTGGCCACCCTTTCTGGGTGAGAGCAGGCTGATTTGCATATGGAAAATTCATCCCTGTAATGGCACAATCAAGCTAAAACCTTGTTTGTGAGACCTGAGCGGGCACCCACCGTAGAGCAGGCCATTTGTGCAGTTGCTCATTCTCAGGACCCTCACAGACTCCCCCCTTGTTTCTCACTGCAGTTGTAAAGGGTCATCCAGATGTGGACCCCTTGCTTGATGTGCCTAGAGGGATGTCAGCTATACCCTCCTGACGAGGCCCAATAAGGCCGAAACGATCATCGGGGTTGATGCACCTCTCGTGCAGGGATGACGTCCTTGGCAATCAGCACTGGCCACCCTTTCTGGGTGATAAATAGGAGTCAACCCAAGCAAGTGCAGTGTCACCGAGACCCAGAGAGTTGAGGGTCTGTAGAAGGAGGGGGTGGTCAACAGTGTCAAAAGCAGCCGAGAGGTCAAGCAGGATGAGAATAGAATAGTGGCCGTGTTTTTTAGCAGTTAGGAGGTCGTTGGTGACTTTGGTGAGGGCAGTTTCAGTTGAGTGTAGGGGACGGAAGCCAGATTGCAGGGGGTCAAGCAGGGAATTGGAGGACAGGAAGAGGGAGAGGCGGTTGAAGACTAGTTTTTCTAAGAGCTTAGAGGTAAAGGGAAGCAGGGATACAGGGCGGTAGTTGGATGGAGAGTTGGGATCGAGGGATGGTTTCTTTAGTAAAGGGGTAACTAGCGCGTGTTTGAAGGCGGATGGAAAGGAGCCAGTGGAGAGAGATAGGTTGAAGATGTGTGTGAGTGCAGGGGTGAGGGAGGAGGAGAGGGGAGTAATTAGATGTGAGGGAATGGGGTCGAGCGGGCACGAGGTGAGATGTGAGGAAGACAATAAGGAATTGACTTCCTCCTCAGTGGCTAGGAGGAAGCGGCAGAGGATGACAGAGGGGACATCCGGGAGTGGAGGTGGCAGATAACTATCTTGTGTTGGAATGTTGCTTCTGATAGTTAGAGTTTTACTGAGGAAGTAGTCTGCCAGGTCTTGAGCGCTGAAGGCAGCTGAGGGGGGAGGTGCAGGTGGGTAGAGGAGGGTGTTGAAGGTGGACCAGAGCCGTTTAGGGTTGGAGGACAGCGTAGATATAAGAGATGAGAAGAAGGATTGTTTGGCCAAGTGGAGGGCAGAGGTGTATGACCGGAGAATAAACTTGAAGTGAACAAAATCAGCTTCAGAGCGGGATTTCCTCCAGGCACGCTCTGCAGTGCGGGAGCATCTTTGCAGGTAGTGAGTCTGGAGGGTGTGCCAGGGCTGAAGCTGGCGGCGTGGGGCCTTACAGAGTCGAAGAGGAGCAAGAGTGTCTAGAGCAGAGATAAGAGTAGTGTTGTAGTGATTAGTGGCAGCATCAGGGCAGGTGAAGGATGAGGTGTGAAGGAGGTGGTGAAGTAGATTGGAGAATTGATGAGGATCCACAGCATGTAGATTTCTGAGAGTGTGTATGCGGGGTGGGGGAGCAGGGTGTTTAGGAAGTCCAGATAGGTTGAAAGAGAGAAGGTGGTGGTCAGAGATGGGGAAAGGGCGACAGTTGAACTCAGAAATGGAGCAGAGGTTGGAAAAGACAAGGTCAATAGCGTGACCAACGCGGTGGGTAGGGAGGAGGGAGGATTGTGTGAGTCCAAGGGAGGACGTGAGTGAAAGAAGTTTGGAGGCAGCAGGGGTGGAAGGATCATCAATGGGAATGTTGAAGTCCCCGAGAATTAGGCATGGAACATTAGAAGACAGGAAGTGAGAAAGCCAGGTAGCAAAGTGGTCAAAGAACTGGGAGGTTGGTCCCGGTGGGCGGTAGATGACTGCCACCCTGAGGGCCAGAGGAGAGAACAGGCGGATGCAGTGTGTCTCGAAGGAGGAGAAGGAGAGGGATGGGGGTGGAGGGAGATGCTGATAGGTGCAGGTGGGAGAGAGCAGGATTCCGACCCCGCCACCATTTCTCTCACCCAGTCTGGGGGTATGGCTCAAGTGTAGACCACCATGCGAGAGAGCAGCAACAGAGGCCGTGTCAGAGGGGGTTAGCCAGGTTTCAGTTAAAGCTAGATGGTTGAAGGAGTTTGAAAGGAAGAGGTCATGGATTGCTGTGAGTTTGTTGCACACAGAGCGAGCGTTCCAGAGGGTGCAGGAGAAAGAGGACAGGCGCTGAGGGTTTATGGGAATGAGGTTGCTGGGCTTGCAGGGAGGTGATTTATGTGCGATGGAGATAGGATGAGAGGGAAGTATTGGATGTGTTGTGGGGCCAGGGTTAGGGGATATGTCACCTGCATATAGTAACAGCAGGAGGGTGAGAAAGAGAAGGTGGGAATGGGATTTGTGGGAGTGGGAGTGATTGGCAGCACGAGAGTTAGAGGGAGACCATGTTCTGAGGAAACAAAGGAGCTCATGTGAGGCCATCATGTGGGACGAGAGGAGGGAGGGAGAGATGCAGATAGTGTAGGGGTCAGTGGTAGAGGGGCAGTTACTCTTCGTTACTCTTCTGCCCCAGCTGTTCTACTGCAACCCTAGCGGATGCTGGCGTTTTCACAAGTCGGCTGTCTGCTGTTGATGATGCATACTTCTGGATCCTGCTGCAAGATTTTGCGTTGCTCTCTGGGGTGGCTAATATTATTATTATACTTTGTTTATATAGCGCCAGCATATTCCGCAGCGCTGAACAATAGACAGGGTTATAATACATTGAGACTGAACAACATTTGATAAACCGATACATAAGGAAACGAGGGCCCTATTCCCATGGGAACTCACAATCTAGAAGGGTTGGTGGTGGAAACAAGAGGAGAGGACTGCAAGGTGGAGTGATGGACTGGTTGGGGCAGTGAGGTGTATTAGTGAGTTGGGTGGCAGACTTCCCTGGATAGGAATGTCTTATAAGAGAGGGAGAGATGTAGACAGTGGAGGGGTTGGTGGTACAGAGGCAGGAGTTCCATTTTAGGATGAATGCAGAGTAAAAGAGTAGAAAAACAGGAGCGCATTGTGCAGCAGTATGTGGACCTTTTCCATTCCCTAATTCCAGCAGAGGGGAGGGGGAGCTGGTGGACCTAAAAACACAGCAGAGCTTGCATGGGAGAGACCAGAAGCCTGAGATTAGTAAAAGTAATTAGAGAGAGAAGTGGAGACAGCTGGAAAGGATGCCTGAAATTAGAGGCCCTTCCAAGGGGGGTGAATGGGGACAGAGGATGGGACTGTCAAGTGTGGAAATGAAGTTTGGTCTGTGTGTTTCTGTGTGAAAAGGAAATTAGTACAGGTAAGTGTCTAGGTGTCAGAGGCCTTTGTAATGGGGGGAGGGGCACTGGTGAAATACTATCTAAAAATGCAGGATTTTAGAGGATAATCAGCCAGAAATTAATAAATGCAGACACAAAATACAATTGCAAATATAGAATATTTATGATATTTATGAGTGTGATGGGGCCCATCGTGTTGAGATCTGGATACCTGGGCAGTGAATGCAAGGACGTTGCTTGCAGGAGGATCGTGTGGAAATTAAGTTTGGTCTGTGTGTTTCTGGGCTGTGATTGCAGTGACGTTGCTTGCAGGAGGATCGTGTGGAAATGAAGTTTGGTCTGTGTGTTTCTGGGCTGTGATTGCCGGGACGTTGCTTGTAGGAGGATCGTGTGGGCCAGGGCCGTAGGAAGGGCGAGGCGAGTGAGGCACGTGCCTCGGGCACAGCTGTGAAGGGGCGCAGCCATGGCTCGAGAACTGCGGTAACGCTGCTGGAATGCAGGTTGCGGGAACCTGCGTTCTCGCAGCGTTCCCGCAGGACTCTAGCAATAGCTGTGCCCCTTCACAGCTGTGAAGCTGTGGCCCCGCCCGAGCCCAAAACAATTGCCGGCGGCTGCAAGCTTCCTACTAGAACGGCCACTGACGATATCGCGGCAGGCTGTTTCATCGATCCCTAGTAGGAAGCACGCGGCCGCCAGCAAAGTACGGCACCATGAGAGGTGAGCTGGGGCACTATCCATGAGACCTGGGGGCACAATCCATGAGACCTGGGGGCAATATGTGGGGGCACTATCCATGAGACCTGGGGGCACAATCCATGAGACCTGGGGGCACTAGCCATGAGACCTGGGGGCACTATCCATGAGACCTGGGGCACTACCTGGGGCACTATCCATGAGACCTGGGGGCATATCCATGAGACCTGGGGGCACTATCCATGAGACCTGGGGGCACTATCTGGGGGCACTATCCATGAGACCTTTGGGCACTATCCATGAGACCTGGGGCCACTATCCATGAGACCTGGGGGCATATCCATGAGACCTGGGGGCACTATCCATGAGACCTGGGAGCACTATCTGGGGGCACTATCCATGAGACCTTTGGGCACTATCCATGAGACCTGGGGCCACTATCCATGAGACCTGGGGGCATTATCCATGAGACCTGGGGCATTATCCATGAGACCTGGGGGCATTATCCATGAGACCTGGGGGCCTATCCATGAGCTGGGCCATATCCATGTGTACTGGGGCAATATATACCCATATGAGCTGGGGTAAATAATATCTATATGAGCTGGGATCAATAATATCCATGTGAACTGGGGAAAATAGGGGTTAGTGCTGTGTATATTATTCTGGTGGGGTGTATATTATGCTAAATGTTCTTTTGCTATACGTGCATGTATTCTGTGTGTACTGTATTTGTACATGTACTGTGTGTGCACTATATATGTAGGGCCCCATCACCTCTTTAACGCTAGCACTCACACATGTGAGCATTGGTGCTAGGTTAAATGAGGTTACTGCATGCTGCCCATATCACATCCCAGCACAGGACCCTCATATTACAATCCCAACGGTAACAGGTTAAAAAAATCCAGGAGATTGTGCTTTTCAGCGCGAGGTTACTGTACTTTGCGCTCCCTATACTTAACATGGGGAGCTCAAAGTCCTAACGCTAATTACCATCCCGCCATGGCTACAAAAGTTACCCACAGCTAGACGTTGGTGCGAAATGATGCCGCTTCTGCAGAATCAGTCAGCACCAGCTGGAACCCCCCCCCAAAAAATCACATACTTGGTGGTCCGATCCACTGCTTCTGGTCGCGGGGAGCATCCAGGAGCTTAGCACTGCGCCACTGGTCGGGGTGCAAAAGGCGCTAGCTACGGCTCTGGTGTGGGCCACTGGGTGGAGCGAAACGTAAGGTCACATAAAGTCACGTTCTGCGGTTCCAGGAAGCCTTTGAAATCTTCTCCTGAGGCAGAGCCCTCAGATCCCATAATAGGAAGGGAGTATCACTCCAAGCAGACATACTAAAACAACAATAGAAAAAATAAAAACCTGAGCAATCTCTAAAAAAACAGAACTCAACAAGAGACTGCAGAACAAAACAGACATACTTGGACAACCATGAGCAGCACCTAAAATGAGACAGGTGGCCCTGCGGAGAAGGCCACAGCAAAGCTGTCCTAGTTCCCTTCAGGGCCTAACCTCTACAGATACTGACGTCAATTTAAAAATCTTTCTCCAAAATAGGGCCGGATGGAATGCCCGTACAAGCACACTGTATCTGTTTCACCGGGACCCTACGTTGCACTTCACCCAGTGGACGTAGCCACTCCAGAGAGCAACGCGAGACCATGCGACGGGATCCGGAAGTATGCGTTTTCAACAGCAGACCGATGACTCTCGAAGACGCCAGCATCTGCAAGGGACACCCAAAGAACAGCCCAGTCAGAAGAGTAACGAGCAGCTACCCCCATAAATGAGCCACTCCCCCGGCATCGTTCCACAGGCAACCTGCCACCCTGAGGACAGGATGAAGATTGTCTTGTAGGTACAAGGGGAGGAGCTGGTGGAGGAGGTTATTTCTCCCATTTCTCTGCATTTTTTTTAGAGGTTTACAACTTTGAAGGTAATCTGACTTGTTTTCCTGGTGTGAAGAAAAACACGAGGGTACTGCCGCTATGCGTATGGAAAAATTTTTTTTTTTTCTGAAAACAACTATTGTTTACTTTTCAATTATAAAGTGCACAGTGATGCTGCAATAACTCACCTTTTTTTTCCCCACACCAACAGCAATTTTTTAAAGTTTTGATTTCCTTCTTCAGTGTAATGCCCATTGAAAAAAGGCTGGGGTCAGCCGAGCGGTAGTAAGAGTGGAAGGGACGTCCGTGAGAGTGGACGTTCCTTCCACTCAACACCCGCCTGACGCCCGTCTGGCCCGTCTGGTTGATGAGTGCAGTTAGGGCACTCAGCACTGCAAGGCTCGATCCTCCTATGGAGGATCACGCTTTGCAGCCCCGTCAACGTGCGTCCTAGCACTTTGACAGGGAGGCTTGCTGCAAGGATGTAGCTCGGCTGCTGTAGAGCGCGCAATTCATGTGCGCGCAGCAGTGCGTGGCCGGCTCTGTCGCAGTGTCACAACGCTGTGACAGACACCGGTAGGCACATCAGTACCTATTGCGCTCATCTGACTCTGGCCAAAACGTATGTATTTAATGTCATCCTATGCTTTAAACACAGGTGACACTGGAGAACCTGTTTAAAAAACACAACTCTGTCTATACTTTTTCTATGTGGTTTCTACATGTTTCCTACACTTAAGGAAACAGGGTGTCGGTGGTGAGACGTTGCAGTGTGTTTGGGAATATCATTATTCTATAGTGGGACTTTATTTGATCCTCCTCCACAACTATTCTATATTTCGAAATTACAATTAAGCAAATTGATTGTCAACCTCATATGAACCGCTCAGTTACAGTGGCAAGAAAAAGCATGTGAACCCTTTGGGATTACGTGGAGTTTTGCATGAATTGGTCATAAAATGTGCGCTGATCTTCATCTAAGTCACAACAATTTGAAAAACACAGTCTGCTTAAAATAATACAACACAAACATTATATGTTTTCATGTTTTTATTGAACAGAACATGTAAACATTCACAGTGCAGGGTGGAAAAATATGTGAACCTTTGGACTTAATAACTGGTTGACCCTCCTTTGGCAGCAATAACCTCAACCAAACGTTTCCTGTAGTTGCAGATCAGACCTGCACAACGATCTGGAGTAATTTTGGACCACTCCTCTTCACAAAACTGTTTCAGTGTAGCAATATTCTTGGGATGTCTGGTGTGATTCGCTCTCTTAAGGTCATGCCACAGTATTTCAATCGGGTTGAGATCAGGACTCTGACTGGGCCACTCCAGAAGGCGTATTTTGTTTTGTTGAAGCCATTATTTTGTTGAATTTCTTGTATGCTTTGGGTCATTGTCCTGTTGCATCACCCATCCTCTGCGGAGCTTCAGTTGGCGGACAGATGGTCTTAAGTTTTCCTCCAAAATGTCTTGATAAACTCTGGAATTCATTTTTCCATCAATGACAACAATCGGTCCAGGCCCTGAGGCAGCAAAGCAGCCCCAAACCATGATGCTCCCTACGCCATGTTTTACAGTGGGGATGAGGTTTTGATGTTGGTGTGCTGTGCCTTTTTTTCTCCACACATAGTGTTGTGTTTTTTCCAAACAACTCAATTTTGGTTTCATCTGTCCACAGAATATTTTGCCAGTAGTGCTGTGGAACATCCAGGTGCTCTTTTGCAAACTTCAAACGTGCTGCAATATTCTTTTTGGACAGCAGTGGCTTCCTCCGTGGTGTCCTCCCATGTACTCCATTCTTGTTTGTTTTCCTTATTGTAGATGTGTCAACAAAAATGTTAGCATGTGCCAGAGATTTCTGTAAGTCTTTAGCTGACACTCTAGGATTCTTCTTTACCTCATTAAGCATTCTGCGCTGTGCTCTTGCAGTCATCTTTACAGGACGACCACGCCTAGGGAGAGTAGCAACACTGCTGAACTTTCTCCATTTGTAGACAGTCTGTCTTACCGTGGACACATGAACATCAAGGCTTTTGGAAGATACTTTTGTAACCCTTTCCAGCTTCATGCAAGTCAACAATTCTTGATCGTAGGTCTTCTGAGAGCTCTTTTCTGCGATGCATGGTTCACATCAGGCAGTGCTTCTTGAAACCAGTAAACCCAAAACTGGTGTGTGTTTTTAGGCTGGGGTCAGACTGAGGCAGTGCGAACGCGCGTGCAGGCGCACATAATTACAGCCGCACTAGCAGCAGATGACGGGCAATGACGGCCAATATACGAAGTACGGTCGCACGAAAGTCCGGCCGCGCAACGCAAGTGGAAAATGAACGCATTTTTTCGAGAACGTTAAACTGCTAGTACTGACGTACAGAGTGCGCTGCGTCCGCTAGAGGCGTGTGTGCATGATTAGGAGATGTCAGACGCTGCTAATGTCCGGCCAACATAACGTTCAGATGCACAAAGTGTTTTATTGATGATCCGTACAAAATCACGGACGAAAAATGCGCATCGTATGACCGCTCTCGCGTACTCCGTGAAAAAATGCGTCCATTCGTTCGAACGCACTTTTTCACAGACAACGTGAAAATGCGTTCGTCTGACCCTAGCCTTAAAGGGCAGGACGGCTTTCAGCAACACATCCAATAATATCACACTGATTGGACTCAAGGTTTGCTCACTCTTGCCTCCAATTAGCTCTTGGAGAAGTCATTAGGCTAGGGGTTCACATACTTTTTCCACCCTGCACTGTGAATGTTTACATGTTCTGTTCAATAAAAACATGAAAACATATAATGTTTGTGTTGTATTATTTTAAGCAGACTGTGTTTTTTGAATTTGTTGTAACTTAGATGAAGATCAGAGCACATTTTATGACCAATTCATGCATAACTCCACATTATCCCGAAGGGTTCACATACTTTTTCTTGCCACTGTATATCCACCCTCTTGCAGATTACACAGCCAGCCACAATAAATTTCCCCTTCAGTTCTTGTTGTTGCTACTGTAATGACCTCTAATCGTTCCTGATGTCCCTTGTTCGGTTCATTTTGATTCTTTTTTAGTATTCTCATAAATAACCACTAACACGCAAGATTGTTTTTATATAAAAAGTCAAAATCTAAGAAGAAAATAGCATATTTTTATAATTACGTCTTTGCAACGTTTTCTAGTGAACTTTCCTTCATATTTAAAAAATAAATAAACGAATATACATTACCACTACTGAGTGTCTGAGAAGGTTGAGAAAAAAAAAAGAAATATGTCAAAAACCTTCACTTTTATCAAACCCCGGCTGCCTGTGTAACTGCAAAGGGAAGTACGGAAGTAAGATTACTGCCTGAATTTACTAAACACATCAAGCAGCTATCCGGGCCTTCATAAATCTGCTGGCGGATATGAAAGAAAATGCATGATAAAAATGTATGCACATAAAAAAATGCTTGAAATGACTGTGATGGTGTGAAAGATAAATATACATATATATGAGTTAGGAGCTACAAATGGAAGAAATTCTATAAAGAAAGTACAGAATGTTTTAAAAGGAAAAAATATGATATTAAGAAATTTCTAGTTTCCTGGATTGGAATGAAAATATATATATCATTCACTCACTCCTGTTGTGTTATCTTTAGTCCGTTGAATGCTGCATTAACCAGTTCAGTGTCTGATAGTGCCGAACAGAGAAATACATCTTAGCTAGATAGCATCTTTATGTAGTTCTCTTGCAGATATCGCCTTCCCAGAATGATCTGATTCTTATCTTTGAAAACGCTGCGCCAGCATGTTTTTTTACGTAGCCGATTAGCTGTGTCACTTTACTGCAGTGAACATGCAAGGGATACGATGCTTGCCATTTTTTTTTCTTTTTGCTCCATATTGCTTAAAAAAAAAAAATGAAGGGGTGAGTAGAGTTTAATGGCTTTGTGTTTAACCATGCTGACTTCGTGCATTCTGTAAAATCCAGTGGCGGCAGATATTTTCTAACGATTAAAAGATTTCTCCAATATAAATAGTTCCCTCTTCTTATCTTATAATCAAACAATTTCTGCGCAGCGAAAAATGGTGAGCCGCATGCACTCCCAGCACGCCTGCAGAATATATTTCGATCAAACAATCTCTTAAAGCAATAGAAAATTGACTGAATTTTAAATGGAAGCATTGTATTTAAATATGTCACGCCGCTCTCTGCTCATCTGTAAGAGGGGAACATATTGAGTCTCAGCTGCAGTTAATGCTGTTTTATTTTTTTTCCTTCTAAATATCCTGTCAGACAAATAATGGTCCTCTATGGAATCCAATATGATGTACAGTTCTAAAGCAAACAGTGAATTGCCAGGAGGCTTGAGGGAAACAGCCATAACAAGGCTGTGTACTGAAAAATGGGATTTATTTTATCTTCCTTACTACAGTACCATGCATTAGTGCGACCCGTGACAAGAATGTAGACCGTTTAGCCAAAATTAAAATGTCCCTGCATCTGGGAGAAAGCACACTAATCCATTCGTTATATAAAGCCATGGGCTAATAAAATAAACCCATGGCATTCCTTCGTAACAAGATGGTCCTTTATTTGGCACTCTTCGCATTTCATATACAGTTTCAATATTCCTGGTAAAAAAGCTTTGGTGTGTTAATATATACCGAGGGCTCCATTACATTCTTTGCGCAAACGTTAACGCGCGCGCAAAAACGCATTAACGTGAGGGGCAAAACCCTTTGTGCTGAACGCCGTATTACAATGTCTGCAGAAAAAATGCACGTTAACGTCTACCACGGGTGAACCCGCGCTAACGCTGCGCGAGCGTAATGTACGTTGCGCCTCCTATACTTACCATCGTGATCGCAAATGCGTTCGTGCGCTGGTACGCGGATGGTATTACAATCTACGCGCAGTTTTTTAACGCACAGCGTTTGCGCGCATAATTTTAACGTCTTTGAAAAGCTGGTGGTAACGGCAAATCTGAACGTTCTGGCCGAAACCAAATACACCAGCCCAAAAAAGAAAATACAGAAAAGAATAGTTACACATTCTACACATACCAAACAATAAATTTGAGAAGTTGTGTGTGTTTTTTTTTTGATGCAGCATAAATGCGCAGATTGACTTTGACAGGCGCAAAAACTTAACGTAAGACAAAAGGTTCTTAATTCTGATTGGCTAAATCGTGTGAAAAACACACCGATTTCTGCGCTCAACATTAATGCGCGCTTTTTTGCGCGTCTTTTTTACGTGCGTTATTTTTTGACGGATGAAATAATGTACGAGGATTGTAATACCAGCGTTAAGTTACGCGCATTAACGTTTAACGTGTCGTGGAAAAATTCACGCGTTTACTGTGCATTTTTGCGTGAAGAATGTAATAGAGCCCCGAGTGTATTAAAACTCCCAATGAATTAGAATATAAAACCCTTACTGTTTTATCTTCTTTCTTCACAATAATTGTAAAGAGCCTAGCGGGGAGGGAATTATTATTATTATTACTTTTATTGCTGTTCTTCATTATATTCTTTATAAGTCCCTTTAAAAGACATCAAATGTATGACTGTCGAGCACTGTCTAACCCTGGTCTAGAACAGGATAAATAAATATCATTGGCCAGTAAAGTCGGATGAAAGGCTGAATCACATATCACAAGATTCTGAAAGATGTTATTCTTTTTTAGAATAACATCTTATGCAGATTGAGAAAGGGCTGGATGGAATAGCTTGTTCTCCATCTGCTGGGTCCACATTAGCGTTTCCCATCCAAAGTATAGAAGACAATAAAGTACAGTAATCAAGCGCAATATGCTGTTAAAAAAATAAGCACAGCGCTCAAGACGTTCTGCTGAACAATCGAGCGCTGTGCTAATGGTATCATCGGAATAGTGCCTTAAATCGGAAAAGTGCAACTTTGGTTCACTGTCCTGTCAAACCAGGTTTTGCTCTCTCGTGTTTGGTGGAAACAGCAATTGCTACTCACATGGGGTTGTATTCCAGGTTTAGCTTCATATGGTAGGTGGCAGAATTATTGCTGCAACCCATTATTACTAGCAGGTTATCAGTGATATTTCACTAGAAGAGCATAAGCTTTTTAGGTGTAGCCCTATATACTATTACAAATGGTGACAATACTATTACTCATTGAATACACTCTGGAGTTTATAGGACTCCTTTGAATGTCACTTTGAGAGTTTTGCAAAGCAAAAGATTCAGTCAAAAAGATTTTAAGTAACTATTTGACCTAGTTGTTTGTTTGGTAAGGTTTCAAGACAATAACAGATAGGTACAAGAATTTAAGGGGAGCCTGGTATGAATGTAGCTGGTTTCTAGGTGCTAAACCACGTTACACCCAGGGTCGGATTTATAACTAGGCAGAGTAGGCATGTGCCTACAGACACCAGCCACAAGGAGGTGCCTTGCACTGTAAAAAAATGTTTTTTTACAATTTACAATCATTTAGACCACTGTATCTCTCTAGCCCTAAGGGCTAGTGTTAGTGTTAGGTTAGGGTCAGATGAGCGCATTTTGTACGGACTGTGCGTCCGTGCAGTACGGACGTACTTTCTGACTGACGACAAGGTAGTGGCCACACAGTCCGTTTTTTTCACTGACGTATTATTTGACTGATGTAGCAGGGAAAATAAATTACAATGAAAAAACAAAATGCTGGACGTATAAATGCAGTCTGTCTGACCATGCTCCATCACTCACACACAAAGCTATGCAGACGTTGTGGATGTGGCGCACTCCGCACGTCCGTTCTAGCAGTATTATGTTCTTGCCTAACCTGCGTCCGTTTGCAGCGTCCGTCATGCATCCGCACCTCTGTGCGGACGTACTTCGTGTGTGGGGCTCCATTGGTCAGAATGCTATGCTGCCACGGACGTACTTATGTGCGGCAACACGGACGTTAACACTGCGCCCGTCTGACCCCAGCCTCAAAGTTACAATATTCATGCAAAAAGTGGAGCAAAGCAAGTTAATGGTGTGAGAATACACAGGAATTAACAAGAGTTATGCAGTCAATACAGCTCAAATTGGAATACTGTCCAGATGGATATAAATGCTATCAAGAAGTATTTGATGAAATAGCAACCCTACTTTTTATTGGTATAACCTGACATGCTGACCATAAAGAAAAGTAAAACCAGCCACAATACTAAAGAGACCCTACAAACACTTAAAAAAACATATGCTTATGAAAATAATATTGGCCAACTGGGCCCTATCTTTGTCTGGAAATCAATTCTATTGACTATGTTAAAAAAAGAAAAGAAGAAAAAAACGCTGACTCCCAGAAACAAAACCTGGAAAAAAGAGAAGTCCATGAATCATCAAGGTCAGGGTTAAGTAAAAATGATTGTTTGTTTGTTTGTTTGTTTGAATCGTTATGATAACAATTTCAGACCTCAGAAAACATCTCAGGTATCCTCCAAAATATCTGTTTCATCAAACAGTCTCAGTTTCCCTGAAGCTGACAGGCCTTCCGGACATCCTTTTCTTGCAGTTCCATTATTGCTACCGGTCTGATTGACAGAAAGTCAGCAGAATTTCTGCCCGTGATTGTCACTAGTGACAATATGTCATCAAAAAGCAGTGCTAAACTCCCAGTGGAATTGTGTTTGATTGACTTGGCAAAATAGTATTTTTTTTCTGACATTATGATACATTTTGAAAAGAGAAAGAATAGAAGAGAAAAAAAACCTGACGGAATAAACCATTCTGGAGATTCATTGTATTTTTCCAAAGAAATATGTGTCTTTTAAATCAGCATGTATCATATATGAATATATACAAACAATATGTAATGTTGGGGGCTTCCAGCCTTTCCGGTGTGCTTGAGGGCAGCATGTCTGATGCTGCTCGCTCACCAACACCCGATTTAAATTGAAACAGGCAGGGAGGTGGCTGCATGAGGTGCGGCTTGAGAGGGGGGCGCGGTCTGGTGAAGGTCTTTTAAAAACCAACAGTTCCTTCTAAGCAGTGCCAGATCGTGGTTATCCATACCTGAGCTCCTTGTACCTGAATTCTCTCGAGATTTAACCTGTTATTGACCTCTGCTTGTTTTCTGACTATTCTGCCTTCCGTTGCCCTAGACTATTTTCTTGCACTACGCTTCTGCACTGATATCGACCCAGCTATTCCATTTGACTATTCTATACTATGCTAGATTCTGGCTCGTCTGACTACCCCGTGTTGCTGACCTGGTTTTGTATTACGACATTGTCTTTGATTAACCCTTTCTGTCTAGCTAGTATACCTGGCCAATTCTAAGGACCAGACAGTTAGGGATTCTTCTACGGCTACCCTGTTGGTAGCTTTTGGGATCTGTGGAGTGTTGGGCTTCAAGGACTGTGTTGTGGGATCCGGGAACCGTGACACAATATTGCTAATTTCTAGTTAGGTTGTAGTAGGGTTTTGAAATAACACCAATCCCCAACTCCCCATTTTATTGCTAGAATTCTCTAATTCACTGACTGCAAGAAAAAACTTGGCTCAATGGAAAATATACAGCTGAGAGAAGATGTAGGTGCTCATGATTGTCAGTGTTATTTATTATGACGTGTATTTTCTCTTATTATATATATAAATATATATATATCATTAATGACAGTGCCTCCAATACAATGGTATAATTTGGTTATTTACCCTTAAAAATAAGGATTAATAATCAATCAATGAATATATGTCTTAAAAAAATATATAGCGCGTTATCTTAACTCATCACTAGCTCCCAATGGGAGAGAGTTTAATTAAATAATTATTTAGTTGTGCAGCAACAAGCCTGTGCATATATTTCCTGGCAGAGAATACATATTTACAAAACAAAATTTCAGACAAAATGAATCAACAGTTCAATGAAATTTGGACAAACTGAGATTACAAAAGTTATCAGACAAGCCAAAAATTACGAACCAGTGTTTCGTTCCCCTAGCATATGTTTAGTTGACATCTTGATTTGTAGTGTTGAAAACCCCTTTGGAAAGAAATATGAGTCTTGATGTCGGCAAATCATGATTTTTTTAGAACCAGGATGCCCATTCCTTGCAATTCTCAGACAACATATTAACTATCAGGTCTATTCAAAGAAAGGTGAACCTCAGGAGAATGACTGGAGAAGTGAAAACTCTAGGTCAAAATAACTAAACCAGAAAAATTCTCCAATTTATCTCACTTTCCAAATCGACTGTTTGGTCTAGATTGTTCTCTTCTCCTGCCAATTCTCCTGTTTTTCACCTTTCTCTGAATAACCCTGTGTATAATTCACTGTGAAAAGATACAATAGGGTTAAAACAGGAAGGTGTAGGAAACAGAAGGGTAAGATAGTAACACCTCCTGACACTATTCCGGACTCCCTTCTCCCATTGTAATATTCAGTTTCCTTTAAAAACTCCCCTAAATCCAGTACTGCTCTAACACTGAGCCCTACAGGTTATCACATGCTTCCATCTCAGCATGTCTTGTGACTGCAGGAAGGCTGGGAGCGCCAGCCAATCCAATGGCTCTCAATGCAGAAAGTCTTTGCTACCATTGGATAGTTTTTGTTTCCTAAGTACTCTAAGCCCATGGAACCTGAGCTGAGGGTGCCCGGAAATTAAGTTCTGGGTGGAAATAAGCCACTGCATTTGGATAGCTGAATTAGCCCTCTGATCCCTCCTCGGAGAGGGGAAATGGAGTGGGGAGCTCTCAATACTGTGACCACTCAGATAAGATTGAATGGGCACATTCTGTTGAGTGTCCCTTTAAAGGTTTCTTAGTCCTGTCGGCTAAGTGGAACGTTTCTAGTTTAGAGCAATTGCTTAAGTGTACTTAATCAAGTATAATGCACCTTTTTATGCTCAGCTGATGAAATATAGAATTAAAGCAAGTCATCATTGATTGAAACAATGACTATAGTATATCAGATGTCCGGCATTAAATACTGTTCAAAAGCTGCACTAAAAGCTTTTCATAACATGATTGTTAATACTAATGTTTTCCTATTAGTCAGTTTAAAATTAACATGATATTGTAAAAGGGCTTTAGACCATGATAAATGTGTCAAGTACCATAGACTTTGTTTATATAGGATTGGGAAGAAGGAACTCTATTATATTTTAATCCCCTGGGTACCTGATATACTTGTTATATCAGAGAAAGTATAATAGATTAAGCTTAATTTTTTTAAGAGAACTATAGTTACATCATCACTTACATTAACATTGTGCACAAAACATGACTTCCTTTTTACAATTCCAATTAAAAGTAATTTATGCTTGGAAATTCAAATCACACCACAGATATAGAATTATATCAAATGTCACCATGTTTAAACTGCACTCTTTGATAAGAAACATGCTTATCCAATTTGTTTGTGGTTAAAATGTGCCAGTGTGAGTAATGATTGATTAATGCTACAGGAAAGAGCGAGAACCGCTTTATTCTTCACACTTCATAAATATACTATATTGCCAAAAGTATTCGCTCACCTGCCTTGACTCGTATATGAATTTAAGTGACAACCCATTCCTAATCCATAGGGTTCAATATGACGTCGGTCCACCCCTTGCAGCGATAACAGCTTCAACTCTTCTGTCTACAAGGTTTAGGAATGTGTTTATGGGAATTTTTGACCATTCTTCCAGAAGCGCATTTGTGAGGTCACACACTGATGTTGGACGAGAAGGCCTGGCTCTCAAACTCCGCTCTAATTCATCCAAAAGGTGTTCTATCGGGTTGAGGTCAGGACTCTGTGCAGGCCAGTCAAGTTCATCCACACCAGACTCTGTCATCCATGTCTTTATGGACCTTGCTTTGTGCACTGGTGCATGGTCATGTTGGAAGAGGAAGGGGCCAGCTCCAAACTGTTCCCACAAAGTTGTGAGCATGGAATTGTCCAAAATGTCTTGGTATGCTGAAGCATTCAGAGTTCCTTTCACTGGAACTACGGGGCCAAGCCTGGCTCCTGAAAAACAACCCCACACCATAATCCCCCTCCAAACTTTATACTTGGCACAATGCAGTCAGACAAGTACCGTTCTCCTGGCAACCGCCAAACCCAGACTCGTCCATCAGATTGCCAGATGGAGAAGTGCGATTTGTCACTCCAGAGAACGCGTCTCCACTGCTCTAGAGTCCAGTGGTGACGTGCTTTACACCACTGCATCCGACACTTTGCATTGCACTTGCGGATGTATGGCTTGGATGCAGCGGCTCAGCCATGGAAACCCATTCCATGAAGCTCTCTGCGCACTGTTCTTGAGCTAATCTGAAGGCCACATGATGTTTGGAGGTCTGTAGCGATTGACTCTGCAGAAAGTGGGCGATCTCTTCACACTATGCGCCTCAGCAATCGCTGACCCGCTCCGTCAGTTTACGTGGCCTACCACTTCGTGACTGAGTTGCTGTTGTTCCCAAACACTTCCACGTTCAGCTGACAGTTGACTGTGGAATATTTAGGAGTGAGGAGATTTCACGACTGGATTTGTTGCACATGTGGCATCCAATCACAGTTCCACGTTGGAATTCACTGAGCTCCGAGATCGACCCATTCTTTCACAAATGTTTGTAAAAACAGTCTGCATGCCTAGGTGCTTGATTTTAGACACCTGTGGCCACGGAAGTGATTGGAACACCTGTTTCTGATTATTTGGATGGGTGAGCGAATACTTTTGGCAATATAGTGTATGTTTTATTATAAGAAATAAAAAAAGGAAACATTGATTCTTCTCTTTTACCGTCTCTGAAAACAATTGGTAAAACAATAAATATCAATAATGACAGTGATTTGTATTAACCCCTTCACTATCATGATCAAGTTAACTCGATTTTCAAAAGCACCTTGGGGAGCCCAAGCTGCCTGTCAAATCCTTTATAAGGTCTGCAAAAGCATTGCAAACTTATTGAATGGTGTGTGTGTGTGTGTATGTTGATAGGGTTAAGGGATGATTTACGTTGGCTTTCCAAAAACCACTGGCTCCTGCTCTTTACTACTGGATGACAGCATGAGAGAGGAGAAGTATAAGGATGTTAACGCAGTAATACAAGGTTCTAAATTCTGGCTGAAGGTACTTACTGTAAGTTAAGCCAAATGTTACCATAATGTTACACAAAAGAGACGTACTTCAGATCTATTTACTTAACTTTTTTTTCTAGAAACAAAAATAGAATGATTGAGTAGGGATGAGCTGTTCGGTTCGATGTGTTCGGAGTTCAATTCGAACATCGCCAGTTCGTATGTTCACGAACTTCGAACATTTCCACGTGTTCCCAGCATGTTCGCCCACAATGCACCACAATGGACCACAATGTACTTTTCCACTGGCCTGAAGCTTGTAATTGCTACAGCCTGCACCTGACCACAGTTTAGGTGCAAGACAGGTGCAAGACTATGCCAATCACGGCTCAGAGACCTGATTGGGCAAATTTTGCCCAATCATGGGCTCACAGAGCTAAGTCCCGCAGCATACTATATAAGGCTTCACACAGCCTTCAGCACGTGTTTTTTGAGAGGAGATTGTTTTGTTAGTTTGTCTTCTCACTGCCAGTAGCTATTGGGGGGGGTCTCATTTCTACAAAATATCTGGGAATTGTGGTAATCTGTGTGTTCTCACTGCCACCAGCAATTGTGTGGGTCTCATTTCTACAAAATATCTGGGAATTGTTGTAATCTTTGTGTTCTCACTGCCACCAACTATTTTGGGGGTCTCATTTCAACAAAATATCTGGGAATTGTTCTAATCTTTGTGTTCTCACTGCCACTAACTATTTTGGGGGTCAGTCATTTATACAAAATATCTGGGAATTGTTCTAATCTTTGTGTTCTCACTGCCACCAAAGGCACAATATTTGGCTGCACTGACACTGATGCCTATATTACCAGATTTATTTCATTTTAATTTTTTGGACCGCAGGGTCCAACCCTGCACTCTTCCACAATACCACAAAAGGGTTACGGTGTGAAGGCACTTGCTGCCACCAAAGGCACAATATTTGGGTGCACTGACGCCTTTACCAGATTCATATCTTTTTAATATAGGACCGCATGGTCCACCACTGCATTCTTCCACAATACCACAGAGGGGTTACTGTATGATGGCACTTATGAATAGATTATACTTATGAAAAGATTAAACTTATGAATAGATTAAAGGAAAACCATTTACCGTCATTTGAAATGTCATTTTTTGGTTTTTACATATTTCTATACATCTGAAAAATCTGCCACTTCACGGGCAGGTTATGGGGTCCTCCTAGGCACGATATTTTAAGGAATTTTTGGTTTTTATTTTTAACCCTTATTTCATGGAAAACTCACTGTCCCTTTAAAAACGTTTTTTTTAAAAACTTTTTTTCCTTGTTTCCTGTCCCCCAGGGCACTACTCGGACCCCCATACACCTTTTATGGCAAGTATCTTGCATATATGCCCTCTTGCAGGGCACTTTAAAAATTGAACTTTTGAGTCCCCTTGACTTGCATTGAGTTTGGTTCGTGTTCGAACTCGAACTTTTGAAATTGTTCGAGTTCGAATGCGAACCGAACATGGGGTGTGTTCGGCTCATCCCTATGATTGAGTTCATAACAAGCCTTTGAGCGTGATGATATACTGTCAGTAGATTATTGTTTAATAGTTTTTTGAGTGAATGCTTACTACACTTTATTTATAACTTTAAATATTCTCTCATGACTTTTCCTGAATTTTCAATTTCAGAGTAAATGAGAAAGTATAAAAGAAATCATACTAATCGCTCAAACATTGTATATTCTTATTGTACTCCTTGTTCTATTCACCATAGAGTGAACTCAGATGCATAATTGGTCCACTGTGAGAAACATGCTGTTTTCTGCATATTAAATGTTCTCATTTATTCAAGGTTTTTTATTAACTTGGTTTTGATTGAAATACTCCCAAAATGCTCAAATACATAAACCAAGGCCTTCTGTATGTGTTTTGTCATAACAGATCAACTGTACTAGCTTTATGCGCAGCCCCCACTCTCTGGAACGCTCTCCCTCGTACTGTCAGACTTTCCCCTAACTTCTCTTCCTTCAAACGCTCCCTTAAAACGTTCCTATTTAGGGAAGCCTACCACCCAACTCACTGACGCAACCATCAATCACTCTCACCTTACAGTCCTCTCCTCCTGTTTCCAACCCCAACCCTCCTAGATTGTGAGTTCCTACGGGAATAGGGCCCTCATCTCCTCCTGTACTGTTTGTCAAATGTTGTTCAATGTATTGTAACCCTGTCTGTACTGTGCTTATTGTACAGCGCTGCGGAATATGCTGGCGCTTTATAAATAAAGAATAATAATAATAATAATATGCGTCATTGTCCTATTTTCTGAAAAATCTTGTCTCCGAATTATGCAGAATGTATGGCCCTGTGATAGCTTCACTTTAGCCCTGTGTTTAGGATGTAAAGACTCTCACAAAGAAACAGGACTCCAGCAGAGGTGCCCATCACAACCATTAACAGTCCAGTGACCGCACCTGAGATGGCAGTACTTTTCCTGCTTTGCTCTTAAAATCTCCAGGCCAGATCCTGACTCCACAGGAAGTAGTCACAGTTGCTCCCAATCATTGCCTGTGTTGCTCTACTTAAGGGTGGAGCTCCCATCAATCAGGCATTGCTAAACACTTTATGGGTTATTCAAAGAGAATAACTGTGAATTTCACCGTACGGTGCAATTTCGTGGCAATTTGGCTATTCAGAAAGCTGGCAAAAGGCCCAATATCGGGAAATTGCCAGCGAAATACGGTGAAGTATCGTGGCAGTAAAATTCCACATAGAGAAGTAATGGTTAATCTATTCAGAGAACGCCAAACAGCAATGAAAAGTTGACGAATTGCTCAGATTTTTGGTGCTTTCATGCGACAGGTTTAGACCGGTGTATCCCATAGGTTTCAAAGTAAAATAAAATTCCCGTTTTCATAATTTTTTATTCAACCATTTATTCTTTTCATTTGCAACAAACAAAGTATTTTCATAAATTTATTTTTTAGAATTTTTTAGGCATTTTTCGTCAATTTTGTATTCCACTTTTTTTTTAAATGACGTTTGTTTATTTTGTAACAGACCTTTTTATTGTTATTCATAGGACCTTATATATTATTCACATGCGTTTTCATGCATGCCTTTTTATAAATTGTGGGGGGGGTTTCCCCTGTTCGACGGCTGATCAGCTTTTTACGACGGCTTATCGGATGCGCTCTGCAGGTTTATCTGTGAAGTTTGGCAGATCCATTCGGTGCATTTTTGGGACCCTGCAGTGAATGCTGAATTCACTGCAGGGTCGGCAAATTGAGCTTGCCAAAGGCCCCGAAGAGAGGGCATCAAAATTTTGACCCCCTTAGTGTTTTAAGCCCTGCAAGAAGCCTGCTCTCCTCAGTTTCTGGTTGCTCAAATCTCCTGTATCCCAACGTGTTTTCAGCCTTGCATCTTTCCGATTATCCAGCCTTGCAACCAACCATGTATCCAGCCAGCTTTGCTATATCCACCGTGTATCCAGCCAGCCTAGCAACCCACCCATCGTGTATCCATCCAGCTTTGGAACGCACTGTGTATCCCAATTAGTAATTAATTACTTAGAATAAGATAAAAAAAAGGATATGTAATCCCCTTGATTTTGGTGCAGAAACCTATTCAATAACAAGGACAGCAGTCCCACAGGACTACGTAATCCCGAGGGGCTGCTGTCCTTGGTGCTGAATAGGTTTCAGCACCACAGACAGCCTCTGCTGAATGCAGCTAGACTGAAGGAAAGAAAAAAAATGCTGCATTCAGCAATGAAAAAAGCCTTGTTGTTTTAAAATAAACTAGGAATTCAGAAATTTCACCAAAAAGAATCCCACAAAATGCCTAAACAATCCTAAAAAAATAAAAAGAGACTTTTTGCTGCAAGTGAAAAGAATAAACGGTTGAATAAATATTTAATAAAAACAGGGTATGTGTTTTTTACATTGAAACCTATGGGATTTGCCTGTTTAAAGCTGTCTAACGAAACCACCATAAATCAGGGCATTTCACAGATATTTCAGTGCTGTTTGGCGTTCTCTGAATAGATTAGCCATTACTTGTCTATGGGGAATTTCACTGCCGCAGAATCGCACCAAATGGCACCGTGGTGCTGTCCATGGCCTATGGTGCTGAATACAACAGATTCAGCACCGTGGCCGAGTCGAAGTGAAATGGCATAACATATTGATCCAAAAATACAAAAACAATTTGTTTCATTTTCATTTCGTTCCAAATCGATTCATTTTCGTTCCATTTTCAGATCGTTTTGGATGGAACCGATTCATATTTTGAAAGCACTTACTAAATTTAAAAAAAAAAAAAAATCGGGAAAATTTCATCTGCATTTTGATTCGGACCGAAAGAAACGCACATCTCTTTATAATTCATGATACTGATATGCAAGGGTTCATTTTCCAGCACCCCATCTTAAAACGTCACCAGTCACCACATGTCTAGTCCAAATATTGAAGCATCAAGAGAACCTGGTTTATAAGTCAACACGCTGACATGCAAGGAGGCTTCAGTAACGAGCAGTGGACCATCCTGACATATCTTCTGGTCACAGCTTCCACTTACCCCAGCTGTGTGCCACAGAAAGTGAGTGGCAGAAAAACTGACAGGCAAGCACTTACAATTATTTGCTAACACATTGTGACGTTTGGGGGCCCACAGAGCACGTGCACAATGTCTTTCACAAACAAAACAGCTTTATTCACCCTTTCAGGGCAGTCAAAAAGGCAACATAATAAGTACACGCTTGGGTTCAGTGAAATTACAGCAAAGTCCTGATCTTCAGCACAAATAAACAGAAAAAATAATGATGGCTCACCAACGCTTTAAACCGTCCCAAACCTGGGGAATCCTTTCCCCAGTATGTAGAAGCCTCTCCAGCAAGGCACAGCGCGTCTCCTGCTTTTGGAACACCAACACACACAGCTTCCACTGATTACTTTCCTTTTTCCTAAAAACTCCCACAATCCTATCTGGGAGTTGCTGGCTTTAAAACTCTTCCTGGACAGGAACATTAACCCTGTGGTTGCCCTTAAAGGGTCCACAACCCAAATAGGGTGAAACATATTGTCCATCCAGGACCCAGCCCTGCCGACCTCTACATATCCCCCCCTCTGTCTCAACGTAGAGGTGTTTGAGGCAACAGTAGACAGCCCACAATGCATCCGGGACAGGGCATCAGCATTTTGGTGCTGTTTCCCAGGCCTGTGTTCCACCACAAAGTTAAACTCCTGGAGAGACAGGAACCACCTGATTACCCTTGCATTAGCGTGGCGGTGCTGCCTCATCCAGGTCAATGGGGCATGGTCAGACACCAAACGGAACTTCCTGCCCAACAGGAAGTATCTCAAAGAATCCAAGGCCCACTTTATGGCCAAGCCCTCTCTTTCCACCACAGCATAGTTTTTCTCCGCTGCCGTCAGTTTCCTACTAAGAAAAACCACGGGGTGCTCTTCCCCATTGACTTCTTGGGATAGCACAGCCCCCAAACCCTCACTTGAGGCATCCGTCTGTACAATGAACTCCCTCATGAAATCAGGGACTACCAGCACTGGGTGCTGACACAACGCATTTTTAAGCTTCTCGAAGGCATCTTCAGCATTGGCATTCCATTGAATCATCACCGACTTCCTACCTTTCGTCAGGTCAGTCAGTGGTGCAGCAATAGAGGCAAAATTGGGGACAAACTGCCGGTAATACCCCACTATGCCCAGAAAAGCACGAACCTGCTTTTTTGTGAGGGGGCGTGGCCAGTTCTGGATAGCCTCTACTTTGTTAAATTGTGGCTTTACCAGACCCCTGCCTACGACATATCCCAGGTACTTAGCTTCCTCCATCCCTACCGCAGTTTTCTCAGGGTTAACAGTAAAGCCCGCTTTCCTCAAACCGTCCAAAACCATCTGAACCCGGGGAAGATGGGACTCCCAATCTGGACTGAAGATGACAATGTCATCCAGGTAGACCGAGGTATATCTCAGGTAGGGGTGGAGCACCCTATCCATCGCTCGTTGGAAGGTGGCCGGGGCTGAGTGTAGTCCAAAAGGCATCCGCTTATAATGAAAATGACCCTCTGGAGTGGAAAAAGCAGTCTTTTCCCTGGCTTCCTTAGTCAGGGGTATCTGACAGTATCCCTTAGTAAGGTCCAGGGTGGTGATATAACGGGCCGGACCCAATTTCTCTATTAATTCATCCACCCTTGGCATGGGATACGCGTCAAATTTTGACACCTCGTTAAGTTTCCTGAAGTCATTGCAGAATCGCAAAGTGCCGTTGGGCTTCGGTACCAACACGATGGGGCTCGACCATTCACTCTGTGACTCCCCAATGACATCAAGCTGAAGCATTTTTTTAACCTCTTCAGAAACAGCCTTTCTATGGGCTTCTGGGATGCGGTACGGCTTTACCCGAACCTTTACATGGGGTTCCGTCACAATATCATGTTTAATCCCGGACGCGTGTCCCGGTAGTCCTAAAAACATGCCTTTGTTTCTTTGCAGAAACTCCTTAACTTCTTAGGTTTGGGGTTTGGACAGGGTGGCAGCAATGTGTACTGCGTCAACACCATCAGACTCTATACCCACCCCAACCATGGCGGACACCTCCTTTCGGTCTCTCCAGGGTTTTAACAAATTTATGTGGATTCTGGTATGGTTTTCTTTCCCCAGGCTGATGCACTCGGTAGTTTACTTCCCCTACTTTTTCAACCACCTCATATGGTCCCTGCCACTTGGCTAGGAACCGACTTTCCACCGTGGGTATAAGTACTGCTACCCAGTCCCCAACCTGAAATTGCCGCAGCTTGGCTGACCAGTTGTACACCCTTTTCTGGGCCTCCTGAGCTTTCTGCAAATGTTCCTGTACCAAAGGCATCACTTTAGAAATTCCCTCTCTCATCTGAGAGATATGTTCAATGAGCGATTTGTGTGGAGAGGACTCACTTTCCCATGTCTCCTTCTCCAAATCTAGCAATCCCCGGGGTGAGCCAGATCCAGCACCATTCTCTGGTAGGGCTGGGGTACTAGTAATTGTTCCACAATTTCTCCCAGAATTTCTGATACACGGTAGAACAGATCATTATTGACCGCAAAGTGAGGAAATCTTTTCTCTGCATCTGGTGCTTGAGGTACCCCACTGACAACAGTTACCTGTTCGCGAGCATTTATCAACATCGGGTCACCCATTTGAGCCCTGCCAAATGCACCTCTGGACACATCTAAGTCAGGGTGTACTGGATAAGAAGAACCCTCCCCCTCATCCACCCCAAGTGTAATATCTACAGGGGATAATTTCTCTTCATCCTCTCCTACCATAACCGGCACGGGAGAGGATTCCCCCTCCTTGGGTGTCAACTCAGGTTGAGGAGCTAGGACACTCACATCAGTTACAACATTCTCATTTTGAACACATTTGAGCAACTCCTCATCAACAGTGTCCACAGTCATGTTTGGTGGGGGTGACCCTGAATTGTTCCCCAGTTCGATGGGCAGTTCAGTTTGTGCCAAGCACCACAGTTCGGCAAACAAGGGGCAGTCCTGTCCCACAATCACATCATGTATCAGAGTACTCACCACCCCGACCTCTTGGGTGACCGAAGTATTCCTGGTGGAAATGGTGACAGGGATCAGCGGATACTCCCGAGTATCCCCATGGATACAGACAACCTGGAGGGTTCTTTGTACTGGACCGAGCCTTCCGACTACCCGGGCATGCACCAGGGTGACCATACTCCTAGAGTCCAGGAGAGCTTTGGCTGGGCGGTGATTCACCCACACAGTACATTCAAACTGACCCCCCTCTAGGTCAAGGTGGGTAGTGCACATTGTGAGGGTGTAGAAGGACACTCTCTGAGCGGCTACACACTCCATGTGCTCCTCCTGTAGTGGACACTGCGCCCGGGTATGGCCCCAGGCGCGACACCTCCAACACTGTATATCGCCAGCAGTTCGGGTAGCGACAGGCCTCTGCAGAACCGAGGAAGATGATTTTGGGGTGCTGGTTCCCGGGTCCAGTGACGCTTCCCTCCGAGGAACTGAAGCAGGCCTCACAGGCGGTGGCAAGACTGGTCCTCGACGACTGGTTGGTCTGAACAGGTCCTCCACCACGGTGTATCTCTCCACCATCTTGACTGCCAGTGCTGCAGTCTTGGGGTCCCCATGGCTGACCCAGCGCTGTAGATCCTTTGGTAGAGACCTCAGGTAGTGGTCCATCACAACCCTTTCGACCATTTGCTCTCTAGTCAGGGTCTCTGGCTGCAACCACTTTTTAACCAGCTGTCCTAAGTCATGCATCTGGGTCCGGGGTGGCTGGTCAGGGCAGTACTTCCAGCAGTGAACACGGTGAGCCCGGACAGCAACAGTTACCCCAAGGCGGGCCAGAACCTCAGCTTTCAGCCGGTCATAATTCTTTGCATCTTCTAGGGGCAGGTCAAAATATGCCTTTTGAGGGTCTCCTGTCAGAAACGGGGCAATGAGACAAGCCCATTGGTCTTGGGGCCACCCCTCTCTCTCAGCAGTCCTTTCAAACGTGGTGAGAAATGCTTCTACATCATCACTGGGAGACAGTTTTTGGAGGAAATGACTGGCCCTTATGGAGACATGGTTACCAGCAGTGACCACTGCTTGATCACGTCCAGGTGCAAGTTGCTGCATGGCCTCCCGCACGGCATTGATCTGCATCTGTGTGGCTACCTGCTGTGCTGCAAGTTGTGCAGCCAGCAAATGGGTGCTTTCTTGTTGCGCAGCAACAGCCTGTGCCAGGGCTTGTTGCTGCTGAGCCATCGCCTCTTCATGGCGAGTCTGGGCCTGCACATTGACAAAGACCATCTGCTTAACCAGCTCCTCCATAGCTGTGGACTTCAGTGCAGCCTTAGCCCAGGACATGCAATCAGAACACTGTCCTTTAAAAATGTCAGTTTGTTTTTTTCCTTTTCACAAAAATTCCTCTTGCTTGGCGTGTGAGGGGTAGCAGATTGCCCGCATTCGAAACACCAGTTGTGATGTTTGGGGGCCCACAGAGCACGTGCACAATGTCTTTCACAAACAAAACAGCTTTATTCACCCTTTCAGGGCAGTCAAAAAGGCAACATAATAAGTACACGCTTGGGTTCAGTGAAATTACAGCAAAGTCCTGATCTTCAGCACAAATAAACAGAAAAAATAATGATGGCTCACCAACGCTTTAAACCGTCCCAAACCTGGGGAATCCTTTCCCCAGTATGTAGAAGCCTCTCCAGCAAGGCACAGCACGTCTCCTGCTTTTGGAACACCAACACACACAGCTTCCACTGATTACTTTCCTTTTTCCTAAAAACTCCCACAATCCTATCTGGGAGTTGCTGGCTTTAAAACTCTTCCTGGACAGGAACATTAACCCTGTGGTTGCCAAGGGTCCACAACCCAAATAGGGTGAAACATATTGTCCATCCAGGACCCAGCCCTGCCGACCTCTACAACATATTTAGTAAATAACTAACACATATACAGTTGCAAGAAAAAGTATGTGAACCCTTTGGGATTATGTGGAGTTTTGCATGAATTGGTCATAAAATGTGCTCTGCTCTTCATTTAAGTCACAACAATTTGAAAAACACAGTCTGCTTAAAATGATACAACACAAACATTGTATGTTTTCATGTGTTTATTGAACATAACTTGTAAATATTCACAGTGCAGGGTGGAAAAAGTATGTGAACCTTTAGACTTAATAACTGGTTGACCCTCCTTTGGCAACAATAACCTCAACCAAACGTTTCCTGTAGTTGCAGATCAGTCCTGCACAACGATCTGGAGTAATTTTGGACCACTCCTCTTCACAAAACTGTTTCAGTGTAGCAATATTCTTCGAATGTCTGGTGTGAATCGCTCTCTTAAGGTCATGCCACAGCATTTCAATCGGGTTGAGGTCAGGACTTTGGGCCATTCCAGAAGGCATATTTTGTTTTGTTGAAGCCATTCTTTTGTCATTGTCCTGTTGCATCACCCATCCTCTGCGGAGCTTCAGTTGGCGGACAAATGGTCTTACGTTTTCCTGCAAAATGTCTTGATAAACTCTGGAATAAATTTTTCCATCAATGACAACAATCGGTCCAGGCCCTGAGGCAGCAAAGCAGCCCCAAACCATGATGCTCCCTCCGCCATGTTTTACAGTGGGGATGAGGTTTTGATGTTGGTGTGTTGTGCCTTTTTTTCTCCACACATAGTGTTGTGTGTTTTTTCCAAACAACTCAACTTTAGTTTCATCTGTCCACAGAATATTTTGCCAGTAGTACTGTGGAACATCCAGGTGCACTTTTGCAAACTTCAAACGTGCTGCAATATTCTTTTTGGACAGCAATGGCTTCCTCTGTGGTGTCCTCCCATGTGCTCCATTCTTGTTTAATGTTTTCCTTATCATAGATGTGTCAACAAAAATGTTAGCATGTGCCAGCGATTTCTGTAAGTCTTTAGCTGACACTCTAGGATTCTTCTTTACCTCATTAAGCATTCTGCACTGTGCTCTTGCAGTCATCTTTACAGGACGACCACGCCTAGGGAGAGTAGCAACACTGCTGAACTTTCTCCATTTGTAGACAGTCTGTCTTACCGTGGACACATGAACATCAAGGCTTTTGGTGATACTTTTGTAACCCTTTCCAGCTTCATGCAAGTCAACAATTCTTGATCGTAGGTCTTCTGAGAGCTCTTTTCTGCGAGGCATGGTTCACATCAGGCAGTGCTTCTTGAAACCAGTAAACCCAAAACTGGTTTGTGTTTTTAAAGGGCATGACAGCTTTCAGCAACACATCCAATAATATCACACTGATTGGACTCAAGATTGGCACACTCCTGGCTCCAATTAGCTCTTGGAGAAGTCATTAGGCTAGGGGTTCACATACTTTTTCCACCCTGCACAGTGAATTTTTACATGTTATGTTCAATAAACACATGAAAACATATAATGTTTGTGTTGTATTATTTTAAGCAGACTGTGTTTTTCAAATTGTTGTGACTTAGATGAAGATCAGAGCACATTTTATGACCAATTCATGCAAACCTCCATGTAATCCCAAAGGGTTCACATACTTTTTCTTGCAATTGTATAGGGAGTGAGTCCCTGTCACATGAGGCCACCTTCCACTGGACATATCGCATGCTTTTTAAAAAACAAATCAAGGGGAAATAAACACAGGACAAAATGCCAACATTACCCTGATCATCAACTAGAGAAACTAGGAAATTCCTTAGTCATTAAGGAGTTAAAAGTACTAACAGCTTACTGTCAATATTCCAACCCTAAGTCTGCTGCACAATGTACACTATGAACTTGGTAACCACATTGCATAGTATCATCTCCATATAATTAAATTACATGTGCATTAACCTAATCTATGAATGGTACAGTCATACCCATAAACGCCGACCCTTTTCAAGGTCATTATATGGTATCATCATTCAGCTAAATATTTTTTTTCCTTGAATGTTTGAACAGCCTCGCATGAACTGAAAAACCGTTCTTCAAGCAAAATTCTATCATGTTGATTTGAATCCAGCACTTGAGATTAAATGCATCTAAAATATTCTATGTCACGTTTTCAAATTTAAAACAAACCATTTTTTTTTCCAAACGTATTCAAGTGAATTATCTGAGGTGGGTATAAAAAAAAATGTGACTTCAGGCTTGCATGACCACAGCACTGGAAAGTCTGCCAATATAATCAGTTAAGGGTAGTGCTGTAATAAAATATAAGTACATTAAATAAATATAGGCAAAAGATTTAATTTGATGCAGGCTGGAGAGATGCCGAAAGGCTGAAGGTTAAAGCAGTCCGTGGAAGGTCAAAGCAATAAAAATCAATATTGTTCACCTTATATCGTTTTACATATTTTAATGACTGAAATTACAAAGACTAGGGCCTAAGGTGTGATCATTTTGAATTTGCAAAGAAAGCTTTTTAAAGATTTATAATTAGGATATGGAATAATGAATATAAAACCAGTTTGGGTCTATTCAGTAAAGGTTGGATTACATTGATTTTGTGACGAACCTGCACAATGTCATATTAAAAAATCTCCAGTATGACAATTCCATAATGGCATATCAGCTGCAAAGATTCTTGCATCGCTTGCACTGATGGCTCGGATAAAGTTACAAGACAGAAATATATATGAATTCCTGCTGATCCATTTATAGCACTTAAGAAAGGTTATTGTAGTTCTTTAAGTTAGGGATAACAGGCTCTGTTTAGAAACACACCATTAGAAAGCACAGAGAAACATAATGGACCCTATCCAACCCAACCCTTACATTAATGACTGGAGCTGTTATGCTTAAAGGCTTAAAGGATTATTCAGAGAGGTCCGAAATGTTTGCAAAATGTAACCGGACACTGAAATTCAGCGTACGGTGCCATTTCGAGGCCATTCGGCTATTCAGAGAGCAGGCAGTTTGTCAAATTTTGGCGAATTGCCTGCACGTATGGTGCCTGTTCGAAGGCAGTGAAATCCTCCATACAGAAGCAGTGGTTACTCTATTCAGAGACACCGAACAGCAGGGAAAAGTTGCCAAAGTGCCCTGCTGTTAGGTGTTTTCATTTGGCAGGTTTATTCAGGCGAACCCCATAGGCTTCAATGTTAAAAATATTCCTGTTTTTATACAATATCTAATAAACAGTTTATTATTTTATTCTGCAGTAAAAAGTCTCTATATTTATAGTTTTTTTAGGATCTTTTAGGCATTTTTAGGGATTTTTTCAGTAAAAAAAATTCAGTTTTTTTAATTGTTTTTTCTTTTTTCTGTAACAGACCGTTTTATTATCATTCATTGGATCTTATATGTAAATTCCAGATATTTTCATTCAGCATTTTTTTTGCAAGCAACATTTCAATTTTGACACTTTCAAGCAAACTGGTTTTTTTTTCCCCGCCATTCATCAGCTTGTTGGCTTATTCCGGCAGCTGGTCCGTGTTCTGATCGGTGGCTCGTTGGCTTTTTCCGGCGTGTTCGGCATGGTTTTTCCTCTGGTTCCAACAGGTTTTTGGTGGGTTTTCCCTGCACTCTGGAGACCCTGCGATGAATGCTGAATTCACCACAGGGTGGGGAACTTTGATTCCCCAAAGTGCAGGGAACGAGAGAGCACCGAAATGTCTGCGACATTTCGGTGCTCTCTGAATAACCCCTTTAATGATTCAAACACTATCCTGCCAAAGCTGCAAACTTTGCTTGTGGCTGGGAAATAACTGTTCCTTGCGCAAAGATATTGGCTCCTATACTTTGTGCGGCACCACTGTCAGTACCATTTAGCGACTCACAACTATTATGAGTTGAGCGGCTCAATTATAATTGTCGGTAAGAGGGAGTCGGTAAAGGATTATTGGCTCAAGATGAAAATTTACCTTTAGTGGCTCCCTGTTGCTTGTTTTGTTGGTATAGGGTCCAATGAATTAAATAACAAATGAGGAAAGCTTCAAATGGTTCTTTCGACTTTGCTTATTCTATTTCCTTAATTAGCAGGTCGTACCCAGAGTTCATTGCTGTATACAGGGATGGCAGCAAATTAACTCAGCGGGCAAAGCAATTCTCTGATTGCTTTGACGTATAGATGTGTTCGGTAAATTATTTATATTATTACCAACAACAAGGCAAGATTTTACATACCACACTGTGTCTAGGGCAGCTTAACTATGCACAGGGATTATTTGTGATAACCCGTCTGTATGTAAAAGGTTTATTTCAATCAGCTGGGAATTAATCATTAAGCTTTAGTCACCAAGGGGTAAACGGAGAATAAAGTATGGACAAGTAATGTAAGTGAACGGAAGACATTAGGGACGCTTTTACATCTAGATTCAATTACATGCAGATGTGTTCTCCATAATGTCAGGTTATTTATCTATAGAGAATATGGTTCAGGCAGAATTATTCATAATTGATCAGTCTATTATATATACATTTATGCACAGCCTGGATCTGATGATAAATATTAAACAGTGCCCTTCGCACATCTGGCCCAATATTTCCTTCCAAATTAAGATAGATTTGCAGATAAGGAAGGGAATAGATAAATCCAGCAATTGCTGAATATATCACGGCTTGCTCTGTGCCAAGTATCTACTGTCCTTAAATGTGTTAAATAAAGCGGTATCATTAGATGCACATACATGTTGCATGCCTTTACATTGTTGTTCTTAGACTCTTTCTGTTATTTACCAGTATATTCTTTCCTAATACATTCTTTCCATTTTAGAATGGAATGTATGTTTCTGTTCTGATTATTTACATTTGCCATTACATCCTCTGTTTGCCATCTTGACTCATCTGTATTGATGACATTCACTGTGTCTCCACAACAGGCTTTGCATCCTTCATCAGAAATTAAAGCAATCTTTAGGATAAGGCCTAGTGTCCGTTAATTATACACAGTACTCTCACAATACCTCTAATCGTCGATCTAGCTCCAAATTCTATGGACAGCATATGCAGCAGGAGGTGCGACTGGCCATTGGCCAAGATATATAAAAGCTTCCTGCAAATATAGAATAAAACCCTGAGATCCTATCAGGAGATTGTAGAGTAAAGCATAAAATTGTATTTGGTTAAATGTCTTTATTAACATGATGTTTTATTTATGTAGTGTTTATCTACTCCATTCTGTAAAAAGTAGAGTTAACTTCCTAATTGTCTTAATTGCATTTAAACTTGTGATTCAGGTAGTTCAGCTTCGATATTTAGCTAGTGCCCAAGTATAAAGTCATCATAATTACACAGGTAGGATTAAAGTTTCATGAGTCTCACTGCCTACCTCAATACTTCAGTGAGGCACTATAGCGTTTATCAGTCGGAAAAACCACCAAACCCATATGGCTTTGCTACACTTGTTGGTCTGTCTACTAATAAGAATCTGTTTCCTACATAAAGAAGTGTGATTCATGTATCTATTTAGATGATTTATTTCCTACTATTGTTTATTTATACTAATAATTATGCTATACATGCACAAGCATATTTACAGGTACATATACACTTAAGCATTGTTTATAATAGTTACACTACAGAAAACGTGCTTCTTTGTAATTGAATGTCTTGAAAGACTGACTTTGTTTCAACTAAACATGAATTCATGCAGTAGACTCAATACACAGAGTAAACAACAAGTATTTAGGATCCTTCATCAGTAACTGATTAAGGACGTGAACTTTATAGGCCTGCAGATGATGGTGAGTGAGTGTCTGGAGAGCTGGACAAGAGACAGGAGGGGTCCGTGACAGGTTAGGATTATCTTTAGGGTTAGGGCTATCCCTAGCCATAAGACTCTGATCCATTTTTATTTAATTTGTAGGTAACAGAGTACAGTGAGCGTTTAAAAAAAAAAGCACAATCACTGAAGCCTTCCTATGTCCCATGATATGCTGTCTTCAACCTATATTCTGACATGAATTTAGGATCTGGATTAAATGTACTAAACGTTTTCCATTACTGTCCCCACACTCCATACTATCTCCCTTGCCGGCGCAACAAGGATGATATTCTTCCTTTTACCAAACTGAGGGAAAGGCTAGGAAACTTGAAAGTGTCCATGCTTGTCTGTTTTGAACTGTGTTCCCAAACCCAAGCATTGGTAAAAGGTAATCCTGGTGTCAATGCATTTTGAAAAGTTATGTCTGGCATCAGACAAGTCGAGGGGCATGATATCTTTAAATTGCTGGTTGAGGCGGGAGAAAGCACAATATAATGAAGGCCTGGGAAGGTTCTACAGGTCGAGATTGAAGATATCCTTCTGTGTCACCCTGCAGGAAAACACTCTTAAGATCTTTATGAGGTGGTACTTACCCCATAATGCTAGGGTCAGATGAACGCAGTGCGAACGCGCGTGCAGCCGCACTTTATTACGGCCGTAGTAGCAGCAAATGACGGCCAATGACGGACAATATACGGAGTACAACACAAGCGGCAAACAAACGCATTTTGTTAGAGAACTTGATACCGCTAGTACTGACGTACAGAGTGAGTTGCGTCCGCTAGCGGTGTGTGTGCGTGATTAGGAGACGTCAGACGCTGCACACGTCCGGCCAACATAACGTCCAGAGGCAAAAAGTGTTTTATTGATGATCCGTACAAAATCACGGGCGAAAATGCGCATCGTATGACCGCTATCGCGTATTCCATGAAAAAATATGTCCATTCGTTCGAACGTACTTTTTCACAGCCGACGCGAAAAATGCGTTCGTCCGACCCTAGCCTAAGAGGTTAGCCAAACTTTTTACGGGGACCTCTGCCCATTGTTTTCTGGGATGCTCTGAACGGGGCTCACTAATTCATGTTGTATGGCCTTGCCCCTTCTAGCTCTGCTTAGGCTATATATTTATGAACTCGGTTTTAAGATTATCAGGGTTATTCAAAGAGAATCAAAAAGTCACCGTACGTTCGGTGACTTTTCGTTTCCTGCACTTCGGGGCAATTCAGCGATCCTATTTTGCCGACCCTGCGGTGTATTCAGCAAGCACCGCAGGTCCCCCGTAGTGCAGGGAAAACCCACCGCAAACCCGACAAACACTCACTGAAACCTGCAGAAAACAGCTGAATTAACCCCTCCGAACACTCAGAACAGTCGCCGGAAAATTCTGACATGCAGACGAATGAGGTGAAAAAAAAACAGTACGCTTGAACGTTTGAAAATTGACAAGCTGTTTGCAAAAAAACTAAACTACTGAACGAAAATGTCTGAAATTTACATATAAGATCCTATGAATGATAATAAAAAGGGCTGTTACAGAAAAAAGAAAAAACATTTTAAAAAAATGGAAAGAAAATGTTGACAAAAAATGCCTAAAAGATCCTAAAAAAATCTAAAAATAAAGATACTCTTTACAGCAGAATAAAATAATAAACGGTTTATTAGATATTGAATTAAAACAGGAATATTTTTAACATTGAAGCCTATGGGATTCTCCTGAATAAACCTGTCGAATGAAACCACCGAACAGCAGGGCGTTTCGGCAACTTTTCCCTTCTGTTTTGTGTTCTCTCAATAGACAAAGCATTGCTTCTCTATGGGGATTGCACTTCCCTCGAACAGGCACCGAACGTGCAGACAATTCACCAACATTTGGCAAATTGCCTGCTCTCAGAATAGCCGGATGGCCAGGAAATGTAGCCGTACGCTGAATTTCAGTGTTCGGTTGCATTTCGGGGCCAGATCGACTCTATTTGAATAACGCTGTATGGGATTGAACATAAGCCTCTCCTCCTAGGTTGCCCTTATAGATTGCAAGGTAAAAGACATTAATAAACTGGCTAAACGATGGTTGCCCAATATTATGCTAGCTACCAGATACTGCATAGCTCGGAAGTGGAAATCTGGTATTACCCAGGGATTGCACAAAATAGAGTACATTAGATCTATTGGAGATATAACCGCCTTGCTAACTGACTAACAATCGCTGCATAATATAACAGTAACAGTAGATATTCCTAACTTGATGATATGGCTAGATTAATAGAGGGGCTGATGGAGTTGCAGCTCTCTATCTCTTCCTCTCTCACATTATTTATGTATATTGCAAGATACACACAAGAAAATAAAAAATATTATTTAGATTATGAACCAAAAGGCAGCCAAATTGATTCTTGAGGAGGTGTTATAGCAAAGTTTTGACTGCACGGTCATACGGTATAACTCTTGATGGAAAAAATGGAATATGAAGAATCACTTGAAGCATTCACCTATGAACTGGAAAACAAGTACATATGCAGTCATATGGGACACACTATACCCCGAGGAAGAAGTATATATATATTTTTTTTAAATTGTGCCTACTTGCTTCTTAATTGCTTGACATAAGGAGAAGAAATGCTATATGGTAAGAAAACAGATCTGTTTTCACAGCGGACAGCCCTACAGGAACTCACAAAACTGAAAATAGATAGGTCATTTGGGGCACGCTCGATACATCCTAGTATATTAAAATAGCTCTAGGTGCACTTGAAGCTCCACAAAATGTAATATAAAAACACGAAAAGTTATTCATTTAAACAAGAACAAAAATTATAACTAAAACATTTTTTACCTTTCACAAAAGAAGTTTTTTTTCCCCCATAGTTTCATAATTGTATATCCATTTAAACATTGTCAAGCCGGAATCTATAAATATTAGCTGAATTTAACTGTGCTTGGACAGATTATCATTTTTTTTGTTGCATACACTGTGTAATCCGTATTTATAAAGAGCAATGTATTTACCTAAACAAAATAAATAATTGATTAGATTGCTCAATATTTGACCTCTAGAATATTCTCATTAAACGTCTGCTTTCTTTATAACAATAATAATGACATGACATGCAATCATGTCGTCGGGTATTTGTGATATATTCTTTTTCAGCAGGCTTTGAACGAAAATGCAAACCAACTTTTCTGTGTTAGTTTTATAATGGCATGCATCTATTTAATTTATAAATTTAAATAACGAGTAAATTTAGCTTATATGTTATTAATATTCATTTAAAAAATATTAATTTATCATAATATTTTTTTATATATTCAAATTTTATTGATACATAATACATAGAAACATATATAGAAATAAAAGGTGTAAATATGAGCCTTGAAGTAGTTGGGAACTGACAGAGTGTGTTCAGAAGTGATCATAAAGGGTAATGCATGCCATGTCTCATCGTTGACGTGAGAGTTCTTGAAGCGATAAACATCCATGACGTGGTATCATTTATATTTTTGAATGACACAAGCACAAACATGTTTTTTTTACACAAGACACAGTACCACCCTCTCGAATCTTCCAAATGTCCCCTTTAAATCCCTCTGTACTTATCATTATATCACACCCACTCTCTCTAATACACAATACAGCGAGAGGGGCTTGTAGAAATGTGAAGTGAATGTAAGGATCATGATCGGAATAACATTGGGGCTATTGGGTCATTGCCCCAAAATAGGCCCATTGAAATGGTAATTATGCTAGCACCGATTGCCGCCAACAACACAATGAGAGCAAGAAGGATGGAAGAGTGGTTTAATGGCACTATGTGAAAAAGAATAGGACAGGAATAAAATGGTAGGAAAGAACAGTGGTTCCCAACCATGGTCCTCAAGTTACCGTAACAGGCCAGGTTTGCCAGATATCTGAAGCACAGCACAGGTGATATGATTTGCTGCTCCGTTATTTCAAAATTCAGTCTGCACTTCCCCAAGATATTCTTTAAAATCTGGCCTGTTAGTGGTACCTGAGGACAGGGTGGAAGGTGAGAAGAATATGGAATAGGCAAGGTTGAGCTCAGGGAGTGAGATGGCTCACTAAAATCTTCAGCTCCAGGTCCACAAAGCATCTATTTCAGCCATGAAAAGGAATAACACCCTGATATGGAAAGAATAATGTGCCAACAAAAAGAAGAAAAAATGAATATAAATAGAACATATGATTCCCGGGCCTCAAGCAATGCAATTTGGGGATCTCAATTGCTTATAATCTGTCCTTTGCCTATGATGATGTAGAAGGTGTTCCTGACACAAATAATTTATTTATGCCGACAGGTAGATCATGAATATTCAACCATAAAATATGAAAGATGCTAAAGGCAAGACATGAAAGAGGAATCCTAAATAAAGTGACATGATTAAGAAAAAGACTTGCCTCCTGCAGCACTTTCACAGTGCTCATCCTCTGTATGAAATAGTAATAGTTGTCCAGGGATCCATGGCTGTTCTGGCAATCATCACTCAAATGTATGCTGGGGTGGTTCTCCCTTATTATTTTCTTGCCAGCATTTTTATATTACCTTTTCTGATCTGTATATATCCAAGCACACGGAATGGATTACAAATCCCTTGGTCACCTCATACTCTAAAGACAAAGAGGTAAGGAAGTCTTGGTTCATTCATTCCCTTCAGAACAGTGTTGATGGTTTTCCTCCATGGCTTTCAGGTCTATTTGCTAAAGGGGGAAGTCAGGAGAATTGGCAGAAGTGAAAAATCAAGGTCAAAATAGCCAAACCAGAAAAATGCTTCCATTTATTTCATTTTCCAAATTGCCTATTTGCTGATGAGGTCACCTAACAACTTAAAACAAAACAAAAAGGCCATTCTTGACTATAATAAGTACAATAATGTGAAAACATGAAAGTTCATTGTTAGTTTGTAGAGGAAGACTTGCAGTGCATGCTGTCCACTAATTTTTTATATCTCGTTATATAATTCCTAAGTGCTACTCTTGCACAGGATTTTCTTTTCTTTGCACTTGTTTCTGACATTATTATCTACTTCTGATAGAGTGCTGCTAGTTCTGACCTAGTGCTACAGCTGCTGGTTCTGACATAGTGCTAAAGCTGGTAGGGATGTGTGTTTCGGGTTTCGGAATTTTGGAATTTTCACGAAATTTCCCGATTCGTGCATTCGGATTCAGCCGATTTTACGAAAGTTTTCAGAACCCGAATTTTCCGAAAAAGAAAAATTTACGGAACGAAACGAAAATTTGTTTGGAATTTTCGAATGGACTAGAAATGTGTAAAATCGAAAATCATATTCGTTCCATTCGTAATTTCGGCTCCATTCCTGATTTCGGTTCCATTTCAGTAATTTCGGACAACATATTTTTTGGTTATATCGCTGATTCTGTAATTTTGTATCATTCCCATCTCAATGTATCCTTCTTGTAAAACATGAGAAATCTCAATGGCAGAATTATCGTATAGACAGAATTATCGTATCGACAGAAATATCGGATCCGAAAAACCATTAGTTTACGGCAAAATGAATAGACACTTTGAAACGAGAACAGACGTTCCGAAAAACACGAAAATTTCCGAAATTACGAAAAAGTCGATACGAAAAACGAAACGAACCGAAACGGAAATCGGCCGAAACGAGCCAAAACGAAAATTTACAAAATACGAACAAACCGAACCGAATCGAACCGAAAAAAAAATCGGTGCACAAGTCTAAAAGCTGATGGTTCTGACAAGAGTACTGCTACTGGTTCTGACAAGAGTGCTGCTGCTGGGTCTGACATAATGTTGCTGGGTCTGACAGAGTGCTGCTAGGTCTGACAAGAGTACTGCTGCTGGTTCTGACAGAGTGCTGCTGCTGCTGGGTCTGACAGAGTGTTGCTGCTGGTTCTGACAAGAGTACTGCTGCTGGTTCTGACAAGAGTGCTGCTGGTTCTGACAAGGGTGCTGCTCTCTCCCTTGTCCAGACCAGCAATCTTCCCAGACACCTGCTTCTGTAGTGGTGATCACACTAGCTGATGATTAATTAAACAAGGGCATTCGATTAGTAGCATCTGGCTGCTACTTACCCTCTTAATTCCTACGGAAGCTGTAAGGGTGTTCTTATTTTTTCACACATGGCTTCTACATTTCGGCTTTATTTTTGTTAAATAAATCATGACACGGTGTAATATGTCATGTGTTGCTATTCATCTGAGGTTGTATTTACCTCATTTTAAGACCTTCTAAAGGTAAGTAAGTAAAGGTGGTATGTAAACCCAAACTATTCATAGGGGGTGTACTTAATTTTCACATGACTGTATATGTGTATCATAGCTTTCTACAACAATCCATCCACAGGTGGTCATTGATCCACACCTGACATGTTGCGTTTCGCAAAGTAGACTTTACCCAGGTTGCAACCCTTGTAGCCCCAGCCTTGATAATAATCTCTTATAATGAATTGTTCATATAACAAGTCCCTAGTTATATTCTACCTACAATATACACAAACAGAGGATGGGTATCTTTAACATTTATAAAATGAAGTACAACACCTATATAAAGTATAAATTCATACAACCATTACACCAGAAAAAAGAAAATAAGCAATGTGAATAAAAAAAATCTAATCTGACCAGGCCATCAATAAACAGGATTACATATAACCCCATTCCAAAAGATGTATTCCTCAATTAGAGATGACTATAGTTTAGATGCAAATTCCTGGCACAGATCTGACTACTTAACTGAAAACATCAAAATAATTGATGGCAGCAAACATATTCGTTAGGGTAATTATACAATTAACATGCAATCTAAATGTAAAAACGTAACGGGGAAAACAGATTATTTTCCCCTATAAATCTGTGAACAGGTCAGTTAAGCATAAACACATAGTAGGTTTGATTCTTTAAATCGGCACCTTCGGATTGAGAGAAAAATGAACTTTACAATACACGATGTAGGGCCCTATTACAATCTTCACACAAAACGTTTGCACCGGCGCAAAAAAAACATTAACGCGAGGGGTAAAACCCTTTGCGCTGAACGTCATATTACAATGTCAGCGCAACAAATGCACGTAACCGTCTACCGTAGGTGAAGCTGCGCGAGCGTACTTTACAGCACGCGTCCTATACTTAACATTATGAGCGCAAATGCGTTTGTGCGCTGGTACGCGGATGGTATTACAATATATGTGCTGGAATTAACGCATAGTCGCTGTGCGCATAATTTTAGCAACTCCTAAAAGCTGGTGTTAATAGCAAATCTGAACAACCTGGCCGAACCCAAATACACCAGCCCAAAAAAAAATCTGCAAAATTATTGCTGCAGCATATATGCTCAGATTGACTTTGACAGGCGCAAAAACTTAACGTGAGATAATTGTGGTTCTTAATTCTGATTGGCTGAATCGCGTGAAAAAAACAGTCCGCACACTGATTTCTGCACGCAACCTTACTGCGTGCGCATTTTTGCGCGTCTGTTTAACACGCGTTATTGCTCGACAGATGAAAAGACACGCGAGGATTGTAATTACAGCGTTGATTTCCACGTGTTAACGTTTAACACTTGGCGCACAAACTCACGCGTTGCGCTGCATTTTTGCGTGAAGAATGTAATAGGGCCCGTAATCTTTTACAAGTGTATATAAAGTGATTATGAGTTGCATTAACAGAGTCTTTTGTTAACCCCTTCACTACCAAGTGATGTTCCATAAACCTACTGGCTGGATCCAGTGTTTTTTTGGAAAATGACTTTCCATAGCCACACAGCAAGTAAATACAGAGGCTCCGACTCAATATGTTCACTGTAGGTAAACAGTAACTGTAGGTGATCGAGCTAAGCTAGTGTAGCGCTCACTCCTGGAGGAGCCGCTGAATTTAACCTCGGGTTAGTCTCACTGCACTAGGGAATAATTATACACCAGCACTGTTGTGGATTTTATAGATTATATACTTTACTGATCCCAATAAAGCGGCATATATAATGTAAACATGGTATATGAACGACAGGACTTCATAATGCGGGAAAAAAACATGCGGCGGCAAAAAGGAAAGTTTAACCCCTTCGTTTCTGGAATGTAAGTCCCGCGAAAGTAATGTCTCAAAAAGGTGTGTGTGTGTGTGAACTCAGGTACCCGGGTACTATATTCAACTGGCCAGTGAATGGAATGAGCAAATCTTCGACTAGTCACGTTGGGGCCCTGAAGATTTAAACAATAATGCAGCGTGCTTCGTTAAACTTGAGACTGTGGCCTGGAAGGCCTCTCACCCATCCGTTAGACAATCTGTTCCGCTACCCGATCAAGGATGTCTCTCCGCTGGATTACACTGGAACTCTGTGCCACCGGATCCGCTTCTCCTGCTTGTCTGATCTCCGCAACGAGAACTACGGCCTACCGCCTGCACTCCCAATGGATCATCGCGGTCTCCTTACTCGGGGTCCAAACCAGAACTATGTCTCTGTGCAAAATCTCTCAGCGATATATAGATAGGTCTCCGCCAAGTCACTGTCTCTGATCAGCAGCACCCACGAGGCAGCGCCTGCTCTCCGGACTGGTCTCGATCCCTGGCAGTCCCCCATGCGTCTTCTACCTTTTGTCGCTCGGCTCACACTGGCTCTTCTTCGGACGAGGCTGTGGATGTCCTTCTCTCTCTCCCACCCACTTCCTGTCTCTCTCGCAAAGCACGATGGAATTTGTAGTTCCGTTGGTGTCCAGTATAGTTCATATTGCGCCTGTCTCCCTCTGGTGGCCAAACCAAGTAAATGCAGCAACATATCTTAAAACAGCGCTACTGAATTTCTAGTTTTTATCCTTTTCTCTGTTCCTGATTCTATAAGTCTTTACTACTCCTGTTTATTGTGTTACTACATTGCCAACTTAATGGCAGAAGGCTGGCAAACTCTCTCTCTCCTCTGCTCGCTTAGATCAGGAGGCCACTGGTATAGACTTTTTTCAGGGATTTTTATGCTGTATTTTCACGTTGGCAGGATCCACTATAGGGATAGTCTTAAGGACCACTACAAGGATCCTGAGGGAACATTATTTAACGTGTGGCATACTCATACAGAGCTCCCTTGTTGAGTTTATTTACTTTTATTAATTTTTTTACTTGTCTTGTGTTGTGTTGCATGCTCTTGCATCAAGCAAGCCTCTGGGTATGGGATTTTTTTCTTTTGTTTTCTGTTGTTACTGTGACATATGTTTCTCCTTTTCAAAGTAACTAGTAAAAGTCAAGTTTCACAGTATAACATCTGTACCCTAACACTCATACACTGTATCCTGAAGCCTTCTTTTGTACACTGTAGGTAAACGCTATTTGACATACTCCCTCTGCTGACCAAAAAGCGTTACTACATTTACATTATGGCTTGCAATAAGTGTCTCCGTGAAGGAAAACCAAACCTGCAAGCTTTCAGGCTGTCATATGTGATGTTGAAATTTCAGGGGCATGTTCTGGAGACCATTTGCTAACAACTTTCTTTTGCAATAAAATAAAGTGCTTTGAATGGCTCCAGAATTATTTCAGATTGAGTACACTTGATCTTGGTGCATCTGCAGTTGTTTTGAAGATAATTACAGTTACAAGCATTTATAAAGTGCTAACAAGTTCTGTAGCGCTATACAATGGCTGAGATGAATAATAAATATACATACAAGTTAAACACATATAGCGGTAGGAGAGAGGACTCTGCTCGAGAATTTACAATCTAAGAGGAGAGGGGTTGCACATTAGGTGAGGGTAAATAGAGAACCTGAAGTATTGGGGTGCATGTGAGCTGGGTGGGAAGATGGAGCAAGAAATGTATTGTGGGGGAAACATGGAGTGAGCCGATAGGCTTCTCTGAAGTATTGTGTTTTCAGAGACATCTTGAAGGACTGGAGAGATGGGGACAGTCTAATGTGGCAGAGGAGGGAGTTCCATAGAAAGGGGGCAGCTTGGGAGAAGTTTTGAAGCCGTGAGTTGGGGGTGCCGGTGCGTGGAGCTGATAGCATCTGATCATTGGCAGAGCGAAGTGGTCGGGACAGGATGTACGTTGCATGTATATTCTGGAAGGACAAACGCTGCTCAGTGAAAGTTGGAGTTGTAGTACCAGAGGTTCATGGTGTCCACTTGCTCTGCTGCACGGACTCCGAGAAGGTCGTACTCGGGTTTTTGCTGCACATTATGAATCGTATCTGCCTACTGTGGTAGGTGGGGATGGTGCAGTATGCGTACTCCACCACAGGAAACAGAGACCTGCAGAACTGCTTCATCACCTTGATGAGATCCAAGTGAAGCCACTGACATTCACCCTGACAGCAAAGGATTACGTCCTCCCAGAGCACTGATGCAGTATACTTGATGTGGTAGTGACGTGGATAATGGTGGTCCAAATCCTAGTTCCACTTTAAAAGAAATATATAGATATTTCCCAAAATGGAAAAAAATATTTAATGTCTCCTTTTCTGCACTGTTTTATTTAAATTATTTTTATTCCACAGAATCCCACCTAGACTATCTAAACAGAATAAAATCTTTATAGAGTTGTATAATGTCTGAATATGGATATAAAACATTTATTTACAGGACTTTTAAAAAAACAAGAAAAGGCAGAATTTGGAGACAGCTTATGTGAATATGTTGAGAATCGTTATTAGAGATTGAATTTTTAACAAGATAAGAACCTGCATGTATCATCGCTACTCGAGCAGCCGTTGGATTATTAAAATAACATACAAGCATTCTGAATGCGATTCCTTGTGTTAGACAGAGATGGAGGGGAGGGAGATAGAAAAAGAGAGAAAGTCAACAATTTAATAAAAAGACAATATTTGAATTCCTTAAAAAGAGATCCAAAGGCATTGATGAAACCTTTATATGGCTAAAAAAAAAAATACATCGAAATTTCAATATACCAGTATGTTACCATCTACTAATCACAGTATTAAAGGGATCTAGGCTCTGGAACGAGTTATTAGGGTGCAATGTGGTCCAGGATATTATTATCTGGACTCAATGTGGTAGAGGATCATACACAAAATAATAGAAGTCAGAAAAACTCCCCAAAACATTCCAAAAGAATAAAATAAACAGCGATCAAAAAAATCTCACTGGTTTTCATCTTATTTTACTATGACACAAAGTGTTCCAATCTAAACATAGATCTCTGTCACTGTCAAGCCTTTGTGAAGCCTCACACAAATTCAATGCACAATTATATTCATTTTCCTTGTCATCCAGTGCCTGGTGAAAAAGTGGAGCATCTGTAACACAGAGGCACACGAATGCCTATAGGAACTAGTAACTGCACTGTAAAAGGAAAAGGGGAGATATCACAAGCTGTGCCTCGGGGTTTCTTTAATTAATTACTTATGGACAATTATAACCAGTTATGGAGCTATCATTTTTTTTGCTCATGACTAGTTGTACAAGTCAGAAGAAAATTATATGATCCAGCAGTTGCAATTTTCATTAAAAAAATGAATTATGAATAATTACAGTATGGATTTCTTCAATAATTGTAACGAAATTACATATAAATGGCTATTTTCAACTCAAAGATCACAGAGACTATGCTAGCAGTTACATAGTTGTAATTTATTTTATTTTAAAAAATATACAGTTTTTATTACTTTTTTAGTCAACCGTTTATTCTTATCATTTGCAGCAAAAAGCCTTTTTTATTTATTTATTTTTTCAGCCATTTTTCTGGATTCTTTTCAGCTACATTTTTTTATTCAGATTTTTTTTTAAGTGGAGTTTGTTTTGTTTCTTAGTCTGTAACAGACCTTTTTATTATTTATTGGACCTTGTTTATTATTTTCATGCTTTTCTTTTGTTTTTAAATGCCTTTTTTAATTTTTTTTTTCTTTACCCCAGTTCGGTGGCATTCGACAGCTGGTCGGCTATTTTTGGCGGCGTTTAATCAGGTTGGCGGTTTGCGGCTGCTTTCAGCAGTCTGTTCGGCAGATCGCCAGCTGCGTTTTGCAGATCCCTTTGGCGCACTTCGTGGACCCTGCAGTAAATGCTGAATTTACCGCAGGGTCGGCGAATTGAACTCACCGAATTGCACCAAACGAGAGAGCACTGACATGTCGGTGATATTTGACATGTCGGTGGTTTCTGAATAACCCCTGAAGCTTCTGTACTCTCTTCTCAGGTTTTTGCTCACATTTTTTGAGTAAAAAAAGTCTGTGATAAAGTACTTGACTTTTCTGAGCAAAACTCAAGTTATTCTCACCATGTACTCAAAAAACTGGAGCAACAATCATGGTAATTTTTTTTCTAGTAAAAACTTGAGCATGGAAATAACTACAAAATGTGAATACCATTTTCTGAGCAAAAATCACATACTTGAATTTTGCTCAAAACTTGACTTTCGCTATAAAATGTAAATAGGGCCCACAGTTAGCGTTCAATATGTACTTTAGCCCATTGTGTGCTGCGTATCCTCAATTGCAATTTTACATCCTATGCTAACGGCTGGTATAGCTTTAAATCTCATTTTCCACAATACATGTGTTCTCCTGTCATAAGGAAACTGGTGGCAACACACTGCCTGTCATACTGATATCAGCTTTGTTACATTGAGATCGAATGAACCATAACTGCTTGTTTACATGAAGAGACGAGTATTACACCTGCAGCAGAATTTTGGTTTCCTGCAGCCTCTAAAATATATGAATTATTTATAAAACGTGCACCTTCCCTGAAACATAAGGCTGACAACCAGCTGTCAGCTAGATCCACAAGCAGAGAGACACTCCCAAGGCAACTAGCGCTCAGCGATGAGAAAAGACAGATGGGTGCCAACACTAACCCAGAGAGGCAACCTCCAACAGCATACAAAGAAAGGAAGAAGGGGCTCACCATTTTTTCCTCAAAGAGATCTATTGGCAGCAATTATAGCAACAAAGCTTCAGCTCATCATGAGCCTCAAAGTGTGACTACCTGAAAGCTGACTGACCATCATAAAAAGCAAACTGCATTGGATTGTAATTCGTGGTCAGCATTGTTTCTATGGGCTCTCAGGGGAGGTGCACAGCATGGGAAGGAGCAGAAAGGTTGTCTGTTCTCAGAAGTACAAAATGGCTGCCCTTTCCTTTCCTCCATTCCTCCTTCCTTCCAAATTGAATTAATAACTAGCAGATTAAAGCTCCTATTAGCAAAAGTGGGCAGTGGTGGAGTAGAGGTAACATCACTGCTCTGCGTGGAGAGAGCCTGTGGAGACATGGGTTCGATCCTGGCAAGAGCACCTCTCCAGTAAGTGTCCTTGGGGAAGACACCTCACGGTACATACTCGCCACCCAGGACATACTTGAAAACGAGAGAAATCTCAATGTATCCTTCCTGGTAAAATCCTTTCTAAAAAAAAAATTACTTATGTCCATTGACAGGGCACCTCTCCCTTTATATAGGTCATCGTTTTTTTGCTGACCTATATAATATAAAAAAACGGAGTTATTTCTATTTTAAAGTTTCACCCTCTTCCTGGAGCTGGTGCCATGTTGCCTGGAGAGGGAGCATTGCAAGCAGAGGACGGCCTCCTGGACAGTCAGCGTGCTCTGCTGGCGGACAGTGAGCATGACAGGCAGAAAGGGCAGCACTTATAGCGAGCAGGGGGCTATCCAGAGGGGCTATCTCTGTTTTTTACCTTATATAGTTCAGCGAAAAACACTGACCTATATAAATGGAGGTATGCCCTATCAAATAGGCAAAAATTTGTTCTCAGTTGACTTTTTTCTTCTATCGACTCTTATTGTTTAGAGTCCAAACCACACAACACAAAAAAATAAGGACATGATGAAGAGTAGTAATACACGATGAAGTGAAATGTTTATTTATATATATATATATTGGGTTTTTTTAATCCAAAGTTCAAGTATTTTGCTGCCAATTATTCTCTGAAGAAAATAAATGTAACGCAACAATTTACTTTTTTATGTAGGTATTGTATTTGTGTTAGGAATTGTTTCCGCTTCTTACGGCTGGAAGTTCACATACATGGCTATTATATAATAAACCTGACAGCATGAATGTACTTCCAGTTAAGCAGTTGGGCATTGAAAGACGCTGTGGAAGTTATTATCACACTGTCATGGGCCTGCGTGACAAAGCTTCACCAGCAGTATTCTGACAATGAGATTTTTTTCTGACAGCATACCCTGAACTCCAAGTACAAACAGTTAAAAAGACATATTATTTGAAGATAAGATGAAATTGCTTCATGTGAGGTGGAAAAACAGCCATTAGCAATTCGGCTGTTGTCCACAACTAACATCATGCCCTGTGCTGGTATGCAGGCTGTCAGAACCCGAGAACATTTGTTTACTGTTTTAAAAGTGCTCCTTCTATGGCTAAATCCATTATTTAAACTTATTTTAATATTTTTGCTAACAGAAGACATAGACGTGTTGGACATTTTAAACCCCCCCCTTATTAATTGAATATTTTCTTTATATACAGTTAGGTCCATATACATATTTTGTCACAAGCACAATTCTAGTTTTTTCAGGTATTTACAAAAAAATATTCAAGTTCTAGTTATATGATGGATATGGTCTGAAAGTGCGCACTCTCAGGTTTAATTCGAGTGTATTTACGTCCAAATTGGACGAAGGGTTTAGGAATTACAGCTCTTAAGAGTAGCCATCCCTCGTTTTTCAATGGACCAAACGTAATTGGACAATTGAATCAAAAGCTGCTTCATGGCCAGGTGTTGGCTACTCCTTCATTATTTATTCATCAATTGAGCAGGTTCTAAGTGTGGTATTTGCATTTGGAATCTATTGCTGTGAACCTACATCATGCGTTCGAAGGAGCTGCCCATGCAAGTGAAACAGACCATTGTAGGGCTTCAAAAACAAAACAAATCCATCAGAGAGATAGCAGCAACATTAGGAGTGGCCAAAGCAACAGATGCTACACAGTTTTCATACTTTTGGCTCAGTATGACACCAGAATAAAATTAAAACAAAACAATCCAAATGAATTTGAAGTGCAGACTTTCAGCTTTAATTCAAGGGGTTGAACATAAATATCAAGTACAAATTTTAGGAACTGCAGCCATTTTTATACATAGACCCCCATTTTCAGGGGCTCTAATGTAATTGAACAAATAAATATAATCATAAATAAAATGTTCATTTTTAATATTTTGGTTAGAATCCTTTACTGCCAATGACTGCCTGAAGTCTGGAACCCAGGGACATTACCAAAGACTTGCAGGGTTATTCAGAGAGAGGTGAAAAGCAGGAGAATGACTGGAGAAGTGAAAATTTCAGGTCAAAATAGCCGATTTGGAAAGTGAGATAAATATATGGACCTAACTGTATTTTGGGCTATAAACAAAATTATGATTTTTCCATAAACAGCAACTGTTGATCCATCACTCCTTAAATACTGTTGCAAAAAAACACCCCCATGATATGAAAAAAAAATTCAATATAAAATTGCCAAAAATGCAAATTGGAACAGAAGTGATGTATATTTGCTAATGGTAACGTTAGTAGGTGTTTGTGTACGTCTCCCTGCTTTAGTTACATACGTATTGTACATTTACATTTCTTCTCCTATTAAAAACCCTTACAACATTCAATATCCAGAAACATTAAAAAATGCTGCCCTTTCCAATATGTAGCCCTAGGCCTAGATTGTCTGTGCTAGAATATACTGATGAACCCCAATTCACTTTTTTTTCCCATGGCTGTATTGCACACATTTTAGTTTTTTTGTACTTAACAAACTATAATGTTTAGTGAAACAAACCAGTAGATTACTAGTTGCTGAAATAAAATTTCAGTGTAATTTCCTGTGTAATTTTAGTAGAACTCTAAGAGGATTAAAAGAAGAAAATGATGAGTGACATCACATTGTTCTGTTTTATAGTGACTATGTGCAATCGTAAGTGAATTTGCATAATAATACACATTTTAATTCCAAGATGCTCATCCAACACCATCAGCTAATCACATCATTAAAGTGATGTGGGCTCTAGAGTGAGTTATCAGGACTCAACTTGCTCATTATTATTATACTTTATGTACAGTATGTATAGGTTCAGTATATTCTGCAGTGCTGCACAATGGGTACAATACAGACAGAGGTACAATACTTTGAGACAGGGCAACATTCGACATGTTACCGGAACTAAGGGTCATTGGCGTCGCAAGGTGGAGGCGGGGGGTGCGGCCCGCACCAGGTGACACCCACCCTAAGGGCGGGTGTCTCACCCTGCGATGCAGTGTTCGGCTCCCTGCGAGCGTCCGAAGCTATGGAGCTTCGGCGCTCGCCTGGGGGAGCCACGTCACCAGCCGAGTTCTCGTGAGATTGCGGCTGCTCACGTGGCTCCCCAGGCAAGCGCCCAAGCTCCATGCCGCCGGACTTTCAGAGGGAGCCGAACACGCGGTGGCGGTGCGCCGGCAGGAGGTGAGCTGGGGGCAGTATCCATGAGAGCTGCTGGGGCATACCCATGAGAGCTCAACAAGGAAAAAAGGTGTCATCTGCGCTCGTTTCTATGTGTTCCATGTACAACAAAACTGAGGTTTTTGTTTGTTTCAATGGCCATTGCAACGTAAGCTCATTCGCCACTTCATGGCACCTCTTTACAGAGTGAGTACCTAACATGTACCAAAAGGCCGCTCTACTGAGCAGCTCCAAGCCCCTCCTGCTGCTTTTAGAGCGGCCTTTTGGTAAATGTTAGGTACTCACTCTGTAAAGAGGTGCCGTGAAGTGGCGAGTGAGCTTACGTTGCAATGGCCATTGAAGCAAACAAAAACCTCAGTTTTGTTGTACATGGAACACATAGAAACGAGCGCAGATGACACCTTTTTTCCTTGTTGTGTTTTGTACATTGACTGGGCTGTTACTCCTGGCGGTTGCTGCCACTCCGGTGAGTGTGGGCGTGGCGCCATTTTTTCTGTATTTATGTATATCCATGAGAGCTGCTGGGGCATATCCATGAGCTGGGGGCAATATCCATGAGAGGAGCTGGGGCAATATCCATGAGAGGAGCTGGGGCATATCCATGAGAGCTGCTGGGGCGATATTCATTAGAGGAGCTGGGGCATATCCATGAGAGCTGCTGGGGCATATCCATGAGAGGAGCTGGGGCAATATCCATGAGAGCTGCTGGGACATATCCAGGAGAGCTCCTGGGGCATATCCATGAGAGCTGCTAGGGCATATCCATGAGAGCTGCTGGGGCATATCCATGAGAGCTGCTGGGGCATATCCATGAGCTGGGGGCAATATCCATGAGAACTGCTGGGGCATAATCATGAGCTGGGGCAATATCCATGAGAGCTGCTGGGGCATATCCATGAACTGGGGCAATATCCATGAGCTGGGGGGCAATATCCATGAGAGCTGCTGGGGCATATCCATGAGCTGGGGGCAATATCCATGAGCTGGGGCAATATCCAAAAGAGCTGCTGGGGCATATCCATGAAAGCTGCTGGGGCATATCCATGAGAGCTGGGGCATATCCATGTGAGCTGGGGCAGTTTCCATGTGTGCTGGGGGCATATCCATGAGAGCTGGGGCATATCCATGTGAGCTGGGGCAGTATCCATGTGTGCTGGGGTATATCCATGAGAGCTGGGGCAATATCCATGTGTGAGTTTGTCTGGGGGCAATATATCCATGTGTGAGCTGGTCTGGGGCAATATATCTATGTGTGAGCTGGTCTGGGGCAATATATCCATGTGTGAGCTGGTCTGGGGAAATATATCTATGTGTGAGCTGGTCTGGGGCAATATATCCATGTGTGAGCTGGTCTGGGGCAATATATCCATATGTGAACTGAGGCGCAATATATCCATATGTGAGCTGGGGCAATATATATCCATGGGTGAGCTGCTGGGGGCAATATATAATTGTGAGCTGGGGCAATATAGCCATATGTGAGATGGGGCAATATATCCATGGGTGAGCTGCTGGGGGCAATATATCCAGAGCTGCTGGGGGCAATATACAGTTGTGTTCAAAATTATTCAAACCCCACTGAAATTGAGTGTTTTGGCCAGTTTGACATTGATTTTGATCATTCAGTCATCTTGCTTACAATTAAATCAAAGAGGCACGTGTAGGTCAGACAAATATAACATAACATTTATAATGAAGTAACCACAAATGTCTTTTCTGTGCTCACATCATTATCAGTTTTATTCAACCCCCAAGTGACATTCAATCTTAGTACTTAGTACAACATCCTTTTACAGTTATAACAGCTTTTAAACGTGAAGCATAGCTTGACACAAGTGTCTTGCAGTGATCTACTGGTATCTTCGCCCATTCGTCATGGGCAAAAGCCTCCAGTTCAGTCACATTCTTAGGCTTGCGCACTGCAACTGCTTTCTTTAAGTCCCACCAGAGGTTCTCAATCGGATTTAAGTCAGGTGACTGCGATGGCCACTCCAAAATGTTCCAGCCTTTAATCTGCAACCATGCTCTAGTGGACTTGGAGGTATTCTTGGATCATTGTCCTGTTGAAAGGTCCAACGTCTCCCAAGCCTCAGGTTTGTGACGGACTGCATCACATTGTCATCCAATATCTCCTGGTACTGAAGAGAATTCATGGTACCTTGCACACGCTGAAGCTTCCCTGTACCTGCAGAAGCAAAACAGCCCCAAAGCATGATTGACCCCCGCCATGCTTCACAGTAGGCAAGGTGTTCTTTTCTTCATAGGCCTTGTTCTTCCTCCTCCAAACATAGCGTTGATCCATGGGCCCAAACAGTTCTAATTTTGTTTCATCAGTCCACAGAACACTATCCCAAAACTTCTGTGGTTTGTCCACATGACTTTTGGCATACTGCAGTCGACTCTTCTTATTCTTTGGAGACAGCAAGGGGGGTGCGCCTGGGAGTTCTGGCATGGAGGCCTTTATTACGCAGTGTGCGCCGTATTGTCTGAGCTGAAACTTCAGTACCCACATCTGACAAATCTTTTCTCAGTTCCTCAGCAGTCACACGGGGACTTTTCTCCACTCTACGCTTCAGGTAGAGCACAGCAGTCGAAGTCAGCATCTTCTTTCTGCCACGACCAGGTAGCGTTTCAACAGTGCCCTTTGCCTTGAATTTGCGAATTATGCTTCCTATGGTCTCTCTTGGTATGTTTAACATCTTTGCAATCTTCTTATAGCCATTGCCCTTCCTGTGAAGAGTAATCACCTCTTCTGTTGTCTTCCTGGACCATCCTCTTGACTTCACCATGTTTGTAACCACACCAGTAAATGTCTAGAAGGAGCTGAGTATCACAGTCATTTTAAAGCTGCCTAATTGGTGCTTATTATGCTTTATTGCTGCTCCGTGACATCCACAGGTGTTTTCAATACCTGATTGAAAACACTTGAATGAACCTCTGTTCTTCAGAGTGGTAGTCTTTAAGGGGTTGAATAATAGTGTCAATGAAGAATTCACAAAAGAAACATTTACTACTGTATTACAAAACCAAGTGATGTAATTTTAGTTGCATATGGTTCTTTAAAAAGTCCTTGTAGGATTTCATTCTGAATACAATTACAAATGTACACTAAATTCCCTAAAACCCATTACAGCATTGGGGGTTGAATAATTTTGAACACAACTGTATATCCATGTGTGCTTTCACTGCCTTCGAACAGGCACCGTACTTGCTGGCAGTTGGCAAAAATTTGTGTGAGCATAGGAGAGAGCTCCACAGCAATAAACCTCACAGTAATGTGCGCTGTGTGTATGAGCATTCAGTGTTATATGGGAGTATTGATTTAGTAAGTAGTAAGAGTAGTTTAAAAAAATCCGTATAACTCGGGGGGCGGTGACACCATAAGATACTGCACCGGGTGACACCAACCCTAGTGATGCCACTGGTTATATTCCTTCGGGAATTTACAATCAGGATTGGCTAGAGGGGTGAGAATCAGGACAGGACTGCAAGGTGAGAGTAATTCCAAGGTTGGGGAAGAGAAGTGCGTTTGTCAGTGAACTTGGTATTTGGCTTCCCTGAAGGTCTTTAGGGACTGACGAAGGAAGGCAAATTAGGGTAAAGTCTGACAACGTGAGGGAATGTATTCCAGAAGGTGGGAGCTGTGCATGAGAAATCTTGCAGTTTATCATGGGAAGAGGTGACACGGGAAGAAGCTAGGCACTGGTTACTGTTTGGGGAGTGGGCTGGGGTGTACTCAATGATTAGCTATGACAGGTAGTGAGCAGCTCTGTAGGTCAGGGTGAGTATTTTGAATTTAATGTTGCTGTGAATGTGAAGGTATTGAAGTGACTCGCAAAGAAAGAGAGATAGAGTGGCGGGTAAGATGGGTAAGCCTGGCAGAGACATTTAGAATGGACTGGAAGGGGGAGAGGTGGGAGAAAAAAATGGCGGTAAGTAGGTGGTTTTTGCGATGGTCTAGTCAGGAAGTTACAAGGTTGTGGAATAGTTGCTTAGTGCTGTCCGTGCTCCGAAATTGACGAATTTTGGAGATATTCCACAGGGGGTTGCAACGGAAAGAAGAAAGTGATTTATGTGGGGGGGATAAAGGACAGCGTGGAGTCAAGTGTAATTCTGAAATAGGGACCTAGGGGTGACAGAGAAATAGGAAGATCCAAACACATGAAAGAGGTCAGAAAAACTCCCAAAACATCCAAATTAATAAACAACAGTGAGTAGCACAATCTCAATATAAACGGTGGTCGATCTCATTATTCCCTGACACCAATAGATATCTCAACACAAACATAGTCAAGCCTCTCCAGATGATGATACAATATCCCAGTGATTCCTTGCTGTTCTTGAGATTTTTCCTTTTATCTTTCACTCAAAGAAGTCCTGAAAAATGTAGCACTTTTTGAGAGGTACGTATATCTACTAACAAATTCCTCCCAAGTTGCAGCGTCACCTATCTTCTTACATACAACAATCTGGCAGGCTATCATTTCTAACATCCAGCTCTTTCTGTTCAACCTTATTTTCAGTATACTTACACCAAAGCCCATTTTAAACTCATTTAAGCAGGGTCCTCCTCGCTTCTTGTTTCTGTGTGTCAAATAGTAATGAAAATATTACTGGTTGCTATACCTCAGTTGTACAACACTGCAGAATATTGGAAAGTGTTCCTACTGCACCCCAGCATAAAACATAATCTGTAAGAACTCTGAGAGCCCTCCCTATTCTAGTTTGAGAGGTAATCTGCAAGCGCTGACTGGGGCATTTATCTCTCCTGGTAATCTGCTAGTGTGAGCCTTTACTGCTGTTATTCTACTAGAAGAGCAGCGGCCAAGGACTACTATCATGAAAAGTGACATAGAAGGGCTACTACCACCAAAAAATGTTATTTTTGCATATCTTATGTTGCATATCTTACATAGATTTTGTTTTTCTAGTGTATGTTTAGTTAAGAAAATATTTCACTCTATATGTGTCACTGGGTGCATCCATTATGTGATCTTTTGTGTTGTTAGCTGCTCCCCTCCCCACAGTATCCTTTCCGTCACTTGCTTCTTGCTCTGTGTCAATGGCCATAGAATAGAGACTATGGATCAATCACTGACTCGCATCATTGTATTGTGGGAGATATATGCAAAGGACATCTCCAGGGGGTAGATTAGAAGAAGCTACATGTCTATCTCATTCAGCTGTCGTCTCATATCTCGGATAGCAAAGGCAGGACAATAGCTCCTCTGCTTCTTTATCTAAACATTCCCTCTTCCACCACATTAACTGTTAAATACCATATACGATAAAGCACAGCCACAAAGTAAAACTCAGCATAAGATTTATGTAAATGTTGCCTCATGGGAAATAATCGCAAAATGGAAAAAAAACTAACTTTATTTTTCTTTTTTACATGCAATTACTTCAGAACAAGAAAAAAACAGCAGCATAAGGTGGTTTTGTTTGTAATGCACAAGTAATCTAGTTACAGCTTATTAAGTGATAGTGTCCCTTTAACTGCTCACGGTGTACAGTCCGGAGTACATAGGACTCGTTGAATTTCACTGTGTTACACCTGGTAAAGTGCAAAGCTACAGCAGAAGGACTATGTTTTATTACCTTTCCTGATAGTGTCCTGTTATATCATCAGAAGAAAGCGAATAAGCATATGGATCCCAGGTAAGGCAGTTGTCAGAACAGATGCAAGCAGGTTTCTTTTATTTACTGGTTATAAAGTGATTTTGTTCTTACAAAATAACTTTACACCAGGTTTATAGTGGCACCAGCTTTTGTGCTAGCACTTGGAACCACTGCTTAATTAACCTCTTACCGCCGCGGAGCGTATTATGCCGTCCCTCTGCTGCCAATGACTCGTGCCACAAGTCAGCGGGTCGGAGGAGGAGCCCGCTGCAGCATCTACCAAACAGGACACACTAGTACGCCCTGCCGCAGTTAACGCCCTCTTGCTGGGCGCAACCGGCTGTAAAGGGTTTAGTGCCAGTACAAGTTTTGTGCATTCTGTACAAAGTATAGGATTCACAAAAAAAGGCATACACACAAAGCAAGTTGAGCAATAGACTTGGAATTAAGAGAGGGGTGGTAATGATTGTATGAGGACCTGCAATAATTACAGAACATCACACGATCATTACCACTTCATTTGGAATACTTCCCTGAAATTACTAATTGTGTTCACTATGTTACTGTCAAATGATGCAGATTTATAGTCATTATAATATTTAACCCCTTCACTACCGATAGCGATATCTCAGGCTTCAAAGGCACCATCTGGTGCCCTGATTTCGAGATATCTCGATATGCTGATCTGCAGCCCAAAAGCAAATGATTTTTTTTGCTGAAAATTTATTTTGTTTGCTTTTGGGCTATAGAAGGTGCCCCCAAAGATTTAGCCCTGTGGGCATAATGCCCAAAGAGCTAAAACTGTAAAATCAGCTGCTAAAGCTTTGGAAAATCGGGCTTTCAGCAGCCGATGCAGGGAGAAAAAAAAGACAATAGACCATCCACTAAAACCTCTAACTCAATTTGGCAGTAGATGGCGCCATCAACTGGCTGAAAATAGGTTATTTACAGTAAGAAATACAATGTGTATAAGCTCAAATATTTCTTACTTTATAATGAATTAAAAATGACTTTACAAAAAAACAATGGTTTCTGACCATGGTTTTTTTGGAAAATCACTTGGTAGGGAAGGGGTTAAATAGATGCCTGACTAAAATTAAAAAAACGGAATAAGATTTATTAATGTGTAAGTAACCTGACTTAGTCCATGAACGTGAAATTCCTCCCCACACAGAGCCACTGTTTTATTTTTTTCTAGCAAAATGGGCACATTAAGAGCGACTCACTAAACTGCATAGGAAACAGAGCAGCGATGGACTATAATAAGCCACTTACACATTTTGTGTCTGAACTGCTCTCAAAATACATTATTGTTTAGTTTTTCTCTTTGTGTGCTTCTGAGGCATTCCCTATCCAATTTAGAATGACGGTATTTGTATCAGTGAGCCGTAGAGTCCGGTCCCTGGGCACTTACGACCTTTTGCCTTTTTTTCCTTTTCTATATAATGGCTTAAAATGATTCCATTTGGCTAAAAAATAGTCTAGCTTTCCATCCTTTATTCAGTAATATTATCCATTCATTCCCAACCTTAGAATCTCTTTCTTTTTACCTTAAGTATTATTTAAAAGACTTTATTGTGAAGGGACAGGGCTGCAACAGGTAGCGTAACTCAACCTACTAAATCATTTTATTATTGTAAAAACGTGATAGCTGGAACACTAAATCACTGCTGAACAATTTAAATGCGTTCTTAATGTTGTTGTTAAACAGAATGGGAGGTGGATAATTGGCAAGGCACATTTTGTACAAAAAGAAAACATATTTGTTCATTTAAAGTCAATCAGTTGAATACATTTGCAGACAGTCCCTAAGGTACATATTTTAATATAAAATCGCCCCGTCCCCTCAATATTTTCCTATTAAAAAAATACATAATGTAATTGGATACTGAATGCCAATTAAATATACATTCCACGCAAGAAAATACAAGGGCAATAATTTTGGACCTTTTGGTTGGGTTTATGGGCTATTTTGCAATTCATAGTAGAAACATGTTGCATCAGGGGAGCCAAGGACTGCGCTGTTTTAACAAAAAGATATTCTATCTGACCAAATGTTATGCTTTTTAGATTTGTTCACTTTTAACTTTTTATTTTTCATTCTTACTCCCTGGAAAATGAAGACATTTCCAATTACAGTACAAGACTGCCACCTACAGGTGTTAAATGTTACTACAGACATAAAAAACAGCCTCAATTCTATAGAATCTCTTTATTTTAGCGGTATATGTTCCATTTCTCATTTCTTCCTCCTATTTTAGCTTCTCTTTAGATGCTAAACATAATTGTTCCATCACCTAGAAATGCATTCAACAAGAAGCAACACGCATAGGCGAAATAATAAAGCATTGAGTGACTAAGATTCGCTTTTTATGGATGTACAGCAACATTTTCCCTCTCAAACTTTGGACAGATTGAATACCACTCGCATATACACGGATGAAATAAGTGCTTGGAAAGCAGAGAAAATAATGATTTAATTCTGTGCCCACGTTAATGCAGGATAAGAAAATGATTGCAATGTATAGAAATGAGCTTTTGTTTGATTGCAGCTCCTTATCCTTGACTGTTGCTCTCGTACCGTACTTTGCAACAGGAATATTTTGGACCATTAACATTTTATATGGAAAGAGAAAACAGTTATGAAATGCACTGGATAATGCACTTGGATAATATATTCAGCTGGGTTGTTCTTCTATCAATCTATTGTCTACTGTTCTGTCTATTTATTTGATGTGATTATTTATATAACGAGAGAGAGATAAAAGGTATGTATTAACCAAAATATTAAATATTGACGTAATCGCCAACTAAAGCACCGAGGCACTGTATTTTGCAGGAACTATGAAGTGTGTGGTTTTATATAGATATATATATACAAATAATTTTATTTTCTTGAGGAATGTCCTTAGTGGACTGAAACGTCGATGTTCTTTTGATTAATTAAAGCTACTTCTTCACTTGATACAAAGAGGGTTATTCAAAGAGCATCGAAATTCCCACGGAATTTCGATGCTCTTTTGTTCCTTGCACTTTGGGGTATCAAATTTTCCAGGCCGGTGATGAATTCAGCAGTTACTGCAAGGTCCCCGAAGTGCAGGGAAAATCCGCCAAACTCATCCGAAAAACCACTGCATCGAATGGAAACATCGTAGAAAAAAAAACAAACGCATCCGTAAAAAGCCGGCGATCCGCCAACCAGTTGCCGGGAAAAGCCGACAAGCTGACGAACGGGGTACAAAAAAAACCACAGCGACTGTTTGGAAAAAAACTACCGGACGAAAATACCTGGAATTAATATATAAGGTCCTATGAATAATAATAAAAAGGTCTGTTACAGAAAAAAAACACTATTTAAAAGAGTCAGAAAAAAATTGTAAAACAAATTGTAAAAAAAAATACAGAAAAATGCCTAAAAAAAATCCAAAAAAATAAATAAAGAAAGAAACTTTTTGCTGCAAATTAAAATAAAAAACTGTTTAATATATATTTAATAAAAACAGGAATATTTTTTTACATTGAAACCTATGGGATTCGCCTGATTAAACCTGCCGAATGAAACCACCAAAAACCATGGCATTTCACTGACATTTCGGTGCTGTTCGGTGTTCTCTGACTAGATTAACCATTGCTTCTCTATGGGGAGTTCACTGCCGTCGAACAGAACTGTATTTCACTGGTGATTCACCAATATTTAGTGAACTTTTGAATAGCCGAATAGCCATGAAATTGCACCGTACGGGGAAACTCACTGTTCGGTGCTATTTCTGAGACAATTCAGCTATATATATAAAAATAATTCAGATAAATTTGTTTTTTCGATGTATAAAACCATCGGATGTGAGGTTACATAAATGGTTTCTCTTTTTGTATTCTTTTTCAACCTTTTCACATCTTTGGAAATCAAGTCTGATCAAATTTAGACATGTCTGCACACATCTCAGTTGAATCACAGAAGAATAATAAAACCACCCGTTCGCTGAATAAACTCAAACACATGTCTCATAAATCCTTTATTCTGGTGTACGAGATGTGCACTGCAAGCTCACTGGAGTTTTATCCCTACAGACATGGGGAATAGAATTTTGCAAATGTGCTTATAGATGTAACACCTATAATGCCCTAACTGCCACGGAATGTGATTTGTGGAATGTGCTGTATTCGCTTTGACAAAGCAAGGACTTTTTAGCCTTTATGCAAATGTACACGTTACCAACAGACTAGGTATTGTATTTCATCATCCCCATTCCAAAGGAATACTGAAGATAAAAACTGAGCAAAGCATGACCCTGAAAAAATAACCATGAACTAAGGAGGAAAATCTTTCAAGCACTTGTATCGTTTACTATTTCAGTGCTCAGTATGAGTGACCTACCCATGAGCTATTATTTTTATTTTTTATTACTGCTGAATTAATGTTGGTCAATTTCATTTTCTGAACAATTATCTACTATTCTGATCTATTTAAAAGGCTATTCTTATAGCATTCAATGCACCATAAATATATTTTAGCTACTACCAAAACGCATCATAATTCCAAATTCTTGTAATGACATGCCTACTGGTGACACTTTTTAAAAATAGACTTCCTTTTTTTGCTCTTAAATAATTGGGCAGAAATTGCCCTCCTCAATTTTTTTCTATTATTTTTTATTTTGGGTGATTTTTACTCACCTTTTGTTCTTCATTATGTGCAGCTCCTCCTCTTTGGCTCACGCACTCCCGAACACTTTAAATTGAGTACCCCGGACTATGTACTTGTTTCTTGTCCCCTTCACTCTCTGTACGAGGAACTCAAAACCTAGGGTGCCGGCTGGGTGGAGTAGAGGTAACATCACTGCTCTATAACCGTGGAGAGAGACTGTGGAGAGAGAGGCTCAATCCCGGCAAGAGCACCTCTCCAGTAAGTGTCCTTGGGCAAGACACCTAACGGGACACACTCGCCACCCAGGACATACTTGAAAACGAGAGAAATCTCAATGTATCCTTCCTGGTAAAATCCTTTCTCAAAAAAAAATAACTAATGCGTTATGTAACCCTATATTCTGTAACAGAAGCAGTATCTTTGGTACTTTTTCTGAATTAGAAAAGAACAATACGTTATGTATTTTCATTTTTCATTTTCCCATTCAAGGACAAGGTTATATCAATTAAGGGCTGGGAAAGCCTATTTCTGGGGTCAGCAACCTTGAGTCCCCCAAGCCTTTTGGATCTACATTTACCATGAAACTCATCCAAGGTAGCCAGTGGCTGAACATCAAGGGAGATATAGTTCCAAAACATGTCGACCCCTGCTCCATTCCACCATGGCCTTTTAATTATAAAAGTTTTATATTGGTATATGAACCATAATAGTTTTTCACCAAGCTAAATTTATAATCAACTCAAAAATAGAAGAGGAAACAAAAATTAAGGCTCTTGTCCCATTTTTTGTTCCTTCTAGAAAATAATCAATTCAGTAAAAACTGAACTCATAATGGGTAACAGATCCTGAGCAACAATATTTAATCAGGGATGAAAGTTACATAATTACTAGAGGTGTGCATTCGTTTCATAACAAATCTCAATTCATTTGAAAATTCGCTAATTTGTCTTTCGGAAGTACTTCCAAAATAATGAATTAGACAGAAAAAAGCCTGTATCTATGGCGCCACCTAGAGGAGGTATCAATGAACAGTTCTTCAGTAAAAAAAAGGTTAAGCATATATAGATATATTAGTCCATATGAAGTCCACAATTAAGGTTTCTGTAGGTCGAATCAGCTGCTGTCTCTTTCTTTTTAGTGGTATATCCAAACCCACCAGAAAAATACGACAAGAATAAAGGAGAAATTGATAGAGTCATCGCTTCTTCCGACCACGGTGTCTTCTTCCTCTCTATTTGTATCTATTGGGTACCTTTAAATAAAACAGAGTGCTGCCATAGCGTAGCAATCTTGAACCACAATAAAGATATAGGTAAAAAGAAAGGAATGCACTCACATTTCCATGTGTCTAAATCAGACACCAGATGAACTAGGCAGCCGGCGATATTAGAGGGAACATCGGATCTCCCGCATAGCCTGCAACCCTTTTGCTCCAATAAAATCCAGGACGCCGGGAGGTGATTTCAAGGCTAGTTTATTAAAACAAACATACAAAACGAAACACCTAAACGTGTTTAGCGAGCTAACTCGCTTCCTCAGTAGGTGTGACTACCTACTGAGGAAGCGAGTTAGCTCGCAAAATGCGTTTAGGTGTTTCGTTTGTATGTTTGTTTTAATATCTTTATTGTGGTTCAAGATTGCTACGCTATGGCAGCACTCTGTTTTATTTAAAGGTACCCAACAGATACAAATAGAGAGGAAGAAGACACCGTGGTCGGAAGAAGCGCTGACTCTATCAATTTCTCCTTTATTCTTAAAATAATGAATTAATTTCATCTGAATTTGAACTAAAACAAAATGAAACAGTATGTAAAGAAATTGTTTTGTTATACTATTTCACAAGAGAACCATTGATTGAATGATTCCACTATGCACACTGCATAATTTAATCCTAGCTTGCCTTTTAACCCTCATGTTTAACCCTAATCTAAGAGTAATTGAGCAGGATTTGATTTATTGTTTGTTTTTTCTAGTAGTGATTTGAAATTCGAATTGAACCAAAACGAAATTACAAAACAAAACGAAATCACAAAAATGACATTATTTTCAAATGAAACAAAACAAAACAAGGCTACTTTTTCAGCTGTGCACACCTCTAATAATTAAGATTATAATTATTTTATAGCACCAACATATTCTGAATCACTGCACCATGGGACAAATCAAACACAAATGATAGTAAAACTAGTTAGAGAAACAGAAACAACAGCAAAGAAGAATCCTGCTTGAGCAAATTTACAACCAATGCAAAGGAACGTAGTGAATACACAGAAGGTGAGAGTAGATAAAAAGACATGCATGTTTGAAATTATATAATGCATCGGGCTTGTTTGAGAAGTAAATTTGGGAGGCTGCAGCAAGGGAAGCAAACTTTCTTCTCTAAAGCAGTGAGTATATTAGAATTATTGGAAAAGTACAGGATTGGAGTCAGATGTGGCTAGTCAGTTTGTACCATAAGTAATTGGCAGCCAGGGACATTATGGGCAAGAGTCTTGGATACAGATTTGAATAGATGATAATCTCATATAATTCGAAGAGCAAAATGTCCATGATAGAATATCCTTGTTAATACCTGCTAATAAGTGAGGAGTTGTAGAGTCCTATCACCTCCTAAACGCTAGTGCTAGTGCTCACATAAGTTAAGTTAATTTAATTGAGGTGATAGCATTACTCCAGGTCAGATTCCCATCGCTAACTGGAAAAAAATCCATTAGCACATCGGTAATAGCACTTTCTAGCGTTAATTTACTGCACTTTGAGCTCCCTATTCTTAACATGGGGAGGGCAGAGAGTAATTAGAGTTAGGATTACAAAGTCCTAATGCTAATTACGAATCGTTGTGGCTAACTGAAAAGTTACCCACAGCTCTAAGCTGGTGCTAACTGATTCCACTTCTACAAAATCAATTATCACTAGCTGGAAACCCCCCAAAAAATCAGATACTCACCTCTCATCCCGTGGTGAGACCGGCAGCCCGATCCGCCTCTTCTGGATGCCGGGAGCAGAGTGAGACTGAGGACAAAAAGCACAGGCATCCATGGAGTCCTATGGACTCCAGGCGGCGATACTCGTGGTGGCACCTTAGCGCTTCTGCGAGTATCCCAGAGCTTAGCAGACGTCATGGGGCAGGCTGCTGAATTCAGCACCTGCCTCGTAATTCACTTGAAAAATGGGGACAATAAGGGGAAATTTGCAAGCGCAAATTTTGCCCCTTAGCATCCCTGTTTTAGCTGAGGGCAAATGATAGTGCCCGTAGTTGGGGACATGGTTGTAGAAAGCATTGTATGTAAGGACCAGAATCCTGAATGAAACAGAGAGTCAGTGTAAAGACCCGGAAGGATGAGGCGTGGGACAGTTATACAACTCTAACTCATTATACTGTAGATAATAGGGGGTAATCTGAGGTCACATAAGGTCATCAAAAAGAGAATTATACTTGTCAATGGAGGAAAAAATAATACTAGGCATCTTAGTAGTTTCTCATGTTATAAAGGATACGGAACTTGTTGGCGCTTTATAAATACTTGTAACTGTAACTGATATTGTAGTCATTAAAGTTGTGGTATTCGCTTGGAGTGAATTCCACAAGTCCTTGGGGCACCAATTTAACAAGAGTATCACCTAATTGACCACCATGACTACAAGCAATGGCAATGTGGACTAGTCATGAGCAAGCATCACTATGTGAAACAATCCACAAGCCCTACAATTTGAACTGATGGAAACTAGGGATGTGCATAGGGTGAAAAATTTGTTTTGTTTAGCTTCATTTTGTTTCATTGTTAAATAAGTTTGTTTTCGGAATTTCGTAACTAATTTTGCTTCGTATTTCGTTTCGTTTTGTTTTGGATCGATTCCAAATTTCGTATTGATTCGAAATTTTGAATTGATTCGAATTTCATATATCATTTCAATAGTTGATATAAATAAAACCCCACTTAATCAAATTTTGCTGTTAAAAGAAAAGCTAGGGTTAAATATTAAGCTGTGTCACAGATTTAGTATTTGAGTCAAATTAAACAGTGAAACAAAATTAATTTGTTTCATAAAGTCCTTTGCTGACTATTACTTGTATTGTAAGTTAAGATCAATTTGATAGATGTTATCAATTTGATCACTAAATAAAACCGGAATTAATAAAATTTTGCGGTTAAAAGACAAGCTAGGGTTAAATTAAACTGTCTCACAGATTTAGTATTTGGGTCAATTTAACAGGGACAGGTGCTTGTGAAACTGTGAAATGAAACTAATTTGTTTCATAAAGTTGTTTGCTGACTGCATTACTTGTATTGTACGTATCTTAATTTAAGATCAATTTGAAAGTTGATATATCAATTCGGAATCTATTCGATAGTTGATATTGATTCGAATTCCGGAACACGGAACACAAAAAAATTATTAAAGTTTTTCTTTCATGATGATGACACAGTGTAAAACGAAATAAATTTGTTATTTACCGTTTGTTTCAGATTCGGATTGTTCGGAAGTACTTCCGAAATCCGAATTATCGAATTTAGTTCTGAATCCCGAATTTTTCCGAAATGAATGCACATCTCTATTTTGAAAATGTATTGACCGGTTTTAGAGAATAGAGCAGAAGAAGAAGTCTCGATATACAAGAATGTGGCAGATTAATTTGCAGATTATGTCATAAAACTCTAGCCAAAGTCGTTAAAGGAAGTGACTGAAAATATTATTTTGAGAAATTTTATTTGGAATCTTATACAATTACTTTGAAAACTGCAGTGCAGGGTTGGCTTCTTGGTGTAACCCTGCCAATGTGATATCTGATTATGTGCAGCTTGAAATGAGACCTCTCATATTTTCATTTGTTTCATCTTGGAAGTGATCAAAATGTATTTGCTGTTTTTCTGGTAAAAGAATTTGAACTTATTTTGGTTGTGTACTACTCCACCTCCAGATAAACTGTGTGAGCCAACCACCATCCATATTGATATTGATGAATACAACACCTCCTCCTCAAATTCACAAGCTACCAGTGACGCTGGGTGTGGAGAAGGAAACTCTTCCTCTTCACCCAGCTTTTTAACCAGATCAGGAAACTGGGAGGAGGGTGACTATTTTCATTCTGGTCACTTGAAAAATGATGTGGTCAGGATAAGTATAGTGTTCCTTTAAGCACTGTCCTTAAGGGGTTAAAACACTATTTTACAGCATCTCAGAAAGTGTCCTTTTTCCATTTTCAAATGTCCCAAAATGCTTATAGCGGTAAGGGGCCTAATGAATGAGAATAAATCATGTTATATGCTAATAAAACAAATTGTGCATTTGATTCTGTAGAAATGTCAACCGTCAGCTCATTATACATTATTTTATAATAAGGTTTTTGTTCTTATTGAGTTCATTTTTTACTGGGTTTTTTTCATAAGCACAGTCATTATTTAAACTTTTCAAATTATCTTAAAGGTAGGCATGACATACCCACATTGAGACTGCACTATTTACAGTAAAATGTATTGTATTATATGTCTATTTAAATAAATCTGACATAGTGTATGAAAGACAGAGCTATTCATACAATGTATACAATACATTTTTCTTTAAGAGCTGGTAGTTTTGTTAGGAAGGTCTGTATGCCCTTGGTTGAGCTTAGTAATATATACTTGAATCATTTATTAATTTAGCTATTTATTGTTATATTGAATATATTTGAATGCAGGTAACATAAATAGCACCTGGCTGATTGACAACATCATTATCATCATCGTCATCATATTAGTAACCGTTTCATTAGCACTTTTCTTCTAGACAACCATAGTGTTTCATATTTTTATACAACAGTATAAGGTCAAAGAGGGGCCTTTCCAATCAAATAAATATAAGGCAGGATTGTAGGATAATAAAGCCTAAAATTCATGAAGGCTTCCCCATTTCTGTGCATCCAATGCAAAGTCTTATAGCTGAGGTCACCCTTGCTCGGGGTGCCAACAGGTGGATGTCAGCTGTACCCTCCTGACAAGGCCTGATGAGGCCTAACAAGACCGAAACGATCGTCGGGGGTTACTGCATCTCTCGTGCAGGGATGACATCATTGGACTTTCAGTAGTGGCCACCCTTTCTGGGTGTAGCAGTCTGATTTGCATATGGAGCAGTTCTCCCTGTAAAGGCACAATCGAGCTAAAACCTTGTGAGACCTGAGCGGGCTCCACCGTAGAGCAGGCCACTAGTGCCGTTGCTCGTTCTCAGGACCCTCACAAACAAACCCCTTTTTGGCTCACTATAGTCAGCATTTAAACCTGTCCAAGATATGAAAAATTCACACATATGTCACGTTGTGCTGGATTTGTTCAGAGACAAAACTGTCCTAATGCAAATACTAAAGTTTATATCTCTTATAAAGCATGTGCACCTTTTGATAGCTAGCCATCCCAAAGAACTGAGCTGTAGAATTTTCCTAATTTGGCTGTTTTAGTTTCATATTTGCATTTTCTGTAGTGTTCATGGCAATACGAATAATTATTATAGTATTTATTGTTGAGGGTGCCTTTCAAGCCTTTGCCCAAGATGGAGACACACCAAAGGGCAGGCCGCAATGGTCCTCACTGGTCACTGCTCTCATAAAGAGTTTTCTTCCCTATGAGTTTAACCCCTTAGTGACTGGGCGATTTTACACAAATCCGTCCTTCAGTGACCGCTGCTGTTTTTATGTTTTTGCGCTGTTCGTGTTTAGGTCAAATTTTCCTCTTACTCGTTTATGCAACCCACACATATTATATATCGTTTTTCCCACCATTAAATGGACTTTCTAAAAATACTATTATTTCCATCATATCTATATATGATTATATATAATTTACTATAAACAAATATGAAATATGATGAAAAAATGGTAAAAACACACTTTTTCGTAATTTAATCCCCAAAATCTACAACCACCAAAAGAGACCCTGGCTAAATGGTTTCAAAATTTTGTCCCGAGAAGAGAAATACCCAATTTTTACATGTTTTTGCTTTTTAACCCCTTAACTGCTGAGCCGGTTCACCTATGTGCGCTGAGCTCATTCTGACCATTTTATGCTCATTATTTTTAGATGACAGCCTAGGTCCTATTTAACTAAACCCCCCCCAGACAAAAAAATTTAAAAATAAAAATTATTATTATTATTTTTTATTTATTTATTTAAATTTTATTTTTACACCAAACCTGGTCATGATCCATGATCAGGCCTTTCCAATGATGTCCAACATGACCCTCTAGCTGCCACGGATCGGGAGATAAGGGGATCCAAAACTAAGGGGTTAACTGGCCCACTGACATCCTCACACATATGGTGAGGTTGTCAGTGGGTGGGGGGGCTGGAGGCTTGGCTGACATCCAAGATGTCAGCCCCCTTCAGGTTCGAATCGCGATCCGGCAGCAAAAATGTTAATGCTATACATCACTGACCAGGGGTGCAAAAAGCATCACTGTACGTTACATGGTTGGGGAGATAGAGGGCTCCAAATGAGCCCCCCTCCCCTTCCTGAATTTTCACTACCGGCGCCTGCCGATGACATCATCATGCAGCGTGATGACGTCATCGGATCTGCCGGCCCACAGGAAATGGCAAGGCAAGCTTCCAGCTTGTCATAGACGCCGAGGGAGGGGAGTATCGGCGGGGGGGAGGTTAGAAGCCCACTGACGTACTATGTATGTCTGCGGGTCTAAGGGAGACCTGTGGGCAGGACGTACATAGTACGACAGTGGTCAGGAAGGGGTTAAAGGGTAATCTAGGTGTGGATCCCTTGTTTGAGGTGCCTAGACAGGTGTCAGCTATACCCGCCTTGCAAGGTCTAAGTAGACTGAAATGATCACTGGGGTGGCTGTATCTAACGTGTAGAGGAGGATGCCTTGGCATTTCAGTACTGACCACCCTATTTGGGTGATAACAGTCTGATTTGCACATGGTACTGTCTTCTCTGTAATGGCATCATCAAGCTAAAACCTCTCAAGACCTGAGCAGAAACACACTGAACATTTATGATGCAGACCATTCTCAGTGCTCTCATAATTTGCTTTGTTCACACTGAGATGGAAGTTGAAACAAAACCATTAAACACCCTTATGTCCTGCAGGATCCTGCATGGTCACAATACGCATGTGCAGTCCATATTTTATTCTGTGAACATGCTGCATTTATTACTTAGAGACTGTAATGATCTGGTCTTTATTATGAACCAAATTAGAAAAACCTAAGAAGGGTAGATTGGGACATAAGGGTGAAAGCGGCAACTATTGACTGAGCAGGCACATCCTTCTGCACACTCCTTTAATGTTAAATGTAGTACGGATACAGTGAAGGCTATGGAGTTCATACATGACTGAGAGCATTGTGTAAGGTTATGGATAGGTTTAAAATTAAGGTAAGGCTATGGAGAAATGTAATATTGATTCTGTAGGAGAGTCTTGTGTATGTGATACCAGGAACGCGTGTGGCTGTGTAATATATTTATATATAATGTGCATGCAATTGTGTAGCGTGTTATATGTGTATTAGGTGTGTAGTGTGTCATATGTGTAATGTATTTCAGATATGTGTGTGTGTATATTAGATATATTTGTGTAAGTGTTAGGTGCTAAGAATAGAAATTTGAATTTTTAAAAATAAAAAAGGTTTTTGAAAAAAATAATGTACTATAAAATAAAATTAAATTTTTTTTTTTTATTACATTGAAACCTATGTGATTCGCCTATTTAAACATGTTGAATTAACACCAAAATCATGTAATTTCACTTCAATTTCAGTTATTTTCGGTGGTCTGTAAATAGATGAATCATTCATCAGTTCTTTATGGGACAATTTTGGTGCCACTGAATTGCGGTAAATTGCGTTGAAATGCACCGTATTTAGCTGTCAATTCACCTGTATTTTTGGTGCTGAATCGATCCAAAACGAAACTTAGGACTAATCGAATCAATATTTAAACAAAATTTGGATTCAGACTTAAAATTTTCTTCCTAAACGAACCAAATTTTCCTAGCCTACACATGTCTAGAGAGCAGCGTCACCTGCATTCTGTCTGGTGTAGTCCTCAGAAATGCTCCCTCTCAGTGTGCTGACTGATGACATTCTGACGCACAATGAGCGCCAGCACCATGTGGGAGCATTTACATGGCATGCACTCAACAGCAAGCACTGCTCTACAGCTCGACGAATAGAGATTCTGCATTGTATTAAAAAATAAGGTGCAGTGCCTCCTGAGAAGTCCACTTCTGATTAGTCCCAAATGGTTGATGGTTCCAAAGCAGAGCTTGGGCTTTCTGGAGTCACTAGGCACTACCACCAAGTTGTAATAGTGAGGCAACATTGCACAAAACACATGGCTCTAATCTTGAGCATATACAGTACATCAATTTTTTTTTTTTTAAATATTCCATACATCTTCTTCACCTACTACATTATAAATCAGCTTTTTAAATTTATTTTATGGAATCAGAACATCTATTTTAAAATCTGCAACTACGCTTCCTAAGCTATTAAAGTCCTCTAAAATATTCCAATATTAGTAATCAGATTTAGTTGCTACATAATATATAGCATTTGATAATAAAGAAGATGTGGCCAATCAAATGTAAGTTTTTCTCAGTGTCTGTACTACTGGATCTGTTCTAGACTTCTGTTGAGTGACATAATATTTAGCTTGACTAATCCTATGGGTATTTTTTTCTCAAAAAAAATATTGGCAAGAAGCAAACTACATGTTTTTCTAACTATCAGGTGCTTCAATCAACCGTAACCAAAAATGGAAAAAATTATCATGTTTTCGCAAAAAGTGGGCCAGTAAAAGCTTGAAAAGGCATATTTACTGTTGATACCTTGACATTATAATGGAATGCAATCCATTTCTTTGCTTCCCTGCCTGAATAGACCCTTATCAACCCCTTATACTATTGGAAATATTTTCTATTATCGGCACAGTGGGGGGAAAAAAATGATTTGAATTGTTAAAGGCGATATTTCCATTATGGAGTATAAGGGCGAGTGCCGATAATTGAGTCGATATTTAAACAGGAATCAATATCTTGGTAAACCCTTAATTAAATGCACTGGAACAAAAAATGGCAAAGTTGCACATGTAAATTCGGTAAATTCTTTTGACTCTAATGTGACACAACAGGTCAGTGATTTACTGGGCTTCAAATATCCCACTCTGGTTTCTGCTTTGAATATTGGCTGGCTTTGTTTATTTGTAGGTATTTCTCATCCTGCTATTTGGTAATGCATTTTCTTATCTCAGGTAACATAAAGTACATCACGCAATACATTCCCTGCAGCCTTGTCTAAACATTGCCTCCCTCCATTTCCTCTCCGCCACATTGACTATTAAATACTGTAGAAGCTAAACCAGAGCTGTAAAGGGAATCTCAGCATAAGATTTTGGTAAATGTTGCATCCTGGGAAAAATCCACAAAATGGGAATGGGAGATAAAAACCTAACATTATTTTTCCATTTTACATGCAATTACTTTAAAAACAAAGAAAAACAAAACCACAGCATGTGTTTTATAAGGTGCTTTTGTTTCTAAATTATGCGAATTACAGCTTATATAAATGGTAGTGTCCCTTTAAACTTGGGTATGAATTGGTACTTTGTGTCTCTGTTTGCTGCAGAGTACATACACTAACAACAAATCAACCTTTCACCAGTTGGTGACATAATGTTCAAGCTGCGGGTTCCCTCTTCTTCCATCATCCAGTTTTGTGCCGGAATTATAGTAGAGAGTCGTGTAACATCATAATATAACTTTCTGTGATATTATGCAGCCCCAGCCCACAGATTCAAACCGCCGAATCAAAAAAACGCTGAGCGCATCCTCAAACCGCCACATAACTTTTAAATCAATCCCATAATCCATCGAAAAATCACCGAGTGCATCCCACGATCCACTGAACAAACCAAATTGATCCGTAAACAGCCGACCAGCCGCCAAACAGGGGTAAAAAATGAACGCAAGTTTTAAAAGGCATATTAACATAAAAGCTACTGCAAGAAAATGCCTTGAAGTAATATATAAGGTCCTATGAATACTGAATTGGTTTTTTTTGCATTTTAAAAAAATTGACAAAAAATGTCTAAAAAAATAAATATAAAGACGTCTTGCTGCAAATAAAAAGATAAAACGGTTGAATACATATTTGAATATTTTTTCCATTGAAACCTATGGGATTCGCCTGCTTAAACCTTTCATATGAAACCACTGAAAATCAGAGCATTTCACTAACATTTTATGCAGCCCCAGCTGTTCAATGTTCTCTGCATAGATTAACCATTACTTCTCTATGGGGTATGGATGTGCGTTTCGGGTTTTGGAATTTCGGAATTTTCACGAAATTTCCCGATTCGTGTCTTCGGATTCGGCCGAATTTCCGAATCGGGTCGGACCCGAAAACCGATAGATCCGAAAAGTTTTCCGAGCCGAAACGAAAACTTTTCGGATTTTTCGAATGGACTTGAAATGTGTCAAATCGAAATTTATTTTTGCTCTATTCATGATTTCCGTTCCATTCGTGATTTCGGTTCCATTTCGGTAATTCTGGAAATTGTATATTTAACTATTATCGGTTATATCGCTGATTCTGTAAATTTTGTATTTGTAAATGCGTATCACTTGTTTCTTGTGGCATTCGGGTCAGTTTAGCGGTTTTTAAATCGTTTTGTTCATTTTTTTTGTTCCTTGGCTTTCATACCATTTTAATATGATTAAATAAAGTTGTGAAATGTATATTCAATTATTCATAAGAAAAAAAGGATCTTTATTTAATAAAAAAAAACACGATAGAATCGCCAGAATTATCGTAGACACTTTGAAACGAGGAGAACAGAAGTTTCGAAAAAACTAAAATTTCCGAAATTTCCAAAAAGTCGATACAAAAACGAGCAAAGTCACCCGAAAATACGAAAAATGGTCGATATTCCGAAAAAAAAATGTACACAAAAAACGAGCCGAACCGAACCGAATCGAAACAGAAATCGGTCGAAACGAGCCGAATCGAAAATTTTAAACATCCGAACAAATCGAACCGAATCGAACCGAAAAAAAAATCGGTGCACAAGCCTACTATGGGGCTTTCACTGCCGTCGAAGATCACCGTATATTGCAGGCAATTCGCCAAATATTGGCGAATTGCCAGCTTTCTGAATAGCCAAATGGCCACAAAATTGCATTATGGTGAAATTCACCGTTTGGTGCAAGTCTGTGGCCAATTTGGTGTTCTGTGAATAACCATATAAGTAGGTGCCACCTGTAGTATTTCCTCTGAACTGAAAACATGCATTCAAGCCAGACAGAAAAAAAGTGGATAATTTCGCTCTATTATGTCTGTAACTCTAATACAAAACTGCTGAATGGTCTGTTCTTGACTGACTGGTTCGGCCAGATTTTTTTTATACTGCTGCTAAAACTCCTTCACTTATCAAACAAGCTATTTTTACGGAAAACCTTGTAATTGGACATAAACCATAGGCTAATTACAGAGATGTGAATTAACATGAAAAATTGTAATTATGCTTAAACATAAATCTACCACATAGACATGTCAGATGAGAGATTTCATGGCTGCAGACACGTATTTATTTATCTAATGGCTTGTAATTGTTTAATAAAGTAATGTGTTTAGAGCAAGATAAAATAAAATCAAGGCTGTACATCACATACAATATAATGCAGGGAACGTAATGTACGGGAATTGTGTGAAAAGAAGCTGCTTTTTTTACACCCGCTCATTTGTTTTGAACAAATCACTGTTTGTTCGAATTTTCAACAATTTGTCGATTCCTTTGAATTATGTATCATTCGGTTTTATTCATGGAACCAAAGCAGAAGAGGGAAAGGTAACTCAATTTGTGTGGCAAACAGCACCTTATTTTGGCATAATGTACAAGGAATCTGTCCAATCATGTGTGCTGTATCCCGGTCCAATCCTCAGGTAGAAAATAAATCGAATGAAATGATTGATGTTTAGGGAACAGCCAGTTGAAAAAAAAAAAAGGTCAGCAAAATATTTAAATCCAAAAGCAGAATTATTTTTTCGACACTTTAGGGGTTATTCAGAGAGAGATGATCTGGCCCCGAAATGGCACCAAACAGGGAAATCAGAGAGCAGGCAGTTCAACCAAATTGTGGGTAACTGCTAGCAAATACGGTGCCTTTTCGACGGCAGTGAAATACGCCATAGAGAAGCAATGGTTAATCTATTCAGAGAACACCGAACAGCAGAGAAAAGTTCCCGAAATGTCCTGATGTTTAGTGGTTTCATTCGACAAGTTTATTCAGGCGAACCCCATAGGCTTCAATGTTAAAAATATTCCTGTTTTTATTCGATATCTAATAAACCATTTATTATTTTAATCTACAGTAAAATGTCTCTTTATTTATTGTTATTTTAGGATCTTTTAGGGATTTTTGGGGATTTTTTCAGCAATTTTTTTTTATTTATTTAGTTATTTATTTATTTCTGTAACAGACCTTTTTATTATTAATCATAGGACCTTATATGTAAATTCCAGGCATTTTCGTTCAGTAGTTTTTTTGCAAACGGCATTTAAATTTTGACACTTTCAATCGTATTGTTTTTTTGTCTCTTTTCTTATCTTTAAATATATTTTATTGACTGTACATATCACAGAAATATATACATAACATTGATACATTCTTTTGACTACATTCCCATTCAACCCAACAAGGTTTTTTTCGTCCCTTTTATCCCTTGTCAGCTTTCTCCTGCGGCTGGTCGACGCTGTGCTTGGCGGTTCGTGTTTGCGGGGGGATGTTCGGCCGGTCGGTGGCAGCGGGTGACGGGTTTGCGGTAGGTTTGCAGCCGGCAGCAGATTTCCTGTACTACGAGGCAGGGCTGGACTGGGACAAAAAAATCAGCCCTGGACTTCATCCAGACCAGCCCACTTTAATTTTGCAAACACGTACAAAAAATAGTATATAGAACAACCGGATCGCTCAACCAATCGCTCTACAGATACCGGAGTTACTGCAAAGCATTCGGGTAAAGCAAGGCAGCAGCACTGAGGTTGAGTGCGCACCATATCTTAAGTTGAGGTGGATGCGCACCAGTTGATACCAGCACGGTGGCCCCAGTATGAGATTGCGGCAGACTGGGTCTGCTTTACAGACAGTGAGGAATTTCCCACCTCACCCATTAAAGGCAGTGCACGACACAGTGAACCAGCATTCTCACTGGTCCACTGAGCCATCAGCCAACCGGGAATCTCCCTGTAGTCCCTATGGCCAGTAAATGCCTGCTACAAGAACCCTGCTGTGAATGCTGAATTCAACGCAGGGTGGGGAAATTAGATTTCCCGAAGTGCAGGGAAACAAGAGATCACCGAAATATATTTCGGTGCTCTCTGAATAACCCCTTTTGACTGGAGCTATCGAAGTAGACAGAAAGACGTTTGCTAATTCTTGCAGTGTCAACTGATAGTCTCCAGTGAATATTCTGTGATACTAGTGAAGTGATGGAGCCAAGCCACGTACACAACAGATGTCCAGGTTTGTATCTATAATGTCTTCTTTCATGCCATGTTCTGGATTTAGATTTGGACTACTGTGATTCTAGGACTTGCCAGTTCCCATTTGCTGTGGTGGAAAGTCATATTAGGATGTTTTGTTACATTACAGCTTCCATCTTCAGAAAGCATCCATAAGTTCTATGAAAAGTGTTTTTGAAGCTGCTGCATCAGCTGTTCCGTGCATTACTGAACAGCGTGTTTGCCACGTTCTTCCATCTTTGGAACCAACTCGACGAGGAAGCGAGTGATGTACTGTATTTGAAAGAGACTGCACTGTATGCTTTTTACCTAATGCATGTTTGTAAGACCATGCATATACTTTATCTTACCACTTCCTCGTATAAGGGTCCGCCACAGCACTTTTGTTTAGAGCTGTGTGTACTTACAATACTGCCCTATGTCCATCTCCTTTATGTTTTTAAAGGTATGTTGGATGGGAACTTTTAAAATACTGGAGGCTCCATTTACAGTTATGTGGACCTTATCAATTGCATCCTATCAATTTTAACCCATAACAGACTGGGTGTGATAAGAGTGTGCTGTTTCTTCTTGTTTTATGATTAAGGTGAGGATTCATTTTTCTGCTTGTTTTTTAATTATGATAAAGGTTAAGTTTAGGTTTAGGTTTACTGCTTCTGCTTGTTTTTATGATTGGGGTAGAATATGTGCGTTTCATTTCGTTCCGAATCACAATTTGGATGAATTTGTGCTGATTCGTAGAGTAGGCTGCTAATGGAGCTGTCCATCCTTAGTTTTCTTATAAACCAGGGGTCAGCAACCTGGGTTGTTGATATTCATATATTTTGGATCTACATTTTCCATGCCGCTTGCCAATCCAATGAGTGCCTTTGCATCATGGGAGATGTAGTTCATCTAATGATCCAAGGTTACTGTGGTATGATAGAGTAAAATCTAATATTAGCTAACAGACTGCTGCATCCGACTTTATTCTCACATTTAGATAAGATAAATAAAACATACAGGGTTATTCAGAGAGAGGTGAAAACCAGGAGAATGACTGGAGAAGTGAAAATTCTAAGTCAAAATAGCCAAACCAGAAAATTTTTCCCATTTATCTAACTTTCCAAATCGGCTATTTGGTCTAGATTGTTCATTCTCCTGTCAACTCTCCTGGTTTTCATCTCTCTCTGAATAGCCCTGATAATATCCATGAAGTGGAGATAGAAAAAAGGGGGTTGATTGGATAGCGCCCACTGCCTTATCGGGTTCAAAGTAAGAACCTACTTGCGCAATTGGCCTAGCAATAGAGTACCAATATCTCAAACAGGATGTGCAATAGGGTATATTTATAACCCCTATATATGGGGGTAGTGTGTCACCAAAAATAGAAGAACTATATCACCCCTCAATGCGTACCTTGCTGTTCACAGGCCTATAATGATGCTTCCAAGAATTCAATAATGCTCCAATTGCAGGCACATATAGTAGAGAAATACAAACAAATATATAGTACAGCACAGTAAAAAACACTTTTAAATTAGCACTGAAATTCCGAGTGGTAGCCAACTCACGTGTATTAGAATTTATATGCTAGAGGCTCAATGCAACGGGGTTGGGTCTATTCAGGATGACCCCTCCCTTTTCTCCCACAGTCTCTCAGTGTAGTTACTAGACATGTGCATTCGTTTTAGTACTAAAACGATTTAGTCCGAATTTTGGGATAATTTAGTTTTCGTATGACTCAAGAGAAACGAAACTGCTCAGTACAAAAACGAAAGAAACTAAAATAAAATGCACTACATTTTAGTTTCAGTCCTTTTTGTGATATTACATTGATGAGTGAAGGAGACCAGCAATGAAGAGCGCAACATCGCACATCCGAAGTTCTGCACCCTCCACATGCCAATGCAGTAGGATGTTCTATACAGAGAGGGGCATTAATTAATGCAGGAGGATGTTCTATACAGAGAGGGACATTAATTAATTCAGGAGAATGTTCTATGTATTATACAGAGAGGGGTATTAATTAATGCAGGTGGATGTTGTATACATTATACAGAGAGGGGTATTAATTAATGCAGGAGGATGTTCTAAACATTATACAGAGAGGAGCCTTTTTTTTTTAGCCTTTAAATCCAGTGGCTGTGAGCGCTGAGATTGGCTGCTTGTTAAATTATCTCTCAGTGCAATCAGGGTTATTCAGAGAGCGGTGAAAAGCAGGAGAATGACTGGAGAATGAAAAATTCTAGGTCAAGATAGCCAAACCAGAAAAATTCTCCCTTTCATCTCACTTTCCAAATCGGCTATTTTGACCTAGAATTTTTCATTCTCCAGTCATTCTCCTGCTTTTCACGCTCTCTGAATAACCGTGAATGTATCAGGCTCAGTTGTTACAGTAACTGACTGTAACAGCGCTCAGAGTTTCAGTAAAACAAGGAAATAATATTGTTCTAACCTCTTATATATAAAATATTATTTACTAGTTTTACTGAAACTCTGAGCGCTGTGATGAGCAGCGAACAGTCAGTTACTGTAACAGCTTTGCCTGACACGGGGCAGTATTACAATGTTGGTGCTAACTTAACCAGAGCTGTTGTAAACTGAAAACCTCCATAGGCTATAATAGCTCTGGGAAGTTTACAACAGCTCTGGTTATGTTAGCACCAACAATGTAATATGGCCCACATTGTGCTGAGAGAGCGATATTGTAACAAGCAGCGATCTCAGCCCTCTGAGGAGCCACTACAATAGTAATTGTATCCACTGGTTTTCGGCTGAATGAAATTAGTTTTCATACTAAAGAACTGAAAACGAATTTCTTTAGCAACTAAATAAATTGCATTTTAGTACTAATCTTTTAGTTCAAAACGAAATTTTGTGCTGTGCACATGTCTAGTAGTTACACATGTAAGGAATGCAGAGGGAAAAGACAATAGCGTAATTCAATTGTCCATTTAAGGTAGATATTTTAAATAAAATGACACGACTCACATGGTTCTGAGACTGCAATAGCGAAATAGCTGGCTCGGAATATAAGCAGGTGGTGTCTTTATGGTAACACCAAAACCATTCCGGAATATTCAGGAGCCAGATAAAGAAGATGTAAAATATATATATTTATTCCATAAAAAATAAGTAAAGAAACATACCAAAACGCGTTTCACGCATAAGCGCTTCCTCAGTTGGTTCATATGGTATGAACCATATGCATTCCTTACATTGCATTGCATTGAGCCTCTAGCATATAGGCTCTAATCCACGTGAGTTGGCTACCACTCGAAATTTCAGTGCTAATTTAAAAGTGTTTTATACTGTGCTGTACTAAATATTTTTTTGCATTTCTCTACTATATGTGCCTGCAATTGGAGCATTATTGAATTCTTGGAAGCATCATTATAGGCCTGTGAACAGCAAGGAACGCATTGAGGGGTGATATAGTTCTTCTATTTTTGGTGACACACTACCCCCATATATAGGGGTTATAAATATACCCTATTGCACACCCTGTTTGAGATATTGGTACTCTATTGCTAGGCCAATTGCGCAAGTAGGTTCTTACTTTGAACCCGTTAAGGCAGTAGGCACTATCCAATCAACCCCCTTTTTTCTTTCTATGCCTAATTGGGAGTGGTGCAGGAAAACACTCCTTGAGATAAAGCAGCCTTGTCTTTACTTATTGTGCATACAGCCTCATCAGCGCCCTTTGTACACTTTTTCTCTTCTATTATGAAATGGAGATAGTTGCAAATTCACAAATGTGAATTGATAAATTGGCAGATAGACAGATGGACGGACGGACAGACAGATACAGATCGATCAGTTACCATGGCAGTACTGAAATAGGTATTTTGTGACTCATGGGTGGATTTTGTTGGACCCGCAGTATAAAAGTAAAGTGATGAATAGATTGAAATAGTTCTAGCCTTCTGATTGCCTTTCAGCTAGACAAAATGGAATTCTGCATAGAAGTGATGAGATAGGGTGAATTTATTCTGAAGCTTGCAATGAGATTTCCAAGGTGAGCTATGTGGATCAGCAAACACACAGTGCATTTAAGTAAAAAAATTTCCCTCCAGTATTATTTACAAAGGCTGCATCAGAAATAATTCAAAATTCATCACATTAGAACCAGGAAGATGAAATTCTTCAAATACGTGTTGATTTAAAATAAAACTATAATATGATAATTATTATTATTAGATAAAATAAATGTTGCATGCAATCAAACCACTTTGCGTGCTAATTTGTAGATATTTTTTAACAGGGAATCTCCTGGCTTACCTTTGCTCTATGAGAGAGAATATCCTTAAGTCTTCTTGTGTTATTAGCATAACCTATTCATTTGCAGAATGTTACATTCACTGACACATGCCTGTCAGGTTCGAATTTTTGAACACATACAGGGTAATTCAAAGAGATCCGAATTGCTTGAGAAAGGTAACCGAACGCTGAAAATCAGCGTTCGGTTACCGTTCTTGGCCATTCGGCTATTCAGAGAGCAGGCAATTAGCCAAATCCTGGCGAATTGCCTGCACATACGGTGCCTGTTTGAAGCCTGTTCGAGGGCAGTGAAATCCCCATGAAAAAGCACTGCTTCGGCTATTCAGAGAACAAAACCAGCAGTGAAAGGTTCCCGAATTGCCCTGCCATTCGGTGGTTTAATTCGGCAAGTTTATTCAGGAGAATCCCATAGGCTTCAATGTTAAAAATATTCCCGTTTTAATTAAATATCTAATAAACCGTTCATTATAAAATTCTGCAGTAAAGAGTCTCTTTATTTATAGATTTTTTTAGGATATTTTAAGCATTTTTCCTTTTTTTTTTTTTTTTAAAAGTCCGATTTTTTTATTTTTATTTTTTTAAGTTTACTTATTTTTTCTATAACAGCCCTCTTTATTATCATTCCCTGGACCTCATATGCAAATTTCAGACATTTTCACTGAGTAGTTTCTTTGCAAACAGCGTTTCACTTTTCAATCATTCATGCAAACTGTTTTTCTAATTTATTCACTGCCTTGTCTGCGGTCTCGGCTTTTTCCAGAGGCTGCGATCGGCTCCTGCTCAGGTTTTTCCATGGTTTTCGGCAGGTTAATCCAGATGTTTTTGCAGGTTTTCGGCTTGCATTCGCCAGGTTTTGCGGTTAGTTTTCGTCAGGTTTTCGTCAGCTTTTCCCTGCAATTCGGGGACCCTGTGGTGCTTGCTGAATACACCGCAGGGTCACCGAAATGGGATAGGCAAAAGGAACCAAATTGCCGTGACTTTTCGAATCTCTTTGAATTACTCTGATAGTTATTCAAGGTTGCAAGGACAGTCTTTGTATGTATGACTGTTGATAATATCCAAACTTAAGGATAATCTGGAAATGGACTTAAAAAAGAAATTGTTCTGTTCTTCATTTAACTCTTTCATTACCAAAAACATGTAAATACATTTTTTTGCAATGAAAAATATTTAAAAAATTAATCTAATTCATGGAGGCTTGCATACCATGTTGAACCCCTTCACTGCAGAGCCATTTCATCCTTGGGTGCTGAGCTCATTTTCATGATTTTGTGTTTATCATGTTTAATTGTGATTTGAAATCATGTTGTATACAGGGCCAGATTTATAACTAGGCAGAGAAGGCATGTGCCTACAGGCGCCTGCCACAAGGGGGCACCTTGCTCTGTTCTTTACAATCATTTAGACCACTGTATCTCTGGAGCCCTAAGGGCTAGAGGGACATATGAGGTATCGTTGGAAAGACCAGATTATGGCCTTTCCAGTTATACCAAATATAGCCAGGTTAGAATTATGTAAAAATAAAATAATATTTTTGTTTTTCTTTGTAAGGCAGCACTATTATTCAGTTTACAGTTATAAAGTGGCCAGTGATTCTGCATTAACTCACCTCATTTCCCACACTGCCAGCAAGTGTGGAGCTGATGATGCAACACATTGTTTCATCGAAAACCTAGAAAGTGGCACTGCAGTGAGGAGAGACAGGGGACTTTGTAACCTGCACCTCTGAATTATTCACCGCACAAGCGTAAGTGAGGTGTCACTGCAAAGGTCAGAGTCTGGCCTTTACAATGATACCAAACATGACCTATGTAGTTTGAAAAAATAAAAAAACTGAAAAAAAAATGCAAAATTATTTATTTATTTATTTGCAAAGTATTTTACCAGTAACAATTCATTGAGATTTCTCTCGTTTTCAAGTACGTCCTGGGTTCAAGAGCATTGCAATTTTTACAGTTGTTACAGAAATACAAAGTAATAAAATGCAAGATAGCAAAAAACAACACAAATATATAGATTATCACAGAAATAAATATGTAGGAAATAAAGTCATTATGCTATTATTATTATTATTTATTTATAAAGCGCCAGCATATTCCGCAGCGCTGTAGAATAGGCACAGTATAGACAGGGTTACAATACAATATATTGAACAACATTTGACAAACAGTACAGGAGGAGATGAGGGCCCTATTCCCGTAGGAACTCACAATCTACATGTTTACAGGTGCATTCTGTATCCAGGTATTTTAATAGGGAGCTCTTGAGGGACATAAGACTGGGGCAAGATTTCATTGTGTCTGGGAGATTATTCCATAATTGCGGTGTGCTATAGGAAAATGAGGATCGAGACACTTTCTTTTTTTTATTGTGGTATTGCAAGTAAGGTGCTGGTCCTGGATCAGAGAATATAGGATGAAAGAACTGCTAGGGGAAGCAGTCTATTCAGGTAGGGTGGTAGCTTCCCAGAAAACCTCTTAAACACCAGGTTGGAAAGGTGAAGGCTAGGGTCAGACGAACGCAGTATTAACGTGCGTTTAGCCGCACTTAATTACGACCGTGCTTGCAGCAAATGACGTCCAATGCCGGGCAACATACGAAGTACGGCCGCACGAAAGTGCGGCCGCGCAACTCAAGTGGCAAATGAACGCATTTTTTCGAGAACGTCAAAACGCTAGTACTGACGTACAGAGTGCGCTGCGTCCGCATAGCGGCATGTGTGCGTGATTAGGAGATGTCAGACACTGCTCATGTCCGGCCAACATAACGTCCATACACCCAAAGTTTCCTGGTTTGGATCCATAAAAAATCACTGCCGTAATTGCTCATCGTATGACCACTATCACGTATTCCGGGAAAAAATACGTCCATTCGTTCGGACGCACTTTTTGACGGTCCACACGAAAAATGCGTTCGTCTGACCCTAGCCGAAGAGTGCGTCTGAATTCCAGTGACTGGCAGTTTAGCTCTTTTAACATGTCACAATGGTGGGTCATGTATTTACATTGTAGCACAAAGAGGCAGAATAAGTTATACAATGTAGTAAGTTTATGAAGGTGCGTTTGCGGGGCAGCTGCATACATTACATCTCCGTATTCAATAGCTGGAATAAGCATTTGTTGTACAATCTGCTTTCTTACAACGGGGCTCAGGCAGGATTTGTTTCTGTACACGGCACCTAGATTGGGGTAAAGTTTAGATGAGAGTTTTTCAATGTGGGGGCCAAAGGGTAGATTTGGGTCTAACCATATACAGTGGCAAGAAAAAGTATGTGAACCCCTTGGGATTACGTGGAGTTTTGCATGAATTGGTCATAAAATGTGCTCTGATCTTCATCTAAGCCACAACAATTTGAAAAACACAGTCTGCTTAAAATAATACAACACAAACATTATATGTTTTCATGTGTTTATTGAACATAACATGTAAACATTCACAGTGCAGGGTGGAAAAAGTATGTGAACCCCTAATCTAATGACTTCTCCAAGAGCTAATTGGAGCCAGGAGTGAGCCAACCTTGAGTCCAATCAGTGTGATATTATTGGATGCGTTGCTTAAAACTGTCCTGCCCTTTAAAAACACACACCAGTTTTGAGTTTACTGGTTTCAAGAAGCACTGCCTGATGTGAACCATGCCTTGTAGAAAAGAGCTCTCAGAAGACCTACGATCAAGCTTTGTTGACTTGCATGAAGCTGGAAAGGATTACAAAAGTATCTCCAAAAGCCTAGATGTTCATGTGTCCACGGTAAGACAGACTGTCTACAAATGGAGAAAGTTCAGCACTGTTGCTACTCTCCCTAGGCGTGGTTGTCCTGTAAAGATGACTGCAAGAGCACAGCGCAGAATGCTTAATGAGGTAAAGAAGAATCCTAGAGTGTCAGCTAAAGACTTACAGAAATCTCTGGCACATGCTAACATTTTTGTTGACACATCTACGATAAGGAAAACATTAAACAGGAATGGAGTACATGGGAGGACACCACGGAGGAAGCCACTGCTGTCCAAAAATAATATTGCAGCACGTTTGAAGTTTGCTAAAGAGCACCTGGATGTTCCACAGCACTACTGGCAAAATATTCTGTGGACAGATGAAACCAAAATTGAGTTGTTTGGAAAAAACACACAACACTATGTGTGGAGAAAAAAAGGCATAGCACACCAACATCAAAACCTCATCTCCACTGTAAAACATGGCGGAGGGCGAATCATGGTTTGGGGCTGCTTTGCTGCCTCAGGGCCTGGACAGATTGTTGTCATTGATGGAAAAATTAATTCCAGAGTTTATTAAGACATTTTGCAGGAAAACGTAAGACCATCTGTCCACCAACTGAAGCTCCGCTGAGGATGGGTGATGCAACAGGACAATGACCCAAAGCATACAAGTAATTCAACAAAAGAATGGCTTCAACAAAACAAAATACGCCTTCTGGAGTGGCCCAGTCAGAGTCCTGTCCTCAACCCGATTGAAATGCTGTGGCATGACCTTAAGAGAGCGATTCACACCAGACATCCAAAGAGGTGTCCAAACGGCTCTGGTCCACCTTCAACACCCTCCTCCACCCACCTGCACCTCCCCCCTCAGCTGCCTTCAGCGCTCAAGACCTGGCAGACTACTTCCTCAGTAAAACTCTAACTATCAGAAGCAACATCCCAACACAAGATAGTTATCTGCCACCTCCACTCCACAGGTCCCCTCTGCCACCCTCTGCCGCTTCCTCCCAACCACTGAGGAGGAAGTCAATTCCTTATTGTCCTCCTCACATCTCACCACGTGCCCGCTCGACCCCATTCCCTCACATCTAATTCCTCCCCTCTCCTCCTCCCTCACCCCTGCTCTCACACACATCTTCAACCTATCTCTCTCCACTGGCTCCTTTCCATCCACCTTCAAACACGCGCTAGTTACCCCTTTACTAAAGAAACCATCCCTAGACACCAACTCTCCATCCAACTACCGCCCTGTATCCCTGCTTCCCTTCACATCAAAGCTCTTAGAAAAACTAGTCTTCAACCGCCTCTCCCTCTTCCTGTCCTCCAATTCCCTACTTGACCCCCTGCAATCTGGCTTCCGTCCGCTACACTCAACTGAAACTGCCCTCACCAAAGTCACCAACGACCTCCTAACTGCTAAAAAACACGGCCACTATTCTATTCTCATCCTGCTTGACCTCTCGGCTGCTTTTGACACTGTTGACCACCCCCTCCTTCTACAGACCCTCAACTCTCTGGGTCTCGGTGACACTGCACTTGCTTGGGTTGACTCCTATTTATCCAACAGGTCCTTCTGTGTGTCCTTTGCTGGTAACTCCTCCTCTTCATTGCCTCTATCTGTTGGTGTACCTCAAGGCTCTGTCCTTGGTCCTCTGCTCTTTTCCATCTACACCTCCTCCCTGGGCAAAATCATCAACAGCTTTGGCTTTAATTACCACCTCTACGCTGATGACACTCAGATCTACCTCTCTACCCCTGATCTCTCTCCCCCTGTCCTTTCAAAAGTCAGTGACTGTTTATCTGGCATCTCCTCCTGGATGGCCTCCCACCACCTAAAGATCAACATGTCAAAGACTGAGCTCCTACTTATTCCTCCCTCTAATGCCTCCCCACCTCCTGACTTCTCTATCACGGTGGAGGGTATCACCATCTCCCCATCAAACCAAGTTCGCTGTCTTGGAGTTACACTGGACTCTGCTCTTTCCTTCATCCCCCACATCAAGTCTCTTCCTCCTCCTGCCGATACCAACTGCGTAATATTTCCAGAATTCGGCCATTTCTTACCGCTGTCACCACAAAACAACTCATACACGCCCTGGTAATCTCCCGACTCGACTATTGCAATAATCTCTTATCTGGCCTCCCTCTGTCCCGCCTCTCCCCCCTACAATCCATCCTGAACGCCTCCGCCAGGCTAATTCACCTCACCCGCCGCTCTGTCTCTGCCGCTCCCCTCTGCGAGTCCCTTCACTGGCTCCCCATCCACTGCAGAATTAAGTTCAAAATCCTTATCCTTACCTACAAAACCCTCACTAACTCAGCGCCCCACTACCTGTCCTCACTAATCACCAAATACACCCCAGCCTGCTCCCTAAGGTCAAACAGTGACCTGCGCCTAGCTTCTCCCCGCATCACCTCTTCCCATGATAGACTGCAGGATTTCTCACGCGCAGCCCCCACTCTCTGGAACGCTCTCCCTCGTTCTGTCAGACTTTCCCATAACTTCTCTTCCTTCAAACGCTCCCTGAAAACATTCCTATTTAGGGAAGCCTACCACCCAACTCACTGACGCAACCATCAATCACTCTCACCTTACAGTCCTCTCCTCCTGTTTCCAACCCCAACCCTCCTAGATTGTGAGTTCCTACGGGAATAGGGCCCTCATCTCCTCCTGTACTGTTTGTCAAATGTTGTTCAATGTATTGTAACCCTGTCTGTACTGTGCTTATTGTACAGCGCTGCGGAATATGCTGGCGCTTTATAAATAAATAATAATAATAAAATAAATAATATTGCTACACTGAAACAGTTTTGTGAAGAGGAGTGGTCCAAAATTACTCCAGATCGTTGTGCAGGTCTGATCTGCAACTACAGGAAACGTTTGGTTGAGGTTATTGCTGCCAAAGAAGGGTCAACCAGTTATTAAGTCCAAAGGTTCACATACTTTTTCCACCCTGCACTCTGAATGTTTACATGTTCTGTTCAATAAAAACATGAAAACATATAATGTTTGTGTTGTATTATTTTAAGCAGACGGTGTTTTTCAAATTGTTGTGACTTAGATGAAGATCAGAGCACATTTTATGACCAATTCATGCAAAACTCCACGTAATCCCAAAGGGTTCACATACTTTTTCTTGCCACTGTACCTAGATATTTGAGAGAAGGGACTGTGGTCAGCGTGCCATTTGTTTTTGTCCTGAATAAATGCTTTTACATATAAAGCAAACAATGCAGCTGCACTAACTAAACTAAGGCAACAGATTCTGCCTCTTATTTTGATGTTTCTCAGTTTTTTTAAAAATGGTTTTTATTTATTACTTTTTTAGTTTGCCCCAAAATGAAATTTTAAAAAGTCATTTTGTAATGTTCATTTTTTTGTTTGAGGTGGGGGTAGGGGTGCTCCACATTTCTGTGCCATCAGGCTCCTGAGATGCAAATCTGGACCTGGTTGTATAGTAACCCAGGCATATCATGTACAATATTTTTTCCAGCCAACTCAGGGGATTCAGAATACTTCATTACTATAAGGTCTATTCATTAAAGGTGAAACTCAGGAGAATTGGCAGGAGAAGTGCAAATTCTAGGTTATCTCACTTTCCAAATCAGCAATTTGGTCTAGATTGTTCTCTTCTCCTGTCAATTCTCCTGGTTTTCACCTCTCTCTGAATAGCCCTGTGTGTGTGTCAAAAAAATATAAATTTCCTTTCAGATTTATTCACAGTGTGTAGAATTATTTTCCCTATGTGTTTTTACATTTTATGGACTACTTTTTTTTAAATTTTTTGTTTTTCACATTTTACGTGGTTATGTTTAGTATTATTTGACCTAATGGGTGTTAAAGAATTTAGATACAGGGGTTCAAAGGACCCCCGCCTTTCCTTGCAGTGGTGCAGTGTAATGTGTATTACATGAAACTATGCAAAATACCATTACCACCTGCACATTTACTCCCACCATGGGAAATGAGTGGGTGAATTATTGCAGCAGCATTGTGTGCTTTGTAAGCAAAAGCAGGTAATGCCACTGCCTTATAACAGAGTAGAAATATAATTTTGCATTTAAAGTTCTTTTCCATTTTCTTATTTTTACACATTACATGGTCATGTTCAGCATCATTGGAAAGGCCAGACACTGGCACTATGGCCCCAGTAGAGTAGGCTGCTAATGGAGCTGCTCCGGAGTAGTGACGGATCGAACACCCCGTGTTCGGTTTGCATTCGAACTCGAACACCTGATAAAATTTGACCGCAAACTCGAACACAATGCAAACACCATTAAAGTCAATAGGGCTCAAATATTTGAAAATTAAGGTCCCCTCCAAGAGGTCATATGCAAGATATTGGCCATATAAGGTGTATGGGGGTCCGGGTACTGCCCTGGGGGACAGGAAACAATGAAAAAAAAGTTTAAATAAATGGTTTTAACCCTTTCACTGCTGAGTGCTGAGCCATTTCACTGCTGTGTGCTGAGCTCATTTTTACCATTTTTGCTCATGGTTAAAAGCGATTTGAAGCCATGGGAAATGTTTGACCAACAATCAGTGGGAAATGTTTGACCAACAAGGAGTGGAAAATGTTTGACCAACAATCAGTGGGAAATGTCTATGAACCCCATAGGCTTCAAGGTTAAAAATATTCCCGTTTTAATTTAATATCTAATAAACCATTTATTATTATATTCTGCAGAAAAGAGTCTCTTTATTTTTAGATTTTTTAGGATCTTTTAAGCATGTTTGGAATTTTTTTTCTCGAAATTTCTGCAAACGTCCCGAAAAGCTCGAAGTTCGCGAATTTTCAAACAGCCGATGTTTCGAATCGAACTTCGAACTGATTCAAACCGGCAGCCCATCCCTACTCCGGAGCCCCAAGAAGCTGCTCTCCATGGTGCTGAACAGCAAGGAACATCAGCAAGGAAAGGGTCACCCCATATCCTTTTTTTTTGTTACATTTTCTTTTCACTTTTTTACATTTATAGAAATGAAATACAAATGGATTCAAACCACAAAATAACCAATAATCTATAAACGCGAATCAATACAAAAATGAAATACCATATATCGTTTGAATTAATGAATCAGCCCGAAAATACAAATCACTGTAATGAAACAGAAACCTGAAAGAAAAGCGAAAAAATACAGAACTAAAAGATACAAAACTAAACAAAATGAAAATTTGGCCCGTGCACACATCTAGAGAAAACTATCAGGGTTATTCAAAGAGATCCGAATGGCTGGAGAAAGGTGCCCCTTTATCTTCTCTATGGGTTGATTGCATGGTCTGCTTCATGATGTCATTAAACGTTTTAATGAAATGATTATTGGTCTTTATATCATAGGTACTTTGTAACTTGAAAGGATTAACTGAAGAAGATTTGTCAAAAGATCTTTCTTGTATAGCGAGGGTACATTGTAGTTTGTACATTTCCACTTGTGAATCAAATTCTGTGGGAGTGGATTTTGGGACAAAAGAGATTGTTTTTTCTTTATTGTGCAGTTGGTGTGGACGCCCTGCTTTACAAAGTGGAGACAGGTGTTCCATTAGAAACCAAACCGTAAGTACTCATGGTTAGTCACGTGGTGCACTTAGGACGACGACGTCTGGGGGAGGTGGTCAGTTTTTATGTTTAGTATAAATTGTGTTTGTCATGAATATGTATCTATCCTTGAAAAATGTTCGGCTGAGCTGAAACGTTGGATTATGCTATTTTAATCTTCTACCAATAAAGAACTTTTAGGAAGTCCTCGAGTGCCTCTCCATTCCGTATTATATATATATATATATATAAAACACATGGGGGGGTAGCACTCAACCTAAACTAAGCATTCAGTGCGGGTGCATCTCAAAAATAAAATACAAACAAAACCACGGAGAGAGCACTCCAGTCAAACACATTCAAAAACCTGCAACAACAGCTTCATGCATGGGTACATAATACCAGCTTTTACCACATGGTGAAAAATTCTTAAACTAAGCTTTGTTGAATAAAATGGTGGAAATTTGGTTCGCAATGAACGGCCGTTAATTGCTTAAGCCTGCCAACAGCGTCAATGTAATCCACCCTCTGGAGTGCTCTCTCCCTGGTTTTGTTTGTCTTTTATTTTTGAGATGCACCCGCACTGAATGCTTAGTTTAGGTTGAGTGCTACCCCCCATGTGTTTTCTATATGAATCCCTTGGGTAAGCACCCCTTCCTGCCACAGGTACTCCTCCTCCAGGTTCTATTTAACCTTGATCTGTGGGAGCTCCAGGAAAGGTCCTGTTCCTCCGTGAGTTTATCCCATGATGGGCAGTCATTAGGTTTGCAGAGTAGGACCTGCCAGAGGGTGGATTACATTGACGCTGTTGGCAGGCTTAAGCAATTCACGGGCGTTCATTGCAAACCAAATTTCCACCATTTTATTCAACAAAGCTTTGATTTAAGAATTTTTCAACATGTGGTAAAAGTTGGTATTATGCACCCATGCATGAAGCTGTTGTTGCAGGTTTTTTGAATGTGTTTGACTGGAGTGCTCTCTCTCTGGTTTTGTTTATATATACTGCATATATATATATATATATAAAATACACGAGAGGGGCAGCACTCAACCTTAACTACGCTTTCAGTGCGGGTGCATCTCGAGACAACATAATATGAAATACAAAACAGAGGTAGTGTAGCGATAACAATGTCCTTCTTGAGTATGATGGAGAAACTTTTCGTAATCCCCTTCAGAGTGTCCCTCAAATGAAGAGAAGAAAAGACGACATCATAGTGCGTCCCATATATCACTTAGTGGAAAGGATAGATGAATAGATCTCACTCACATGAAGTGGAACCCTCCTGGTTCTGGGCCAATCGTTTTTAGGGTCGTTCACTGGCCACCCAAATACTACCTCTGTTTTGTATTCCTATGTTGATGGTTGAGTAACAAGGACCATTTAAGTGTTTTAGCGATTTTCCACATATATCCGATCAGCGCTACATTGTGATTGTTTTTATTATAATATGAAATACAACGAGAGGAGAGCACACCAGAAAATACAAAAGAAACCACAACAGCAGCTAAATACGTTTAAACAGAGTTTTTTCAGATTTAACCCTTTCAGTGCTTAAAAACATTTTCTAAACCCCTTCAAACATTGCAGTTCTTAACCCTAGCATACATATAATTCTGAGCTCTGTTGAACAATGGTGGAAGTTTAGTTTGCAATAGATGGCCATGGATTGCGTAAGCCTGCCAACAGCGACAATGTATTCCACTCCTGGCAGGTCCTCCTCTCGTTGTATTTCATATTTTATATATATATATATATATATATATAGCAAATGGAAAATCAGCGGCACTCCCGGTCTTCATATAAAAAGTTTAATGTAGCAAAAATCAACGTTTCAGTCCGCTATCCGCAGACTTTCATCAGGATACATGTACACTCAAAACAGAACATATATATAACAAACACATTACTCACCAAATTAGTGTGTTAACCAGCCCCACGCCAAACCGATGCCGTCTCTTGCGGATGACATCAGCAAACTGGCGCCCAACAATGACCCGCCCATCACCATGGCAACTGGATGCCAACCATACACGGAGCGCGAAGGGTGACAGGGCTGCAAAAGTGAAGCCAAGTCACGTTCAACAATGTATACCAACCGCCCAAGAAAATAAAGATAAAAACATCGCAGGGCCTGCAAACCAGTGACAGGCTAATGGCACCCGTGATACATTAGAACTGGGTTAAAAACAAAAAAGTCATGGAAAAATGGATACAGTCGCTGAGTGCTGGGAACTCAATACAATTGAAAATAGTGTATGTCTCACCTACAACAATCCTGTAAGATACTGGAAAGAGACTGAGATCACATGAAACCCTAGTAATGCATAATAAGAGACAAACAGAATACAGAATACAGGATACAGGGCCTTAGCTAGCCGATCCGCTATTAGAAGGAATAAGAGGAAGGTAGGATGGAGTCAGTAATAAAAAATAGAGACAACAGTCTCTACATACCCTCAAATTAAAGCTGACAGTCTGCAGTTAAAGCACATTGTGTTTGTTTCATTCCAACTCCATTGTGGTGGTGTATAGAGCCAAAGATGTTATAATTGTGTCGATGTCCCAATATTTCTGGACCTGACTGTATATGTTACGGGTAAAGCCAGGAGTGCGGTTAATCCTAGGATTACCCGGGTAATCTTGACATCACCCATAACTGCTGGGTAAGGCTAGGGTCAGACTGAGGCAGTGCGAACGCGCGTTCTGGCGCACATAATCACGGCCGCACTAGCAGCAGATGCCGGGCAATGACAGCCAATATACGAAGTACGGTCGCACAAAAGTCCGGCCGCGCAACGCAAGTGGAAAATGAACGCATTTTTTCGAGAACGTTAAACCGCTGGTACTGACGTACAGAGTGCGCTGCGGCCGCATGGCAGCGTGTGTGCGTGATTAGGAGATGTCAGACGCTGCTAGTGTGCGGCCAACATAACGTTCAAACAGCCGGATTTCCCTAGACTTCTTTTCACCCCATCGTCATGAAATACGTCCAGAATTGCGCATCGTCTGACCACTTAAGCGTATTCCGTGAAAAAATGCGTGCGCACGCATCGACGTACATTTTGACGGTGGCCGCAGAAAATGCGCTCATCTGTCCCTAGCCTAAATCTGCAAAAAAAAAATAATTTCGGACTTCACACATGTAATTTTAGGACTAACCATCTGCCATTGGGTACCAGTCTGGAAGAGCTGAAAAATACACACTTTACCCAGATAATGTGCAAGTCTGAAGATTCACCCAGGTAATCTGAGGACTATCCACAGCTTCACTTGGGTAATCTGCAGAGCATCCAACCCCGCTTGGGTAAAAGTGAATTTTGCTATTATCTGTGGATATTATCAATGAAAATGGCAAAAGACAAACATTAAAATGTATTGCATATAGAATGAATATACAGAGTAACAGGATATGTTTCTTATATGAATGTGAAAGAGTTGCATGATCTTTATTATCAGGGATATTCAAAGAGACCCGAATGGCTGGAGAAAGGTAACCGAACGCTGAAAATCAGCGTTCGGTTACCTTTCTTGGCCATTTGGCTATCCAGAGAGCAGGCAATACTCCAAATCCTGGCGAATTGCCTGCAAATTCGGTGCCTGTTCGAGGGCAGGGAAATCCCCATTAAAAAGCACTGCTTCGGCTATTCACACAAACCAGCAGTGAAAGGTTCCCTTAATGCCCTGCCATTCGGTGGTTTCATTCGACAGGTTTATTCAGGAGAATCCCATAGGCTTCAATGTTAAAACTATTCCCGTTTTAATTCAATATCTAATAAACCGTTCATTATAAAATTCTGCAGTAAAGAGTCTCTTTATTTATAGATTTTTTGGATATTTTAAGCATTTTTCTTGATTTTTTTTAACTTTACTTATTTTTTCTGTAACAGACCTTTTTAGTTTCATTTCCTGGACCTCATATGTAAATTTCAGACATTTTCGCTCAGTAGCTTTTTTGCAAACAGCGTTTCACTTTTCAAACGTTCATGCAAACTGTTTTGCTAATTTATTCACTTCACTCATCTCCGGTGTCGGCTTTTTCCGGAGGCTGCGCTGCATGTGATTGGCTCCTACTTGGGTTTTTCCGGCGTCTTCAGTGGGTTAATCCAGATGTTTTTTGCGGGTTTCGGCGTGCATTCGCCGGGTTTTTGCGTTGACTTTTCGTCGGGTTTGCAGCAGCTTTTCCCTGCATTTCGACCGTCCTGTGGTGCTTGCTGAATACACCACAGGGTCGCCGAAATGGAATCGCGAATGGCACCGAATTGAAGAGAACTAAAAGTCACCGAACATGCAGTGACTTTTCGATTCTCTTTGAATAACCCTGTATGTGTCATATTTGCTTATATATTACATAGTTACATAGTTACATAGTTACATAGTCTGCAAAAAAGACATGCGTCCATCGGGTTCAGCCTCTCCCACATAACCTACTGCTGCTGATCCAAAAGAAGGCAAAAAACCCAGTCTGAAATATGCAACATACTGGGAAAAAATTTCTTCTTGACCCCAGAATGGCAGTCAGATTTCTCCTTGGATCAAGAAGCTTTTACCCACATATTAAATATTATAACCCTTAATATTCTGTGTCTGCAGGAAGTCATCCAGTCGTTTTTTAAAAGTCTGTACAGACTCTGACCCAACCACCTCAACAGGCAGAGAATTCCACAGCTTTATTGTTCTCACCGTATATATCATTTACAGTTGTGTTCAAAATTATTCAACCCCCACTGAAATTGAGTGTTTTGGCCAGTTTGACATTGATTTTGATCATTCAGTCATCTTGCTTACAATTAAATCAAAGAGGCACGTGTAGGTCAGACAAATATAACATAACATTTATAATGAAATAACCACAAATGTCTTTTCTGTGCTCACATCATTATCAGTTTTATTCAACCCCCAAGTGACATTCAATCTTAGTACTTAGTACAACATCCTTTTACAGTTATAACAGCTTTTAAACGTGAAGCATAGCTTGACACAAGTGTCTTGCAGCGATCTACGGGTATCTTCGCCCATTCGTCATGGACAAAAGCCTCCAGTTCAGTCACATTCTTAGGCTTGCGCACTGCAACTGCTTTCTTTAAGTCCCACCAGAGGTTCTCAATCGGATTTAAGTCAGGTGACTGCGATGGCCACTCCAAAATGTTCCAGCCTTTAATCTGCAACCATGGTCTAGTGGACTTGGAGGTATGCTTGGGATCATTGTCCTGTTGAAAGGTCCAACGTCTCCCAAGCCTCAGGTTTGTGACGGACTGCATCACATTGTCATCCAATATCTCCTGGTACTGAAGAGAATTCATGGTACCTTGCACACGCTGAAGCTTCCCTGTACCTTCAGAAGCAAAACAGCCCCAAAGCATGATTGACCCCCCGCCATGCTTCACAGTAGGCAAGGTGTTCTTTTCTTCATAGGCCTTGTTCTTCCTCCTCCAAACATAGCGTTGATCCATGGGCCCAAACAGTTCTAATTTTGTTTCATCAGTCCACAGAACACTATCCCAAAACTTCTGTGGTTTGTCCACATGAATTTTGGCATACTGCAGTCGACTCTTCTTATTCTTTGGACACAGCAAGGGGTGCGCCTGGGAGTTCTGGCATGGAGGCCTTCATTACACAGTGTGCGCCGTATTGTCTGAGCTGAAACTTCAGTACCCACATCTGACAAATCTTTTCTCAGTTCCTCAGCAGTCACACGGGGACTTTTCTCCACTCTACGCTTCAGGTAGCGCACAGCAGTTGAAGTCAGCATCTTCTTTCTGCCACGACCAGGTAGCGTTTCAACAGTGCCCTTTGCCTTGAATTTGCGAATGATGCTTCCTATGGTCTCTCTTGGTATGTTTAACATCTTTGCAATCTTCTTATAGCCATTGCCCTTCCTGTGAAGAGTAATCACCTCTTCTCTTGTCTTCCTGGACCATTCTCTTGACTTCACCATGTTTGTAACCACACCAGTAAATGTCTAGAAGGAGCTGAGTATCACAGTCATTTTAAAGCTACCTAATTGGTGCTTATTATGCTTTATTGCTGCTCGTGACATCCACAGGTGTTTTCAATACCTGATTGAAAACACTTGAATGAACCTCTGTTCTTCAGAGTGGTAGTCTTTAAGGGGTTGAATAATTGTGTCAATGAAGAATTCACAAAAGAAGCATTTACTACTGTATTACAAAACCAATTGATGTCATTTTAGTTGCATATGGTTCTTTAAAAAGTGCTTGTAGGATTTCATTCTGAATACAATTACAAATGTACACTAAATTCCCTAAAACCCTTTACAGCATTGGGGGTTGAATAATTTTGAACACAACTGTATAAAACATAATAATAATTAGGTTACTCTTCATTAATTTATGAAGATAAAGAGATTATATATTCAGACAATTAATGCACAGAGTTATATGACGGTTATTTAGTGCGTTTTGTGACTGTGGATACAATTTCTTTAAAAATATCAAAAAACACAATTTTCTTATCAGTCAGATAACAGTTTGCATATTTATCCGGGTAATCCTCGGAATTCAGTCAACTGTAACCTGCTTAAAACCCAAGAAAAGCGGAGCACCCAGAGGCGTTTGGATATTTTGCAGATTACCCGGATAAAGTGCGATGTTTCGTTGCACATCACATTTTATCCAGCAACACTAGGGTAATGTACGAATTACCCGGTTAAAACAGTGCAGAAAACCGGAGCACCCAGAGGCCTCTGGATACTTTGCAGATTACCCAGGTAAAGTCCGAAATTTCATTTCACTTCGGACTTTTGCTAATGACGCCTGGGTAATGTCAGGATTACCCGGGTAATCCTAGGATTGATTAAACACACTCCTGGCTTTACCCGTAACATATATATATGTTACGCGTAAAGCCCGAAGTGCGGTTAATCCTAGGATTACCCGGGCAATCCTAGCATTACCCAGGCGTCATTAGCAAAAGTCTGAAGTGAAATTAAATTTTGGACTTTACCCAGTTAATCTGCAAAGTATCCAGAGGCCTCTGAGTACTCAGGTTTTCTGCTCTGTTTTAATCGGGTAATTCACACATTACCCTAGTGTTACTGGATAAAGTGTGATGTGCAACGAAACATCGCACTTTATCCGGGTAATCTGCAAAATATCCAAACGCCTCTGGGTACTCCGCTTTTCTTGGGTTTTCAGCAAGTTACAGTTGACTGAATTCCGAGGATTACCCGGATAAAGCTGCAAACTGTTATCTGACTGATAAGAAAATTGTGTTTTTTTGTTATTTTTAATGAAATTGTATCCACATTCACAAACCACACTTAATAACTGTCATGTAACTCTGTGCATTAATTGTCTGAAAATTAATTTATGAAGATAAAGATATTATATAAAGAGTAAACTGATGGTTATAATGTTTTTTAAATGATATATAAGCACATATAACGCATAAAATGATATATAAGCACATATGACACATAATAAAGATCATGTTACTCTTTCACATTCATAAAAGAAATATATCCTGTATATTCATTATATCCTTAATACATTTTAATGTTTGTCTTTTGCCATTTTCGTTGATAATATCCATAGATAATAGCAAAATTCACTTTTACCCAGGTGGGGTTGGATGCTCTGCAGATTACCCAGGTGAAGCTATGAATAGTCCTCAGATTACCTGGGTGAAGCTTCAGAGTTGCACATTATCCGGGTAAAGTGCGCATTTTTCAGCTCTTCCAGACTGTTACCCAAGGGCAGTTGGTTAGTCCTAAGATTACCCGGGTAAAGTCTGAAATTTTCATTTTTTCGCAGCTTTACCAATCAGTTTTGGCTAATGTCAGGATTACCCGGGTAATCCTAGGAATAACCGCACTTCGGGCTTTACCCGTAACATATATATACAGTACTGTGCAAAGGTTTTAGGCAGGTGTGAAAAAATGCTGTAAACAAAGAATGCTTTCAAAAATGGAAGTGTTAAACATTTATGTTCATAAATGAACAAAATGCAGTGAATTAACAAAAGAGAAATCTAAATCAAATCAATATTTGGTGTGACCACCCTTTGCCATCAAAACAGCAGCAATTCTTCTAGTTACACTTGCGCACAGTTTTTTAAGGAATTCGACTGGTAGGTTGTTCCAAACATCCTGGAAAACTAACCACAGATCTTGTGTGGATGTAGGCTTTCTCACATCTTTCTGTCTCTTCATGTAATTCCAGACACACTCGATGATGTTGAGATCAGGGCTTTGTGGGGGCCATGCCATCACTTCCAGTACTTCTTGTTCTTCTTTACGCTGAAGATAGTTCTTAATGACTTTGGCTGTATGTTTTGTTGTCGTTGTCCTGCTGCAGAATAAATTTGAGGCCAATCATACGCCTCCCTGATTGATGGTATTGCATGATGGATAAGTATCTGCCTGTATTTCTGTAATGGGAACACCATTAATCCTGACCAAATCTCCAACTTCAGAAATGCAGCCCCAAACTTTCAAGTAACCTCCTCCATGCTTCATTGTTGTCTCCAGACACTCATTATTTTACTGCTCTCCAGTCCTTCGATGAACAAACTGCCTTCTGCTACAGCCAAATTTTTAAAATTTTGACTCATCAGTCCAGAGCACCTGCTGCCATTTTTCTGCACCCCAGTTCCTATGTTTTCATGCATACTTTAGTCGCTTGGCCTTGTTTCCACGTCGGAGGTATGGTTTTTTGGCTGCGACTCTTCCATGAAGACCACTTCTGGCCAGACCTCTCCGGACAGTAGATGAGTGTACCTGGGTCCCACTGGTTTCTGCCAGTTCTGAGCTGATGGCACTGCTGGATATCTTCCGATTTCGAAGGGCAATAATCCTGATGTGTCTTTCATCTGCTGCACTAAGTTTCCATGGCCGACCACTGTGTCTACAATCCTCAATGTTGCCCGTTTCTTTGTGCCTCTTCAAAAGCTTTTTGAGCTTGAACAGCACATCTCAAAACCCCAGTCTGCTTTGAAATCTTTGTCTGGGAGAGACCTCATTAAAGCAGGATAACTACCTTGTGTCTTGTTGCTGTGCTCAATCCTGCCATGACACAAATCTGTCTTTCACAACCTCACCTTGGTAGCAGAGTTTGGCTGTTCCTCACCCAGTTTTAAGCCTTCAACACAGCTGTTTCTGTTTAAGTTCATGACTGGGTTTCAACTTACGTGTGACATTGATAATCATTAGCACCTGTTTGGTATAATTGGTTGATCATACACCTGACTATAATCCTACAAAATCCCTGACTTTGTGCAAGTGTACCTATGAGAATTGATGCTGGTTTGAAGGCAAAAGGTAGTAACACCAAATATTGATTTGATTTAGATTTTTCTTTTGTTCGCTCACTTTGCATGTTGCAAATTGACAAAAATAAACAATCATTATTTATATTTCGGAAAGCATTCTTTGTTTACAGCATTTTTTCACACCTGCCTAAAACTTTTCCACAGTACTGTAAATAGCAACAAATGAAGAGAAAACCGTGCACTCACAACCGAGTGTGCAATGATTGCTGTAAGGAAGGAGTTCCTGCAATAGAATTCAATGCCCTGGTGTGGACTCCTGGTGCAGACTATGTTCACTCTTCATTTTTCACCACATTTTTTCATATTTTTTTCACACATTTTTCATTTTCACCCTTTTTTTCTAATTTTTATTTTTATTATTTTTTATTTATTTATTTTATTTTTTATTTTTCATTCGTTATTTTCCATCTTTTTATCCTTTTATTTTCATCTTTAATTCTTATGCACTCTCCCATCCAGCAACACGTCACACCTATATAGTTCCATTGAGTCACTATCCACCTGTATGCACATTACATCTTTCATTTATTTAGCTTTATACATTCCTACAATAGTTAATTACAGTATATCCATTGTTGCTCCATAATCTTGTCCTTCTCCTCCAATTTTTGACATGACTTTATCAACCTTCGGGTCCCCCTCCTGGGGATCTGTTTGTAATTTTATTGTCGCAACGAGATCGGGTTTGCCTCTCCCCTCGGCGTTGGTTGCTAATGGCAACGCAGCGCTTTTGCCGCACCACGATGACGTCAGCCCTGCCTGAATTTCGCTTCCAGGTTTTGAACGCCTGCCTTTCCAGCCACTATGGAAGGGGTGGGTAAGTACCGCTCCCTTTTCAGCCTATATAATGACTGTATTTTATTGTTGTTTTATCCTTGAAAAAGGCCCTTACTGGGCCGAAACGTCAGTTTTTATGTAGACCTCAATAAAGTTTATTATTTTATTTTTTCACAAAGTCCCTGAGTGCCTCCGTTTTCTCAGTAATTAATATATATATATATATACAATAAACATTATTATTTGTAGTGTGTAGACTTTTGCTCTCACTGTTTTGTCCTTTACCACAACTTAAATGCATGATATATATATACAGTATATATATATATATATCTATATCATTATACAGTGGGTAAAAGAGCAAACCATTTTTTTTTTTTTGGAGAAAGGATCTTACCAGGAAGGATACATTGATATTTCTCTTGTTTTTAAGTATGTCCTGCGTGGCGAGTATGTACCGTTAGGTGTCTTGCCCAAGTGCACTTACTGGAGAGGTGCTCTTGACGGGATCGAACCTGTGTCTCCACAGTCTCTCTCCAAGGTTATAGAGCAGTGATGTTACCTCTACTCCACCCAGCCGGCATGATCTCTTCTATAATACTATAATACACAATTTAGGTTTGGATTTTGTTTTAAAAACCGCATAGATTAAACGAGGTGCAGCTATCAGTCATACTTTTCATTGAAGAACATATTTTGTTGTTATTGACTGTTATGTGCATTCTGAAAACATTAAAGGGAATATAAAAAAGAAGAAAGAAAAGAACAGAAAAAACAAATAAGCTACAGGTTCTACCAAACACAAACCTTTTGTAATGCCAATGTTAAGCGTATCTCTGAGTTTACTGATCTTTACATGATGTATTCATGAAAAAGTATTCCAGATAGGAAATTATTCAAACTGTCATCGCCAAAATACTCTTATCAGCAAATACCCTTAAGAAGCTAATATAAAAGCAATTTAAAACTAATGTAGCTCTACAGAAATTAACTCAGGAAAAAATAAGCAAATGGCATTTAAAATATGTGTCCAATTTATCTGTAGAATCGTGAACACACTAAAAATATGTAAGGGATCAATTACAATATCTGTTATAAAAACAGAAATGCCTTCAGAATGGGGGAAGAAATGGTGGTTCCACAGGGGATCTTTGGGTTGCTATACCAACCCTCCCCCCCCAATTCTTATGTAGCACATTCATTGATCTGGTACCATATTTCACAACAAGCTTTTCCTGTGACTGCAGGTAATGAGAAAGAATGTCCACCATTCTGTAAGGGTTATTCAAAGAGCTCCGAATTGCTGGCCATTCGGCAAATGTTGACGAATTGCCTGCACATACAGTGCCTGTTCGTTGCCTGTTCGAGGGCAGTGAAATCCCCATAGAGAAGCAATGCTTCGGCTATTCAGAGAACAAAAACCAGCAGCGAAAAGTTGCCGAATTGCCCTGCTGTAAATTTTAGATTCTCTTTGAATAACCCTGTATACTGTATATTGAAAGTTGGTTCAAGGGAAAGATTAGCTATCTTGTATTGGGGAACCAGAGATCATACAGTAGATGCAAGGTGGTGGCAGGGAAAGAGATAGATGGGGTGGAAAAAAACATCTGCGGCTGTGGGTAAAATATTAGAAGCTAAGGACAAGAGGGATAGTAGATGGTAGATGAATGCATTTTTTAGCCGCCTGCCCATAATGTTAAGTTCCAGATTTGACAATTTCAGCCTTTTGCTAAAAAGGGGATGAACACTTCTATTAAGAGTCCCTGGTGTTTGAGCTGGAGATTGAGTGAGTGTTTGGATGGCTGCATGAACTATTAGTATCCAGCAACACTTCATATACAGCGCAAATCAGGAAATCATGGTGTTATGCACTCTATCCCAAATCTCAAAGTATAGTAAATAAGAGACGTTTTAGGCTGGGGTCAGACTAACGCATTTTTAACGTGCGTTTAGGCGCACTTAATCACGGCCGCAGTAGCAGTAAATGACGGGCAATGACAGCCAATATACGAAGTACGGCCACACGAAAGTGCAGGAACGCATTTTTTCGAGAATGCAGAACCGCTAGTACTGACGTACAGAGTGCGCTATGCCTGCATAGCGGCGACTATGCGTGATTAGGAGACGTCAGACGCTGCTCATGTCCAGCCAACATAACGTCCAGACACCCAAGGTTTCCTGGTTTGGATCCGTAACAAATCACGCATGGAAATGGGCATCGTATGACCGTTTTCACGCATTCCGTGAAAAAATACGTCAATGCGTTCGGACGCACTTTTTGACGGTTGCTGCGAATAATGCATTCGTTTGACCCTAGCCTTACAGTGGTGAAAAAGAAAAACTCCGCTCACTACCTCTGAATTAACCCCTCACCAACTAGTCATGAGAGAAGACATGTGAGGCAGGAAAAGGGTGAGCTGCAAAGCAGTCCACCTGCACTGATATCAATTTAATACATTTCATTTGCAAAATGTGCTTGAGGGTTCATTGACATGAAAATAAATTAATTTCACAAATGGAAACTGTTACCGTGTGATCCATTTTAGCTCTTTCTTCTTTTTTTTTTTTAAGATGTACTTTTGCAGATTCTTGTTTCGGATGAATCGACAAGTTGCCCGTAATTTGGAAGAATCTCAATTCAGCCACAAACAAATTCAGATGTACGTGAATATATATATATATTGGGAAGAATTCATTTGATTTATGGCACGTATTTTAAGGTTTTTATTATAAATCTACTTTGCATAGTGCTTGTTTTATTAGGCCTACACTTCATCACATTTGCACTATACATAACATAGCATCTTACAGATCACTTTTGCACCCTAAGGCACGTTTTAGGCATTTCGCATTAACCACATGTTAAAGCATTTCCCTGAGGTACTTTATAACACATATGTAAACTCATATGGGCCCTTAAATATTTGTGATATAATATCACGTTATAACTTTTATAAAGGATTTTTCACTAAACACCAGTGTTAAACATTCTTGCAAGCAGCTGGGGGTGAAGAGGTACCAGCGATGGAGACGCTCAAGGAGGGGAGAGAGAAATAGGAAGAGAACCAGCACAGAGCGTTATCACTGAGACCAGGTTGACACAGCGTGAGCAGTAAGAGAGGGTGGTCAACAGTGTTGAATGCAGTGGAAAGTTCAAGTAGAATAAGCAAGGTGAAGTGACCTTTGGTTTTAGCAGCAACTAAATCATTAGTCACCATGGTCAGAGCAGTCTCAGTGGAGTGCTGGGAGTGAAGGCTGGACTGGTGCGAATCAAATAGAGAGTTAGCAGCAAGAAAACCGATGAGCTGGTTATAGACCAGGCGTTCTACAATTTTGGAGGCAATGGGGAGCAAAGAGATGGGTCACTGGTTTGAGAGGGAGGTGGGATCAAGAGATGGCTTCTTTAGAATGGGGATGATCAGAGCATGTTTGAATGCAGAGGGGAAGACACCAGAGGAGAGGGCGAGTTTGAAAATATGAGTCAATGCAGGGACAATAACTAGTAGGACAGACCTAATAAGGTGCGAAGGGATGTGGTCAAGCGGATAGGTGGTCAGGTAGGAGGACATGAAGTGCAGAGACATCCTCCTCTGAGACAGCAGAAGTGTGAGACTTCCTCCAGCCACGTTCAGCAGCCCTGGAACACCGCTGAAGATATCTTGGATATTTATTGTGTCACGGTTGGTGGTTAAGCCTACGTGTAGCACGGATAGAAGTAGGAGAGAGTTCCTCAAGTGATGTGGAAAGGACAGACCTTAATATTATTATTCATAGGACCTTATATATTATTTCCATGCATTTTCATGTAATTTTGCAAATGCCTTTAAAAAGTTGCAGTGCTTTTTTTGTTCTTTTACCCTGGTCATCAGCTTGTCAGATTCTTCCAATGGCTGGTCAGCAGTCTGGACGGCAGGTCATCGGCTATGTTCGGATCGATTTGGCGGTTTTACAACAGATCATCGAAAGCATTCAGCGTTTTTTTTATTTATTTGGCGGCTCAGTTTGCTGCACTTTGGGGGACCCTGAAACGAACGCTGAATTCACCACATTGTCTGCAAATTGAACTCGCTGAAGTGTGGCTAACAGGAGAGCACCGAAATGTCGGTGACACTTCAGTGCTCTCTGAATAACCCTAAAAGGTTTTATATGTGCTTGGTTGCTTTTAATATTGATTAATCTCTTAAAGATGTAGGACGTTCTATGCCGTCCTGCAGCAGGTGGGCTTTAAAGCCAAGGGATGGCAAAGCACATCCCATGCATCTGATACCCCCTCCCACTGATACTCCCCTCTCTCTCTCTCCAGGGTCCCACAAAGACTGACTCCCTTCAACTTAGATCTGTGTGGTGTAGTTGTGCTGGCTGCCAATGGGGGGAAGTTGGGTGTTTCTTTTGGCAGTTGGCTGTTGACAGTTGGTCATCCATTTTGTCTCCCTGTTGAGAGCTGACTAGCTACGCAGCTAGTTGCAGTTATAGAGAACCCCTATGCTTAGATGTTAATAAACCTATTAATGAAACCCAAGTCGTCTCGTATTATCCAGAACACTACAGTGGCAACAAGGCTGTTGGATCTGCATGATGGCGCTGATTGGCACTCTGCATGATTTTAATCCAGACACTGACTCTTGGATCTCCTGGGTGGAAAGGTTTGAACAGTATCTCTGTGATAATGGCGTTTTGGAGTCGAAACAGGTAGCCGTTTCGACCCCTCTATCTCCCCATTGCCGGGGTAGCGAGTCAAGACAGGAACCGCTGGAAAGGTCACAGTCTGACCTTTGCAGCGATGCCTTTCACGCCAGGCTGCCTATTTCCAGTGGGGGCTGCGATCTTAGATGTCAGCCCCACCTCCGGGTCCTCCCTCGTCAATCGACATCATCGCACATAGCACAACGACGTCAATTAGCTGGGTAACCCCATGTCAAGTAGGGATTGCCTAAGGAAATCCTATGGTTAAGATGGGGGGGTTCTTTGAACTCCCGTATGTCCCGATCATTGGGAGAGGCCAGAGCATTGACTTTCCAATGATACCAAACATGATTATATTACGTGTAAACAGAAAAAATAAAATGTAATTTTTTTAAATTTATTAATGCAGCACTATTGTTCACTTTTCAATTATAAAGTGAACAATAGTGTTGCACGAACGAAAAATGACATTTTGTTTTAGCTAAAATCACGTATTTGACAAAAGGATTACAACATAGCGCTCAAAAGACCAAGGTCCATAAGGAAGTGGGAAAGACACACTATATGTCCATAGACAGTAGTTCTTATCTTCAAGCGGTAATCTTCTTTATAGTGTAGATAGTAAAACGTGCACTGCAGGAAAAAACAGAAAAAAAGAACAAAAATTGTGCAGTGCATCAACATTCGATGGAATTGAGTTTCATTCATGTTCAACTCACATTCTGGGGAGCCTACAACCGGCTCTCAGGGGTAAAGCGAGCAGGGACTTATACCAGGTGCCCCTAAACCCTTAGATCCACTTCTTCAGTGTCACCAATAATGGTACTGCAAAAAATTGACAAGACCAAAAGAGAGCACCTCTTGGTGCAGTAAATCACAAATGATTTAATGGCTAAAAGGAAGTTGAATTTGCACTCACAAACGATGAGCCTCTATTGGCTCTGTCACAATCCGCACAGGGAATCATACAGGAGTTCCCCAAACCTTCTTTGTTCCAAGATCAAAAAAGGCAAGCAGCAATCAAATTAAATAAAAACATTTATTTGTTTAAAAAAAGACAAATCATATCTACCAGGACGCAGTTCGCCATCAATGGCTTCCTCAGCTGGAGATTACATGTCTGTTCGTGCTGCTGCCTTTATATATAGTCAATAAATTTATCAAACAATTGAGAATTACCATGAAATTAAAACAAAATTGACCTCAGGTGTAATTATGTGGCGCCCACCATTTTGCGCACGCTCAGAAACTCTGCGTGTCACCCTGGAATGCGGAACTTGAATTGTACATTCAAAGGAAATGTTTTCATTGCGCCCGCCATTTTGCGCATGCGCAACCGCCCCGCGTTCCATCCTGGAACGCAGAACTAGCCAGTCTTCCCACCTAGTGCCTTCAAACCCCGTACAATCCACACAATACACAGAGGTGGTCTCAACAGTTCCCATCAGTGGCCGGAGCGGGGGCACAAATATCCACAAACATCGCCACCCACCCCAAGTCATCTAATCCCCACAACACTGGGAAAGTGGCCACAATTAAGATTTATATAGAACCATTGCTACATAAAAGGGGCATCGATAATCTAATAAAAATGGTCAATATAACAAACTAATAATATCCATAAGCTAAAAATAAATTATTTAAAACTCTTAAACGCTCATATAATTAAGGGGAGTTAAATATCTGCATACACAAATTTATATAAGTGTATACATTACAATAATGGCCCATATGACACTAAAGTGCTAATATACTATTTTAAAATGAACAAATCTCAATAGAGAGAAAGTGCTAATGTGTATATATACAGTCAGGTCCAGAAATATTGGGACATTGACACAATTCTAACATCTTTGACTCTATACACCACCACAACGGAGTTGGAATGAAACAAACACAATGTGCTTTAACTGCAGACTGTCAGCTTTAATTTGAGGGTATGTACATCCAACTCAGGTGAACGGTGTAGGACTTACAGCAGTTTGCAGATGTGCCTCCCACTTGTTAAGGGACCAAAAGTAATGGGACAATTGGCTTCTCAGCTGCTCCATTGCCAGGTGTGTGATATTCCCTCATTACCCCAATTACAATGTGCAGATCAAAGGTCCAGAGTTAATTTCAAGTGTGCTATTTGCATTTGGAATCTGTTGCTGTCAACTCTCAAGGTGAGATCCAAAGAGCTGTCACTATCAGTGAAGCAAGCCATCATTAGGCTGAAGAAACAAAACAAACCCATCAGAGAGATAGCAAGAACATTAGGCGTGGCCAAAACAACTGTTTGGAGCATTCTCAAAAAGAAGGAACGCACCGGTGAGCTCAGGAACACCAAAAGACCCGGGAGACCACGGAAAACAACTGTGGTGGATGACCGAAGAATTCTTTCCCTGGCGAAGAAAACACCCTTCACAACAGTTGGCCAGATCAAGAACACTCTCCAGGAGGTAGGTGTATGTGTGTCAAAGTCAACAATCAAGAGAAGACTTCACCAGAGTGAATACAGAGGGTTCACCACAAGATGTAAACCATTGGTGAGCCTCAAAAACAGGACGGCCAGATTAGAGTTTGCCAAACAACACCTAACAAAGCCTTCACAGTTCTGGAACAAGATCCTATGGACAGATGAGACCAAGTCAACTTGTACCAGAGTGATAGGAAGAGAAGAGTATGGAGAAGTAAAGGAACTGCTCATGATCCTAAGCATACCACCTCATCAGTGAAGCATGGTGGTGGTAGTGTCATGGCGTGACCATGTATGGCTGCCAATGGAACTGGTTCTTTTGTATTTATTGATGATGTGACTGCTGACAAAAGCAGCAGGATGAATTCTGAAGTGTTTCGGGCAATATTATCTGCTCACATTCAGCCAAATGCTGCAGAACTCATTGGACGGCGCTTCACAGTGCAGATGGACAATGACTCAAAGCATACTGCAAAAGCAACCAAAGAGTTTTCGAAGGGACAGAAGTGGAATGTTATGCAATGACCAAGTCAATCACCTGACCTGAATCCCATTGAGCATGCATTTCACTTGCTGAAGACAAAACTTAAGGGAAAATGCCCCAAGAACAAGCAGGAACTGAAGACAGTTGCAGTAGAGGCCTGGCAGAGCATGACCAGGGATGAAACCCAGCGTCTGCTGATGTCTATGCGTTCCAGACTTCAGGCTGTGCTTGACTGCAAAGGATTTGAAACCAAGTATTAAGAAGGGAAAGTTTGATTTATGATTATTATTCTGTCCCATTACTTTTGGTCCCTTAAAAAGGGGGAGACACATCTGCAAACTGCTGTAAGTCCTACACCGTTCACCCGAGTTGGATGTACATACCCTCAAATTAAAGCTGACAGTCTGCAGTTAAAGCACATTGTGTTTGTTTCATTCCAACTCCATGGTGGTGTATGGAGCCAAAAATGTTAGAATTGTGTCGATGTCCCAATATTTCTGGACCTGACTGTATAAGTGAACAATCACTGAACAATTATATAAATTATATTACAAGTGCCAGTACAGTGTAGATGAATATATACAAAAATAATATATCAGAAAAAACTCTACATTTGTTCTGTATCCTAAGTATCTTAACCCTTAATGGGGATCAAAATGTATGATAAATGTATTATATTACAGAATGAAGTGCTATCAAGATGTATACAATATGTACATAAGTGCCATAGCACCCAAATAATATGCAATCAACAAATAAAGATAAAGTGCTTTCAATTGAATAACTACATTGTATTCTCAATCTTAGTGAGAAATACACCTACTAAATGCTAGTGCATAGTGAAGTAAAGTGCTAAACATTATAATATAAGACACCTTGTAATATAAGACACCTTGATGGGTCATACATTGAGTTGAACACAAATGAAACTCAATTCCATCGAGTGTTGCTGTACTGCGCAATTTTTGTTCTTATTTTCTGTTTTTTCCTGCAGTGCACATTTTACTATCTACACTATAAAGAAGATTACCGCTTGAAGATAAGAACTACTGTCTATGGACATATAGTGTGTCTTTCCCACTTCCTTATGGACCTTGGTCTTTTGAGCGCTATGTTGTAATCCTTTTGTCTAGTTGTTATTCAGGTGTTTAGAGAAACCTCCATATACAACATTTAGCGAGTGGGTTAGACACTCGTATCCGGTGGGCGCTTCACCCTTTTTCTCTGCTTTAAAATCACGTATTTACTTACCATTTCTATTTGTTTTAAAAAGTGTACTTCATAGAATATATAATCGTAAAGGCTCATATGATAAAATGTGAAAAAATAACTTTATATGCTGTAGATGATTGACATTTTAATGGAAATTCACTTTTTTTTCATTTTTTTGTTATACCATTCTGGCAGGGCGTGATTTATACATATAATAATGATCTATTATGAATCTGCCGAGTCTGCTGAAAAAAAGGAAATATATAATTTGTCTGGGTCGTACAATAAAATGTGACTTCAAATCCGTTTAAACATGATGAGCAAAATTGGTCAAAATGAGCTCAGCACACTTCTACTTTTAGAAGTGTGCTGAACTTGTAAAATTGCCCCTGTCCTAAAGGGGTTAATAAAGTTGATTGTTTTTAAACCCTTTATTATAGTATGTTAGGTAGTTTTAAACCGTTGTTGCTGCTCTAGTAGCATTTTTTGGTATTGTTAATATTGTGGGGTTACCCCCTTTTTGGTTGTAGTCGCTACCTCAGTAAATTACTATAATCTTGGATTACTCATAATTATACCGAGTTTTTTCCTTTTTTCATTTTGATTTTGTTTTTATTTTTTTTTATTCAGATAGACTTGACTCAACTCTTTTCGTCACTCACCTTTCCGAGATTACATCTACTAGTTGCTGCAACTAGCAACATTACTGAGACCACATGGGTGCAGATAGATCCGATGCACGTTTTCATATGATTGGGGTGTGGATAATTGTCAGACTGGTGGCAGTGTCTCCAGGATTTATTTAGGATCCCTGAGAGAGTTATTGAATCTTTTATGTATGTATGCCAAGTAATTTTACTGTAAATCCATGCTTTAAAAAGTCTGAAATGTCATTTAAGCTCTATGTGGTAATAAAGTTGTTATGGAAGACCTATGAGTGCCTTCAAAACTTGGAGTATATGCCGAAAGAGGGGATTTGACATCTGGGGAGAATGTTATAGATCTGGGGAGAATGTTATAGATTTGGAGAGAATATTAAGGGGCAATGTCAGACTGCTAAGAGCAGGGTAGGGAGCAGCAACACGTCTAAGAAAAGCTGTGATTTTCTTTCATTTATTAGATTATGTTACCTGGATAATCAGGATCGATGTGTGTTTAGTAAGTGCTCTAATACAGCTAGGAGTTTGTTTGTGTTTTTTTAATCACCTTCAATAGTGATGAAAAGCCAAGTGTGTCGTTTGATTATGATGGAATAAAAAAGCCTATAATTTGCACAACTCCATGTCTGCGGCTGTTTATACCCTAGAGGACCGTGTTGTTTGGCTAGAAACAAGTATCTCAAGTTGTTGCTGTATCAGTATTAGGGATGAGCTGTTCGGTTCGATCTGTTCAGAGTTCGCATCGAACATCGGCCGTTCGGCTGTTCGCCGAACTCCGAACATTTTCACGTGTTCGCCCACAATGCACCACAATGGACCACAATGCACTTTTCCACTGGCCTGAAGATTGTAATTGGCTACAGCCTTGCACCTGACCACTCAGGTGCAAGACTATGCCAATCATGGCTCAGAGTCCTGATTTGGCAAATTTTGCCCAATCATGGACTCACAGAGCTAAGTCCCGCAACACACTATATAAGGCTTCACACAGCCCCCAGCACGTGTTTTTTGAGAGGAGATTGTTCTATTAGTGTGTCTTCTCAGTGTCAGCAGCTATTGGGGGGTCTCACTTCTACAAGATATCTGGGAATTGTTGTAATCTGTGTGTTCTCACTGCCAGCAGCTATTGGGGGTCTCACTTCTACAAAAATATCTGGGAATTGTTGTAATCTGTGTGTTCTCACTGCCAGCAGCTATTGGGGGGGTCTCACTTCTACAAGATATCTGGGAATTGTTGTAATCTGTGTGTTCTCACTGCCAGCAGCTATTGGGGGGGTCTCACTTCTACAAGATATGTGGGAATTTTTGTAATCTGTGTGTTCTCACTGCCAGCAGCTATTGGGGGGGTCTCACTACTACAAGATATCTGGGAATTGTTGTAATCTGTGTGTTCTCACTGCCAGCAGCTATTGGGGGGGTCTCACTTCTACAAGATATCTGGGAATTGTTGTAATCTGTGTGTTCTCACTGCCAGCAGCTATTGGGGGGTCTCACTTCTACAAGATATGTGGGAATTTTTGTAATCTGTGTGTTCTCACTGCCAGCAGCTATTGGGGGGGTCTCACTACTACAAGATATCTGGGAATTGTTGTAATCTGTGTGTTCTCACTGCCAGCAGCTATTGGGGGGGTCTCACTTCTACAAGATATCTTGGAATTGTTTAATCTGTGTGTTCTCACTGCCAGCAGCTATTGGGGGGGTCTCACTTCTACAAGATATCTGGGAATTGTTGTAAGCTGTGAGTTCGCACTGCCAGCAGCTATTGGGGGTCTCACTTCTACAAGATATCTGGAAACTAATCTGTGTCTTGTCACTGCCGGCCATCAGGGGGTCTCACTGATTTATAGGAGGTTCCTGGGAATTGTAATCTGTGTCTTGTCACTGCCACCCATCAGGGGGTCTCACTGATTTATAGGAGGTTCCTGGGAATTGTAATTTGTGTCGTGTCACTGCCACCCATCAGGGGGTCTCACAGATTTGTAGCAGATATCTGGGAATTATAACCTGTGTCTTGTCACTGCCACCCATCAGGGGGTCTCACTGATTTATAGGTGGTTTCTGGGAATTTTAATCTGTGTCTTGTCACTGGCTGCCAGCTATCAGGGTGTCTCACTGAGTTGTACCAGAGTTCTGGAAATCTTTAATCTAGATAACACAGTTGAATCAGAGTTCTGCATATCTCCAATTTTTATAACAGAGTTGAATCAGAGTTCTGTATATCTTTAATCTACAGTGGCAAGAAAAAGTATGTGAACCCTTTGGGATTATGTGGAGTTTTGCATGAATTGGTCATAAAATGTGTTCTGATCTTCATCTAAATCACAACAATTTGAAAAACACAGTCTGCTTAAAATAATACAACACAAACATTATATGTTTTCATGTGTTTATTGAACATAACATGTAAACATTCACAGTGCAGGGTGGAAAACGTATGTGAACCTCTAGCCTAATGACTTCTCCAAGAGCTAACTGGAGCCAGGAGTGAGCCAACCTTGAGTCCAATCAGTGTGATATTATTGGATGTGTTGCTGAAAGCTGTCCTGCCCTTTAAAAACACACACCAGTTTTGGGTTTACTGGTTTCAAGAAGCACTGCCTGATGTGAACCATGCCTCGCAGGAAAAGAGCTCTCAGAAAACCTACGATCAAGAATTGTTGACTTGCATGAAGCTGGAAAGGGTTACAAAAGTATCTCCAAAAGCCTTGATGTTCATGTGTCCACTGTAAGACAGACTGTCTACAAATGGAGAAAGTTCAACACTGTTGCTACTCTCCCTAGGCATGGTCGTCCTGTAAAGATGACTGCAAGAGCACAGCGCAGAATGCTTAATGAGGTAAAGAAGAATCCTAGAGTGTCAGCTAAAAACTTACAGAAATCCCTGGCACATGCTAACATTCTTGTTGGCACATCTACAATAAGGAAGACATTAAATAAGAAAGGAGTACATGGGAGGACACCACGGAGGAAGCCATTGCTGTCCAAAAAGAATATTGCAGCAAGTTTGAAGTTTGCAAAAGAGCACCTGGATGTTCCACAGCACTACTGGCAAAATATTCTGTGGACAGATGAAACCAAAATTGAGTTGTTTGGAAAAAACACACAACACTATGTGTGGAGAAAAAAGGCACAGCACACCAACATCAAAACCTCATCCACACTGTAAAACATGGCGGACGGAGCATCATGGTTTGGGGCTGCTTTGCTGCCTCAGGGCCTGGACGTATTGTTGTCATTGATGGAAAAATGAATTCCAGAGTTTATCAAGACATTTTGGAGGAAAACGTAAGACCATCTGTCCGCCAACTGAAGCTCCGCAGAGGATGGGTGATGCAACAGGACAATGACCCAAAGCATACAAGTAATTCAACAAAAGAATGGCTTCAACAAAACAATATACTCCTTCTGGAGTGGCCCAGTCAGAGTTCTGACCTCAACCCGATTGAAATGCTGTGGCATGACCTTAAGAGAGCGATTCACACCAGACATCCAAAGAATATTGCTACACTGAAACAGTTTTGTGAAGAGGAGTGGTCCAAAATTACTCCAGATCATTGTGCAGGTCTGATCTGCAGCTACAGGAAACGTTTGGTTGAGGTTATTGTTGCCAAAGGAGGGTCAACCAGTAATTAAGTACAAAGGTTCACATACTTTTTCCACCCTGCACTGTGAATGTTTACATGTTCTGTTCAATAAAAACATGAAAACATATAATGTTTGTGTTGTATTATTTTAAGCAGACTGTGTTTTTCAAATTGTTGTGACTTAGATGAAGATCAGAGCACATTTTATGACCAATTCATGCAAAACTCCACGTAATCCCAAAGGGTTCACATACTTTTTCTTGCCACTGTATCTATCACTCACCATGTCAGAAAGACCAAAAAGGACAGGCAGACAATCCCAGACACAGATAAGAGGACAAACAGCCTCTGTGTCGGGAGGCTGTGCCTCTGGTTGTCGTGGACATAGTGCAGGGGCACGCTTGTCCTTTCTAACTGGTGCTGGTCGTCTTAAACAGAGGATTTGGTGGATTGGCTAACCAGGCCATCCTCATCCTCCGAGTCCTCTGCCAGCAAGGCTTGTAGTGGTTTACAGTCCACCTCAGCTGCCAAAACATCTAATTCAGCCTCCATGTCCACAGCTACTCCTGCCTTAGCCTCACTATCACACATGGACGAATCAGCTGAATTGTTTGACAACAATGACAGTGACATGCTGCTTGAGGATGCGCAGCAACTACAGTGCTCTGATTCAAACTCTGAGGTTGAGGAAGGGAGTATAATCAACCTAGAGGAAGGGAGTGCCAGTGACACACAAATAACTGGCACTCATGATGCCCCAGCAGCTGCAGCATACTGCCAAGTTGGCTCCAGTGACGAGGAGATAGGGGGTGATGACGATGATGAGGTCACTGATAGGGATGAACTGTTCGGTTCGATCAGTTCGGAGTTCGATTCGAACATTGGCAGTTCGAAAGTATGCGAACTTCGAACATTTCCGCGTGTTCGGTTCAAGTTCAAAAAAATAAATTGAAAAAAATATAAAAAATGCTTAAAAAATACTAAAAAATCTAGAAATAAAGAGACTCTTTACTGCAGAATATTATAAGCAATGGTTTATTAGATATTGAATTAAAACGGTAATGTTTTTAACATTAAAGCCTATGGGATAAAACATTCTTGTTGCTAAAACATCAGGCAGACGAGGCCATCTAATCAGGCACTGTAGAGGGCAGCCTGCCGGGGACTCTCAAGGATCCCTTGAAGAGCATGCAGCGGCAGGATGACAGAGCGGTGACTGTGCGGGCTGGCCATCGAGAGTGTATGAGGCAGAGAGGTGGCGCATGGACTCCAGGGAGGGAGCCACGGCAGACCTCCCTTCCCACCCCTCTTCCCCACAACCAGGATCCAGGGAGGAGCCCCCACTGACCACAAGGTAAGGCGACACATTTTAATTTTATTTATTTATTTATTTCATTTTAATATTGGACCGCAGGGTCCAACCCTGCACTCTTCCACAACAATACCACAGAGTCGTTACGGTGTGACGGCACTGTTGCCGACACTAAAAGGCCCAATTTTAAAGCACCTATTGTTACTTTCATGCAAAGCCTGCATAAGTTTCACCATAATTTAGCCAAAAAATCACTAAACTTGTTCTGCGTGTCCTAAAATGTCTTTTCATACAGGCTGCCGCCCCAAGCAGTTGTTTATGAATAGATTAACCCTTTCGCTGCTGAGGCTTTTCCCGCCCCTGTGCTGAGGTCATTTTTTACCTGTTTTGCGCATCATGTTTAAACGTGTTTTGAAGGCTTATTTTAGTATATGACATCGACATATTATATATCGTTCTTTCCGTCAGACTCGGTAGATTCATAATATGTCATTATTATATGTATACGTTATGTCATGTTTGTATATTATAACAAAAAATGCAATAAAATATGTATTTTCAATAATTTACAGCGTGTAAAGTGTTTTTTTCCACATTTTAACATGCGAGCAATTGCGGTTATATTTTGTATGGGGTGCGCTTGTTAAAAAAATTAGAGATGGGGTCTCGTTACATTTTTTTTTGGGGAAAATGACACCATTTTTAACAAACGCACCGCATACAAAAATCGTTAATGCAGCATCATTGTTCACATTATAATTGAAATGGGAACAATATTGCTGCATTAACAAAACAAAAAAAAAAAAAAAAGTGTTTATTTTTTTTTTATTATTTTTTTTTTTTTTAATTTTTTTTTATTTTAATTTTTTTTTTTTTTTTTTTTTACAATTTTTTTTACTTTCATGTTTGGTATCGTTGGAACGGCCATGCTCTGGCCGATCCAACGATATCAAAATTTAACCCCTAACTGCCACGGATCGGGAGATAGGGAGTTCATTGGAACTCCCTATCTCCACACTTCGTGGCAGTTAGGGGTTAATGCTAGGACTGGCGTCATCGTGCTGCGCACGATGACGCCAGTCCTCTGGGGGAGTTCCCGGAAGCTTGGCCGACATCCAAGATGTCGGCCAGCTCCCGGGAAGGATCGCAAATCGGCGCTTTTCAGCGCCGATTTGCGATCCAGCTCCCCAGGGGTTAATGCCAGGCATCATTTGGAAGGGCAGGCTGTGCCCTTCCAAATGATGCCTGGGTTAAGCCCCTGTGAGCCGCCGATCGGGAGGGAGAGAGGTCCGAAGGACCTCCCCCCCCTCCCTTTCAGGCGCCTCCTCCGCACATGCGGGGGGGGCGCCTGAATTATGTGTCATCGCGGGGGCGCGATGACACATAATAATGGCGGCCACTGCTCCGGATGCCGGGCTGACATCCAGGATGTCAGCCCGCACCGGAGGGGCCAGCGATCGGCCGGAACCCGGCCGAACGCTGACCCCAATGCGAGGACGCGCTCAGCGCGTCCTCCGCATACCAGGGGGAATGCTGAGGACGCGCTGAGCGCGTCCTTAGCATTCAAGTGGTTAAAGGAAAAACATTTACCGTCATTTGAAACGTCATTTTTTTGTTTTTAAATGTTTCTATACATCCTACAAATTCGTCACTTCACGGGCAGGTTATAGGGACCTCCTAGGCACGATATTTGAAGGATTTTTTTTTGTTTTTTTTCTTAACCTCTATTTCATGGAAAACTCACTGTTCCTTTAAAAACTTTTTTTTAAAACTTTTTGTCTTTGTTTCCTGTCCCCCAGGGCACTACCCGGACCCCCATACACCTTTAATGGCAAATATCTTGCATATATGCCCTCTTGGAGGGCACTCTAGAAATCGAACTTTCGAGTCCCATTGACTTGCATTGAGTTCGGTTTGTGTTCCAGTTCGAACTCGAACTTTTGAAATTGTTCCAGTTCGAATGCGAACTGAACACGGGGGTATTCGGCTCATCACTAATCACTATATATATATTTATATATATGTGTATATATATATATATTTATATCCTTACAAAAATGTGTTGTGTGACCCATGTTTTACGTTATTCTCTATAAGATATATTTTCATAACTGACTTTGTTATATGTTTATGTAATGTAGGCACTATAGAGAAAATTTTGCTTTTTTTATTGAAGGATATATAAAATATAACTTGATAATTTGTTTTCTTTATTTCTTTTCTGGGAACATTAAAACATTTATTATTTAAGGCTGCAGTGCTACCTAAAAGCACCAATACAATGCAAGAATAATATTTGAAGAAATAAAAGCAGGCATAACATTTCGCAACAGCAGATATCACAGAGCATAGTCTGTGCTAGAGGGAAAAAGAGTCTATAAAGTGCTTATACATAAAGTGAAAACTGGAAAAGTACATCAGAGGATGTATATTTAAAATCACTTTCAAAAACAATGAGAAAATCACTTTCCTCCAATACTTCAAAATAGGCAGATGAGACATTTGAGTTTATTCATACGAAATCATTAAGTCTGAATAAATGACATCTAGAATAAAAGTCAAGCCAAATAAAAGTAAATATTCTACATAATAGAAATATAAACAATATCAGGCTTAGATTAATTTACTTTATGCTGAATACACCTGCTTCAAACACTGTATTTGTATTTCTGTTGTTCCGATGAACAGATCCTACTCATATCTTCATTTTAAATAAAATCCAGCATCTTGGAAAAATTATCTGTCATAAACTGAGAGTGAGATGTGCTCACATGTATTGGTATGTATAATATATTACATTAAACTACAAAAATAGTGTATCATTTATTTTTTCTGTAAAAGTTTTACTACAAAGTGTTTATCAAAAATAAATAAATAAGCACCGTCAGAGACCAGGTTTATTAGTGGGGTTTTAAAACGACATGTAAAATTATTTCACATATCAGGATGCCTAGAAATCACACTATTTAATGGCTAAAAAAAGCCTGCACAGCTCCTGGAGCACACAGAAACTCAGTGCCAGCCAATACAGGATCTCACAACATAACGGCTGACAGTACTGTTGATGTGAGAATGTGCACTTAAAAACTGTTCAAAAGCCATTCTGCAAACTAAACTTTTTTGCTTTAAATAAACTTTGTTCATATATGTTCAGCATAGACAAACAACTGGGTGTAAATGATTCTGGGAACTCATGAGAGGGTCCTCAATCCTTGCAGACATGATTGCGGCAGTGATCTTTATCACGGTTTCAAATACAACAGGGATGTGGCACCTTTTTTCCAGTGCTATAAAAATATAAACTGAACTTTGACTGACCTAGGTACAATATTTATCACATAATTCTCTGATAGCTGTAGTGTAGTTCACAGCAGCTGTAGGGCAAATGTGAAGATATTCACTGGTGGTGTTTATAAATATGCGTGTGTGTGTTTCCGTATAGCGAGACAAAAGCGGGCTGCAATATTTATCCAGTTGACTGCGGATAACACGCTGAGTGCATCCTCCTCTTTCCCACTAGCTTGCGGGAATGGGCTCAGTGCGTCGTTGCAGTCCCGTGGATCAGCGCCAATCAGGAGCGGATTGTGGACTTCTCCCGCAGTGTGCTGACATCTTGGCATTGTCCATTTGTCACGTATAAAATGAGCAATACCACTGCCTCCCCTATGCCGGCCTATTACTCACCTTCTCATTTCCAACACTGCGAGCAAGGTCAATGTTTTATACATAGTCATATTATCCATAAAACACAATGCGCCAAAATACAATTTTTTGGTTTCAGTTTTAATTAAAATTGCATATTCTCTTATAAAACTGTGGTAACAGTCACGGCCCTCACTGCCAGTGCCGTAGGAAGGCCAAATCCAGTGTTGCTCCACAATGAAACTCCTGCAACCCTTTCCATGTACTCCACTAAGGTTCCAGGCCGGAGTTTACCTCTGTCTTATCCTGTGTGACTTATCCTGTGGTTTATCCTTGACTGTGTCAAGGTTCCCAGGAGTCCACGCCAGGTTTCCATTGTCCTATCCCACCTCAGGCGTGGGCTGGGCCTGGACTTATATGTGTACTCCTCCCTCATCAGAGTGTTTCTGCATTGAAGTCTTTCATTAGTATTTAACCTGTCTGCAGTGCTCATCTTACCCTGTCTGGAGAACCATCGCTACCCTCCATTTTATTCCTGACTACCCATCATGATAATCATCGCTGCCCTCCATTGTATTTCTGGCTACACATCATGATATTCATCGCTACCCTCCATTGTATTCCTGGCTACCCATCGTGTTATATTCTCACTACCCTCCATTCCTCCAGCCTACCTTACGTGCCTCCCTGTGTTCCTGTGCCAACTGTTTTTTTGAACTGTGGACTGTGACAACTCTGTTGGATTGCTCCTTTCTGGAAACCTTGTCCTTCTGCCCACTGTGTATCCTGATCCTCGGGGAGGGGCCCCCTCCCTGCTCTGTCAATCTATTGTCAGTAAGTCTCCTTGTGTCCTTTAGTTTCTCTGTGTCTCCTGATTTCTGTTATAGTCAGCTCTCTTCCTATCCTGCCACTTTGTCTTTGTTTCATTATTCTGTTTATCTTTTGTCCAGCCCTTTCCATGTCCTGTCCACCTATCTGTTCTTCAGCCCCTTTCCTGTCCTGTCAGCCTTGTATGTTCTCTCTAGAGATGTGCATTTGTGTCGGAAAAATTCAGAATTTGTAACAAAATTTGATAATTCATAGTTCGGAAGTACTTCCGAATAACAAATCGATATGATACGAATTCGAAACGAAACGGTATATAACGAATTTATTTTGTTTTACACTGTGTCCTCATCATAAAAGAAAAATTTAATAATTGATATCAACTATCGAATTTGAAATGAACTATTGAATTTGAAATGAACTATCAAATATATATCAACTATCGAATTTGAAATGAACTATCAAATACATATCCACTATCGATTTTGAAATTAACTATCAAATAGCTATCAACTATCGAATTTGAAATGAACTATCAAATACATATCAACTATCGAATTTGAAATGAACTATAAAATACATATCAACTATCGATTTTGAAATGAACTATCAAATAGCTATCAACTTTTGAATTTGAAATGACCTATCAAATACATATCGAATAGATATCAACTTTTGAATTTGAAGTGAACTATCAAATTGATATCAACTATCGAATTTGAAATGAACTATCAATTTGATATCAACTATCAAATTTGAAATGAACTATCAAATACCTATCAACTATTGAATTTGAAATGATCAAATACATATCAACTATCGATTTTGAAATGAACTATCAAATACCTATCAATTATTGAATTTGAAATGAACTATCAAATACATATCAACTATCGAATTTGAAATGAACTATCAACTATTGAATTTGAAATGAACTATCAAATACATATCAACTATCGAATTTGAAATGAACTATCAAATACCTATCAAATACATATCAACTATCGATTTTGAAATAAACTATCAAATAGCTATCATCTATCGAATTTGAAATGAACTATCGAATAGATATCAACTATCGAATTTGAAATGAACTATCAACTTGTTATCAACTATCCAATTTGAAATGAACTATCAAATACATATCAACTATCGAATTTGAAATGAACTATCGAATTGATATCAACTATCGAATTTGAAATGAACTATCAAATTGATATCAACTATTGAATTTGAAATGAACTATCAAATTGTTATCAACTATCGAATTTGAAATGAACTATCGAATTTTAAATGAACTATCAAATACCGGCTGGGTGGAGTAGAGGTAACATCACTGCTCTGCGTGGAGAGAGCCTGTGGAGTCATGGGTTTGATCCCAACGAGCACCTCTCCAGTAAGTGTCCTTGGGCAAGACACCTAACGGTACATGCTCGCCACCCAGGACATACTTGAAAACGAGAGAAATCTCAATGTATCCTTCCTGGTAAAATACTTTCCCCCAAAAAAAAAAAATACATATCAACTATCGAATTTGAAATGAACTATCAAATTGATATCAACTATTGAATTGATCTTAACTTAAAATACAAGTAATAGTCAGCAAAGGACTTTATGAAACAAATTAATTTTGTTTCACTGTTTAATTTGACTCAAATACTAAATCTGTGAAACAGCTTAAAATTTAACCGTAGCTTTTCTTTTAACAGCAAAATTTGATTAATTGGGTTTTTTATAGTGATCCAAAATTCGAATTGATATCAACTATCGGAGTGATATATGAAATTCGAATCGATTCAAAATCGATACGAAATCGATCCAAAAAAAAAACGAAACGAGACGAAATACGAAACGAAATTAGTTAAGCAATTCTGAAAGCAAAATTATTTGAAAACATAACGAAACAAAACTAAATGAAACTAATTTTTCAGCCATGTACATCCCTAGTTTTCTCCTGTGTATTGTGTACATCTGACAGCCCCATTCCATTTTCACCCGGCTGCCTCCAATACTTCCCTTTTGTGCAGGGTTTCATTTTGTTCATTGTTTAATAAACCTTTCTTCATTATATCCCTGTATATCTGCCTCACTCCACTGGGCTCGAACCTACAATCATGCAGTGAATCATGACAACCAGGTTCCCATTTCTAATTTTATTTAACAAGTGTACTCCATAACCCCATAGGTATACCCTATATTTGTATAGGACAGGCGAAAGTACTTAGCATCCTAAAATATTACCAGCTTCCAAAAATGGGTGGGATATTGCAGTGCACCTGTGGTAGTGGGTTAACTGGACTGGTGAATTTGTGAGTGTGCACTTGTGAATCATTACTCCAAATAGAATAAGGCTTGGGGTTATTGTTTTTTTTATTCTTCATCACAAGGCACTTTATGTATAAATGTTACCCATTAATACACTATTCTAGTTAATCTCGATTATGAAGAATTTTGGTTTCCCTTACTCAGATGTTCCATCAAATACAATTGAAGAAGAGTTTTTTAAACCAAGGTCACATTTATTACCAGGCTCATCCTCTACCTCTTCAATCAAATGATAGCTTCTCAAAGACCACAAAGGTTTATCAAAAATCCATGTGTTTCAGATTCCACTTAATTTGCTTTACTGTTGACTTGGTAGAACTTGCAAATGAAGATGTCCTTTTTGTGTGTATCTCAATGGCCATTTTTGGTTCTAAATGAGTGAGTATAACTTGTTAGACAATTACTAAACTGAACAACACTTTTTCCAGATGTCAACTGTAATTTTCATTTATGTAAATGGCTGGGTTCTAATATGGTATTTTTAAAACAGTAAAAATATAGTCAGGCCACATATCGAAAATAAATACAACGCAATAACCTCCATGAATTTACAGCCACAAACAGCGCAGTCAAGATGATCATGTAACATGGCCTTTATCTCACGCAAGTTGAGTTTAAGTAATCACTGGATATTTTTTGACAAGAAAATTGAGATCCTGGCTAGTTTGACAAGAAAATTAGCTTTAATTAGCAATTACCATATGCTACACTATGCACATATCTCCAAATCACTTAAATTTTTATCTGTAAATTTTTATCACGCTCATTGTTCCAGCTAACAGTAATGTATAACTGCGGAAGCTTTTTTTCTTCTCTGTCATTACAACAGATTTTTAACTCCATCACATTTTTGCCTTCAAGTGAACTGCATTTTTAATCCATTTTATTGAATTTGTTCCTTTTTTTCTGCGAGCACCTTTGACAAATTTACTGAATATTCTCCATCAGTAACATACACCGATAAGCGAAATGCAGTGACTCGCAGCCGGCATACAGGTAAACAGCATACTGCATTGTTTTGGAGTTATTATTTTCAAAATGTTAACTATACCATGCGCATTTCCTGTATTCCATCATATGAATAGAAAATTATGTGACAGTTTCTGCCAGTTTCTGGAGAAAAACACATAAGGTCTAGAGATACAGATAGATTTTCCCTTCTTCTCCTTACCCTTCTGTAATGTGATAGATGATTTCACAGAGAACTCTAGGGAGGCAAGTTTAAGTTTGGAATTTCCTCATAGCAAATCCTGTAGTATTAATCACCCGTGATTCAATGGTGGCAAGACTTTGAACCAATCTCTCTTGCTGAAATGTCATAGCAGACGATTCTCTAGTACTCCTTGTCAAATGAAAAACTGAATTCTATGTAATCCTGTAAAACGTTTTGAGGGCTAGGCATACTGGGTTGTTATCGAATACACATTAATTCGTCAAGGGATTCTAGAATCTTTTCAGAACATTTAATTCAAGTTGTATAACTTAAGAAATATGAATTATAATTGCTGGGAAATAGTGTAAGCATAAGTGTCCCTTTGCTGTTTAACCCCTTCATTTCTGACACCTCAGGTAACTTTTTTTGTTGCAAGATTGGTCTAGCCAATTTGGGTACTAACCTATTGGTTCTTGCCCTGGGTTATGCTGGGGCTGACCCATTTATTTCACTAGACAACCCAAATACTCTGAATGCTGAGCGTATTGAAAGCTATTTGATAAATGAGTGTACATGTGTCACGTCCCCAGCAGCATCACGGGCCGTCCGAGGACAGGGGAAGTTGCGGCGCATTGAGGAGGGGGGGCACATTCCGATGATGCGTGACCACCCGTCGCGTCCTCGGCAACTGTTGCCATCCAGGGTGGAGCCTGGTGGCATCGCGAACAGGCCGAGGGGGAACAGTATCGGTGCATGGAGGGAGGCGGGGTGCATTCCAATGACGCTTCCCCGCCAGTCTTTAAAAGGATAGCGCACCAATATACTGGCGCGCTGACGTGGAATTCGATTTTCCTGCAACGCTTCGTGTATTGTTCATATTGATTGTATACTTGTCTTTCGACCGGACTGTCTAAGTACCCAGCTAAATTGCCGACCCGGAATTACCCCTCTGATGATTCTCTATTCTAAAGCCCTCCTTGATTGTATATACTAGTTGCTGACCCGGATTACAGTCAGGTCCAGAAATATCGGGACATCGAGCAAATTCTAACATCTTTGGCTCTATACACCACCACAAAGGAGTTGGAATGAAACAAACACAATGTGCTTTAACTGCAGATTGTCAGCTTTAATTTGAGGGTATGTACATCCAACTCAGGTGAACGGTGTAGGACTTACAGCAGTTTGCAGATGTGCCTCCCACTTGTTAAGGGACCAAAGTTAATGGGACAGAATAATAATCATAAATCAAACTTTCCCTTCTTAATACTTGGTTGCAAATCCTTTGCAGTCAATCACAGCCTGAAGTCTGGAACGCATAGACATCAGCAGATGCTGGTCATGCTCTGCCAGGGCTCTACTGCAACTGTCTTCAGTTCCTGCTTGTTCTTGGGGCATTTTCCCTTCAGTTTTGTCTTCAGCAAGTGAAATGCATGCTCAATGGGATTCAGGTCAGGTGATTGACTTGGCCATTGCATAACATTCCACTTCTGTCCCTTCAAAAACTCTTTGGTTGCTTTTGCAGTATGTTTTGGGTCATTGTCCAACTGCACTGTGAAGCGCCGTCCAATGAGTTCTGCAGCATTTGGCTGAATGTGAGCAGATAATATTGCCCAAAACACTTCAGAATTCATCCTGCTGCTTTTGTCAGCAGTCACATCATCAATAAATACAAGAGAACCAGTTCCGTTGGCAGCCATACATGCCCACGCTACCACCACAATGCTTCACTGATGAGGTGGTATGCTTAGGATCATGAGCAGTTTCTTTCCTTCTCCATACTCTTCTCTTCCCATCGCTCTGGTACAAGTTGATCTTGGTCTCATCTGTTCATAGGATCTTGTTCCAGAACTGTGAAGGCTTTATTAGGTGTTGTTTGGCAAACTCTAATCTGACCTTCCTGTTTTTGAGGCTCACCAATGGTTTACATCTTGTGGTGAACCCTCTGTATTCACTCTGGTGAAGTCTTCTCTTGATTGTTGACTTTGACACACATACACCTACCTCCTGGAGAGTGATATTGATCTGGCCAACTGTTGTGAAGGGTGTTTTCTTCACCAGGGAAAGAATTCTTCGGTCATCCACCACAGTTGTTTTCCGTGGTCTTTCGGGTCTTTTTGTGTTGCTGAGCTCACTGGTGCGTTCCTTCTTTTTGAGAATGTTCCAAACAGTTGTTTTGGCCATGCCTAATGTTCTTGCTATCTCTCTGATGGGTTTGTTTTGTTTCTTCAGCCTAATGATGGCTTGCTTCACTGATAGTGACAGCTCTTTGTATCTCATCATGAAAGTTGACAGCAACAGATTCCAAATGCAAATAGCACACTTGAAATGAACTCAGGGCCTTTTATCTGCACATTGTAATTGGGGTAATGAGGGAATATCACACACCTGGCCATGGAACAACTGAGAAGCCAATTGTCCCATTACCTTTGGTCCCTTCACAAGTGGGAGGCACATCTGCAAACTGCTGTAAAACCTACACCGTTAACCTGAGTTGGATGTACATACCCTAAAATTAAATCTGACAGTCTGCAGTTAAAGCACATTGTGTTTGTTTCATTCCAACTCCATTGTGGTGGTGTATAGAGCCAAAGATGTTAGAATTGTGTCGATGTCCCAATATTTCTGGACCTGACTGTACCTCTCTGATGATTCTCTACCCTTTTTGCTTGTATTGCTGTGTCCAGTGGTGGCATATCACTGGTTTTGTGTGTACTTTTTAAAATTTGCATTTTTCCTGCGTTTATTTAGTTAAATTGTATTTTGCCCAGTATTTCATTTGGTCTCGAAATCATTTGGTACTGGGCAGTACTTCTTTATTTAGGTCTTGTTTGGTCTCCCTACTTTGGGAGTTTTCTTTGGATTAAACGATCTTTTACCGTTTTACGTCTTAGTCTACGAAGTCTGTCCTTAAGGATCCCCGATTACGGCTGTTATAGGTGAGTAGGAGAGCGGTTGTGACACATGCTGGGCAGGTCTGACTCAGCACCACAAGAAAATCCTACTCGCCCACAGAATAACATTGGGTGGTAAGAGTGCCTAGAGTATCCCTGTAATAGACCAATTAAACTTAAATGACTAAGCAATCATAAATTTGAGATTAAATGAAAATTTGCAACCCATGTTTTTGGCCTATGCACATTTCACGTTGAAATTTGAGTTTATTGAAAAGAGGCAAAAATTATGAAATATATAATTCAAGGAACACAGTAAAGGGAGTGGTGGTAATGGGGACCTTGGTGTAAGGCCCCGTTCACACTGTGCGATTTATCGTATGGATTTTGCAGTGAAATTGCGGCAAAATCCACGCAATGTCGCGCTATGTAGCATCTCCAATATATTTCAATGGAGCTGTTCACATCTTGCTGCGCGACGTTGCGCGATGTCGCGGTATCATGTCGCTGGTACATGACCCTTTTTTTGTGATTTGCGTTTTGCGATTTTGCAATTTCCATTGGTGGTGTTTTGCAAAATCGCGACGTCGAGCAACATCGCGAATATAAAAATCGCGCCGAAAAACGCGCGATTTTCAAATCGCGCAGTGTGAACAGGTCCTTAGGGTGTTAGAGGTAGCAAGGGGGATTAAAAGCATCGTAGAATAAGGAAGGTGTTCCAATTTCCCTCTACCCAGACCCCGACCAGCTGAAGATGGGGAGAATGACAACAGGACTGAATGTGGGGTGGTTCTAAAGGGCCTATGCCCATTTCTAATGGTAAGTAAAGGAATCATCTCCCATAGATTCAGTCTCTCATACTCTGTGAATTATTAAAGTATGTCAGGTTAAAACTCAATTTCTTCCTTATCTATGTGTTTCATAGGGCTTGGTCCAGAAAACGTATTAACAGTATTCTTGTGCACCACCCCCTCCCAATTACAGGAATAAGGAAAGTCAAATTCCATTTAATGATGATCTGGAAACTGGAGCTTACTAAATCGCATTATACCAAAGTGACGATAATAGAAATCATTAGTGTCTCTTCATCTGCAGAATAAGATTCTTAACAATTAGGAATAAGACATTTATATAAAAGTAATTAATAAGTAGCTTATTATTGGATGGGGAGGCGATATGTAAAAGGCTGGAAGCTGGATGCATTCTTTTGAAGAAGATCTGGAGCAATAAATCTAAAGAACAAAGTGTAATAGAAAGTCATTTAATAACATGAAGTAGAATGTGCTAATAAATACTATATACACTGTACATTTTTACTACTTCAGGCACTTTTAATATTGGAAATAATAGGATGTCTAAAAAAAGAACCTTAAAAGTATGTGCTCTGAAATAAAATGCCTAGTACATTCAAGAATATTGATTACTTATACTTTCATTAAATGCAAAGGACTGACAAACGCCACACAGTAGGCTATGACAACTATCATTACATAGTAGTAACTAACCTGCCTAACCAAGAGGGGTCTCTGTAGTAGAGGGGGCAAATTGTATGTGTCAATTAGCTGGCAACATAGAAATTGCAGTCGTACAGGTGCTACAAATCTGGAGCCCTATCCCTCTCTTGTCGATAACCTTTAGTTACTGACTCTATTATAGAGATGTGCATTCATTTCGGAAAAATTCGGAATTTGGAATGACATTTGATAATTTGTATTCGGAAATACTTCCGAATAACGAATCGATACGATACGAATTCGAAACGAAATTGAACAGTATATAACGAATTTATTTAGTTTTACACTGTGTCATCATCATAAAAAAAATTTGATTAACTGATATCAACTATCGAATTTGAAATGAACTATCAAATTGATATCAACTATCGAATTTGACATGAACTATCAAATTGATATCAACTATGAACTATCAAATTGATATCAACTATCAAATTGATCTTAACTTACAATACAAGTAATAGTCAGCAAAGGACTTTATTATGAAACAAATTAATTTTGTTTCACTATATAATTTGACTCAAATACTAAATCTGTGACACAGCTTAAAATTTAACCCTAGCTTTTCTTTTAACAGCAAAATTTGATTAATTGGGGTTTTATCTAGTGATCCAAAATTCGAATTGATATCAACTATCGAATTGATATATAAAATTCGAATCGATTCGAAATTTCAAATCGATTCAATATTTCAAATAGATCCAAAATGAAACTAAATGAAATTCTAAACAAAATTAGTTACGAAATTCTGAAAACTAAATGATTTAAAAACGTAACGAAACTAAACTAAACTAAACAAATTTTTCTGCCATGCACATCCCTACGCTATTATAACCGAGCTGCTGTATTAGTGCTCAAGGTGTAATATAAGGGAGCTGATTGCAGATACTGGCAGTGGAGTCACTACAGATATTGACTCAGGATACATGGAGAAAATCGTGACCCTGTGTGCGTGCTCGTGTATATGCCACGGGGGGACACATTGGGACTATTTGTTAAATTTTACAAAAGCACATAACACCAGCCTCTGAGATATGGTATTCTTTAAGGAATACTGTCTCAGGATGAAAAGATTGAGCTACTTTAGGAATAGTTTGCTGTTCTCGTGCCATTAGGAATGAATGGGTCTTATACAAAGTATTTCTATAAAGTACAGTCAGTATTCCTATAATGCACAGTACAGTACTCATCAACTGTACATTACTGTATTGCTATTATGCTGTTATATATACAGTACGGTAAGGAGCCTCTAATGCTGAGCTGCAAGCAAACCTTGTGGCAAGGTCAGAATAGCGTCTCGAGTCCTTAATGGTCTGAGTCAATATGTATGGCAGGTCCAACAGTTATCTTAATGGCAGAGTCAGCCTATGACACGAGCTCTCTGTCAACTGCCTCTGTAGTACCAACTGGCAATATCTGAACAGAGTAAGTCTGAAGGAGCTTGGCCTGATAAAAGCCATTTTGTATACATGTACTAACACACACTACTAGCTCTTTAAGACGTTTCTATGATTTCTGTAATTTCAGTGTCTTTGCAACAATTAATTAACCCAGGACATACTTGAAAATGAGAGAAATCTCAATGTATCCTTCCTGGTAAAATACTTTATAAATAAATAAATAATTGCTTAGCTAACAGAATCACAGAGAACTGACTTAGGACCCAAGGTCAGTTAGCCAAGATATATTAGACTATGGCTTTGTTCACACAGCTGCAACTTTCTTATCAGATGGGGGTAGATACCTTTGCCCGGAGATTTCTCACAGTTTTCCTGCAAACTCCCAAACTTCCCTTTCCTGTTTTGAACTTATAATTGTTCTTTATATTATGCCAGTGTGATCCGAAATATGCCTGTGAAAGTGACAAGGAGGGAGAAGGGATAATGAAGGGGGCTGAACAGATTAATTTGTGATGTATAAATTTGTTTGTACAATCGAAAAGCCTCACTCAGGATTTTGGACTTGGACCCTACCTGAGTCCGGTTAACCAAACAAACGCATTCTTGAACCAAGACTTGCATTTGTGTACGTTTCTAACTGATTGCCTCGATTGTCTCGGGTAAATCCAGTACAAGTCCACAGGATAGCAACACTCAAACTGACCTTTCTTTGGTCATTAATTACCCCAAATGGCACAATGCTAATAAAACGAAATAAAATTATGCATGGACGATAAAGGGAAAAAAAGAGCTCCAATACCACAAACATATGGAGAGTGCTTAAGCACCACACTGAACAATAACAAACAAAAACTTCGAAGTGTATTGGTCAGTCCCCATGAGGAATTTTAAGACAAAGCTATCCACTTAATTATAATTTCTAGCTTACATATAAGATAATTCATTTGTTATTATTCTTGGTAAGGCCTGGGGGAGCCCAAGAGCAGCGTTAATTGGGTACTGTGGTTTAAACATTAGATCAAATGTCAATTTTAGAACAAATGATCACCCACAATAATGACCACTAAAAAAAAATTATATTCATGTTTCTCATTAATTACTTTATACTGTGAAAAGTCTTTATTTTTCGAGAAAGCCTTAGGGACCTAAGCAAATTCATTTACATTTTTGGACTTTGGTTGACAATCGTTGCCTATAGATGTCAGAGACTCTCGGATCACCTTATCAATCCCAAATTGCCAAACAAGGGGATATTAATTATCAATTAAATCTCTGGTACAAGACAAACGTTACCCATGGTTGTCTGCCTTAGTTTTTTATTTAAATTATTGTTTTATCTACAGCTTTGCTAGAAAATACAAATTTTAACTACTAGCTTGTTTCCTCTGAGATTTCATATGAATTATTGTTATTTATTCATAAGAAATCCTGAAATTCGAAATAGAGTTTAGATGAGGGTTTTATATATATATATATGTCATTCCAAAATGAATAATGCTGCGAGATTTGACAGGATTTATTATGAATAGTATGGTAGGGTCATCTATCAATCCATTATGCTTTGTTTTGTCATAATATTATGCAAATCTGGAATTTTGAAATCAAACAACGTTCGGGTAAAAAAGTCTATATGTTTTGCAACAGACATGATTTATACTTATGATACATTCTCAATATGAACTTCATTCAAATACAAGTTTGACACAATAAGAATGAGTAAATAAACAGACATGTTTTGTCATAATACATATTTTTTTAATTGTGCAAAAAAATGTAATTATTCAGCATGTATATAATGTCTATTTCTAATGGACAGTAGCAAAGAAACTACAGTAATTAATTGATTCTCTGTTCATCAAATGAATTCATTATTTCACTCTGCACTAGACTTCAATTGCTGCTCAGCATTAGGGATGGGCTGCCGATTCGATTCGAACATGAGTTCGAATCGAACATCAGCCGTTCGAAAGTTCAGCGAATTGCGAGTTTTTTGCGATGTTCGTGAAAATTTTGACCGTTAGTGAAACGCTGTTTGCAAAAAAAACTACTGAACGAAAATGTCTGGAATTTACACATAACATCCAATGAATGAATGATAATAAAAAGGACTGTTACAGAAAAATTAAAAAACGATTTAAAAAAAAAACAGAAAAAGAAATTTGCAAAAAAAATTCCAAAAAATGCTTAAAAGATCTTAAAAATCTTAAAATAAAGAGACTCCTTACTGCAGGATATAATAATAAACGGTTTATTAGATATTGGATTAAAACGGGAATATTTTTAACATTGAAGCCTATGGGATTCTCCTGAATAAACCTGCTGAACGAAACCACCGAACAGCAGGGCATTTCGGCAACTTTTCACTGCTGGTTTTTGTTCTCTGAATAGACAAAGCATTGCTACTCTATGGAGATTTCACTGCCCTCGAACAGGCACCGTACATGCACCGTATGTGCAGCCTATTGGTCAACATTTGGCGAACTGCCTGCTCTCTGAATAACTGAATGGCCAGGAGAGGTAACCGTACGCTGAATTTCAGTGTTCAGTTACCTTTCAGCCACAATTAGGATCTCTTTGAATAACCCTGTTAGGTTCTCGGTGTCGTGCACCACCGATTAAGACACAATTTTTCTGCACTTGAATGTGACAGGTGCATATCATTTCAATACTTGACCGCAGGGTCCAACCCTGCACTCTTCCACAATACCTCAGAGGGGTTACGGTGTGAAGGCACTAGCTGGCACCAAAGGCCCAATATTTGGGTGCACTGACCCGTGTACCGGATGCATACAGGACAGCCATCAGAAATGATGGGGCCCCTTACTGAACCTCACGATGGGTCCCCCCCGTAAACTTCCTTAACCCGCAACAGCTTTTCGCCCCCTTCCAAAACCAAAAAAGGACACAACACAGTTCCACAGCAATAAAACTCACAGTAATGTGTGGTGCGTATGAGCGTATCTGTCACGTCTGGGGCTCAGAGGGTGCCCCGGCACCCGGCGGCACCATCAACAAGCTGGGTGCCAGGAGTTGTGCTGGCTTCTGGAGCTCGCAGGGCTGGTCAGGAGGCAGGGCATGGCATGATGACGTGCGCCTGTCGGATTTAAATACAGACAGCGTGATCCAGCTCATCGTCATGGAGTTTGCTTCCCTCAGTGCTGAGTGTCTCCTGGCTTGTATGAGAATCACCCCGTGTACCAGTCCTTGGCTATTCCTTGATCACTCTAACTCTGATCAATTTTTGGCTTACATGATAGATACCCCTTGTGTACCCTTTTGGCTATCCTGACCCTGACCACTCTAACACTGATTGATTTGGGCTTGTGTTAGAATGTGTCCTTGTATACCATCTGGCCTATTTAAGGTATACTCTGTCCTGTGTGTTGGTCAAACATTACCCACTCATTGTTGGTCATACATTTCCCACTTTTTGTTGGTCAAACATTTCCCACTCGTTGTTGGTCAAACATTTCCCACTCATTGTTGGTCAAATATTTCCCACTCATTGTTGGTGAAACATTTCCCACTCGTTGGTGATAAAACAATTCCCATGGCTTCAAATCACATTTAAACATGAGCAACAGCGGTAAAAATTAGCTCAGCGCACAGCGGTGAAATGGCTCAGCACTCAGTAGTGAAAGGGTTAAAAATGTATTAATTTTTTTAAAAACAAATTCATTATTTCCTATCCCCCAGGGCAGTACCCGGATCCCCATACACCTTTTATGGCCAATATCTTGCATATATGCCCTCTTGGAGGGCACTTTCATTTTCGGAAGTTTGACCCCATTGACTTGCATTACATTCGAGTTCGAATTCGAACTTTCCGGCCGTTCAGGTGTTCGAGTTCGAACCGAAGACGGGGGTGTTCGACCCATCCCTACTCAGCATGAATTAGTGATACGTATCTAATTAACTACTGTGCTGTAAACTGTAAACCTACATAACCCACTACCATTCTCAAGCACTATTTTTGCTGGACAATCAGTAAAAAACTTTCTTGATTATCTGAAAGGTAATCAGGGTAATCAGCGCTCTTTCCACCGGAATTTCGGTGCTCTTTCATTCCCCACATTCAGAGAGTCAAATTCACTGACCAACGGTGAATTCAGCATTCCCCACAGGGTCCCCGAAGTGCAGGGAAAATCCGCCGAACGCATCTGAAAAACCGCCGCAAAACCGTTGAATCGAACGGAAAACAACACTGAGAAAACAGTGGATCGATCCAATAAGCCGCTGAAAAAAAGCCAAATGCACCTGACAATCTGCCAAACACATCAGAAAAAAAATTGACGACCTGGACACAGTGCCAACCAGCCGCCGGAAAAAGCTGACAAGCCGATGAACGAAAAAAAAAAAACTTTTAAAATGCATTTGCAAAAAAATGAATGGACGAAAATGCCTGTAAATAATATATCAGGTCCTCTGAATAATAATAAAAAGGTCTGTTACAGAAAAAAAACACTATTTTAAAAAAATTGGAAACAAGTATTTCACCGAAAACGTCACAAAAAATGCCTAAAAAAATTCAAAACGTAAATAATTAGGGACTTTTTGCTGCTACTGAAAAAAATAAACGGTTGAATAAATATTTGATAAAAATGTGAATATTTTTAATATTGAAACCTATGGGATTCACCTGATTAAACCTTGCGAATGAAACCACCAAAAATCAGGACATTTCACTGACATTTCAGTGCTGTTCAGTGATCTCTGAATTGATTAACCATTGCTTCTCTATGGGGAGTTCACTGCCGTCCAATACCAATATATTTCGCTGGCAATTCCCTAATTTTTGGCAAACTGCCTGCTTTTTGAATAGTCGAATGGCTCAGAAATTGCACCGTACGGGGAAATTCACTGTTCAGTGCAATTTTAGAGCCAGTTCATCTCTCTTTGAATAACCCTGAATATCAGCTTAATAACACACAGCAGCATCTCTTTCTTCTTTATTTTGATTCAGTTGTTGTGGGCTTACATGCCCTGGTAACCGGTAGGATGTCTGATAGTGTTAATTGTGTGGAAGAGAAAAGGCGGAATTTTAAGTGAAGCACCAGAAATGGATATAGATAATGAGACAAAGGTGTTTTTTCAAAAAGCTCATCCTGCCGCTGTTTGGATTCTTATTTGCCGTTAAAATCCCGGTGACTTATTTCAACTTTAGCAAACACCAACAGTTATGGAATAGTATAATATACAGAGGCAGGGCAGAAAAATTATTTCTACTAAATTATTTATCCAAATAATTGATACTTTAGGAGTAGTCCTAAATACCGATTGAGAAAGGTGGCCTTGTGTGCTACCGAAACGCGTCTCTGTGATTTTAATAAATCTTTTTCCAAGAACACCTGCCTATTGGAATCTGTAATCAAGGTTTTTGGTTGTACCTACAAACAACCACATGCTGTATAAGGAGAGCCCCATCTAGGCTAGGCTTGTGCACCGATTTTTTTTTCGGTTCGATTCGATTCAATTTTTCGGATTTTTAAACTTTTCGAATCGGCTCGTTTCGACCGATTTCTGTTTCGGTTCGGCTCGACTCGTTTTTCGTGTACATTTTTTTTTCGGAATTTCGACAATTTTTCGTATTTTCGTGTCACTTCGCTCGTTTTTTGTATCGACTTTTCGTATTTTTGGAAATTTTCGTTTTTCGGAATTGTAAATGGTTTCGGAATATCGACCATTTTTCGTATTGTCGTGTCACTTAGCTCGTTTTTTGTATCGACCTTTCGTATTTTTGAAAATTTTCATTTTTTCGGAACGTCTGTTCTCCTCGTTTCAAAGCAATAAATTTCGATTTGACACATTTCAAGTACATTTGAAAATTCCAAAAATATTTCGTTTCAGCTCGGAAAACTTTTCGGATCTGCCATTTTCGGATCTAAAAATTTTCGGAAAATCGGCCGCATCCGAAAACACGAATCGGGAAATTTCGTGAAAATTCCGAAATTCCGAAACCCGAAACGCACATCCCTAATCTAGGCTCAGCATCACATGATTTGAACCATATACACGTAAAGCATTGTATGGTTTACCCGCTTGTCTGCACCATGTCAGAAAATATCCAAAGTATCCAGATTGAATCAGAAGGCTGAGGACGGCCGTTAAGAGTCCATCTGCTGTCAGAAAAGAGCCAGGGAGGCTCTACGTCTGTGAGTTTGATACATCTGCCTAATTGGACCTTTTACCTGTTAAAACAGTGTTACACTAAAAAGACTCTGTATTGTGTTTCTTCAGAAATTCTCAATATCGAATGGAAATGAAAATAAAATAGAAATTGAACAAATAAGGTATTCTATACCCATTAAGCGTTGCACTACTGTTTCATATTTATTGGTTAGTCCCTATATTTAAGACTTGTACTACATGATGTTGTTTAGCTTCTCCAAGTGCTAGCGGCCAATATATATATTGTGGGGTTTTGTTTTTTTTGTTTGTCAGGTGGCGCTGGTACTACACATATATTTCTTGTTAGGAGTAGTCCTGCCTACATATCACTGTATAATTTTGCTTACCCCGTCATCATTTTGGGTGGGGGGTTACATCTTATTAATTATACATTAAAAAATAATTTAAAATATTTTCAAGGTAATTCTTACTGTAGTAGCCCTATTTGAAAGGCAGTTGTAGTCATCTTTTGGTCTAATCGTTCTACAGTAGCAGGGGCTCCCTACTGAACCAGCTGGGGCTCTGTGTGTTAGACACAGAGTCCCAGCTGTTCAAACTGGTTTAGTACCTCAGGTATTGCGCTCAAGGAGATAAACCTTTTAGGACACATTCTGGAGCCCAATGGCAAAGAAATTTGATTGCAATAACCTAAATTAGTTTTCATTGCTCCATTAAACCAAATCAAGTACGCTCAACATTTGAGTACCAACAGGAGTTTTTGAATATCAAGTATACTCAAATCTTGGTCTTAGTGAAGAGGTTAACCTTTCCTTAGAATTTTTATGCTGAAGTAAAATGTTGTTTATATTAGTTCAGAATCTTACTTCTACTCTGTGCCCTTTTCGTAAAATATAATTTTAATCTAACATTTTAATACCATTATCCTTATTTATTATTTTAAACACTCAATATTTATCATTGTTATTATAAAATGCATGTTTAAAGCATTTAATGTGCCTGTATGAGGCAAAAAATAAATAAATAGCCACAATCTAACATTTATCCTACATTTTATGTTGTGCTATGTGGTAATAAGTGGATTTTTGCAAGTACAATTTAATTTATTATGACATAGCTTACTGAGACAAACATCATAAATAAATAAAAATGTAACTGTTTGAACTTTTCAAAGCTGTTTTATATTCATTGTGTTGTTATTTACTCTGAGCCAGAATTTCAGCACAGGACAGAACATGATTGAAAAAAAAAATGTTTTGAAACTTTAAAAGCATACAATTTGTAGAATTTATCAACCCCTTCATTACTAAGCCTTTCTTTGCTAAAAGCAAGGTTAGCATATGTGTCACAATATATACAGTATATAGAGTGGCCCAACACATAAATAAATGCAACAAGAGAGTGCGGACTAAGAACCGGTCCTTGTAATGGCTGGGTAACTAGGCTAGGTGGAGAATGGTGGCAAAACACAGCAAGTTCAATATTACAGAGGGAGGTCCAAGACAAAACTCAGAGAAAGTAAATGGAGCTGAAGGGTAACCAGAGATCACAACAGGGCAATGAAACAAGAGATGCACTGAACTTCATGCCCCTGGATAGTGTACTGGAGATGTCAGTGGAATGATGCACAGTAGCAGCAGATATAGCTCAATGACATCGGCAAGTAGCAGGAGAGTCACAGATGTGGGCAGAACGAGGTAAGCCACCTGTCACATCTATTGCAGCCGTGACAATATGAAACATAGGATACATAACTATGACAAGTAGAGTAAAAAATATATTCCGCATGTGTTATTTTGAGATAGTTAAATGATTCATGTGAAAAGTAAAAAAATATTTCTATGCTCTTCTGTTACAGAAATATTTTTGGGGTGAAAGGTTCTAGGCAATAGATGATGACCCTTTTCTTTCACAATTTCAAACAGGATCTGCATCATTAGCATACAGGCAGATATGGTCTTTGTTTCAGTTAATCGATTTTGATTAAGAAAAATACATCAGTAAATATAACCAGTTAACCTGATAGAGTATCAGTACTGATCATAACTAGATCACTAGCAATGCAGCTTGGAAAAACAAAAAGAATAATATAACAGTAAAATCTGTGTGTGGGCAAATGCAAACAAATTGAAAGTAAAGTAATACTTCATACAAAGATTTTCAGTTGCATAAAAACCTGAATTTTATGCCTGTACAGTAGTGTTTGACTCCATAGTGAACGATACAAAAACTACTACAAGGACCAAAGTACTTGCAAAACGCAGGATAATAAATCCACCAGAAGGGGGGTCATAACCCTGGGTACGAACAACCCAATACACTAGAGATAGCATTAGACAGTATATTTCTTATCCTACGGTGCTCCTACTCAGTTCTGTCCTCTTCCTTGGTGTTGTAATGCAGCAACAACATCTGTTGAACTTTTCATACAGTGATAGTGCGGACTGCTCCAGCCATTTCCTATACAGTAACATAATGTTAATGCAGGGTTGCTTACTCTGTCATCCTATAAGAGGAGTTTCATGAGTTACGTTTTGCTTGTTAATGTTAAAAAAAAAAAAAGAGTATGCACAGTTTTGGTTGAGCTTTAACACTTTTACTACCTGGTGGTTTTCCATAAAACACAGGCAGGAACCAATGGTTTTATAGGAAACTATTTTACATTAACCCTTAGACATTTATTTCACCAACGCATACACACACACACACACATTCAACACACACACTCGCTCTCTTTCTAAATGCATTGTAAATATCATTGCAGTTTATTTATTATTATACTTTATTTATATAGCACCAGCATATTCTGCAGCACTGAACAATGGACACAATATAGACAGGGTTACAATACACTGAGACTGAACAACATTTGATAAACCAGTACAGTACAGGAGGAAACGAGGGCCCTATTCCCATGGGAATTCACAATCTAGATGGGTTTTGGGTGGAAACGGGAGGAGAGGACTACAAGATGAGAGTGATGGACTGGTTGCGGCAGTGAGGTGTATCAGTGAGTCGGGTGGTAGGCTTCCCTAAATAGGAATGTCTTAACGGAGCGTTTGAAGGAAGGGAAACTAGGAGAAAGTCTGACCGTACGAGAGAGAGCGTTCCAGAGGATGAGAGCTGCGCGTAAGAAATCCTGCAGTCTATCATGGGAAGAGGTGATGCGGGGAGAAGTTAGGCGCAGGTCACTGTTTGACCTTAGGGAGCGGACTGGGGTGTATTTGGTGATTAGTGAGGACAGGTTGTGGGGAGCTGAGTTAGTGAGAGCTTTGTAGGTCAGGGTAAGTACCTTGAATTTAATTCTGCAGTGGATGGAGAGCCAGTGAACGGACTCGCAGAGGGGAGCGGCAGAGACAGAGTGGCGGGTGAGGTGGATTAGCTTGGCAGAGGCATTCAGAATGGATTGTAGGGGGGTGAATTTGGAGAGAGGGAGGCCAACTAGAAGATTATTACAATAGTCAAGTCGGTAGATTACAAGGGCGTCGATGAGTTGTTTTGTGATGTCAGCGGTAAGAAATGTCCGAATTCTGGAGATATTACGCAACTGGTAGCAGCAGGAGGAGGAAAGAGACTGGATGTGGGTGATGAAGGAAAGAGCAGGGTCAAGTGTAACTCCGAGGCAGCGAACCTGGCTTGATGGGGGATAGTGATACCCTTGACCACGACAGAGAGGTTAGGAGGTGGGGAGGCATTAGAGGGAGGAATTAGTAGGAGGTCAGTCTTGGACATGTTAATCTTTAGGTGATGAAAGGCCATCCAGGAGGAGATGCCAGATAAACAGTCACTGACTTTGGAAAGGACAGGAGGAGAGAGATCAGGTGTAGAGTGGTAGATCTGAGTATCATCAGCATAAAGTGGTAATTAAAGCCAAAGCTGTTAATGATTTTTCCCAAGGAGGAGGTGTAGATAGAGAAGAGCAGAGGACCTATGACAGAGCCTTGAGGTACACCAACTGATAAAGTCATTGAAGAGGAGTTACCAGCAAATGATACAGAGAAAGACCTGTTAGACAGATAAGAGTGAATCCAAGAGAGCGCAGTGTCACAGAGACTGAGAGAGTTGAGAGTCTGTAGAATAAGGGTGTGTCAAAAGCAACCAAAAAAGTGTCAGAAGACTGTATGCATAATTTGACAGGCAGATGGTCCTCTGCTATTAACTTCAGACCAGCATCTAAAACTGAAATGGAAAGTCTCAGACTTTCCTTTGCAGTTTTTATCAAACTAGAGTGCATTAACTAATATGCCCAATGTACTGTACCTTTAGGAACATATTTTGGAGCCCATTTGAAAGTGCAATTCTTTTGCAGTCATCCAAATAAGTCCAGATCAGCATAACTAGATCTTAGGCACCTGATCGTGCTTTTTAAGATCACGTTAATTAAAATGACCCTTGTAGTGAAGGGGTTACATTTTCCCTTCCTCTTGTTAAAGGTCTACCTATGATCACTTGTTTGTTTAATGAATAGTGCTACTCACTTTCCTAGCCAAGTTACACTTGTCAGTGTCAATTTGGGGAAACTCTACATTCAGTTAATTTAGTTCACTACCTGTCACGTCCCACGCCATATTCACTAGTCAGTGCCCCGTGTTCCTTGCCGCTCGCTGGCCAGGCACTGACTGATATAATCACTCCTCACGTTCACAGGTCAAGCTCGCCGGAATAGCGCGGCGTGAAGAAGCAGCACCAGTCGGGTTTAAAATCCAGGTGCCTAAAGTCCATAAATTGCCCGGACTTGATTTACCAATCCCCTCAGTGTGTGTCCGTATTTTAATATCTCCTACCATTGCTTTTTCTGACTATCCTCCTGGCGATTTTCCCCTTGGCTTCCCTGTGACATTCTCTCTGGTTACTGACTCAGGCATATAGCTGACATTCTCTTTTGGTTTCTGACTTTGGCATACATCTGACTATATTCCCTTGTATTATACCCTTAATGTTCTGGTGACATATTGTGTTTAACTCTTGTTGAGTGTTCATGCCATTTACCCTGTCTGTCTGGTTGATAAACATCTGGCTCTCAGATATACTTCCTCCTTGTATCCTACATATGTATCCATATCTGTTCTTATGGTTCCTCCTCTGGGTTTGGGTCATAGGTAGCTGTGCCGACCATTACAAGGATCAGAAGTGTAGGATAGCTGTGCTGCATACAGGGATTAGCTTCTTAGTGGTTGGGGAGGAACGGGACACTACCAAAGAAAATAGAACAAAATGTATTCCTGACCAACTGTCAATCTAAATTTTTTTTATATAATGTTGCATTGCATGTGTTTGAATATCTATCAAGTTAACTAAAACTATCTGAATACTAAATAAAATGCAATGTTTTGATCTCTTTGTCAGAGAACGTTTTTCTGAACAAAATCAGGAGAAACAGAAAAGCTATTTAATTGACTACAAGAACATAACAAGGACCTAGCTTTTAAAATGTTTATTGATGACCAAATATTATATTTGAATCATTGCATTTAAAACTATTATTCTAACCTTGATTGACACTAAATTAAAGCTGTAGAAATTGTCAAGTACAATTCCAAAGTTGAATGGGTAATCACAGGTCTCAATATGCAGTCAATGAGGAAATTAAATAGCAAATGATAGACATTGCCATCAATTTAATTTCAAAGGAATAACTAGTGCTTCTCTAAGGAGACAATTTTTCCATTTTAGATAAATGCATGCTATGTTTCTATCACAAAATTTGCCAACTTGTTTATCGAAGGACATAAAAACAAGCCAATTCTCAAAAGACACAACACCTATCTGTTACATACAGCTATTAAGGAGTCAAAAGATATGGCAGTCAAATCCATGAAACAATGGCAAACACAAATCATGTAATAAAACATCTGTTTTGTATAGTAATTAAGATTCGGCATAAACACATGACATCATAGTATATTTCTATCACGTTTATAGAGTAGCATGGCAATGGCTGCACTTTAGCATGAATCTATGTAGTAACATAAGTTTCATTATACAGGGTGTCCATAAAGTCTCTTTACAATTTCAAAAATTTATTACAAAGGCAAATGATGAGATATCTTCATCAGATTTGTTCTATGTACTCAGTGGTTATCAAGGTTTTTATCACATTGCATTTGTGTATTTCAGGAACCCTGTTGATGAATGAGGTACTGTTAAATGAACCCTGTACAAAATGGCTACTCCTCAAGAGAAGGCACAGCATATATCATGGGTTTTTTAAACAAAATCGGATCTGCAGACTCAGCGAAACTTCAGAACTAAGTATGGAAGAGATCCACCGTCTCATCCATCAAGTCGCGCATGGCACAAGAAATTTATAGGGACAGTGTTCGATAAAGGGAGGAGTGGGCAACCAAGAACATCTGAGGAAAACATCGATAGTGTAAGAAAAGCCTTTGATCTTTCTCCCAGAAAGACTATCTGTACTGCTGCCAGACAGTTAGAGCTACCACATTCAACAGTGCACAAAGTCCTACACAAAAACTTGCGATTGTACGCTTACAAAGTGCAATTGTAATAGGCACTTGAGCCAAATGATAAACCAAGACGAAAAGAGTTTGCAGTTAACATGTTGGAATGAATTTCTGAGGATGAAACATTAGTCTCGGATGAATAATTGGTCTGTTTTTCTTCAGCGAGACATCAATTACTGCAAATGTTTACCTTGACCTTTTGACTGAATACGTGGCACCACAACTACATGAGCGTCAGTCAACCATCATTTTCCAGCAAGATGGTGCACCACCACATTGGGACTGCATATTCATGGGTTCCTAATTGAAGACAGGTGGATTGGAAGGGGTGGCCCAACTCCGTGGCCACCTCGTTCACCAGATATCACTCCCCTCGACTTCTTTCTATGGGGTTATGTTAGATATCGTGTATAGAACAAAGGTAAGGGACATCACTAATCTAAAGCTGAGGATCACTGATGCCATTGCCACCATTGATGAGGGTGTGCTACAGCAAACATGGCAAGAAATCGAGTACTGTCTTCATGTGCTCCGTGCAACTAATGGTGCCCATATAGAGGTGTAATAAACGAGGCAAAAAAAACCTTAAATATATACACCTTCTTTTGTAATAATTTTCTCTTATCTGTCTTTTCATTTGCCTTTGTAATAAATTTTTGAAATTATGAAGAGAATCTATGGACACCCTGTATTTGTTGGTTACTGAGTGTGAATTAGTCTCGGACGAATAATTGGTCAAAGTCATCAAGAAAATAATTTGGATACAAGTAGACAATGATCAAGCTTCAAGTAAAGCTCCTTTGTAAATCAATGGCCTTCCTCATAGTAGACAAGAATCATAACGCATCAAAATTTACTTTGAAGATCACTGACGGCTCCTCCCTTAATATCTCGCCCACGGGTGCTCCTAGAATTTTCTGACCCGACATAGGTATCTTAATGCATTTTGTGTTTGGGCTCTCCTCTTTGTGTTTGTGTTAACAGTTGGGTATGCTCGACTATTAACCCCTTAAGGACAGGAGCAATTTTACAACATCGGCGCAGTTTGGGAACTAGAAGTTTGCTGAGCTCATTTTGATTGTTTTTAAACACGGTTTTAAGTCACGTATTATTATCCCACCCAGACAAATTATATATCATTCTTTCCGGCAGACTCGGCAGATTAATAATATATCATTATTATATGTATATGTCATGCCCTTCCAGAATGCTATAACAAAAAATGTAAAAAAAAATTGAATTTTCAATAAAATTTCAATCATCCACAGTGTGTAAAGTATATTTTTTTTGCATTTTGTTACCCGAGACTTTGCCGTTATTTTCTATGGGTAGACTAGTTAAAAATGTTTTATTTTATTTTTGGTGCGAAATTACGTGATTTTAGCTAAACCCCCCAAAAAAAGTCATTAGTGAAGCATCATTGTTCACATTATAATTGAAATGTGAACAATAGTGCTGCATTAAAAAAAATAAAAAACAGAAAGTTTTATTTTTTAATTAAGTTTTTTATTATTATTTTTATTTTTATATTTTTGCACATTAATTTCACTTGTAACATCGTCATGTTTGGTATCATTCGAAAGGCCATGAAAGGCCTTTCAAAGGATACCCCACATGATCCCCTAGCTGCCACCAATCAGGAGATAAAGGGGTTCAAAGAACCCCCTATCTCCACCATGGGATTTCCTGGTTAACTGATGTCATCGCGGCACGCGCCGATGACGTCAGTGGATGTGGGGAGTCCCGGAGGTGGGTCTGCCATTCAAGCAAGGGGTTAATGCCATACATCCCTGGAAAGGCCAGGCTGTGACCTTTTCAGGGATGCCTGGCATTAGCTGCTAGCCCCCAGCGATGGGGAGATAGAGGGATCCAAAGGATCCCCCTCCCCTTCAGGCGCTGCCCCTGCTCCGGCGGGGGGACGCCTGAAACTGACGTCATCGCACCAGCGCGATGACGTCATTGTGCCGGGAGGTGTAAAACTTGCCAATCTGACTCCACGGGAGTCAGAGCGGCGAGGGAGCCGCCGGAGGAGGTGAGTATAGCCGGAGGGGGGCTGCAAATGCCGGGGACGTACCATTACGTCCTGCGGCGTTAAAGCCCGCCTAATGCAGGACGTAATGGTACGTCCTGTGGCGTTAATGGGTTAAGGAGTGTGAGTGATTTTGCTTGTTCTCCTTTTACTTTTTATACACTATAATGTAATCTGAATCTGTCAATCAGAAAGTAAAAAAAAATTACTTTGAGGTTTGCATTCCAGTCAAGAAATCAAATCCATAGTTACAGGACCCTTTAATTATATGTGCATTTTGTATACACTGACCAGCCACAACATTAAAACCACTGACAGGTGAAGAGAATATAAATTAGATTGTAACAATGGCACCTGTCTAGGGGTGGGATATATCAGACTGCAAGGAAACAGTCAGTTCTTGAATTTCATGTGTTGTAAGCACGAAAATTGGGTAAGTGAAAAAATCTGAGTGACTTTCACTGAGGGCAAATAGTGATGGCTAGACGACTGGATCACAGCATCTCCAAAATGACAAGTCTTGTAGGTCGTGTTTAGTACCTACCCAAAGTGGACTCTTTCAGCAGGATAATGTACCCTGCCACACTGGAAAAAATGATCAGGAATGGTATCATGGACATTACAACGTTTTCTGGCCTCCAACTTTCCCTGATATCAATCCTTGCAACTTGAAGGACTTAAAGGATCTGCTGCTAATATCTTGGTGCCAGATACCATAGAACATGTTTCAAAGTTTTGTGGACTCCATGTTTTGATGCATCAGACCTGTTTTGCCAGCATGAGGATGACCTACATGATATTAGACAGATGATTTTATTCTTGCAGCTGATCAGTGTAGCTAGACAGACAGCTACTACAGTGTTCCCATGTGCGTCATAATTGTCTTTTGAAGTACAGTAATTAGAATCTTAAGAAATTGTCAATTATCTGTCCTTTTTTGTTGGCAAATCACAAATCTCATTATCCCAACAAAGTGTAAATAGACGTACATATTTATATGCAGATGATGAAGAAGATTGCTAGATATAAAAATTAGGCACAGAATAAAAACCATAACAAGTTTACAGAAAGACACAGTCACTGTGCAAATGGTTTATGATGAACCGTAGAAGCACCATCCAAAAATTATATTGAAGCAGCCACATTTAGGACAGACAAGGCAAATGCACTATTTATTAGTATCTGACCTTGCTCCCCAGGTACCATTTGTACATGTTTATAGATGAAAAGATGTATAAATATTGTCATTCTGTGGGTTTTGCTTTCTCAGACGTATATTACAGCTCCAAGTGCATTATCACTCCCTTTAGATGCTTTTTGTTATATAATGATAAATAAAACATTTTTGAAATTTAGAATAAAAGAATATTTTATGGCTTTCCCTAATCACTTGCCACACATTTAAACCGTATAACTAGCCCCATATGTGTTACTATATTTTCTGCACAGGGGACGCAGAGGTCATTCACATGCCACTTTGAAGGATTTTAACATTCAAATTGTTGAATAATTCAAAGAACAGTGCAGAAAATTAAATGTTATGATTAAGGTTTGATCTTTTGTGAAAACTCCATGAACCGCATTTATCATTTGAAAATATATTTGTATCTGAATTTCTCAGAGCGAAAGACTTAATGACTTCCACGTTCGCACTCTTATTAATTACTGTGAACCGACAAAAAAAAAAAATTAACACAAAAAAAAAGGAAGAAGATTCTAGCGCAGGAACACATTAGCCGTGAAGAACTCGAAATAAGTTGCAATAATGCTGAATTACCTGATATAAAAGGAAATAAACAGAGATGGAGTAATTACTGAGACAGATAAATATTTTATTTGTCATTACCGAGGAAGACCGAATGAGCAAATAAATTTAAGATTTGCTCGTTTCCTAACAAGTAAAGATGAAATTTTTATGCTTTTTATTTATTTTTCAGCTTGAAGATGAGAAGATGTCCTCAATGCTTTTGTATATTTCAGAAGCATAAAATACGGAAAGCACAAGCCTGTTTATCTACTAATTCACTGGAAGAATAGGCAGAATACGTAATTATTCAGTATACATATTTCCTCCAGCATCGATGTTGCAGTGTTTTCCAGTGATACATATAATCAGTTACCTTAACAATCCTATATTCCAGCAATCACCAATGTATGTATAAAAAATTTAAAAAAATTTAAGATGCCTAAACCGTACTTTCTGAAATGAAATGAACAGCAGATGCTACAATTGGACATATTCTTGCTGCAGAGAGCACCTTTGCCTTGTTAAAAGTGCCCTGAAGAACATAGCATGAGAGGCAAGTCTATTTTTATTATTTCTATGCATAAAATAGCCAGAAGTCTTTAGTTTGTCTGCACACTTATTCATATGCAAACGAGAGCAAGAGCATATGAGCATTTAATGAGCAACTGTCCTGGGGACCTCGGCCGCTTCGCTGCGCAAAACATATTCATAATATTTGCACTAGAAAGAACATGACAAAAACTTTACGTTAATGAAGTTTTTATCATTTTTTTTATATAACCTTTGTTTTTCCGCTAACAAATATGAATATTAGAGATTCCGCCAAAAATACAAAAGGGATGTACTATAAATGAAATGTGTATCACCCAGGCAACTAATATTATGCTAAAATAATGATCCCTTATAAATGAAGCAATATTGTGTTTATTAGACATATAGACAATGGATTTTATAGTTGGCATATTGTATGTTGAGATTCAGAATTTTGTAGCATAGCTTTAACACATCTTTTGTCCTTAATGTGAATAGCTATATGTATTTTATATACGTTGACTGCATTGCTCATCATAACTTAGAATGGACCAAACAAAATGATATCCAGGGTCAATTGTATTTTGGTTCTGAAAATACGAAGAAACATGATAGGGTTACATAAAATTTGGTTAACTAAAATGTTCAAATTCACAGTACTACTGTATATACTCAATGTGTGAATAACCCTAAGTCAAGTCAGATTTCTGAGGTCTTATCTGAGGTCTTATCTCCAACCAAAATAGGTTCTTATTTATGCTACAAAACTTGAATGCTGTGGAATTCTCTGACTGTTGAGGTGGTTGGGTCAGAGACTGTATAGACTTTTAAAAAATGACTGGATGACTTCCTGCAAAAACATAATATTAACGGTCATAATATTTAATATGTGGGTCTTGATCCAAGGAGAAATCTGACTGCCATTCTGGGGTCAAGAAGGATTTTTTTTCCCAGTCTGTTGCATATTGCGCATCAGACTGGGTTTTTTGCCTTCTTTTGGATCAACAGCAGTAGGTGATGTGTGAAAGGCTGAACCAGATGGAAGCATGTCTTTTTTCAGCCTATGTAACTATATAATTCCCTTAGAGTGCATCAATTGAGACAAACCAAGTAAGTAAGATTATTGCTCAGGCTGGGTAACTTTTAAAAAACATATAGATATAATATGGCAGTTAAGGATAAGATTAGATAAAAATTCTCCGCTATAAAAAAAAGCACTACAGCAGACGGTTGATGCAAAAAAGTGATAAATTCTGGACTTCATTTGCATGCTTTACCCTGCTTCATACGGAGGATTGTTCTGTGTACAAATCAAAATGTCTACAATTATATGTAAATTAGTCTTACGATCTGGTTAGATGTTCCTCTATGTTACAGTAATCAATAGTCACAATCTGTTTTGACCAATAATACACAAATTCTTATTTTGGTCTTGTACATATTGAATATATCATTCAAATACTCAAAGGGTTATTCAATAAAAGCCGAATTTGCCACGAACAGTGAATTTCACCAGGGATGCCTTCTTTAACCCTTTAGGTGCCGGTCCGCAATCCAACGCCAAGCGGCGGTGGATCGCAGACTGCTCCCAGAGGTGGCTAACATCTTAGATATCAGCCAAGCCTCCCCCCACCACTGACGTCATCGCGCATGCTCGCGATGATGTCAGTTAGGGAATTAACCCCTAGCTGCCATGGGGTTTCCCTATGGAAATCCGTATGGTAGAGATAGGGGGTCCTTTTGAGCAGAGGCCTTTCCAATGATACCAGATATGGCCATGTTTCGATTAATAAATAAATAATAATAATATAAATAAATAAAAATTTGTTTTTTAAAAACTTTTTTAATTTATTAATGCTGCACTATTGTTCATGTTTCAATTATAATATGAACAATGATGCTGCGTGAAAAGGGGAAATGAAGGGGAAACATAGAACAGAATGTCAATATAGTGTACATTATGGACCCTATTACATTCCCTGCGCAAATGCGTTCGCGCAGCGCAATTTTTTTGTGTGCATCGTCCAGCATTATCGTGTGAAAATTAACGTGATATTCAGATCCGAACGCATTTTCTCATCCGTCAAAAAATAACGTTAGTAAAAAAACCGCGCAAAACGAAGTGTAATACGCGCGCAGTAACGTTGCGCATGTAAATCAGTGCGCGTACAGTTTTTTTCGTGGGATTCAGACAATCAGAATTAAGAACCTTAATTGACATCAATTCACCTTAATCGACTCACTAATGTTTTTGCACTTGTCCAAATAAATCTGAGTATACATGCTGCAGCAATAAAAAATATGCACAAATTCAAATTTTTTTTGTTTGGGTATGTGTAGAATGTGTAACTATACTGTGCTATATTTTTCTGTTCGTGCTGGTGTATTTTGTTTTGGCCAGGACGTTCAGATTTGCAGTTAACACCAGCTTTTTAAAGACGTTAAAATTATGCGCGCAAACGTCGTTCGTAGGAAGTTGCGCTTCTATTGAAATACCATCCGCTTAACGAATTTGTGCTCACAATGTTAAGTATAGGATGCGCACAGTTCATCACACTCGCGCAAGTCCATCCGCATAACGCACATCGTTAGTGCGAACGTTGAAATATGACGTTCTGCGCAAATGGTTTTGTCCTCGCACAAATCTGCATTTGCGTGTGCGCAAAACCGATGCGCAAGGAATGTAATAGGGCCCTATATCTCTACTGTTTATTCATCATTGTAAATTTAAGGGGTTATTCACAAAGCACAAAGGCTATTAAATTTTCTCGGAAATATGGTGAATTCACAATTCATCATAGGGCCAGCGTAGTGTGGTGAACATTGAGTCGCAAGAGCCCCACGAAAAGGTTGGAGAACGTCGCCAAAAGCCACCGAAGACCACTGAAGAGCAACAAACCGGCCTTGGCTAAATCCACCAAAATGGGGGGGGGCATAAAAACATACTCTCCTTTTCTCCTAATTGGTGTTTCAACAAATAAAAAAGATATTAAAATACATCTAAATAATAAAAAAGGTAGTTTTAAGAATAATATAAAAGTCTGCTACAGAATAAATTAGAAAACACCTTTTAAAAAAAATGGAAACAAAAACTTCGTCAAAAAAAAACAAAATGTACAAAAAGGTGTTCTGTTTGCCAGTTTTTGAATTGTAATTCTACTGGTGTAGTGTATCAACTTGTGTGAGAGTGTGGTTTGAAATATGTTGGGTAGACCATTCGCCCTTTGAAGGTTCGGATTTTAGAACACGTTAGATCCATTAAGCCGTTTAAGGACACTCCAGAAGCAATGCATTTTCACCAGTGCAATATCTGCTTTCTTGATAATTTTCAATTTTTGGGTCTAGAACAGGTTAAACTTGGCCCAAGAAAAGGCAACCAAGATGTCAAATTGTTAAGACGTGAAGCCTATTGGATCTATCATCTCAATACCCGTTCATCATCAGGGTTAAATTAAAGGTTTACCTTCGCCCCATTCATCTAATATTAACATTAATGGTAGCTTGTTACAATTATTTTTGTTTCCCCCTTTTGGATTTTTTCTTTTTGGATCATGTTGGGTTAATTTAGTCTTTTGTTTCTTCACATTACACTCATTTTTATATAATTATTGCTGCATTTCCAGGTATGCTGACGTGGGGGTAAATCATGGATGTAACTGAGGAGTGACAGTTTAACTTCTACTGCCGTTTGGCTAACAGCAATGATTTGATATGTATGTGGTTCACACGCATTGGAGCAGCGCTTGCTGTGATGTGGCCATTAGAATAATGGTAAAATTGGATCAAGGATATCCGTTTCTGGTGGTTGGGGGATTTCAATATTAATGTTTATTCTGTCTCTAAGCGACGGTTGCTTAGAAACCACTGGTTAGTTATTTATGCTGGCGCAATGAGGTTTTTGTTACCTCGGGGTGTTATTGGCCAGAATGGCCGCAACTCGTCACGAGGTCTAGGACATACCAGGAAGCGAGCTGCGCTGAGTTGCCTGCATTAATTTTCGGTGCCAATGATTACTTCTTGCTTTCAGCTGACCGAAATTAAATAAATAACCAAATAAATACAATTTTTATTATTTATTTTTCTTTGAAACCTATGGGATTCGCCTGTTTAACCCCTTCACACCCTAAATAGAGTTATCTCGATTTTGCATTGTAATGCATTGAAAAGTATTCATTACCTTATCATAAGACCATTTCACACCTTTTAAAGCAATATTAGCGTGCGCCCTGTGGAGAAATAAAATCCTTTGTTGTATTTCTCTCTATTCACCCTGGAGAGATATAAAACCATTTGCAAATAGCAGCCCACTGTAACAAAGGTTCAACTAGACTACTTGGGTTACGCTAACATTTGGCAATCATACAGTAGCTCGTGTAGGTGTGATCTATAGACCCCCTGGACAAGTAAAAGAGCTAGATAATCTGCTGCTTGAGGAAATAGCCAAAATGGCAATGAAGGGGGAAGTTATTATCATGGGGGACTTTAATATTCCTGATGTGAACTGGAAAACCAAAATAGCTGGGTGCACCAGGAGTACAAATATTCTAAACTCCTTACTGGGATTATCTCTAACACAAGTAGTTGAGGAGCCGACCCGTAAAGAGGCCATATTGGATTTAATACTCACAAATGGAGGTTTGGTATCGGACGTTGTTGTAGGTGAAAATTTGGGATCTAGTGATCACCAATCAGTATGGTTTAATATAAGAACAGGGATGGAGCCGCACCACACAAAAACAAAAGTTTTAGACTTTAAAAAAACAGATTTTTCTAAAATGAGATTTTGTGTGAATGAGTCATTATCAAACTGGAGGAGTTTAAAGGGAGTCCAGGAGAAATGGGATTATTTAAAGGAAGCATTATTGAAGGCCACAGGAAATTGCATTCGGCTTGTTAGCAAAAAAAAAAAGGGAAGAAACCACTGTGGTACTCTGCAGAAGTGGCCAAAATAGTGAAGAACAAGAAGATAGCATTCAATAATTATAAAAAAACTCAGCGAGCAGAGGATAGGCAAACCTATAAGATTAGGCAGAAAGAGGCAAAGCAATTTATAAGAGCTTCCAAAGCACACGCAGAAGAGAAAATAGCTCAATCAGTAAAAAAGGGGGACAAAACATTTTTTAGATACATAAACGAGAAAAGAAAAGTAAAACAAGGATTAGTTAGATTAAAAACAAAGGAAGGAAGGTATGTAGAAGAGGATAAAAGTCTCGCTGACTGCCTCAATGAATATTTTTGTTCAGTCTTTGCAGAAGAAAAGGAAGGAAAGGGACCTCAGTTAGGAGAGAACACTAAAGAGACATTTACATATGAGTTTACAGAGGAGGAGGTTCTAAAGCAGCTGTCTAAAGTAAAGACAAATAAGTCAATGGGGCCTGATGGGATCCATCCTAAATTATTAAAAGAACTCAGTGATGTAATAGCAAAACCATTAACAGATTTATTTAACCAATCCTTGTTAACAGGAGTCGTCCCAGAAGACTGGAAATTAGCAAATGTTGTGCCCATTTACAAGAAGGGTAGTAGGGAGGAATCGGGGAACTATAGGCCAGTTAGTCTTACGTCAGTAGTGGGGAAATTAATGGAAACCATGTTAAAGGAAAGGATTGTTGAACATCTAAAAACACATAGATTACAAAATCAGAAACAACATGGGTTTACCTCAGGGATATCATGCCAAACTAATCTTATTGATTTTTTTGATTGGGTAACAAAAATAATAGACAAAGGTGGTGCAGTAGACATTGCTTATTTAGATTTCAGTAAGGCTTTTGATACTGTTCCACATAGAAGGCTTATCAATAAATTGTAATCTTTGAGCTTGGAATCCAATTTTGTTGAATGGATTAGGCAGTGGCTGAGTGACAGGCAACAGAGGGTTGTGGTAAATGGAGTTTATTCAGCGCGAGGTCTTGTTACCAGTGGGGTACCTCAGGGGTCAGTCCTTGGACCCATTCTCTTTAATATTTTTATTAGTGATATTGCAGAAGGTATTAATGGTAAAGTATGTCTTTTTGCTGATGACATAAAGATTTGCAACAGGGTTGACGTTCCTAGAGGGATCAGCCAAATGACAAATGATTTAGGTAAACTAAAAAAATGGTCGGAGCTGTGGCAATTGAGTTTTAATGTGGATAAGTGCAAGATAATGCACCTGGGGCATAAAAACCCAAGGGCTGAATATAGAATATTTGATACAGTCCTAACCTCAACATCTGAGAAAAGGGATTTAGGGGTTATTATTGCAGAGGATCTAAGGGTAAGTAGTCAATGTAATAGAGCAGCAGGAAATGCTAGCAGAATGCTTGTTTGTGTAGGGAGAGGTATTAGCAGTAGGAAAAGGGAAGTGCTCATGTCACTGTACAGAGCACTGGTGAGACCTCACTTGGAGTACTGTGTGCAGTACTGGAGACCGTATCTTCAGAAGGATATAGACACCTTAGAGAGTGTTCAGAGAAGTGCTACGAAAATGGTGTACGGCTTGAAGGAGAAAAGTTACCAGGAAAGGCTTAATGATCTTAACATGTATAGCTTGGAAAAAAGACGAGACAGAGGAGATATGATAGAAACATTTAAATACGTAAAGGGAATCCACAAGGTAGAGGAAGGGAGTATATTTAAAAGGAAACAAAGTAGCAAAACAAGAGGACATAGTCTTAGATTAGAGGGGCAAAGGTTTAAAAGTAACATCAGGAAGCATTATTTTACTGAGAGGGTGGTGGATACATGGAACAGCCTTCCAGTAGAAGTGGTAGAGGCCAAAACAGTGATTGAATTTAAGCAGGCATGGGATAGGCATAAGGCTATCCTAAATAAAAGATAAATGCAGGTAAAGTATCCATGTTATTGGGCAGACTAGATGGGCCAAAAGGTTCTTATCTGCCGACATTTTCTATGCTTCTATTTTTATTATTTATCTCTTCACAGTAACTGTATCTAACACAAAGGTATTTTCTGCCTGTATGACAAAAATGCAGATCCCATGTGAAATTGTGTTAGATAAAGGACACCATCTAGAGCTCAGAATCTTACATTTCAACATTTCAACTATATTTCTGTAAAGGATAAACGAATAGATGAAAAATTAAAAATGTACAAATTAACATTATTTAAATTTTCTCTGAATAACAGTTTGCGTTTGAAACTTCTATTTTACCCTATATTTAATTGTTAACTTTACATCCCATTTTTCAAATAAATGTGATGCTAAATTTTTTTTTAACAAAAATCGCTTGGTAGTGATGGAGTTAAACCTGTCAAACTGAATCACTGACAATCTGGGAATTTCAACCGCATACGGTGACTTTCAATGTTCTGTAATCAGATTAACCATTACTTCTCAATGGAAAATTTCACAGTACTGCACCATATTTCACCGCCAATTCGCCAGTATTTGGCAAATTGACAGTTTAGTGAATAGATGATCTGTCAGAAAATTACAGCATATGGTGAAATTTACTGTTCAGCGCCCTTCTGTGGCAAGTTTGGTGCTTTATGAGCAACCCCTTTAGTTTTTAGCAACATTAATACTGATATATCTGCTGTTTACTTGTCAGCCTCAATAAAAAAAATCTTTGGGGAAAAACAAAGTGGCACCATATACTAATATGAAAACAGCATACCAATTTTTAAGTGTGGCAGAAAGAGTCATGTTTTTGAGCTGCTATGCTACAACAGAGTCTCAACATAACACACAAAATAAGCCTGATTGTGTCCCAAGTGCATACGCAACCACTGTTGGTATTAAAAAGTACAAATCTTTATTAATCCAATAATTAAAATTAAGTAAATGATTAAAACCAAAATAGGGTGTGTTACACTTTTCCCAAGAATATGCTACCAAAGTATCTCCTACTGTTTACTTTGGTACCATAATCTTGGGAATGAAAATGTCTGAAATTTACATATAAGGTCCAATGAATGATAATAAAAAGGGCTGTTACAGAAAAAATAAAAAACGATTTAAAAAAAAACGGAAAAAGAGTTTGCGAAAAAATCCCAAAAAATGTCTAAAAGATCCTAAAAAAATCTATAAATAAAGAAACTTTATACTGCAGAATATTATAATCAATGGTTTATTAGATATTGTATTAAAACAGGAATATTTTTAACATTGAAGCCTATGGGATTCACCGGAATAAAGCTGTCGAATGAAAGCACCGAACAGCAAGGCAATTCGGCAAATTTTCCCTGCTGGTTTTTGTTCTCTGAATAGACAAAGCATTGCTTCTGTATGGGGACTTCACTGCCCTCGAACAGGCAACGAACAGGCACCGTATGTGCAGAAAATTCGCCAACATTTGGCGAACTGCCTGCTCTCTGAATAGCCGAATGGCCAGGAAAGGTAACTGTACGCTGAATTTCACTGTTCGGTTACCTATCAGCCACAATTCAGATCTCTTTGAATAACCCTGATTATCTGTATGGTGTGAGTTCACAGAAACAAATGGAAGAGTTGCTTCCACTGGGTTAACCAATGAAACATTTCATTACTTCAGTGATTCCGAAGGTCTATACTTATAAAAGTGTGCCTTCAGGTTACCCACTGCCTCAAGACAAAAGAACAGATTGTATTAAAAGAAATTGAGCAGTTTGTACAAGAAGGAATAAATTGATCATAAATAAATAAATAAAGAAACAAGGGGAAAATAAGAATGGAATAAGAAACAAAGCAGATCTATGGAGGTGTACAAAACAAGACAGAACCAACGTTAAAAGAACACAGCATGTGCCAAAAATCTCTGAACAAGACTGCAAAAAAAATCTCCTCATCAATGCACCAGGAGATCATTGGGACCTTTCATGAGAACATCTCATACCTTTGAGTTTCACAAAGAAGGCCTTCAAAGGTGCTTATTATAATTAATCCTCTCATAGTTTTATTGATTTAATATGAGGCATTTCTGTATGCATAAAACACATAGCAGCTTCTGGGAACATACAAATCCAAGTGTCTAAACAATTAGATAAATTATATTGTTATATCAAGATCATTGAGAACAAAGTTCTCAACGTGATCAAAAAACTTTAATTAACCAAGTTTACCAGAATGCTTAGACAGAAGACATTGAACCACAATTTGTGAGGGTATCAATTATAAATGATAATTGCAAAACACTTATTTAAATACATTTGGACAACATTCACAGTATTGGTGTGCCTTGGACAGCACATATGACAATTAAGTAAAGAAATAGGTTTTAGAAAATTAATTTTTATCAGAGCTCTGACAATAAAACCAATTACAAAATGCTTGCAGAAATGTGTTTTAGGTGTCAATCCACTTAAAAAAAACAGCCATTAACTCAAAACAAGAAAGTCTACTTTTATTAGTAGACAATCCTAGAGCACAATGTATTTTTGCATGGAGTTAGAAAAATCTGTAGATAAAAAGAAAAAAATATATTATTATTAAAAATAAATATGTATTTAATTATTTTCTCTACCGAGAGTTTGTAGATGAATGAGAACTCTCTGATGTGACAGATGCAAAGTAGACCTGAAAACGCAGGACAAGTTGATTCTGCTAGTAGAGGTTACAGTTTTTCAGTGTGCTTGAAACATCATAACTTTGTCTGCAAAGTTCAACACTTTGATAATGACTGGTTTTGGGTATGTAGCAGCTGTCTGTGTACTATCTGGTTCTATCCTGTGAGCTTGTTCTGTCAGGAGTGGAAGCTACCCAACAAAAAAGTTTAATAAATGTAATTACAAATGTACATTTATAAAACACACAGACACACACACACACGCACACAAAACCACATTAAGTGGACAAAATTGTCAGCAGGTCAAACAGAAATAAAAGAGGTTTCTGTGATGCAAGTCACTTTGGACTTGGGGTACATGGACCTGGAGGCATATTTGTAGGGTGTAGGCCTCATAATCCATATTATTTCATTGGCCTTTCTTGTGTGGAGAATGTTTATGTAATCTGAGTTATGCAAGAATAATTGTCTGTCTATTGTATGGTCCATGTGTATTTTGTTATCTTTCAGATAGGATTAGTCTTCCAGCATACCCTTGTCTCAGGAATGTGCTGATATCTGTTTAGGTTTGAATAGTTTGTAAATCTTCTGTCTGTAGTCTTGTTTGTCAATCACGATTCCCATTGTCCTCTCTGTCTAGGAATGTTAAGCAAATGTTTAACCAGTTATCTGTTTTAGTCTAATTAGGTCTTCCAACAGTTTCTAGGGGAGGTTTTGTATATGGCAATATCTCATGTTTGATCATATAAATATGTGTGTCTGTGTCAAATAAAAGAGAGTTTCATTCTGACCCTGAATGACCCCAGATATGCAGCGTTGTCTTATTTCTGGGGGATGCTAACAGGCTCTAAATGTGTCCCCGTCTTTGAGCTTCGTCTGATGACTGGAGAAAGGCACAGAGTCTGGTTGGGGAGAACAAAGGGGTCCATCACAGAAGCGTCATTGGCAGATGTGACCCGGTTAGGGTACTGAGATCTGTCACAGTTTCACTGCATATACCTTCTAAATATGTACTATAAGAGCATTTCACACTACACAATCACACTTGATCAATGTCTGTCCTACTTGTGTACATGTCTGACAAGATATTCTGCAGAGAACAGCAGATGTAACAGACACTACAGACCCTTATTTAATCAAAGTAACCTCAAATATCCATGATAGTCTCTCATGTCCATGACAATAATCCTAATGCTCACCTAGTCTGTAATGCACATCACAGTAAACTAGACCTGCCAACTTTGAAGGTCTGAGATCCGGAGGGGTTGTGTCTACCGGAGGGGCTTGTATGTGACATGATTTGCATCATTGATGATGGCTATGCCCCAAAAGGAGCGTGTCATTCTGATGGTCATGCACATGGATCATCAGCTGCCTAGCCAAGCAACCAATCAGGGCTCCTGATACAAATGTAGCTTGTGGATTCAAAAGCACTGATATTATCTCCTTAACTCTTTCATGATGTGCAGCTGGTGCCCTGTGGGAGGGCTTCAACGTCGGTCAGGATGTTCTAGTACTCCCTGCTAGCCAGCTGCTGTGTCGGGTCCCTCCTTCGGCCTACCCATGCAGTGGACGCACGATGCATGTCATTGGCTGCTGGGGGCGGCCTAAGCCAGGCTGTCCCACAGCAGCAAATGGCAGTTGGCATGTGCCATCTAGTGGGCTGGGCCAGAGGAGGCCCATTGAAGTCAGGGGGCGTACTATACAGCACACCTGCTGCAGGCACGCCATGATACACCCTGCGGCGGGAAAGGGTTAAGCACCATAGAAGCCATTATGAAGACAATTTCTGTGCATTTAACCAAAACCCAGGTGACAGTCTAGGGCTGTTGATTGATCAGCACGAGTAAGAAAAAAATGTGTCACACAACCATACTGTATGACTTGGCAGGTTTGGAAAACCAAATTTAACATAATGCCTACAACAGTTTTTTTGCGTCCCTTACAGTATACCTAATGCTCATCAGAATCTGCCATGTTCATTACCTGTTAAATGCACCAATAACAGAGTTAGAGATTGGGCCGTATTCTCGACTGCCTACAGCAAAACAAAGTATTATAAGATGCATATCCAACATCTACAGTCTACAATAAAATAAAATCATTCTTCATTCTGTTATATATAAAGCAAATCAACACAGACTCGTACGATCGTAATCCCTAAAAGAGGCAAAAGACTAATATCAATAGACCTCTATGACTCAATCACATTACTAAACCAGGACTTACAACTTCTGGCTAAAATTATTGCCTGAAGACTGGAACAATTCTTTCCTCAGGGCATTCACCCCCAAAAATTTAGGATGCAACAAAGGAAGAAAATCGGTGGTGGGGGGGGGGGTAAAAGCAACAGTAGCAGTGGTTTCATTGAATCCCAATACCTGCACTAATAACATGCTTTTGAGCTTAGCTGCTATTCTGGAACCCCAGTGTCATATGCAAGAAAATGAATGTCACATGTAGGATATGATGGAAGTCAGACGTCATCCTCTTCTGAAAGCACACAAAGTCCTTTATATTTTCTTAACTTTATTGAGGAAGTAACAGCAAATAAAAGGTGAAAGTGGAGTGGGTAAAGGAAGCTTCTCTAAGAAAGTTTCGGAATGAGAAGAGGGTAAAACAGAATGCTACTGCCAAGTTATCAGGATCTTACACAAGCCTCCAAGGTAAAAAGAAGGGAACGAGAGGTATCGCTACACAGGAAAGGGTACTGGGTCAAACTAACGAGTTGGGGAGAGTGGACAAATCCATTCTTAAGTAAAGGAATAGGGAGGTTGACACGGCAACCGGTCTCTAGTAGACCAGAAAGATCAAACCTAGCAACATTGTAACAATACCTCCTGACTCTGAAAGATGGAGAGCAGGGAATGCAAGCAGAGAAACACAGGATTGGGATAGGGATGGCTGCTAAAAAGGGGAAAGGGGGAAAACAGCTAAGGAATCTCATTCCAAGATAGCTGCTCAAAAAGAATCCTTGCCTTGGGTGGCATCATCCTACTTTAGGTTTCAGAACCAATACAATTCTTATCAATTATTATGCAAAAATTACTGATTAGGGTAAAGCTGCTAGTGTGTATCCAAGTATTGCTGTGTACCTGTATTGCCATAGCCTACATGTAAACATCCTGTGCACCTGTGTCTCCGAGGTTTGCTGCGTGTACTGGCAATTTCCACCGATAACATTCTAACAACTACAAAGAAAGTGCTCAAACTCATTCCAGTACCCTAATATCAGGAGATACATCAATTGATCTCATTGTATGCTTACCTGGCACTGGACACCCAGCATCGTTTTTAAAAGGAATGACTTCTCAGGGTGTGCAGTATGTCACTTTGGACTTGGGTGCATTGACCTGGAGATGTATTTGGGAGGTGCAGGCCCGATGTTCTGTAATTTATGCTTGCCTTCTCTTGTGGGCAGAATGTTTGTGTAATATGTGTTATATAAGAATGTTATTGGATATTCATGTGTGTCTGTTGTTATCTGCTGATAGGATTGCTCTCAGAAATGTGTCAATATCTACTGTATGTTTGAGTACTTTTCTAATCTGCTTTGGCGGGCAAATGCTGCCCCATTATCTGCTGTTTTAGATTGTAAATGTTTTACATTAACGATTGTCATTGTCTTGTCTCATCTAGGAATGTTGAGCAAATGTTTATTCCATTATCTGCCCTAGTCTAATTATGTCCCAAATGCCGGGAAGCAGAGGGAGCTTTAACATCAGAAACCCTCGCAACATTTTCTAGGGGAGGTTCTGTATATGTAAATTACCCATGGTCGAGCGTATAAATAGTGTGCCTGTCCCCAATTAAACGAGATCCATTTTGACCCTGAAAACCTCCAGATATACAGTGTTACGAGAGCCCAGGTCAAATATTTTCCCTTGGCCATCGTGACTCGTTTTCCTCCCCTATTCTTTATTTTATTATTATTCTTTATTTATAAAGCGCCAACATATTTCGCAGCGCTGTACAATAGGCACAGTATAGACAGGGTTACAATACATTGAACAACATTTGACAAACAGTACAGGAGGAGATGAGGGCCCTATTCCTGTAGGAACTCACAATCTGGGAGGGTTGGGGTTGGAAACAGGAGGAGAGGACTGTAAGGTGAGAGTGATTGATGGTTGCGTCAGTGAGTTGGGTGGTAGGCTTCCCTAAATAGGAATGTTTTAAGGGAGCATTTGAAGGAAGAGAAGTTAGGGGAAAGTCTGACAGTACGAGGGAGAGCGTTCCAGAGAGTGGGGGCTACGCGTGAGAAATCCTGCAGTCTATCATGGGAAGAGGTGATGCGGGGAGCAGCTAGGCGCAGGTCACTGTTTGACCTTAGGGAGCGGGCTGGGGTGTATTTGGTGATTAGTGAGGACAGGTAGTGGGGAGCTGAGTTAGTGAGGGTTTTGTAGGTAAGGATAAGGATTTTGAACTTAATTCTGCAGTGGATGGGGAGCCAGTGAAGGGACTCGCAGAGGGGAGCGGCAGAGACAGAGCGGCGGGTGAGGTGAATTAGCCTGCCGGAGGCGTTCAGGATGGATTGTAGGGGGGAGAGGCGGGACAGAGGGAGGCCAGATAAGAGATTATTGCAATAGTCGAGTCGGGAGATTACCAGGGCGTGTATGAGTTGTTTTGTGGTGACGGCGGTAAGAAATGGCCGAATTCTGGAAATATTACGCAGTTGGTATTGGCAGGAGGAGGAAAGAGACTTGATGTGGGGGATGAAGGAAAGAGCAGAGTCAAGTGTAACTCCAAGACAGCGAACTTGGTTTGATGGGGAGATGGTGATACCCTCCACCGTGATAGAGAAGTCAGGAGGTGGGGAGGCATTGGAGGGAGGAATAAGTAGGAGTTCAGTCTTTGACATGTTGATCTTTAGGTGGTGGGAGGCCATCCAGGAGGAGATGCCAGATAAACAGTCACTGACTTTTCTGTATTCTTCACTCAGCTAGCTGTGCTGAATAAATGTCAGTGCTTAATTTCTCCCAATAAAGCAGGCAACACTAGTCATATTGGGTTAAGCAGACTCACTGACCATTTCAGCAGGCCTCTTTTTATTTGGTACAGAATCAGATAACAACAGTTAACATCCCAGCCCACCCAGATCTCCTGACACCGCAGTTCCCTCTGGTCTCTATCAGGTCCTCCGTCTGCTTCTGTTGCAGCTTTTTAAGGGGGAGGGCTTTTTGATGTCCAGTGGTAGCACGCGCAGTTCGTGTGCGCCCTACCCCGTGTGGCGCTCCACGTCGATCCATCACAAAGCTGTGACAGACGCAGGGAAATGCGGTCACACAGACGCACTCAGTGCGCTCGTGTGACCGCAGCCGTAAAAGGCGTTACAAAAACTACTGCAAGAATAAACGGCTGAGTAAATATTGCATAAAAACGTGAATATTTTTAACATTGAAGCCAATGGGATTCCCCTGATTAAACTTGACAAATGAAAGCACTGAACAGCAGGGCATTTCACTGACATTTCTCTGCTGTTTGGTGTTCTTTGAATATATTAACCATTGCTTCTCTATGGGGATTTTACTGCCGTCAAACAGGCATCATATTTCACTGCCGTTGAACAGACACCGCATTTCACCGGCAATTCGCCAATATTTGGTGAATTGCCTGCTTTCTGAATAACCGAATGGCCATGAAATGGGAAATTCACTGTTTGGTGTAATTCCGTGGCCCATTCGGTGCTCTTTGAATAACCCCTAAAGAACACTAAATGGTGAATTCGATTGTACAGTACAATTTCGTGACCCATCGGCTATTCAGAGAGCTGTAAATTCTCCAAATACTGGTGAATTTACAACGGAATGCGGTGCAGTTTGCCTCAGATCACCGCAATTCAGTGATCTTTGGTGGCATTGAAATTGTCCCAGAGAGAAGTAATGGTTAATCTATTCAGAGATGCTGAACGGCACCGAAATGTTTGTGAAATTCCCATTTTTTCCCCCCACTGACTGTACCATGATTCCGTTCAACAGGTTTAAACAGGTGAATCCCCGCTCAAAGATGAAATACTTGGGGATATGACTCCATTGTGAGATCTCGGTCCTCCCTACTCTGAACTTTGGACCTCTGCTTCAAACCATTTGAGCGAACCTAGGTGATTGGACAACTAAATTTCTTTCCTGGATGAGCAGAATCGGGGTATTGAAAATGAATGTCTTACCATGTATTTTGTTTCTCTTGCAGACTATCCCACTCTCCTTGCCTGGTGACTTTCTGAATGAGGTTGGGAAAGCCTTTCTTTGCTTTCTATGGCCGTCAGGACAGCCTAGAGTGAAATACTCTTCCATGTGTAACCCGAAAGACAAGGTGGGTTTGGCGTTGCCTGATGTTCGCTTATACTATTGTGCGGTCCACCTAGTCCAGTTGGTGAATTGGATAGAGGTGGGCTCTGACCGGAAGTGGTTGGATCTTTTTTTGTAATACAATTTTTATTGTTTTTTCCAAAAAGGATACATAATATTCACATTATAGAATAAGATAAACATATAATGACAAAGCCAAAGGATACACAGACAACAAGTAACCATCATGCATATAAAGAAGAGCATACGAGTACAGTTACGTTTACTGGTAACAGGAATGGCATATCTTTCACTTGGCAGTATAAAGAAAAGAACAAAAGGGAGGGGGGAAACTGGGTGAAATGAGGTTTGCTTCATAATATTTAGACAGTATAAAAGATGAAGATACACTGACAGGTTCCGAGATATGACACCCTCACAAGTGGCTGGATCTTGAGCGGCAGCTGACTTCTTGTCCTCTGTGGACATTACCTTGGATTATGCCTACGGACCTCCCTCCTACGCTTTGGATGGCTTCTAGTTTTGCCGTTACCCTCCATGTTTGGCACAGATCCCGTATGATGTACTCCCTCTTCCAGCGCTGTCCCATAACCCAGTATTGCCTGGGGGCATAGTGTCCTCATTGAGGTGTCAGTTCACTGACCACCTCCACTTTGTGGTACATCAGATATTGGATGAGGGTAAATTTTTGCCCATTCCCTCCTCTCTAGACGGACACCCCCCTTCCTTCTTGGATCGGTTTAATTACACCTAGATTTGTACCTTTTTAAGGTCCTTGAAAAACGGTACCCATATGACGCACCCACTTTCTCAGTTTGAGAAATTCTCTTTCATGGCCAACCCCATTACCCGAGGCATTTCTGTTCTTTACAAGCTTCTGCAATGTGTTGACTCTGACTTACCTGCCTCTTAAGGCAGGTGGGATTCCATTTTAGGGACAAATGTCTTGGACTCGGCCTGGAGTAAAGCATTTTTTGTTCTTCACCATGGATCCCCCATTATGAGACTGCGTGAGACGTCTTGTGAATTGATGATGCTATGGTACACGACCCCGGTTTGGATTGCCCGGTTTTGCCTGACAGAGTCAGGTGTTTGCTGGCGGTGTGGTGCTGCTTCAGGCACTTATCTCCATCTCTGGTGGGACTGTTCGAGACTACTGCCTTTTTGGCATGAGGTCCAGGCTCTCATTTCCCATTTGACCAGTATGACCTTGGAATTAGGCCCGGCGCCCTTTTTGCTCAGCCACATACCGCTTTCGGCAAAAGTTCTTAAGAAGTCTATATTACTGCGTATCCTTCTAGCTGAGCAAACCCTTGTACCCTTGAACTGGAGAACCACATCTCCACCCTCCTTGCATTAATTGGTAGATAGGGTGGAGGATGTGAGGAGTGCCGAATTATCTCGAGCATCTCTAGAGGATTGGGCTGAAGCCTTCAGGCAGACCTGGTATTATTGGTCCGAATTTCTCGGCTCTGCCTTGTTGCCAAGGTGGATGGATCATGACTGGAACTCAGACGGAGAATGGCGCCCACTTTCGGTTTAGTGGATTTTAGTATATGTTGGGTATTTGGTACCTCACATTATCTCTTGGTCGAGCACCTGGGAAATGCCCTGGGCGGGCAGAACTTCTTTAGTACACTGTGGGTGTCCCAGAGGAGCGTGACCCACTTTCTCCCCCTATCTCACCTCCACTTTTGTTTCTTTTCTCACTACCCCCTCCCCCCTTTATTTATTTATTTATTTTTCCCTCACCTTCTTACTCCTCTCTCCCCCCTCATCTCTCTTTGGTTTGCACACTCTGAATCACATTCACATTTCATTTCCATCCTTAAAGTTCATGCATTTATTTTTTGACTACTCTGGCGCTTATATGATGAGATCACATGTCCCACTTTGGGATAGACGACTGATATTGCTTTGTCTTGTATATGCTAATGTTCCGTGCTAAATACTCAGTTTTGAACATCTATATGCCTTACTTGTGTGCCTCTGTATATATGTATACGTTTTGAAATGCTAGAACTGATATCTTATACGTTAATAAATTTCTTATACACAAAAAGGTGAATCCCATAGGACTCAATGTAAAAAAAAAATATTGTTTGTTTTATTTTTTATTCAACCGTTTAATCTTTTCAGTTCTAGCAAAAATACTTATTTTTTTGGTATTTTTCTGTATTCCTTTAGGAAAAAATTTTGATTCCCTTTTATTTTTTGTTTAATTAATATAACATCAGATACGGCAAAGAAGCTAGAAGCATGTTATATGCCGTAAAACCAAATAACCTGTTGAACGTAGTTCATGTTATAGTCCAAGACTATTACTGTCTAGTCGCATTTCATTACTTTTTTATAAATCGATGTAGTTTTCAGTTAAGAGTGTCCTCCTGTATCAGTCCTACTCAAATAAAAAAGCGGAGAAAAACTATATCTTTCCTCTACTCATACCATTAAAATGCTTTGACATTGCAAACATTTTCAACACTTGCTTCAAGATGGGAGAAATTCAAAACACATATCTAGCTTTTATGAGAAATGTCATTCTATAAAAATCGCATTTATATTTTACTATGTCATAAATTGTCTGACAGAAATTTTAACTGCAGTACTTTTTATTTAAGAAGCTTTCAATCATTTATCCTTGTCTGATTCACAAAATATACTGTAAATCCAACATGCAGTTTGCAACAACATTTATTAATACAATTTCCATCTGCCCTTCTAATAACATCAAACTTTGTTACTTCGACATCTGGACTTTTTACTCGTTGTATTTCTAAATCCATTATGCTTTCTTCAAATATGCATTGACATAAAGGAGCATATACTGGCAAGGATTTTCAGAAGGACTGTCATTGATGCTTTTCTTTGTAACTTTTATAACCAGTCAAAATAATTGAGGTTTGATTGATCATATAAGTCAATAAAAAGAATATGCATGAAAAACTTCTCCGTGGCAGGTAAGAGTGCTAAAAATCCATCGAGTGCCTAAAAAACAATCATTTATAGATTATCGTTATTGCTGTGGTGATCATCTGAAAATTATAGTGTAATGTAGGGATGAGCTGTTCGGTTCGATCAGTTCGGAGTTCGACTCGAACATTGGCAGTTTGAAAGTTTGCGAACTTCGAACTTTTTGGCGTGTTCGGTTCGAGTTCGAAAAAAAAAAAAATGTTGAAAAAAGTATAAAAAATGCTTAAAAAATACTAATAAATCTAGAAATAAAGAGACTCTTTACTGCAGAATATTATAAGCAACGGTTTATTAGATATTGAATTAAAAAACTACCTAATGTCTAGGTGCAAAGATTCTCACCTCTAAATGACCGGTGCTCTCAAACGGCGCAAACAACAGGTGTTCAATTAGTGTTTGGAAATAACATGTGCTTCTAATAATTAGTCTGGTCTCATGAATTTGATACATATTTGATACATTGCCTGCAGACTGGGTGTGGCCTGCACATGTATGAACAAACACTGTGCTTGTTCTAAATTCTAAGAAGAGTTCATTTCTACTATATGATCCTCTGATATGCTGTTTAACCCCTTAAGGACCAGGGCTCTGTAAAGGCAATCATTAATGATGTAGATGTTACGTCATTTGTCATCAAGGGCTTAATAAAATCTTTATCACACTCCTTAGATTTAAACGTAATATTCCAGTATTTGTATGTCATGTACCTCTCCCGAAGGGCCTATGTGAGCATACAATTATTATTGTGTTAGAAATGTCTATCATAAAGCGTACAAGCTGAGTCCATAAAGTCTCTGATTATCCATTGTCATATATACCTTGCTTTAATACATATTATACATTCCCTCATCTAACAGGATAGTAGCCAGTCCCTGTGCATTTTAACTCCTTGAGGGTGGCTAGGTGTTGTGTGTGGGTCTCTGATGGCGATGTTTCTATACATCCTACAAATCCGCCACTTCATGAGCAGGTTATGGGGACCTCCTAGGCACGATATTTGAAGGAATTTTTGTTTTTATTTTTAACCCTTATTTTACGAAAACTCACTGTTCCTTTAAAACTTTTTTTAAAATGTTTTGTCCTTGTTTCCTGTCCCCCAGGGCACTACCTGGACCCCCATACACCTTTTATGGCAAATATCTTGCATATATGCCATCTTGGAGGGCACTCTAAAAATCGAACTTTTGAGTCCCATTGACTTGCATGGAGTTTGGTTCGAGTTCGAGTTCGAGTTCGAACTCGAACTTTTAAAATTGTTCGAGTTCGAACTCGAACTTTTGAAATCGTTCGAGTTCGAATGCGAACCGAACACGGGGGTGTTCGGCTCATCCCTAGGTAATGTGATCCTTCATTATTTTCTTTTAACTGAATCCACCTCTAAATAGAGCACAACAGACTTGCGCACAGTGTTTGGGGTTTTTTCCATCTTTTTTTCAGTATTTCACCTTGATTCGTAATTTCGGATCAATCCGAAATATTGGATTGTAGAGGAAGAGCGGGAACGCGCTTATTCCCCACTGGGGCAGCTGCAACCACCAGATGTATCCAGCCCAGCAACATGTATAAAACATAACAAGAAAAAAAGATGTCATCTGCGCTTATTCCTATAACACCGTGTGAAACTAAACACAGTTAACGGCTTTGGCTTACTGCAAAGGCCATTGTAGTGTAAACTCACCTGCCAACGTTAATGCACCTCTAGTGAAGGTGAGTCCTAACTAATGAAACCACAGGCTGCTGTGTAGCAAACCACATAAGCTCATGCTGCTTTCAGTCATGTGGAAGACTGACGGGCTATCATTTATACCCTCCCAGAAACAAATCCACCATGGGATCAAAAAACAAAGCCACGGAACGGAATATGCTGCAAGGATGACCTGGCTGGAGGTACAATCAAATACACACAGTACAGGAAGAGCAGAGTCGCGCCTATTCCCCACCGGGGTGGCTGCCACCACCAGATGTATCCAGCCCAGCAACATGTATAAAACATAACAAGAAAAAAAGATGACATCTGCATTTATTCCTATAACACCGTGTGAAACAAAAAACAAGAGGCTTTGGTTTACTGCAATGGCCATTGAAATATTGGATCGTCCGATATCGTTTTCAGATAATTTCGGATCCGATCCAATAATTATGGATCGGATCTGAATCATTTATCGTATCGGATCCGATTCATTATCAGATAGATCTGATTCATTATCATTATTGAAATGCTGTTTACAAAAAAACTATTGAATGAAAACTTAAAAAAAATTAGGAAACCTAAAAGTTCACCCGAAAAATCCTAAAAAATAAACAAACAAAATGGCTTTTTTGCTGCAAGTGAAAAAAAATATATGGTTTTAGAAATATTTAATAAAATTGGTAATTTTTTTAGCATTAAAACCTATAGGTGAATCCTATAAGTTGCAATGTTAAAAAAATCCTTGTTTTTATTACGTTGAAATCATTTTGTTAATTTTTTTTTGCTTTGTGTCATTTTCATTCCATTTTTTTTTTCATTTCAGATAATTCTCGTTCCATTTGATATCGTTCCGGATCATTTTCGAATTGTTTTATATTGTTTTGAATCATTTGATATAATTTCGCATCATTTTCTAATCGACTTCAAAATGTAATTTCGATCGATTCATAATATCGGACGACCGATATTCCATTTTTCGGTAACGAAAAAAATAATGAAAGTACAAATCTCAGACCAAAACAAAATTTTGATGATACAAAATGCACATGTCTAGAGAACAATGGGGGATGGAGGCTGAATAAGTGACCACCACCATCATAATAAAATTTCCCCTGTCATTAAGGGGCATTTAGAAAAAAGGAGCCTGTATTCTTGGCGCCACCTAGAGGTGGTTTTAATAACCATTATTTAAATGAATAATATATCATCCACAGTAAAAAATAGTCTTTATGTCAAATCAGCGGCTGTCTCCAACAGGTGGTGGTATATCCAAACCCACCCAAGATATCGGAACAGTGGAAATAGTTGATAGGATCAGCGCTTCCTCCGACAGCGGTGTCCCCCTCCTCTCCGTATACTTCTATTGTACACCTCAAACAAAGAAGAAAGCTGCCATAGCGTAGCAGGTTTAGACAATATCAGTGAAGTTTATATGGAGTAAGGGAATACACTCACATTTCGTTGTGTCTAAATCAGACACCAGTTGTATCCAGCAGCCGGCAACATTAGAGGGAGTACCGGATCTCCCGTACAGCCTGAGGAAACCTGTTTGCTCCAATCAGTATCAGGATGCCAGCAATTGGGTTTAAGGCTAATTTATTAAAACAAAGATAAAAAGTACAAATAAAACACCCAAATGCGTTTCGCGATCGTTATCGCTTCATCAGTAGGTGTACTACACCTACACCTACTGATGAAGCGATAACGATCACGAAACGCGTTTGGGTGTTTTATTTGTACTTTTTATCTTTGTTTTAATAAATTAGCCTTAAACCCAATTGCTGGCATCCTGATACTGATTGGAGCAAACAGGTTTCCCCAGGCTGTACGGGAGATCCTGTACTCCCTCTAATGTTGCCGGCTGCTGGATATATCTGGTGTCTGATTTAGACACAACAAAATGTGAGTGTATTCTCTTACTCCATATAAACTTCACTGATATTGTCTAAACCTGCTATGCTATGGCAGCCTTTTACTTTGTTTGAGATGTACAATAGAAGTATATGGAGAGGAGGGGGACAGCGCTGTCGGAGGAAGCGCTTATCCTATCAACTATTTCCACTATTAAGGGGCATTTAACGTTTTTATGGTGATCATTTTCTTTATAAGGAGACAAGTGATCCGTGGATTTAAATAGCCTTATCAGTCCTTGTGGTTTTAGAGTAAACAGTCCCAGTAGGTGAAGCAATAAGGGAGTTGGGGCTTCATTATATCTTTGACAAAGTTAAACAGAAGGTTTAATGGTGGTGCTGCTGTGATTGCTATTATATATAGCAATCACCCACATTCCATATGGACAAATAACACCTCACTTGAACGGACAGATACTCTAATTTCCAATGTGGGATATTTATTGTCTTAAATTTATTTTGAGATTATCCGTTGCTGATAAGACATTGGAACATTTGTGAGGTGTGGTGGAACCTGTAAGACACCAGACTTGCTGAATCTGCTGCGCAAAACGACTCAGTTGTGAGTGGGCATTCAAATAAACATTTTAGGAATTATCTAGCTATTTCAATACGCTGTGCAATGATTTGATTTTTTTTTCTCTCTCTGCGTTTATGTCTTTCCTTTATTGCAATGATGTAGATTTGAGCAAAGCTGCTAAAAAAGCATGTGTATTGAAGGCATTTTTTATTTTTGAAATTTGCAAGCAATTTGGTTTAAGGTAAACTGCATGGTGTGATTTTTATACACTTTCTCTTTACCCTGCTTTATTCACTGATCATCCGCCACTTATAAAAATCTATTTATTGACATACTGTTGTTCTACTATATGAAAAAACAATTTTTATTAAACCCAGGAGTGGCTCTTCACGTGTGTGCGAATTTGCGAAAGCTTCAGTACATCTGGTCCTGCCCTACATCAGCACCACTGGGACCAGCACCTGGAAAAAAGGGACAGAGCATGGGACAAGATGCCAACAAAGCAGCAGAGCTCACAGTGTGCCTGGTAGCTGCTCTGCTTCATACAAGCATGCATCCCCTGCCTGCTGGCTTCTACACCTCCAACTGTCCCAGCTCTCTTCACCTCTAGACTTTTTAACTAGGTTATGTTATGTGTTTCATTGTATTTATTCTAATAAAAGTAAAATTTTAATGGTGCTAAGTCCAATCTCATGTTGGCACCATATTAGTTGCCCCATGATTTCTGTTTCCTGTTTATCTGTATTTTAATTTCATTGGGTGGACTAATAGTGTTCTTTTGTAAACCACCTGACCTCATTTTTGTTGTAACAAAGTCACCAAATTCTAACTGTTGGTGCGTAATGATATTGCTCACTGAACACCCAATAATAAAAACATATGTAATATAAAACTTACCTCTTGATATTGAGTGAAGACCAGTCAGCCACCTTCTCTTACTCCAAAAAGATTGCATTCACTGGCTCTTGCGTAAGGCCCATACGACACTCGATTGAATAAGATGGTCTCGAAAACAGAATAAGTGGAGGTGAGAAGCACCGCTACTGGTATTCATTTGCCATCAGGAATAATTACAAACCGGGACGCTAATAAAGTGTCCAATTCATATCTGAGTCAGTAATAGGCAGCTGCAAAGACAATTGCACACGTTGAGTATTTGTCTTTGCAGTTCCCAAATAACAGCCAATCCGGAATAAAGGCCTCTCTTTGTAGTGGCAGCAAACATGTGGGGCCATTCTTCATATGTAACATCTCATGTTAGCATACGTAACATCTCACTCAACATTATCAGCTCCCCTGCGATTCTAGACAACAGTATTTGTGGCTCAGTTGTTAAGGCAGGATATTTAAAACTAACACTACTTGTGGTTTGCATAGGAAGATTTAATTTGCGGTTGTATAAGTATGTCACTCATCAGCCTTTAGCTGCTATTTCAAAATTATACTGCCTCTGAGACTCTGGTGCTACTCACTATGGACAGCTGGAGAAGATACCCTCCGGTATTGATTTGTGGCTCCCTTTTTTTAACGAGTCAAGCTGCTAATGTAGTGACTTCTAATTACTGGCTCTAATAAAAGAAAGCTGCTGGCGGCTCATAGCTAACAATGCATTTAACTTTTAGAAGCTCCCTATTACTGTCTCAACTAGAATAGCGGCCTAGGTATTTTACTTTATCAATCAGCACTGCTGTAAGTGAAGTTCATCTTTTTCCCAAATGTTGTTTTGTTTTTTTGTCAAACCAGTCCAGCACTTTACCCATCCATATGGCATATTCATCTATAGGTGTGTCAACCAAATTGCTGATCCATATTGGAGACCCACAGAACTGACAAGTGGCATGAGCAGTAGGGATGAGCTGTTCGGTTCGATCGGTTCAGAGTTCGCATCGAACATAGCCTGTTCACATGTTTGCGAACTACGAACATTTCCGCTTGTTCGCCGCGTGTTCGCCCACAATGCAACACAATGGACCACAATGCACTTTTCCACTGGCCTGAAGCTTGTAATTGGCTAAAGCCTTGCACCTGACCACAGGTGAGGTGCAAGACAGGTTCAACACTATGCCAATCACAGCTCAGAGTCCTGATGGGGCAAATTTTCACACAGCGCTTCTGCACGCGTTTGAGAGGAGATTTCAGAGGAGATTGTTGTTGTGTTAGTGTGTGTTCTTACTGCCAGTCTGCCACAAGCTACTGGGGGGTCTCATCTACTGAGGGGGTCTCATCTGTTGTAATCTTTGTGTTCTCACTCCCAGCAACTATTTTGGGGGCTCACTAATTTCTACAAAATATTTGGGAATTGAGGTGATCTGTGTCTTGTGACTCACTGCCAGTGCCACGCAGTATTTTGGGGGTCAGTAATTGCTACAAAATATTTGGGAATTGAGGTGATCTGTGTCTTGTCACTGCCAGCAAGTATTTTGGGTGCTCACTAATTTCTACAAAATATTTGGGAATTGAGGTGATCTGTGTCTTGTGACTCACTGCCAGTTCCACACAGTATTTTGGGGGTCACTAATTTCTACAAAATATTTGGGAATTGAGGCGATCTGTGTCTTGTGACTCACTGCCAGTGCCACACAGTATTTTGTGGGTCAGTAATTGCTACAAAATATTTGGGAATTGAGGTGATCTGTGTCTTGTCACTGCCAGCAAGTATTTTGGGGGTCACTAATTTCTACAAAATATTTGAGAATTGAGGTGATCTGTATATTGTCACTGCCAGCAAGTATTTTGGGGGTCACTAATTTCTACAAAATATTTGGGAATTGAGGTGATCTGTGTCTTGTGAGTCACTGCCAGTGCCACGCAGTATTTTGGGGGTCACTAATTTATGCAAAATATTTGGGAATTGAGGTGATCTGTGTCTTGTGACTCACTGCCAGTGAAACGCAGTATTTTGGGCGTCAGTAATTGCTACAAAATATTTGGGAATTGAGGTGATCGGTGTCTTGTGACTCACTGCCAGTGCCACACAGTATTTTGGGGGTCAGTAATTTCTACAAAATATTTGGGAATTGAGGTGATCTGTGTCTTGTGACTCACAGCAAGTGCCATGCAGTATTTTGGACGTCAGTAATTGCTACAAAATATTTGGGAATTGAGGTGATCTGTGTCTTGTGACTCACAGCAAGTGCCATGCAGTATTTTGGACGTCAGTAATTTCTACAAAATATTTGGGAATTGAGGTGATCTGTGTCTTGTGAGTCACTGCCAGTGCCACGCATTATTTTGGGGGTCACTAATTTTTACAAAATATTTGGGAATTGAGGTGATCTGTGTCTTGTGACTCACTGCCAGTGCCATGCAGTATTTTGGGGGTCAGTAATTGCTACAAAATATTTTTGAATTGAGGTGATCTGTGTCTTGTGACTCACAGCCAGTGCCACGCAGTATTTTGGGCGCCAGTAATTTCTGCAAAATATTTGAGAATTGAGGTGATCTGTGTCTTGTCACAGCCAGTGCCACGCAGTATTTTGGGGGTCAGTAATTTCTACAAAATATTTGGAAATTGAGGTGATCTGTGTCTTGTGACTCACTGCCAGTGCCACGCAGTATTTTGGGCACCAGTAATTTCTGCAAAATATTTGGGAATTGAGGTGATCTGTGTCTTGAGACTCACAGCTAGTGCCACGCAGTATTTTGGGCATCAGTAATTTCTATAAAATATTTGAGAATTGAGGTGATCTGTGTCTTGTCACTGCCAGCAAGTATTTTGGGGGTCACTAATTTCTACTCAATATTTTGGAATTGAGGTGATCTGTGTCTTGTGACTCACTGCCAGTGCAACGCTGTATTTTGGGGGTCACTAATTTCTACAAAATATTTGGGAATTGAGGTGATCTGTGTCTTGTGACTCACTGTCAGTGCCATGCAGTATTTTGGACGTCAGTAATTTCTACAAAATACTTGGGAATTGAGGTGATCTGTGTCTTGTGACTCACAGCCAGTGCCATGCAGTATTTTGGACGTCAGTAATTCATACAAAATATTTGGGAATTGAGGTGATCTGTGTCTTGTCACTGCCAGCAAGTATTTTGGGGGCTCACTAAATTCTACAAAATATTTGGGAATTGAGGTGATCTGTGTCTTGTGACTCACTGCCAGTGCCACTCAGTATTTTGGGGGTCAGTAATTGCTACAAAATATTTGGGAATTGAGGTGATCTGTGTCTTGTCACAGCCAGTGCCACACAGTATTTTGGGGGTCAGTAATTTCTACAAAATATTTGGAAATTTAGTTGATCTGTGTCTTGTGACTCACTGCCAGTGCCATGCAGTATTTTGGACGTCAGTAATTCATACAAAATATTTGGGAATTGAGGTGATCTGTGTCTTGTCACTGCCAGCAAGTATTTTGGGGGCTCACTAAATTCTACAAAATATTTGGGAATTGAGGTGATCTGTGTCTTGTGACTCACTGCCAGTGCCACGCAGTATTTTGGGCACCAGTAATTTCTACAAAATATTTGAGAATTGAGGTGATCTGTGTCTTGTCACAGCCAGTGCCACACAGTATTTTGGGGGTCAGTAATTTCTACAAAATATTTGGAAATTTAGTTGATCTGTGTCTTGTGACTCACTGCCAGTGCCACGCAGTATTTTGGGCACCAGTAATATCTGCAAAATATTTGGGAATTGAGGTGATCTGTGTCTTGTGACTCACAGCCAGTGCCATGCAGTATTTTGGGCGTCAGTAATTTCTACAAAATATTTGAGAATTGAGGTGATCTGTGTCTAGTCACTGCCAGCAAGTATTTTGGGGGTTACTAATTTCTACAAAATATTTGGGAATTGAGGTGATCTGTGTCTTGTGACTCACTGCCAGTGCCAGCAAGTATTTTGGGGGTCACTAATTTCTACAAAATATTTTGGAATTGAGGTGATCTGTGTCTTGTCAATGCCAGCAAGTATTTTGGGGGTCACCAATTTCTACAAAATATTTGGGAATTGAGGTGATCTGTGTCTTGTGACTCACAGCCAGTGCCACTCAGTATTGTGGGCGCCAGTAATTTCTACAAAATATTTGGGAATTGAGGTGATCTGTGCCTTGTCACTGCCAGCAAGTATTTTGGGGGGTCAGTAATTTCTACAAAATATCTGGGAATTGAGGTGATCTGTGTCTTGTTGTCACAGCCAGTGCCACGGAGTATTTTTTGCGTCAGTAATTTCTTTAAAATATTTGGGTATTGAGGTGATCTGTGTCTTGTCACTGCCAGCAAGTGTTTTGGGGGTCACTAATTTCTACAAAATATTTGGGAATTGAGGTGATCTGTGTCTTGTGACTCACTGCCAGTGCCACGCAGTATTTTGGGGGTCAGTAATTGCTACAAAATATTTGGGAATTGAGGTGATCTGTGTCTTGTCACTGCCAGCAAGTATTTTGGGTGCTCACTAATTTCTACAAAATATTTGGGAATTGAGGTGATCTGTGTCTTGTGACTCACTGCCAGTGCCACACAGTATTTTGGGGGTCAGTAATTGCTACAAAATATTTGGGAATTGAGGTGATCTGTGTCTTGTCACTGCCAGCAAGTATTTTGGGGGTCACTAATTTCTACAAAATATTTGGGAATTGAGGTGATCTGTGTCTTGTCACTGCCAGCAAGTATTTTGGGGGTCACTAATTTCTACAAAATATTTGAGAATTGAGGTGATCTGTATATTGTCACTGCCAGCAAGTATTTTGGGGGTCAGTAATTTCTACAAAATATTTGGGAATTGAGGTGATCTGTGTCTTGTGAGTCACTGCCAGTGCCACGCAGTATTTTGGGGGTCACTAATTTATGCAAAATATTTGGGAATTGAGGTGATCTGTGTCTTGTGACTCACTGCCAGTGAAACGCAGTATTTTGGGCGTCAGTAATTGCTACAAAATATTTGGGAATTGAGGTGATCGGTGTCTTGTGACTCACTGCCAGTGCCACACAGTATTTTGGGGGTCAGTAATTGCTACAAAATATTTGGGAATTGAGGTGATCTGTGTCTTGTGACTCACAGCAAGTGCCATGCAGTATTTTGGACGTCAGTAATTGCTACAAAATATTTGGGAATTGAGGTGATCTGTGTCTTGTGACTCACTGCCAGTGCCACACAGTATTTTGGGGGTCAGTAATTGCTACAAAATATTTGGGAATTGAGGTGATCTGTGTCTTGTGACTCACAGCAAGTGCCATGCAGTATTTTGGACGTCAGTAATTTCTACAAAATATTTGGGAATTGAGGTGATCTGTGTCTTGTGACTGCCAGCAAGTATTTTGGGTGCTCACTAATTTCTACAAAATATTTGGGAATTGAGGTGATCTGTGTCTTGTCACTGCCAGCAAGTATTTTGGGGGTCACTAATTTCTACAAAATATTTGAGAATTGAGGTGATCTGTATATTGTCACTGCCAGCAAGTATTTTGGGGGTCAGTAATTTCTACAAAATATTTGGGAATTGAGGTGATCTGTGTCTTGTGAGTCACTGCCAGTGCCACGCAGTATTTTGGGGGTCACTAATTTATGCAAAATATTTGGGAATTGAGGTGATCTGTGTCTTGTGACTCACTGCCAGTGAAACGCAGTATTTTGGGCGTCAGTAATTGCTACAAAATATTTGGGAATTGAGGTGATCGGTGTCTTGTGACTCACTGCCAGTGCCACACAGTATTTTGGGGGTCAGTAATTGCTACAAAATATTTGGGAATTGAGGTGATCTGTGTCTTGTGACTCACAGCAAGTGCCATGCAGTATTTTGGACGTCAGTAATTGCTACAAAATATTTGGGAATTGAGGTGATCTGTGTCTTGTGACTCACTGCCAGTGCCACACAGTATTTTGGGGGTCAGTAATTGCTACAAAATATTTGGGAATTGAGGTGATCTGTGTCTTGTGACTCACAGCAAGTGCCATGCAGTATTTTGGACGTCAGTAATTTCTACAAAATATTTGGGAATTGAGGTGATCTGTGTCTTGTGAGTCACTGCCAGTGCCACGCATTATTTTGGGGGTCACTAATTTTTACAAAATATTTGGGAATTGAGGTGATCTGTGTCTTGTGACTCACTGCCAGTGCCATGCAGTATTTTGGGGGTCAGTAATTGCTACAAAATATTTTTGAATTGAGGTGATCTGTGTCTTGTGACTCACAGCCAGTGCCACGCAGTATTTTGGGCGCCAGTAATTTCTACAAAATATTTGGGTATTGTTATAATCTGTGTCTGCTCATTGCCACCCATAAGGGGGTCCCAAATACTTCTAGCAGATTTATGTGAATTGTAATTTGTGTCTTCTCACTGCCACCCATCGGGGGTCTCACTGATTTATAGGAGGTTTCTGAGACTTGTAATCTGTGTCTTGTCACTGCCAGCTTTCAGGGGGTCCCACATACTTATAGTAGATTTATGCAAATTGTAATTTGTGTCTTCTCACTGCCACCCATCAGGGGGTCTCACTGATTTATAGGAGGTTTCTGAGACTTGTTATCTGCGTCTTCTCACTGCCAGCTTTCAGGGGGTCCCACATACTTCTAGTAGATTTATGTGAATTGTAATTTGTGTCTTCTCACTGCCACCTATCAGGGGGTCTCACTGATTTATAGGAGGTTTCTGAGACTTGTAATCTGTGTCTTCTCACTGCCAACTATCAGGGGGTCACACATACTTCTAGCAGATTTATGCGAATTGTAATTTGTGTCTTCTCACTGCCACCCATCAGGGGGTCTCAATGATTTATAGAAGGTTTCTGAGATTTTTAATCTGTGTCTTCTCACTGCCACTCATCAGGGGGTCTCACTTATTTATACGAGGTGTCTGAGACTTGTAATCTGTGTCTTCTCACTGCCAGCTATCAGGGGGTCCCACATACTTCTAGCATATTTATGAGAATTGTAATTTTTGTCTTGTCACTGACACCCATCAGGGGGTCTCACTGACTTATAGGAGGTTTCTGGGAATTGTAACCTGTGTCTTGTCACTGGCTGCCAGCTATCAGGGTGTCTCACTGAGTTATACCAGAGTTCTGTAAATCTTTAATCTTTATACCAGAGTTGAATCAGAATTCTGTATATATTTAATCTATATATCACTCACCATGTCTGAAAGAACAAAAAGGACAGGCAGACGCTCCCAGACACAGATAAGAGGGCAAGCAGCCCCTGTGTTGGGAGGCTGAGCCTCTGGTCGTGGTGGACGTGGTGCATCCTCTGCAGGGGCACGCTTGTCCTTTCTAACTGGTGCTGGCCGTTTTAAGCAGCAGCAACATACAGAGGATTTGGTGGATTGGCTAACCAGGCCATCCTCATCCTCCGAGTCCTCTGCCAGCCAGACTTGTAGTGCTTTACAGTCCACCTCAGCTGCCAAAGCATCTAATGCAGCCTCCATGTCCACAGCTACTCCTGCCGTAGCTTCGCTATCACACACGGAGGAGTCAGCTGAAATGTTTGACTACAATGAAAGTGACATGCTGCTTGAGGATACGCAGCAAGTACAGTGCTCTGATTCAATCTCTGAGGTTGAGGAAGGGAGTAACCTAGAGGAAGGGGGTGCCAGTGATGACACACAAATAACTGGCACTCATGTTGACCCAGCAGCTGCAGCATACTGCCAAGTTGGCTCCAGTGACGAGGAGATAGGGGATAATGACAATGATGATGAGGTCACTGACTCCACCTGGGTGCCTGATCGAACAGAGGAATCAAGTGAGGAGGAGGGGGAGGAGGAGGCACAGCAAACACGAGGCACAACATCCTCTATGACCAACCGTAGCACTAGCCAGTCCAAGGCATCAGATGTCAGAGCTGCTCAGGTGCAGAGCGCTGTTGTCTCAAAGCACACATACAGGAACTCTGCTGTCTGGGAGTTCTTTAAGAAATGTGCAGCAGACCCCACTGTTGCTATTTGTTATCTATGTCAGATGAGGCTCAAGCATGGGATAGACACTGGATGCTTGGGTACCACGTGCTTGAGGCGACATATGACCACCTGCCACGCATCCTGTTGGCGCAAAACTTTGCGTAGGTCCTCCTCATCTGTCTCTACCCCCACTGTATGTCCTGCCATGTCATTGCCTACAACCTCCACTGACAGGGATGATGCTACAGTAATGGATGCACCAGCTCCTTCCTCACAATGTGACAGCATTACATCAGCTGAAGATTTACGCATTCAGATTACGTTACCCCAGCTGCTGCAGCATAAGAAAAATATAGTCCCAACCATCACCAAGCACAGTGTCTAAATGCTAGTTTAGCAAAATTACTCGCATTGCAGCTGCTGCCTCTCCAGCTGGTGGACTCTGCTCCCTTCCGTGAATTTGCTGAATGTGCTGTACCACAGTGGCATGTTCCAAAACGCCGTTACTTTTCACGGAAGGCCATTCCAGCACTATACCAGCAGGTGGAAGACAATGTTATTGAGTCATTGGGAAAGTCAGTCAGCAGCAAGGTGCATTTGACTTTAGACACGTGGTCCAGCAAAGAGATAAACAACACCATACGGCGCATGAATTGGTATAGCAATAGTGAGCAGTTGATTAATAGACAACCGATTAATATAGAATAAAATGTAAAATTATGAAATGAATAAAAGTGTCCTTTAAAAATGCCAAATAGAAAAGAGTAAAAATGTGCAAAAAATACGAATAGGAAGATGAGTCAATTAGTGCAAATGAGTGTTCAAAAGTGCAGCAATTCAATACTCAAAAGAGTGTTGTTGATTGAAGACAAGTGTGTCAATCTTCTCTGTGGTATGTATACCAGATCTTCTCTTTAAGGTGTCCCTCAAAAGGAATAAAACATAAAGGCAATAATAGTGCAGATGGTCGTACTGAAAATGGAGTAATTCAATAGAATCGATGTATGTACCACTCACATTTATTGGAGCCTAAGGGAAATCCAGGCTCAAGGAAAATAGCTTGCGGCCAAATATAGGGTGGCACGTCCCTCCCTTCGTCTATGATGGTCACTAGATAAAGCAGAGAGAATCGGGAGACGGCACTCCCATGGCGTAACTCTGTGCGTATATTTGGAAAATGGAATAAAATTGGTCACACTCACCGAGTATAGAGCCTCTCAATACCAGGCTCAAGGAATAGGAGAGGAGAGGAGAGGCTCTATACTCGGTGAGTGTGACCAATTTTATTCCATTTTCCAAATATACGCACAGAGTTACGCCATGGGAGTGCCGTCTCCCGATTCTCTCTGCTTTATCTAGTGACCATCATAGACGAAGGGAGGGACGTGCCACCCTATATTTGGCCGCAAGCTATTTTCCTTGAGCCTGGATTTCCCTTAGGCTCCAATAAATGTGAGTGGTACATACATCGATTCTATTGAATTACTCTATTTTCAGTACGACCATCTGCACTATTATTGCCTTTATGTTTTATTCCTTTTGAGGGACACCTTAAAGAGAAGATCTGGTATACATACCACAGAGAAGATTGACACACTTGTCTTCAATCAACAACACTCTTTTGAGTATTGAATTGCTGCACTTTTGAACACTCATTTGCACTAATTGACTCATCTTCCTATTCGTATTTTTTGCACATTTTTACTCTTTTCTATTTGGCATTTTTAAAGGACACTTTTATTCATTTCATAATTTTACATTTTATTCTATATTAATCGGTTGTCTATTAATCAACTGCTCACTATTGCTATACCAATTCATGCGCCGTATGGTGTTTTTTATCTCTTTGTCTTATTCTTGACACATATTTTGGTTGTTTTTTATGTGTTTTTACCATACCTAGGCTGCACTTAACTATTTATTAGTGATCCACATAGCACTTTAATCAACCCCTTAAACCAACAAGCGCCCACACTGTATAGTGTATATCCGTATACACATTTTCTAATCAACGTGGTCCAGCAAGCATGGACAGGGTCGTTACATTTCCTTCACAGCACACTGGGTAACTCTGATTGCAGCTGGGAGGGATCCAAGACGGGGCTCTGTGCTGGAGCTTGTTCATCCACCACGCCTCCAGAAAGCTGCTTGTATGAGGTCTGTCTGCTTCACCACCACCTCTCCCTCTTCCTCCTCCTCCTCCTCTGTCTCTGGCAAAGTGGCAGTTAAACCGACGCGTGGCAGGGGCTACGCAATGGCTCAAGCAAAAAGATGCCATACTGTGCTTGAGCTGGTTTGTTTAGGGGACAGGAGCCACACCGGGCCAGAAATTCTGTCAGCTCTGCACGGGCAGGTGCAGAGATGGATAACACTATGCCAGCTTCAGCTGGGAATGGTCGTCTGTGATAATGGCAGCAACCTTCTCTCCGCAACCTACGCCAGGGTAAGTTGACGCATGTACCATGCCTAGCACACGTCCTAAATCTGGTGGTACAGCATTTTCTAACCAGGTACCCAAGGCTGGCAGAGCTTCTCAGCCAGGCCAGAAAAGTCTGCAGCCACTTCAGATGGTCATTCCCAGCAAGCGTTCACCTGGCAGAAATTCAAAGAGAATTCCACCTTCCCACAAACCGTCTGATCTGTGACATGCCCACCAGGTGGAACTCGACATTAGCAATGCTGCAGCGTCTGCACAAGCAGCAGAGGGCCATCAACGAGTACCTGTGTGAGTATGGCACAAGGACAGGTTCAGGTCAACTTGTTTCCCCCCCCCGCAGTGGCTGATGATCAAGGATGCATGCACTGTACTATCACCATTTGAGGAGGCAACGAGGATGGTGAGCAGGGACAGTGCATGCATCAGTGACACAATTCCTTTAGTGTTCCTGCAGGAGCACACTCTGCAGGGAATTATAGATGTGGTTCTAGAGGCAGAGCAGCGGGAGAAAGAGGAGGCCTTCCCTAGCTCTGAAGGCCCCAGTCTTTCTGCAGACAGCAGCAAGGACGTTCAGTGCCGCTGGAGGTTTTGTCACAGACAAAAGAGTGCGTCTGTCCACCGACTCTGTAGACCAGCTGACATTTATAAAAATGAATCAGTCCTGAATCAGCAGCTATCAATCCCCTGATGCTGACGTAACGGAATAGATCGAGGATGTCTTCTGCATTCACAAAACCTCCAGCACTGAACTCTTCCACAATACCACAAAAGGGTTACGGTGTGAAAGCACTTGCTGCCATGAAAGGCACAATATTTGGCTGCACTGACGCCCGTGCCACATTTATTTCATTTTAATTTTTTGAGCCGCAGGGTCCAACCCTGTACTCCTCCACAATACCACAAAAGGGTTACGGTGTGAAGGCACTTACTGCCATGAAAGGCACAATATTTGGCTGAAAAAGAAGGGGATCGGTGTGGGCGCTCTTATCTAGATGAAAGAAATTATTTGGTTTTGCTGCCGCCTAGGGGTTAGCACAGACTCTCGAGGGGGTGTGCAAATTCAAGAGAAAAAATGGGAGGGATTCCCTAGTGGCGCAACAGTTATTATGATTAATGGATTACAATGTTGTATCGACCTTAACCGTCAGACATATATAAATCCTTACGGTTCATATAAAGTGCGTTCTTAAACGTGCGAATGTAGCTTTCAGATAACGTAAAGTGCTAGTGCAATGGTAAATCCTACTGTTTACACGGCGTTAAAGTGCAGCAGCGACAATAAGTGCATATAGTGCAGATTGTGCAAATATATCGATGTCGTGATAACAATAATAATATGGCCCAAGTCCAGATATTAGCATCCACTTCGGGGTGCAAAAAACCTTACGCCAATTTTCGATGCGTACTGAAGATCTAGCGTCCTTAATGTTTGTTTCCAAAGGTCCTAGATGGGCAGACTTTGCACCAAAAAGTGCTCTGCAGTTAGTTGATAAAACAGCTCCTCCTATAGCGTCAGTTGGCTCCACCATAAACAGGAGATAAAAAAGGGAGAGAGAGAGGATAATAGTGCAATAACGTCTTATGACCTTTGAAGAATCGTGTATTAATGATTGCACACTTACAAATTCCAGAGCCTCTTATGTCCGGGCTCTGAAGTGAAACACTTTGGGCCAGCTATAGGGTGGCCGCTCCCTTTCTTTAGATTGTCGTCTTTACCTCAGGTGGAGAAACATAGAAGAAAGTAGAGAGACAACGCTCTCATTGCACAGCGTCAGTAGTTAATTACTTAGTGCAGTAGAAAGAGATTGGTTACACTAACCAATTTGGGAGCCTTATCTTGTCCAGGCTCAACTGCTGGGCATGCGGTGCTGTTATATGGTGAGTGCCAAACCCCTTTTAGCTGCTTCCTCAGGTTCAGGTGGCGGTGTCTGTGGCAAACCTCACTAGTCTGCCATGATTGGGTTAGTCATAGTGATCAAGTGACTCCTTTAGGGTTTAAAAGGGTTTATTGATACAATATACAGACTGTTAACATAAATAAATGGAAAGAAGAGGGGGTGTCTCGATACGCATTTCAGCGCTGCTCCTGCGCCTTCCTCAGTCGATGTGTGGAAGAAAAATGGGGGACTATTTGGCTGCACTGACGCCTGTGCCACATTTATATCATTTTAATTTTTTGAACCGCAGGGTCCACCCCTGCACTCTTCCACAATACCACAGAGGGGTTACTGTATGAATGCACTTGCTGGCCTGGCACCAAAAGCACAATATCTGGGTGCACTGACGCATTTCCCAGATTGATATCTTTTAACCCTTTCGCTGCTGAGGCATTTCCTGCCTGTGTGCTGAGCTCATTTTTACCATTTTGTGCTCATAATGTTTAAATGCGATTTGAAGTCAAGTTTTATTATATGACCCAGACAAATTATATATCCTTTTTTTCAGCAGACTCCACAGATTCAAAATATATCATTATTATGTGTATAAGTAAAGATTAAAAAAAAAAGGGGGAAAAAAAGTAAAATTTTGTTAAAATTCAGAAGAACAACATTGCAGATTTTTTTCTATCTACACTTTATGACCAGAACGTTTGTGGTTATATATTGATACATTAGGTGCCTTTTTAAAAATGGTGTAATGGAGAATATTTCATGTTTTTTTTGTACAAAAATATGCAGTTTTCTAAAAATCAAAAAAATCTGCTTTATTCTTATGTCATGACTCATTGTATGTAATACATACAATTAGTATATCTAAACCAATTGAAATGGAAAAGCTATATATTTTCTGAAACTAGACAAAATTCCGCAAAAAAAGAGACCTTTATGACACATTTTTAAATTTATTTTATTATTCATAACTTTATTCAAAAAACATCATATTTAATGTAAAAAAAAAAATCATAATGGGTCAAGATTCATATTGCATAATTTCATATTAATTTTTGGGGTAAAATATTTTTGTTTTGCTTAACTATATAAATATATCCCTCCTATAAAATAATAGATCCAATTTGATTGCATAGATCAAGTTTAGGCAGCGTTGGAGGTGCTAATTTGCACCGTGCGCAAAATAAATTTAGAGAAGCTTTTTATGCCGGTTTTTGAAAGGAGGCATACCTGCAATTAAATGGCTCTAGCTCAACAGGGATCTAAAATATGCCAAATAAAGTATATATCCGGACAAAGTAGACTTCCATATGAATCAAATGTGGGGTTACTTATTATTCTATCATAAATATTGAGCCCGCAACAACTTGTGGAATTTGGATTTGTGCGCAAAAAAAAATAATAATTATTTCAATCACTTCAGACATGATAAAATCTTTGAAAACTAGGCCTTTCTCTAGCTCAATGCAAAGCCCCAACCCTTGTGATAAAAATGAGACCCAGGTTTAGTGGTCTGGGTCCCCCTAGATGGATCACGAGGCGCTAATTTGCGCCATGCGCAAAATAAATTTAGAGAAGCTTTTTATGCTGGTTTTTGAAAGGAGGCATACCTGCAATTAAATGGCTCTAGCTCAACAGGGATCTACAATATGCCAAATAAAGTATTTATTATATCCGGACAAAGTAGACTTCCAGATGAATCAAAGGTGGGGTTACTTATTATTCTATCATAAATATTGAGCCCGCAACAACTTGTGGAATTTGGATTTGTGCTAAAAAAATAAATAAATGTAAATTCCACATGCTGTTGCGCCCTCTATTTTTATGATAGAATTTTATTTAACCCCTCATTTGATTCATCTGGGTGTCTAGTTTCTCCTAATATATACTTTATTTGGTCTGTTTTAATTTCCTGTTGAGCTAGAGCCATTTAATTGCAGTTATGCCTTCTCAAAAAAAAAAGAACAAAAAAAAAGACATTCACAAAATTTTCCCCATGAATTTGTGCTCAACAATCATGTAGTCTATCAACAATTGTATAGTGACTCAAAATGCTGCACAAACACACAACAAGCCCGCCACACATTTTACATTCACTCAATCAGTTGGATTGGCACATGGGGCATCCATGTGAGCAGTAACGCCACCTCAAGGCCCCAACCAGGTTACTGACCATTCACACATCTTTCACATCTGTTTCACTCACTGAATCACACACCTTTCATGCAAGAAGCTAGTAAAAGTTGAGTGGGTGACGTTAAGGGGGCAAAGAAGGGAAAAGTGCAGAAACACGGAAGGGGAGAAGAGAAAGATACAAAAGGGCAAAAGGGAAAGGGATTAGAGGGGGTGGAATAGAAACAGCCCACATTCACATCTGTTTCACTCACTGAATCACACATCATTCATGAAAGAAGATAGGTAAGGGAAGTGGGTGAAGGGAAGGGGCAAAGAAAAGGGCAGAGACAAAGAAGTTGAAGACACACCATTAACACCGCAGTTAAATCTGTATTCAGAGGCTTCTTTCTACATCTGACGTACGGAGGACATCAGATTGTTGGGGATGGGGCAACCTATTTTATTGTATGTGGGGTGAATTACATTATAACTGGGGGTGGGTAGTGAAACGTGGTGGGTATTGAACCGGAGTGGGTAGTGAAACGTGGTGAGTATTGAACCGTGGTGGGTAGTTTTTTTATTAACGCTTGAATTAACACTGCTATAAAATAATGGGGCTGGTTTTGGTTTGTTTTTTTATTTGGGAAAATTTAGAGGAATAGCACTATCCAGGAATAAATGCCAGCATGATCCGGGCAAGCTCTGTCCAGATTATACTGCACTGTGTCCATCAGAATGTCATCAAGATCTGTAAAGATCTTAACGGTGCTATAGCCAGATATATCAAGAAGCACAAAATCAGTGGCATACTGTACCTCAACCTGAAATCTGTTTATTCTCAGCCGAGAAACAATTCGGTCCCGGTATGCCACTAGTAATGTGTCACTGTATGATAAATCTTGAAGCAATCAGGCACACAAAGACCTGGTTTGGAGGGGCAGTCAGGGCAGTGAAGGCGGCTTTCCTTACGCCGCCCTTGGCGGGCGCAAACCCGACACCTTTTACATGGGGTCACTCTTTTTTCAGTTGGTGGAATGTAGCCAGGAAAGTGGCGGTCACGCAACCTAATTACATCTTCCAGCTCTTCAACAACTGGAGCATTCTCTTCTGGACAGAGAAGGGACTCAATAACAGATTCCTGAAATTTTAGGAATGCTATCTGTCGGGCATGAGTGGCCTGATACAAGATGAATGCGTTAAGCATTGACATCTGTATCAGATGGACTGCCAGCTTTTTGTACCATACATATGCCTTGCGAGAAGCGAGATATGGTACAAGCATCTGGTCAGACTTGTCTACGCCCCCCATGTATCGATTATAATCCTGTACACATAGGGGTTTCATGATAGGGGAATCTCTCCATCTGACGTGAACTGCAGATGTGCATTCATTATGTATTATTGTAAGCAAATGCACATCCTTTTTGTCTGTGTATTTCACAGCCAGCAGTTCACCAAAGCGCAAGGCAGATGTTTCTCCTCTCTTTTGCTTCCCAAACTGTTTTGTTGGAAAGCCTTTCCTATTCGAACGGATCGTGCCACAGGCTCCAGTACCATTGCTGTACAAAAATTTGTACAGCGGCACACCCGTGTAAAAGTTATCTGTATAAATACAGTAACCTTTACCGAATAGTGGATAAGCGAGGTCCCACACTATTTTTTCAGTGGTGGAGAGGGCGGGGGGGGCAGTCAGGAGGGGCCAGCTGCAAGTCCTTGCCAGTGTATACACGAAAGCGATACATGTATCCACTGGAGCTTTCGCACAGCTTATAAAGTTTTATCCCATAGCGAGCTCGCTACGAAGGGAGGTACTGCTTGAAAACAAAATGTCCCTTGTAAAGCAGCAAGGAGTCGTCGACTGACAAGTTTTGGCCTGGAGTGTATAACTCTTCAAATCTTGCCATCAGATGGTCAAGAAGTGGCCGCAACTTGTACAGTCGGTCGTGATCTGGGTGGTCACGGGGCAAAGCCTTTGCATTATCATTATAATGCAAATACCGCAGGAGCAATAAATATCTGCCCCTGCTCATAGTAGCAGGGAAGATAGGGGTGGTTTGGGTACTCTTTTTTGACCAGTATGAGGCTATGCTGGGTTTTTGCACAATCCCCATCTGCAGAGTGAGGCCCCAGAACTTCCTCATCTCTGGCAAACTGGTCGGGGTCCATTTACGCACCCTCGCACTTGGCAACAATTCTGCCCCTAGACCTTGAAAATATTGTTCAGCATACAGATTGCTCTGCTGAACAATAAATTCCAAGAACCCATCATCTATATATACAGTTGTGTTCAAAATTATTCAACCCCCACTGAAATTGAATGTTTTGGCCAGTTTGACATTGATTTTGATCATTCAGTCATCTTGCTTACAATTAAATCAAAGAGGCACGTGTAGGTCAGACAAATATAACATAACATTTATAATGAAATAACCACAAATGTCTTTTCTGTGCTCACATCATTATCAGTTTTATTCAACCCCCAAGTGACATTCAATCTTATAACTGTAAAAAGATGATGTACTAAGTACTAACAGCTTTTAAACGTGAAGCATAGCTTGACACAAGTGTCTTGCAGCGATCTACAGGTATCTTCGCCCATTCGTCATGGGCAAAAGCCTCCAGTTCAGTCACATTCTTAGGCTTGCGCACTGCAACTGCTTTCTTTAAGTCCCACCAGAGGTTCTCAATCGGATTTAAGTCAGGTGACTGCGATGGCCACTCCAAAATGTTCCAGCCTTTAATCTGCAACCATGCTCTAGTGGACTTGGAGGTATGCTTGGGATCATTGTCCTGTTGAAAGGTCCAATGTCTCCCAAGCCTCAGGTTTGTGACGGACTGCATCACATTGTCATCCAATATCTCCTGGTACTGAAGAGAATTCATGGTACCTTGCACACGCTGAAGATTCCCTGTACCTGCAGAAGCAAAACAGCCCCAAAGCATGATTGACCCCCCGCCATGCTTCACAGTAGGCAAGGTGTTCTTTTCTTCATAGGCCTTGTTCTTCCTCCTCCAAACATAGCGTTGATCCATGGGCCCAAACAGTTCTAATTTTGTTTCATCAGTCCACAGAACACTATCCCAAAACTTCTGTGGTTTGTCCACATGACTTTTGGCATACTGCAGTCGACTCTTCTTATTCTTTGGAGACAGCAAGGGGGTGCACCTGGGAGTTCTGGCATGGAGGCCTTCATTACGCAGTGTGCGCCGTATTGTCTGAGCTGAAACTTCAGTACCCACATCTGACAAATCTTTTCTCAGTTCCTCAGCAGTCACATGGGGACTTTTCTCCACTCTACGCTTCAGGTAGCGCACAGCAGTCGAAGTCAGCATCTTCTTTCTGCCACGACCAGGTAGCGTTTCAACAGTGCCCTTTGCCTTGAATTTGCGAATGATGCTTCCTATGGTCTCTCTTGGTATGTTTAACATCTTTGCAATCTTCTTATAGCCATTGCCCTTCCTGTGAAGAGTAATCACCTCTTCTCTTGTCTTCCTGGACCATTCTCTTGACTTCACCATGTTTGTATCCACACCATTAAATGTCTAGAAGGAGCTGAGTATCACAGTCATTTTAAAGCTGCCTAATTGGTGCTTATTATGCTTTATTGCTGCTCCGTGACATCCACAGGTGTTTTCAATACCTGATTGAAAACACTTGAATGAACCTCTGTTCTTCAGAGTTGTAGTCTTTAAGGGGTTGAATAATTGTGTCAATGAAGAATTCACAAAAGAAACATTTACTACTGTATTACAAAACCAACTGATGTCATTTTAGTTGCATATGGTTCTTTAAAAAGTCCTTGTAGGATTTCATTCTGAATACAATTAAAAATGTACACTAAATTCCCTAAAACCCTTTACAGCATTGGGGGTTGAATAATTTTGAACACAACTGTAGTTGAAAAAAGTTATGGGTTCAAAATTAGTGGTGTCCACTAGTATACCAGGATTGCCAGAAAATTGTGGCAATTCTGGCTGGACCATATTAGGGGAGGTCCAGTCAGATCCTGGTTCAGGCATCGCCACAGCCTGTGTTGCAGATACCCCTGCAATAGGTCGTTGGGCCGGTGCAGGATCAGGTAGTTCAACTACAGACCGTGCGGTCAGGGCCGGTGCTAGACTATTTTGCGCCCTAGGCAAGACCAGCTACTTGCACCCCCCCAAAAAAAAAAAGCGGCACAACATAAAACTGCTAACTTAGCACTTGCAGCGACCCGAGGAGATGCTGCGAGTAGCTGAGTGTGACGTATTAAAGATGGCTGCCGCCATGAAGCAAGTAACAATTCCGTACAGCAATGTTAATTTTGAGGTTTTTGATCACCAAAGCACAAAATATTTATTTATTATTTCCCCCTGCACATAGACATATATTACAGCTCAATTATATCTTGTTTCAGAAGTAAACATAACGTTTATTCAATAAAAACTATAATTTGTGCTGTGTGCATACAAAACGGATTTGTGCCGAGTTGCCGACTGCTTTTCTTTATCATATTTTGTCCGAGTGATAACAATCTGAATCTTTCATTAAAAAAAAAAAAATCTACCATTTTGGATTCAAAATTTGCATCCAAAGCGTTCAATGACACTGCTGCAGCAAACTGAATTTCCCTTTCCTACCGTTACTGGGTCGTTACAGGCACGTAAACAAAGAGAGGAACGGTGGGCTGAAGAGCTTACATGCATCCTAATGAGAAAAAAAAATACAAAACAAAAATGTTTACTGGTAAGACTTGATGGGTAAATATCATTGGGAGCTTTTTCCCCATTCCATTTCCTCCATTCCTAGAAATGTTTAATTTTCTTAACTAGATAACCCCATGCAGCCTGCATGGGGTTAAGAAAATTAAACATTTCTAGGAATGGAGGAAATGGAATGGGGAAAAAGCTCCCAATGATATTTACCCATCAAGTCTTACCAGTACACATTTTTGTTTTGTATTTTTTTTCTCATTAGGATGCATGTAAGCTCTTCAGCCCACCGTTCCTCTCTTTGTTTACGTGCCTGTGCTAGCACCCCGGGTACAGGAAGGGACTGGTGATAGGGGGGGGCTCAGCTTGGGCTCCTGGTGGAGTGGTGGGAGTTTTGGTTTCCCCTGGCTCTGGGGGGGGGGCAGAAAGTTTGGGGGCCTCTGTCTCCCGGCCCTGGCAGAGAGTTTGGGGGGCCCTGGCTCCTGCTCGTGCTGCTGAGTGCAGTCAGATAATCTGAAGTTCGAACCCATTGCTTCACTCCATGAGTGATCTGCTTTCAATCCCCCTCCTCCCCCTGCACCTCCCCCAGCCTGACTCCCCTTGCACTGCCACCATTTGCAGCTCCACATAGGGAGGGACTCCAGGGGGTATGATGATGATGGTGGTGTGAGGAGGGGGGCCACACAGGGGGTATGATGTGTGAGGCCCTCACACCATCATATACCCCCTGTGTGGCCCCCTCACACCATCATATACCCCCTGTGTGGCCCCCTCACACCATCATATACCCCCTGTGTGGCCCCCTCACACCATCATATACCCCCTGTGTGGCCCCCTCACACCATCATATACCCCCTGTGTGGCCCCCTCACACCATCATATACACCCTGTGTGGCCCCCTCACACCATGGCCACTGATCTTTCTGTTCAATGTAATATACAACATGGCCTGATGGGACATGGACAGGGAGGTGATTGAACTTATATTCCTTTAATACTCGGTGAGAGAGATGATAATAATTTACAAAAGCTGACAATTGTTGTGGTATTGGAGCCATGTTAACCCTTTGACTCTCAGTTTGCAACTCAGCAGGTTATCCCGGATGTCTGTGGGGTGCTGCAGACTTGCACAGTGATTGCTCAGGGCTGAGTGTGCACTCCCAGAGGAGGTAATTCGATGGGTTCTGGGTGTTCCCAGCACCGCCTGCATGAGATGGTGTGAGAGCCCCAGGGGAGGGGGGTCACATTCACATACAGACACTCTGCAAGGAGAAAGTGAACGAGGCTTCCTGCAGCCTTCATATTTCATGAGTCAGATCAATGTCCCCCGAGCCAACCCCCCCGCCATACCTGGCAGCAGGCTCAGACACAGTAGGGAGGCAGCACACTCACAGCAACTCGCAAGGCACACACTCCACACAGGCTTCCTTCCAGCGGCGTCTGACGTGGGGCGGGGCGCGCATGCTGCCACTAGCCCCAACACGTGCAGGCGCCGCTGATGTTGCGTGCCGTGCACTGCGGAGCAGGCGGAGTCTGGATGGTCGGGACGGGACCTGGTTGGTGCAGATGCAGTGTGTGTCTGTGCTCTGCCTCTGTGAACATGTAGATTGCGGCGCCCCGGGCCCCCGACCGCTCCCGCAGGCGCGCTCGGCGCGGGGCGCTTCCCTGGCTCGGGCCGCGCCCCCGGTGCCGGCGGAAACTAACGCACAATTTATTTATTTTTTCGGGCCCCCCGCTGCGCCCTAGGCGGGCCTGCGCTCTAGGCGGCCGCCTAGCTCGCCTAGCGGCAGCGCCGGCCCTGCGTGCAGTCTCTGCACTACCACGGGAGCACCCTGGTAACTCCGTGCGGCCACGCCGTGGCTCATCATGTAGTTCTTCGTCGTGGAACCGTCACTATCTGATGATGCTCCAGGGACAAAGTCACTGCCTGAATCTTCAAAAGATTCATCAGCGCTGGGATCAGAGTCTGACATCATAAGGATGTCAGCTGCTTCCTCAGCGCTTAGAAACCTTTTAGCCATAATTTGCTTTCTGAAAATGTATTTTCAAAAGAAAATTACGCCGGTTGATAGTATCTATATATATGTGCGTACATATATATATAGATAATGAAAAAAGAAAACAAAAAGGCCTCCACAAGGGAGGGAAACAATCACCCCACCCCAAAGTACTAATTAGCACCGGGCATGGGCACTCCCATATAGGACTAAACCTGGTATTGACTAGAAAAAAGGGAATGAGGGATTAACCCTCAAAGAGCAAGTAAGGAGTGTTGATTAAAATATAACTTTTATTAATTATAATAGACCACACACATTGATGAACCGACAAATAAAAAACATAAACACAGATACGATGTGCATCAGCGAGATAAGTAGATAAATATCATATGAAAGGCCAATTGCCTAATAGCAATCCTAGGGCACAGGTGTGAACCAGCATCCAACAAAGATTTAACAATTAAATTGGAAGATCACAATGATCAATAGCTGGATATTGCATAGAATTATAACTTAAACCTAGTAACAGATTAACAAGTAAAATAGTAATGGTGCATTGCCAGTATATAATGCTAGACTTCGATAATTGAAGCGCCCAAATTTGCAAGCAATTATTACAAAAAATTGGTTGCTGGAAAACGTCAAAGAATAGCAAGTTAGATATTCCAAGGTTTTATAAAAGCCAGAATCTCAAACCATATTAGAAGCGTTCATTTTGCCTAGCTACCTTGTAATAAGACGTTGTCAGTTGTGAACTAACAGTGCCCCAGCAAACACCGATTTACAAACAACACAAAAAGCGCTTAGGATATCAATCATGATATCAATCATCCAACAGGCATAGTAGTGGAGTACAACATAGGCTTGAATGCCCAAGGCAAAAGAGTTCACATGTAACTGTCCCTACTTACGATAATTAAAGCGCTCAAATTTGCAAGAAATTGTTACAAAAAATTGTTTGCTGGAAAGCGTCAAGAATTGCAAGTTAACATTCCAAGGTTTATAGAAGCCAGAATCTCAAACCATATTAGAAGTGTTCATTTCACCTAGCTACCTTGTATTGAGGCGTTATCAACTGTGAACTAGCACTGCCACAGCGAAAAACAGTTTGCAAACGACACAAGAAAGCGCTTAGAATATCAATCGTGATATCAATCGTCGAACGGACATAGTAGTGGAGTACAACATAGGCTTGAATGCCCAAGGCAAAAAGAATTCACTTGCAACTGTCCCTAAAGAGCTAAACAGATTCTACCATCACCCTGTCAAATCACATCACATAACAAATTAAAAGAGAACACAAGACTCGACACGTGTTTCGCCGGTACTAGACCGGCTTCATCGGGAGTCAGCACAAATTGTGAATAATATCGATACCGTGTGTCGCCATGGCTGGTTAAATACCACTTCATGAATGAAGTCTAACAGGTGGAAATAAACGATCCTTTCTTAATTGAATAGGTCACATGGGTTCTGATGTTAAAGGTACAACTGATGCTGAATTAAGAGATAGAAACCATTGGTGTGTGTGCGTATATAATATATATTCTATATATATATATATATATAAGCGTGCGCGTGTGTGTGCGTGTACGCGTGTGCGTGCGTAAATATGTATATATATGTGTGTGTGCGTATATATGTATATATATGTGTGTGTGTGTGTATATATATATATATATATGTGTGTATTAGCAATTTATCACCTATTTTATGGAGACAGCCTCTGCGACACTGTAACACCTCGCAATCCACATGCAGACTGAGGATACAAATGTAAAATTATCAAGATTTGAAAAATTCATCCCCCGTGATTGGCTGGAGGGTCAATCGCTAGGTTACGGGGTCATTTTAGGGTTATATTTGTATCCTCAGCGGCCATGTTGGAGGTGGCAGTGACAATTGTGACAGCTTAGGCTAGGGTCAGACTAACGCATTTTTCACGTTGTCCGTGAAAATGTGCGTTCGAAGAATGGATGTATTTTTTCACGGAATACGCAATAGCGGTCATACTATGCGCAGTTTCATCCGTGATTTTGTACGGATCATCAATAAAACACTTTTTGCGTCTGGACGTTATGTTGGCCGGACATTAGCAGCGTCTGACGTCTCCTAATCACGCACACACGCCGCTAGTGGACGCAGCGCACTCTGTACGTCAGTACTAGTGGTTTAACGTTCTCGAAAAAATGCGTTCATTTTCCACTTGCGTTGCGCAGCCGGACTTTTGTGCGACCGTACTTCGTATATTGGCCGTCATTGCCTGTCATTTGCTGCTAGTGCGGCCGTGATTAAGTGCGGCTGCACGCGCGTTCGCACTGCCTCAGTCTGACCCTAGCCTAAGTGATCATTGTTACTACAGTGATCACATAGCTGTAACAATAAAATGTGAAATAAAATAATAAAAAGGGGATTGTAATTTTATTAAATGTGGGGTTTGGGGGCCTCTGGGCAGTTTTGATTTTGTTTACTACCCTTAGAGACCCTGTGTGTGGTGTTTTTTACTTTCTGGGTTTTTTACATTTTATACTATAATGAGGCACACCGTTGGAAAGCTCAGGCTCTGGGCTTTCCATCGGTGCCTCATTTATCTCTGCAGCCTTTACCGATGAGGAGATAGAAGAGGTCCTAAGGACCTCTCCCCCCTCCTCCTAAGGGCTGTCTATGCGGCCGCTGAAAGTGACGTCATCACGCCAGGCGTGATGACATCACCGTGACTCCCATGATCCCACAGTGAGGGCCGACATCCCGGATGTTGGTTCCTCACTGTTTGCCGCCGAGGATCTCCGCCACACCACCGCTTCGCTGCCGGGAGGACAGGACGCACTGAGCGCGTCCTCCGCACAGCAGCAGGAACTTCCTGGACGCGCTCAGCGCGTCCGTAGCAGCGAAGTGGTTAATATAGGACCGCATGGTCCACCCCTGCACTCTTCCACAATACTACAGAGGGGTTACTGAATGAATGCACTTGCTGGCCTGGCACCAAAAGCACAATATCTGGGTGCACTGACGCCTTTACCAGATTCATATCTTTTTAATATAGGACCTCATGGTCCACCCCTGCACCCTTCCACAATACCACAGAGGGGTTACTGTATGAATGCACTTGCTGGCCTGGCACCAAAAGCACAATATCTGGGTGCACTGACGCATTTGCCAGATTCATAGCTTTTAATATAGGACCGCATGGTCCACCCCTGCACTCTTCCACAATACCATAGAGGGGTTACTGTATGAATGCACTTGCTGGCCTGGCACCAAAAGCACAATATCTGGGTGCACTGACGCCTTTACCAGATTCATAGCTTTTTAATATAGGACCGCATGGTCCACCCCTGCACTCTTCCACAATACCACAGAGGGGTTACTGTATGAATGCACTTGCTGGCCTGGCACCAAAAGCACAATATTTGGGTGCAATGACGCCTTTACCAGATTCATATCTTTTAATATAGGACGGCATGGTCCACCCCTGCACTCTTCCACAATACCACAGAGGGGTTACTGTAGGAATGCACTTGCTGGCCTGGCACCAAAAGCACAATATCTGGGTGCACTGACGCCTTTACCAGATTCATATCTTTTTAATATAGGACCTCATGGTCCACCCCTGCACTCTTCCACAATACCACAGAGGGGTTACTGTATGAATGCACTTGCTGGCCTGGCACCAAAAGCACAATATCTGGGTGCACTGACGCCTTTACCAGATTCATATCTTTTAATATAGGACCACATGGTCCACCCCTGCACTCTTCCACAATACCACAGAGGGGTTACTGTATGAATGCACTTGCTGGCCTGGCACCAAAAGCACAATATCTGGGTGCAATGACGCCTTTACCAGATTCATATCTTTTAATATAGGATGGCATGGTCCACCCCTGCACTCTTCCACAATACCACAGAGGGGTTACTGTATGAATGCACTTGCTGGCCTGGCACCAAAAGCACAATATCTGGGTGCACTGACGCCTTTACCAGATTCATATCTTTTTAATATAGGACGGCATGGTCCACCCCTGCACTCTTCCACAATACCACAGAGGGGTTACTGTATGAATGCACTTGCTGGCCTGGCACCAAAGCACAATATCTGGGTGCACTGACGCCTTTACCAGATTCATATCTTTTTAATATAGGACCGCATGGTCCACCCCTGCACTCTTCCACAATATTACAGAGGGGTTACTGTATGAATGCACTTGCTGGCCTGGCACCAAAGCACAATATCTGGGTGCACTGACGCCTTTACCAGATTCGTATCTTTTTAATATAGGACCGCATGGTCCACCCCTGCACTCTTCCACAATACCACAGAGGGGTTACTGTATGAATGCACTTGCTGGCCTGGCACCAAAAGCACAATATCTGGGTGCATTGACGCCTTTACCAGATTCATATCTTTTAATATAGGACCGCATGGTCCACCCCTGCACTCTTCCACAATACTACAGAGGGGTTACTGTATGAATGCACTTGCTGGCCTGGCACCAAAAGCACAATATCTGGGTGCACTGACGCCTTTACCAGATTCATATCTTTTAATATAGGACCGCATGGTCCACCCCTGCACTTTTCCACAATACTACAGAGGGGTTACTTTATGATTGCACTTGCTGGCCTGGCACCAAAAGCACAATATTTGGGTGCAGTGCCACTGACGCCTGTACCAGATTCATATCCTCAGAGGGGTTACTGTGTGATGGCACTGTTGCCGACGCTAAAGGCTCATTTTTAAAGCACCTATTGTTACTTTCATCCAAACCCTGCACCATAAGGCTAGGGACAGATGAGCGCATTTTCTGCGGCCACCGTCAAAATGTACGTCGATGCGTGCGCACGCATTTTTTCACGGAATACGCTTAAGTGGTCAGACGATGCGCAATTCTGGACGTATTTCATGACGATGGGGTGAAAAGAAGTCTAGGGAAATCCGGCTGTTTGAACGTTATGTTGGCCGCACACTAGCAGCGTCTGACATCTCCTAATCACGCACACACGCTGCTATGCGGCCGCAGCGCACTCTGTACGTCAGTACCAGCGGTTTAACGTTCTCGAAAAAATGCGTTCATTTTCCACTTGCGTTGCGCGGCCGGACTTTTGTGCGACCGTACTTCGTATATTGGCTGTCATTCCCCGGCATCTGCTGCTAGTGCGGCCGTGATTATGTGCGCCAGAACGCGCGTTCGCACTGCCTCAGTCTGACCCTAGCCTAATTTAGCCCAAAAAATCACTAAACTTTTTCTGCGCGTCCTAAAATGTCTTTTCATACAGACTGCCGCCCCAAGCAGTTGTTTATGAATAGATTAAAGGAAAAGCATTTACCGTCATTTGAAACGTCATTTTTTTGTTTTTAAATGTTTCTATACATCCTAGAAATCCGCCACTTCACGGGCATGTTATGGGGACCTCCTAGGCACGATATTTGAAGGAATTTTTCGTTTTTATTTTTAACCCTTATTTCATAGAAAACTCACTGTTCTTTTAAAAACGTTTTTTTTTTACTTTTTGTCCTTGTTTCCTGTCCCCCAGGGCACTACCCGGACCCCCATACACCTTTTATGGCAAATATCTAGCATATATGCAATCTTGGAGAGCACTCTAAAAATCTAATTTTGAGTACCATTGACTTGCATTGAGTTCGAGTTCGAATTCGAACATTTGGAAAGTTCGAGTTCAAATTTGAACATTTGGAAAGTTCGAGTTCAAATGCGAACCGAACTTGGTGGTGTTCGGCTCATCCCTAATGAGCAGCAGCTGTGGACACAATCTTTTCCATTCACCTATGTGCTCATCATGTTGGATCCCAGCACCGAAGAAAGTGTGCAGCAAACAAGGTGAGTGGGACATGGCATTATTAGACGAATCAACTGGAAGAGGTTAATAGGGGTATTATTAATCTTTATTATTAATCTTTATTTATAAAGTGTCAGCATATTCCGAAGCAGGTAACAGCAGTGCTATGCACAAACATGATAGTGTTGAGGAGTAACCTCTGACTGGTATGGCCCGTACCTGGTGACCTATTTAAGTTCCCAAAACCAATGAGTGCTCAGTTGTATTGTGTTCCTTGTGACCAGTTTCTGCTGATCCTTGCCTGACTTACTGACTACAAATCTGTGTTGTCTATAAGGACCCCTGGATTGTTACTGACCTGCTTACGACCTATTGTATTTGTTGCTTGGTAGTCCGCTCCTGTCTTACCCTTGCTGTTGGGTTCCTGCTCTGCCACTGGCCTGGAACTTACAGAAGGGACTTTGGCTATGCATTTCGTTAGACATGTGCACGGCCAAAAAAATTGTTTTGTTTCATTTTGGACAATTTCATTCCGTTTTTTTCTTTTTCGTTTTAGGTTGTTCGATATGTTACAGTGATTTGTATTTTGGACAGATTTTTTTTTTCGAGAAAGTATTTTACCAGGAAGGATACATTGAGATTTCTCTCGTTTTCAAGTAGGTCCTTGGTGGCGAGTATGTACCGTTAGGTGTCTTGCCCAAGAACATTTACTGGAGAGGTGCTCTTGCTGGTATTCGAACCTGTGCATCCAAAGTTATAGAGGACTGATCCTAAAATTCGGGCGGCCAGTATTTCATTTTTTGGGTTCATTCATTTTTTTGTGTTTATTGCTAATTCGTTTTTCGGGTTCATTCGTATTTCATTTTATTAGTTATTGGAATGTGAAATAGATTAATTAATTATTTAGATTAGGGGAAAAAAGTCATCCCCCTGCTCCAGAGTCCACCTTGGGGCTGCTGTGCTTGGTTTTAAATAGGTTTCAGCACCATGGATAGCCTCCACAGAGCACAGCCAGACTGAAGGAAAGATAAAAAAACTGCTGCCTTTGTCAAAGAATAAAAATTTCACCGAAAAATCCTGAAAAATGCCTAAAAAAATGCTTAAAAAAATAAATAAATGGGGGTTGGAGCTAGCGCCCAACCAAGATGGCCGCGTGATCCCGGGGCTCCCGCACACCTAGCACCAAAGCCTTTGGTTTGAGCACCCCTGAGCCGATCTTTCTCTCACAAAAAGCCTCTTATAGCTCCAGCAGCATGCCAGCCTCCAAACCGCTAAAAAAAAACGGCGGCCGCCGACCCATCCGTAGCCCAGCATTTCGTCCCAGCTAAAAAGCAGGCCGAAGCCTCCCAAGATGGCGGCCACGGTGAAACGCTGTACCCGGAGGACGAGTTACCCACCCCAGCGGACTTAGCGGTTCCGGCCTCGAGGGGAGACGTGGAACGCCTCTTTACCAAAATGTCCCAGATGCAGACCTTTCTGGCGGGTGAGGTGGCGAAATTGGGGACAGAACTGCGGGGAGAGATTGATTCGCTGGGCGCACGCACGGCTGAACTGGAAGGACCAGGCCGCAGAGATAACACAGGCCCATAACGACTTAGCGGAGGGCACCGGGGACCTAGCTAAAAGAGTCTCATTTTTGGAATCCAAGATGGAGGACCTGTCTAATCGCTCCAGGAGAAATAATATCAGGTTGAGAGGTCTCCCCGAAACTGTGTCACCTAAGGATCTCAATGGGACGGTGCTGGGTATACTACGTCGCCTTGCACCGGATATACCGGAAGCCCAGCTGCTAATGGATCGGATTCACAGAGCCCAAAGACCCCCGAATCTTTTGTCTCTTATTCCACGCGACGTGATATTCCGCATGCATTACTTCACGGCGAAACATCAGATCCTTCAAGCCGCACGCACCTTCCAACTGGATTTTGAGGATAAACCCCTACAGCTGTTCCAGGATTTGGATCCCGCAACCCTCCGACGACGCAGGGCTTGGCGCCCCATTACAGAACACTTATCTGCTCACGACATCCCATACACGTGGGGATTTCCCTTTCGCTTACAAGTGTCGGTTGCGGGCCGGCAGGTGGCCCTCACCCCCTCCTCAGACACCCCCTCCTCAGATCTTGCCGCCTTCTGGGCCGCAGTGAAGTGCCCACCTCTGGAAGATTTTGTCGCCCCCGTGCTCCCGCCTTCTTCCTTCCCTCATCTACAGCAGCGCTGGACTCGAGTTGGCATCACGAGCGGGGATGGCTGAGGATGTTTCTGTGGCCTGGAGGCCCGTTCCTCCTTCTTCTTTTCTCCTTCAAATTTCTCCCTCATTGGAGGGTTGTTGATCAGGAGTCCAGATGGTGGTGGGTCACCATATGATCCACACGGGAGGTCTGTGTGCTGTTGCTTTCCGGCTTTTTCTTTTTCTTTTGTTTTAACTGCCCTTGGCTCAGGGCCATTTACTGATGTCACTGATGTTCACTTGTTATTTGATTTAAAGCTTCTGGTATGCCTCATTGAGTTTCTACTGTCGGACGGGGGCCCCCCCTGGGGGAGGGTCCGCCCTGCCGGTTCTACCCAGGGCGGGTTGGGGGACCCTCCCTCCCGGGGTTCTCCCCTCTATTGGTTATAATGCCATATCCAGTTATCGCTAGTGTCTCTCAACCTTGGTTGGGTGAGGGGTGTGGGGGTTTGGGGTTTGGGGAGTTTTTGGTCTCCGTGTCCTCCCCTCCAAGGTCGGCCTGGCACTCCATAAGTCCAGGCGCTTTCTGTGTTGTTGTGTTTTTGTCTTACGTTGTTGGTGGGTCTTTGTTTCCTGGGCGTGCCACCCGCTCCTTTGCTTTTCTCTTTTCTATTCTGTCTTTCCTCATCTCTCTCTCTCTACCTCCTCTCTTTCCCTGATTCCAGTTTCCCTCTCTTGCCCTCAGTTAGAGATGGGGGGGATATCGGTGGTGCCCTGCTCCCTTTTCGCCTCCCTCCTGTTGACTCTGAATGGGGGATAACGGTTTAAAGATTTTGTCCCTTAATGTTAAGGGATTAAACACACCCCAAAAGAGGCGTTTGTTGTTAAGGGAGCTTAAACGATCCGCGTGCCATATAGCATTGATCCAGGAGACCCATTTTGCTTCCTCCCGCCAATTTTCATTAAGAGACAGAGCCTTCCCTGTTGCCTACATGGCATCATCTCCACAAAAGAAAAAGGGAGTGGCTACTCTGATCCACTCCTCCTGTCCCTTTAAAATTCACCTTGAAGTTTCAGACCCAGCTGGACGTTATTTGATGCTAGTGGGACAGATAGCCTCCACCACCCTAACCTTATTTAACATTTATGCTCCTAATGGTTATGACCCTGACTTCTGGACAGAAATATCTTCTTTACTGACAACTAAAGCTGACGGTCGAGTTATTTTTGGCGGGGACTTTAATGCCGTCCCTCAGCCATCTCTGGACAGAAGGGCATCGGGGGACTCCTCGGGGACGCCTTCGGGATACCCCCAGGATGCTTCCCTGGAGTCCTTTATGCTTGACCACTCCCTGGTGGATGCATGGCGCCTCCATCACCCGGGTGATAGGGACTTCACCTTTTTTTCCAACCCCCATCACTCTTACTCCCGCATAGACCTTTTCCTGGTGTCCCTGTCGACGATGCCTCTAATTCCGACCTCAAGCATAGGCGATATTACGTGGTCGGACCACGCTCCAATCTTCATGACGTTATCCATACCGTCTTACACGCCGGCGTGGTCGTGGCGTCTGAATTCCTCTTTACTACATAAACCCGAACACATCTTAGAACTGCAGCAACAACTTAGAGACTACTTTCTGGAAAATGACTCACCCACCCTTTCCCCCACCACCCTGTGGCTGGCCCATAAAACGGTGATCCGGGGCCATCTCATACAATTAGGTAGTAGACTCAAAAAACAAAAACTAGCTTCCCTGGTTTCTTTGACCAAGGACCTATCTAAATGGGAAACCCTGAACAAACTCTCACCCTCAGACGTCTTGACCGCCCAGATTAAAACGATCAGGACCGCCATACGTCAATTACTCGGGGAGGACGCGGCCCGCTCATTGGCTTGGTCCAAGAGAACCTATTTTGAATTTGCCAACAAATCTCACACCCTTTTAGCGTCTAAACTTCGCAACCAAACTAGGTCCAAACATATAACGGGAGCCAGAGATGGGGAGGGAGTCCTGCACACATCCCCAGCTACAGTTAATAAATTGTTTACCTCATACTTTCAGACATTATACAACCACTCCCCGACCCACGTTTCCGACTCTATCCCATTGGGCCAATCGATTGACCGTTTCCTGTCGAGTGCTCCTCTCCCCCGGCTATCCCCCGCACAGAGACAGGCGCTTAGACACCCCCATCCGAGGAAGAGATAGCTGAGGTTATTAAGGCATTCAAACCTCACAAGGCTCCTGGCCCGGATGGGTTCTCTGCCTTTTACTATAAAACCTTTGCACAAACTTTGTCTCCACACTTACACAAATTCTATCTGTCTCTGTGGGAGGGTGCCCGGCCCCAGCAGATTTTCTCCGCTCAGACATAATTTTAATTCCAAAGGAAGGAAAGGACCCGTCTTACCCGCAAAATAACAGGCCCATTTCCCTTTTGAATGTTGATTATAAAATATTCACAAAAATACTGGCAAATAGACTGAACTCCTTTTTAGCTTCCATCATTCATCCGGATCAGGTGGGGTTCATCCCGGGCAGGCATGCATTTGCTAATACCAGACGGGCTGTGGTGCTGATGGAGCGAATGACTGACACCCAACTGCCCTCTCTGCTCATCTCTTTAGATGCAGAGAAGGCATTCGATCGACTGGAATGGCCCTTTTTATTTCGACTTTTGGCCACGTGGGGCTTCCCGATGTCCTTTATCTCGATCCTCGATCTCTGTATGATTCCCCTACCTCAGCTGTCATTACACCGGGTACTGTTCCCACGAGTTTCTCTGTAGGAAATGGGACGCGACAGGGATGCCCTTTGTCCCCCCTCCTCTTTGCCCTATCTCTCGAACCCTCTTATCGGCCATTTCGCACACTCCCCCATATTGCGGGAGTAACTGTGGGAGGGGAGGAATACAAGGTATCGGCGTACGCCGATGATGTCTTGCTCACTCTTAGCCATCCCTCCGCCTCCATTCCTCATCTGCTCTCCCTCCTGCGCGACTTTTCAGCAGTCTCGGGTTATAGGTTAACCTAGAAAAGTCAGTTGCTATGCCCTTTTCCCTGTCGGACTCGATCTGTCAGGAAATTGAGAGATCTTCGGGCTTCCGTTTTACTCGCTCCTCTTTGAAATACCTGGGAGTGTGGCTTACACCTGATGTGAATGGATTGCACTCCCTAAACTATGAGGCAATGTTTAAACTTCTGGGCGAGGACCTGGAGAGGTGGGGGAGGGAGGGGGTCTCCTGGATCGGCAGGATTAATTGCATAAAAATGAACCTGCTTCCGAGATTATTATATCTATTTCAAGCCCTGCCGATCTGGGTGTGCCCTCGATCTCTTCGACAGCTGCAGTCCCAAATTGAGGGTTTTGTGTGGGCGGGGGGCAGGAGAAGGGTTTCTAAATATGTCCTATATCGCCCTAAGAACGAGGGGGTCTGGGCCTTCCGCACTTGTATAAATATTTCCAAGCGGCTCAGATTGCTCAGTTTGTAATGTTTCATCTGCCCCAACACTCCCAACGTTGGGCCGATTTGGAATCGGATCTATTTGCACCAGACCTCCCGCAATTTTATTTTTGGCTACCCAAAGAGTTCCGCCCGCTATTGCGGTCCACCTGTACAGCGACTCTAACCTCACTGAGGGTTTGGGACTCCGTCCGGGACAAATTTCACCTCTGCTCTTGCTATTCGCCTCTAATGCCATATTTACGCAACAGAGCTTTTGTTCCGGGATTGTCCCCCTCCGCCTTTACAGCTTTCGAAAATATCGACCTGCAGAGGATTAAGCATTTCAGATCTTCAGGAGGTGACTGGTTCTCTTTCTCGGACCTGCAATCGAAGGGTGACCTTCGGACCTTCGACCACTTCAGATTCCTACAGATACGGGACTTTTTATCTCAACATAACATTTCACGAGCAGCTAGTAGTCATTTGACGTTTTTCGAATCCATGTGTGACTCCGGAAGGGCTCCAAAAGCTCTGATTTCCACCTTATATAATCATTTTTCATGCGAGGATGTCTCCTGGCTGACCCCTGGATTCATTGCCCGCTGGGAAGCGGATATCGGGGAGGAGTTGGAGGGGGAGGAGTGGCAAGATATGTGGGAAATATATGCAAAAGTGTCTATATGTGTTACGCTGAAAGAACAGGCATATAAAACGTTGTACCGATGGTATGCCACCCCGGTCTTGCTCTGCATCTGCAGCCGGGTACCCCTGATGTTGTTGGAAGGGCTGTGGGGCTCGGGGTACCCTGTTTCACATGTGGTGGCTGTGCCCGAAGGTGCGCTCTTTCTGGGACCGGATTGGTGATTTATTAGACGAGTATTTTCAACAACAACCTCCCTCTTGATCCTTGGGCCTTCCTGCTCCATAGGTCACCGGCATCCCTTCAGGGGCCGGATTGTAAACTCTTTCACAGGATAGTGTGTTGGCGCTAGGAGAGCTCTCGCTAAACACTGGCGAGCTGGGGAGGTGCCTTCCGTTGAGGTGGCCCGGGCTTATATAGCCGAGGCGCATCACATGGATAAACTGTCAGCGGTGATTCACAACTCTCTTCTCGTTTTATAAAACCTGGAGTCGTTGGGAAGAAACTAATTAAAGCCAGATTAATACCTAAAGGGAGCTAGATGCGGAGGTTCCTCCTTCTTCTTTCTTTCTATTCTTTCTTTTCTCTTTTTCTCTCTTATCTTTCTTTTTCTTTTCTCTCTCTCCTGTCGTACGTGGCTTATTGTTCGTCCTGTCCTGTCGGCTACGTGGCATGCCAAGCGCTTGGCATAGGGGCTGATCTGCTACATTTCATCCGAACTCAACCAGTATGCTTATTTGTTTCCACCTTGATTTTATGAGTTGAGCCAGACCATGTTTTATTCGGCTTGCCCTCTCTGCCCTGCGAGGCGATGTCACAGGTGGCTGTTTACCTGTTTTTTTTGTGTTTAAAACATTTTCAAAATAAAGAATTATAAAAAATAAAAAAATAAAGAGACTTTTTTTCTGCAAGTGAAAAGAATTAAAGGTTGAATGAATGTTTGATAAAAACTGAGATTTTTTATACATTGAAACTTCTAGGATTCGCCTGATTAAACCTGTCGGAAAAACCACCGAAAATCAGGGTTAGAAATTCTAACCCTAATTTCTAACCCTAGTTTCTAACCCTAATTTCTAACCCTGGCTTCTAATTTAGAAGCTAAAGTTAGAAATTAGGGTTAGAAATTCTAACCCTAATTTCTAGACCTAGCTTCTAACTCTAATTTCTAATCCTAACTTCTAAATTAGAAGCTAGGGTTAGAAATTAGGTTTAGAAACTAGCAGGGTTATGCAAAGAGATCCGAATTGCTTGAGAAAGGTAACCGAACGCTGAAAATCAGCGTTCGGTTACCTTTCCTGGCCATTCGGCTATCCAGAGAGCAGGCAATTCGCCAAATCCTGGCGAATTGCCTGCACATACGGTGCCTTTTCGGTGCCTGTTCGAAGGCAGTGAAATCCCCATGAAAAAACACTGCTTCGGCTATTCAGAGAACACAAACCAGCAGTGAAAGGTTCCCCTAATGCCCTGCCATTCGGTGGTTTAATTCGGCAAATTTATTCAGGAGAATCCCATAGGTTTCAATGTTAAAAATATTCCCGTTTTAATTCAATATCTAATAAACCATTCATTATAAAATTCTGCAGCAAAAAGTCTCTTTATTTATAGATTTTTTAGAATACTTTAAGCATTTTTCTGATTTTTTTATTTTTTTTTAAAAGTCCGATTTTTTTTTTTTCAGTTTACTTATTTTTTTTGTAACAGCCCTCTTTATTATCATTCCCTGGACCTCCTGTGAAAATTTCAGACATTTTCGCTCAGTAGTTTATTTGCAAACAGCGTTTCTTTTTCCCAGATTCATACAAATGGTTTTGCTAATTTATTCACTGCCTCCTCTACGTCACAGCTGCTTCGGCTCTGTGTGATTCGGCTCCCGTTCGGCTCCTGTTCGGCTCCTGTTCGGGTTTTTCGAAGGTTAATCCAGATGTTTTTGCTTGTTTTCAGCGTGCATTCGGTTAGTTTTCGTCAGGTTTGCGGCAGCTTTTCCCTGCAATTCGGGGACCCTGTGGTGTTTGCTGAATACACCGCAGGGTCACCGAAATGCAATCGGCAAAAGGAACCGAATTGAAGAGAACGAAAAGTCACCGAACGTGCGGTGACTTTTCGAATCTCTTTGGATAACCCTGTAGGTCTAGAAATTAGGGTTAGAATTAATCTAACTCTGATTTTCGGTCGTTCGTTCGACAGGTTTAATCAGCTGAATCCTATAGGTTTCAATGTAAAAAAAAACCTCGTTTTTATTAGTTTCAGATCATTTTGTTTCAATTTCTTTTTTCCTTTTGAGTCATTTTCGGTCTGTTTTTTAACGTTTCGGATCCTTTCGTTCTTTTTTATTTTTTTTAATTTCAGATCATTTTCAGACCATTTCCGTTCATATTTTTCATTTTGTTTCTTTTGTTATGTTACCGCGATTCGGTATATCGGACCGATCCAAAAATGCAGATGGCCAATTTTTCGTATTTCAGAAATGCTTCCGAAATACCAACTGGCTAATTTTCGTCTGAATTTTGATTCAGAATCAAACTAAACGCACATGTCTACATTTTGGTTTTTTTCAGTTTATAAGGTCATGAATGTATTGTTAAACTTATTTCATAGGTATGCATTTGTCACAAAATGAAGATCGTGAAATTTCTTGGCAACTGGTCTAAACATCCACCCTGTTAAGACATGCTATTTTGCTACCAAGTTGATTTTATGAAAGCAGGGTCTTAGGGCAGCTGAAGAGAAAATTAAACTACTTCACTTCTCGTGAAGCTCTGCAAAGGCACAGAAATAAACAACACAGATTCTATTAACTACACACATTAAATTATATAAAATTATATGTTCAGCTTTTTATTGGGGCAGCAAATAAAAGACTAGAGACCAAGGGTGAGCCAATCTTCCCAGAGAAGTGCAAAGTTTTGTGGTTTATGTGGCTTTTATGTGCTATTTAATAATGATTGCACTTTAACTGAACTGTTCTGTCAAGTTAAAAAATACTTTCCACTTATCATTAAATTTAAAACATAATATCATTTGTTTCTTGACTAGAAATTCAATAAAGAATAAAAAAAGTTTTTTTTCACAATCAAATAATATATGAGTCCACTAAAATACATACCCCTTTTCTCATCGTCCCCGCTCCACCTTCTCCTCCATGATTTTCCTGCAACTTGTCAGTTCCTTTGCCACCTGATCATAGAGCACCGGCCTTCTCCATTTATAAGGCAGTAATTCCATTCAGCAGTGTTCTGTCATAAGGGTCATTCTGTTGCCTGTTATTTTGTTCCTGCTGCTAGTAGTTCTCTCTGTTGTTTACCCTTTGTTTATTTGGTTCACTTTATTTTTGGCTCCCTGTTTCCCTTGTCTGTTTGTCCCTCCGTTTGCCTTTTTCTTGCCATTTGCTTTGGTTATATTTTCCTTGTTTTTTCCCTGTATTTTTGTTTTTTGTTTTCCCCTGTTTTTTCCCTTCCTTGATCCTCTGTGGTTTATTCTCTGTTTTACCCTTGCTGTATGTTATTATTGTGTATCAACTCTTGGCTTTGCAGGAGTATCCGTTCTGATTCCTAACTTCTTCTCTTGTTCTTTGACCACATCTCTGGTTTTCCTCCTCTTGCTTTACGCTGTATTTTGTTTCTATGTGTTTCACCCAGCAGTACTGTACCCAACCATAGTTTAGAGACAACCATCTAAGGAGGTGTTTAGATTAGGGTTTCCTTGTATGCTGCTGGGTTCCTTTGTATTTGGTTCTCCCCTTATACAACACTTACCCTTCCTGCTGTTCAGTGGTGTGTCCTTTCTTCTGTTTCCATTTTGCTATTGGTGTGGTGCTTCATTTCCAGTTGCCTGTTGTGCAGAGAGCATAACTCCTGCCTTCTGGGCTATCAATCCTGAATATGGACCCCACCATGGCTCATACCAGGTATCCCCGGGACACGAAGGCCAAGGGACAAAGATGATGACAGCAGAACCCACGGGCACAGGGTGTCCACAGAGCCCTGCATGTCCAAAGGAAACATGATGGACACGAGGTAAGGGACACCATGCGCCTCCTCCTCACCAAAAAAGTACTATGGGTCATGTTCGCGCACCTGGATGACAAATTTGAGGGGTGCAAAATGGGTATCTAAGAAATTATCTGCAGCTCCCGAATGTATGACGACCATAACATGAACTAATCTGGAATCCCATTCTAGGGACACAGGAACCAATAGATAGGAATCACATATTTTCCCAGGAGACACATACGTCACACCCAGGGCCTGTCTGCTTAATTGCTCTAGGTACAGGAGTTTTCTGGTATATTGTTCTTGTAGGGCGTTTAGGACACTGTAAGCGAAAATGTCCTTGAGCACCACAATACAGACTTAACCCCTCACATACTCTTTTGTTGCCTTTGTTCTGACAACCTGGTATGACCTACTTGCAAGTGTTCTACGGGAGACAGTTCTACTTTTGAGGCTAAAAACACATGAGCGAGACTTAATATAGACCGCTTAAGTTATTCTCGATGGGTTCTTTTGTTCCCAAACCGGTCATCCAGTAATGTACAGAACTCTATTAGCTCATCCAGATCTAGTAATTTTTAGGGGCTAATTCATACATGAGAGAATCTGATAAACCCTCCGTAAAAGACAAAACCAAACACCTCATTTGTCCAGTGAACATCAAACTCACTCTATAGCATAGTCGGAGATAGTTCTGGTACCCTGTTTGATCCAAAATAAGGCTTTGCCAGCTGCCTTAGCCATTCTAGCTGGGTAAAAGTTCTCCTTAACTCCTGAATAACAGCCTCATAGTTTGTGTATGATAGGCTTTTTTGATTCCCACAGCAGATTAGCACAGAGAAGAACCCTATCAGAGATGGTTTATGACAAAATCAACTTTCGTTCCATCTGTCCAACACATGGTAGGATCCAACTCAAAATGGATAATCCCCAACAAGCAGCCGGTGTACAGTCGAATCTTAACGGAGCAGTCATATGTACATGAGAAGATTGCACTTCTGACACAACATATACCATAGCAACAGATGCAGTAACCAACTGGAATGGCTGCAAATGAGCTCTACAAGCGAGTATGGTCTGAAGCGCTTGAGCAAACTGGTCCTATGATCTTGTTCGTACTGTCTGGACGCAAAAGTAGCCAGTTGTTGGAATAGGTCTGCAGGATCTGTGGTCATGTCATAATGTAATGGAATCCCTAGATCCCTTCACGCAGACAATTACCCAACCTACCCTGCAGTCTTTACAGTAGCAGGAAAGCTAATATAACAGGACAGACACACAGAACACACAAGGTCAGAAACCAGGCTAAGTCAGAACCAGGGGAAGGAAGTCATAAACACCAGAAGTCAGAGTCAGAGAGGAAAGTCAGACACACCAGAAATCAGTATACAGATACTACAATACAATAGACAGTCAAAGGAATAGTCAGGGAATGGAGCCAAGGTTGGTACACAATAAATCAGGAATATTAAATGGTTATTGCCAAAGAGGTAGTCAGAAACAAGGCCAGGGTCAAATAAAGATAGAACTGATAACAAGGGTGCAAGAACAAACTGATAGGAATAAACCATGACAGGGCAATGAGACTCACTCACCATTGGGTTTTTAAATCCAGCAGGCTTCACGTCATCACACCGCAACTCGCCCGAGTCACTGACTCGCATCCACAATCCCAGCAATATCACTCAGTGGCCAACCAGCGAGAAGCGAGTATGGCGCTGCCGGCCGCCAAGCATTTCAGGACCCAGCCGTGACACCGCCTTATTATTTTCCTAATTTAGAGCCATTTTTCCTTCCTTTGTGTGGTACAAGGAGTGGTCTAGATTAGCATATCTTTTCTCATGAGACCTAAACACAAGGGTGGAATGGGATTACCGCAATTGAAATGTTAAATTTTATTACAAAGTGGCCTAAGTGATTTGTAGATGCCCCCACCCCATAAATTATGGATGTATTTAGAACAGTTCTCCTTATGTGGTCCCATAATGTTAGCTCCCGGGCAATCAGCCTTGCTGTAGACCTTATGCCAGTATCCTCATCCCACGGTCCTTTCAACGCTTCGCAGGTGGAGGAGGTACCGCTCACGCCTATGTTTATTTGCCCCCACTCTCTGCTAACCCTGGTAACGAGCAACCCAGACTTCCCATCAGGACTCACCTCATCCTACTTTTTGGGTCTAGATAATGACGGCCCCTATTTACCACTAAAATCATGCCTTGTGAATAAGACTCTAGCCCCTTTGTCAGCTCTGGTGCCTGACCATGAACACAGGCCACTAGGCTCTTATAAATAACTTCAACTCCAACACATTATTATTCACCATAATTCACACCATGTTTTCAGAGACTCTCTTTCCCCATTCTAAATACTGTGCACAACTGACCCACCTTCACCACATTTGTTATCGCTTGTATATGCTTTGCTACTTGATGAGCAATTCTCTGATATGCTTGCCTTCACTGCAAAATGGGCGGTTGAAATTTCAGCCATCACTGAGGAGTGGTGAGCTGGTTTTCAAATGACTTTTTATTCATCAAGAGACCTACTGTATGTATACAAGAAACTAACTATAAACTAGTATAGATCTGAGGGACCCAGACTTGGGACCCTGAGGGGAGGGATACTTGTCACCAACAGTTAGAGTTTATTAAGGAGGTAACCCTAGGCAGATCGGCCTGAAATGAATACACACGAAAACCAGAAAGGTTTGTGGACTCAAAAGTGTAATCTAAAATATAACTTTTATTAAACCATTAAACTAATACTCAGTACTCTGAACAGAAATATAAAAGAAAAGGATGTAACAAGATTTTTAATATTGCTATGAGATGTATTAGCTCAGTGTTCAGGGTTGGTATCTGTGGTTTTAAATAACACTTGCTGCGTCAACTAATCAATCGCTTGTTCAGCTCTAATTCCATGACAATTGTGACCAATGGTAGAGTCATGCTTGTGTCGTGGTTGTTAATGTTAGCCATAGTAACCCAAGCGTCTCCTGGCTGATGGCAACATAGCAAGTTCTAACCATACGTGATTGTAAGGAGGCAACATTACAACACTAGTGCCCAATACTAGTGGAATCGCTCATGGGATGCAAAAGTTACCCCTTAAAATACTGTATTTTATTACCAAGCCTGATGGTCAATGGCCACGCTTGTGTGCCTCTGTGAGGGCGGGCTGTTGCTGATATAGTTTTGTTACCCCAGCAACACTGTCACATGCCTGGGACAGCCAAACAAACCTCAACTCGAGCCTTAGATGAGACTCTGTCCTACAAGTGAGCGTTGAGAGCAGCACCAGGTTAACTTTTTCGTTACTGCATCGGTGCAGTAATTAGCTTTAGGACTTTGTAATACATTACTTTTTCTAACTCTAATTACTGACAGCGCTCCACATGTTACGTATAGGGAGCGCAAACTACAGTAAGCTCAAAGAAGCTAGTGTTGATGCTGTAACAGATTTTTCAGGGCTTTAGCGTTAGGAAGGTAAATGGAGGTCATACGTTAAAGTCACTTTCCTGACGTTAACGCTTACTCACCTGAACGCTGCAGCTAGCGTTCACTATTGAATACGGCCCTTTATTTCTAAAACACAGGTATTAACTCTTTTGCTTCGTAGCCTTACAACTTATAAATACATTGTCCCTAAACTTTACTTTGTCGTATTTGACTGTATCTTTGTTGATGTTCCTTAAACATCGTATGTTACATTTCCTTTAACTATATTGACATATTCTTACTTCTAGGAGCAAAATGTGAGATAAATGGGGATTATTGTGGATGAGGTGATATATATGTTGCTGCAAAGGTGGCTACAACAGATTGTGGAGAGGAATCTATATCTATAGTTTTGCACGAGGCTGTAAAAAAATGCTGCCTCATCATCCCTTATTCTTGTTTGGCCTTTGTTCTTTTCACCCCATGAAAATGATGGAGATAATCAAGGCATCGGGGTAGGCCTGTAACCACATGCTTTATATGTATCATGGCATGACTGTCACTGTACAAGCCTGTATTGGTATTAGATTCTTGCTGGTTCAAACAGGAAAGCTAGCCCTGCAGGAATTTGGTGAATAGAAAATGGTCATCAAGGAATGTGATGGATACAATGTTGGACAAATCGTTAAATTGTAAGGCATGGTTTTGGAGAATATTCTAAGGACAGTCAGCATATGGATAATGAAAACAGCAAGGATTTAACTTCGCAAACCTAACAAAGCCAAATTTCTTCTCACCTCTTGTCACGAAGTTTACTCTTAAACTGAGATTCATAAGCAATGGGAAGAAACTCTGATATTCTGCAATCTGCATGTCATTTAGCTGAGACTACAGCATAATCAAATTGAAGGCAAGATAACCTATGAGATATCTGGTCTTGGAAACATTATCATTCTTAATTATACAATTACTTAGTGTGCCTTTGATCTATTCCCTAGTTAACAAATACATAATATTATGTTTCTGAATGCTTCAACACCATAAGTTGGCCTTCAGAATTGTTTCAAGGATCTCACTTATACTAATGGTTCACATACATTTTTTTCCATTAAATGAGATGCTGTATGGGGTTGCATTGTGAATGTGCAGCGCTACAATATCTTTTTTTTCCCCTATGGAGCGTGTTCTTTTATATGACATTGTGCTACATTCCATTCGAAAGAATCTGGATAAAGAGAAACTGAGAGCTTTCAGAGTATTTCCCGTTCCACTGCTCTTCACTAGAGAATCTGTGTCCATAGATGTGCCGCATTAGAGACATTTAACGGTTTCTATTCCTCTTTCCATTGTATTATACTCTATATAGTGGAGTGCATAATCCATTAGTCCTTTAATGCAATAATAAGTGTTAATTAACTTTTTAGTGTTTTCTTCCAACACATTTACAATTACATGTTATTTTACATTGAATAATTATAAATGGCTCACTCACAAAAGTGATGATTGTTAATTTGAGAAGTTAATCTGATTAATTGTGACAGAAAAACCAACATGAGTATTTATAAAAATTTTAAAACACCTCACAATATAGTAGCTGTAGGGTAAGCAAATCTTATTATAGATTAATTGATTTTATGCAACTAAAATAAATGCATTTTGAAATTATCACCAGAATCATCATCATCATCACCAGAATTTACTGTATCGTAACTAGACAAACACTGTGTGACCTAACATGCTGAAGACCCCTTGTTCCTTAGGGTTTGAGTGATTATAGTAAAACACAACACCACCAGCTGCAGATGGGACCTGTTTATATAGGTTATATGATTCATTTGGATGTGACAACCATAAACATTGTAGACTAATGCCTACCACTTTGTGCTAACAATCTAATGCCAAAATGTCACTGCTGAGAATCATTTGGACCAGTCATGTTTCCAAGACAACCATGTAAACTTCTATAATACCTTTATTTTTTAAATAAGGTTAAAAAAAGCACTTTAGAGAAGAATATACACTTTACACTTTAATGGAGGTATTTTTATTTAGAATAAAATGTGACCTGTGCAGAGCAGCAGGTAAAACAGTGTATAAATGAGACGAAGTTTCTCTAAGAGCGTTATTCCGTTGCATTACAAGCCATCTGCTTCTTGTGTGTTATGGGAATGGGAAAGTGACTGAGAGTTTAATCTTACTTCATCACTGAGCTATAGGAATTCAGTTTCAGGACGATAAATTTCTTAGCCCATTCTGAGCTGGACAGATGTGCAGGATCGGGGTGTAAGCCAAATAAAATGCTGTGTTTAAAATTCTAATTTCCCATTTCACCAATTCTTCATTTTAATCAGGGAATGTAAAATGTGAACCAAAGGCATGAAACCATTACAATCATTAGTGACTTAATATCTGTCTGTCAGGGCGGAAAATAAATGCTGTTATTTATCAAAACTCACTGCTAGCAGGATGAAAATATGTTCAGTGAGATTACATTTGTGCTAATAAATATACGCTGAAAATTGAAACAGCATGAGCATGACTATTGGTAGGTGAATGTACATTTTGCTTGATTAGTGTGATCTGTACTATTTTTCATATTAAAATGTATTGGTAATGGTCATAGTCCAAGTAGAATATTAAAGAATCTCAAGCAAAAACATATCATTGCATTAACATTTGCCCTAGGGGAATGGTTAAAAAGGAAAAAAAAAAATCATGAAAAAAAATTCTAAACTAGATGCATTTTACATACTTAATGTAAACAAATTTATTTTATTTCTTCTACTAATGTGTCTTATGTGTCTTTAAAAGACATAATGGGCCACATTACAATCCTAGCGATAAAACGCGGACGCAAGGGAGATAAAACTGTGCCTGCAGTTTCCCCCTTGCGCCCGAGTTTTAATGCTGGATTACAATGCAGGTGCAAAAAATGCTGACTGCATTGTTTGCGGGCGCAAAGCCCCAGGATGCTCGCGGGAGCGCTGAGCGCAGCCGCGAGCATCCATTTGATGGAGTTGAGTTTCCCCCTGCCGGTCACATGACCAGCCGGGTCTCGCCTCCTGGCATAGTGATACGCAGGGAGAGACTGGGGGGACTTTTTCCCCCAGTCTTTCCCTGCTTCCGCCGGATGGAGGAGGCGGTTGGAGCCGCGGTCCCCGAAGCGGGACAGGAGGTGAGTATAGCATTCTGTTTTTTTGTGTTTTAGGATGGTGTTAACGGATTCCGCTTCTGCAGAATCCGTTAACACCAAGTCCAGGCTGTGGTTAACTTTTTGATAACCACAGCCGGACGTTAATCAGCGCTAGTAAATTGTAATCCTAACACTGATTAACACTTTGCACTCCCCATGTTAAGTATAGTGAGCATAAAGTACAGTAACCTCACGCTGAAAAGCACAAGGTACCAAATGCAAATGGATTACTTAACCCCTTAAGGACCTCTGACGTACCCTGTACGTCCTGTACTCGGGTCTCCCTTAGACCCGCAGACGTACAGGGTACGTCAGCGGCGCCAAATCCCCCTCCCGCCCGATACTCACCTCCCTCGTCGGATCCCACGGCGATCTGGCAGGGAGGAAGCCTGCCCATGTGATTTACATGGGCAGGCGAGACTGATGACGTCGCCACGCTGCGTGGTGACGTCATCAGAAGGTGCCCCCATGTGTTACAATGGAGGGGAGGGGGGGGGCTCCTTCGGAGCCTTCTATCTCCCCAACCATTGAAGCTAGGGAGATGCCGTTTGCACCGCTGGAGAGGGGAGAGCCTCCCCTTTCCAGCGGTGTATGGCATTAACAGTTTCGCCACCGGATCGCTTTTCGGCGCCGATTGGCGCCAAAACGCGATTCAAACCTGGAGGGGGGCTGACATCTTGGATGTCAGCCAAGCCTCCAGGTCCCCCCCCCACCCACTGACAACCTCACCATATGTGTGAGGATGTCAGTGGGCCAGTTAACCCTCTAGCTGCCATGTAGAGATAAGGGGATCCTAAGGATCCCTTTATCTCCCGATCCAAGGATCCCTTTATCTCCCTGATTATGGCCTTTCAAATGATACCAAACATGACCAGGTTTGGTTTTAAAAAAAAAAAAAAAAAAATAATAAAAAAATTAAATAAAATAAAAAAATGTTTGTTTTTTTAAAAGTATTTTTTTGTCTGGGGGGAGTTTAATTAAATAGGACCGAGGCTGTCATCTAAAAATAATTAGCACAAAATGGTCAGAATGAGCGCAGCGCACATAGGTGAACTGTCTCAGCAGTGAAGGGGTTAAAAAGCAAACGCATGTAAAAATTGGGTATTTCTAGTCTCGGAACAAAATTTTGAACCTATTTAGCCGGGGTCTTTTTGGGTGGTTGTAGATTTTGGGGATTAAATTACGAAAAAGTGTGTTTTTTACCTTTTTTTTCCTCATATTTCATATTTTTTTTTATAGTAAATTATTCGATATGATGGAAATAATGGTATTTCTAGAAAGTCCATTTAATGGCGGGAAAAAGGGTGTATAATATGTGTGGGTCGAATAAACGAGTAAGAGGAAAAATTGTCCTAAACACTAACAGCGCAGAAACGTAAAAACAGCAGCGGTCACTAAAAGACGGATTTGTGTAAAACCGCCCGGTCACTAAGGGGTTAACCCGTTTGCGTTTGGATTATAATATGCGGTAGATACCTCAGCTAACGTTAGTGCTCAAGCAAGTGAGCGCTACCGTTAGCAACAAGAATGTAATGTGGCCCAGTGTATTTTCCTATTCCTTTGGCGTCTGTTTGACATTAGAAATATAACTATTAAAGTCTTTCTCTGCATGAGATGTGCATCAAAAAACTCTTTTATAGATCACAATGTTATTTAATAATATACCCTTCACTACTTTACAGTAATTTTTTCTGTGATGATCACCTATTGAGCTGGAAAAATCTATGAGGTTGAGCCGTCTACTGCAGAAATGTCTGGGAGCTTTATTACTATTTCAATTCACATTATGAGGAAGAGAATTAATGGTATGTATTTAGAAGTAGGGCCACATTACAATCTATGTGCTAACGTTAACGCTCACCTGTGTGAGTATTAACGTTAGCCGTGGTGTCTATCGCATATTACAATCCAAACGCAAATGGATTAAGTAACCCGTTTGCATTTGGTATCTTGCGCTTCTCAGTACGAGGTTACTGTACTTTGCGTTCCCTGTACTTAACATGGGGACCGCAAAGTGTTAATCAGTGTTAGGATTACAAAGTCCCAACGCTGATTATCGTCCGGCTCTGGTTAGAGGAAAGTTAACCAGAGCTAGGACTTGGTGTTAACGGATTCCGCTGGTGCAGAATCCATTAACACCAGCCAAAACAATTAAAAAAAAATCCTATACTCACTTCCTGTCCCGCGGCAAGGACCACGGCTCCGTCTGCCTCCTCCTTCCGGTGGGAGCAGGGAGAGACTGTGTGAAAAAGTTCCTCAGTCTCCCCTTGCGTATCACTACGCCGACCGGCCGGATCTCGCAAGGCGATATCCGGCAGGTCATGTGACCGCCGGTGTCTGGCTCAATGGAGTCCTATGGACTCCATCGAGTGGATGCTTGCTGCTGCCGCGAGCATCCCGGGGCATAGCGCCCACTACAAATGCAGGCAGCATTTTTAGCGCCTGCATTGCGATCCCCCGTTAAAATGGGGGCGGTAGGGGGAAAACTGCGGGCGCAGTTTTTTCTCCCTAGAGCCCCCATTTTAACACGGGGATTGTAATGTAGCCCGTAAATTATTGGTACAAGGATGATACAGTGTTTGAGACCAGATTCATATCTTTATGGGCCTGGAACTGAAGATTTTGATGGGTCTATGTCACGATGCCCCACTCACCTACGTCGTGCAGTGCGGCTCAATCCAGGCGCCTGGCATGGCCTCCTGGTTCTAGGTTGGGGTCTTGCACCCATTTGTGGTCTCCCTCTCGTTCCTCGTCTCCGGGGCTTGGCACAGTGTTACCCTGCATCGTAGCGGACTCGGGGTGCCTAGGCCACTCTGTGGGCTTCAGGCAGTGCAGTATCTTGGCCTAGGCCTAGGCCTAGGCCTAGAGTGGCACTTTCTAGGAGGGGAGGAAAAAAAAGCCTTGGGCTCACATGGAGACTGTATAACATGGGAATTGGAAGTTATGATCGTCAAAACTACAAAAAAAAAATTATTTGAACTACAAAGATGGCCACCGGAAGTGACCAGAGCACTGGCTAGTCTAGGCGTTTCAAGATGGTGGTGGCAGGGAAACAAGAAGCACTGGTAGAGGACCCACATCCCTCTTAAGCATGCTGTACCTTTGCCGATCAGCTATTACATAGGCAGCTGCAGACCGTTTGTGCTGCCTGCTCCTCGAATCTTCACTGGTACGCAGGGCAGGCTGCGTGCGAGTGAGAGACGCTCCGCACCACCAGTCACTGACATGTGGGGTGGTGCGGTGATGTCTCTTCTTCCCCACTCTGCCAGGTCCTCCTCCTCCCATCAGCCACTTGCTCCCGCTCAGGCACATGTGACCAAATTGAGAGAGGCAGCAGGACTCCCAAGACTAGCTGCTCTGCGCTGTGCCTGCTGCTATCATTCAGGGATCTGGATCCATTCCTCAGGCTCCAAGAATCATGGTGACAACAAATTAATCTGATCTTAATACCAGTCTGCCATACATACCACCCAGTGTGCCATAATACCAGTGTGCCAAACATGCCAGTGTGCCTGCATACCAGCCAGTGTGCCCCAATACCAGCCTGCCCTAATACCAGTCTGCCATACATACAAGCCAGTGTGCCCTAATACCAGTCTGGCATGCATACCAGCCAGTGTGCCCTGATACCAGTCTGGCATGCATACCAGCCAGTGTGCCCTAATACCAGTCTGCCATATGATACATACCAGCCAGTGTGCCCTAATACCAGTGTGCCATACATACCAGCCAGTGTGCCCTAATACCAGTGTGCCATACATACCAGCCAGTGTGTCCTAATACCAGCGTGCATACCAGTGTGCCATAATGCCGGTCTGCCATGCATACCAGTGTTCTGTAATACCAGTCTGACATGCCATAATACCAGTGTGCTGTAATGCCATGCATGCCATCATAGCAGTCTGCCATGCAATGCATACCACATGCTATAATATATACGCATAATGGATACGCTACAAAAAAGAAATTTGACGCCCAAGCCTAGCACTAGAGTGTTTGGGTTTGGCTTGAAGAAAAGGTGGCAACTCTAAGCACCAGTCTTCAATTAACTGTTCTAAGGGGAGATATATACATATACAGTGACAAGAAAAAGTATGTGAACCCTTTGGGATTACGTGGAGTTTTGCATGAATTGGTCATAAAATGTGCTCTGATCTTCATCTAAGTCACAACAATTTGAAAAACACAGTCTGCTTAAAATTATACAACACAAACATTATATGTTTTCATGTTTTTATTGAACAGAACATGTAAACATTCACAGTGCAGGGTGGAAAAAGTATGTGAACCTTTGGACTTAATAACTGGTTGACCCTCTTTTGGCAGCAATAACCTCAACCAAACGTTTCCTGTAGTTGCAGATCAGACCTGCACAACGATCTGGAGTAATTTTTAACCACTCCTCTTCACAAAACTGTTTCAGTGTAGCAATATTCTTGGGATGTCTGGTGTGAATCGCTCTCTTGAGGTCATGCCACAGCATTTCAATTGGGTTGAGGTCAGGACTCTGACTGGGCCACTCCAGAAGGCGTATTTTGTTTTGTTGAAGCCATTCTTTTGTTGAATTACTTGTATGCTTTGGGTCATTGTCCTGTTGCATCACCCATCCTCTGCGGAGCTTCAGTTGGCGGACAGATGGTCTTACGTTTTCCTGCAAAATGTCTTGATAAACTCTGGAATTCATTTTTCCATCAATGACAACAATCCGTCCAGGCCCTGAGGCAGCAAAGCAGCCCCAAACCATGATGCTCCCTCTGCCATGTTTTACAGTGGGGATGAGGTTTTGATGTTGGTGTGCTGTGCCTTTTTTTCTCCACACATAGTGTTCTGTGTTTTTTCCAAACAACTCAATTTTGGTTTCATCTGTCCACAGAATATTTTGCCAGTAGTGCTGTGGAACATCCAGGTGCTCTTTTGCAAACTTTAAACGTGCTGCAATATTCTTTTTGGACAGCAATGGCTTCCTCCGTGGTGTCCTCCCATGTACTCCATTCTTGTTTAATGTTTTCCTTATTGTAGATGTGTCAACAAAAATGTTAGCATGTGCCAGAGATTTCTGTAAGTCTTTAGCTGACACTCTAAGATTCTTCTTTACCTCATTAAGCATTCTGCGCTGTGCTCTTGCAGTCATCTTTACAGGACGACCACGCCTAGGGAGAGTAGCAACCGTGCTGAACTTTCTCCATTTGTAGACAGTCTGTCTTACCATGGACACATTGTCACGTTCCCACGTTCCAACCCTGTCTCCCTGCCCTCTGTATTCCTTATGTCTGTGTTTCCATGTGTTTCCCTGTGCTGCTTTCCCTGACATGCAGCTCAGGGGTTAAGTTCATGGCTCCTTGAGCTTCTGCTGGTGATTATGGGCTGATTACTCCCATATATAAAACCATGGGCCCATATCACCATGCTCTTGCATCCTGGTTCACTTCAGCCACAGATTTGTTCCTGAGAGCTCCCTGTTTTCCATCCTAGTTCTATTTCAGTGTTTCCCCCTTGTCTGAGTTTTATGTTCTGATTGACTTCCTGGTATTGACCCTCTGGCCTGGCTGACGGATTTTCTCTGGTGCTATATCCCCGCTTTGGCTCAAGGTATACGTTTTGGTTTTGACCCCTGGCTTATTTATTGACCACTCTTCTGGATATCCCTAGCTGTCCTGTGCTTATCGTATTATATGTTGTGTGTCCCTGTAGACCACGGCTTTAGTATATTGAAGTCCTGCCCTGCAAGTTGTTGAGTATATTCTCCTTCAGGTGTCTGTGTTTTCCCAGGACTCTGCACGGCTACAAGGTAACCTTTTTCTATTAGTGCAGATTCGGCCACTCTAAGGACCGATCTATCAGTATAGGGCTCCTTTGGTATTTAGCCGTGCAGAGGTCCCCAGTGTCTACTGTGGTTTATTTACTTTTCCTGATCGTTGTGTCACGCATCTCTGCGTATAGTGGCTTTTCCTCTTACCTGGGCCCTACTTGGCACATGCCAGGTACCGCCATTGTGGCTGATCGTGACACACATGAACATCAAGGCTTTTGGATATACTTTTGTAACCTTTTCCAGCTTCATGCAAGTCATCAATTCTTGATCGTAGGTCTTCTGTGAGCTTACATGAGCTGTAACTAGACTACTTTTGCATTACAAATGAAACCACCTTATCAAACACATGCTGCTGTTTTTTTTTTTACTTTCTAAAGTAATTGCATGTACTTTGTGGCTGTACTTTATCTTAACAGTAACAGTTAATGAGGTGGTGGAGGGAATGTTTAGATAAGGCTATTGTACTTCAGATAAGAGATGGCAGTCGAGTGAGAAATGACAGGGAGCTTAAAAGTCTTCTATTGTAGCTCCTGGTGACGTCCTTTGAAAACATTCCACACAATACAATAATTTGAGTCATATTATTATAATTATTATCCTTTATTTATATAGCACCACATATTCCACAGCGTTTTAGAAGATCAGTTTTTCATAAGGAGTTGATACATTAGAATACCACACATGGATGATGACCTGATTCAGGGGGACCCTGTTCCCAAGGGAATTTACAATCTGAGATGTACAAGTATTTTGTGAGGTAGACGCATCCATATCGTTAGGTGTCTTGCCAAGGACACTGGCTGGTGGCGTCTGAGTGGGATCAAGTCATCTTTCCATGAGTGTAGTGATGATGAGCAACCTGGTGGTTAGGTTGAACCCGCTTCTCGTAAAGTCGAGACTTCTCCCCTGTTGTACCGGAGGGATGTGCCGAAGGAACCTTGAGTTGCTTCTCCACGGTCGAAGGGTAGAGACCAGGGGCATAACTACCAGGGGTGCAGAGGGAGCGACCGCACCTGGGCCCTTGAGTCCGGGGGGGCCCACACTCGCCTGCCTGGGGGCTTGCCTATAATATATAATTCTTCTTTTAATTTATTTTATACGTACTTGTGAGCTATACTTTGGAGCTCTGTGATTTACACTGTTACACAATGCACATTACTGTGAGTTTTATTGCTGTGGAGCTCTGTGAGATACATACAGTGCAAATTACATTAAAATGGGATGGACTGAAGAGGTCATAGTGAACCTGGAAAAAAAATGTGATACTGTCTGGAGTCAACATTGTGGACCAGGAGGTGACCAATGCATGTTAACAGGAGGGGGGGTATGTTTTTGCCTAGGGTGGGGGGGCCCAGTCATGGTTCCTGCAGGTTCTTGCTGTGGATTATGTGCCTGCTCAACCACCCCAGCGTGTCCTGTGAGTTACTTTGCTGTGGATTATGTGCCTGCTCAAACACCCCAGCGTTCACTGTGAGATATATTGCTGTGGATTATGTGCCTGCTCATACACCCCAGTGCTTCCTGTGAGTTTTATTTCTGTGAAGCTCTGAGATATGCTCATACACCCTGCACATTACAGGGAGTTTTATTGCTGTGGAACTCTGTAATGTGTAGTGTATCAGGATTACCGGGGGGGTGCTTTCAATATGGTGGTGACCTATTTAATGACCTAATTAAAATAAGTTGAACTAATTAATATAAATGGCGTACTATCTTTTATATTTCAGGGAAAAGAAAGTAAAAATATGGATCTTTTTGGGGGGGTGGGGGGGCCCTTCATGGATTTTCGCACCGGGGCCCTCAGGTTTCTGGTTACACCACTGGTAGAGATGGTACCATTGGACTCCACAGCTGATATTGTGTGGAAGGCAAGTATGTACCGTTAGGTGTCTTGCCCAAGGACACTCACTGGAGGTGCTCTGGCCGGGATTCTAACCTGTGTCTCCACGGTTGTAGAGCAGTGATGTTACTTCTACTCCATCCAGCACATGTCATGGACATTATTCTATAGCCATTGTCACAGAATGAGGAGCACGTGATGTCATAGACATTATTCTATAGCCATTGCTACAGAATGAGGAGCACGTGATGTCATAGACATTATTCTATAGCCATTGCCACAGAATGAGGAGCACGTGATGGAAAGATATTTGGAGGGTGGTCCGTTTACAACACAAAATATCACACAATGGATGCACCCAGTGACACGTATAGAGTTAAATATTTTCTTAACAAAACATACAAGAGAAAACCAAAGTAACATAAAATAAATAAAATAAAGAGATTTCATTTTTTTGGTGGTAGTTGCCTTTTAAGTAATGTTTACCGAACATGCACATTATTCAGAACATGCGTTCTTTTTTGAGAGCTATGTCAATATTTAGAATGTGATAATTTTTATCCGCAGAAAATGTCACTGAGGTAAAACTCATGAGATCAGGACCTAGAGGCATCATATGAATTGATGGTTGGCTGCCTGTAATATGTTGCATATGGCTTTACCTGGATTCATAGCATATGTTAAAAAACGTAATTTAATAGCTGAAATAGACATCTCTAAAACATTCCTACCGATGATTGTTACATTTGTACCGCATTGAAGCCAAAAAAATTGTTCTTTATTTATCTTGTCTCCCTATAGCTCCTTTACTGTTATTTTATCACTTCTAACTGATGTTTGCTTCCTGACTATTTCCACTGACACGCATAATAATCCGTATGATCTATTTTTAGTGACTAGAAAATAACATTGAAAGTCACCGGATTGCTGTTGTCAGAGGCAGTTAATGACATTACACCTTATAACAACTGCAAATACAATTTCATACTTCATATTGTAGATATTTTTTCAGGATTTCATATATTTTTATTGCATTTATCATTTCATATTCCTTACCATACCTTCTTCTTTGGCAGTTTTTATATTGTTATGTATGTGCACTTGTATGAACAATATAAATTATTCTATAAGGATGGCTTAACTCTTATAACTCTTATATTACCAATAATGTATATACACACAAAAATGTAAAAGATATGCATGCAAATTATGGGCAAAGTGACATTAATTTGGAACAAAGGCTATAAAGGACAATAAGGGCGGAGGCAACATATGAGGGCAAATTATATTGTGAATGTGCATTAAAACAGCAACTTTTTAAATGTCATTACTTTCAGAAGAATAGTGTATCACCCAAATATAACTTGAAAGTGTTTATAGATAGATATGCTTTGCTTGGTGTCCGGAAAAAAGGCAGCAGTAGATACTTCTTGTAGGGGGCATTCTATGATTAGTGTTAATATGGTCTATGGGGTCTTAGCATTAAAGAGTATGTCAATTTTAGGGATACCTATATGTCCCAGGGGCTGGGAGATCTTTATTCACTGTGTTTTTACTTTATAGCCAAATATTTTTTTTTAAATTACATTCTGCCAGCCTTTTGGGAATCTGTCATTCCAAAAAGGCCATTAGGACCTTAAAATAAGGTATTTGACCATTTTATATGTGTTTTAGCACTACAATTTAATGACAAAATATATCTATGCTAATCTGGCTTTTTTCTTACCTGAAGGAGCACAAGACAGGATTTAATTAACCAAATTGTAATGTATTTTAGTGCTTTGAGTTCTTTTAAACAAGTACAATATTTTTTGACGTCCAAGCAGTCATATTTCAAGGAGATACATTTACACTTTCCAAAAACAAGGGGCATATATGATTTTTACTGATCGGATCTGGTCCATATGTTCAATTCATAAGGGGCACTTTATTTTTAGTTTCTTTTATATAGACATGCTCTTATGTACCTTACAAAATCTTTATAATTTCTTGATGCTTGTCTTTTAATTTGCGTTCTGAGAAAAGGTCTGCTGGATGCTTACTATGAATTTACAGGTTTCTTTCACTCCTTGTACTCTCACTAATATGTTTGTGTTAAATGCTGAATGGCTGGGAATATTTCAGTCCCATTAGGTTACAACATGGGCTTTATTGGAGCTTTCCACAGAATGCTAAATTTATTTATTTATTATTTATTTATAAAGTACAGTATTTTACCAGGAAGGATACATTGAGATTTCTCTCGTTTTCAAGTATGTCCTGGGTTCAAGAACATTGTATTTCTGTACCTACTGTATCAATTCAAAGTAATATTATGCAAGATAGTAAAAACAAACCGCAAATATACAGATTAACAGAATATAAATATGTAGGAAATATATTCACTATGTTACATGTTTACAGGTGCATTATGTATTGAGGTATGTTAATAGGGAGCTCTAAAGGGTCTTTAGACTGGGGGAAGATTTGATGGCATCTGCAAGGTTATTCCATAATTGTGGTGCTTTGTAGGAAAATGAGGATCGAGCACTATCTTTTTGTATTTAAACACCAGGGGCTCTATTACATTGTTTGCGCAAAAACCCTTGCGCAGCGCTATTTTTTTGCGCGTAGCGTTAAATGTTAACCCACGTAAATTAACGCTGGTATTACAATCTGAGTGCATTTTTTCATCCATCAAAAAATACCGCGCGTAAAAAAGATGCACAAAAACGCGCACGCATTAACGCTGCGTGCAGAAATGGGGGGGAACTGTTTTTTCACGCAATTCAACCAATCTGAATTAAGAACCACAATTCTCTCCCGTTAAGTTTTTGCGCCTGTCAAAATCAATCTGAGTATATATGCTGCAGCAATAATAAAAACACGCACAACTTATCAATTTTATTGCTTGGGTATGTGTAGAATGTGTAACTATGCATTGCTGTATATTTTTTTTGGGCTGGTGTATTTGGTTTCGGCCAGGACGTTCAGATTTGCCGTTACCACCAGCTTTTCAGCTTTTCAAAGACGCTAAAATTATGCGCGCAAACGTTGTCCGTTAAATTTTGCGCTAAGATTGTAATACCTTGCGCACACTAGCGCACAAACGCATTTGCGGTCACAATGTTAAGTATAGGATGCGCAAAGTACATTACGCTCACAAAGGGTTTGCACTGGTCTACCCGCGTTAGACGGTAACGCACATTTTTTGCGCAGACATTGTAATACGACGTTCTGCGCGAAGGATTTTGCCCCTCGTGTTAACGCATTTTTGCGCACGCGTTAATGTTTGCTCGAAGAATGTAATAGAGCCCCAGGTTGGAAAGGTGATGGGTGCGTCTAGATTCCAGCGACGGCCAGTTTAGCTCTTTCAATATGTCACAAATTTGATGGGTCATGTAGTTACATTGTTGCAAAAAAGCAGCAGAATGAGTTATACAATGTAGTAAGTTTATGGAAGTGCATTTGCGGGGCTGCTGCATACACTACATCTAGGTATTCAATAGCTGGTAGAAGCATTTGTTGTACAAATGACAAAAATGCATTCTTATCTGAAACTATTCGTTGACATAAAATTCTTTCAGGGCTATTCAAAGAGAATCGAAAAGTCACCGCTCGTTCTGTGTCTTTTCATTCCCTGCAATTCGGCGCGATTCGGCGATCCTAGTTCGCTGACCCTGCAGTGTATTCAATAAGCACCGCAGGGCCCCATACTGCAGGGAAGACCCGCCGCAAACCCGACGAACACTCACTGCAAAACCCGACGAACACTCACCGAACACTCACTGAAATCCGCAGAAACAGCTGGATTTACCCCGTCGAACACGCCAGAGAAACCCGACTATCCGCTGATCACAGCGCAGAGCAGCCGCCGGAAATAGCCGACACGCAGACGAATGAGGTGGAAAAAAAAACCAGTACGCTTGAAAGTTTGAAAATGTCTGGAATTTACATATAAGATCCAATGAATGATAATAAAAAGGTCTATTACAGAAAAAAGGAAATCTGTTTTTTGTTTTTTTTTTAAAAAAAAAAATATGCCAAAAAAATCCCAAAAAATGCCTAAAAGATCCTAAAAAATGTATAAATAGACTTTTTACTGTAGAATATTATATTAAACGGTTTATTATATATTGGATTAAAACGGGAATATTTTAAACATTGAAGCCTATGGGAATCGCCTGAATAAATCTGAATGAAACCATCGAACAGCAGGGCATTTCGGCAACTTTTCCCTGCTGTTTGGTGTTCTCTGAATAGACTAAGCATTGCTTCTCTATGGGGATTTCACTGCCCTCGAACAGGCACCGTACGTGTAGGCAATTCGCCAAGAATTATTGAACTGCCTGCTCTCTGAATAGCCGAATGACCAGGAAAGGTAAATGTAGGCTGAATTTCAGTGTTTGGTTACATTCGGGACCAGATTGGCTCTCTTTGAATAACACTGTATGTGTTTTATCACAAAAAGAGCATTGTATCTTTCTTCCAGAATGCATTTTTTTTAACAAGATATTGATAGCAGTATCAAGTAAGGGAGGTTTAATTTGGAAAAAGGAGACAAAAGAAGAAAGTGCACATTTTGACACAAAACATAGGACACATACCCTTTTTTCCAACAGTACATTTGGACACTCAGAATGTCATCACCAATTTGTTGTTATGTTATAGTAAACATGGGTGATTCGGTTCGGACCGAATTGCTTTGCAATTGAAAAAAATTAAAATCAATCTGAAGTTTTCCAATTATTATCATCCAGGTCTGAATATAATCGGAAATATTTGGATTTAATTAGAATTGTAAAAATATATATTTTTTAAAAAAATAAACTGTATACCTAACCTTAGCCCTTTCCTAATCTTACCCTAACCCTTGGGCTTATCAAATGCCAACCGGAACCTGGAACCCTAGCACTGAACCTAGGCCTAGCCTAGCTCTAGCACTAACCCAATCCTAGCCCTGACTCTAATGATATGACACACAGAAACTGTTGCCTCTAAGATTAGTCCTAGCCCTAGCACAAACCCTAAGCTAACCCTAACCCTAGACGCCCCAAACAATATTTTTGCGTGTTATACATAAATGTTCTGAATATCGGAAATGGACGAATATATTTTTCAGCTCTGCACATATCTACTTTATAGCCTAGACTTCTTTCAACGCAGTTTCCTATATTTTGAAATATAGGTACTATTAAATAAATGTCAATGAAGCAGCAAGTATATGGAAACATGTTTTAGAGGTCATAAAAGCATGTCCTCTGAAGACATTTAAACTCTTTTGAAAGACTACAAGGTGCAAGAATTGTCATTGTGATTTCTTAACATACTACACGTTCATTAAACATTGTAGGGAAAAATGTAGTTCACCTTTGGGTACTGAGTCGTAAGGAAGACATTATTGATATGCAAGGATAGGCACAAGGAGAAGCATTCGCAATTAACAGGCGTAATGGGGGGATTTGATTATTAGCTATTATCTCCTGGTTCATTTACTATGGGAAAATGCCTAAGAGGCAACCTCATTATTGCACATTCGTATTTTAAGTCAATATAAAACCTCAGGGGGGGAGAAATCCCCCCTCACAAACTGAGGGAATAACAAAAGGCCACCATTTACATAGTAACATAGTTTCTAAAGTTAAAAAATAAGACTTCTCATCAAATTCAACCTTCCCATAATTGTCCTTTGTATTGATCCAGGAGACACAACACATTAAAGTTACTGACAGCGTATTGCAAAATGTGGTGATTTCACAAGGGATGTTGTACTCATGCTGTTTTCTCCAAACTTATCGGGCTCTAGCACCTCTAGCACTTTTTAGCCCTGGCTTACTGTATTTTGCAATCCCTATACTTAACATGGGGAGCACAAAGTGCAAGCATTCAGTAATTAGCGTTAGGATCACAAGGTCCTAACGCTAATAACAAAGAGCTGTCACTAACTATAAAAGTTAATGCCAGCTCTGAGCAGGTGCTAACTTATCTCGCTGCTGCAGAATCAGGTAGCAGCAGCTGAAAACCCCTCAAAAAACAAATACTCACTTCTCATCCCGCAACGAGAACAGCAGCCCGTTCCATCATTTGTGGCCACCAGGATGAGAATGAGAGTGGGGAAAAAAGTCCCCAGTTTCCTTCTGTTGTAGAAATTTTATTAGGATGTGTTTTTAGTATGTTTTAATATTTTGTCATTATGTCTCTCAGTGTCGGAATTTCCGGGCCATGCTCTATGGAGTGGGACCCCGATTTATCAGCACTGGGTATAAACCATTGGAGTAGATATCTTCCTGTGGATGTGGAGACGCAGCCGCCGGGCGCAGAGGTCTCCGCTGGCGAATGGTCCATGTACTATGCGCTGGGCTGTTGGCTGGTGGAGACTAATGTGCGGCGGAGCAATGTTTTCTTACCGAATGTTTGGACACCAGCTAGGGTCCCCGTGCAATGCGCAGATTTATTGGCTGACGTGGATGCATTTGTTGAGAGGAAAATATAAGGAAAGTGCGTTTGTTGTCTCTACGGCGTCTGATCAACGCACTGGAGATGATATGCCATCCCTGTATAAAAGCATGCATTCATAGGAATCATAGGAACTTTATTGGGCATTGATCAGTGAGCAATACTGGATAGAGTTCACTCCAATGGTAATGGGAGATTAAAGATGGCGGCGCCCATGTGCAGGCATGCTGCTTCCTTTGTGAAAGTGTTTGGGGAGGGGGGAATCCATTGCACATGGTTCTCCATTGTTAACAATTGTGCACGTGAGACATGAACTAGCAGCTGGAAACTGTGCACGGTGCTTCACATGCATGAGCATACACTCCCCTTTACTATTGTCTATTCAGATGTATACATGTGTTTCATTGGTTGGCTCTGGGATGTAGGTGTATGAGGAAGTGATGACTGTTGGGGTCAGCACTTCCTGCTGTTATCCCTATAAATAAAGGAATCTTCCTCCAATCAGGAGGGACAGAACTGAGGATCTACCAAGACAACAGCAGAGGCTCTGTGTTTCCTTACTGAGCGCGTTCAGATAAGTATGGCAGGGAGAGCAGAGAACTGCTTGTAAGTGCAGCGGATCTAACTACACAGAAATATTAGATTAATTTCTACGACACTTCCGCGATCACCAGCAGGATCTCACGAGAGGTCATGTGATCCGGCCGCAGAAGCCAGCTTTAGCGCTGTCCCGAGCATCCAGGACCCTAGATGCCACTACAGGGCAGGCTGCTGGACTCAGTGCCTTCCCTGTAACCAATGGGAAAACGGGGGCGCTAGGGGGAGTTTAGCGGACACTTATTTAGCATCCCCATTTTAGCGAGGCCCTAGTGATAGGGCCCGTCCTCGGTCATCTGAACTCAATACTTCTACAGGCATTAAACCATGTTACTGTCTTTGCAGCAGGTCTACCTACTGTGTTATGTCAAAAACTCTTAATACAAAACCGTAAACTAGCATATAGCACTTATTCCCTGTGATAAAGTTATATAACAAACATAATTGAATCCTGTTTTTAACCAATGCAGCTCAGCTGCACAATAAAATCAGGAATATCTTTCTTCTATTCATTTTATTCGGCTTCTGTTTTATGTCAGGTATAATAGGGAAGAAAGTCAAAAATGTGCTAAAGTTAAAAAAAACAGTAAATTAATTGTTGCTGCTGATGTTGAAAGAAAGTGTAATGCAAATCCATGTAAGACAGCTTATTAAATTTAACTCTCTGAAATGTATTGTCTTTTATAGATCAAATGCAAAATTATTATTTTCTTATAGCAAGCCCAACAGTCCACAATATTCTAGTGTCTATCGGTTATATATTTATATAACTTAAACAAACATGATCTTTTTAAGCAAGTCTGCAATCTTTCTTCTGTTAGTGCTTTCATGTACTGGGAAATACACCCACATGGAATTTCACAAAATACACAGATTTTTCTGAAGCACTAGAGCACTCGGTTCAGCTAAGTGGTGCTCTTTTCCCTATGTTGTACTCTCCTCAGAACAGGTATGAAACTTAAAAGGGAATAACCCACTCCATTTTTGAAACGTGACCTTTCACTTCTGCAAACGTCTTTGAAAACTGAAGAGGCAGAGACTAGTTTAATTGAAACGATGAGGATAATCTATGCTCTCCAACAATCTGGGCACATCGATATTTATTTATTTAATTTTAACAGAGATGACTGGTCGATAGAAGGAAAAAGGCTGATGCTAGTAGCGTCACAAGGGTTGTGAGGGGGGTGCGGGCTGCACTGAGTGACACCAAGCAGAGGTTACTCCAATGTCGGCCTTCATGGGCCTCCTGCAGATCAGCCTGCCGAATACTTTCCAGATTATCTCCCCCTTCTGGCCAAGCAGCAGACTGCAGGCCCAGAGCTGGGCTTGCAACAAAACTGTTCTGGGAGTGGGAGAGGTTTTAGTCATCGTCTGTGCAAGCAGTGTGTCTGTTCTGTGTAAAGACCTCAACTCAAAGGAAGAGGGAAGACAAATCCCATGGACGTGAGGAGAGAGGGTGGAAAGGGAAATGTAGTGCTGGAGAGGGAAAATATGGTAAAGAGAGACAAAAAGAGGCAAAATAAATACTACAAAAAATAAATATACTACAAGAGAAAGTTAAAAATGGCGGCTAAAGAGAAGTATGGGAGAAATGAGTGGATTATTGGGAGACATGAGAGAGTTAAAGAGACATTACCACCAAAAAATGAAATGTCCTTATTGTGTTTATTTTATGTTGCTGATATCTGATGCAGTTTGTTTTTCTCTTGTATGTTTAGTTAAGAAAATATTTTACTCTAAATGTGTCACTGGGTGGATTCATCTTGCGAAATGTTATGTTGTAAACTGCCCCCCCCCCAGTTTCTTTACCTCACTTTGTCCTCACTTTGTGATTTTGGCCATATAAAGGAGTCTATGGGTCAGGCAACCGACTCACATCATTGTATTGTGGGGGCTGTATTCAAAGGACATCACCAGTAGGTAGAGTAGAAGTTTTTAAGCTCCCTGCCTTATCTCATTCAGCTGCCAACTCTTATCCCAGGTAGCATACACCACACAACCCAACGCCTGCTGCCTTATCTAAACATTCCCCCCTTCACCTCATTAACTGGTGCATATTGTAAATTACTTTTAAAAAAAGCCACAAAGCTTGGTAGATGTTGCATCATGGGAAAAATCCAGAAACTGGAACCCATAGATACAATACATAATTTTATTTTTCCTTTTTACATGTAATTACTTCAGACAAAGAAAACAGCAGCAGCATGTGTTTTATAAAGTGATTTTATTTGTAATGCACGAGTAAGCTAGTTGCAGCTTATGTAAGTGGTAGTGTCCCTTTAGAGGAAGACGTGGGGTTAAAATAAGGACAGGCCATTTAAAGGGAGGCATGTGTGTGTTAAAAAGAGAAATGAGGGGTTAAAGAGAGGCATTGGAGGCTCAAAAGAGGTATGAGGGGATTACATCCTGTCCTCATAAGTAGTAAGGCCTTGTCCCGACTCCCCAGCATCCCCATTCAGTCCCCATGTGTTATGCCAATATTTATTATTTTCATGATTTCTATAGTACTAACAGTAGTAACAGTTACCACATGGTTTTACAATGAGGATTGCAAGTTAAACTAACAAAATTACATATAAACATAAGAACCAGAGACGAGAGGTGTATGGGGCCCTGCTCACAGGAGCTTAATCTAAAATATTTGGGGTGGAAAAGAACGGGGAAAGGGGTGGGTGAAACTGGAAACAAATATCAGTTATTGGATGGTTCAAAACACAGAAAACTACAAAAATCATGAAGGATTCTCTATGGTCTGGAACAGGACAGAAAAGGGGGTTGACAAGACAAGTTACTGCACCAGATGACGTCACACCCACGCTTAAACATAGTCCAATGGTCATGACTATACAATGAGTGCATCAAAACTTTTTTTCAAGACAAATCAACTTGACACCCTTCTGACAAGACTCATCCATGAATTGGCTTTAACTCAATTTCCTCCATTTGAACTCCCTCGGGCAGATTGGTGGACTACCCTAAACAAATCCTTGATGTTTTTGACTATTAGATATGAATCACTTTTTTCACAAATCAGGTAATTCAGTGATGAGTAGTAATAGTAGTGACCACTGTTACTTACCACATAGTTCATACAGATATAAACAAGTGACCAGGAAACAGATAAATGAATATATATATAGGAACAAGGAAAACAGCGTGCCACATGGATGTATTTCCCACGGAAAAAGTTTTATTAGGAGGTCAGCAGAATAAAATCGCGACGTTTCGGCCACCACAGGCCGTAATCATGCATATGTCCCCAATGCACAGTTCTAACATATAAATAGCCTTTCCACCTCTCAATTAACACCTGAGGGTGGGGAAAATTAAAATGAGGAACTTAACCCCTTCCTACATCTGCCATCTGGCACCCTTTATTTCTACTGCACTACAAACACAATATTTACACGATATTGCACTATATGTTGAAATTCACCATTCGGTGCAATTCGGTGGCAAGTTCAGCTGTTATTGAATAACTCCACATTATATAATTTTTCATCCCTCCACATAAACTTGGTCAGTCACTGGAAAGGTTTTGACCATTTGTTCTCAAGAAGGACTTTCACATCCATGCATATACTTACTTTAAAACAGCAGCTTCTCTAGTGGCACAATTAATCTTTTTTGTAGGTTACCTAATTGGCAGTCATTCCATTGCCCGGCCTTGATCTGTACGAAAAGTACAGAGATGAGTTGGCAGGACACAAGAGTTTGTTACAGATGTCTCCACGTTCATCAAAGTGTTTATTAACATATCTGTTTGCTTGCCTGCCTGAGCAGACTGGATCATACAAAGGACAAGGCACATTCATTACACACAGTTAAATAAACTGACTTAGGATCAGATAATAAAACTAATAACTTGGAGTGTGCACACAAGCTGATAGTATTGTCTCCTGTTCAATGCCCTTGCGACATCACATTATTAATGATATGCATGATGTAATGATATCCTTAATATCCTATCTACCTTATCTGCAAATTTTATTATGATACTATACATAATTAATTATGATATTCCCAAGATATACACTCCACACAATCTAAAGATTATATAAATAAAAAAAGAAAAGCTGTCTGTCTACCCAGTTGAAAACAGAACCTTTTTTTCATTTTTGCATCCCATTGTGATTGCAAGTCATCATAAGCTTTCAAAAGAAAGACTTTTTTTTCAAGTCTAGCCATGTTTTTGAAAAAGGATTATAAACAAAAAGGCATGTGTGTGCCATGAAAAGAAAACCGATAACGCCTAGTACTGTATAGAAATAACAACTACAGAAGTAAAACTCTATTGACATATGTAACACATTTTAATTGTTTATCTAAACAAAATGTAATTATTTAAATGGAAGCCATAGGGCAAAAAGTAAGAAAGGATGGGGTTAATTACTAACTCTAGCTGACCTATTATGATTGTTTTTGCCGATTTCCTAGAATTGTAAAACAAACCTTTTGTCCCATGCCACGATCTCTTTTCAGCTGCCAGGAAGAACCTTCGGGAAGCAACATTATGACAATCATGCAAACAGAAGCATTTTGGGGTTGGATGGTGAAGGCTCATCCAGCCATCTAAATTCTCCTGGAATTACGATATGGAGTTGATGTAAATTTGGAACTCCTGGAAGCTAATCCAATGACTGCTGACTGACAGAACTGAAGAGTTCTTCATTTCACGCCCCAGTGGTAATTTGCGCCTGCACCTTGGACTACCTCACTTATTGAGATGGTAAAAATAGATTGCGCTCCCCATGTTAAGAATAGGAGATGCATAGTACAGTAAGCTTGTGCAATCTGTGAGGCGCAAACTGATTTCACCCCAGTTTAGCGTCATGACTGGAATATTGATGCCAGACAGTAAACTGATTTATGCTAGAGCTAACATTTACATATTGAGATGCTACATTAGCACCAACTATGGAATAGAGCCCGAGGTTGGCAGAAAATCCTCCATTTGCAAGTAGGTTACCATTGATTTAATTGCCTTGACTAAAGCTTTTCTCAATATGTGTCAGCTCTAGCATAAGTCAGTTTACAGACACTGCCCTTCAAAGCGGTGCCTTTTTTTTTTACTGTAAACCCTCCCGAATGGGAGGAAGAGGGATCCAAAAGGACCCCCCCCTCCTTTTCAGGCGATCTCCCGGCAATGCCGGGGGGGTCGCCTGGAAATGACATCATCACGCATGGTGCGATGATGTCAGATGTCGGGCGCCAGCTATCTTCAGCGCCTCACTTCCCTGAAGCCAGAATGCCACGGGACCCCGGACAGAGAGGGATCTCATGTCGGTGACATTTGGGGAACGTCCTCCGCATATAGCGGGAGTCAATGAGGACATTCCCCACACATCCTCTACAGTGAAGGGGTTAAAGTTTGTGAAAAAGTGTTGGGTGTGAGTCTCTTTTTCTGCCGCTTTGTGAGCCAGTCCATTTGGAAAGCATAAAACAGTTTGCCGAGAAAATGGTCCACAGAAGGCTGGACTGTCAGTGATCGATTTTTGGAGGATGGATTTTCTTGCTGCCAGTAAGACGTTAGTGATAATTTTTTTTGTTCTTGGCTGTGTAGGGGTGATGACATTCAAGATAGCAGTGGGTTTGTATATTGGATAGGAAATAAGAAGTATGTGTTGTAGGTAGTGATTGATATTTTTCCAGAATTCTGCAATCTAGGTGCAGTGCCAAAAGCAGTGTACAAGATCCACTCCAAACCTCGCCCCCCCCCCTAGCCCCTATTAGTACACTATTGATTGACTGAAACATTTGTAACTCTGCAAAAAGTAGCATAATCCAATGCTGGAGCAGTAGGGAAAATAAGCAGAACATGATGGGCTAAATAAAAGCAAAGCGTTGACATACTTTTAAATAGAAGAGTTTCCTTGGTAGAAAATGAAGTCTCGGGTACTAGAAGAATATTGGGAATTATGTGAACCTAGAACAATGGTGACAGTGATTATTTACAACTTCTGGTGAAAACTCTCATTGATATTAGAATCTTAAGGCATTTATGTCTTGTGATAGTATTCAAGTAGCACGGCTACAGTGATCAACTGCTTCACTACATTGCACTTTTGAAACAGCTGTTGCCTTTTCTACAGTAGTATAGTTTCTATTCCTGCAGAGACCTGCTTAACATTCAGCATGCTTGGTACAATTGCATGCATATTCATTCAACCTTCAGCTTCCCCACAGCACCCTATTTCATTACATATCCACGGAGGCAGCCAGAAGATACACGTAGAGACAGATCCTTTTAACAGACTGTATACTTGGATCCAAACAAATCTGTATCAGGATTTCTATTGTTACAATGCATTCGTTCTATGTAATATGTATTAAGTATAATATAGACTTTTGCTGCTTAACTTACAGAATTAATAAAGTAAGAATACTTTTATTTTTTATATTATACTGAATTGTGATTGAATATTGCATTGTCTATTGATTTGTTTGTAAGTTTATTTATTTTGTAAACTGGCAATTAGCATATAGATGAAGTATGTTTATTTCCCTTTCTCAGAGGCACTGATAAACTAGTTTTTGCTAGGTACATGACTGTGGAAAGTCTGATAAGAAGTCAGCTACTCTCAGATGTCCTTGGAGCAACCTTTCTTGCAGACAGAAATCATTCCTTGCACAGTGAAAGCACAAACACAGGTGTAAAGTACGATTGACCTATGATCTTGGTCTCAGCAATATCTTAAACAACTGTAATTTCAGAAATCCAAGTGGGTTTTTATATATTTATTTATTTTGAAGGACTAAAGGTCCTTGAAATGTTTCTCTTCCTGTCACATGTCTATAAATAACAGCGAATAATTTGAAATTCATTTTCAGTAAAAATAACTCCAGTTTAGTTTTACCTTTTACTAAAAATTTAGTAATGCCGTTTTAATTCCCCACTATGTACCCATGTTCTCTGAGCATCTATTCTTCACAGATTCACTCAGCATCAGTTGGAGATCAGTGTGTATGTTAGAGAAACAAGAGAGGCAATGCGATGTATTAAACCTTGTTTCACTGTGGGACGGTGACTAAACACGACGAACTCTATCACCTCCTTAAAACGTACTCTAGCGCTCACATAAATGAGTGTTATCGCTAGCTTAAAAGAGGTGATAGTGCTCTGCACAGATCATCTTCGAATCGCTAACCAATTAAAAAAAACGTTAGCGAATCGGTATTAGCGTTTTTTAGCTCTTGCTTACTGTACTTTGCTCTCCCTATACTTAACATGGGGAGCGCAAAGTGCAAGCACTCAGTAATTAGTGTTAGGATCACAAAGTCCTAACGCTAATTTCAAAGAGCTGTCGCTAACTAAAAAAGTTAACACCAGCACTGAGCTTGTGCTAACTGATTCCGCTCCTGCAGAATCAGTTAGCAGCAGTTGTAAATCCCCCAAATAACAAATACCCACCTCTCATGCCACGGCGAGAACGGCGGCGCAAGCTGCCAATTGTGAGATTCGAGAACAAACGTCCCCAGTCCTCCTCTGCGATCACTTTGCCAACCACCAAGATCTCGTGAGAGGTGAAACCCAGCTGGTCATGGGACCTGGCAGCAGAAGCCTCCATGGAGTCTTATGGACTCCATGAAGGGGATGCTCAGGATGACGCTTTAGCGCTTTCCTGAGCATCCAGGACCCTAGCGGCCACTATTGGGCCGACTGCTGGACTCAGCGCCTGCCCCGCAATCTACTGGAAAAATGGGGGCGCTAAGGTGAGGTTAGTGAACGCTAATTTTTCCCCTTAGCATCCACATTTTAGTGAGGGCCAACTGATAGTGCCTGGCAATGGGAACTTTCTAGAACAGTGTTTCCCAAACCCATCCTCAAATGCCCCTAACAGGCCAGAATTTAAGGATTCCCTTGGGGAAATGCAGACTGAATTCGGCAAATTGTATTACCAGTGCTGTGCTTCAGATATCTGACACCGCTGGCCTGTTAGGCTGGGGTCAGACCAGCGCATTTTTAACGTGCGTTCTGGCGCACTTAATCACGGCCGCACTAGCAGCAAATGACGGGCAATGACAGCCAATATACGAAGTACGGACGCACGAAAGTCCGGCCGCGCAACGCAAGTGGAAAATGAACGCATTTTTTCGAGAACGCAGAACCTCTAGTACGGACGTACAGAGTGCGCTGCGCCCGCTAGCGGTGTGTGTGTGTGATTTGGAGACGTCAGACCCTGCTCATGTCCGGCCAACATAACGTCCAGACGCAAAAAGTTTCCTGGTTTGGATTCGTAAAACATCACGCACGAACATGCGCATCGTATGACAGTTTTCGCATATTCCGTGAAAAAATACATCAATCCGTTCGGACGCACTTTTTTACGTTCGCGTGTAAAAATGCTTTCGTTTGACCCTAGCCTTAGGAGCACATTAGGAAAGAGTTGGGAACCACTTGCTTAGAACTTTAATAAATTAAAATATGTGCATTGAAAGGTTTAGAAACACCTGGTTAAGTTTGTCTTACCAGCATAGAAATAAATGGCATTAAAAATTCCTAAAATCATAAGTAACTTGATAATTTATACCTTATTTGATCATTATTGCAAGTCTTAAATGTACTTCTAAGGTGTGTTTATCTCCTGAGGAATCTCCCAACCCCTAAGAGAATCTCCAACAATCACCATGGCCAGGCAAAGTGACTCTGTTTACTGGAAAGCCTCAGCAGCTCTGTTTTATTTTTTTTAGGTTGCTAGTTATTTACCAATAGTAGTTACAATTGTATTCAAATACAATCTTTTTTTATAGTGATCACTTTTTATTTGTGTAAAATAGGTCATTGTTCTACTGCAATAGACATTTTAAACTTCCAGTGCTATGAAAAAATGTGCTACAGCACACCCATGACAGACAAAATGTACATGTATATATATATATAACTTCCAACGGTTGTGGTGGAGGACAAGACGTGAGATAAAAAGCCTACACACTATAATGGTTATGTTTATTATTGCAGAAGCCATCTGCACATCACAGCAATTCAAAGAACTGCGTCCCATAGCTCCTGTGCTACATTCCCCGAATGCAGCAAGGAACTCTGGGTAGGATATGCAAATGACATCTGTCTCACTTTTATGCATCCGGAGTCTGTCTTATCACAGAGCCCTTAAATCAATGCCAAGCCATACAAGATGGCTTTTTTTTTAGCAGAGATCAGGTTTATGCAACTGGTCAAAGCCACTCCTAGGACAGCGCTGTTTTGGGTTTATTGGACCCTCATCAGCTAGGAGCTAGGCATGACCAGCCATCTGCACATCACAGCAATTCAAAGAACTGCAGATGGCTTCTGCAATAATAAACATAACCATTATAGCACGGAGGCTTTTTCTCTCTTTTTGTCCTCCACCACAATCGTTCTAAGTACTGATTTGTCCTACGGGTCCAAGCATCTACTGCAACTGGTCATGCCTAGCTCCTAGCTGATGAGGGTCCAATAAACCCGAAACAGTGCTGTCCTAGGAGTGGCTTTGACCAGTTGCATAAACCTGATCTCTGCTAAAAAAGCCAGCTATTATGGCATGGCATTGATTTAAGGGTTCTGTGTAAAAACAGACCCAGGATGCCATAAATAAAAGTGAGACAGAAGTTATTTATGGCAGACCCACAAGGCACTGGAATCTAGATACTTAAATTCTCAACAGATAAGAAATGGTGCCAACATAGGGCCCTTTGCGCTGAACGTCGTATTATGATGTGCGTTAAAGTCTAACGCGAGTTACCCTGCGCGAACCCTGCACGAGCGAAAGTTTGTGCGCACATCCCATACTTAACATTGTGAGCGCAAATGCGTTCGTGCGCTGGTACGCGGATGGTATTACAATCGATGCGCAAATTTTTATGAATGACGTTTGCACGCATAATTTTAACATCTTTTAAAAGCTGGTGGTAACGGCAAATCTGAACGTTCTGGCCGAATCCAAATACACCAGCACGAAAAAAAAAATACAGCACAGTATAGTTACACATTCTACACATACCCAAACAATAAAATTGAGAGGTTGTGCTTGTTTTTATTATTGCTGCAGCATATATACTCAGATTGATTTTGACAGGCGCAAAAACTGAACGGGAGACAATTGTGGTTCTAAATTCATAATAGCTGAATCGTGTGAAAAAACAGTCTGCCCACCGATTTCTACGCGCAGCGTTACGTTTCGCGCGTATTTTTTACGCGCGATATTTTCGGACGGATGAAAAGATGCGCTCGGATCATAATACCAGCGTTAATTTACGCGCAATAACGTTTAACGCTGCGTGCAAAAAGATTGCGCTGAGCGAGCGTTTTGCGCAGGGAATGTATTAGAGCCCCAAGTGCAGTATGTTGCATCAATAATTATTGCTATAAGCAAAAAAATGATTATGCGATGTGGGTACCAAGGGTAGGAGGGCTGCTTGGCTGTGGGATGGGGAGAAAATAAAAAGGAAGGGGATTGAAAAGAACTGGAAATAGTGTTAGAACTGCCTTATCCAAAATCGGTCTTGCATGGTTAGAATGTGGTAGACACTACAAAACAATTATATCTTGATCAACAAAAATAGAGTTCTTCAACACATAATTAGCTTTAAACAGTTTATCCCTCCATCACGGTCATAAATTTGTGCACATACTAATTAACAGAGTGTTTATAATTGCATTTCATTTGTTTAAGTGATTAATATAGCATTCTTATATGCTTGGTGACATAGCTAATGTTATATATTTATTGTCATCTTTAACTCTATTCATAAATCTCACTGACGTCACGTGATGTTTTTTAACTAACAAATCATTGGCTTTTTAAATGTGTTTTGTACAGTTTTTGAAATGTAAGGATTAGCAAGAGATCTATGCATACAAATTGGTACTCAAACATTTAAATTATTGAGGACCATCTTGATTTATTTGATTGTTCAATTGCCACATTGATTTTGGTAATGGATACACTTTTTAACTGGATGTTCATGCACTTTGCAATGCCGACTTGACAAAACCCTCAGGGGCAGAAACATGGGGCTAAATTACAATCTTCACACAAATGTTAACGCTCACTTGCGTGAGCATTAACGTTTGCTGCGGTGTTTACCGCATATTACGATCCAAATGCAAACGGGTTAAGTAACCCGCTTGCGTTTGGTACCTTGTGCTTTTCATGTTTAACATGGGGAGTGCAAAGTGTTAATCAGCGTTAAAATTAATCACATACTCATCTCCTGTCCCATGGCGAGGACCACGGCTCCGACCGCCACCTCCGGCCGGTGGGAGCAGGGAAAGACTGGGGGAAAAAGTCCCCACAGTCTCTCCCTGCCTATCACTGATCCGGCTGGTCATGTGGCTGGCAGGGGGAAACTCAATAGAGTCCTATGGACCCCATCGAGACGAGACGAGGTGGATTTACACATTAGATACCCTTATTCAAGGCGGCCTAAATGCCGACTTTGAAATTAGTCACTTTTTGAAATAATTGTGCCCTACACTCCTCTGAATGGGACTACTATACATCTCTCACATAATTTCTCTCATCTGGTGTACTTTTTTCCTTGATGTTGGAACTGTATAATATGGGTAAATAAGATCAACTGTCTTTTTTTCTGTAATATAGCAAGCCTCTTAATAAGAGAATAGTGACCATTATATCAGTATCGTTGTTAAAAATTGCAAGAATCAGCGAACCAGCGGAAACATCTGATATGGAACGCATGCGGAAGTGATCTGGATGGAACGCAAGCGGAAATATCTGATGTGGGACCCATGCGGAAGTGATCCGGATGAAACGCAAGCGGAAGGGCTCAAGGTGGAATGCACGCTACATGCTGCGGCATGGACTTTTGGAGGTTATATATTGCGGTTACACAACTGCGGGGGAACATTCGATTGAAGAAGCTTACAGACTCAGTAAGGGAAACGCATCTCGACGATTCCCCCACCTTTTTATTATGTTTTAAATTAAAGTTTTTTATTTAAACCTCTCCACGACTGTATGATATTATGCCCATATACTATATGCCCACTGCATAATTGTTCATCCAACTGTGGTCTACCCATTCATCCATTGGAGTTTACCAGCTTATTCAGCCAGAGGCTAAGACCCCCTGGGAAGTGGTCTATCGCTGATACTACGGAACCACCTATATAGGAGGTTCCGAATCATGTGAGTATTCTCTCACAGACCTCTGTATGTTTATTCCAGTTTATTACGGAATTACACTATAACTTGTTTCTTCCGAGGTCATTTTTGGTATATATATACTGTGAAGCGATTGAAGGAAGCAGAGAAACAGAAACCATCACGACCAGAGGGTGGAGTCCCCCATTAAGACTCAACTGCGCATGGTATTGAGCTGTTTAGCTCTACACTTGTGAGTTTTTTTCTATTCAATACTGAATATACGATACATACGATATTGCCCAATTGTTTTTCTCCTTCTTTCTCCTCTCTTTCCTTGATTCGATATCCCCAATATACGACCGGAGAACATTTTGGACTATCTTTAAAAGAGATTCTTCTCGGAGACTCCTGGGATCCCAAAATCTCAAAAAGGACTGAACATATATTTGCGCTCCCGAATGTACTGTGGCATTTTTGTTTTATACACCTTGGGGGAATGCAGACTGAATCCTGCAATCACTGAGCAGCAAATCATATCACCTGTGCTGTGCTTCACATATCTGGCAAACCTGGCGAGGCAGAGGGTCCTGAGGACGTGAGTTGAGAAACACTGCACTAGAGGTTTACTATTTGACATGGAATAGGGACCTTGTATTTTATAATCCTGTTTAAAGCCAATAGCTATTAATATTATTTGAACAGCTTGCCATGTTAACTTTTAAAATGATGACAAAAAATGTTTAGATGAAACACTGTAATACAGGACACCACTGGAATCAGTGCAGCGAACCCTTGCAAAAATAGACCTCTTTCCATGAAAACATATCAAATGGTGATTTATAGGCTAATTAATTATTAGTATTATTGAAAGAGTATAAAAAAACACTTGAGAATTGTGTGTTTCCTCAAGACCCCCCCATGTTAGTAGTCATTCCCTGTTTCATTGTGTCATCAAAATAAGTATCTCCTTCTGTGCGTTAAAGTACCGACTATGCAGAAAACATTGTAACTTAAACAATGCCAGTTTTTTATTTAGCAACAGAAAAAGAAAGTAGGCTTTATAATATATTCAGACATAAAGTATGTTATTTGTCAGTGAAACAAAAATGCTTTCATATGAAACAGCAGGAATCTGATACCCCACCAAGCTTTTATTGAATAATACAAATTGGTAGGTTCTAAACGAACAATACTCTAATTATATTGTGTCTTGAGTATAATACTTTCATGTGCTAGTCAGTTTTGTAACCATGGTTATTTTTGGAAAAGTATAAATTTCCGTAGTTCTGTGATATTCCCTTGGATCTTGTTGTGTTGAATAGGCAAATCATAGACTTGCCGAATAGTATTTTATCTGTTTGACAGGTTGAAATAAGTAAAAACCTGTAACTGACAAGTGTAACTCAAAGTTTGACTTAGAAAAAGCAAATACAAGAGAAAAGAAATCAAAGTATGAAAATAGAAAAGCAAAGAACAAAACCATATTTTCCAATATTTTGCTTCTAGTCCTTTTTTCCACATACGCCTGTTTAGTTGCAATCATGATTTATGTCACCATAATAAATGCCTAGCAAGAATGTCACCTTTAGCTTTATATATGTATTTTATATGCTCTCTCTTGAGTTTGGCCTTTATTATTATATAGTGTGCAAATGAACTTAGAGAAAAGAGGAGTGAAATCAATGGTCCTTACTAAATGCTTTCTAAATAACCATTGACATCTATTAATAACTAGAATTATAAGTAGTATTGTCACCAGTGTCCTTGTCAAATATGTCTCTTTGGTGGTTACACTGGTTTTGCATATTGACCCATGTCTTTTATTTTTGAAGCACTCCACAATCCAATATAATCAAGTGAAGAACAGTGAAAACATATGTTTAGACAAATATACATAGACTTTGACAATTAAAGTTGAGGTATGTAGGATTGTTATTAAATATGTGCAATTCTTTCTTTTGAGAAAGTGTTATACCAGGAAGGATACAGTGATATTTCTCTTGTTTTCAAGTATGTCCTGGGTGGCGATTATGTACTGTTAGGTGTCTTGCCCAAGGACACTTACTGGAGACGGTGCTCTTGCTGGGATTCAAACCTGTGTCTCCATGGTTATAGAGCAGTGATGTTACCTCCACTCCAACCAGTCAGTATTAAATTTAGAAATTCAAGAAATAAAAGTATAACTTTTTCTGTATAGAAAATCGATTATTAGCTGAGGAATTGCACACGTCAATGTGTCAGCCATATGATGAGAATTTTTACATTTATCAAATTTAAATTGCGGGTATTTTTTTAGGTATCTGTGAAGATTAAAGTACGCTCAAGATTCTTGTTTTACTTTGATACAGTAGCTATAAATACTGTCTTAACGAAAATTTTCTAGAGTACGCAATAAAAAGAGACTAGTCCTGAAGAAGCTTTGCTCTGTGAGTAAAATTTGTCTTTGCCTGGGGAATTTGTGATGATTTTTGTTGGGACCTCTGTTTTGTGCAGTAACAAAAAGTGAAGTTCTGATTTTCAAATCCTCTCTGGATGGGTGATTATTTACCAGTTAAGCCTAGAATCAACAGCTAGATGTAGTCTCACTAGCTATTATGTGGGCTGATTCAAAAGTTCTAGAACTCCCAGATTGTGAGTTTCTACGGGAATAGGGCCCTCATCTCCTCCTGTACTGTTTGTCAAATGTTGTTCAATGTATTGTAACCCTGTCTATACTGTGCTTATTGTACAGCGCTGCGGAATATGCTGGCGCTTTATAAATAAAGAATAATAATAATAATAATAGAACACAGAACCTATCAATGAAAATCAGATCTGGTTCACAGTGTTTTACAAGGAATTTATAGGACAGAATAAAACTATATATATATATATATAATCAGAAAGAGTGCTGTTTCAGTGTGTGTGTCTTCTCTTGGCATAGAGAATAGTCAGAGGAAATGGGTCTTACCTGATTCCCGTCATTTTACTTACAGGATTTAGATCTGGTAACATAATTTAGGATGAGTTACGGCACACAAGGACATTGTTCCCAGCTCCCTAACACTTTGACACTTTGCACTTTGACACTTTGTAACTGATGGACTGCCCCATTGGCTACCCAAGCAGCAACAGTACACATACAGGGTTATTCAGAGAGCGGTGAAAAGCAGGAGAATGACTGGAGAATGGAAAATTCTAGGTCAAAATAGCCAAACAAGAAAAATTCTCCCATTTATCTCACTTTCCAAATCGGCTATTTTGACCTAGAAGTTTCCATTCTCCAGTCATTCTCCAACTTTTCACCTCTCTCTGAATAACCCTGATAGTTCTTAGTCAAGAGTGGGTTCTTTGCGGCTGAATAAAGGGGAGTGTAGCTCCTGTGTCACTTAGCCCTATGACATTTTTCTCTCCAGTAACAATTTTTTCAATGACGCTCGCTATTGTCTTGGCTGGCACTTTTTAATGTAGTCACCACATGAAGGGTCCTCCACACCACTTCTTCAGTAGGCAGAACCATATCTCCATCAATGGGAGGAGTAGAATAATCATTCATAGAAGAGCTATCAGAGGTGTACACTACACAGTGAGCTTGCGGATTGGTCCTATTTTTTTGGATGTCCATGGTTGACCTGAGGCCAGGTGGTCTGTGCGTTTTACTGAGTGTAAGACATCCTAGTATGCCCCATCTGCTGTCAGGAGTAACATTGAACTCCAGTATTGAGAACAGTCAAAACAGAGGACCATGTCAGCAACCTAGGAGGAATACATGGGCCTGTTGGGGATGCAAGTATACTTGAAAACACAGGAATATGATTCATAGACTCCACATATAGAGAGCCTGATACCACTCAATATTGGAATCCACCTCTCATTTCAAATTAAATCCTAACAGGAATCATACTACAATAGGTAAACAAAATGCTAGAAACCAAGGGATTCCAAAATAAGATGAGGGGGGATGTTTTATACATTAATTAAGAAACCTGGCAGAAAAAAAAAGAAAAGGGAAAATAAGTCAAATGAAAATTAGTGTTATTAAGTATAATACTCTTTATTGATAATAAAAAAGGCACAAAAAAGGAATATGTTCTGCACAACACAGAGGATCTTACAAATGTGTCACACTTTTATTATAAACGCAGTTCAATGAGATCTACACCTAAAGATATTGTTGGAAGTGATACGATTGTTCTTGTTTCTGTCTTTGAAAGGCAGTCCTGACAAAGCCAGTAGATATGCTTTATGTTGTTATCTTGTGTTAGGATGAGCTCATGACCAGCTAAGTATATAGCAGGGTATTGCACAACACTGCAAAATGTTGCTTTAGACTTATTGTTGCAGGATGGTATTCACTACAAGTGGCCATTACTGGATTCATCAAAAGAACCTCAGACAATTACACTTTATTTTCCATTTCTGACAGTTAGTGTCGCCCAGTGAGGAAACATGCTTTCCAGTACTTGACGCAGTACATAATCTTAACAGATTAAAAATGTTATAAATCTGTCCTTCAGACCTTCTCCCAGTGTTCACTTGTCCACTGGCAATGCTTTACCTACTAGATAAGCATATTCTTTTTAATTTTTCATCTAAACAATGGCTTTCTTTCTGTTAGTTGACTTGTCAAACCTGAAAGCCCAAGGCCTTGTTTTCATGGTTGAAAGTGAGACATGCTTCCATGTTAAGCTGTGCTTAACCAGTCTGTCCTGTGAGTTGCCTATCAAGCTTTTGACTGTAAGAAATGGGTCTTCTGCTTTTCCTTTACTTTGAGTCACCTGGACCCCTATCTGCCAAAGTTTCCTTCTTTTTCCAAGTGCCTTTGATGGTATAGGAAATTTAACTCACTGGTAATCTGGCTTTCTTAAAAATCCCTGCAAAGCAAGGATGTACCTTTTTAAGGGTAAGATATATAGGTCGGTCTGTTTACTTTTGTATATGATCTTTTCTTGCTATTATGATAGCAATATATTACTTCATGCAGCATAATAGTGTCCAATCAACACTTACCCATTTGCTCCCAAAACCATGATTACACATTTTTACTTTAAAACCAACATGAAACTATTTTTTCCCCCTAAAACTTAACTTTTCAAATTTTGTTTAATACGTTTTCAAACTGGTTAGAAATGGAACTTTGGTGAGAGCTCAATCTTGACAACCTGTATTGCAATGTAAGAACTGAATAAATCAAAACTATTGTTATGATATTTCCCACAGACTTCTGCAATTAATCTAGTGTGATCCAACATGGTTGCTATCTGTCACACAGGTGAGGCAAGTGTGATGGTTATTAATAAAGCAAATGAGTAACTGCTTGGCATGTACTCCCACATTTTCTGGAATATATAGCCAGGGCTGCCATCAGATATCTTGAGGCCACTTACTGAAGCACTGCTCGGGGCCCCGCTTCCATCAGCTACTGATTTCAGCAAATTAATTAAAAAACAACATTTTGCCTGCTCTTCAGCATACCTTGTTTTACGAGGAGTGTGCTATATCCCTAGTGGTCCATCAAGGGGATAAATTGTTCCCTGGTGAGAGCGCACTCACTCTTCACTTCTACTTTGTGGCTGTTGATATTGATAACACTCTCAGTGATGAATTAGACTTCTCTTATTAGCTAAAGGTGCCGTGGCCCACCAGGAAATTTGTCGGTATCTTGGTGGGCCAATCCTGGGTGGCATGGAGGACCCTTACATCTTTTGCACTTAGATAAGCTGCACTAGGATTGGCAAGGGCCAGGGCCCCCTGGGCCCCTGAACATGTTATGGACTGTCACCCCCTGATGATTGCCCTGTTTATAGTGGCTATAGAGAATGACTAATGCAAATTATCATGGTTATTCAAAGAGATCCGAATTGCTAGCGAAAGGTAACCGAACGCTGAAATTCAGCATTCGGTAACCTTTCCTGGCCATTCGGCATCCAGAGAGCAGGCAGTTTGCCAAATGTTGGCGAATTGCCTGCACATATGGTGCCTGTTCGAGGGCAGTGAATTCCCCATAGAGAAGCAATGCTTTGTCTATTCAGAGAACAAAAAACAGCAGTGAAAGGTTGCCGAAATGCCTTGCCATTCGGTGGTTTCATTCAACAGGTATATTTAGGAGAATCCCATAGGCTTCAATGTTAAAAATATTCCTGTTTTAATTCAATATCTAAAAAAACATTTATTTTATTCTGCAGTAAAAAGTCTCTTTATTTTTAGATTTTTTTTTAGGATCTTTTAGGCACTTTTCTGGATTTTTTTACGAATTTTGTTTCCGTTTTGTTTTTAATAGTTTTTTCTTTATTTTGTAACAGCCCTTTTAATTATCATTCATTGGACCTTATATGTAAATTTCAGACATTTTCGTTCAGTAGTTTCTACGCAAACAGCATTTCACTTTTCAAACATTCAAGCGCACTATTTTTTTTTTCTCACTCCATTCGTCTGCGGTGTCAGCTTTTTCCGGTGACTGCTCTCCGCTGTGATCGGCGGCTGCTCGGGTTTCTCCAGCGTGTTGGGCGGGGTTAAACCAGATATTTTGTGGGTTTAGGTGTACATTCACCGGGTTTTGCGGGGAGCGTTCGTCGGGTTTGCGGCGACTTTTCCCTCCACTATGACGACCCTGTGGTGCTTGCTGAATACACCGCAGGGTCGCGGAAATGGGATCGCCGAATCGCACTGAATTGAAGAAAACGAAAAGTCATCGAACGTGCGGTGACTTTTCGATTCTCTTTGAATAACCCTGTATGCAAATAATGTAGGAAACAACGGAACAAATATAGGATGCAGAGAATGTATATTACAAAGTAAAAATCAGGTTTGTGTCACATCCAGAGGGCCCCAAATGCATCTGTAAGAATGGACCTTCATGCCTCCTTTAACCAATTTACTACCAAGCGATTTTTGTTGGACATTGTTTTATAATAACATTTATTTGAAACATGGAATGTGAAGTTAACAATTAAATATAGGGTGAAATAGATTTTCGCAAAAAAAAATTATTCTAAGATAGTTAAGAAATTTAAATAATGTTAATTTATTTTTGGTCATTTTTAATTTTCATGTATTTGTTTATCCTTTAAAGAAATAATGTTGAAATGTAAGATTCAGAGCTCTAGATGGTGTCCTTTATCTTACACAATTTCAAACGGAGTTTGTATTATTATCATACAGGCAGAAGTGGCCACTGTGTTAGATACAGTAACTGTAATAAATAATAGTAATAATTTGTAATGATCATAATGAGATTATTATCAATGCAGTTTCCACAAAAAATACCAGTAGAATATAAAATTAATATTTGTATGTGACATAATGCCTATTTATGGAAATTACAGCAACACCTTGTACTGTACAATGATGTTAACTCATTGTAACCCCCTGAATCTTATCCCTGTACAGAAGTGCGTGACCCCAAATCTCTCCATGTGTTCTGCCCTGTCCATGGCAGCTTTAATGCTGCATTAATCTATTTGAACTTCTTGTTACAGTGAGGACTGGGACTTCTATTTGGAGTTAGTTTTATGTGTCTCCAGGGTGCTCGGAGAGAATTAAAACAAAGGATTTTGTTTCTCAACAAGGGACACACTAATCCTGCTTTAAAATGGTTTGTAAATTGTCTATTGACATGATAATGAGTGTTTTTCAATGCATTCCAATGCAAAATCCAGATAACTCTATTATGGATATGAACGGGTTAAAACCAATCATGTGAATGACCTGTTATAAGCATTTACATTGAATTATTCATTTCCAATTATTCCACTCTCCCAGCATATCAATGAGAAGCCTGAATGGGAGGAGAAACTCAAAACTAGCAGATAACCAGTTTATTGGGATAGTGAAAGCAATGGTTCCACTGTCCTGGCAGCCTTTCTCCTGCTCAATAGCACAGTGTATCATTGTCTGAGTCTACAGTGTCAGCAGATGCCCAGCTCCCTAGCATCATTATACAATCCCCCTATTACCTTAAATTTTACAGCACATAGAGGATTCTTCTACAATTACTGACTTAAACAACTGATACTGAGCTTTACTGCCCTAAGCTCTAAACCTGTCAACTTTGTCACCTAATCCCCCAAATACTCATATATTATAATACAGATGAACAGCCTCAAAAATAAAAAAGTACAAATAAAAAACACATTCAACCCGTTCGATGGGTAGATTCAAACTGATTTTAATTGCATAGTGCTTTTATTACTATTATTATAACAGAATCCAATAAATTCCCCTATTGATTTCTATATATGCATATATCAATGTCTCATGATTGTAATGTAAGGTACATGTAAGTATAGAAGGTGCCTGACCTAACCTTTCCAGTTCTGCACACATTAAGGATCTTATTGGTGTTCCTGATCCAAATTATTTCAGTTGAGTATATATTCTTGTGAGATTTTGTTTGTTAATCACTTTATATTTACTTGGCGACTATTAATTGTAGAAGAATCTAGAGGAATAGTTTTCCAATTTATCTAGAATCTAGAGCAGTGTTTCCCAACGAGGGCGATACCACCCCAGTGGGCGCTGAAGCATTCCATGGGGGGGCAGTAGCAGGTCCAGAGGCAAATGGGCGGCGTTAAGGCGGTCAAGGGGGGCGGCAGCATATTGAAGAATTTAATAATATTTATTATTAATTTCTGTGCTTGAAATTTTTCAACTTATTGTTATTGCATAAAGAAGCATTTAAAAATTAAATTTAGCATTATAATTCATTTTAGTCTTATCCGCGACAAGTCTTTGCAAGTTGGTAAGTAAAGACAAATATTACACAATTCAGCCAATCAAGCATGTTTCGACAAGAATATGGGAGCTTGTAATTATTTGTTTACAGTGCGAGTGCACCGGCGGCATCGCAAACAAGCAAAGGCATACAAATCCATGCATGTACGATTTCAAATCTATAAAAAGCAGGGATCTAGGAATAAGTCTCATTATTTTCTCTGTGCTTTGCCAATAATCCTTATTTGTGAGTGATAAGTGATAGAAGTAGGGCTGCAACTAACTATTATTTTCGTAATCGATTAGTTGGTCGATTATTTTTTAGATTAATCGGACATAAATTTTAAAACAATTACTACCATTTTTTTCGGATAGTTAAGATAAAAACCACAAACTGAGTGTTACAAATATACACTTCAGACTAAAATTTTGCACTAACACAACAGTTTGTGGATTTGAATTCTAAAACAAAATTGGACAAACTGTTGGAAAAGAGGTAGAGGCTATCACTGTTCATAATATTCTGTTATTCACTCTTTAAGAAATGTTGTAATATTTTACCAATTCTGGACCCAATACTGCAAACAAATGATTTGGCAAATATTGCACATAGAGCCTAGGTAACATACAACAATGTGCACTCGTAGTCACCTTATTGACAGCGCCGAATTTTGTACGTAACCAGTCATCAGGGAGTTAATAAAAACAAATTAACCCCTTAGGGTGTAAAACTAATTTTGCAGCGCAGCTGTAAATAATTGCTAAATAGTTATAAAAGTGATAATATATTTTTTTATTTACTTTTTATGACACTTGTAATTCTCTCTCTGCCAGCTAGTTCTGACAAGGAGAGACAGCCAGCCTGCACTGCTGGGATCACTGAGAATGTGACTGACATTTACTGCGATCCCAGCATGTACAGTGCTTTCACTAATAGGAGTGATAGCTGTTCTCAATCTCACATCACTCTCAGTCAACCAATACATACTGGTATCACTGAGATACCAGTACATATGGTATCACTACTCTGTGCCCATCTCTTCCCTGTATTACCCCCAGCCTATGCCCATCTCTCTTCCCTATATTCCGCCCAGTCTGTGCCCATCTCTCTTCCCTGCAAATCCCCCTAGTTTGTGCCCATTTCTCCTCCTTGCATCCTCCCTCCCAAACTATGCCTGTCTGTCTCTCACTTTTTCAGCCAGCTCCAAAATGTATTTCAGTCAGCACGTTGCGCGTGCGTTTTAGCGTGAAGAATGTAATAGGGCCCCAAATGAATAAGTGGTTTTACTAAAATGTAGTAAATATTATGTGCCATTTATAATGTACAAAAAATGTTGGGTTCTTAGGTGATAAGAACTGTATTATTATTCAATAGTGTCTATTTTGATAAAGTATGATATAATTTCATATATGCGTAGAACGGCTGCAATTGTTGCACAGCTTTAAGCAGCTCCTTTTAAAGACACGGGAGAGATGATTTCATTTGATTAATTCCTAAGTGATAACCTGTGGAATTGCTTTATGTTTTAATTAATGCTTTGTAGCTTATCACTCATCAGAACTCCTACACATAAGTTCAGTATTTTGTGTAATGTACTGAGCTCTGAACATGAAGAAAATATTCGGTTATGCAGCTATTCATGTGTCAATAACACAACAAATAAATGACATAACTTGTGTAACAACATTTAACAATTAGTGGCAGGAAGTAAAAATTAAAGAGTAATACAAAGGAAAGCATCTGAATTGTAAGCAAGAGTTAAACCAAGCTAATAAGAACTCGAGTTCGCTCATAATAAAGAAAAACCCTATTTAAGTTAAATAACAATTTTGTTCTGTATAATGTTTTATACAAGATTTAAAATACATAAGTAGAATCCATTTTCACAGGATTAGTCATCCCTATAATGGATTGTATAAAAGTACAGATACTTTGGCACGTAAAATTGCAATGAATAATTTATTCTTGATAAAGCTAAATGATGTATATATTGTATAAGCATTTGTATGATAAAACAGGATTGATGACTAGAATTTACTACAGTCCTGAATATTGTGTTACTTTTTTATATATTTACCTGACATTGCATTTCTAAGACAGTTTATGATCTGCTGTAGGAAATTCCATTGTAGTGCCATAAATCCTCAACGAAACAAAGTAAAGCATTTCATTGCATAAGCCCAATTAAAGAGAATTGTCTATCTATAGTTCCACCCCCTATTATTGCAGGAGAACAGAGTTCCAATTAAATCGAAACACTATAAAGCTTGTTTTAATAATTTCTTGAAGAATACATTTCCTTGTAAAGTCACAATCTATACCTATAAAACCGAATGTCCGTCGCCGCACATCCGGTTTCTGTTGGCTGCACGCGCAGCCAACAGAAACCCGATGCGCAGCGTCGGACAGACGCTGGATGCGCGCGCAGCCTCTACCCGTCGGCCGCGCGCGCGTGCGCGCATCCAGGATAACAAGATGTACACGCAACAGCCGGGTAGAGGCTGCTGCACGCGCATCCTGTAGAGCCGGATGCGCTCGCAGCAGACGGCTATAGGCTGTGCGCGCATCCGGCTCTACAGGATGTGCACGCAGCCTATAGCCGTCTGCTGCGAACGTATCCGGCAATACAGGATGCGTGTGCAGCCTCTACCCGGCTGCTGCATGCGCATCCTGTTCTCCTGGATGCGCGCACGGCCAACAGGTAGAGGCTGCGCGCGCATCCAGCTTCTGTGAGCTGGGGGCATATATACCCATGTGAGCTGGGGCCAAATATACCCATGTGAGCTGGGGCCAAATATACCCATGTGAGCTGGGGGGCAATTATACCCATGTGAGCTGAGGGCAGTTATACCAATGTGAGCTGGGGCAATTATACCCATGTGTGCTACGAGCAAATATACCCATGTGAGCTGAGGGCAATATATACCCATGTGAGCTGGGGGCAAGTATACCCATGTGAGCTCATGTAAATATACCAATGTGTGCTGGGGGCTATATATATATATATCCATGTGAGCTGGGGGCAAATATACCCATGTGAGCTGGGGGCAAATATACCCATGTGAGCTGGGGGCAAATATACCCATGTGAGCTGGGGGCAATATATACCCATGTGAGCTGGGGGCAAATATACCCATGTGAGCTGGGGGCAAATATACCCATGTGAGCTGGGGGCAAATATACCCATGTGAGCTGGGGGCAATATATATCCATGTGAGCTGGGGCAAAATATATACCCATGTGAGCTGGGGACAATATATATACCCATGTGAGCTGGGGGCAATATATATAAACCCATGTGAGTTGGGGGCAAATATACCCATGTGTGCTGGGGCAATATATATATCCATGTGAGCTGGGGGCAAATATATCCATGTGAGCTGGGAGCAAATATACCCATGTGAGCTGGGGGCAATATATACCCATGTGAGATGGGGGCAAATATACCCATGTGAGCTATGAAAAACTATACCTATGCGCGCTGGGTGCAATATATATATCCTTGTGAGCTGGGGCAAATATATCCATGTGAGCTGGGGGCAATATATATACCCATGTGAGCTGGGGGCAATATATATAAACCCATGTGAGTTGGGGCAAATATACCGATGTGAGCTGGGAGCAATATATATACCCATGTGCACTGGAGCAATATATATACCCATGTGAGTTGGGGCAAATATATCCATGTGAGCTGGGGGCAATATATATATCCATGTGAGCTGGGGCAATATATATATATCCATGTGAGCTGGGGGTATATATATCCATGTGAGTTGGGGGCAATATATATATCCATGTGAGCTAGGGGCAAATATATCCATGTGAGCTGGGGGTTAGAAACTGGGTGCGATAAACAGCCACATCATTGGGAGCACTGGGCAGCCATATGCTCTACAACAATAGACTGCCCTCCGGGCAGGCTTTATACCTAGTAAATATATAATGGTATCATGATTTTTTTAATATGCAGTAAAAAGTCTCTTTATTGATTTTTAAAAAAAAAAATTTAGGATCTTTAAGGCATTTTTCGGGATTTTTTGGGGAATTTTATTTCTGTTTTTTTTAAAAGCTCTTTTTCTTTTTTCTGTAACAGACCTTTTTATTACCATTCATAGGACCTTATATGTTAATTCCAGGCATTTTCGTTCTGTAGTTTTTAGCAAACAGCGTTTCAATTTTGACACTTTCAACTGTATTATTTTTTTTGTTTTTTTCTTACCCCGTTCGTCAGCTTGTTGGCTTTTTCCGGCGGCAGGTCTGCGCTGTGTTCGGCGGCTCATCAGCTTTATCCGGCGTGTTTGGCGTGTTTTTGGCGACGGTTCCGGCAGCTTTTCGGTGGGTTTTCAGCGGGTGTTCGGCAGGTGTGTGACGGGTTTCTCTGCATATCCCTTCCTTTAAATGTGTGCTTGGCTTCATATTTTTAACGTGGTTTTCTTTCCAGTGCAATTGACTAATAAATTTGCGTTTTGCAGCTAAATTAAATTTTTATATTATATAATTAATATGGGAAGAGACACTAGTAGGAGCCACATTTGCTGGATTAATGTACGTGACTGCAATCCTGACAAACAGAAATAGTCTTGATTTTGTTGTTGTGACAGTTGGAATAAAAATGCCCTTCTTTTTTAGTGGTACTGAACTACAAAATCGACCACAAAGTTTGCCTTCTGTTTTATTAATTCTCCTAGTCTACAGTCAGAACAAATAATAAATCGCCTCACACTCTCTTAAGGGACACACTATCATCCCTTGTGCTCTGACAAAGCACAAGTTTTATATACAGTTTCAGAATTAGAAACAAAAGAAATCTGGGAAGAAACTAATATTCTTTTTCGATATCCCTATTGTCTATATACTGCCTGGAAGAACTCACTCTCTCAGCTGTTATGATTTCACATCGAGCATCCTACAGTGTCCGTGTAGTTATTTGCCCATTTTTCATTATGACCATATTCATAGCCTGTGCAGTAAATCATCTGAGCATATCCTTTTATATCCATATTTCATATCCATATGAAAGCTATTTTCAGTTTCTGATATTTCTGCTTTGGCAGGTTATAAGTAATTAAACACACATATGGAATGAAATAAAATTATGCTAATGCTTAAAATGTAAACAACCAATTAGGTGAGCGCTAGTGATGTCATTGATGTCATCATACAACAGTGCAACTATATTTCTCGAAAAAAGAATTACAGCAATGCCAGTGATTGTTTTATTAACCCTTTGCGGTCCAATAAACTTTCACTAAGTGCGCCAGCTGGTTTTATTTAATTTTCAATAAAACACACTTTTAACTTTCATATAACAGTTACAATTACTATTCTAAAACTTTACGTTATGTCAGTCTGTATATTTTATCATTGTCTGGAACTTTTTAACCCCTTCAGTGCTGAGCCATTTCACCTCTGTGTGTTGAGCTAATTTTTTAACGGTTTGTGCTAATCATGTTTTAAACGCTACTTGAAGTCATATTTTATTGTACATCCCAGACACATCATATAGCCTTTTTTACGGCAGATTCGTTATATATCATTATTCTATGTATATGTGATGTCCTGCCAGAATGCTATAAAAAAAATGTTAAAAAAAATGTGAATTTCCATTAAAATTTCAATCATCTACAGCGTGTAAAATATTTTTTTTCACATTTTTATCATCCGAGTCTTTGCAATTATATATTTTATGGGCTACGATTGTTAAAAAAATTAGAGATGGAAACCCTTTACTGTAAAAATTAGAAATGGAAACCTGAGACTGTATTTTTCTCATAAAAATTTGAGTTAAAACTGAAAAAACTAAATTTTTCGTTAGTGCAACATCATTGTTCACCCTATAATTGAACAGTAGACAATATTGCTGCATTAATAAATAAATAAAAAATATATAATTTTGTTTTTATTTAGTTATATTTATTTATTTATTTTTTACACTTATCCTGGTCAGGTTTGATATCATACTCTGGCCTTTCTGATGATAGCAAACATGATCCTCTTGCTGCCACTGATCGGGAGATAGCTGGGTCCAAAGGACATCAGTCAGTGAGGGGAAGCCCCGGAGGCTTGGCTGACATCCAAGATTTCAGCCACCTCTGGGAGCAGTCTGCGTTCCAGTGCTGATTGGCACCAGATCGCGGACCGGCAACTAAGCCGTTAAAGAGAGGCATCGCTGGAAAGATCACACTGTGACTTGATGAGGTACCCCTCTGTGATGGGGAGATGGAGGGGTTCAAAGGATCCCCCTTCCCCTTCAGTCACTCCCTTTGCTCTGGTGGGGGGGCCTGAAACTGATATCATCGCACCCGGCTTGATGACGTCAGTGCGCCGAAAGGGGTATAAAAAAATGGAGATCTGACTTCAAGGAAGTCAGATCTTCGTGGGACGCTGAAGACAGAGGCGAGTATAGGGAGGGAGGGCCAGTCCAGTCATGTCGGAATATATCCGACATCAACTACAACCAGCAAAAGGTTGTGTCGGATATATTCCAACATTAGACCGGAAAGGATTAAGAAGGGTACAAATTTCAGCCATCAAGCTCTTAATCTGCAATGGCATTACTCTCAATTTCCCCCATAACACACACTTACTGGATGATATAGCATTGCCACTCTTCCTACTATGGAAACGAAACACGCACTAAAACATGAGATTGTATGAATCTTTGGAAGAATACCCTTCTATCACAATTAAGGGAAAGTAAATTAAGGGAAGGAAAAACAGATTCATCTTTTTGCGTATTTACAATTCTGAGGCTATATACCAGCAATCACATACAGTTGTGTTCAAAATTATTCAACCCCCACTGAAATTGAGTGTTTTGGCCAGTTTGACATTGATTTTGATCATTCAGTCATCTTGCTTACAATTAAATCAAAAAGGCACGTGTAGGTCAGACAAATGAAATAACCACAAATGTCTTTTCTGTGCTCACATCATTATCAGTTTTATTCAACCCCCAAGTGACATTCAATCTTAGTACAACATCCTTTTACAGTTATAACAGCTTTTAAACGTGAAGCATAGCTTGACACAAGTGTCTTGCAGCGATCTACAGGTATCTTCGCCCATTCGTGATGGGCAAAAGCCTCCAGTTCAGTCACATTCTTAGGCTTGCGCACTGCAACTGCTTTCTTTAAGTCCCACCAGAGGTTCTCAATCGGATTTAAGTCAGGTGACTGCGATGGCCACTCCAAAATGTTCCAGCCTTTAATCTGCAACCATGCTCTAGTGGACCTGGAGGTATGCTTGGGATCATTATCCTGTTGAAAGGTCCAACGTCTCCCAAGCCTCAGGTTTGTGACGGACTGCATCACATTGTCATCCAATATCTCCTGGTACTGAAGAGAATTCATGGTACCTTGCACACGCTGAAGCTTCCCTGTACCTGCAGAAGCAAAACAGCCCCAAAGCATGATTGACCCCCCGCCATGCTTCACAGTAGGCAAGGTGTTCTTTTCTTCATAGGCCTTGTTCTTCCTCCTCCAAACATAGCGTTGATCCATGGGCCCAAACAGTTCTAATTTTGTTTCATCCGTCCACAGAACACTATCCCAAAACTTCTGTGGTTTGTCCACATGACTTTTGGCATACTGCAGTCGACTCTTCTTATTCTTTGGAGACAGCAAGGGGGTGCGCCTGGGAGTTCTGGCATGGAGGCCTTCATTACGCAGTGTGCGCCGTATTGTCTGAGCTGAAACTTCAGTACCCACATCTGACAAATCTTTTCTCAGTTCCTCAGCAGTCACACAGGGACTTTTCTCCACTCTACGCTTCAGGTAGCGCACAGCAGTCGAAGTCAGCATCTTCTTTCTGCCACGACCAGGTAGCGTTTCAACAGTGCCCTTTGCCTTGAATTTGCGAATGATGCTTCCTATGGTCTCTCTTGGTATGTTTTAACATATTTGCAATCTTCTTATAGCCATTGCCCTTCCTGTGAAGAGTAATCACCTCTTCTCTTGTCTTCCTGGACCATTCTCTTGACTTCACCATGTTTGTAACCACACCAGTAAATGTCTATAAGGAGCTGAGTATCAGAGTCATTTTAAAGCTGCCTAATTGGTGCTTATTATGCTTTATTGCTGCTCCGTGACATCCACAGGTGTTTTCAATACCTGATTGAAAACACTTGAATGAACCGCTGTTTTTCAGAGTGGTAGTCTTTAAGGGGTTGAATAATTGTGTCAATGAAGAATTCACAAAAGAAACATTTACTACTGTATTACAAAACCAATTGATGTCATTTTAGTTGCATATGGTTCTTTAAAAAGTCCTTGTAGGATTTCATTCTGAATACAATTACAAATGTACACTAAATTCCCTAAAACCCTTTACAGCATTGGGGGTTGAATAATTTTGAACACAACTGTATCACCTCCTGACAATGACAGGAATCATTCTATTGGCACAATTATTATAAATGTGCCCTGCATAAATTACTGTATCATTCTACTATACAGCCTAACCAGACAAATAGCTGATCATTCTTTACCAACCAGTCACCTTCATAAATGGGTATTATTTATATAATACCTACCCTTTCTACTGATGACATTCTAACAGCTGAAGACAAACTTCTCATTCATCCCGGTATCAATTTACTAGGAGATGCATAGGTGCCACCGTACAGCTAAAATCATTTTAAAATAATAGATTTCTCTTGCTTTCTGAAGAATGGGAATGCAAGAGCGGACTTGTTCCATTGCTTCTGGACCTGTGCAAAGGTAAAGAAATTCTGGCAGAAAAATACAATCACACCTGGAAAAAGTTATTCACTTACTGATGCCACTGTCCCCAAACTTAACAATAGTCAGAATTATTCCTAACAGAACCCCAGGACACTCTTAATTCATCCAAATCATTCAAGGGGCAGCCAAGAACCATTCTGAGAACATGGCTGACATATCCCTCAAACCCATCTCTTCAGATTAGCGCACCACATCGCTGATGCAACTCATCCAATTGCTCACCTACTCCCAATTGATTGAAGCTGCTTCAATGGCCTCACCATTCCTGAACCACTGGCACCAATGATCCTGCCATCCAGTAAAATTCCCCTTGTCTTCCTTAACCCCAATCCCTCTAGACTGTAAGCGCCTATGAGCAGGACCCTCTACACCTAGTGTTTCCATCCTATGTCTGTATCTTGTTCCCTTTGGTTATTGTAAAGCGCTGTGGAAACTGTTGGCGCTATATAAATTTTTTTTAAAAAAATTTTGAGAAAGGATTTTACCAGGAAGGATACATTGAGATTTCTCTAGTTTTCAAGTATGTCCTGGGTGGCGAGTATATACCGTTAGGAGTCTTGCCCAAGGACACTTACTGGAGAGGTGCTCGTCGGGATCGAACCCATGACTCCACAGGCTCTCTCCACGCAGAGCAGTGATGTTACCTCTACTCCACCCAGCCGCACAATGATCACAATAATAATAATAATATCAAGGTTAACATTGGGCAAAATCAAACGATCCTAAGTATTCAGGTGTTTGAAATGGAGACACTAAACGATGTAGACAAGACTGGGATGCTAAATCCTTCGGGTATTGGAAAATATTATAAGCAGACTCTTGATCCATAACAAACCAATTTTGATCCAGGATACAGTTTATGATCAAGTAATCAAGTGTTAAAAATCTCTGCGCCTGCCCCTGCAGAGCTGACAGAATTTCTGGCCCGGTGTGGATCCTGGCCCCTAAACAAACCAGCTCAAGCACAGTATGGCATCTTTTTGCTTGAGCCATTGCGTAGCCCCTGCCACGCGTTGGTTTAACTGCCACTTTGCCAGAGACAGAGAAGGAGGAGGAGGAGGAAGAGGAAGAGGTGGTGGAGCAGACAGACCTCATATAAGCAGCTTTCTGGAGGCATGGTGGATGAACAAGCTCCAGCACAGAGCCTCTGTCCTTGAACCCTCCCTGCTGCAAGCAGAGTTACCCAGTGTGCCATGAAGGAAATGTAACGGCCCTGTCCATGCTTGCTGGACCATGTGTCTAAAGTAATGTGCATCTTGCTGCTGACTGCCTTTCCCAATGACTCCATAACATTATCTTCCACGTGCTGGTATAGTGCTGGAATGGCCTTCCGTGAAAAGAAATGGAGTTTTGGAACCTGCCACTGTGGAACAGCACATTCGGCAAATTTATGGAAGGAGGCAGAGTCCACCAGCTGGAAAGGTAGCAGCTCTAATGCGAGTAATTTTGCCAAGCTGGCATTTAGACGCAGTGCAAGGGGATGGTTGTGACTATATTTTTTCTTACGCTGCAGCAGCTGGGGCAACGAAATCTGACTGCGTAAATCTGCAGCTGATGGGATGCTGTCACATTGTGAGGAAGGACCTGGTACACCCATTACTGTAGCATCACCCCTGTCAGTGGAGGTTCTAGGCAAAAAACATGGCAGGACATATAGTATGGGTAGAGACAGATGAGGAGGTGGACCTATGCAAAGTGTTGTGCCAATGGGATGCATGGCAGGTGTTCATATGTCGCTTTAAGCACTTGGTACCCAAGCGTCTGATGTTTTTCCCACGCTTGATCCAAAAAACTTTTTTTCAGCCATTTCACCGCTGTGCGCTGAGCTAATTTTTACCACTTTTGCTCACGTTTAAACGTGATTTGAAGCCATGGGAAATGTTTGAGCATGGGATAGGCATACGGCTATCCTAAACAAAAGATAAATCCAGGTAAAGTATCCATGTAATTGGGCAGACTAGATGGGCCGAAAGGTTCTTATCTGCCGACATTTTTCTAAGTCCCGCAGCACACTATATAAGGCTTCACACAGCCTTCAGCACATGTTTTTTGAGAGGAGATTGTTAGTGTGTGTTCTCAACGCCAGTCTGCCAGCAGCTATTGGGGGGGGGTCTCATTTCTACAAAATATCTGGGAATTGTTGTAATCTTTGTGTTCTCACTGCCACCAACTATTTTGGGGGTCTCATTTCTACAAAATATCTGGGAATTGTTCTAATCTTTGTGTTCTCACTGCCATCAGCAATTTTGGGGGTCAGTCATTTATACAAAATACTGTATATGGGAATTGTTCTAATCTTTGTGTTCTCACTGCCTCCAACTATTTTGGGGGTCAGTCATTTATACAAAATATCTGGGAATTGTTGTAATCTTTGTGTTCTCACTGCCACCAGCAATTTTGGGGGTCAGTCATTTCTACAAAATATCTGGGAATTGTTCTAATCTGTGTGTTCTCACTGCCACCCATCAGGGGGTCTCACTGATTTATAGGAGGTTTCTGGGAATTGTAATCTGTGTCTTGTCACTGGCTGCCAGCTATCAGGGTGTCTCACTGAGTTATACCAGATTTCTGGAAATATTTAATCTTTATACCAGAGTTGAATCAGAGTTCTGTATATCTTTAATCTATATATCAGTCACCATGACAGAAAGACTAAAAAGGACAGGCAGACGCTCCCAGACACAGATAAGAGGGCAAGCAGCCTCTGTGTAAGGAGGCTGTGCCGAGGCTGTGTCGTCGTGGACATGGTGCATCCTCTGCAGGGGCATGCTTGTCCTTTCTAACTGGTGCTGGCTGTCTTAAGCAGCAGCAACATACAGAGGATTTGGTGGATTGGCTAACAAGGCTATCCTCATCCTCCGAGTCCTCTGCCAGCCAGGCTTGTAGTGCTTTACAGTCCACCTCAGCTGCCAAAGCATCTAATGCAGCCTCCATGTCCACAGCTACTCCTGCCGTAGCCTCGCTATCACACACGGGGGAGTCAGCTGAATTGTTTGACTACAATGACAGTGACATGCTGCTTGAGGATGTGCAGCAACTACAGTGCTCTGATTCAATCTTTGAGGTTGAGGAAGGGAGTATAATCAACCTAGAGGAAGGGGGCGCCAGTGACACACAAATAACTGGCACTCATCTTGCCCCAGCAGCTGCAGCATACTGCCAAGTTGGCTCCAGTGACGAGGAGATAGGGGGTGATGACAATGATGATGAGGTCACTGACTCCACCTGGGTGCCTGATCGAACAGAGGAGTCAAGTGAGGAGGAGGCACAACAAACACGAGGCACAACATCCTCTATGACCAACCGTAGCACTAGCCAGTCCAAGGCATCAGATGTCAGAGCTGCTCAAGTGCAGAGCACTGTTGTCTCAAAGCACACATCCAGGAACACTGCTGTCTGGGTGTTCTTTAAGAAATATACAGCAGACCGCACCGTTGTTATTTGTAATCTGTGTCAGATGAGGCTCAAGCATGGGAAAGACACCGGACGCTTGGGTGCCACGTGTTTGAGGCAACACATGACCACCTGCCATGCATCCCGTTGGCGCAAAACTTTGCGTAGGTCCTCCTCACCTGTCTCTACCTCCACTATATCTCCTGCCATGTCATTGACTCCAACCTCCACTGACAGGGATGATGCTACAGTAATGGATGCACCAGGTCCTTCCTCACAATCTGACAGCATCCCATCAGCTGAAGATTTACGCAGTTAGATTACGTTGCCCCAGCTGCTGCAACGTAAGAAAAAATATAGTCCCAACCATCCCCAAACACAGCGTCTAAATGCCAGCTTGGTAAAATTACTCGCATTACAGCTGCTGCCTTTCTAGCTGGTGGACTCTGCTTCCCTCCATGAATTTGCTGAATGTGCTGTACCACAGTGACAGGTTCCAAAACGCCATTACTTTTCACGGAAGGCCATTCCAGCACTATACCAGCACATGGAAGACAATGTTATGGAGTCGTTGGGAAAGGCAGTTAGCAGCAAGGTGCATGTGACTTTAGATACGTGGTCCAGCAAGCATGGACAGGGCCGTTACATTTCCTTCTCAGCACACTGGGTAACTTTGATTGCAGCTGGGAGCATAGGCGACTCTACAGGGGGCAAGGGGGGCAATTGCCTCCCCTAGGTTATTCCTTGCCCCCCCATGTGCCCCCCCACCAAAAATCAGCATCCAGCTTCCTACACTTCTTCGGACCAACATATCTCTATGCTATGCATCATATATGGAAGAACTAGGTGTCAATCGAAAGGGCAGATTCTGGCCTTTCCAATGATACCCAACATGACCATATTCAATGTGACGTATAAGTCATAAAATATTAAATAAAAACGTGTACTTAAACTTAAACATTTTCACAGGGTTGAAATGGCTCAGCAGTGAAATGGTTAATGTTCAGACTATACACTACATTGTGTATTACGTTAGTTTTTGCCTTGGTTTTAGTCGTATATTAAGGGTTAATGGGCAGGCTTCATCCCTTACAGTATACATTTGTTTTTTCATTGATTAATGGCATTTTATGTGTTGATGGGTAGCTACATGCCTCAGTGTATTCATTTCATGTTTTCCCTTGATGAATGGCATTTTACAGGTTAAGGGGTAGCTAAATGCCACATTGTTTATTATTTTTATTGTATTTCTCTGGGTTTATGGCATTTTTGGGGTTATTATGGAAGTTAGAATCTAAAGGGTCTAAAATGATCTTTAGATCCTCTGCTTTTCGGCACATTTCAGGGAATTTATTTTTCCGAAAATAAGGTGAATTCCCTATTTAGCGAATGGTCACTGTAATTTGCTAAAAGTGGAGTCGCTGAAGCAGCTATCAGACATTCAGCGAAAACTGCCGAATTGGAGCAAATAAAATATTGAATTTAAGTATCAGGTTAGTACAACAAAAAAGGCATCATTGCATCACATTACTCAATGCATCACATTACTCATTGCATCACGTTACTCTGGGGTTTTGGAATCTTATTTATATATACTTATTTAGGGCACTATTACCTGGTGTGAGCTAACCCTTGCGTCGGCGCGATTTTGCGTTAGCGCCAGGTTAATTGAGTCTAGCGCCTGACCAACAGATCGTTTGCTTCCCGCTACAAATGGGAAAAATCACTTAGCGCGTTGCTATTAGCGATTTGTACCGCAAGCTTAATGTTCTTTTCGCGTCCTATACTTAACACAGGGAGTGCTAGAGATCTCTAGTGCTTTTGCAGCTAACAGATCACTTGGTGCCAGCGCTAAATTTTTTGAGGTGCACTAATTGCAACATTTTACCTACTGCTCAACCCTGGTGCTAACTCCAAAGAAACAGAAAAAACAGGTCCTCGTCCAAAATTAATAGGCAATTGAAAGGAATGCAGCACAGGTGTTCTCTTGGCCCCATACACCATAGTAATGGATATGGTCAGCAATGTCGCTGCTGTTGCAGTAAGCTCTATTATAAATGTATCCTTTATGCACATATATCCTAATTCTAATATATTGCCTAATTTTAAACATTTTATGCTGGGGGCTATTCATAGTATGTAAGCAATCGATTATTAGGGTGACTGTGTGGACCATGTTTAAAGGGACACGTGAATAAGTCTTGCCCTGAAACATGTATTATTGCTATGCTTCAGCAGGGAAATTGTTGTCGCTCACCTGGCCTTCCTTTTGGATCTATTAAATGCAGTGTAATGATTCTACATGCTGTTGGGTGGTATTTATCAAGCAATGCCCATCAGCCTTAATATATGTGTGCATCAAAACATGGATGATACGGCCACCGTGGAGGATTTTAATAATGCAGGGTGTGAGGTTATTCACTGGATGTGTTCATATTCAAGCTTGTGAGGGCGGGGGATAGGTATGGAAAAGAAAAACAGTTCTATCCTGTACACAACCGCATTAGCGCTGGGTCTCAACCCGGGTCTTAGAGTTTCCCTAGCGTGTGCCAAACGACCTGGTTCATGGACTACTGCAGAAAAGGTGATCTGTTAGTAAGTCATCAGGCACTAACAGGGTTATTCAGAAAGCCGTGAAAAGCAGGAGAATGACTGGAGAATGGAAAATTCTAGGTCAAAATAGCCGATTTGGAAAGTGAGATAACTGGGAGAATTTTTGTGGTTTGGCTATTTTGACCAAGAATTTTCCATTCTCCAGTCATTCTCCTGCTTTTCACGCTCTCTGAATAACCCTGTAAGTTTTAGCGACTCGCACTAAATTTTTCCTTTAGTGATGGTGTTTTAGCTCACACCAGGTGATAGGGCCCTTAGTTGTATTCAGTGTTATGATTTAGTGGTGAAAATTATTAGTGCCCCCCCAGTTTTGACTGTGGTATCTTCTGTGCCCCCCCTAAATATTGTTCCTAGAGTCGCCACTGGCTGGGAGGGATCCAAGACGGGGCTCTGTGGTGGAGCTTGTTCATCCACCACGCCTCCAGAAAGCTGCTTGTATGAGGTCTGTCTGCTCCACTCCCACCTCTCCCTCTTCCTCCTCCTCCTCCTTCTCTATCTCTGGCAAAGTGGCAGTTAAACCGACGCGTGACAGGGACAGCAATGGCTCAAGCAAAAAGATGCCATACTGTGCTTGAGCTGGTTTGTTTAGGGGACAGGAGCCACACCGGGCCAGAAATTCTGTCAGCTCTGCAGGGGCAGGTGCAGAGATGGTTAACACCACGCCATCTCGAGCTGGGAATGGTCGTCTGTGATAATGGCAGCAACCTTCTCTCCGCCCTACGCCTGGGTAAGTTGACGCATGTACCATGCCTAGCACACATCCTAAATCTGGTGGTACAGTGTTTCCTAACCAGGTACCCAGTATGACGGAATGGGATGTTGTCTGCCTGCGGGTGTGCTCTATCTGCGTGCCCCCGGCGCTTACCGCTGGCCCGACTACCGAGTGATGCGGCACTCGGCGTCTCGTGCGGCCTGGAGTGACCCTGGGGAAGGGTTAGCGGGCGGTGGAGGGGACCCCTGCGTGGAACCAGCCCGACCACTGAGCCACACGGGACTCAGCGTCTCGAGCGGCTGGTTCACTGACCTTATGGATGCGGGAGACGACTGCGAAACGGCCGGCCGATTATGGAGATCGGATCTGCTGCGGAGAAATATTCGGATCTTTGCGGGAAACGTTTCGGATCTGGGTGCGGATGAATCTTCGGATCGGATTGCGGGGATCGCTACGGATCTTACCGGAAGCGGCGGACTGTTCGGATCTTATTCCGATCCCTGGATATACCGAAGCGCGGTACGCGGCCGCACCGTTCGGATCTGATCCCGGTCGGATGTACCCGGACTCGATGCCTTCACGCTGCGCCTCTGTCCTGATGCTCGATGCAGGCACAGGGCGCTCGGTTCGGTTCGGATCGTTGCTGGACACCGCACCCTGAGACCGCGGGGGATACTCAGAGAAAATATGCGGCGGAGAAATAAAGACATCAGACGAGGCTGGATGCACTGGTAAATCTGGCTTTATTATTCACAGCACCTCCATTTATCAACTCTACACAAATTATGAATACAATGGGAATCCCTGCCCGCCCTCACAGGACCCATTGGTCCTTACGGATCGGGGAGTCGCCGATTCGAACCGGATGGTCCGAATCGGCCATTTTACGATTCGAACCGGATGGTCCGAATCGGCCATTTTCCGATTCGAATTCTAAACGGCACCACGAGGGGATCGGAAAATGGCGGCGGGCAAGGCAGACAAAGGGGAAAATACATTGCACAATAACCAACGGGGAACACTTTTACACCACACACAATCCACATCTAAATAAAAAGTACTTTAACTCTGTGCGTGCCACCGCACCTAGGTGTTCATAGCCATATCAATGTCCTTGCGCACCGCCCCTGGCTGAGGGAGTTGAGCCATTCCGTGACACTCCTCCCCCTCCCCAAGGTCCGACGCACCCGGTTGGACCCCAACGGGTCGTACTGGGGTAGTCGGGGCTCCCCAATCCCCTGGTTCCCGGGCCGACTGCCGCGATAACCCGTCTGCGTTACCGTTTTGCGACCCGGGCCGGTACTGGATGGTAAAATTGAAAGGTTGGAGAGCCAGGCTCCACCGCAACAGGCGGCCATTTTCCCCGGCCACCCGGTTGAGCCACACCAAGGGGTTATGGTCGGTCATCACGGTGAAAGACCGACCGTAGACATAGGGTTGGAGCTTCCGTAGGGCCCAGACCAAGGCCAGGCACTCCTTCTCCACGGCAGCATACCCCACCTCCCGGGGTAACAGCTTCCGACTGATGTACGCCACTGGGTGATCCCCCCCGTCGTCCCCCACTTGGCTTAGGACAGCTCCCAGTCCGAACATGGACGCGTCTGTATGGACAACAAAACGTTTGTTATAGTTGGGAGCTGCTAGCAGGGGAGCTTGGGTCAGGGCGGCCTTCAGTTGCCGAAAGGCCTGTTCGCACTCCAGGGACCACAGGACTTGGCGGGGCAGGGACTTCTTTGTCAGGTCAGTCAGGGGTTTGGCCAGGTCACTGTAATGGGGCACAAATTTCCTGTAGTACCCCGCGGTGCCCAGGAAGGCGAGGACCTGGGTCTTGGTCACAGGGGTGGGCCAGTCTAAGATAGCTTCAATCTTGGCGGGCTCGGGCCGTTGTATCCCGCACCCCACCCGGTGGCCCAGATACTGCACTTCGGCCATCCCCACTTTGCATTTCTCCGGCTTAAGAGTCAGGTTGGCGTCCCTAATCCGGCCCAGGACTGTCCCTACATGGTCCAGGTGTTCCTCCCAGGTCTGGCTATAGATGGCTATGTCATCCAGGTACGCGCAAGCGAATCCCTGGAGGCCATCGAGGAGGCGATCGATTAACCGCTGGAAGGTAGCAGGGGCGTTCTTCATCCCGAACGGCATGACTCGAAACTGGTACAAGCCGAACGGGGTGATGAAGGCCGACTTCGGGGTCGCCTCCTCGGCAAGGGGAATCTGCCAATACCCCTTGCACAGATCGACCGTGGTCAGAAAATGACCCCGGGAGATCTGGTCTAGCAACTCGTCGACTCGGGGCATCAGATAAGCGTCTGTAATGGTACAGTCGTTTATCCGCCGATAGTCGACGCAGAACCTGGTGGTACCGTCTTTCTTGGGCACCAGGACCACGGGCGATGCCCATGGGCTGGCTGACGGTTCAATGACCCCCAGCTCCAGCATCTCCCGGATCTCGGCCCGCATGGACTCGCGGACCGCTTCCGGAAGCCGGTATGCGGGTTGCCGAAGGGGTCTCTGACCGGGCGTGTCCACTTGATGGATGGCCCGGTCAGTGTATCCCGGCAGGGCCGAGAAAACCCCCGGGTAGTCATGAAGCAGCTGCCGCGCCTGCGCCTGCTTCTCGGGCCCTAACTCCTCCCCCAGCTGCACTTGATCCACCCCGGAAGGCTGCTTGGCTATCCCAGGGAGTTCTACCAGCGGAAACGGTTCCGTCTCCTCGGCAGCCGGCGCGCATATGGCGTCCACCGTCTCCGGTCGCTCATGGTAGGCCTTCAGCATATTGACGTGGAACGTCCGCTGGATTCTGGTGTCTGCGCAGCTAACAACCACATAGGTGGTATCCCCCAGCTGGGTTACCACCTTGTAGGGACCTTGCCAGGCCGCCTGCAGCTTGTTCTGCCACTGTGGCTTCAGCACCAGAACCTTCTGCCCCACCAGGAACGAGCGACTGCAAGCAGCGCGGTCGTACCACGCCTTCTGCTGAGCCTGGACCGTCTCCATGTTCTCCTGTACGAACCCCGCGAGTTCTGCCAAGTGCTCCCGGAGCTTCAAAACGTAATCCAACACAGGAACTCCATCTTCCTCCTGCACCCCCTCCCACTGAGCCCTAACCAGATCCAGGGGTCCTCTCACCTGGCGCCCATACAGCAGCTCAAAGGGGGAGTATCCGGTGGATTCCTGAGGAACCTCCCGGTAGGCGAACAGCAGGTGGGGAAGATACTTCTCCCAATCCCTGCTTTCGTGCACAAAGGCCCGAATGAGCTGCTTCAGGGTCCCATTAAACCGCTCGCACAGCCCATTTGTCTGGGGGTGATACGGGGCGCTGTGCAGCGCCCTAACACCGCAGAGACGCCAGAGCTGCTGGGTGAGCTCAGCGGTGAACTGGGTACCCTGATCGGATAGGATTTCCCGGGGAAACCCTACCCTCGTGAACACCCGTAGGAGCGCGTCCGCTACGGTGTCCGCCTGGATGTTGGCCAAAGCCACAGCCTCGGGGTACCGGGTGGCATAATCCACCACGGTAAGTATATACCTCTTACCGGTGGCACTGGGCCGCGGCAGCGGCCCAATGATGTCGACCGCCACCCGGCTAAAGGGCTCCTGAATGATGGGCATGGGGCGCAGGGGCGCTTTCGGGTGATCCCCGGCCTTCCCAGTTTTCTGGCAAACTGGGCAGGTGCGGCAATAGTCGCGGGTGTCTTCGCTGAGGCGGGGCCAGAAAAACGCGCGTGCCAACCTGTGCCGGGTTTTCGTCTGCCCTAAGTGACCTGCAAGGGGAATGTCATGAGCCAAGCGCAGAAGCTCCTGCCTAGGGCCCTGGGCACCACCATCTGCTTCTGCGGCACCTGCTTCTTCGTGGACCCCTCCCTCGTGGTGTACCGGTAAAGCAGCCCATCCTCCCACTCTATCTTGTCCTTCCTTTGGTCGTCCAGGCCCTGACCTGATCCCGGTAGCCCTGTAGCGTGGGGTCGGTCTGGGTTTGGTGGCGAAGCGTCTCCGGGGAACTCCACGGGGAAGGGAGGTCAGGTGGGAGGGGAGGGGTCGGGACCCGTCGAGGTATGGGAGGTTGTGGCGGTCTGGGGGGCTGGGGCGGTCTGGGGGGTCGGGGAGGTTTGGGAGGTCGGGAAGGTTTTGGTTGGGATCTCACCTGGGTCCCGTTCGGAGTGCCCCTGCCGTGGCGCTGGCTCTGTTGCCTAGTGGTTACCGGGGTAGCTGCATCTGTGGAGTAAGAAGAAACTAGCCGCCCCAGGTCGTTGCCAAGGAGCACCTCGGCCGGCAGTTGCTTCAACAACCCCACCCTCACCACTCTCAACCCGTTCCCCCAGTCCAGGTGAACCCGAGCCGTCTTGAGCCGGAGCACCTTCCCCCCGGCCACCCGTACTGCAATGGTGCTCTGCAGACGGTCGTTCGACTGAACCAGGTGAGGCCGGACCAGGGTAATGGTAGCCCCGGAGTCCCGCAGCCCCTCAGCGGGCCGCCCGTTTATCCACACCGCCTGACGGTGATGACGACGGTTGTCGTCCGCGGCGGCTTGCACGGGGTCGGCCTCGTGTAGCTGCTCCCATTCCTCCGGGGCCTCCGGCCACAAGGTTTCGGCATCGCAGCAATGGACGGTCGACGACGGTCTGGCGGGCGGTCGAGTCGACTCCGATCGGTTGGGGCAATACTGCTTGTAATGCCCATCTTGATTGCACCCGTAGCACCGGACATTAGCCAAGTTGTTGTTGTTGGGCCGGCTGGTGGGCCGTGCTGCCGGCGTCCGGACAACCGGTGGTGGGGGTGGTGGAGCGGGTAGGGCTGGTTGGACGGGCAGGGATCGCTCCCCCCCGGACATCTTCCGAGTGTCCGTATATTCGTCGGCCCAGGTAGCCGCTTGCTGCACGGTCTGGGGCTTCTTGTCACGCACCCACTCCCGGATAGCGGAGGGGGTGTGCTCGAAAAACTGCTCGAGCAGCAGCAGCAGCTGTGTAATTTCGGCCACGGACTCCGCTTTGCTACCCGAGAACCAGGTGCGTAAGTCCCGCTGCAAACGATGGGCCCACTCAACATGAGTAGCGCCACTGGGCCGGCGAGAGTTCCGGAACTTCACCCGGCTGGCTTCCGGGGTCACGGCGAACCTGCTCAGCAGAGCCTGCTTCACGTGCAGGTAACTGGTGGCCTCTTCGTCTGGCACCGTGCGGTAGGCCTCTGCGGCCCGACTGGTCAGTTTACACGCCAAAACCCTCACCCAGTCGGCACGGTGCACTTCGTGCACTTGGCACAGGCGCTCAAAGTCCTGGAGGTAGCTCTCTATCTCCTCCTCTGCTTCCCGGAACTCCTTGAACGCCTGAAAAGGCACTTTGCGCCCGGTGGAACGATCCGAAGGGGAACGGCTGCTCCGTCGGCTTCGCACTTCCGCCAGCCGCAGCTCGTGCGCCCGATCTTTCTCTCGCTCCTCTTCCTGACTGATTTCGCAAATCAGATTCTGCATAGCAGTCTCCGTTGGGGCCGGTCCCATCATAGCGACCCGCTGCCGCACCTTCCGTTGGAAATCGCTGTCATCGGGCTCGGTGGGGACGGGGCCCGGCGCGATGTCAGCAGGTAACGCTGCGAATGCCGCCTCTTGATCCATCCTCCTCAGTTCCTCCATCATGGCCTCCCGGCTCTTGGAGCCCGGGACGCCTCCCCGGTTCTCCAGCATGCCACGCAGGACGTCCCGCCTGTAGGCACCGTACCCGGTCATGGTGAGGGTCTCCTAGGGGTCTGCAGAGAGCTTATCCCACCGCTGCCACCAGTATGACGGAATGGGATGTTGTCCGCCTGCGGGTGTGCTCTATCTGCGTGCCCCCGGCGCTTACCGCTGGCCCGACTACCGAGTGATGCGGCACTCGGCGTCTCGTGCGGCCTGGAGTGACCCTGGGGAAGGGTTAGCGGGCGGTGGAGGGGACCCCTGCGTGGAACCAGCCCGACCACTGAGCCACACGGGACTCAGCGTCTCGAGCGGCTGGTTCACTGACCTTATGGATGCGGGAGACGACTGCGAAACGGCCGGCCGATTATGGAGATCGGATCTGCTGCGGAGAAATATTCGGATCTTTGCGGGAAACGTTTCGGATCTGGGTGCGGATGAATCTTCGGATCGGATTGCGGGGATCGCTACGGATCTTACCGAAGCGGCTGACTGTTCGGATCTTATTCCGATCCCTGGATATACCGAAGCGCGGTACGCGGCCGCGCCTTTCGGATCTGATCCCGGCCGGATGTACCCGAACTCGATGCCTTCACGCTGCGCCTCTGTCCTGATGCTCGATGCAGGCACAGGGCGCTCGATTCGGTTCGGATCGTTGCTGGACACCGCACCCTGAGACCGCGGGGGATACTCAGAGAAAATATGCGGCGGAGAAATAAAGACATCAGACGAGGCTGGATGCACTGGTAAATCTTTATTATTCACAGCACCTCCATTTATCAACTCTACACAAATTATGAATACAATGGGAATCCCTGCCCGCCCTCACAGGACCCATTGGTCCTTACGGATCGGGGAGTCGCCGATTCGAACCGGATGGTCCGAATCAGCCATTTTACGATTCGAACCGGATGGTCCGAATCGGCCATTTTCCGATTCGAATTCTAAACGGGACCACGAGGTGATCGGAAAATGGCGGCGGGCAAGGCAGACAAAGGGGAAAATACATTGCACAATAACCAACGGGGAACACTTTTACACCACACACAATCCACATCTAAATAAAAAGTACTTTAACTCTGTGCGTGCCACCGCACCTAGGTGTTCATAGCCATATCAATGTCCTTGCGCACCGCCCCTGGCTGAGGGTGTTGAGCCATTCCGTGACACCCAGGACTGGCAGAGCTTCTCAGCCAGGCCAGAAAAGTCTGCAGCCACTTCAGACAGTCATTCCCAGCAAGTGTTCGCCTGGCAGAAATGCAAAGAGAATTCCACCTTCCCACAAACCGTCTGATCTGTGACATGCCTACCAGGTGGAACTCAACATTAGCAATGCTGCAGCGTCTGCACAAGCAGCAGAGGGCCATTAACGAGTACCTGTGTGAGTATGGGACAAGGGCACGTTCAGGTCAACTTGGTTCCCCCCCGCAGTGGCTGATGATCAAGGATGCATGCACTGTACTGTCACCATTTGAGGAGGCAACGAGGATGGTGAGCAGGGACAGTGCATGCATCAGTGACACAATTCCTTTAGTGTTCCTGCTGGAGCACACTCTGTGGGGATTTATAGATGTTGCACTAGAGGCAGAGCAGCAGGAGGAAGAGGAGGCCTACCCTAGCTCTCAAGGCCCCAGTCTTTCTACAGACAGCATTCCTGCGGGTCCTCCTCAGATCAGACAGGCGGAGGATGAGGAGGAGGAGGAATACTTAAGTAGTGGGGGCATTGAAGATGAGGATTCCTCAAGGGAGGGTTTGTGTCCACAGAAACACATGGACTAGTACGTGGCTGGGAGGAGGAAGTGCACGATGGGGTCATGCTCCTCATTAACCAGGAAGACTCGGAAGCTAATGCCACCTCCAACCTACACTGCATGGGCTCCCTTATCCTGCAAAGCCTGGTAAAGGACCCCAGGATTCGTGCTATCAAGGAGAGGGATCATTACTGGTTGGCAAGCCTTCTTGATCCACGATACAAGGGTAAAGTTGCAGAGCTCATCCTGCCCGCACAGAGGAAGCACAGGATGAAAAAACTTGAAGACGCTCTAAAGCGACACTTGTGTAACACCTTTCCAGGCAGTGGTAGGTTACCAAGTGATGACACAGGTGCTTCTGTGGCTTCCTGTCCCCGAGGGCACTACCCGGACCCCCATACACCTTTTATGGCAAATATCTTGCATATATGCCCTCTTGCAGGGCACTCTAAAAACCGAACTTTTGAGTCCCATTGACTTGCATTGAGTTCAGTTCGTGTTCGCGTTCGAACTCGAACTTTTGAAATTGTTCGAATGCAAACTGAACATAGGGGTGTTCGGCTCATCCATAGTCCAGACCTCAACCCGATAGAACAACTTTGGGATGAATTAGAGCGGAGACTGAGAGTCAGGCCTTCTTGTCCAACATCAGTGTGTGACCTCACAAAGGCGCTTCTGGAAGAATGGTCAAAAATTCCCATAAACACACTCCTAAACCTCGACAGCCTTCCCAGAAGAGTTGAAGCTGTTATAGCTGCAAAGAGTGGACCGACGTCATGTTGAACCCTATGGATTAGGAATGGGATGTCACTTTAGTTCATATGCGAGTCAAGGCAGGTGAGTGAATACTTTTGGCAATATAGTGTATGTTGATGTGTGTTTGTTGATGCACAGTAATTATTATAAATTGGGGATGACTATGGTGTTGGCAGTCAGAATTGAAACATTGTCGCTAACCACATGATGTTCTTTTGATTATTTCCCAATAAAATATTTTTTAAAAAGTATGACCCAGGAACATTTCATAAAAATCTGTTGCCTTGCCTTGTTCTTTTAAATCATTAAATAATAAATAATTATATTAATTGTGAATGACTACAAAACAGATGTACCTCAGAGAATGAACTTTAATATATTTATATATATATATTATATTACATATTAAAGAGAAACTAGCAGCACTATACTCTTAGGTTTTGTAATTTGAATTCTTCAATTTATTTAATCACATGTTCTAGTCAGTTTTTCTATCCTCATTACAACTAACAATGACCTGATGAAAATTCTAATGAGAACTGAAGCATCGACTAAAACATGTGATTAAATAAATTGAAGATTTTGAATTACAAGACCTAAGAGTGCTGTTCTACTGTTTTCTATAATTTATTGCATTTATTGCCTGCATCGGCACCAGGCAAACCACATATAAAACAGATTAGTGCAGAAATACTAGTAGACATTACATATATTTGCAGTGGCAAGAAAAGGTATGTGAACCCGTTGTAAGACATTTTCAGCATGAATTGGCCATAAAGTGTCATTTCATTTTTCAAAAGTATAGAAAGTATATACAAATACAATGTGATTACACTAACAACATACAAATAATCATAATATTTAATGTCTGTGTAGCGCTGGGTTAAAACACTGTTGCTGTAGTACTTATTTTTGGCCACCAGAGGGAGACAAGCGCAATGTAAGACACTGGACAATGGGACTACATTTTCTAGCATGCTTTGCGGCTGGGAACAGGAAGTGGGTGGACAGGAGAGACTTACATCCGCAGCCTCGTGGAGAGAACAGTCAGAGCGCGCAGAGAAGTGAAGAGAGTAAGACGCACGTGAGAGAGATAACGATCGTGACCAGGCCGGAGCGCAGGTGCGGCCTTGCGGAGCTGGAGATTGATTCACTTTACTTGCCAAAGACCTAGTGATCCACCACTGAGAAGTTTACACAGATACAGAGTATGCTGAAGGACCCCGAGTTAGGAGACCGCAGATGATCTAATGGGAGTGCAGGCAGTGAGCTGAGCATCTTGTGGCAGAAACAGACAAGCAAGACAGCGGATCCGGTGTCACAGAGTCCCAGTCAGATCGAGCGGAGATACGTTCTGGGTCGAGCAGAGAGCAGAGTATCTGGCGGATGGGTGAGAGGCCTTCCCGGCCACAGTAAAAATAATAAAGCACGCTGCATTTTTGTCAAAACCTACAGGGCCCCAACGTGACTAGTCGAAGACACATTGAAATCATTCACTGGCCAGTTGAATCTTGTACCCGGGTACCAATACACGCATACACGTACTGTACACTTTCTTAGGACACAACCTGTATGGGACTCACACTCCAACCACAAAGGGGTTAAAATTCCTTTTTCTTTTCCGCTGCGCATTTCTCGCATTACGAACTACTGTAAATATATATATATGTATACCGTGCTGCTCTTTATATGCCAGTTTATTCAGTAAACTATATAACTTATAAAATCCACAACAGTGCTGGTGTATATTTATTCCCTAGTGCGGGGAGACTGACCCAAGGTTTAAATTCAGCAGCTCCTCCGGGAGTGAGCGCTACATCTGTATTGAACTCATCCCATTAAACTTTCACAGTGCTGTGGAAAAAGTAAGTGATCTCATGGATTTAAGAGCGATAAATGTTCAGGATGTACGTTGGACCACTCTTCCTTACAGAACTGCTTTAGCTCAGTCATATTCTTAGACTGTTGTGAACAGCTTTCTTGAGTTCATTCCAGGGCATTTGTATGGGGTTACGGACACGGGCCACTGCGAAAAATGAATTATCTTTTTTTGAAGCCATTCTGCAATGAATTTAATACAATGTTTTGGATTATTGTCCTGCTATATCACCCACCCAGCATCTGCTGAATTTCAGATGGACACATGTATCCTGATAGCATCCCATAGGATATCTTCATAAAACTTGAATTAATTTTTCCCCTCGATGATGGCAAGGGGTCCAGGTCCCAAAGTAGCCTCAACTCATGATTCTTCACTGTACTTAACATGGGTATGATGTTTTCATGTTGGTATACCAGGCTCTTTTTACACAATACAAATGTGGTACGTGTTCTTCCCAAACAATCCAACCTTAGTTTCATCAGTCCACAAAACAATTTTTCCTTAGCATTGACAAATTTCAAGTGCCCTGAATTTTTTTTAGAAAGCAACAGCACCATGCCTGTTCAATTACCATTACCTATACTCACCTCCCCTAGCGATTCCAATGCAGATCTGGCTTCCATGAAGCCAGATCTGCATTTTTATACCCTCCCGGCACACTGACATCATTGCGTCGGACACAATGATGTCCGTTTCAGGCCCCCCCACCCGCCAGAGCAGGGGAAGTGCCTGAAGTGGAGGGGGATCCTTTGGATCCCTCTATCTCCCCATCGCCGGGGGGTGTAGAAGGGAATGCGAGACATCCTTGGAAAGGTCACAGTCTGACTGAAGGCTTTTGATACTGTTCCGCATAGAAGGCTTATCAATAAATTGCAATCTTTGATCTTGGATTCCAATATTGTTGACTGGATTAGGCAGTGGCTGAGTGACAGACAACAGAGGGTTGTGGTAAATGGAGTTTATTCGGCGCAAGGTCTTGTTAACAGTGGGGTACCTCAGGGGTCAGTACTTGGACCCATTCTCTTTAATATTTTTATTAGTGATATTGCAGAAGGTATTAATGGAAAAGTATGTCTTTTTGCTGATGACACAAAGATTTGCAACAGGGTTGACGTTCCTGGAGGGATCAGCCAAATGACAAATGATTTAGGTAAACTAAAAAAATGGTCGGAGTTGTGGCAATTGAGTTTTAATGTGGATAAGTGCAAGATAATGCACCTGGGACGTAAAAACCCAAGGGCTGAATATAGAATATTTGATACAGTCCTAACCTCAACATCTGAGGAAAGGGATTTAGGGGTCATTATTTCAGAGGATCTAAGGGTAAGTAGTCAATGTAATAGAGCAGCAGGAAATGCTAGCAGAATGCTTGGTTGTGTAGGGAGAGGTATTAGCAGTAGGAAAAGGGAAGTGCTCATGCCACTGTACAGAGCACTGGTGAGACCTCACTTGGAGTACTGTGTGCAGTACTGGAGACCGTATCTCCAGAAGGATATAGACATCTTAGAGAGAGTTCAGAGAAGGGCTACTAAAATGGTGTACGGCTTGAAGGAGAAAAGTTACCAGGAAAGGCTTAATGATCTTAACATGTACAGCTTGGAAAAAAGACGAGACAGAGGAGATATGATAGAAACATTTAAATACGTAAAGGGAATCCATAAGGTAGAGGAAGGGAGTATATTTAAAAGGAAACAAAATAGCAAAACAAGAGGACATAGTCTTAGATTAGAGGGGCAAAGGTTTAAAAGTAACATCAGGAAGCATTATTTTACTGAGAGGGTGGTGGATACATGGAACAGCCTTCCAGTAGAAGTGGTAGAGGCCAAAACAGTAATTGAATTTAAGCAAGCATGGGATAGGCATAAGGCTATCCTAAACAAAAGATAAATCCAGGTAAAGTATCCATGTAATTGGGCAGACTAGATGGGCCGAAAGGTTCTTATCTGCCGACATTTTTCTATGTTTCTATATTTCTATGACCTTTCCAGGGATACATTCTGTTATCCCCTTAGTCGCCAGGCCGCAGTCCGGCACCAATCGGCACCAGATCACGGCCTATTTCTGGTGGGGGAAGCCATCTTAGATGGCAGCCCCACCTCTGGGCCCCCCCTCATCAACTGGCTCATCGCGCATGGAGCAATGATGTCAGTTAACCGGGGAACCCCTAGCTGCCCAGGGATTTCCTAAGGAATTCCTATAGTGGAGATAGAGTGGTTCACAGAACCCCCCTATCTCCTGATCAGTGGCAGCTAGAGGGTCATGTCTGCTATCATTGGAAAGGCCAGAGCATCATCTTTGCAATGATACCAAACATGACCATGTTACAAGTAAAAATAAAATTTAAAAAATAAAAATAATAAAAAAAGAAATTAGTTAAAAACAAATAAAAATATGCTTTTTTGTTATTAATGCAGCACTATTGTTCACATTTCAATTATAAGGTGACAGTGATGCTTCACTAATGTACGATTCCTGAGAAAAAAGAATCTTGAAGGATTAAAAACAGAGGCTTACATATTTCCACACATAGCTCCCTCAGTACTTGCGGGTGAGTTCCATCCAGTCCTGGGGATTTATTTTTAACTTTAAAGCGTGTTTGTTAAGGTCAGCAACCATCTCATGTTCTCATGTGTAGAATATAGACTCTCAATTCCTTCAATGAATGTATTTAATTCTTTCACTACCAAGCAGGTGTTATGAAAAAAAAATATATATTATCATTACTTTAATTGAAACATAGGATGCATAGATAACAAATTTGAAATTTTGCAAAATTATTTAAATAAATATACGCTGAGATAGATAAGTGACAAAAAATAGTGTAAATTCACCCATTTTCAATTTTTCACTTATCCGTTAATCATTTACAGAAACATTGCTGAGATAAAAAGGTTCTAAACTCTAAATGGTGCCCTTTATTGCACACAATTTCAAAATGTGGTCTGCATTATAAGCATAAATTGCAAGATTATTTGAGTCGATTAAACCTTCTGTGTCTGGTTCCTGTTTCTTTGTAGTAACAATTAAAATAGTAAAAATAATCATAAAATGGTATTAGTGTTGAAGACAATCAAAATGTTTGATATCCTGCTTGTGGGTATTCGTAGTCATCAAAATGAGTTTATTAGCAATGTATGCCCTAAGAAATGGCAATAGAATATAAAAAAAATAGTATCTGTATGAGGGCGTAATGCTTGCATCTGCAAATAACAGTAACCGCTCGTATCAGAACTGTACAGGGACATTTAGCAATTATTACCTTCTGAATCATATCCATGTACAGTTGTGAGTGTCCCCAGAGCTCACCTTGTATTATGTCCTCTTCCTGGCCATTGTAATGCAGTAGCAAAGTTAGCTGGATGTTTGTTACAGTGAGGGTGGGCCTGCTCCTAGTAGCCTTTTTACACTAATACAGGATGACAAGAGTGGCATTTAGTGGAGAACATCATTTTTTCCCATGAAGAACATTAATCTTGCATTAAAAAAATATATAAATTAGTTATTTTATTCTAATTTTGCTATGTATTGTAATGAAGTTGTTCAGGATAACTTGTCCAATAAATGAAAGTCATGTTCCATTTTAAAAGGGATGTGTTAAAAAAATAAATTGCAAACGCATACTGCAAGTGGGATTGAAAACCATTCAATTTTAAGTTTTAGGTCCTTTCTTACATCACGCATTCTGCTCTCTTCTGAGTTTTGACTGCCTAATGCCAGCCATCTTGTTCTTTTGCCAGCTAAATCATACATTTGGCCCATGTCAGCAATCACACATTATTTATGGATATGTTGTGACTGAGGATGATGCAATATTTATGACTCTACTAGGACAGGGACTTTTTGCACAGCGAGTTCATGGTCTCATATGAGGAATGAAGTTTTAATTAAATGGGTAATAGCAAAACTTACATACTATTTTTTTTACCTGTGGATCTTAAGTGAGGTTCATAACATAATTTTCTGTCTTTAATGGCAAATCAAGCTAGGTGGTGCTTAATATGAAAATTTTTATTACCAAACTATAATTTGGTTTCCAAGATTCCTCAACAATCATGAAAGGTTTAGAGTTTAAGAGGAAAAATATGCAGGTTAAACATTAACCCCTTTCCCCACTTTACCCCTCCTGTTTATTCCTTTAGTGAGTACAATATTAGACCCTAAGAACAGCTGCTCTCCTTTTGGTGCTGGAACTGGCACTGACGAGTTGAAACATCCAATGAAGCCACAGCTGTGACATAACCAGGGATGGCTGGGTCCTCGAACGAAAATCCACATCCAAATTCTCTCAATGTGTGCCGACTGAGAGCAGTTGCCTATAGTTGGGAATGAACAGTTGTCCATTACTGACCTTTCCCAGTAGCCAGATCATAAGTGCTCACTGATTTGTTGTTTCTGGTTGAGGTGAAGCCTCCACATTTGGAGTTTTTAATCGGAGGAAGGGGAGGACACTAAAGTAATGGTGACCATTCAAATGAATGGTCACGGTACCTGAGTGTCCCTTTAACAAACTGATGTTATGGACTGAAGGAATGATTTTAGTGACTGTTCGATGCATATGTCAAAGTAAGGAAGGCTCAGTGGTATCATATGAAGCCATGAATAAATCAACTCCTTTTCATTTACCAGTCATTGACAAAAGACAAACAATTGACTGGTATCTAAGATTGTTGCATTCTATACAGTGTACGGCATATTTGTAAATAATATTACACAGCATGGGAATAATTATTACAAATTCTAGTCTACTCACAGGTACCGTATATAGACATGGCAGGGACACTGTCAAGATGAGCAGTGTTGGTGGCACCTCATCATCCTGGAATAAATACCTGTGCTCATTTTTATCACAGCATGGATACTGTCACTAATGCTTTGTTGGAATCCGTTACTTCTTCATCTCCCTACCAGGGGCTTAATATTCCACTCTTTGTTGTTAAATTAACTGCTTGACTTATGTATAACAGCTGGAAGTCCTATTCTGACTTTCTCGAAAGATTTGTGCCACTGTGTATCTGCCTCCGGTTCCCTATTATTCCGACTCAAGCCGCTAATTTCTAGATGGGTTAGGATAGGTTCAGTGACAGAAATAATCTCACAATGCTTTTTTTACTTATTTATAAAGTATTTTACCAGGAAGGATACATTGAGATTTCTCTCATTTTCAAGTATGTCCTGGGTTCAAGAACATTGAAATGTTACAGTCGTTACAGAAATACAAGGTAATACAATGCAAGATATTAAAAAAACAACACAAATATACTGATTAATACAGAAAATAAATATGTAGGAAATGTATTCACTATGCTACATGTTTACAGGTGCATTCCAAATTGAGGTATGTTGATAGGGAGCTCTTGAGTGACTTTAGACTGGGCAAAGATTTGATGGCGTCTGGGAGGTTATTCCATAATTGCGGTGCTCTGTAGGAAAATGAGGATCGAGCCACTTTCTTTTAGTATTGTGGTATTGTAAGTAAGGTGCAGGTCCTGGATCGGAGGTTATAGGATGAGGGAACTGCTAGGGGAAGCAGTCTATTCAGGTAGGGTGGTAGCTTCCCAGAAAGGCTCTTAAACACCAGGTTGGAAAGGTGAAGAGTGCGTCTAGATTCCACTGGCACCCTCTTACTGGTACCAATGTAATAAAGCTCTGGGACTCTAAGGACACCCCACTTATAAACAAGAAAGTGTAAACGCTTAAATTATGAGCAATAACCCTGATCCTCACAATCCTTACCATCTCTCTTATCTTGCACTATTTCACACAGGCTCTACATTATCCTCATACACTACAGGTGACAAAAATAAATAAGTAAAATGAGTCACACGCACAGTGGAATTCTCCCAGTATATATCTGCATGCAGAATGTACAGTATCACCTTGTATCTGCACTTTTCAGGATTTTTCTAATTTTCCAATAGGTTGCATCTTATCTGTATAGTGTAGTGACTGACTCAATGCTGTATCTCAGTTCTGTCCTTCCGTGGCTCTTGTAATAAACCAATAACCTTTAGTGAACTTTTTGCGGCAGCATCTGCTTACAGCTTCATTGCAGTCAGACAGAATGACAGAACTGGGGTCTCACTGAAAATGTTGTTACTCCCAAGAGAGCGTGAATTCTGCAGTAAAGAGGTAGAAAAGTAGGGTTTATGGGCAATCTATGGGCTCTATTACATTCTGCTCGCAAAAGCGCATGCGTACCGCAATTTTTTTGCGCGCAGCGTTAAACGATAACGCGCGTAAATTAATGCTGGTATTAAAATCCGAGTGCATTTTTTCATCCATCAAAAAATAACGCGTGTAAAAAAGACACCAAAAGCGCGTGCGCATTAACACTGCGCGCAGAAATCGGTGGGCGGACTGTTTTTTCACGCGATTCAGCCAATCAGAATTAAGAACCACAATTGTCTCCCGTTTAGTTTTTGCGCCTGTCAAAATCAATCTATGTTGCAGCAATAAGGAAAACACGCACAACTTCTCAATTTTATTGTTTGGGTATGTGTAGAATGTGTAAGTATACTTTGCTGTATTTTTTTTCTCAGGCTGGTGTATTTGGTTTCTGCCAGGACATTCAGATTTGCCATTAACACCAGCTTTTCAAAGACGTTAAAATTATGCGTGCAAACGCTGTGCATTAAATTTTGCGCATGGATTGAAATACCATCCGCATACCAGCGCACAAACTCATTTGCGCTCACAATGTTAAGTATAGGACGCGCAAAATACATTACGCTCGTGTGACGGAACCTGATGTTATCATCCGCCTGCGGGTGTGCTCCAATCTGCAGGTGTGTTCCCCCTTCGTTTTGATTCTTCCCCCGGCCCGACTACCAAGGTTGTGGCACTCGGCGTCTCGAGCGGCCGGGTATGTCTTTGTGATCTGGGTGACCCACGCAGTCAAGGGGACCTTGATGTGTACCTAGCCCGACTACTGAGAAGTGTCACTCAGCGTCTCGAGCAGCTGGCCACGGATCTGTACGCAGACCTTTACGGTCATAGATCGGAACGGCTTGATTCTGCGAAGATTCGGATCTTCCACTAGCGAGTTAGTTGACGATCGATCGTCTGGGTATTCGTATCGCCCAGCGGTCGAAGAAACATCCGCGGCACGGCACCAACCTGTTCGGATCTCACCCTCACTAGAGACAGCTTAATTCGTTCGACAGCAGGAGTCGGATCGTGCGGCGGTCGAAGCGCCCACACGTTACAAGGTACGAATTCTCGGATCTCCCGGTAGTTAGCTGGACACGTTCAGTCGGCTAGGAGTATTCGGATCGCGCAGCAGCGGCGCACGATAGAGTTGTATTTCGTCCGGGGTGCTGAACCACGAGGGATGTCAGGCACGCTTGGCAAACAGAGACACGAGACGCAGCTGCATGAACTCAAACCAAAGACACTTTTAATTAGAACAACATCTGTATTTATACTTTCAACCTGAGCTCCACATGGAAAACCCCCTGCCCGCCCCCACAGGTATCATTGGCTTTAAAGTGCATCGGGGCGTTGCCGATTTGGGACCAGCTGGTCTGATTCAAAAATAAGGCGGCAAAAAAAAGGCGGCAAATTTGAAACGGCATTCATTACACAACAACACTTTTGTTTACAGGTCATTCTTCGGTCAGCTAGAAGGCAGGAACGTTGGTGCAACGGCACAAACACATGTTCATGAAATAACAGTGTCCTGAAAACCAATCTCTGGCTGAGGGTGCTGAGCCATTCCTTCACATTCCTCCCCCTCCCCGAAGTCCGACGAACCCGGTTGGACCCCAACGGGTCGTACCGGGAAGTCGGTGCTCTCAGGTCCATAGTCAGTTGGGAGAGGCCGAGCCACCAGGCTTCTCCATTTGGCCCTGCGGCCGTACCAAGTGGGTGGAGGCCACGCGGGTTTGGGTTACCCCCTCCGGCAAAAGGGTCCTGTGGCTGGGGAGGAGCACCCCCTGTGCCCCCTCCGGGACTATCTCGCACCCGGGGAAAACGGGTGCTAACTGCACGCGCCCCGAGTACCTGGGCCAACCGCAGGGGAAAATCGTGGCTGCGCGGGGCCTCTGGGCCAAAGGGCTGTGGGAATGGGCAGAGCGGAAGCAGGCTCTGCCCTGCGGCCAGCGCGTCAGCTGGGTGTGTGTCCCCTGGTGGGAGGATGGTTTCCTCCATCCCAAGGACGTACCATGGCGGCCAGCAAAGTCGTCGGGGTGAATCAGGCTGCTCCTCAAGGCATACGGCAGCGAGTGGGCAGAGGCCAGCGGCGCTCTGTCCCGTGGGCAGCTCTGCTGCTGAGGGGGTGGATTCTGAAACAACTTTCGGAGGGTCGGGTGAGGACAACAGCTGCGGGGTCACCGGCTCGGAAAACCCCTGTTGCTCCTCAGGACAGTCGGGAAAGGGGCAGAGGCCAGCGGCGCAGTGCCCTGTTGCCAGCTCTTCCGCTGGGAGGTTGGATGCAACGCTGACATCCAGGGGAACAGGGAACAACGGCTGCGGGGTCGCCAGCACGAAGAAAATCCTGCGGCTCCTCAGGGCAGACGTGGAGTGGGCTGAGGCCAGCGGCGCTCTGCCCCGTGGCCAGCTCTTCCACTGGGGGGTTGGATGCAGGCACAACTTGCGGGGGTCGGGGAAGAACAACGGCTGCGGGCCGAACAGCTGGGGTGAACCTGGCTGTTCCTCAGGGCATTCGGACAGTGGGCAGAGGCCAGCGGCGCTCTGCCCCGTTGCCAGCTCTTCTGCTGGGGGGTGGGATGCAACACTGACATCCAGGGGATCAGGGAACGATGGCTGCGGGGTCGCCAGCACGGAGAAATCCTGCGGCTCCTCAGGGCAGACGAGGAGTGGGCAGAGGCCAGCGGCGCTCTGCCCCGTGGCCAGCTCTTCCACTGGGGGGTTGGATGTAGGCACAACTTGCGGGGGTCGGGGAAGAACAACGGCTGCGGGCCGAACAGCTGGGGTGAACCTGGCTGTTCCTCAGGGCATTCGGACAGTGGGCAGAGGCCAGCGGCGCTCTGCCCCGTTGCCAGCTCTTCTGCTGGGGGGTGGGATGCAACACTGACATCCAGGGGATCAGGGGACGATGGCTGCGGGGTCGCCAGCACGGAGAAATCCTGCGGCTCCTCAGGGCAGACGGGGAGTGGGCAGAGGCCAGCGGCGCTCTGCCCCGTTGCCAGCTCTTCTGCTGGGGGGTAGTATGCAACACTGACATCCAGGGGATCAGGGAACGATGGCTGCGGGATCGCCAGCACGGAGAAATCCTGCGGCTCCTCAGGGCAGACGGGGAGTGGGCAGAGGCCAGCGGCGCTCTGCCCCGTGGCCAGCTCTTCTGCTGGACCCGCGGACACGGCCGCCGTGTCTCTGGCGGGCTTGGGAGGACCATTTCCTCCCGGGACCCCTCGGGCCCCTCACACGGCCCATCCTGGACACTTGGCACCTGCTGTGCCTCTTCCGACCGGGCCAGCTCCTCTACTGTCATCCCGATAGGGACCCATGGGAACATCTCGGGCTCCCAAAACTCGCAATCTTTCAGGGGGCAGCGCCTCATCCTGAAGTTCTTGGCGGACCTCGTCCCGCCACTCAAGCCCCGTGGGCTCCACCATGGACCCGAAATACTGATCCAGGCTCTCCTGCAGTCTTCTCAGAAATTCGCCCTCCATGTTCTCGACGGGGAATGTGGCGTCCTCGGATGTAACTCCAGGCGGGCTGTAAGTCTCTATCCAAGGTCCGCTGGGCTGTGCGGGTTCCCCAATACAGGCTCCAGTCGAGCTGTAAGTCCCGTACGGGGTATCGCTGGGGGGTGCGGAATTCCAGAGTGAAGCTCCAGTCGAGCTGTACTCCTCATCCCAGGGGTCTACGGAATAAGGGTCAGGGGTAAAATGTTCAATCTTTGTCTCACGGAGCGCTGCCAATCGCAGCTCGTGCTGACGTTCCTTTTCTTGTTCTTCTTCCTGCTGGGCCTCCTGGATCGCCTTTGTTATCTCAGCCTCCGATGGGGCAGCTCCGAGCAGGGCGATCCGCTGCCGCACCCTTCGGATGACGGCACTTTCCGCCTCTTCTGCGAGGACAGGGGTGAGTACGGGTGTCGTCGCCCTGTTCTGATCCATCCTGGTCAGTTCTTTAATTAAGGTTTTCTTCTTTTTGTTACCCGGCGTTCCTCCCCGGTCCTCCATCATGTCACGCAGGGTGTCCCTGGTGTAGTGATCGTACACCACCATGGTGCGGGTCTTCTTGGGGGGGTGCAGAGAGCTATCCCACCGCTGCCACCAGTGTGACGGAACCTGATGTTATCATCCGCCTGCGGGTGTGCTCCAATCTGCAGGTGTGTTCCCCCTTCGTTTTGATTCTTCCCCCGGCCCGACTACCAAGGTTGTGGCACTCGGCGTCTCGAGCGGCCGGGTATGTCTTTGTGATCTGGGTGACCCACGCAGTCAAGGGGACCTTGATGTGTACCTAGCCCGACTACTGAGAAGTGTCACTCAGCGTCTCGAGCAGCTGGCCACGGATCTGTACGCAGACCTTTACGGTCATAGATCGGAACGGCTTGATTCTGCGAAGATTCGGATCTTCCACTAGCGAGTTAGTTGACGATCGATCGTCTGGGTATTCGTATCGCCCAGCGGTCGAAGAAACATCCGCAGGCACGGCACCAACCTGTTCGGATCTCACCCTCACTAGAGACAGCTTAATTCGTTCGACAGCAGGAGTCGGATCGTGCGGCGGTCGAAGCGCCCACACGTTACAAGGTACGAATTCTCGGATCTCCCGGTAGTTAGCTGGACACGTTCAGTCGGCTAGGAGTATTCGGATCGCGCAGCAGCGGCGCACGATAGAGTTGTATTTCGTCCGGGGTGCTGAACCACGAGGGATGTCAGGCACGCTTGGCAAACAGAGACACGAGACGCAGCTGCATGAACTCAAACCAAAGACACTTTTAATTAGAACAACATCTGTATTTATACTTTCAACCTGAGCTCCACATGGAAAACCCCCTGCCCGCCCCCACAGGTATCATTGGCTTTAAAGTGCATCGGGGCGTTGCCGATTTGGGACCAGCTGGTCTGATTCAAAAATAAGGCGGCAAAAAAAAGGCGGCAAATTTGAAACGGCATTCATTACACAACAACACTTTTGTTTACAGGTCATTCTTCGGTCAGCTAGAAGGCAGGAACGTTGGTGCAACGGCACAAACACATGTTCATGAAATAACAGTGTCCTGAAAACCAATCTCTGGCTGAGGGTGCTGAGCCATTCCTTCACAGCTCGCACAGGGTTCGCGCAGGTTCACCAGCAGTAGACGTTAACACGCTTTTTTTGTGCGGACATTTTAATACGACGTTCTACACGAAGGGTTTTTCCCCTCGCGTTAATGCGTTTTTGCGCACATGCAAAATTGTGCGCGAAGAGTGTAATAGTGCCCTCAGTGTTTTTTAATGCAACAGCATGCATAGACATGTAATAGGAAAACAACAGGATCTGTCCAAGGCTCCAGGATGAGACATAACCCATTATTTTTTTCTCTCCTTCTCTGACCCAAAGATGCTCCAGGCACTGTTATCTTCTTCCACACTACCCAACCGCTGGTAGCTCTGATATAGCTGGTATACTACCATGCTCGCACAACCATCAGCCATGCAGTGGATGGAATGAGAAAAGTAAAAACATTTATTCAGAAAACAGTTAATATACTTACAAAGGAGACTAGACTGAGAAATATGCAAGAAAGGGTTTTGGAAAAATGACCAATCAAGGGCTCATCTGTGGACTTGTAGGATCCCACATCACAGGGAGTCATCAAACATTTAGGGAGCTGGCTGCTTATGTAACGGAGATAGGAAAGCTACAAAAATGTGATCATCAGGATATGGGAATCATTCGACAATTAAATGCACATCTAATTACTTTTTACTTCTACCAGGTATACAAGACAATTATATTAACATACCTAAAGCATACTGTAAAAATGTTGTTCGTGTCAACATTTCCCATATGCGAACAGTGCATATGTTTATATAGGAAACCTGTATATATTACACAGATAAATTGCGTAACATTTATAATTGCAAACCTCTCAGTATTGTCCCTGACTCCACAACACACTAAATCTGAAGTTGTCAGTGTGTAATGGATAGAGCGGAATGGAATCCTATACATTCTATAGGTCAAGAACAAGTAAATAAATTCTTTCTACATAAAAGAGCAAGAATTCTCTACAGTCTACAGATGAGTATTTTAATCACTTTAACATGATCGAAGATCATTGAGATACTGTCATTTCCCTGAAAACCCTTGTTTCGGAAAACATTCCCTGTTCTAATCAAGTTCTAGGTTAGGGCAATAATGTTAGAGATATAAAGATATAAGATCAATGCGTACAACACTTACCAGTGACAATCCATCCATGCCAAACCGACTTTGAGATGATGTATCATATTGGCAACCTCCCAGACTTCTTGGCAAGAATCCGTAAAGGTTATTAAAGTGATTTATGTTAGAGTACTGAGGACACCTTCCATCATACCAGATGACTATACCTTCAGCACAATTGTTTTAGAAGCCAGAACATAATTTAACATAAATACGCTTAACATTGTTTGCTAGTTAAATTTGTGCATATTATTTTTTAACTTAAAACATAGCTTGGATGATATTAAAAAAGCAATCTTAATTACTAATATTAAATATTTATATGTCTAGGTCTAGAAAAAAAGTGTGTTTGTTTGTGTATTATTTTAAACGAATTTGCTGTAGTATGTGACAGCTGAAAATGACTTTTACCTTGTGACGTCATCTAGCATGCTAATTAATACTCTTTGAAATGAAAAGTGAATACACACAGAGTGCCGCTTAGTTGCGCCTTGTTATTCTGAACTGTTTCAGAAATAGATTTTATTCTAACTTGAATAGTACCTATGCTATTTAGTTTTAAAATGACTTGCTTTTCCAGGCTGAGCATCCTGCTATTGTGGTACCTGCACAATATTTTCATGTGAATAAACTATTGAAGTATTGTATGTATCCAAGAGAACAATAACCAGAAGAGTTTGAATTACTGGTAAATGCTTTGCATTTGCATACTGAGCAGGTCATCTCGCTTTTTCAACCCATTAAGGCTAGGGTCAGATGAACGCATTTTTCGCATCGTCCGTAAAAAAGTGCGTCCGAACGAATGGACGTACTTTTTCACCGAATACGCGATAGCGGTCATACGATGCGCAATTTCGGCCGTGATTTCATACGGATCCAAACCAGGAAACTTTGGGTGTCTGGACGTTACGTAGGCCAGACATGAGCAGCGTCTGACGTCTCCTAATCACGCACACACGCCACTATGCGGACGCTGCGCACTCTGTACGTCAGTACTAGCGGTTCGACGTTCTTGCGAAAATGCGTTTGTTTGCCGCTTGCGTTGTGCGGCTGAACTTTTGTGCGGCCGTACTTCGTGTGTGGACCTGCGTTGGATGTCATTTGCTGCTACCACGGCCGTCATAAAGTGCAGGTAAACGCACGTTCACACTGCGTTCATCTGACCCCAGCCTTAATGAATATATGTATTATATACATTAGATCAAACTCAAAATTAAACAAAAGCAAGTAACTCTGCTCCTAACATCTATTAAAACATTTTTGTATTATTAATTCATTAGTGTAGCATTGCATTGTAATATATTATAGTTGAAGTTGGACACACTTTGACCACTGCACATACATGTCCTTCACTGCTTCATCAACCATGGAAAATTGCATGAAACTGACTGTGATTGTGTAGTTCAATAATATCATGTCCTTTCTCTGCTTCCTGGGTCATATTGGTACCCAGGGTTGTATGCAAGCAGTGGTGTGCACCACAGTATGTGTGTACCTTAGAATATGGTTCCCCTCAAAACAGTACATGCATGTGAAGCTCACTCTGTTTTAAGAGATGCAAAAATATTTATACATTACTCCACAAGGTTACATCCATGTTATTGAAAAAATAACAGCAAGGTGAGGCTGTGGGTATACAAAATGGCCAAGAAGGAAACATGGCCAGGGGTGGGAGTGGTAGAGCCCAAAGGATGGCCCCTTGAATGCATACCCAGTATACAGCCAGTCATGAGTGAAGTTTGGGCCAACTGTGGTGGGTTTAGGCAAATATCAGAGGGGTTTGGGCTGATCTGAGAGGTTGGGCCAGTTCATGGGTTTTCCAGGTGACCCCAACAATGGTCATTGTAGACATAGACAACTGTGCACCCAGGACATACTTGAAAACGAGAGAAATCTCAATGTAAATTCCTGGTAAAATCCTTTATAAATAAATAAATAAATGTACCCATTGTGTCAGATACCTATGCCAGGTCTGTCTGAAATCTTTCATTAACATAAGAAATTCATTTCATTTAGCTCTTGAAATTTCCACACCCACATTTTATATGAGTAATCACATATTGCTCACACAGTACCTACATAAAACTCAAATAATAGAAATGCAGAAGATTTAATCAGTCTATGGCTGGATCCTACTCCAAGTCAACCATTGTTTGGCAGTCACAAAGGTATAAAATCAGTGCAAGCTGTTACACTGTCATGATTGTCAAAAAACTGCTCAGGTCCAAGTCAGCCACCATAAATGCAGCCAGTCTCCTAATTATATCATGAAAAACAAAAATTGGTGGTGTTGCGCTAAAGGAAAGTAAAAAAACTTATGTGTGGTCTATTTTGAAGGCATGCTATACTGCACAGCAAAAAAGAGAAAGAAAGTTCTATTTCTCAATAGTTCGTTCAATGGATATCCAGTCTCTGTTGTAGAAAGGTTTTTCAGTGAAATCTTCCAAGACTTTGGAACGAATGACCACTTCTTTGGTGAATCTTCATTAAAAAGTATATATCTCGGAAAAAGAGAAACTCGATAGTGTTATACCGTTTATTAATGTGTATATAAATCTACTGACATAATATACGTACAGAAAAAAAGAGGTAGTGGGTTTAGGATTTGATCTCACCCACTGCCAGATAAAACATCACGTCCCAATCAAGCCTCTATAGACAAAACCACCAGGAGCTCCCGGGCTGCTTCCAAGGTGGTCACTCAATACCAAAGGTGGGACCGCGATGATAAAGTGACGTAGTGCTGACGCGTTTCGCCCCGCCCACGGGACTTCATCAGAGCATACGTCACTATGCCATCATCCTCTCTAAATAGTGTCTTAACTTGACACACCTGGTGAAATTCTAATGAAATTCTCTGTAGCCACTCCCTATGGGAGATCCTACAAATGCTTCAGTATGTTTAAATATATTGCAAATGGAAGCACAAAAACAAATGTATTAAAAGATTGCCATATATAGGCGATCACAAACAGCCCTAAGAATAATCTTTAAGGCAAAAATTCATAACACCCATAAAACACTCTGTGTATGGATCAATTTTTTGAACTTCCAGATTTTAAGACTCTTTCTAAACAAACGGAAGTTTTTCTTAATAAGGAAGAAAATGATACGAAACAAATAAAAATCACAAAATACAAACGCGATAAATTGGATTATCTACACAATCAAGTGTGGACTTTTAATAGTCTACAAAGAAAGAAAATACATGAACAACCGTCAGTGCAGACTGCGAGGAACCCCTATAGAGATGGTGGACACTCAGGACGAAAAAAGAGTCAGTCTATGCACGGGGTTAATAATGCATATTATGCAGGTGATCCATATGTGAAAAAGAATCATTTTAGTTACATTCCTAAAAAAATTCGGGATGAGAACAGAAAAACTCTGTATGATAATAAAACAAGAAATGAACAATGGATACACCCAAAAAAAGTTCATAGACAGAAACAGCATTACAATCAATTTGTCTCTGGGACTAATGCTATTCCTTTGAAAAATCGCTTTAGACCACTTGACAATGAGGAAGTTTTTTTCGAATCAAATCAAGAAAAAAACAAGGATTGGCCGATTGCCCCTAGAAAGAAAAGGGAGGATTTTTTATCGGCGGTTTCAACTTGGAAGAGACGAAGAGAAACCGATTCAGATTCGGCAACATCAGAGGATGCCGAGCTGGACAGAAAAAGGGAAAAGAGAAAAATGAAAAGACCGTTGAGATACTAGTAGAAACTGAACGAATTCCTTTTGACAACACCATCACTTTGAATCAGAAGGGGATTTTCAATCTATCCGAAAGGACACTCTCTCCTATGGAGATTGAAGTTCTCAGTAGGGGTTTGAAATTTGCCCCCACACGTAAACATGATGGGTTTAAAGCATTGATTGATGTCAAGAAATTTGTCCGCAATTTAACTTTAAAAAAGTTTTTTTGTAAGAATCCAATTGAAAACAGCAATCCGATTATCACTACATATGTACACACAGATTTGAAAACTAGATCAACCTTCTTTCCTCAGTTCTGCAAATCTAGCTCCATGGACATGTTTGAAAAACTAGTCATTAAAGATTTAGAAAAAATTAATAACAAAAAGAATTCCGTCTATGGGAACAGGAATTACAACAATATGTCTAAAAAAAAAAGAGAGGCTTTGAAAATACTCAAGGAAGATAAAAATACAATAATTAAACCAGCGGATAAAGGGGGAGGGATTGTTTTGATGACAAAAACCAAATATATAGAGGAGTGTGTAAGACAATTGAGTGATAATAACACATACAAAATCATGAAAAAAGATCCTACTAGTGATATGAAAATAACATTAATGGCACTACTGAATGAAGGGCGGATAAACAATATTTTGAACAAAAAGGAATATGAATATTTGTCTATTAATCATCCAAAAATACCTACCTTCTACATTTTACCGAAACTCCACAAAAATAGAGAAAATCCTCCTGGCCGCCCCATAATATCGGGCATTGGATCCATTTCCTCGAGACTGTCAGAATATATCGATATTTTTTTGCAGCCTGTAGTGAAGAACACTAGGTCATATCTAAAGGATACCAAGGACATTTTGAATATTTTAATACAACATCAATGGCAGGACGACTTCTGGCTAGTGACGGGGGACGTTGCTTCCCTTTATACTATCATTCAGCATTTTAAGGGTCTTCAAGCTACATCCAAATTTTTGGAGATGGATGGAAAAATTCCTTTGGAACAGAGAGACTTTTTAATAGCTAGCATTAAGTGGATTTTACATAATAATTATTTTTGGTTTAATCAAGATTTTTTATATTCAGGTGGCGGGCACTGCGATGGGAACGAGGTTCGCACCCAGTTATGCTAATCTTTTTATGGCTTTTTGGGAGGAGACTTTTTTGGATGACTTCCTGGGTGCGGGCCTCGTTACCTATCGTCGATATATCGATGATGTCATTTTTATTTGGAAGGGGGATGAGGCCTCTCTACAGTTTTTTTAGCTTTTTTGAATAGGAATGATTTTAATATCCATTTGGATTTTAATTATAGCAAACAGGAGGTGGTCTTTTTAGATTTATATATTTATATAGAGAATGCCACCATTAAAACACGTACCTTTTTTAAACCTGTAGATGTCAACAGTTATATCCATTTTTCCAGCGGACATTTTTCCCCTTGGCTTAATAACATCCCCAAGGGACAACTTATGCGTCTTAAGAGGAACTGCACTGAGAATGAACACTTTTTGAAAGAATCGGTGAAACTTCTAGCTGACTTCAAAGAAAAAGAATACCCGAGACAATTTTAGAGGAAGCTTTTCAAGGGGTGAAGAAGATCGATAGATCTACTCTTTTAACACAAACGAATTTTGGAAGAAAAAAGAAACCCACAACGAGGTTGATTTTTGATTTTGACAACCTACATATGGATATTAAGAAGACTATAAATAAATTCTGGTATCTTTTGATGGAAGATGAGGATCTGAGGGGCATTTTGAATGAAAGACCCAGTATCACCTTTAGGGGTGCCCCCAGTTTAAAACAAACCTTAGTCCAGAGTTATATAAAAGAACATAAACAAACAGGATGGCTACAACAAGAAAAAGGTTTTTTCTATTGCAAAAATTGCCAATCGTGTAAGAACTCGAATAGTCCAAAAAGTAGCAATTGCGTCAAGAATTACAAATCGAATATAACCAATATTGAGTACCCGATCAACAATTTAATTACATGCAAAACCAACAATATTATCTATTTATTGGAATGTCCGTGCGGACTACAGTATGTGGGACGCACGGCAAGACCTTTACACAAACGCATAGATGAACATATTCGCAATATTAGGAATGGGTATATGCAACATTTTGTTTCCGCACATTTCTTTAAGTCTCATAATTCGGACCCAAGAGGTCTAAAGTTTTTGGGCATTAAAAGGGTAGGAAAATATTGGAGAGGAGGCAATAACATTCAGAGAATGGGGCAGGAAGAGATGAGGACAGCATACGATTTAAGAACTTTCACTCCTTTGGGTCTCAATGTTGATTTTGATCTATATAATTTCCTTACCTAATTGTATTTTTATGGTAGTTATGATTCCTGCCCTTCATCATGTATTATGTGTCTCTATTATGGCTATACGTATTCCATTGTATGCGGTATATTTTTACTGTTTGTACTTTATTATTAATAATGTTTTTGTCCATATGTTTTTTACTTTTTTACATTTTACTCTTGTAATTATGTAGTTATGTCTTAAGATCCCTCCCCTCCCCTTTTTGGAGCGTTCTTAGAAGTATTAAGAATCTATACTCTTTCTAATGTTCGTTGTTTAGTGCTGTTCGTTTTTAATGCTGTTTTTTTTTTTTTTTTTTTTTTTTTAAATGCTGTTTGTTTTTTTAAATGCTGTTCGTTTTTTAATGCTGTTCGTTTTCAATGCTGTTTTTTAATATTGTTTTTTAAAATAATCATTGATCCATACACAGAGTGTTTTATGGGTGTTATGAATTTTTGCCTTAAAGATTATTCTTAGGGCTGTTTGTGATCGCCTATATATGGCAATCTTTTAATACATTTGTTTTTGTGCTTCCATTTGCAATATATTTAAACATACTGAAGCATTTGTAGGATCTCCCATAGGGAGTGGCTACAGAGAATTTCATTAGAATTTCACCAGGTGTGTCAAGTTAAGACACTATTTAGAGAGGATGATGGCATAGTGACGTATGCTCTGATGAAGTCCCGTGGGCGGGGCGAAACGCGTCAGCACTACGTCACTTTATCATCGCGGTCCCACCTTTGGTATTGAGTGACCACCTTGGAAGCAGCCCGGGAGCTCCTGGTGGTTTTGTCTATAGAGGCTTGATTGGGACGTGATGTTTTATCTGGCAGTGGGTGAGATCAAATCCTAAACCCACTACCTCTTTTTTCTGTACGTATATTATGTCAGTAGATTTATATACACATTAATAAACGGTATAACACTATCGAGTTTCTCTTTTTCCGAGATATATACTTTTTAATGAAGATTCACCAAAGAAGTGGTCATTCGTTCCAAAGTCTTGGAAGATTTCACTGAAAAACCTTTCTACAACAGAGACTGGATATCCATTGAACGAACTATTGAGAAATAGAACTTTCTTTCTCTTTTTTGCTGTGCAGTATAGCATGCCTTCAAAATAGACCACACATAAGTTTTTTTACTTTCCTTTAGCGCAACACCACCAATTTTTGTTTTTCATGTTATATGCTTTCTGAATTTGGTGGATATCAGGGTGGTGTTTTTTTGCTGCTCATTGTTTTTGGGTGTTTCCACAGTATAAACCCTCTTTGCTTCCTAATTATATCAGCTTACAATTGCAATACCAGTCGAAGTTCCCTGCATTGCCACTGGTATACACTACTCAATTCCATAGACATCTAGGACACTAACAAGAGATCATGCAGTATTACTGTGGACTATGAGAAAGACGTCAGAGGACTTTTACAACAGGAATAGTAATAAATAAATAAATTATTTATTTATATATACTTATGGTTATTTCAATTTCCTTGTTTGGTTATTTTCAATTTCATTGCCGGGGGACATTTGTTCAGTACCGGGGGGGGGGGAGAAGGAGATCTCATGGAGGGAGGTGGGACAGGAAACGGCAGGAAAAAGGCCAGAGGTCGACCAGTAGTACCAATGTCTCAGGTCTTTGGCAGTAGTGCCAAAGGATTGGTGAATTAGTTCTTCCACAATACGAACCTGGTGGACTTTATCCAACCACTCACGAAGTGAGGGGGTAGTGGATAATTTCCAATGTCTAGGGAGCTGGATATCAAGAGAGCGCTTATACTCAGTTAGTTCGAGGGGAGTGTGGTGGAGCAACATAGCTGCTGGGGTGAAGCCGGGGGGAGAAGCAGAGGCCTTGCAGAGGATACCATGAACTTATTTCCAAAACGGCTGAATCACTAGGCACATTCACCACATGTGCAACAGACTGGCCCCAGGTTCCTGACATCTCCAGCAGGAGTCAGTGCCATCAGCGGAGTAGGCGACAATAGTTTTTGATGCCTTATAATAATAAGAAAGCAGTTTATAGACAGTTTCCTGCATCTTAGTAGCAATGGACCAGGAGGTACTTAGGATGAAAATTTGCATCCATTCACCATCAGTGAATGTCTGCTGGAGGTCTTCCTCCCACTTGGCTACATATGGGGGTTTCAGGGAGAGAGATTCTGCAGGATCCCGAAAATGAGGCACATGCCATTTGTTGCTATTGCACCACGGGCAACTAGTCTTTTGAACGTGGTTAGAGGGCGTGTGAACTGATTCAGGGGGGCTAGTTTGAGCAGATAGGACTGGAGTCCATGTAGGTGAAACTTGGTAAGGAAAGAGTCAGGGTGTGCAGGAGAACTATCACACGGAAACTTAGGACAGCATCGTTGTTTTCACAACACACCCAGACATATTTAAGGAAGGTAGACTGTAGTGAGAAAGGAAGGTTGGTGGGACCTGGAGAGGCAAAGTCTGTAAAAGGCATAGACCATATTCAGTGTGATGTAAAAGTCATAAAACATCAAATAAAAACGTGCACTTAAACGTAAACATTTTCACAGGGTTGAAATGGCTCAGCAGTGAAATGGTTAATGTTCAGACTATACATTACATTGTGTATTACGTTAGTTTATGCCTTGGTTTAGTTGTATATTAAGGGTTAATGGGCAGGCTTCATCCCTCACAGTATACATTTGTTTTTTCCTTGATTAATAGCATTTTAGGGGTTAATGCGTTGGCTACATGCCTCAGTGTATTCATTTCATGTTTTCCCTTGATTAATGGCATTTTAGGGGTTGAGGGGTAGCTAAATGCCACATTGTTTATTATTTTTATTGCATTTCTCTGGGTTTAAGGCATTTTAGGGGTTATTATGGAAGTTAGAATCTAAAGGGTCTAATGATCTGTAGATCCTCTGCTTTCCGTCACATTTCGGGGAATTTATTTTGCAGAAAATAAGGTGAATTCCCTATTTAGCGAATGGTCACTGTAATTTGCTAAAGGTGGAGTCGCTGACGCAGTTATCAGACATTCAGCGAAAACTGCCGAATTGCGTCAAATAAAATATTGAATTTAAGTATCAGGTTAGTACAACAAAAAGGCATCATTGCATCACATTACTCTGGGGTTTTGTAATCTTATTTATATATATACTTATTTAGGGCACTATTACCTAGTGTGAGCTAACCCTTGCGTCGGCGTGATTTTGCGTTAGCACCAGGTTAATTGAGTCTAGCGCCTGACCAACAGATCGTTTGCCTCCCGCTACAAATGGGAAAAATCACTTAGCGCGTCGCTATTAGCGATTTGTACTGCGAGCTTACTGTACTTTCCGCGTCCTATACTTAACACGGGGAGTGCTAGATATCTTTTACAGATCACTTGGTGCCAGCACTAAATTTTTTGAGGTGCGCTAATTGCAACATTTTACCTACTGCTCAGCCCTGGTGCTAACTCCAAAAAAACAGAAAAAACAGGTCCTCGTCCAAAATTAACAGGCAATTGAAAGGAATGCAACACAGGTGTTCTCTTGGCCCCATACACCATAGTAATGGATATGGTCAGCAATGTCGCTGCTGTTGCAGTCGGCTCTATTATAAATGTATCCTTTATCCACATATATCCTAATTCTAATATATTGCCTAATTTTAAACATTTTATGCTGGGGGCTATTCATAGTATGTAAGCAGTTGATTATTAGGGTGACTGTGTGGACCATGTTTAAAGGGACACATGGATAAGTCTTGCCCTGAAACATGTATTATTGCTATGCTGTAGCAGGGAAATTTTTGTCGCTCACCTGGCCTTCCTTTTGGATCTATTAAATGCAGTGTAATGATTCAACATGCTGCTGGGAGGCATTTATCATGCAATGCCCATCAGCCTTATATATGTGTGCATCAAAACATGGATGATACGACCACCGTGGAGGATTTTAATAATGCAGGGGTGAGAGTTATTCACTGGATGTGTTCATATTCAAGCTTGTGAGGGTGGGGGGATAGGTATGGAAAAGAAAAAACGTTCTATCCTGTACACAACCGCATTAGCGCTGGGTCTCAACTTGGGTCTTAGAGTTTCCCTAGCGTGCGCCAAACGACCTTGTTCATGGACTACTGCAGTCAAGGTGATCTGTTAGTAGGTCGTCAGGCACTAACAGGGTTATTCAGAAAGCGGTGAAAAGCAGGAGAATGACTGGAGAATTGAAAATTCTAGGTCAAAATAGCCGATTCTTTGACCAAGAATTTTCCATTCTCCAGTCATTCTCCTGCTTTTCACCTCTCTCTGAATAACCCTGTAAGTTTTAGCGACTCGCACTAAATTTTTCCTTTAGTGATGGTGTTTTAGCTCACACCAGGTGAAAGGGCCCTTACTTTTATTCAGTGGTATGATTTAGTGGTGAAAATTATTAGTGCCCCCCCAGTTTTGACTGCGGTATCTTCTGTGCCCCCCCCTAAATATTGTTCCTAGAGTCGCCACTGGTAAAAGGTATAGCACGGGTGGCAGACCCAGGATGCAAAAAAAATTGGGAAATTGCAGACATCGTTTGCATGTCTTACCCAGAGTTCTGTGCTGCATATAGAGAATGTAGCACATGAGCTCTTTGAATTGCTGTGATGTGTAAATGGCTTCTGAAATAATACATTTTATAATTTGCAGTGTGGAGGCTTTTAATCAAATTTTTTGCCCTCCACCACAGCCTAAATAAGTATATATATATATATATACAAAACACCAAGAAAGAGCACTCCATATTATTGACCACCTTCTTCCATCATTTTCTGCTGCAAAAAAAAAAGCCGTTTTAAAAATATTCAAAAAACATGACTGAGGTAATAAATTATGGGGATTCAGTTCACAAAGTATGATCATAGAAACATAGAAACATAGAAAAATGTCGGCAGATAAGAACCTTTCGGCCCATCTAGTCTGCCCAATTACATGGATACTTTACCTGGATTTATCTTTTGTTTAGGATAGCCTTATGCCTATCCCATGCTTGCTTAAATTCAATTACTGTTTTGGCCTCTACCACTTCTACTGGAAGACTGTTCCATGTATCCACCACCCGCTCAGTAAAATAATGCTTCCTGATGTTACTTTTAAACCTTTGCTCAATCACTTTACACCATCTTTGAGATAGGACCTGTCAAAGATGGGGTACATTGGTGACTGTGACAGGCTTAAGCAAATTTAAACTAATATTTTTGTACATTAACGACTAAACAAAAATGGGGTAAATGAAACATATTCATTAAGTCATCGTGGAGCTAACGTCTGTAAAGTTTTAATCCAAAATGTTTCTCTTTGGAAAAGGAGTTGAGAGCGATCACCCCCTCTATTAAGTGGTGGTACATGATCAATGGCGATGAATCGTAATGATGGTAAAGGTAATATATAATATACACACTATATTTCTTCAACTTAATATCTTAATACATATATATCTACTATAATAAAAATGTTTCTGCGGCGGCGGATGCAATGCGCATGTGCGACGGGGGGGAACCACCAGCATGCGCACGATTAAGATAAAAATAGCTGCCCCACCGCTCACTGGACCCACCACCCCGCCGCTCACACTGGACCCACCGCTCAGCGGACCCACCGCTCACACTGGACACGCCGCTCACCGGACCCACCGCTCACACTGGACCCGCCGCCCCGCTGCTCACTGGACCCGCTGCCCCGCCGGACCCACCGCACCGCCGCTCACACTGGGTCCGCCGCACCGCCACTCACACTGGGTCCGCCGGACCCGCCGCTCACACTGGACCCGCCGTAACGCCACTCACACTGGACCGGCAAACCGCCGGACCCGCCGCTCGCCGGACCCACCGCTCACACTGGGACCGCCATACCGCTGCTCACACTGGACCAGCCGCTCACACTGGACCTGCCACTCACACTGGACCCGCCGCCCCGCCTCTCACTTGAACCACCGCCCCGCCGCTCACACTCGACCCGCCGCACCGCCGCTCACACTGGATCCACCAGATGGACCCGCCGCTCACCGGACCTGCCGCAACGTAGGGGGGATGTGTGTGTGTGTGGGGTTAAAGAACTGAAGGGGGAAAAAAGGTGGAGGGGAAAAAAAAGAAGGGGGGTGGGAAAAATGAAGGGAGGGAGGAGAATAAAAGGGAGGGAGAAAAAATGAAGGGAGGGAAAGTGGAAAATGGGAGGGAAGGATGGGGAAAAAAGAAGGGAGGGGAAAATGATGAATGGTGATGAATCGTAATGATGGTAACAGTAATATATAATATACACAATGTATTTCTTCAACTTAATATCTTAATACATATATATCTACTATAATAAAGACGTTTGCGTCCGTCGCCACAGGAGGCGGACGCAATGCGCATGTGCGATGGGGGGAAATCGCCGGCATGCGCACGATTAAGATAAAAAAAGCTGCCCGCCGCTCACTGGACCCACTACCCCGCCGCTCACACTGGACCCACCGCTCACCGGACCCGCCACTCACACTGGACCCGCCGCTCACCGGACCCACCGCTCACACTGGACCTGCCACACCACTGCTCACACTGGACCCACCGCCCCGCCACTCACTGGACCCGCTGCCCCGCTGGACCCACCGCCTCACCACTCACACTGGACCCATCGCACTGCCACTCACACTGGACCTGCTGCAGCGCCGGAACTACTGCCCACACTAGACCCGCCATAACGCCACTCACACTGGACCGGCAAACCGCCGGACCCGCCGCTCGCCGGACCCACTGCTCACACTGGGCCCGCCGCAACACCGCTCACACTGGACCCGCCACTCACACTGGACCCACCGCCCCTCCACTCATCGGAACCACCGCCCCGCCGCTCACACGCGACCTGCCGCACCGCCGCTCACACTAGACCCACCAGACGGACCCGCCGCTCACCGGACCTGCCGCAATGTAGGGGGGATGTGTGTGTGTGTGGGGGGTTAAAGAACTGAAGGGGGAAAAAAGGGGGAGGGGAAAAAAAGAAGGGAGGGATGGGGAAAAAAGAAGGGAGGGAGGAGAATAAAAGGAGGGAGGGAGAAAAAATGAAGGGAGGGAAAGTGGAAAATGGGAGGGAGGGATGGGGAAAGAAAGAAGGGAGGAGGAAAAAAAGGGAGGGAGGGGGAAATAAAAAAAACACTGGCATGCGCAATGAAAAGAAAAATCTGATAAGCCCTGTCGCCCATCAGTGGACCTGCCGCCACACCACTCACTTAACCCGCCGCCCCACCGCTCACTGGACCCGCTGCCCCTCCGCTTACTGGACCCACTGCTCAGTGGACCCATGCCCCACCGCTTACAGTACCCACCGCCCTGCCACTCAGTGGACGTGACGCTTACTGGACCCACCGCTCACTGGACCTACCGCCCCGCCACTCAGTGGACCCGTCACTCACTGGACCTGATGCTCAGTGGACCCGCCACTCAGTAGAACTGAATCGAACTGGGGGATGAAAAGAGTGTGTGTGGGAGGTTAATGAAATGAAAAGAGTAGGGAGGGTGGACAGAGCTAGCCAGCCTGCCCTGGGAAGAGGAACCTGCTCACGGGAGCTTACAATCTAAGAGAGGGAAGAGGAGCCTGCTCATAGGAGCTTACAATCTAAGAGAGGGAAGAGGAGCCCACTCACGGGAGTTTACAATCTAAGAGAGGGAAGAGGAGCCCGCTCACGGGAGTTTACAATCTATGAGAGGGAAGAGGAGCCCGCGTATGGGAGCTTGCAATCTATGAGAGGGAAGAGGCGCCCACTCACGGGAGCTTGCAATCTATGGGCTCTATTACAGTCTTCACGCAAACGTTAACGCTCACAAAAATATAGTCCCAAGCAAGGCGTCTAAATGCCAGCTTAGCAAAATTACTCGCATTACAGCTGCTGCCGTTCCAGCTGGTGGACTCTGCTTCCTTCCATGAACTTGCTGAATGTGCTGTACCACAGTGGCAGGTTCCAAAACGCTATTTCTTTTCACGGAAGGCCATTCCAGCACTATACAGGCATGTGGAAGACAATGTTACGGAGTCTTTGGGAATGGCAGTCAGCAGCAAGGTGCACATGACTTTAGACATGTGGTCAAGCAAGCATGGTCAGGGCCGTTACATTTCCTTCACAGCACACTGGCTAACTCTGCTTGCAGCTGGGAGGGATCCAGGACAGGGCTCTGTGCTGGAGCTTGTCCATCCACTACACCTCCAGAAAGCTGCTTGTATGAGGTTTGACTGCTCCACCACGTCTTCCTCCTCCTCCTACTTCTCTGTCTCTGGCGAAGTGGCAGTTAAACCGACGCATGGCAGGGGCTACGTAATGGCTCAAGCAAAAAGATGCCATACTGTGCTTGAGCTGGTTTGTTTAGGGGACAGGAGCCACACCGGGCCAGAAATTCTGTCAGCTCTGCAGGGGCAGGTGCAGAGGTGGTTAACACCATGCCAGCTTCAGCTGGGAATGGTCATCTGTGATAATGGCAGCAACCTTCTCTCCGCCCTATGCCAGGGTAAGTTGAAGCATGTACCATGCCTAGCACACGTCCTGCTAGGCATGGTAAATCTGGTGGTACAGCATTTCCTATTCAGGTACCCAGGGCTGGCAGAGCTTCTCAGCCAGGCCAGAAAAGTTTGCAGCCACTTCAGATGGTCATTCCCAGCAAGTGTTCACCTGGCAGAAATTCAAAGAGAATTCCACCTTCCCACAAATTGTCTGATCTGTGACATGCCCACCAGGTGGAACTCGACATTAGCAATGCTGCAGCATCTGCACAAGCAGCAGAGGGCCATCAATGAGTGCCTGTGTGAGTATGGCACAAGGACAGGTTCAGGTCAAGTTGTTTTTTTTCCCCCCGCAGTGGCTGATGATCAAGGATGCATGCACTGTACTGTCACCATTTGAGGAGGCAACGAGGATGGTGAGCAGGAACAGTGCATGCATCAGTGACACAATTCCTTTAGTGTTCCTGCTGGAGCACACTCTGCGGGGAATTATAGATGGGGCATTAGAGGCAGAGCAGCAGGAGGAAGAGGAGGCCTTCCCTAGCTTTCAAGGCCCCAGCCTTTACGCAGACAGCATTCTTGCAGTTCCTCAGATCCAACAGGATGAGGAGGAGGAATATTTAAGTAGTGGGGGCATTGAAGGTGGGGATTTCTCAAGGATCATCCTCATTGACCAGAAAGACTCGGAAGCTAATGCCACCTCCAACCTACGCTGCATGGGCTCCCTTATCCTGCAAAGCCTGGTAAAGGACCCCAGGATTCGTGCTATCAAGGAGAGGGATCATTACTGGTTGGCAAGCCTTCTTGATTCACGATACAAGGGTAAAGTTGCAGAGCTCATCCTGCCCGCACAGAGGGAGGACAGGATAAAACAACTTGAGGACGCTCTAAAGCGACACTTGTGTAACACCTTTCCAGGCACTGGTAGGTTACCAAGTGATGACACACGTGCTTCTGAGGCTGCGGATGATCAGAGGAAGAGCGGTGAACGCCGGGGCCGCTTGACTGATGCCTTTTTAAATTTTTTTAGTCCACAACCCCCAGGGACGTCAAATGTAGGCACCCATTTCTTCACCGTATGGTGCAGGACTACCTGAGGGCAAGGGCAGACCTGGATACCTTTACAGCAGATGATCCACTGGCTTACTGGGTGTTGAGATTGGATCACTGGCCAGAATTTAGTCAATATGCTATGCAGCTACTAGGTTGCCCTTCATCCAGCGTGCTTTCTGAAAGTACGTTCAGTGCCGCTGGAGGTTTTAACACAGACAAAAGAGTGCGTCTGTCCACCGACTCTGTAGACTGACTGACATTTATAAAAATGAATTAGGCCTGGATCAGCAGCTATCAATCCCCTGATGCTGACGTAACTGAATAGATCGGGGATCTCTTCTGCATTCCCAAAACCTCCACCACTGCACTCTTCCACAATATCACAAAGGGGTTACGGTGTGAAGGCACTTGCTGCCACCAAAGGCACAATATTTGGGTGCACTGACGCCTATACTAGATTCATATAATTTTAATACTGGACCGCAGGGTCCAAACCTGCACTCTTCCACAATACCACAGAGGGGTTACGATGTGATGGCACTGTTGCCGACGCTAAAGGCCCAATTTTAAAGCACCTTTTGTTACTTTCATCCAAAGCCTGCATAAGTTTCACCATAATTTAGCCAAGAAATCACTAAACTTGTTCTGCGTGTCCTAAAATGTCTCCTCTTTTCATACAAGCTGCCGCCCCAAGCAGTTGTTTATGAATAGATTAAAGGAAAATCCTTTACCGTCATTTGAAACGTCATTTTTTGTTTTAAAATGTTTTTATACATCCTACAAATCCGCCACTTCACGGGCAGGTTATGGGGACCTCTTAGGCACGATATTTGATATTTCGTTTTTATTCTTAACCTTTATTTCATGGAAAACTCACTGTTCCTTTAAAAACTTTTTTTAAACTTTTTTCCTTGTTTCCTGTTCCCCAGGGCACTACCCGGACCCCCATACACCTTTTATGGCAAATATCTAGCATATATGCCCTCTTAGTTGGAGGGCACTCTAAAAATCGAACTTTCGGGTCCCATTGACTTTCATTGAGTTCGGTTCGTGTTCGAGTTCGAACTCAAACTTTTGAAATTGTTCGAGTTCGAATGCGAATTGAACACAGGGGTGTTCGGCTCATCCCTACCCTCTGGGCAGGCTTTATAACTAGTATATATATATATGTAAGTTTACATACAATATCCCAATTTTGCAGCACTGGTTTACTCGGCATGACTGTTATATGAGATATCTTTATATTTCCTGTTTTAACCACTCCAAGTTGGCACTTTCATGTTGTATTTTTCATGTTTTCTTAAAAAAAATACTTTTATCTCATATGGTCCTCTTCCAGCCATCTGGTGCTCATTTGAAATATTTATCTGAGGTATTCTTCCTGTTTTCTGTTGGTGTTTGCCTTCACATTTCAACGTACTTTATTCTGAAAACCTTCATGCCATTGAACGCTGTGGGTAACAGAAGGAATGCTAATGTTCAGTGCAATCTGTCCCACAGCAGAGAGCTGTCATATCCTGAGGGATGCCCTGCATCACATTTTCTTTCCTGTGTTAATTTCTCTGTAACTGATTATGCTACTTTTAAGGACCAGGCCAAAGATGAGTGGATGCAATCTGGATGAAATCATTATAGTACTACTTGTTGAAATAAACTAAGATCAATAATTACACTGCATTTACTGCAAACAGAGGGCTTAAGATACAAATCTTCTTAAGAGTTTAATAGAAACGAATTAATCTATCCTTAAATCTTAACTTTGCAGATATTCATTAGCTGCTTTTCTTTGCACACTTCCAGGATTGTATGATTATTAAGTAAACTTTGTGCCGTTGTCGGACATGGATACTTATTATAATGGTGAATGATATGGCCTAGATTCTCCAGTGGTCATTATGGTCATGGTGGGCATTATCTATATTGTGAGGAGGAACTCCAAATCGCTATTAATCCCTTGCCCCTATGTGTGACCTGATTGCCAATGTACATAACTGCCAGGAAAACAACCGGCCATGGTGGCTGCATGAGACGGTATAGACCAGCACACATACAGAGAGAGTACGGATGACTGCATGCATGATCTCACGGTGAGGAAATCAATGTAGCTTTCTGTCACTGTCAGTTGTGTGCTCTTACAAACATTTTGTCTTGTGACGTTGGTGACAGAGTTTATCCTGTTCTGGACACCTGTGCCAGTTTTGCTCCTATCTCTATAGTGGATATGGGATCCATGGGATTTCGTTTGTTGTTTTCCTTTTTGTAGTGAATCAGTTCCATCATTCACTAATGACTACATTGGCCTTGAATGGAGCCAGTCTCTCATTCGAGGATCAGTACTTTAGAGTTGGTGATGAGGCCAGTTTTTCTTATATTTCCATGTTTTTATGCACGTGTGAATTTTTTTATGCTTACAAATATGCTGAAGACATATACAGAATTATTCAGAGCGCACCGAATTGTCACCGACTTTGGCTCCCTGACCCTGCAGTGAATTTGAATTGGTCGGCAACATGCTACCGCCAACCCGCCACAAACCCGCCGGTTGCTGCCGCCAACCTGCTGGACAGCTGTTGCAAACCAGTCAACCGCTGCTGCAAACCTGCCACCCGCCGCTGCCAACCTGCTTGACAACCGCCGCAAACCCGCCAGACAGTCGACAAATGCAGCCGCCGAGCACAGCGCCGACCAGTCACAGAAAAAAGCTGACAAGCCACTGGATGGCTAAGTAAACCATGCTGGAAAATTATGGTTGGTTGAAGGTCATGTAGTTGTGGTGCCACATATTCAGCCAAATAATCAAGGTAAACATTTGCAGTAATTGATGTCCCGCCGAATAAAAACTGACCAATGATTCGATTGCACATCATTTTCCAGCAAGATGGTGCACCATCACATTGGGGATTGCATGTTCGTGGGTTCCTATATGAAGCATTTACAGACCGGTGGATTGGAAGAGGTGGCCCAATTCCCTGGCCACGTCGTTCACCAGATATCACTCCCCTCGACTTCTTTCTATGGGGTTAATGTTAAAGATATCATGTATCGAACAAAGGTATGGGACATCACTAATCTAAAGCAGAGGATCACTGATGCCATTGCCACCATTGATGAGGGTATGCTACAGCGAACATGGCAAGAAATCGGGTACTGTCTTGATGTGCTTCGTGCAAATAATGGTGCCCATTTAGAGGTGTATTAAATGAGGCAAAAAAATGAAATATATACGTCTCGTTTTGTAATAATTTATCTGTCTTTTCATTTGCCTTTGTAATAAATTTTTGAAATTGTAAAGAGACTTTATGGACACCCTGTATGTCTCTTTTTTAAAAGTCAGGCTGTTAAGAAGATCTCTCACAAATGGTCATTCTATTATTCCTTCCTGCAGTATTTTTCCAATGGCATTCCTACCTTCCATCAGTGGAATGCAACACCAGAAGACTGGAATTTATATTCTTTCTTTGTGTACTACTGTGATATGCGTCAGAAGTTTGTCGTCCGATCGTTAGGGTACAATGATTGATTGGTAGATGTATGTATTATAATCAGACACATTGCTATCACGTGAAAGTGAAAAAAGAATCCCTTTAGAGCAGGGCTGTCAAACACAGGGCCCCCTAGATGTTGATACATACAATTCACAGAATTCTTTCAATGCAATAGATGTCCAGGGGATCATGGGAGTGAAAGTTCAGAAATATTGAGGGGGCAGAGTTTGACATCCCTGCTTTAGAAGGAGTCCAATGTACGTGCAAACTATAATAAACAGTGGAGAATAACAACAAATCGGAACCATAAAATCCATAAAACCATAAAGAATCCAGAACCATGAAAAAAGACCCATGGATGGACCAGGTAAATAAGGATTATAAACCACTACAGAAAATTATTAATAAAACCATAAACAGTATTATAAAGATGTTGTCTAATGTTACCTTTCTGTTAAATAATATAAAATAAATATTTAGGTTAATATTGCGAACAATGATAAGGTAAAATAAATACAGTCTATTTTGATACATTCAACATATGTGTATATATTGCCACTAATGTACAGTGTAAAAGCTGTACGTTCATGTCTTTCCAAGATAAGTAAACTCTTATAGGGGGAACATTTTATGTCCTGTGTTTGTTACTGAGTCTCTAAACAAACAATAATGAGGACAGTATGTATAAAGAGTTCCTAGTATTTTATGCAAGAATAGCTTTCTCCTTTATTAGCATAATCAATCTTAAAAATGGCTTTAAGCTGTGGCTCCCCCTTTCTAAAACAATGAAATTAATTTATTTAGGTGAATCTAAATTAATGATTTTATAGTCCATTTAATTCATTTTCAATTTCAGTCAAGTTGGTTATGCTTTCTGTGATTAATGCTACATCTCACAATAATATTTAGCAGTCAGGATGACTTATAATATCAAAGGAAACTTTACATTAAATAAATCAATTATATGAGTGTATTATCAGAACAACAGTCATCGATATACGAGGATCCATTCAATGGAAAATGAACCAATTGGTAAAAGCGATTTGTAATCATTTGTAATTAATAACTTTACTTGTACACATATTGCTGCGGAGATACTTAACATGCCACATTAGACACGGGCAACATGGATTACAGATTAAGTTATGAAGAACCATTAATCTTATTTTCATCATATACACTGCTAAGATTTAATACACTCTTAGGCAAACATGCACAATGCTACATTACACAATACAGATACAGGATGTTCCAAAAAATGTGCCAACACAAAGTTTTGGTGGGAAATAATTGCAGGTACATCCAGTGGTATTTGGTGTTCAAAGAAGGGCCATATCTGTGCCTACAAATGAAGGAAAAATGGAGAAGAATGTTAGGGTAGGGTTACCCTTCACCATAATTGTAACCCTAAACCTAGCACAAATACTAACCTAACCCTAATTACTAGCTCTAGCTCTAATATCTAATGCTAAACCTAGTTTCTAACCCAAATTTTTAACACTAATCCTAGCAATGGTAAAAGAAGTAGCAAATCGCCTGGAAGTCTGTTTTCTGTCCAAATTTCACAGGTGTCCAATTATGCCACATCTCAATTCATGCATCATTTTTAATCCATTGCCGCCACGGGACATGCTAGATCATCCTCATGGCAGGAGGGCTTTGAAGACACAGGGCGAACATTACGGCCCGCCATCTTCAATGGGCCACCTTGGCCCCTCCCAGGAGCCAACGCGCAACCCACACGGTTGGCTGCAGATAGACGGGCTGAACTCAGCCCATCCCCCTGTACCCAATGAAGCATGTTGTGCGTTAGCTGTGGGGCGTGCCAAAATCAGCAGCTCTGCTGTAGCTGTCGGTGAGGCATACCTGTACACCTTACCGGCGTTAACCCATCCATGACAGACGATACCCACCTGTCCTTAAGGGGTTAAGGAGGCACCGTTTTAACCAAGCTAGTTTTTCACTTGGCTTTTTTTCTGCAGCTTTCTCCAAAGGATAACATGTCAATCTGTAGTTAGCAGACCACTTGAAATATTTTGTTTCTAGTGTTCTTCCATGGCCCCCACTCACTTGCATTTGTGCAGAGCTCACACAGGGTACGCTTGTCTACGTGGAGTCTTATGAATTCCAGGAGCTAATACCAGTGGCGGAGCACGTTGGCAGTGCCAGAATCATTTTTTTGTCTCACTTCTACTATCACTCCTACTGCTAATTCAGTGACATGGTTGTATTAGAGCCAGTAACAGGGAGCCACTAAAAGGATATTTCCCACTGACTTCTACATTGGTATAAGACCCATGGGGTGTTAATAAAATAGACAGTAAAACAACGAGACACTTTTATTGCTGCAAACAATATTAGTACCTTGCGTTGAGCACAAGCTACACTTTCTAAACAGTGTACATATGAATATCAATGCAGATGCACCGGCTGAGTATGTGTTTTTGCAGAACATGTAAACATTGCATAAACCTACACCTTTATATTATACAAAATGCTAGAAACAGCTTTTTAAGTATCAGGGCAGCTTTGGAGGCAATTACCTTAATGTACCAAGTACACTTATAATTGTCTGCTCTCACACTGTTTCCTAATGTCTTTTAGATGGTTATATTTGCATAGGGAAATAATAAGTACAATTCCAAGTGCTGTTTAAAATAAATAATTAAAACAGGAGTTTCCATACTTGCTGATTTAAAAACTATGCACCTTTTTTATTCCTCGTGGTTTATATTTCAACAAGTCTAACTTTTTCACTATATTGAACTGTACTTTCCTTCTGTCCGACGAGAAAGCTAAATAATTCAAATTTTAAATACATGTTACTAAACTCATCCAGAGGATCACACGTCTTTGTAGGAAGGGTCAGTGCAATCGATAAGAGGCTGCAGCATCATAATAAAACAACTGGCGGTGAATGATTCCATGTAATATTGCCCTTGTTGCAGGCCTTCTCTTACCAATTTAGCAGCACAATTGGTTCCTAATCCAGGAATATTCTTCTGTGGGGAAAATGTCCCTACAGCTTATTTACATTTGCGTGGGTCAGATGTGGTGACAGATTCCTGCAATTTCTAACTGCGATACAAGAAATAGTGCTGGAAGACAGGTTTTTTGTGACCTTGGGCATGTCACCTCATCTCCCTTAACCACAAGTGGTAAATTAAATTCTAAAATCTCTGCAGCATGAATTATTCGGTCTGTGGGATTCTATTTTATAAAAACCTCTGCACATTAATGGCACTAGTTGCGATATTTTATTAAAGAATAATGATGCTCCTCATGCAGTTTAAAGAACGCCATGAAATGGTAGTATGATAATAAAAGAAAAATAATAATAATAATATTTGTGGAGCTTTGTTTGGCTTTTTATTCGCAAAACATGACTTTTATTCGGCACCAGGATAACTTTAATTATCAAAACAGGTTTCAAACTATATCCATAAAGCGCCCTACACAGATTTTCAATATTTCTGCTAGTTCGTCTCCTGTGTTGTCAGGTTTTGATTTCCAAAATGTACATTTCCATTTCAGACATAGGGGAATAGCTAAGCACAACTCTGCTTTGAGAGGATATTGCATGTTATTCTAAAGAGCATTTTATCAGGCTAAAACCTCTTTCAATTTAAAATAGGGATGTGAGATATTTGATTCAGCGAAGCTGTAGCTGTCTGTGTTAGAGTGGAGCAATGTCCAAGAAAATGAATGGTATACTATAGAACTGGGAGATACTTATTTTGCTATTCAAAACTATTTGCTAAGAAACATACAGGGTTATTCAAAGGGAGCCGAATTGGCAACAAAAGGGGAATTTCTCCATACGGTACCGTTTCGTGGCCATTCGGGTATTCAAAAAGCTGTCAGTTTGCAAATATTGACAAATTATAAGCTAAATACTGTGTTCTTTGACGGGTAGTGAAATCCCTATAGAGAAGTAATGGTTAATTTATTCAGAGAACACCAAACAGCACCGAAATGTCAGTGAAATGCACTGATTTTAGGTGATTTTCGGTGGTTTCATTTGACAGGTTTAATAATCAGGTGAATCCCATAGGCTTCAATTTTAAAAATATTCCCGTTTTAATACAATATCTTATAAACCGTTGATTATAATATTCTGCAGTAAAAAGTCTCTTTATTTATAGATTTTTTAGAATCTTTTAGGCATTTTTCGGGATTTTATTGCAAAACTTTTTTTTCCTTTCTTTTTTTAAATCGCTTTTTCTTTTTTGTAACAGCCCTTTTTATTATCATTCCTTGGATCTTATATGTAAATTTAAGACATTTTTGTTCTGTAGTTTCTTTGCAAACAGCATTTCACTTTTCAAACATTCAAGCAAGCTGTTTTTTTTTTCCACTCCATTCGTCTGCGGTGTCGGCTTTTTCCGGCAGCTGCTCTGCGCTATGATCAGCGGCTGCTCGGGTTTCTCTGGCATGTTCGGCGGGGTTAATCCAGCTGTTTTGCGGGTTTTAGTGAGTGTTCGGCGGGTTTTGCAGTGAGTGTTCGGCAGGCTAGCGGTGAGTGTTCGTCAGGTTTGCGGCGGGTTTTCCTTCCACTTCGGGGACACTGTGGTGCTTGCTGAATACACCGCAGGGTCACCGAAATAGGATTGCCAAATCGTGCCGAATTGAAGCGAACGAAAAGTCACAGAACATACGGTGACTTTTCGATGCTCTTTGAATAACCCTGCATGTCTCAAACAGTTTCTCATTTATACACACAGAAAAATGGTCAGCGCCCAAATTTGTGCCACCACCAGTATCCCAATGCCAAACCAGATCTATGGAGGTTTCCCCAAAACTAGTGTGACAACAAGCATAGATATACGTATCTGGTTGCGCGACGGTAATCGCTTCTTGGTACTCAGGTGGTTCTCATGATTTGTATCATCCACGTGGATTTTATATAAAATCCATGTGGATGATACAAATCATGAGAACCACCTGAGTACCAAGAAGCGATTACCGTCGCGCTACCAGATACGTATATCTATGCTAGTTTCTCATTTATCTCTATTATTTACCATATCCTATTTATTCCCCATTTAGATTTCACTATCAATCAACCTTTAGTCCTTTATTTCCCCTTTCCAGTTTCCACATCTTCCCAAACTCATCCCTTGTGGTTTCACCTTTTAAGTTCATACTCTAAAATCACATTCTACAGCATCCCTAGCACTTCTTATTCTTTACTGAGATTCATCTCCTCATTATGTCACACTGTATCCTCCCTCAGCTTCATATATAAGGACTAGGGATGAGCTGTTCGGTTCGATCAGTTCGGAGTTCGATTCAAACAGTTCGAAAGTTTGCGAAATTCGAACTTTTTGGCGTGTTCGGAAAAAAAAATGTTGAAAATAGTATAAAAAATGCTTAAAAAAATACTAAAAAATCTAGAAATAAAGAGACTCTTTACTGCAGAATATTATAAGCAACGGTTTATTAGATATTCAATTAAAAACTAATGTCTAGGTGCAAAGATTCTCACCTCTAAATGACCTGTGCTCTCAAACGGCGTAAACAATAGGTGTTTAATTAGTGTTTGGAAAAAACATATGCTTCTAATTAGTCCGGACTCATGAATTTGATACATTGTATGCAGACTGGGAGTGCTAGGTGTCGTGTGTGGGCCTGTGATGGCGATGTTTCCATACAGCCTACAAATCCGCCACTTCACGGGCAGGTTATGGGGGACCTCCTAGGCACGATATTTGAAGGAATTTTTCGCTTTTATTTTTAACCCTTATTTTATTTTATGGAAAACTCACTGTTCCTTTAACCATTTCACTGCTGAGGCATTTCACCGCTGTGTGCTCATCTAATTTTTACCGCTTTCGCTCATCATGTTAAAACGCGATTTGAAGCCACATTTTATTATACGACCCAGACATATTATATATCATTCTTTCCAGCAGACTCGGCAGATTCATAATATATCATTTTTATATGTATATGTCATGTTCTGCCTGTATATTATAACAAAAAATGCAATAAAACTTGAATTTTTAATCATCTGCAGCGTGTAAAGTGTTTTTTTTTCACCTTTTATCACATGAACATTTGTGGTTATATTTTCTATGGGGTGTGCTTGTACAAAAATTAGAAATGGGGACTTATTAAATTTTTTGGGGGGAATTATGTGACTTTTAGCAAACGCACACCATAGAAAAAAATCATTAGTGCAGCATCATTGTTCACATTATAATTGAAATGTGAACAACATTGCTGCATTAATAAAAATAACAAATAAAAAACATGTATTTTTTTGTGTATTTTTATTTTTTTACTTTATACCTGGTCATGTTGGGTATCATTCGAAAGGCCATGCTCAGGCCTTTCGATTGACACCCTCCATGACCACCTAGCTGTCACGGTTCTGGAGATATCTCCTATCTCCACCAGGGGATTCCGGGCAGCTAGGGGTTCCCCGGCTATCTGACGTCATCACGCTATGCGTGAGGACGTCAGGCAGTGAGGGGGAACCAGGGGTGGAGCCGCCGTCCAAGATGGCAGCCCCCACCGGAGCTAGGCCGCACTTGAAGTGCAACCCGGTGCTTAAGGGGTTAAAGCCAGGTACCGCTTAAAAAGGGAGACTCTCCCCTTTTAAGTGGTGCCTGGCTTCTTTTTGTGGGATTTCCCCCCCTTCCAGGCGATCTCCCGGCATTGCCGGGGGTCATCTGGAAATTACGTCATTGCGCATAGGGCGATGATGTCATTTACGTCGGGAGGAGCTTGACCCCGCGGTCAGAACGCCGCGGGACCCCGGACAGAGAGGTGAGTATCTCCACCGGGGGTCCCGCAAAGATGATGACGTGTGGGACACGTCCTCCCCATACAGCGGGAGTAACTGAGGATGTGTCCCACACGTCGTCAGCAGTGAAGGGGTTAAATACGTATTTTTTAAACTTTTTGTCCTTGTTTCCTGTCCCCCAGGGCACTACCCAGACCCGGACATTGTTTTTAAATTTTTCTATACATCCTACAAATCCGCCACTTCACGGGCAGGTTATGGGGACCTTCTAGGCATGATATTTGAAGGAATTTTTCATTTTTATTTTTAACCCTTATTTCATGGAAAACTCACTGTCCCTTTAAAAACGTTTTTTTTTTACTTTTTGTCCTTGTTTCCTGTCCCCCAGGGCACTACCCGGACCCCCATACACCTTTTATGGCAAATACTGTATCTAGCATATATGCCCTCTTGGAGGGCACTCTAAAAATCAAACTTTGAGTCCCATTGACTTGTATTGAGTTTGTGTTCGTGTTCGAGTTCGAACTTTTGAAAAGTTCGAGTTCGAATGCGAACCGAACTCGGGGGTGTTCGGCTCATCCCTAATAAGGACATGCATCCATATAAGAACCAAAAAATATCTGGGGACAGCATTTCTTACTGTAAGGCAGTGCAGAACATTATGTAACTAAAACACTTTGATTTGTTAGTTACTGCCCTTACCCTTCATGGCATAAATTGGGGGGGGGGGATCAGGAACTACAGGGTGTAAACAAAAGCATAATTGCCACGCATACAGCAAAGTCTAAACACTAGACACACAAGGCTCTGTCACCTCCTTCAAACTAACACTAGCATCAGCGCTAGCTTAAAGGAGGTCATAGCGCTGCGGCCAGATCATCTTCGAATCGCTAACAGGTTAAAAACCTGTTAGTGCTCGTTAATTTTCAATTTGTAGCATGAGTTTACTGTACTTTTTGTTCCCTATACCTAACATGGGGAGCGCAAAGTGCAAGCACAGATTCACTAGCGTTAGTAACTAGCGTTAGCACCAAGTGATCCTAAGAGATAGCGTTAATGAAAAAGTTACCACTAGCTCAGAAGTGTTGGTAATGGATTGCACTGCTGCAGAATCCATTACCTGCTGCTCAAACCCCCCAAAAAACAAATACTCCCCTCTCATCCCGTGGCGAGACTGTTGGCCGATCTGCTGCTTCTGGCTGCCGGGAGCAGAGGGAGACTGGGGAAAGAAAGTCTCATGTCTACCTCTGCGATCACTCCGCCGACCAGCAGGATCTCGTGACAGGCGAGATCCTGCCAGTCATGTGACCTGGCAGCACGAACCTCCAAGGAGTCCTATGGTTGCCATGGAGGGGATGCTGGGGATGGTGCTGTAGCGCTGCCTGCAGCACCCGCGACCTTAACAATCGCTACGAGGCAGGCTACTGGACTCGGCACCTGCCCCTTAGCGATCTGCTGGGTAAACCGGGATGCTAATGATAAAATAGCAAATGCTATTTTTTCCCCTTAGTGTCCCGGGTTTTAGCTCAGGGCACGTGATAGTGCCCACAGTGTATATATCATTGACAAAATTTGGGAAAATATGCCCCTCCACCCCTACCCCAGTTCCTACACCCATGGGGATATATGGATATTCAAATATTTGTGTCTACAAATGCACAATTGCTTGTTCAAGGAGACCAGGCAGTGAGGGAAGAAGCATTGTGGTTTCTGCTTGGATACAAATCAAGAAAACTGCATGAACAAATCTTGGAAGACATTGAAGACACCATTCACATTTACGTTTTTCTAAATGACCATGGGGGCTCGAGTGGCTCTTTAAGTAATTTACACTTAGCAACACAATGATTTACATTCTCCCTTCATGACTCAAATTATTATGTCAAGTTGCAACCCCACCCAAAAAGGTTAGGTGTGTGTCAGAACTTAGTATTAGACCTCAACAACCATCATGAAACCAGCTATCATCCCAAAAGAAAAGCATCAGCCAGGTAGATAACCCCCAGGTAGGTGAAAACAGTGCTCCTTTCTTTCCTTATATTGAACAACTCCCTAATGTCTGGATCCAAAATTAAGGAGTGGTCATTATCAATAACATATTAATTATTCTCTAATATCCAAATGAATAGGATGATCCCGATAGGGACACATTTACATGACGCATAAAATGAAGAAATTACTTAAGATTTTGATTGTGGTTGGATATTATCACTTACACATTCTCAGGGTGTGGAAATTCTAACTTACAATTGTTTCTAAAATAAGCAAAAAGCTGGAGTCTACACAGACAATTTTAGCAAATTTCCCTTTTTTGTCGCATTACAACTTGGTATTAAATCTCAAAACAAGTTTACAGCACTCTAAAATGTAATTTAAAAGTTAGGCATAGCGGCAAAGCAAGATGGAGCTAGACTTGATCATAGACAATTCAGGCCAACGTTACATTTTTGAGCTATTTTAAAACATAGTGCAGATCAAAGAGAATAATACAGCGCAATACTATTCAAGCTCCAGCAAAAATGTATGAAATATGAAAGCTAAATTCTAACATAGCAACAATAGTTTCAAATATTCATGGAAATAAAAGAAATGGAAATATAGAGCACACACCGGTCTATTAATGAAATCTTCTTTCTCCACCATCAGCTTGCTCTTGAGTTGCAGTCCACAGGTGCCCACATTCAAATAATGATTTTATTTCTCCAAAATATATAAAAAAAACACAACTAAATCCTTTAAAGCTTTAATAGAATTATGAGGCAAAATATCACTTGTGACAAATCTTTAAAAACATATTTCATAGGTAACAGCAGAGATAAATGGCACAGAAAACTGTAAATTATTGTTCCCTGGCTACTGAGCAATTCTTGTCAGGGTCACTCAGCGACACAGAACTTAACCTAATGTCATAATGCCGCTTCCACCATTTAGCTGGAAAAGTTAAACTGTCATGTAAGATTCCTAATGCCACATTACTGCTGATAAGTTACGGTGAAGTCACCAGCGTGACCTTGAGCATACAATAATTCTTTTACACTCTATTGGATGCTTTGATTCAGCAGTTCTCTTGCTTTATTTTTCTCCTTTACTAAAGGAGAATTTGGCAGCGTAGAAGATCCAAAAAATGTGGGTCAGTGCAATTCGTACAGTGGTAAATTAAATGTTGTGTATTAGAGAAACGAGGACACGGTTATAATTAAACTCTAGCACCGAGCTGCAAATGCTGTTGCCAAGAACGAAATGCTTAAAAGTGTCAATAGGTATGAGGAAACACACATATTCCAAAACACACAAGGAGCTGGCTTGGAACGGGTCTCAGAAACGTATCACAGCACATAATAAGCATGCCATTTGTCTTGATTATTTCAATTTTCCTATTTAAAGCTTCATCATGGTGGCAGCTGGCTTAAACAGAAATGCTCATTTAACAAGTCACTGCATGAGCCAGACAAGTTAAATAAGTGCCCTTCCCTATTACATCTAGCATTTCTCTTGCAGTCCTTTCTGGATGATGGGATTTAAGGACAGTCTTTTGAAATAGGAGGCATGAGCCAAACAGATTGAAAACCTATTTTCTTTTTTCCTTTAATGCCTGAAGTGTTCTCTGATCTATAAAAAGGAATTGGACATGATATGTAAAGCGAAATGCGAATTTAAGTGTGGCAAAAAATAACCTCACAAATTAATGTGTCATTCATAAAGTGTTTGATTTTATTGCAGCACTTTGTAATAATGATTTCCATAAATTATCTGTACAGGGTGATGGAGGGCTGTATGTCAGCCAGCACACAATCTGATTGAAATCACCTTGAAAATCTATGACACCCTCCTTGTTGCCCAATGCCAAATTTAGCATTTTTAGCAGAGTTCTATATATAGCTAATTTAGAAGTAAAAGTCATTAACTAATATATGTATATACAGTATGCATTAGCAACAGGTCTGGACTGGGGAAAAAAAATAGGTCCAGGCATTTTAAAGTGAGCAGCCCACTGGTCTACCACTATACAGACACACAAACACTTATAGATACCTCAAAATACACCCCTATACTCAAACCACTGTACATATGCCTACACAACCCTATTGTAGACCTGTATGAGCACCTACGCACCCTGAATATATACCTATCCATGTGCCTACACAACCCTAATATATACCTATACATGCGTCTACACAATCCTATTATATACATAACTGTGTGCCTACACACCCCTCTTATATTCAAATTATTATATAGATTAGATAGACCAGATGCCAAAATCACGAGTATAGCAGTACGTGGTGATACCTAAATTTTGGACTAAAGTTATATTTAAAAGACAAGCTTTTGAGAGTATAACCTCTCTTCCTCAAGCTTCCAGACCTGAGGAAGAGCGGGTACACTCTCGAAAGCTTGTCTTTTTAACCACTTCAATGCGGAGGACGCGCTGAGCGCGTCCTCCGCATTACTGCTGGTATGCGGAGGACGCGCTGAGCGCGTCCTCCCATTGGGGTCAGCGTTCGGCCGGGTTCCGGCCGATCGCTGGCCCCCCCGGTGCGGGCTGACCTCCTCGATGTCAGCCCAGCATCCGGGACCGTAGCCGCTGAAATTAGGTGTCATCGCGGCAGCGCGATGACACCTAATTCAGGCGCCCCCCCCCCGCATGTGCGGAGGAGGCACCTGAAAGGGAGGGGGGAGGTCCTTCGGACCTCTCTCCCTCCCGATCGGCGGCTTTGCGGGGGTTAACCCAGGCACCATTTGGAAGGACACAGCCTGCCCTTCCAAATGGTGCCTGGCATTAACCCCTGGGGAGCTGGATCGCGAATCGGCGCTGAAAAGCGCCGGTTCGCGATCCTTTCCCGGAGCTGGCCGACATCTTGGATGTCGGCCAAGCCTCCGGGAACTCCCCCTGAGGACTGGCGTCATCGTGCATAGCACGATGACGCCAGTCCTAGAGTTAACCCCTAACTGCCACCAACGGTGGAGATAGGGAGTTCCAATGAACTCCCTATCTCCCAATCCGTGGCAGCTAGGGGTTAATGTTTGGTATGGTTGGATTGGCCAGAGCATGGCCGTTCGAACGATACCAAACACGAATGTGAAAAAAGTTTTTTAAAAAAAATTAAAATGAAAAATAAAAATATATTTTAGAAAAAAATTATAAAAAAAAATAAACATTTTTTTTTTCTTTTTTTTGGTTTGTTAGTGTAGCAATATTGTTCCCGTTTCAATTATAATGTGAACAATGATGCTGCACTAACGATTTTTGTATGCGGTGCATTTGTTAAAAATCGCGTAATTTTCCCCCAAAAAAAATGTAACGAGACCCCATCTCTAATTTTTTTAACAAGCGCACCCCATACAAAATATAACCGCAATTGCTTGCATGTTAAAATGTGAAAAAAAACACTTTACACGTTGTAAATTATTGAAAATACATATTTTATTGCATTTTTTGTTATAATATACAGACATGACATAACGTATACATATAATAATGACATATTATGAATCTACCGAGTCTGACGGAAAGAACGATATATAATATGTCTGGGTAATATACTAAAATAAGCCTTCAAAACACGTTTAAACATGATGAGCAAAACCGGTAAAAATGACCTCAGCACAGGGGCGTGAAACGCCTCAGCAGCGAAAGGGTTAATCTAACGTTAGTCCAATAAAAAAAAGATATGACCATGTACTGCTATACTCGCTGTTATTATACACATATACACACCCCTACACACCTCTATTACCTACCTATTCATGTGCCTACACAGCTCTATATCATACAGTGAGGGAAAAAATTATTTGATCCCCTACTGATTTTATGCATTTGCCGTTTGCCCACTGACAAAGAAATGATCAGTCTATAATTTTAATGGTAGGTTTATTCTAACAGTGAGAGACAGAAAAACAACAAAAACATCCAGAAAAAACACATTTCAAAACAGTTATTTCACTCATTAAAATGCAAATCAATTTATAAGTATTTGACCTCTTCACAAAATATGACTTGGTACTTGGTGGCAAAACCCTTGTTGGCAATCACAGAGGTCAGACGTTTCTTGTAGTTGGCCACCAGGTTTGACACATCTCAGGAGGATTTTGTCCCACTCCTCTTTGTCAAGTCATTAAGATTTCGAGGCTGACGTTTGGCCATTCAAACCTTCAGTTCCCTCCACAGATTTTCTATGGGGTTAAGGTCTGGAGACTGGCTAGGCCACACCAGGACCTTAATGTGCTTCTTCTTGAGGCACTCCTTTGTTGCCTTGGCCGTGTGCTTTGGGTCATTGTTATGCTGGAATACCCATCTACGACCCATTTTCAATGCCCTGGCTGAGGGAAGGAGGTTCTATCCCTAGATTTGACATTACGTGGCCCCATCCAACCGTTTGATGCGGTAAAGTTGTCCTGTCCCTTTAGCAGTAAAACACACCCAAAAGCATATGGTATCCACCTCCATGTTTGATGGTGGGGGGGGTGGTGTTCTTGGGGTCATTCCTCCTCCTCCAAACACAGTGAGTTGAGTTGATGCCGAAGAGCTTGATTGAATACATTGAATCAGTTCAATTTCCAGATAATTAATTTTTGAAAAAGTATAGATGTACTGTATGCTCACTTATAATTATGGTGATAGAGTGAAGTGTGAATTTCAAATATTTTGGGTACATTCCATGCTAAAAGACTTGTATATTGTAAAACACTATTCCTTTTTTCAGGAGCACATTAATATCTTGACATGGGCACTGCATTAGGATTTCAGATTTTATTTCTCTTACCTAAAAATGGAACAGGACTAAAATATATATGTTTTCACTATATTCTAGTGGATTTTGGCCCTCTCATCATTATATACATCAGTATTCTAATGGATAAAGAAAGAGAAAGCATTAATACATTTTTTTTTTCCTATGGTATCTTTTTTATTTGCCTCCTTTTCATTTCTGTTATGTGTTATCAAGTCAGTATTCAGCCCCTTTTGGGCACTTATCTTCATGACTCTCCTGGCTGAAATAAAATTAGACAATAATGCTTTCCAGCTCCCACTCATTGCTGTGTATTTTTGGCCAGTCAAATCCTAGCTGAAAGGACCGTTCCTAAAACAAGCTACGCCATTCCGGGAGACAGATGGCTCCTCGTACCAATATGATGTTTATACCAGGCAGGATGTATCGCGGTGCCAGCTTTTCTGAAGGCTGTTTAGTCCTGCTTCAAAACTAGTTATAGCAGGCCTGATTTAGACAGGCAAGACAGTTCTTTTACCGGGGTTGTAATTTTTTTAAATGGTACAGCTTTCTAAGGAAGCCATGTTTTATAAAAGTGCCATGGAGGATATACACTTTCTTTTTCTTTGTATGGCTTCAAAACAAGAGGTTTTCTATGAAGTAGTTCAATAAATAAGTGTTGGCGATGCATACCCTACGGCAGCAAAAAGCCCAATATCGTAAAGTATTATAATCTCTGAATGCTTCGCTTGATGTTAAGCTTTTTTTTAATTCACTGATAGTTCTTATTCCCATGGCTCACAGAGAGAAAATACACACCTGCTTTACGGTGCAGCTTCTCCTTCTGCAGTTTAGTTTTTGGTTTTGAATATCGTTGGCGTTTGTCAGCATGCAATACTCCAGAGCTTAATGGATAAGCCCCTAAGTGTTTTTGCAGACTACTTGCCAGGGAAAGTTTGTCAGTTACCCCACCCATTGATACTTGCTTCAAATTAAGTGATTCAAGAGCAGCATCTGTCTGAGAGAAGGATTTCCCAGGTTTGTCTCCAAAAAACCCCTCACAATTTCAATCTGGAAGTCAGCTTTGGTTTGTTAGATAGATATCTGTGAATCTGACACTTTCAATGAATTTTCACCAGCATCCCTTTGCTTACAGCTAGAATTTTGTCCCCAGACTTAAAAAAGGGTAATAAAAATATCTAATCTGTCCACATGAGATGAGCTTGAAGCCACCCTAACATTAATGTTTAAGTGATTAGTTCCAAGAGTACACATCACAACCTAAACTGCCAGTCTTTAGAGTAACCAGTGTATCGTTAACTAATAGAAATACAAATAGATAATATGGAGTTACATGGAAAGCCAGAGTCAAGAACAAGAGTGGGTAGTCATAAGCCAGAGCCAGGTACCAGAGAGTTCAATTGTAAACCAGAGTCAAGAACAAGAGCGGGTAGTCTTAAGCCAGAGTCAGGTACCAAAGTCATAAGCCAGAGTCAAATGGGGAAGCTAAAGGTCAGAATAATAAGAGAAGATACAGGCAAAATAAATATGCAGAAATACAGAACATAAACACACTCTGGGGCAATGGAAACCATAACAGGACACTGGGAAAAAGGGAATCCCGGCTTATTGGACTGTGTGTCAATGCCACACCGGCGTTCGGCGTTCGGCGTGCTGCGTCATTCCTCCATGCCCGCGAGAGCCAGAGAAAAGCCGAGGGGGCCAAGAGCCCCAAACATAAATCTGAGTGACTATGACAAGGACCAAATAGTTAAGAGTAGACTACTAGATTGGAGCATCTCCAAAATGGTATGTCTTGTGGTTAGTGCAATACTATTTCAGCAGGATAATGCACCATGCCACACTGCAAAAAATGTTCAGGAATGGTTTGAGGAACATGACAAAAATTTCAGGGTGTTGCTTTGACCTCCAAATTGTGGATATTTTTTATTCCGATAGAGCATCTTTAGGATGTGTTGGAACAACAAACCCGATCCATTATGGCCAGCTCGCAACTAGCAGGACTTAAAGGATCTGCTGCTAATGTCTCGATGCCAGATACCTCACTCAGAGATCTTGTTGAGTCCAGGCATCAATGAGTCAGAACTGTTTTGGCAGGGCTAGGGAGACCTACATGATATTGAGGATATAGGTTTTAATTTAGTGTGTGATCCGTGTATGCATATATGTACTGTATGTATGTATGTACGTACACCACACAGAAGCCACATCTATTTAAAAACCTTAGGATTGATTTAATTCTATCAGCCATTTTTTTAAAAAAAATATTGGCTGATTCAGGTGGAAAAATTCAGCCCAAGCGGAATTTCAAAAATGTCCATGTTAAGCAAGAAAATCAGGTCTTTAACATGCCTAAAAAACATATATATATATATATATATAATAAAAATGAGGAAAAAGAGTGTCATCTGCGCTCGTTTCTATGTGTTCCATGTACAACAAAAATGGAGGTTTTTGTTTGTTTCAATGGCCATTGCAACGTAAGCCCACTCGCCACTTCAAGGCACCTCTTTAGAGTGGGTACCTAACAATTGTAACCAAAAGGCCGCTCTACTGAGCAGCTCCAAGCCCCTCCAGCTGCTTTTCAGCCAAGGAGAGACAAAGATGGTGGGTTTTATTTATACACTGCCGCTCCGAAAATAAGTGAGTATGGGCGCGACGCCATTTTTTCTGTATTTATATATATAATACAAATGTCCGTAAATTAATTTTATTACTGTTACAGTAAAAAAGCCAAGTCTGTACATTAACATATTTTTAGCCATATTTTAAACCCGAAACTTGTTAATTGAATATTCAACCATTATATTTAAAAGCCGCAAGTCCCTGCTTTAGTATGTCACTGGTAATAATGTACAACCCAACAATTTATACTGTAATTTTTATACTTTTACAAAAAACCTGCAAGTCCATGTGGTACAGTAAGACTCGCATTTACAGAATGTACATTATAAAACAAGAATGTCCGGAATTTAGAGTAATACGCACATTTACTGTAACACAAGCAGTTGTGGGACATTTAAATTACAAGGTGAATGTCTGGGGTTTCAGTTTAAAACATGTACAGCACAATTTCTGTACAGTCAGAGCTGGAACAATACACGAAAAAGTACAACAAGCATCTAAAAGGACATTTATCAACATAGAAACATAGAAACATAGAAAAATGTCGGCAGATAAGAACCTTTCGGCCCATCTAGTCTGCCCAATTACATGGATACTTTACCTGGATTTATCTTTTGTTTAGGATAGCCTTATGCCTATCCCATGCTTGCTTAAATTCAATTACTGTTTTGGCCTCTACCACTTCTACTGGAAGACTGTTCCATGCATCCACCACCCTCTCAGTAAAATAATGCTTCCTGATGTTACTTTTAAACCTTTGCCCCTCTAATCTAAGACTATGTCCTCTTGTTTTGCTAGTTTGTTTCCGTTTAAATATACTCCCTTCCTCTACCTTGTGGATTCCCTTTACGTATTTAAATGTTTCTATCATATCTCCTCTGTCTCGTCTTTTTTCCAAGCTGTACATGTTACATCTTTCAGCATTTTTTTGGAAATCAGCATCTCAATCTATTTGATTGCATCGCAAAAGCTGATATTACCATTGAGAGGTATAGTCTTGAGAGCCGGTGTTCAATTCGCATTTGTAGCATGATTCGAAATGCTGGAAACTCCATATTTGAATCTACTGAAACGAAAAGTGGGCAAAATAGCTTGCTTTTTCAACCATCGGACTGAATTAAATCTATGCCTCTATATGTTTTTAAATGTGTAGATGTATGTTTGCATCAAAATATTGCATTTGGTGTAAATATATATAATAGGACATATTAGCAGTAACATATTGTGGATGGATGACCATAGGTTACTTTATGACTGATATGCTCCTCTTTAATATTGTAGTAGTACAGGAGATGTGAGAAGATGTATGTGTCCCATTTGATATAGCAGTCAGAGAGAGCGATAGTGATATAGACAGAGCGCAGCGTGTGTTGAGAAATTTTTTTCACAGCATTCCAGCATACTGAGAGACACTGCACGTATTAGAAAGTAGTTCTGGGATATGTGAAAGTCAGACCATCTCTGCAACCTTGAATAAGTCACCTCATCTCCCTGCTCCACAGGTTTCAAATTAAACCGTAAGATCTAAGGGGCAATGTTTCATTCTGTGTGGTTAAATTGTGCAGATGTAGGAGAACAATAATGGCATGGAATAGTATTATACAGAGCTTGCTTTCTCGTAGAAAGGATTACAGGACTACGATTCGTCAACTGTTGGTTAATTAGACTTTGGGGTCAATCACTAACCAATATATTTTATTAGATCAAAAACTAAGTATGCAACATTCACTCTTCTGTGAGTTTAGTGTTTACTGGGTAAACCGGTTTAGAATTGTTCTGTATTGGCTAGTGCAGGGGTCAGCAAACTTGGCTCCCTGATGTTTTGGGAACTACATTTCCGTTGTGGCTCAGTCAGCCTAATGGGAGACTGAGCATCATGGGAGATGTAGTTCCCAAAACATCAGTGAGCCAAGTTTGCTGACCCCTGGGCTAGTGCAACATGAAAAGTTTCTTCATTAGGAAAGAAAGTGTACAGTAACTGTAGTAAGAAAATAGGATTGTGTTTTAATTAAATGTCAATAAAACTGATTAATCATCGTTATTTTAAACAGTATGCATGGATGGGTAAATCAGAGTGTGGTCATAGGGGAACGTTGTAATGTGTCCTATACCGGTGAAAATGTAATGGGGAATGAAATACGTTAGGGACCCTATTATTGAGTTGAGTGATAACCCACATAGGAAGTCTTAGTTAATTTTGCATGAGGTAAATATTTACTGTGGCTGTTAATACAAGTGGAGCATGACCATTGCGAGAATCTATGTAATTACTGTAGGACCTCGAGGAAATGTTAAAGGGATAGTATAAGCTGAAAATGTGGCAATAGGGACCTGGGCGCTTAAGCATTTAACCCTCCTTACCCGACACACACACCTTCAATGAGAGGCATTGGCCACTCAGAGCTGCGCTATCTATGCAGTGCTGGATGGAACCTGCTCATCCGGAAATTGGTGTACCAATAAACTCAAACTGAATCGCTAGAGCTTATATCAATTGAAACATATACCCTTGAGTGCCTATATTTGATCCTTAATGCTTATTGTAAATCGAAAAGACGGTAAACCCGTATTTGAATCTTTCAAACTAAACAACGTAATAATGTGATTGACAAAGGTTCCGATGTCAGCCATTGGGACGAATGAAATTGTGGCATATTGTAATGGAAACACTCAGGGTACTGTTCAAAATTCCAGGACCATAACCAGCCAGTTATTCGTCCGTCCCTTCTCTGTCCCAGAACCATGCCAGGAGACCCAAAGTCACTTCCTGGACTACCAGACTCAAAGCCCTGACACTGCAGAGAGATTCCACAGTGACACCAAGTACCCCACAGGACCAGAAAGACTTGATCCTTGGTAAAAGCAGGAATGAATGGCTTTAATTTTCGGACAGATAGTATGTTAAAACAGAATGCACAGTGTATGTTGGTTATCTGGGAGGGGTCTAGAACAATAGTACTCTGCTGTCTGAGCCCCCCACTCCTCCCAGTGATAAGATTATCTGTCCAACACAATCAATCCCAAGGGGAGGATAAATTTATACAAACTAACAACTCTTGGAACTGCACCACAGAAACATGCTTTAAAATAAATCATAAACACCATGGCAATGTCCAAATGCTCCATGGATAGTCCTCGCCATAATCACCCATAGTCTGTGGGTATGAGGCTGGCATCTGCTCTTCTCCAAAGGGCACACAGTCTATATGTTGTGCGAGCAATGCTGTGCGTGCCAGCGCCAGCCAGTCTCTGTCACCTGGAAGTCCCTCAAAAGGTGGAGGAGGCTTCTGTCACACTTATGTTTTGTAAGCTGTCAAACTTATTAGAAGCACAGGCTCTAAAAGAGAAACAAACACTTTGAACGGTGTAATTGTTTCTTCTTTTGTTTTCTTTCTATACTTTTATATGATCAATACAATTATAAATCTGCCCCGAGTTAAAGACCAATAACCTTTCCCGCATGTTATACTTATCATTTTTTTGTGTGCCGTGTCCTTTGCTTTAAATTGAGGATTTTTTTAATTCAAAAAAGACCAATAATTTACTCAATAAGAGTCTTCTTTTTAAAGTTATATTTATCACACTGAAAAGGTAAAATAAATAAACCAACCCATGAACACATTTTCTATACCTTTTAAAAGCCCTCCTGTCCTGAGAGGAAAATTAATTATGTTTACTATGCAAAAAGTATAGCACTTTAAGCCTAAATATATACATAATTCTACCATATTCAGCAATCATAATGATCAATGAAAGAGTAAAATATAGTGCTTAATAAAAATAAATAGGACATTACCTTCTGATTCATATGAATTAGGAATACCAGTGGGAAACCTCCTGTCTGAATTTGCAAAATTACATCCCATCTGTGATAAATTAGGTAAGTAAGAACAGTGGCTATTTAGCACTCTTGAAGTAGTTATTCCATTTCTTAATTAACAATTATATATCCTTGCGAATTTACACATCCAGACTCTACTTGTATAATGTGTAAAAAAATTGTTTTATTTTTTTCCAATTCAGCAATTTCAATATAATATTCAAATATTATTTGTTATTTTTTATCCCAGTTATTCTAAAATTATTTTGATAAAGTCTTAATGGTAAATACCAGCTCAGCAAAACTAGGAAACCAGTTTTATAAAATAAATTAAAAATTATGACATTTAAACTATTGGAGTCAAAATCATTATTTAAATGTTGGATAAAATAGCAATTAAAAGGGATTAATATGAAATTAAAGGGATATAACCACCACTAATTAAATGTTCATATTTTGTTTATTTTTTGTTGCTGATATTTTACATGTACCTTGAAGGACCACTATTCTATTCTCATCCTGCTTGATCTCTCGGCTGCTTTTGACACTGTCGACCACCCCCTCCTTTTACAGACTCTCAGCTCTCTTGGTCTTTTCGACACTACACTCTCTTGGATTCACTCTTATCTATCCGACAGGTCCTTCTCTGTGTCCTTTGCTGGTAACTCCTCCTCCTCATTGCCTTTATCTGTTGGTGTACCTCAAGGCTTTGTCCTAGGTCCTGTGCTCTTTTCCATCTATACCTCCACCCTGGGCAAAATCAGCTTTAGCTTCAATTACCACCTTTATACTGATGATACTCAGATCTACCTCTCCACTCCTGATCTCTCTCCTCCTGTCCTTTCCAAAGTCACCGACTGTTTATCTGCCATTTCCTCCTGGATGGCCTCTCACCACCTAAAGATTAACATGTCAAAGACTGAGCTCCTACTAATTCCTCCCTCTAATGCCTCCCCACCTCCTGACCTCTCCATCATGGTTGAGGGTATCACTATCTCCCCATCTAGCCAGCTTTGTGGTCTCGGAATTACACTTGATTCTGCTCTTTCCTTCATCCCCCACATTCAGTCTCTTTCCTCCTCCTGCAGCTACCAACTACCTAATATTTCCAGAATGTGACCTTTTCTTACCGCTGACAACACAAAGCAACTCATCCATGCCCTTGTAATCTCCGGACTAGACTATTGTAATAATCTTCATGCAGGCCTTCCTTTCTCCCGCATCTCCCCCCTACAATCCATTCTGAATGCCTCTGCCAGGCTCATCCACCTCACCCGCCGCTCTGTCTCTGCCGCTCCCCTCTGCGAGTCCCTTCACTCGCTCCCCATCCACTGCAGAATTAAATTTAAAATCCTTACCCTGACCTACAAAGCCATCACTAACTCGGCTCCCCACTACCTGTCCTCACTAATCACCAAATACACCCCAGCCCGCTCCCTAAGTTCAAACAGTGACCTGCACCTTAGTAATAATACGTATCTGGTGGCGCGATGGTAGTCGCTTATGGGTAGCTGGTGGTTCCCTTAGTTCATTTTATCCATAAGGATCATATAAAAGGAAGCAAACAAAATGATAGTGTAGGGTGTTTTTAACACAATTAATCAAAACTATTTTGCAATGTTTCCACTCACAAATATAGAGCCCGAACACTGGCTCTGAGTGGGTAGATACTTTCGGGTACTTTGCTTCTCCACTTATATGGTGACCCATACCTTATAATGAGGAATTTCTCTTCTCATATGGAGTAGACATGGAAATATAGAGAAACAAAAGAAACTTTCTTGTGCAGATCTTTTGCAAATTTGTTCTCATATATTATGATACAAATTGCCAACTCACATTTGTTGAAGCTTTCAACTAAGCTCTTAGTGTATACGCCTCAGGACTTATTATTAGGTCAAGTCCAAATAACCTCCTTGAATTTCAGAACACCGGGAGATTCAAGCTCAATAAAATTTAATAAAATAAATAAACAAAATTACTGGCACAGCCAGATGACCAGGATGCGTTTCGCCAAGTATGCTGGCTTCCTCAGCTGGTTTCAACCAGCAGATTCGGCAGATTCATAATATGTCATTATTATATGTATACGTCATGTCCTGTCTGCATATTATAACAAAAAATGCAATAAAATTAAAATTTTCAATAATTTACAATGTGTAAATTGTTTTTTTTCTCACATTTTAACATGTGAGCATTTGCAGTTATTTTTTCTATGGGGTGCGCTTGTTAAAAAAATTAGAAATGGGGACTCGTTACATTTTTTTTGGGGAAAATGTTGCTATTTTTAACAAATGCACCGCATACAAAAATCGTTAGTGCAGCATCATTGTTCACATTATAATTGAAATCGGAACAATATTGCTGCATTAAGAAATCAAAAATATTTTTTTTTTATTATTTTTTTTTAAATATGTTTTTATTTATTTCTTCTTTAATTTTTACATGGTCATGTTTGGTATGGTTGGAAAGGCCATGCTCTGGCCGATCCAACAGTACCACACATTAACCCTTAGCTGCCACGGATCGGGAGATAGGGGGTTCATTGGCGCTATATGAATGACAACAATAATAATAATAATCATTAGCATTATTAACAATGCAGCTTTAATAAAATACCACTAGAATATAAAAGAATATGTGTGGGCTTGAACATGGAAATTACAGTAACGCATTGTGTCTGTACTAGCAGTGTTTCTGCAATCATTCATAACCACCTGGATTTTACAACAGTACAACAGTAGCGAGTGAACCTATACACTCTTCATTGACATGCGCTCCCTGGCTTTTGTAATGCAGCAATACATTTTGTTGAACTTTTTTTTGTTTTTTTGTTTTTTACAGACAGTGGGAACTCCTCTTTTCAGTTTCATGGCAGTAAAACAGGGTGAGAGAAGTCTACAGGCAAAGCATCAGTCCTAAAATTTATCAAATTGGAAAGTGCGGTTCACAAGCCTAATTTTTTTTCTTATGAATGCAAAAACGTGTATACACATATTGGGGGGATGAAGAGGTCAAGCACAGTTGCAGATAGTTAACGGTTGCTGGACTTCCATTCTAATTATCCTTATCCAGAAATCATTGAGTGTGTGTTCTAATACCTGCTGATAGACACTTACTCAATTCTGATTTTTAAAGAAACCAATTACCAAGCCACTCATCAAATTGTCACAGCCATTAGTAATCATTATCAACCAGGAATTTCACATTAATCCGTATCTGTAAAAATCTAGTGACAGCTAATAACCCATCGGGATTATAAAACGTAATGAACAAGTAGAAATAATGAAACTTGGCACAAGTGCTAGAAATTAATATAAATTGCTTAAGATTATTCTAACACATTCTTTCCTACGTTGTAATAGGTTTCCTTGTTGTTGTTGTTTTTTATATTTGTTTGTCAAAGATATTCTGCATATAACAAGATTTCAGCTGAACACATAATCTCGCTGTGGCTCCTGTTTATTTATTTGTTTATATTTTTACAAATTGACTTGTTTGTTGCCGGCACACTCATTAAATGCAATTTGATGAATAGCTATTTAGCGAGAACAGGATTCAGGCTCAAATACTGTCATGATTTAGATGGTTTTTAAAAAGCACCCCAAGCAAATCACATTGCTGCCATCATTATATTAGGAATGCAATCATTTTTCAAAACCAGAGGCTGCCTGGAAATTCTAAAGAAAAATAACAGAGAGATGTCTGCAATGATTGTGTTTATATATGATTTCCCAAACTGCCACCTCTCTTATCACAGTCCTGAAATAAAAAAATAATAATTTTTAGAGAATAAATTATCAATTACTCTAAGAAGCCTCTGTAGTAACGACACCGCTGGAACAGATGGGTTGCAATAGGTTGCTGACCCTTACCCTACAATGTCCCACTGAATGCATTAATCAAGAGATTCTCATGTAGGCAACAGATACATGACATTACCATATGGGGACACTGCTGTAAGTCATACAGTCTGTCTAGAGAAAGCTGTTACAAGAAGCCTTAAGGAAAAAATTACATGAAAGAGAATCCATGCAGTATCAGTTGTACAACTGAACGATCTGTATGATTATGTTTTATTGTATATTCATACAAATATGATGTAGTATATTTATGTAGAATAGTAGCATCACCTTTTATGAATTGTGCACCTGTCAGGAATGGATATGCCACAGGGGTGGCAGTGTAGGTATAGGGGTGCCTGAGCCCCGGATGCAGAAGGACTAATACCAGGAAGGGTGGAACAGGGTGAATGAGCTGGTATTGACCGACCGGTATAAGAGAAGCTGAGAGGGGAACCAGGGATATAGAGGCTGATAGGGATCAAGATAATCAGGTTCAGGTGAGGTCAGATGGTGAGCAGCAGGGTAGAGGTCTACTCTGCCTGGGAGCTACAATAATAATGAAGCAATGTCAGGAGGGAGGCTTGGAGCCTTTATTCATGGGTGTGTCACGTGACCTGTGGTGTGTGTTTTTAACTGTTTGTTAACTGGTTCAGAGCTGAGGGCAGCACTCTTCAAGTAGCTGCCGCATGCAGGTAATGACGCAGGAGGTTGATCCTGACAGGCACGGATTCTGAAGCCCCCTTGATATGTGGATATATTTATATCAATAGAACATTAAAACCACCTCTCTATTATCTACACCTGTCGTAAAGGTCCCCCTCATATTGCCAAAAACAGCTCTGATGTGTCGAGGTATGGACTCAACAAGAATCTCTGAGAGTGTCCTGTGATATCTGGCACCAAGGCATTAGCAGCAACTTTAAACTCCTCCTACTTGTGACATGGAGCCATCATGGATGCTCACGGGGATTGAGATCTGGGGATCTTGGAGGCCAAAACAACAGTTGAACTTTTGGCATTTTCCTCAAACCATTCCTGAACAATTGTTATGTGTTTGTAGGATTTCATTGTATGTGAGATGTCAGAGTCTCAGGGGATCCATGCATGGGAGTTGTCAGTGTGTCTTTGCGGTCAGGATTTTGGGGTTTTATTATGAGTGTAGAGTTGTCAGAGTGTAGAGTTGTCAGTGTGTGTGTGTATGTGTGTGGTCTAAGGAGGTGTCACAGTGTGTATGGGGTTGTCATTGCCTGTTTGAAAGGTTGATGTTTGTGTGGTGTTAGGGTCTGTATGTGTTTGTGTCAGTATATGTGTGTATGCTGGCAGGGACGTCAGTATATGAGAGGTCAGGGTCTGTCAAACGAGGTTTACGTTTTCACTAGACTCTATAAGCTATACTTTAGATGTCACTAGATCACAAAATAGTTCACTAAATAGATAAACAACGAGAGGGATTAGCAACTAATAGAGAATATAGTGCACTAGGTAGTAACAATGGCAAAGGTAGCATCCAAGGCAAAAAGAACCAAAATAAGAAATGAAAAAAGAGAAAATAACAGGCATAACCTTTGGAAAAAAAATATGTTCCACGTGCAATGATGCCTTGATACAATGTTGAATGTGGTGTTAAAACATAACTTTTATCAGACTGCCAAAGGGGTTATTCACAAAGCACCGAGATTTCAGCGCTTTGAACTTTGGTGCACTTCGTCGATTCCATATCATGACCCCTCAGTGAATTCACTATTCACCGTAGGGTCACCGTAATGCACCGAAGCTGGTGTTGCCAACCACAACCAAACTGGCCGGCAAAAACCACTCCAGAAAAAAAGGACTCTCCTATTCTCCAAAAAAGGTGTTTAACCCTTTCCCAGCGGAGGACGTGTGGGGAACATTTACTCCCGCTATATGCGGGGGACGTTCCCTACACATCCTCCACAAGCGGGAGCCCCCAGAGAGATACTTACCTCTCTGGGGTCCTGCGGCGTTCTAACTTCCTTGAAATCAGATGCCGAATTTATACCCCTCCGGACGTCAATGATGTCATCGAGCCATGCGCAATGATGTAATTTTTAGGCGACCCCCCGGCAATGCCAGATCATTGCCTGAAGAGAAGGGTGGGAATTCTTTTGGATCCCTCTCCCTCCCGACCAAGAGGGTCTGCAAAGAAAAAACAGGCACCGCATTAAAGGGCAGTGTCTGCCCTTTAAAGCGATGCCTGTTTTTAACCCCTTACATGCAGGATCGCGACTTGGCACCATTCGGTGCCGAATTACGATCTAGCTCCGATGAGGGCCACCATCTTGGAAGGCGGATCCACCTCCGGGTCCCCCCTTGCTACCGGACATCATCGCGCATGGCACGATGATGTCAGTTAGCCGGGGAACCCCTAGCTGCAGTTAGCCAGGGAACCTCCACCGATATACGATGCAATTCGCCACCCCTGCTTCATTTGAACCAAGATATCACCCGAACCATGGCAGCTAGAGGGGTCATGTTTGATATAATTCAAAAGGCCAGAGCATGGCCTTTCAAATGATACCAAACATGACCATGTTTAAGGTACAAAAATGAAAACAAAAATAATAAAATAAATTAAGAAAAAATAAGTGATTTTTTTGTGTTTTTTTTTTTTTATAAATGCAGCAATATTGTTAACATTTCAATTATAATTTGAACAATGATGCTGCACTAATGATTTTTTTTTATGGGGTGCGTTTGCTAAAAATCACATAATTCCCCCCAAAAAAATGTAAGGAGTCCCCATTTCTAATTTTTTTTTAACAAGCGCACCCCGTAGAAAATATAACCGCAAAAACTTGCATGATAAAATGTGGAAAAAAAACACTTTACACGCTGTAGATGATTAAAAATTCTAATTTTATTGCATTTTTTGTTATAATATACAGGCAGGACATCGTGTATACATATATTAATAATGATATATTATAAATCTACGGAGCCTGCCGGAAAGAACGATATTCTGCTTCCCTAAGCAAAGCTGTGAGGTGGATGCTTTAGACTAGCGAAGTCTGTATTTAACCAATACTCACACGATGAAGTTCAGCAGACAGCTTCAACTCAGCAAAACTGACACATAGAAAAATGAATCCAGTTGAGTTTAATGATCAGACTGACAATCTTGTTAGTGAACAGTTACGCAGGTAAAAAGTCATTAATTTTGTCTAGTAGTGAGAACAGAATGGCGGTAATCTCTTATTTTAGCGTCTTTAATTCCCTATGGAAGAATCAAGCGTCTTAAATTCCAGCCACTGCTGAACACCTTGCTACAAATGTTTATAAACACAATGTTGCAAGTTGAAGTAATTGCACAGAAAGCTTGAAAAAAAAGCTACTGTTAGGCTTTCCCTGCACAACTGAGATTACCATACATTTCTATGAAGTATTTTGGTGTATTTAACCCCTTAGTGACCAGGCGGTTTTACGATTGTCTGTCCGTAAGGGCCCACTGCTGTTTTTTACGTTTCTGCACCGCTTGTGAATCATATTGAATAACTTACTATAAATAAAATTTAAGAAATATGAAGAAAAAAATGGAAATCCCACACTTTTTCAAAATTTAATACCCAAAATCAAAATTTCAAAATCAAAAACTATCAAAATTGTCCTGAGATTAGAAAAACACAATTTTTACATGTTTTTTGCTTTTGACCCCTTAACTGGTGAGCCATTTCAACTCAGTGCGCTGAGCTCATTTTGACTGTTTTATGCTCTTGATGTTTAAACGTCAATTAAAGTCCTATTTTATTATACTCAATTTTTTATTTTTTTTGCTGCTTCGGATTGGGAGATCCAAAGGATCCCCCTAGCACCACTTGGTAGCTAGTGGGTTAACTGGCCGACTAATGTAGTCGCACATACAACGGCAACGTCAGTGGGTGGGGAGATGACTCGGAGGCTTGGCTGACATCCAAGATGTCAGCCACTTCTGAGTTCGAATAAAGCTTCGGCACCTAAGGGGTTAAAGGGAGCCACTGCTGAAAAGGGCAGACTGTGCCCTCATCAGCGGTGCCGCTCTTTCTTTTCTATGTGGAGCTGTTTGGGAGCTGTTGTTTCTATGTGGAGCTGTTTGTTTCACATTTAACAATGCAGTCGCTGGGGGGGGGGTGCCTGGCGATGATGTCATCGCCACGGCCGGGCCCCATAAATACATGGGGCAGGCTTCAAGCATGCCAGACCATCGTGGGAGCCTGGCCAGAGATGTGAGTATAGTGAGGAAGGGGAAGTTAAAAGGACCATACGTCCTTAGTACATCCTGAGGAAAATTCCCCGGACCATGTATGTCAGTGGTCCTTAATGGGTTAATTATTGTCGGTATTTGAGACTTATATTGGGAAGTCTAGGCACACCAATAGGGTCTCATATACCTTATAGGGGGACATGGGAACACTGGACTGAATTCTGCCTGGGTGGAGGCACTATAGACCCAACAGAGATTACCATCCACCTCTATGAAGTATTTTAGCGTATTTAATTATTGTCGGTATTTGAGACTTATATTAGGAAGCCTAGACACACCAAGAGGGTCTCATATACCTTATAGGGGGATATGGGAACACTGGACTGAATTCTGCCTGGGTGGAGGCACTATAGACCCAACAGAAATCACAATCCACCTCTATGAAGTATTTTAGCGTATTTAATTATTGTCGGTAGTTTAGACTTATGTTAGGGAGTCTAGACACACCAAGAGGGTCTCATATACCTTATAGTGGGACATGGGAATACTGGACTGAATGCTGCCTGGGTGGAGGCTCTATAGACCCAACAGAGATTACCATCCACCTCTATGAAGTATTTTAGCGCATTTTTTATTATTGTCGGTATTTGAGACTTATATTAGGAAGCCTAGACACGCCAAGAGGGTCTCATATACCTTATAGGGGGATATGGGAACACTGGACTGAATTCTGCCTGGGTGGAGGCACTATAGACCCAACAGAGATTACCATCCACCTCTATGAAGTATTTTAGCGTATTTAATTATTGGCAGTATTTTAGACTTCTATTAGGAAGCCTAGACATACCAAGAGGGTCTCATATACCTTATAGGGCAGTGTTTCTCAACTCGTATCCTCAGGACCCACTAACAGGAGTGGTTTGTGGGATATCCAAAGCACAGCACAGGTGATCTAATTAGCTGCTCAGTGATTGCAGTATTCAGTCTGCATTTCCCCAAGGTGATCTGCAAAATCCGGCCTGTAGTGGGTCCCGAGGACTGGAGTTGAGAAACCCTGTTATAGGGGAATATGGGAACACTGGACTGAATTCTGCCTGGGTGGAGGCACTATAGACCCAACAGAGATTACCATCCACCTCTATGAAGTATTTTAGCGGATTTAATTATTGTCGGTATTTTAGACTTCTATTAGGAAGCCTAGACACGCCAAGAGGGTCTCATATACCTTATAGGAGGACATGGGAACACTGGACTGAATTCTGCCTGGGTGGAGGCACTATAGACCCAACAGAAATCACAATCCACCTCTATGAAGTATTTTAGCGTATTTAATTATTGTCGGTATTTTAGACTTCTATTAGGAAGGAAGCCTAGACACACCAAGAGGGTCTCATATACCTTATAGGAGGACATGGGAACACTGGACTGAATGCTGCCTGGGTGGAGGCACTATAGACACAACAGAGATTACCATCCACCTCTATGAAGTATTTTAGCGTATTTAATTATTGTCGGTATGTTAGACTTATATTATGAAGCCTAGACACACCAAGAGGGTCTCATATACCTTATAGTGGGACATGGGAACAATAGACTGAATTCTGCCTTGGTGGAGGCACTATTATTATTATTATTATTCTTTATTTATAAAGCGCCAGCATATTCCGCAGCGCTGAAGACCCAACAGAGATTACCATCCACTTGTATAAAGTATTTTAGCGTATTTAATTATTGTCGGTATTTGAGACTTATATTAGGAAGCCTAGACACACCAATAGGGTCTCATATACCTTTATAGGGGGACATGGGAACATTGGACTGAATTCAGCCTGGGTGGAGGCACTATAGACACAACAGAAATCACAATCCACCTCTATGCAGGGCCAGATTTGCACCTCAGGAGCCTGTATGCACAGAATTGTGGAGTGCCCCTACCCACTCCCCAAACAAACAAAAAAAAAACATGCCAAAATTACTATTTAAATTTTTGTTTTGAGGCTAAGAAAACAAAAAATAATTAAAAAAATGAAAAACTGTTTTTCTCCGTGCTCAAATCAAAAGAAGAGGCAGAATCTGTTGCCTTTTGTTGAATTAGTTACAGTTTACAAGTATTTATAATGCGCCAACAAATTCCTTAGTGCTGTACAATGGGAGAAACAAAATAACAAATATACATGTTACAGACACGGAACAGAAGGAGGGAGGACCCTGCTTCAGAGCTTACAATCTAAGAGGAGAGGGGTGACACATTAGGTGAGGGCGAATAGGATATTTGAACTAGCGTGTTGCAGGAGGACTGAATGGGAAGATGGAGCAAGAAATGTGCAGTGGGGGATCATGGAGTGAGCCGATAGGCTTCTCTATAGTAATGCGTTTTCAGAGACTTCTTGAAGGACTGGAGAAACGGGCAAGTCTGCCATTTTGGTGGAGGAACCAGTGGCGTCACTAGGGTTGGTGTCACCAGGGGCGGATCCAGACACAGGTTTCGGGGGGGCATTCTACCAGTTTTGGCTAAGACCTGGTGTTGGGTTCGCAGTGACAGTGTGACATCTAGGGCCCCAGGTGGCGATTGGGGGGCCCCGGACGCATGGTGCCGCCGAGTGCCAGGAGCTCGGGCCAGACCTCGAGTCTCTGTGGTCCGGAGCGGGGGACTAAACAGGCTCCAGACCATACACGCCCGATAGCTAGCCACAGAGGAGCTCCAACACTGGAGAAAAGACGGAGGTATCCAGCCAAAATGCCCCTAACAAGGCACCATCTCAAGGAGTTCCGTCCAGACGCGTCTGTTCCCCTCCGCTGCCAGCCACGCCCCCATTTTGCTGATTTCTACAAGGCGGGCCCTGACAATTGTCTGGCGCAATTGAACATTTTCCATAAAGCACAGATTCCAAAGATGTCCCTGACCGACTGTGATGCACTCTCAGCACCTATTACACACACTGACGTCCGTAACGCGATCACCTCACTCAAAAACGGGACGGGTTTGGGGTGGAATGTTATAAGCTCCTTTCGGGCGCAGTGATCCCACACTTGGTCTCCCTTTATAACAATATTTTGCAAGGGGAGAAACCTCCTTCGACTTAACGAGGCCAGAGTAGTGGTTATCCCCAAATCTAGAAAGGATCCTGCCTTGGTCACCTCATACCGGCCCATCGCGTTGTGAAAAACCGACCTGAAACTGCTCTCCACTATTATGGCTTGCCGCCTACAGCGACCTCTCGCACGTCTTGTGGGCCCCCAACAAACTGGCTTTCTTTCTGGCCGACATTCTACTACGAACATACGCAAGGCTATAGTGGCCATATGGTCCTCCCTTACTCCCCACACCTCCAATCTTCTATTGAGTTGTGACGCCGATAAAGCGTTCGACAGGATATCCTGGGCTTATTTAGTGAGATTTATTAAGTTCCACCACTTTGAGAAGTTGTTCTTAACCCGATTTTGCGCACTCTACTGCAACCCTTCCACAGTGGTCACCGCGAATGTACTCCACTCTGCCCCCTTCGTGCTAGAGAGGGGAACCAGACCCTTATCGCCATTACTGTTCAAACTCACCCTGGAACGCCTCCTCAGAGACATGCCCGGCAATCACTTGTATCAGTTTGTCCTCCTCTGTAACTCTGAAAGTGGTAGCTTTCGCGGATGACCTGCTCCTGTTTCTTTCGAACCCGGCATCCACTATCCCACCACTGTTGACGTTATTTGATTCATTTCACGTGGCCTCGGGTTTCCAAATTAATTACACTAAGAGTATTGCTTTGCCCCTGGGACTGAAACCGCAGGGCGACTGGCTCAGACAGTTTCCCTTTTCATGGATCCCCCACACCTTCCATTAAATACCTAGGGATCATCCTACCGGCGGACCTTTCACACTTATATAGTCTCAATATTTACCCTCATTTAACACAAACTAAGCAGTTCTTGTTGGCGTGGAGTTCTCTCCCTTTGTCCTATTTATGAAAGGCCACACTTATTAAAATGACCTTGTTCCCCAAATTGCTCTACCCTCTGCAGGTCTTGCCTCTATTATTGAAACCCACAGACCTCCGTATATTACATAGGCAATATGCGGCATTCATTTGGCAAGGTAAACGAGCATGCATTCCAGTTCCTGCCCTCCAACAGCCGCTTGATAAAGGAGGTATTAATTTCCCAAATACAGTTGATTATAATTCAGCGGCCCTATACCGTTATGCTGTTGACTGGTTGAATGGCACTTCACACTTTGTACCCTTACAGGTCGAACAGGCATTGCTCCCCTCATCTTCCCTATTGGCATTCCTTCACCAAAGCTCACCCATTGTCCCCCCCAGTCTGCGCTCTAATCCACTATTTTCCTCTACGAAAGTAGCTTGGATCAAGATTCGCAAGTGCCTTCAGTTGACCTGGCAAACGTCTTTGTGGTCCCCTATCCTATCCTTCACAACCCTCACTTTCAAAACGTCTCCCCTGCTCCGATTTTTCACACCTTGGCTCAACGCGGTTTTACCCATTACATTGATGGAGTATCAGGCGTGCCGTATTCTTATACGACCCTAAAGGACCGAATTGCACCTCTAGACATACACCCGGTATTTCATTTACAAATAAAACAATTTCTCCTTACCCAATTAAGCGCACTAACCCCTAATGATCTAGCTAATCCAACGGACACGCACTTACTAGCCCACCCTTTGTCCCCCCCTCTACCTCTGCTACTTACACGCTCTTGCAATCTTCACTACCTACCAAACTCCCGTGGGCAGCAATAACTAGATGGACCGCCAGCTTTCCTGAGCTCTCCATGCATGACTTGATAGGGTCCACCTTACTATCCAGACGCTCCCTCCCTTCGGGTAACTACTGGGATATGTTCTATAGAATACTCCATCAAGCGTATATGGCACCCGACAGAATGGCTCGGGCTGGACTATCGCCTACCGCAAACTGTTTAAAATGTCAGGGTGCCCAGGCCGACTTGCGCCATTGCTTATGGTCATGCCCCTTCATTCAACTGTTCTGGGACACAATACGACAATTTGGTTTACAAGTTCTTCCAGGGGTCAAGTCCTGGCAAAAAAGTGAGGGAACTCACCCAAGAATTCCACAACCCAAATTACCTGAAGAAGAAAAAATGTGTAGGTGTTTGTGTACTTATAAATATATATATACACACACACCCTGAGAATCATGTATGACCAGGCACAGGCCCCTCAGTATTTTATATATACACACAGGCACAGGCCCCCAGAATTATATATACATATATATATAAATACTCGCACAGATTGACCCCCAAATTATACACAGGCTGACCCCCAAAATTATACCCAGGCTGACCCCCCAGAATAATATACCCAGGCTGACCCCCAGAATAATATGCACAGGCTGACCCCCAGAATTATGCACAGGCTGACCCCCAGAATAATATAGCCAGGCTGACCCCCAGAATTATTCACAGGCTGACCCCCAGAATAATATACCCAGGCTGACCCCCAAAATAATATGCACAGGCTGACCCCCAGAATAATATACCCAGGCTGACCCCCAGAATTATATGCACAGGCTGACCCCAGAATAATATGCACAGGCTGACCCCCAGAATAATATACCCAGGCTGACCCCCAGAATTATACTTACCCAGCAGCTCAGACCTCCCGCGCCGCGTCTTCCTCCCTGCTCCAGCGTGCTCCTGCACGCTGCTGCCGGTGTTCCCCAGCCCTCTGTTGGCTATGACGTGTCTAGCGAGATCTCGCTGCAGGCCGCGTCACAGCCTTACCAGGGCTGGGGACGACGGCCGCGCACAGGAAGCAGACAGGTAGGTGATCGGGGAACGCGGCCAGTCGAGGGGGCTGCTAGCGAATGTGGTTTAACGCATTCCGCTAGCAGCCCCAGCGATAAGTCGGCCGACAGCAGGAACATGCGTTCACGCAACATTCCCGCTGCGGGAGAAGTGCGGGAACGGCGTTCCCGCATGACTCGAGCCGTGGGTTCTCCATCTGGAACTCCCTTTAACCCCGGAATGGACCATCTTTAATCGTCTGACCCCTCCCACCCCCCGGCCTTTTGATAAATGCCATCGGTTTTGGCTTACTCTGCTAGCCCCGACCGGCAAGAAAGCGATCTTGTCCCAATGGATCTACGCTTCCCCTCCTTCCTTTTGCATTGTTTACGAGAGAATTTATGCCGTATTTGTGGCAGACTGGACTGAGGCTTTGGTAGCTCAGGAAAAGGGGACTCAGTCCTTCTCCAAGTGGTCCCCCTTTATTCGTACTCTTCCATGCGAAAGCAAGGACTCTTTGCAACGTACCTTTTTCTGTGCTCCCTGGTACTCTTTGTGGTTGCTGCGAGGTACACCGCCGATCCCACAAGGTCCTCCTGACCACGCCTTAACCCATTTTCTGGCCTCCTCCCCCTCGGACACTATAGCTATCTGCACATAACCACCCTTTTGTCTCTTGGTGGAATTCACTTCACGTAGATAATGGTGGAGATGTCAGTTCACGTACGTAGTACCTGGATTTGATCTAGTTGGTTTCGGTACAATTGTATTATGACTTCTTAGTTTAACAGCTGGAGCCATGTTTGTGTTGTTTTCATATCTGTCATTGTTGTAGAATATGACGTCTCTCTGTTTGATTTTCTTTGTGCTGATCCAAGATAAATAAAAATATTTTTTAAAAAAGTAACCAGTTCCCAGTTCTTATATTTTCTTTTAATAAGTGTACCCCGTAGAATAACCAGAAAGGCTTGGATGATAACATGTGAAAAAAATAATTTTACACGCTGTAGATGATTAGAAAGTCACATTTTTTGATATAGCATTCTGGCAGGACATGACGTAATACATATAATAATGTTATATTATGAATCTTTCGAGTCTGTTGTAAAAAGTGATTATGTAATGTGCCTGTGTCGTATAATAAAACATGACTTCAAATCACATTTAAACATGATGAGCAAAACCGGTTAAAAATAAGCTCAGCACACAGAGGTGAAATGGCTCAGCAGTGAAGGGGTTAAATTCACTATTTTATTCACCGCTTTTCACCGACGTCAGATAATTGCTGCAGAGACTTCAATTTTCACAAATTACAGTGACGATTCGCTAAATAGAGAATTCACCATATTTTTGGCAAAATGGTTTCGCCGAAATATGGCGAAAAGCAAAGGGTCTAAAAGGTGAATAGACCCTTTAGTTTCTAACTTCCTAAAATGCATAAACCCAGGGAAATACAATAAAAATTTAACAGTGTGGCATTGAGCCTATCCCTTAACCCCTAAAGTGCCATTAATTGAGGGAGAACATTAAATGAATAAACTGTGAAATATGTAGCCTACGGTAGGACTGGACTGGGACAAAAAAATAGGCCCGGGCATTTTGGATTGAGCAGTCCACTTTTTTTTTTCTACACAGCGCACATTGCTGTGAGTTTCATTGCTGTGGAGCTCTGTGATATGCTCATACACACCGCACATTACCGTGGAGCTCTATGGCACCCTCATACACACCGCACATTACTGTGGAGCTCTGTGACACCCTGTTAAACACCATTCAGCAGTGTTTAGGAGGGTGTCACAGATCACCACAGTAACGTGCAGTGTTTAGGAAGGTGTCAGAGCTCAATAGTAAACACTGCACATTACTGTGGAGCTGTGGCCCTGCGAAATTCTATGGCAACTGGCCCCTTCTGATTCCGACACAGGGTGCACCATGTGCCGCCCTAGGCCCTGGTGGCTGATGTCACGCGACATGCCCTGTGACCTAATCAGAGGGAGCCCCCATTGATTTAGTCACATAGTGCGTTGCGTGACGTTTGCCGCAAGGGCATAGGGCTGCGGACGTCATGCGCCGTGCCCTGTGACCTAATCAGCGGGGGCCGGCGGCCAGCCGGCTCCCGCTGACTAGGTCATAGGGTGCACCGGATGCGATCTTAAAGTCAGCCTAGGCTGCCTCTCAGTGCGGCTGGTTATGTTGACGGCCGTCTGGCCCGAGAGGCTAGCTGCAAACGCCCAGCATGCCCGATGGCCACTCTGGGCCAGAGCCTACACGTTAACCCATAAAATGGCAGTAATCAAGGGAAAACATGAAATGTATACACTGAAGCATGTAGCCTATCCATTAACCCCTAAAATGGCATGAAGAGAAAAAGCTAAATTAATACACAATGTGATATACTGTATAGTCTGAGCGTTAACCCATTTCAACCATGTGGAGAAAAAAAAACTTAAGCACAGCGCACGTGGCACTGGATGCAATTTAGGCAAGAACATCAAACCGCTAGGACGGACGCACAGTGCGCCACATCTGCGTAGCTTTGTGTGTGAGTGATGGCACGTAGTCGGACGGACTGCATTTTTGACTGGATTGGAGAGCAGCGGAGGAGGTATCCAAAGGGGGAATCCGGCGCATGCGTGTCAGTATCTGTGCGCAGATCCAAGACTGTGACGTAGATTGAAGAGCGCACGATAGGTGGAAATTGAAAAAATACCTCTGGAGCACCCCAGATACAGTTAGGGTACTCCTAGGGTTCACAGTAGATTGATATCTTGAAAGAGCGCTTTTGCTTCTTAGTTGGTTAATATAGCATGCACTGAAAAATCAAAATTTTAAAAAAATCACAGTTTAAAACAAACTCCCAAAAATAGAGCCCAAATAAATGTGCAAAACAGCATTTGCCACAATGGCAAGAACCTCCTGATATCTGTACTTCAAACCTCCGGTCTGCAGTCCATCAACATATAGATCGAAGCCCAATGGAATGGAATGGAACGCTAGCATTGTGGCCTGGCATGATGTATACATATAATTATGATATATTATGAATCTGCTGAGTCTGCTGGCAAAAGGGATATATGATTTGTCTGGCTCCTACAGTAAAACATGACTTCAAATGTCGTTTAAACGTGATGAGCACAAAACTGTGAAAGGTGAAATAACTCAGCAGTTATTAAGGGGTTAATAACAGCAGTTATTAAGGGGTTAATAACAGCAGTTATTAAGGGGTTAATAACAGCAGTTATTTAAGGTAGTATTGTGTAATGTTAGATGAAAAAAACAATTATGTTATAACTCAGTAGTGAAGGGGTTAACAACAGCAGTTATTTAAGGTAGTATTGTGTAATGTTAGATGAAAAAAACAATTATGTTATAACTCAGTAGTGAAGGGGTTAACAACAGCAGTTATTTAAGGTAGTTTTGTGTAATGTTAGATGAAAAAAACAATTATGTTATAACTCAGTAGTGAAGGCGTTAATAACAGCAGTTATTTAGGGGTTAATAACAGCAGTTATAACTCAGTAGTGAAGGATTTAATAACAGCAGTTATTTAGGGGTTAATAACAGCAGTTATTTAGGGGTTAATAACAGTTATAACTCAGTAGTGAAGGGGTTAATAACAGCAGTTATTTAGGGGTTAATAACAGCAGTTATTTAGGGGTTAATAACAGCAGTTATTTAAGGTAGTTTTGTGTAATGGTTAGAGGAAAAAAAACAACAATTATATAAAATACCTATAGCAGTGAATTTGTTGAGTCAGCAAAACTTGGCATGGGAGTGTGAAACTCAAAGCTTTCTTGCAACATTGTATAAATATTGAGTTCACAGCAGCAGCACTGAGAATAAAAGACGCTAAAATTCTAAAATGGCTTGATGGTCTTAATAAAAGACGCTAAAATAAGAGATTACCCAGAATGGCTGCTATGTAACCAGGAAGTCCCTAAGAACACACTGAGCAAAGGGGTGGGAAGCTAGCTGATACAGAAGAGCTAGGGAAACCCAGAAGGGACAAAATAGCTATGAAATCAAAAGCATGTGAGCAGCAAAGGCAGATTCAACACAAAACAGAAAAATATAAAATAAATCCTAAATCATGGGACATGACAAACGATATATAATATGTCTCGGTCATATAATAAAACGTGGCTTTAAATCGCGTTTAAACATGATGAGCAAAAGCGGTAAAAATTTGCTCAGCAGTGAAGCGGTTAAGACGATAAAAATGCATTAAAATGTGTCTAATTAATAAAAGTGCTTTAAAAAATGATAAAAGTCTGTTACAGAATAAAATAATATACGCCTTTTAAAAAATTTGGGAAACAAAAATGCAGCCAAAAATTACAAAAAATACAAAAAGGTGTACTAAAAAATAACCATAAAGACTTTTGCTGAAAATGAAAAGAATAATCACTGTTTTTTAAATTAAAAAGGATATTCATTTTTACATTGAATCCTATGGGATTTACCTGTTTAAATCTGTCGAACTGAATCACCGAAAATCTGGGCATTTCGCTGACACTTCGGTGCAGTTTGAGGTTCTGTGAATAGATTAACCATTACTTCTCTGTGGAACAATTTTGCTGACGAAGATGCCAAAGATCGCTGATCTGCGGCGAATTGCACTGTATATTGCTGTCAATTTGTCAGTATTTGTCGAAATTACAGTTTAGTGAATAGACGAACTGGCGGGAAATTGCACTGTATTGTGAAATTCAACGATCGGTGCAATTTGGTGTCAAGTTTGTCGCTTTGTGAATAACCCCTTAAGTGAATTCTAAGGCCCCTATTACATTCTTCGCGCAATTTCGTTTGCGCAGCGCAAATTTGTTTGCGTGCATCGTCCAGCATTATCACGCGAAAAGTAACGTGGTATTCGGATCCGAATGCATTTTTTCATCTGTCAAAAAATAACGTTGGTAAAAACGACGCGCAAAACGAAGTGTAATACGCGTGCAGTAATGTTGGGCACGTAAATCAGTGTGCGGATTGTTTTTTTTGCGGGATTCTCCCAATCAGAATTAAAAACCTTAATTGACATCAATTTACCTTAATTGACTCACTTAAGTTTTTGCGCCTGTCAAGGTAAATCTGAGTATACATGCTGCAGCAATAAAAAAAATATGCACGAATTCACCATTTTTTTGTTTGGGTATGTGTAGAATGAGTAACTTTACTGTGCTGCATTTTTTTTTTGGTGCTGGTGTTTTTCGTTTTGGTCAGAACTTTCCAATTTGCAGTTACCACCAGCTTTTCAAAGACGTTAAAATTGTGCGCACAAACGTCATTCGTAAAAAGATGCGCATCGATTGGAATACCATCCGCGTACCAGCTCACGAATGAATTTGCGCTCGCAATGTTAAGTATAGGTCGCGCACAGTTCATCGCGCTCGCGCAGGTCTATCCGCGTTAAACGATAACGCGCATCGTTTGCGCGAACGTTGTAATACGACGTTCAGCGCAAAGGGTTTTGCCCCTCGCGCAAATGCGCATTTGCGCACGCAAAATACACTGCGCGAAGAATGTAATAGGGGCCTAAAGCTTTGTATATCACAGATAATGAATAAACCCCTATTAGAAAGATATATCAAGCTGAGCCATTTCACGTCTTAAAAAAAACACATTTTTTTTTTATTATTGTTTTTCTTTATTTTTTTCTTTACTTTAAACATGGTCATGTTTGGTATCATTAGAAATGCCATGCTCTGGCCTTTCTAATGATACTAACATGTTAGCTGTTAGCTGCCAACAGTTGGGAGATATCGGGGTTCAAATGAACCCCCTATCTCCACCCCATCTTTCCTTAGGAGTCAATGAGGACGTTCTCCACACGTCCTCAGCAGTGAAAGGGTTAAAGAAGGAAACAAAAACGCTAAAGTTTTCCTTCCCTGAAAGTAATACATACACAGCTAATTAAATGGTGTCTTCAATCTGCAATAATACAATAATTTTCCAAACCTAGCACCTTTTGATGTTGTTACAACTAACGAAATGCCATGAATTTGCAGAGTGTTGGATAATCGGTGTTATTATATTGGAGATTGACAGGTTCTCTGTCCTTGACTCCTAACATGTGAATCTAAAGTACACAAAGAATTTAAAGTCCGCGTTGTGTCAAGTTTTAAATGGCAATTAGGAACAGCAGCTTCATTACCCATTTTATAATCCAGGTCTTCTAAATCTTTTTACATGAAGCTGTTTTACATAAGATTTTTTTTATAAATAAACCTTTTTTTTTTTTTTAATGTTTTGATCTATGCATCGTTTTTACTAATCCCAGTAAGGAGAAAGCACAGGCTGTTACTGAAACGCAGAATTCATTAAAAAGAGTTCTTTAACGTAAACCTTTAAAACTCTCCAGACCAATGAGTCAGACCGAGAAGATTAGGTGAGACAATAGTCTAAGAAGGTCATATTTTGACTAACACAGCTCGCTGCTGTTAATTATTGCTGGCCTATAGCAATTTAACAAAGCAGCTCCTAGCTGGAAATAATTTATATTCGTCTAGTATATTAACTTTTGCTCTGAAAGTTGAAAGTATTGGATTCTCTGCTTCTATGTCCTAAGGGTACATCAATATGGCTCAGCTGTCCAAGGTGAGCCATTTGCCTCATTGTAATGCAGAAGAAGAAGTAAGTTACATTACATTCATTTTCTGTAACACCTATTCATTTTCTCAAAATCTAGGCAAGCCTGTGTTATAATCCACAAATCGAGTTCTAGACATGATTCTCCAGCAAAGCCCCCTCCTCAGCCATTCTATCCTATTAATGTATTTTTTATCTCGACTTCTAGGAAAAGCGCTTAAGAAAAAAAAAAAAGTAATAAGCATGTCAACTAGATCCAATTCTCCAACCCTAAAAAGTCTGTGTGTACATACAGATAGATGGATAAACAGACAGACAGACAGAGATATATTATATTGAATGAGAGATCTGATGATTTCTTGGGGGAAACAGCAGCACAGGTTAAGAACATAAATTGCCATTGCAGCTATTGGATATTAAAGGTTTGTAACGAACATGACAGTTATAAATGTGCAAGCTCCAGAAAAATACTTTATTTACAAAGTGGATATGACAGGAGAAGTTTGTTTATGGTGTGGAGGAGAACTCCTTGCACCCTATGTTACTGAGGGGAGCTAGATTAATACTTTTATGCTAGATAATCTATAGAGACCACTGGGAGAAAAGGCAAGATGGATGAAGTCCTGCCAGACCTCATTCCCATAGTGGCCTTGAATCTGTCTAGTTATCTGTCACCCTGGCAGCGCTCTCAGGGGAAAGCATGAACACAGCTGTACGAAACCTTATTGAAATCATTTTCAAAAATAAGAGTCTGTGGTGCAGGTTAACATGGACAAGAATTCATTTTTTTAAAATCTCATTAATAACCTTATACGAGCTTTATTAAACGGCATAATTCCTTAACATTGTACAAAAGGTGCTGAAATATGAGGCACAGTAGCTAGAGTTTGATGAATGTCAAAATGACTAAAATCATACAAGAATGCGGGTTTTTCATGTGCAAAAAACAGTAATACAAGTTGAGAAAAAAGGAAAGGTAACAGAAACCCAATTTTCCTGTGTTTCACTCATACTTTAAGAAAACTTTACTAAATCATAATGACTCTTCCTTCATAGGTTATCGTGCAAGCAGGGCCTCTCCCTTAAGGACGGGGTCAGATGAACATTTTTAAGAGTGGAAGGAACTTCCGTGAGAGTGGACATTACTTCCACTCGACGCCCGTCTGGCCAACTCGCTGAGTGCAGCTAGTGCGCTCAGCGCTGCAAGGCTCGATCCTCCTATGGAGGATCACATTTTGCAGCCCCGTCAACGCACATCTAACGCACATTTTGACGGGAAGGCTTTGTGCACAGACGCTTGTAGCGCTCAATTCGTGCACGCGCTACAGCGAGTGACTGACTCCGCGCTGCCACGGACGCCGGGAGGCACGTCAGTATGAGCGCACCTAGTGCGCTCGTCTGACCCCAGCCTCAGCTGGATTAATATCCAGCTATAACACATGGCTTTACATAAGAGATTCACATATGAGATCTTGCTGGAAACTCTCAGGGCACAATTTGGATGGGGGCAGAGGTACAATGAGGGTAAGGTAGATAAGGAAGAGGGGTCCTCATCTCCAGATTTATAAAGCCCTGAATCAGACACGGTCTCTTTTCTTGTCTCCTTCAAAAAGATAGTTATATCAGCAAATTATAGAAATCATTACAGTTGTAACTTAAGTTGGAAGGAAGCTTGTTCATTTTGCACATAATGCTAAACATAAACTTGTATGCAGGGCTGCCATCGCAACGGGAAAAGGGGGGGCAGCTCTTTATATGTACAAGGGCCCAGTTGCTCCTGGGAGACATGGCCCTGTACAAACTCTGTACAAACTCTGTCCAGCCAGCAGTGTATGTGTTTAATATTGATACCCAAGAATCCAGGCAGGAGTGATTGTATAATGATTCCCAGGTATCTGGGCAGCAGTGAATGTGTTTATTATTGACACCCATGTATACAGGCAGTATTGAATGTGTTTAATATTGATACCCATGTTTCCAGGCAGCAGTGATTGTGTTTATTAAAGGGACACTACCACTAAAATGCAATTGGGTTACTTGTGCATTACAAACTAAACCACTTTTTAAAATACATGCTGCTGTTTTTTTTTCTTTATTTGAAGTAATTGGATGTAAAAAGGAAAAAAACATTTCGATTTTTATCCCCTGTTTCCATTTTTAGGATTTTTCCCATGAGGCAACATTTACCAAAATCTGTGCAAAAGTTTTACTTTACTGCCTGGTTTAGCTTCTACTGTATTTAACTATCATTGGATTGGAGAAGGGAATGTTTAGCATAATGTTGCATGAGAACTATTGTGATGTCTGGGATACCTGATATAAGAGATAGCGGCTGAATGAAATACGACCTGGAGCTTAAAAGACTTCGGCCCTATCCTATTCTTAACGCTAACATAAGTGAGAGTTAGTGCTAGGTTAACTGAGGTAATAGCGTGATACCCAGATCCGATCCCGGACGCTAACATGTTAAAAAATACATAAATACAGAAAAAATGGCGTCGCGCCCATACTCACCAGAGCGGCAGCAGCTGCCAGGAGTAACAGCCCAGTTAATGTATAAAACATAACAAGGAAAAAAGGTGTCATCTGCGCTCGTTTCTATGTGTTCCATGTACAACAAAACTGAGGTTTTCGTTTGTTTCAATGGCCATTGCAACGTAAGCTCACTCGCCACTTCACGGCACCTCTTTACAGAGTGAGTACCTAACAATTGTAACAAAAGGCCGCTCTATGAGCAGCTCCAAGCCCCTCCTGCTGCTTTTCAGCCAAGGAGAGGCAGAGATGGTGGGTTTTATTTATACACGCACCAAACACTCCCATTTAGGATTAAAAACAAAAACATGGAAAGAGGAACAGCTGCAGAACGACGGACTGGTGTTACAGCATGATATACATAAATACAGAAAAAATGGCGTCGCGCCCATACTCGCCGGAGCGGCAGCAACTGCCAGGAGTAACAGCCCAGTTAATGTTAAAAAATACGTTAGCGCATGTATAATAGTGCTTATCTACCACAAGCATACTGAACTTTGCGCTCCTTATATATAACATGGGGTGCGCAAAGAGTAAGCAACGAATAATTAGCGTTAGGATCACATAGTCCTAACGCTAATTACTCACCGCTATGGCTAACTGAAAAATAAGCCACAGCTCTAAATTGGTGCTAACTGATTGCTTCTCTGCGGAATCAATTGTCCCCAGCTGACAAGCCATCCAAAAAATCAGATACTCACTGCTAATCCCACAGCATGAATGGCAGCCCAATAAACTGCTTCTGGTCACTGGGAGCAGCGTGAGACTGAGGGCAAATATTCTCCAGTCTCCCTACGCAATCACTCTGCGGCCATGCACAATCTTGTGAGAGTGAGATTACATGGCCCAGATACACAAGCTTCCCCATAGTGTCCCCGTTTTAGCAAGAGACACGTGATAGTGCCCCAATCTATCTCCAGCTAAATGATGTGATTCAGCTCTCTGGATGTCAGATCCATAAAGCCCATTCTATGGCAAATGCCACACTGTGAGGAGAAAGTGATGTAAAGATACTGTGGGGGGCAGTTTACACACAAGATCACAAATTGGATGCACCCAATGACACAAATAAAACAGTCTCTTAAGTAAACATACAAGAGGAAAAAAACGACACGTTCTAATTTTTTGGTGGTGGTGTCCGTTTAACAATAACCATTTATCCAGGCGGTAGTGATCGTGTTTTAATAATGATACCCCTGTTTTCAGGCACCAGTTAATGTGTTATTTTATGATACTTATGTCTCCAGGCAGCAAAGAATGTGTTTTTAGCGATACCAATATATCCAGGCAGCAGCAAATGTGTGTATCACTAAAAACACATTAATTTCTGCCTGGATACATGGATATCATTAATACACACATTGGCTGCAGCCTTGCTATATGGGTAATAATGATATCCATGTATCTAGACAGCAATGAATGTGTTTTAGTGATATTCATGTATCCAGGCAGCAGTGAATGTGTTTCTTAATGATACTCATGTATCTAGACAGCAATGAATGTGTTTTGATAATACCCATGTATCCAGGCAGCAGTGAATGTGTTTATTAAAGATACTCATGCATCGGGGCATCAGTGAATGTGTTTATTAAAGATACTGATGTATCCAGGCAGCAGTGAATGTGTTTTTATAATACCCATATATCTAGGTAGCAGTGATTGTTTTTCTTCTTGATACCCATGTATCCAGGCAGCAGTGATTGTGTTAATAATGATACCCACAGGGCTGCCATGAGAAAGGTGACAGTTCATCATGATATGTTCAGGAGCCCAGAGGTTCGTCAAACCTAGTGCAGCTAGTCTAGGTGCCACAGATATAAAGGTATGCACAAGAGGTGTAATTTTTAATTAATTCACGGAAAATGGGTAACTGATGGAAAGGGGGGCCCTACCCAGTAGTTCCATAAGGAGCCCCAAGATTGCTGATGGCAGCACTGCTTGTTGTCATCATCCATGGTGTATGGAATCACAATTTTATGTCCCCTAAAATGTACACTTTCTAGGCATTCCTTATCTGGTTCTTGAATTGGATCATTTTAGTAGCTTTGAAGGGCACACACTCAAACTTGTGGACCCTCAAGTCCACAGAAGTAAAAATCAGAAGACAACCTTCCATACACTGTTAAATGTGAACAGAATCCTGATTGCACTGTGATTGTCTGTTAGGAGTAACAAAGGTATTCCAATGTACATACAGTGTTTCAGATCTTAATCTGCGGCTTTGCATTTAACTTGCAGTGTCCAGTTGGACATAATTGAGGTGACCACCATTCCTCAGTTCAATGGCTCTAGTCTGAGGACTAAATTACCTTCATAATTCATAAGAGAGAATTTTTTTAAAGCATATAGAACTCATTATATCCATGCCAGCACGGTGAGTAATATCTTGTTGATTCGTAAATGCTAATAATAATTTACTGTATCTATTAAAATTCAACCAATATCATGGGTCATTAGCCCTTGAAATAACTAAATAAATAAATATAAAAAATATGTACAGTAGATCTTCTATATAGTATGAAGTACAGAGAAAAATTCAAACAAACTTATCTTGCTTAGGTTTTTGTATTCTTCTAATAATACCTTGAAAACGTCAAAAGGGCATTAATAAATATTGCTATCACATAATTTTATTTAAAAAAATTATTATCATATAATATTATTATTATTATTGTTGTTAGAATAGTAATAACTATTCAAAAAACATAAGCAGACAAAAATAAGCAAAAAAGAAGCTAAATAACACTGGGGAATAATTTGAAACATATTTTCTGTTGAGTTCGATATTTCAGCTGTTTCAGACTAAATTAGGCACTGATTTCAAAACTGCGGTTAGCTTCCTTCTATCACGGCAGATCTTTTTCTCTACAGTTTATCTGAATGCAATTACTCCCACTTGGACGTATTGGAGCACAAGTGCTCTTCTAATGGCCGAGAGTGGACCTCCCTTGAGTGGGGAGGGGTGGGGGATGACCTTGGCGACCGGATGTTACTTGTCTCTACATTTCAGTTACACGTGAGACAGTGAGGTGAGAGGGTGTGTACAACTGTATTTAGTGAATCGTATTCCGAAAGTCTGTATACGAGGAGTAAGCAGAATTTATTTATTAGCATACTTATTTCCTTTTCTTCAGATCATGTCGGCCTCGGCTATTTCTCGTAAGTGCCAAAACAGCCCTGATTCATTTTGTTATATCTGTGGCAGTTTCACCATTCCCAGTCAAAGGGTGAACATCAGCACATTGGTCAGACAAGCCTATGTTGCCTAATTTAATGTAAAACTTGGTGATCAAGATACGTCTTGGGCCCCTCACAAGGTGTGCAAGCAGTGTGTCTACAGTTTACGGATGTGGACGTAGGGAACATGTGATAAGTTGCGATTTGATATACCTATGGTTTGGCGCGAGCCCACAGATCATTTCAGTGACTGTTACTTCTGTATGATTCCACCAAGATTTGAAGGTCATAGAGGAACAGTATCAGGGTAGATGGAATGATCATATGATGGCTGACTATTGTTGGTGCATCAGGCGAGATTGTCCATGGATTGAACACTCCAGGAAAAGCTATAAGTGTAAATTTGTACCTTAAGTGCTACCTAACTTGACTACTTGTACCCAATTGGACTTTTAGGTTAAATTGGAATTTGACATTCAGGAAATTTTTTCCTTATTTTCCATTGTGTGCACATTTTGTATGGTTTTTGAGACAAAAGGAGAGTATCCTGTACCTTAAATCGACGTGACGTGATAGAGAAAAACTGCAGTCATTTTTGTACTCAGATGCCACCAGTTAGTAAAAGACAAGTGTCAGATCTAACTCAGCGAAAATGCTGTTCCCCAGTATAATCAATATTAATATTGTTCGCCCATATTATAGTTTTTACTATAATTCGGTTGCAGATGATAGCTCTTTGTGTAGCTGCTTGTTGCTGCCCTACTATGATTTTTTTTGAGGATGCCTTTGTGTGTAGATCATTGATAAAGATGCAGTTAAAACTACACTGCTATTATATGTCTGTTAAATTATTCAGCTGGGTAGTTCTCTTGTTTAATCACACTTTTAGCTGAATCTCTTGCCACTTCAATGCACGCTATATTTCACATTTAATCTATGCCTTAATTAACCCCTTGCTTTGCTGTCACTCTCTTCCTCTCCCTCTGATTCATTGACTGGAGACTATTGTACAAAATGCTAGTTCTACCTCATTCCAGATGTCTTCATTTACATGGGTTGAAATGTATGTTCCTCTGTTTTGAACGTTAGAATTATTTAGTGTGTACAAAAAAAACAGTTTGTTATCACAGTGCTTGTTATCTAGCAACATTGTTGGTGAGACTGAGAAAACAGATTCCTATGAAGGTCACTTTTTCAGGTTCTCTTTGTTACTGTTTCAAATAAAAAAGCAGAAGGAAAAAATTACAGCTCTGGTAAAAAGGCACAAGTTATTTTATTTCATGCTGAAAGTCAGATTTTGCCTTAATTTACAGGTCTATTCAAAGAAAGGTGAAAATCATGAGAATTGGCAGGAGAAGAGACCAATCTAGACCAAATAGCTGATTTGGAAAGTGAGATAAATGGGAGAATTTTTCTGGTTTGGCTATTATGGCTTAATATTTTCACTTCTCCAGTCATTCTCCTGAGTTTCACCTTTCTTTGAATAGACCTGTTAAATTATTTTCATTGTAAATATTCCAATTTTTACAAAATTAATCTAGGAACCTTATGGTAATCCATAACCACTAAATTACGAAAATAATAGAATGCTTGGAGATCGAGACACAAAGAATGAAAATCCCTTGCCAATATAATGTTTTGGTGACATGTTAAATAAAAGATGTTATAGGTCAATCTACTATAGATGTAATGAAATAAAAAAAATTAAAAATGACAGTCATTTTTTGGAAAAAACAAATGACTTGTCCAACTGGTCATATGCCTGCACCATGGGAAAAATACATTTCTCATGAACTAGTTTTCTCATGAGTCAGAAAAAAAATAGATTCACTTCTCTGGCAATTGTAGAAAACTGACAGTGTATTACAAATTTTAGGCCAAAATAGCCAACATAGCATTACTCTCCAATCTAGTAATTTCCTTGTCAGCTCTCCACAATTTACCTTTAGTAAATAAAACACAGTAATATTCCTGGATCAAGTCAAGGGGCAGAAGAGTTGAACACGATAAAAAACCCTTTCAATACAAGACATTTGGAAATTGTTTAGAATGAGGCAAGAAACAAGTTCATATGTAATGCTTATTTCCTAAGGCATATATATAAAAATATAATTTATGGTTTGTATGATTTAAAGTTATAGATGTGTTCTTTTCTGGTTCATTTCCCTCTCCGTTCAAGCACACCACTCTCACACCCATTCTCAAGAAACCCTCCCTCGACCCAAATTCGCCTGACAATACTAGTGATGGGCTGCCGGTTCGAAACAGTTCGAAGTTCAATTCGAAACATCGGCTGTTCAAAAATTCACAAACTTCGAACTTTTCAAGCCGTTCGAAGAAAGTTAAAAAAAAATGCTTAAAAGATCCTAAAAAATCTAAGAATAAAGAGACTCTTTACTGCAGAATATTATAAGCAACTGTTTACTACATATTGAATTAAAACGGGAATATTTTTAACATTGAAGCCTATGGGATTCAACATTTCCCACTGAGTGTTGGTGAAACATTTCCCACACCATTTTTAACATTGAAGTCTATGGGATTCAACATTTCCCACTGATTGCTGGTGAAACATTTCCCACACCATTTTTAACATTGAAGTCTATGGGATTCAACATTTCCCACTGATTGCTAGTGAAACATTTCCCACACCTTTTTTAACATTGAAGCCTATGGAATTCTACATTTCCCACTGATTGTTGGTGAAACATTTCCCACACCTTTTTTAACATTGAAGCCTATGGGATTCAACATTTCCCACACCTTGTTGCTCAAACATTTTCCACACCTTGTTGCTCAAACATTTCCCACACCTTTTTTAACATTGAAGCCTATGGGATTCAACATTTCCCACTGAGTGTTGGTGAAACATTTCCCACACCATTTTTAACATTGAAGTCTATGGGATTCAACATTTCCCATTGATTGCTGGTGAAACATTTCCCACACCATTTTTAACATTGAAGTCCAATGGGATTCAACATTTCCCACTGATTGCTAGTGAAACATTTCCCACACCTTTTTTAACATTGAAGCCTATGGAATTCTACATTTCCCACTGATTGTTGGTGAAACATTTCCCACACCTTTTTAACATTGAAGCCTATGGGATTCAACATTTCCCACACCTTGTTGCTCAAACATTTTCCACACCTTGTTGCTCAAACATTTCCCACACCTTTTTTAACATTGAAGCCTATGGGATTCAACATTTCCCACTGAGTGTTGGTGAAACATTTCCCACACCATTTTTAACATTGAAGTCTATGGGATTCAACATTTCCCATTGATTGCTGGTGAAACATTTCCCACACCATTTTTAACATTGAAGTCCAATGGGATTCAACATTTCCCACTGATTGCTAGTGAAACATTTCCCACACCTTTTTTAACATTGAAGCCTATGGAATTCTACATTTCCCACTGATTGTTGGTGAAACATTTCCCACACCTTTTTAACATTGAAGCCTATGGGATTCAACATTTCCCACACCTTGTTGCTCAAACATTTTCCACACCTTGTTGCTCAAAAATTTCCCATGGCTTCAAATCAAGTTTAAACATGAGCAAAAGCGGTAAACATGAGCTCAGAGCACAGTGGTGAAATGGTTCAGCACTCAGCAGTGAAAAGGTTAAAAATGTTGTTTTTTTACTTTTGTTTTTTATCTTGCATATATGCCCTCTTGAGGGCACTTTCATTTTTGAACTTTTGAGCCCCATTGACTTGCATTGTGTTCAAATTGTGTTCGAATTTGAATTCAAACTTTTTCGGATGTTAGAGTTTGAATTCGAACCGAACACGGGGGTGTTCAGCCCATCACTAATCATTACTTCCACTAGCATCAAAACTACGAGAAAGGCTAGTTTATGGTAGCTTAACTTACTTTCTATCCTTCAACTCCTTACTTGAACCCCTATAATCCGGCTTTCGCTCCCTACACTCAACAGAAATTGCTCTCACCAAGGTTACGAACGACCTCCTCTCTGATAAATGTAATGGCCGTTACTCTATACCAGTGGTTCTGAAACCTGTCCTCGGGACCCCCAACCAGGCCAGATTTTGCAGATAACTGAAGCACAGAACAGGTGATATGATTTGCTGCTCGGTGATTGCAGTATTCAGTCTGCATTTCCCAAAAGTGATCTGCAAAATCTGGCCTGGTTGGGGGTCCCGAGGACAGGTTTGAGAACCACTGATCTATAATAATCCTCCTTGACCTCTCAGCTGCCTATAATACAGTGACCATCCCCTCCTCCTAAAGACCCTCAGCTCTCCTGGTCTCTGTGATACCACCCTCTCTTGTATAAAATCTTACCTCTTCAATATATTCTTCTCAGTATTCCTTACTGGCAGTTCCTCCTTTTCAATGCCTCTGTCAGTTGGCATACCCCAAGGCTCAGTCCTAGGTCCTCTGCTTTATCCATCTATACCTCCTCACTAGGTAAACTCAACACCAACTACGTCTTCAAGTATCACCTATACACTGATGACACCCAGCTCTACCTCCCCACTCCTGAACTCTCTCCCTCTGTTCTCTCTCAGGTCAGTGACTGTTTGTCTGGTATATCTTGCTGGCTGGCCTGTCACTACCTGAAGATCAATATGTCTAAGACTGAGCTCCTTCTTATTTCCCAGTCTAACTATACTCTGATATCTGACTTTTCTATAACTGTTGACGGTATCACTATCCTTCCTTCAACTCAAGTCCGCTGCCTCGGAGTGACTCTTTACTCCAGTCTTTCCTTCAGCCCCCACATCTAATCACTCTCCTCATCTTGCCACAATCACCTCTGCAATATTATCAAAATTAGTTCATTTAGGACTGCTGACAGCATTTTATCCACTCTCTTGTAATCTCCCACCTGGACTACTGCAACAACCTTTCTGACTGGCCTTCCTCTCTTCCACCTCGCTCCTTTGCATTCCTTCATAAATGCATCAGCCCATCTTATCCATCTCAACGTCACTCTGTCTCTGCCACTACTCTCTGAATCCCTGGACTGGCTCCCCATCCACAGCAGAATCAAATTGAAATTACTCACCCTGACCTATAAAGCACTCACTAATGCCTCTCCTCACTACCTCCTCAGCATCTCTACACTGCAGTCCTCTCTCCTGTTTCACACCCCCTCACCTATCTAGAGTATAAGTTCCCACAGGAATAGGGCCTTCATTTCCTCCTGTATCTATTGGTTGAATACTGACTTGCCTCCTGGGTGTGTTGCAGAATTGTCTTGTCTCTACTCATTGTACGTCTTGTACATAGCTGTGGAATGTGTTGGTGCCTAATAAATAATAATTGCAACACTTGGCTCCCTCAGTACACATGGGTGAATTCCAACCAGCCCTGGGGTTTTGTGCTTTAGCATCCTAGATTTCTTGCTCGAAGTCCTAAAATGTTTCAGGCACTTTCTGGAACTAATTTGAACATAATTTTTTGCAATAAATGAAATTACTTTGCATTGCTCCAGAATTGGATCACAACAAGTATACTTAACATCAGGGCACCAGCAATGCGTCGAAGATCAAGTGTCCTGGATCTTCACAGTAAAGGGGCTAAGTACATAGGATAGCCGAAGTAAAAATTGCATTTGACACAGTAATTAAATGTGCCTTATGCAATCATTACCACTTAACTTGCAATAGCATGAGTGGTTAGAATAGTGATGACGCAACTTATGTGTGTCACATAAAAGGAAAATTAAACTGGCATGTGGATAGAAAGCAAATGATGGTTGATTGATGAGCTCAAAAAATACCTTGACTCAAAACACAGGATCACATTACAAGAAAAAAAAAATTAACGTTTAATGTTAAATTAATGTTTCTTTATGATCCTGGAAGTGCATCATAGTCAAATGGACCCCTCGTAAGCTCACATTACCATGAAATGATTATATCATTATCTTGTGATAGCACACAATAGAATAGGCAAAACATTCCATTGGACTCCATAGAGTATACCTTACCCCTGATAATGTCCATGGACTTGTCCATTCCCCCCCATATATGTCCCACTACCCCCCCTCCACCCCATATGCTTTGGCAATGCTAAAATGTATTTGGTCCTGCTAATAAAGCTTATTTTGATTTGATTTGATGAGTATACAGTTAGACAGCCGACACTGTGTAATGGCACACTTTATTTGGTAACTGTGTAATTATACAGTGCACAGCACAGCATGAGGTCATGATAGAATATACAGTGATTCCACCCTAGCGCCTTTGTGTCTGGTAACATAATACATTTATAATAATTTAATGTAATTAACAACCAGTTATCGGGGCACCGTGTACATTTACCCCAAAACCATCATCTTCCACTACTCATGGCAACTCAACTATTGTACCTCCAGCAGTTTACGCTACCCTGACCACTCAGTCCAAAATGCACTCGGATCAGATCTGTGTAACTACAGCAATCTTTGAATGACGTTTTAGTGGCTCATGGCTACATTCCAATCAGCACAGACTCACGTACGATTGACTGGTCTGCCTGGTCTAGTTGGAAAGCAGGTTTTGGTGACAAACGGGGAAGCTTCCTTAACTACTGGTGAGCTCGGATAGCTCTCCTTATCGCTTGTGTACCCTCTAATTAGTTCTCCCCCATGGCCCATAAAAGATGAGTTATCTATGAGAATATATTCACTGGGTGCTCTGAAATGATATAGCCAGGATGGAGTTCCACGAGGATCAATGGCTTTTCACATTGAGGTGTTTCCAGTGTGCCCAGTTAATGGCAAGGAAAAAATAATGACTGAAAAATTGCAATGTACTTGCTTTAGCATGCTGAATTGTTACAGGAAAGTAGAAATGTCCCTTTAGAATAAGAATATTTATTAATAATAATTTAGAATAACAGGGTTATTCAAAGAGATCCGAATTGCTTGAGAAAGGTAACCGAACGCTGAAAATCAGCGTTCGGTTACCTTTCTTGGCCATTTGGCTATCCAGAGAGCAGGCAATTCGCCAAATCCTGGCAAATTGCCTGAACATACGGTGCCTGTTCGGTGCCTGTTCGAGGGCAGTGAAATCCCCATGAAAAAGCACTGCTTCGGCTATTCAGAGAACACAAACCAGCAGTGAAAGGTTCCCGAAATGCCCTGCCATTCGGTGGTTTAATTCGGCAAATTTATTCAGTAGAATCCCATAGGCTTCAATGTTAAAAATATTCCGGTTTTAATTCAATATCTAATAAACCGTTCATTATAAAATTCTGCAGTAAAGAGTCTCTTTATTTATAGATTTTTTTAGGAAAGTTTAAGCATTTTTCTTAATTTTTTTTTTTTTAAAAGTCCGATTTTTTTTTTTTTTTTTAAGTTTACTCATTTTTCTGTAACAGCCCTCTTTATTATCATTCCCTGGACCTCATATGTAAATTTCAGAAATTTTCGCTCAGTAGTTTCTTTGCAAACAGTGTTTCACTTTTCAATCATTCATGCAAACTGTTTTCCTAATTTATTCACTGCCTCTTCTGCGGTGTCGAAGGCTGCAATCGGCTCCTGCTCGGTCTTTCCGTGGTTTTCAGCAGGTTAATCCAGATGTTTTTGAGGGTTTTCGGCGTGCATTCGCTGGGTTTTGCGGTTAGTTTTCGTCAGGTTTGCTGTAGCTTTTCCCTGCAATTCGGGGACCCTGTGGTGCTTGCTGAATACACCGCAGGGTCACCGAAATGGAATCGGCAAAAAAAACCGAATTAAAGAGAATGAAAAGTCACCGAACGTGCGGTGACTTTTCGAATCTCTTTGAATAACCCTGTAAGTGTTTATTATCAGCAAGAAATATGAAAAGTTAGCTATGGCCACCCATTAAATGAATAGATGGACATGTACCAAAACAAAACTGACATTTGCACTAGAAAATACTATTATATTGATTAGGGGTTTACTCGTGGTTTCTTGCATTTGGCATCCTTCCCCCTTATCTGAAAGACAATAAGCTTATATATAGCCCTGTCCATTCTCTCTTTCTTAACAAAGACTGACCGTTACACCCGTAACCATCAATCTTTACAGGTTATGGTCGTTTTCAATATTTTTAAAGTATTTTCTTCCATTGTACTCATTATTATTATTCTGTAAACTGAGTTGCAGAATGCCAGACAATCTTGTAATTATCAGAAGTCCATACACAACGGGAACTGCTTAAGAGCCAGGATGGAGCTACCATAAAAGTGAAGCAGACAAAGAATTGGTCTGAAGACCTGAGAGCGATAGTAAAACTACAGAGGGAGATAAATTGAGCATATTTACTACACTAATATGCAATTTAGGAAGCTTTGTGGTGCCTAATACCTTCACAATCAATAGCAACATATTTATTTTTCATAGGAAATTATGTTAAACTGTTCAATATTTTACTGTTTTCATTGTCCGGCTGATTTCAATGGCAGTATGGATACAGGTTTAATGGCTCTGGAGATATAGAAATAACTATTAGTCCGTAATAGGGATGTGCGTTTCGATTAGGCCCGATTCGTTTTTTTTCACGACTTGGGCTGATTCGGTGCCTCGGATTCGGACGATTTTCTGAATCGGATCGGATCCGAAATCTTCCGATACGAAATAATTTCCGATACCAAACAAAATAATTTAGTTTTTTCGTATGGACGTGAAATTTGTAAAATCTCAAGTCATTTTCGTTCCATTCGTGATTTCGGTTCCATTTCGGTCATTTCGGACATCGTATTTTTCGGTTCCATTGCTGAGTCCGTAATTTCGTATAGTTTCCAATGATCCAATATTTCTGTCGCTACGATAATTCTGTCGATACGGTAATTCTGTTGATACAGGATAATTCTGCCGATTCTATCGTTTTTTATTAAATAAAGATCCTTTTTTTTATGAATATGCATTGCACAACTTTATTTAATCATATTAAAATGGTATGAAAGGAACAAAAATTAACAAAACGATTTAAAAAATGCAAAAATACTGACCCAAGTGGTCTGACTTTAAAAAAAACAGAACAAAAGGTTTAAAAACGGAAAAAAAGGTGAACAAAATTATCAGAAACGAAAAAAAAAACCCAGAACAAATAAAATGATTTAAAACAATAAAAATGGGGATGCTAACGGGGAAAATCTGCACCTGCAGGTTCCCCATAGAGTCCCCATGTTAGTGTGAGACTTACACCCCTTTCCTCCTCTATTCTCCTGTTTGTCCTGTTTGTTCCGCCTCCTACTTGTTCCATCCCACCTTTTGCATTCTCCATCTCCTGACTTCTCTCACTCCATCTCCAGGCTTCTGCCATCCCTGCTTTTCCCTTTACTAGCTGTGCCTGATGGCACACCTGGATAGCTAGCCTTATATTGGGGCCTCTCCCCTTCCTCCATGCTCTTTCATTATGTTTTGTTCCCTTCCTATCTGTTGAGGTTTTGTGAGCTCCCTTCTGTTTAAGTCCTGTCTGATCTCTCTAATTTCTGGTCTCTTTTAGTTCTGTTTTGTGTTTCAGTATTCTCTCTGTTATATTCTGTTTGAACATCTCACCTGGGTTCCTGAGCGCAGTTCACATCTTGCCTGTGGCTGAGTTCCAGTTTGATCCAACATATCTGACACCTGGTTGCCAGTCATCATTCCATTGCTGCTGGTTCCTGAATTTCTGGATTCTGCTATAGTAGCTATATAGCCCACTATCCAGTGGGTCTGGAGTCTATCCAGTGGCAGTCACTCTTCCAGCTTTCCAGCAGCGTCGATCTAGCAAAGTATTTCTGCTTAAGCTCCTACTGCCTATTCAAGTGGATTCCTGTGCAGTCTAGGACTACATCACCCACCATCCACTTGTTTAAAGACTTTACCGGCATTCACTGTTTGGAACCTTTATTTACAAAGACATTACCTGTTTTGTACTGTATTGGAATTTCCTTCTGTTCAAAGACTGTTGCTGAGTGCTATACTTTGAATACATTTATTATTTCAGTATACAGCTTCCTGTGCCTGTCTATTTTGCTCACCCCCAGCTCTTGAGAAATAAAATATAAAACCTATAGGCCACGCCATGGCTCCATCCTGGCTCGGGCCTGACAATTAGTATGAGATTTTGGGGCAGGTGCTACTTCGACCTTGCCCCAGAACGCAGCACTAACCACTTGGACAGTCGTGGTAGTGCCTCCGGAGTGATTGTGGAGAGACTGGGAACTGTTTGTACACAGTCTCACTCTGCTCTCGGTGACAGGCAGTGGATCAGGCCACCGTTCTCGCTGCAGGATAAGAGGTGAGCATTGGATTTATTGAGGGCGTTTTAGGGGGTGCTAAATGATTTTGCAAAAGCGGAATCATTTAGCACCAGCTTTTAAGTGTAGCTAAAATGTTGGCTTGCGCATCCCTGTGGTAATTAGTGCAGTTACGTTACATAGTTACATAGTTATATAGGCTGAAAAAAGACATGCGTCCATCGGGTTCAGCCTCTCCCACATAACCTACTGCTGTTGATCCAAAAGAAGGCAAAAAACCCAGTCTGAAATGCTTGCCAATATGCAACATACTGGGAAAAAATTCCTTCTTGACCCCAGAATGGCATCAGATTTCTCCTTGGATCAAGAAGCTTTTACCCACATATTAAATATTATAACCCTTAATATTCTGTGTCTGCAGGAAGTCATCCAGTCGTTTTTTAAAAGTCTGTACAGACTCTGACCCAACCACCTCAACAGGCAGAGAATTCCACAGCTTTATTGTTCTAACCGTTGTAATGCTTTAACTTGTTGCTAATTAATGATTGCGCTCCCCATGTTAAGTAGAGGATGAACTTAGGACAGTTAGCTCGAGGAAGCTAGCGCAATCCTCAATGCGCTAAGTGAATTTTTACTGGTTTAGCGGTAGGAAGGTAAGATGGGGGCATGTGTTTAAAGTCACTTATCCTGGCGGTAACACTTACTCATCCGAACGCTACCATTGGCATTCTCTAGAGAATAGTCCCCTCAGAGTTTTAAGTGCACATCCCATAACAAAACTTTTGTTCTCAGAAAAACAAGTTTGTACACAGCAAGTATGACCAGTGACACCATCACTGCAAATTGTCCTGGAAGTAAAGAAAGTATATAATTCCATAAAAAGTTAATTCTTTATTTGACTACTTTGTGCATTATTATTTTATTAAAAGTCCTTGACCATGTGTTTTTACTGCTTCAATATTGATGAGATATTTTAACATTTTAGGCTGTGGAGCATTGCATCAGCACTCGATAAATTAGATTTTTTTAACTGAAAGAAAACTGCTGTGCTATTTTAAGGCACTTTAGTCATTAAATTTATTGAAGGCAAGGTGACCATTTGGCAAAGATATCTATATTAAACTATGGAACTATGCTAGTGCTGAAAATAATTTTCAGGGTTGAAAAGTTTCAGAGATGCAAACTTTACATTCAGTTGCTTCTCAGCAGAGATAAAAGAATATAATCCAGTAGAGTATGACTAGTGATCATACCTCTTCTTTATCTTATGATTAGACTCATCCTGCAGACGTTTTAATATAGTGCTTCAATATATATTCTCTTACTCTTACAGGCTTTTAAAAATAGAAGAGTGGCAGTTGTCTGTGCTCCATTAATTATAGCAGACAAGGTGTGTTGACACCTTAAAACAAGGAACAAATTTGAATGAAACTGTTGGTATTCAGCTCTCTCTCTCTTATAGCCTGGGATATTTTGGTTACAGGAGTTGAACGTGCAATACTAAAAATACTTGGATTGAATATTAAGTGCTGAATACTTGGATTTTTGAATAATAATAATTTATTAATAATAAAAATGATTAATGAGTGTATAATATATATATATATATACGCACAATCTGTTGCTAATATATACTGAATATTATGTACAATGTAGATTAGAGTCTGGTTTTCGATCGCACTACCATATCTTCTTCTAAAATGTATCATTATGTCTCATCTATGTATATTCTTTTCCTTTTATATAATTACTTCTGCCTCTTTAGGAATATTCCTTTTACCTATATCTACATATTTATTTCTCTTCTTTTATGGGTTTAGAGTCTCTCCCCTCTTTTCAGATCCTGGTCATTCTAATCTCTACCACTATTCACTTTTGCACTTTTAGGCCCATCATCCTTTTATATGACTCACTTATCCTACCCCTTCTCCTCACCTTGTCTAATTATTTCCACCCATCTGCTCTGTTTTAAATGTTAAACTCTATAATTTTTATCATTATCACTTTGGGATATGAAGAGGAGAGGATAACTCTCGAATATTTGTCTTTTCAATGTAGCAATAGTCCAAATAAAAAAGGTGTCACTGCATTCTGCAATAATTTGATTTTGGAATCTGGAGTAATATGGTCAAGCGAATCCTATATAAACTATATTACAGTTGTATGATAGATCTATCTATTTAACAGTGGAAAGGTTGCACTCTGTCATGGCCCTCGCCGTCGATGAGGACGTAAGAAGACCAGATAAGGTGCCATCCCCCTTTTCCATGTTGCCTCCGGACCAGATTTTACCTTTATCTGGTTTGGTGTCCAGGCACCCAGGAATCCATACCAGGTTTCTCCATCTCCTCTCCAGCCTCAGGGGTGGGGTGGGCCTGGATTGCCTTTAAAACCATTCCACACCCTCATGTCTTGGCTTCTCCTTTGAAGTCATTTGCATCCTGACCAGCATGCTAAGCACATCTCCTGTCTGGACTCCCACCGTGACCCTCCATTGTTCTGGACTCCCATCGTGACCCTCCATTGTTCTGGACTCCCACCGTGACCCTCCATTGTTCTGGACTCCCACCGTCACCCTTCATTGTTCTACCAGTATAACCATGTATGACCTCGGCTATGGACATTGACCACGCATTCTACTGGATTTACCCCTTTCTGATACCACGCCTGGATATTTTGTTCAAACCTCTTCCTTCAGTGTCACCTGGTCCTCCACACTCTCCTTGCTCTATTTCAGTAAGTGTGTTCTTTAGTTTAGTTTACCTGTGCCTCCTGATTTCTGTTTAGTCAGCCCTCTTCATGTGCTGCCCCTCCGTCGCTTGTTAAAGTGTTCTGTTTTATATTCAGTATAGTGTGTTCTGTCCACCCTCTCCTGTCCAGTCTGCTTAGTGTGTCTTGTCCTGTATATTGTGTTTTATCTAATAGTTCCTTTTCTATCTTGCCTAGCCAGAGATACCTTGTCTTATCTAATAGTCCTATTCCTGTCTCGCCCAGCCATCTCCAATACTGCTATTATTTATTCAATTTTCTCCTTCTGGTTTTCCCTGTATTTAACCTTGCATATATAAACCTTTTTATTTCTTGAACCCTTTTTATATGTCACTGCATTTTTGTAACCACACACTGAGCTAAAATCTGCAACCATGCACCATGAACACTGACACATACATCTATGTCCCAAAGACAATCTCTAGAAATGACGCTTAGGACATGCACTCAACTTCTTTGGTCGACCATGATGAGGCCTGTTCTGAGTGGAACCTGTCTTGTTAAACCGCTGTATGGTCTTGGCCACCATGCTGCAGCTCAGTTTCAGGGTCTTGGCAATCTTCTTATAGCCTAGGCCATCTTTATGTAGAGCAACAATTCTTTTTTTTCAGATCCTCAGAGTTCTATGCAATGAGGTGCCATGTTGAACTTTGAGTGACCAGTATGAGAGAGTTAGAGCGATAGCACCAAATTTAACAAACCTGCTCCCCATTCACACCTGAGACCTTATAATGCTAATGAGTCACATGACACCGGGGAAGGAAAACGGCTATTTGGGCCCAATTTTGACATTTTCCTTAGGGGGTGTACTCACTTTTACCAGCGGTTTAGACATTAATGGCTGTGTGTTGAGTTATTTTGATGGGACAGCAAATTTACACTGTTATACAAGCTGTACACTCACTATTTTACATTGTAGCAAAGTGTAATTTCTTCAGTGTTGTCAGTGTCACATGAAAAGATATAATAAAATATTTATAAAAATGTGAGGGGTGTACTCACTTCTGTGAGATATTGTATATATCATAACCTGACCTTCGCTAAAATGCCATCTAGTATGGCATATTACTAGCAAAGAGGATTCTGTGTTAAAACAGACCCAGAATACAAAATGTGAGAAGTTGGAGACTTCATTTGCACGTCATACCCAAAGTTTTTTGCTGCATATGGGGAATGTAGCACATGAGCTCTCTGGATAAAACAGATCTCTGAATGTCTGGGATGTGTAAATGTCTTCTGCAATTAATACACACACCTCCAAGGACTGAATGCCTGCTACTGTTCTACCATGCAAGATAGCAATTAAGGATGCACTGATACTAGTATCGGTGCCGATACCGGGCATTTGCATGAGCACTTGTACTCGTACAAAAGTCCCCAATACTGAAAGCCGGCACTGAGATATCTCACGAGAGCACGACTGGAGGCCCAGCACAGCCACGTTATAACTTACAGATGCCGGCAGTCATTCGCTGGAACGTGGTCAGAAGGAGGGGCCTGGCAGAATGCTGTAATTGCATTCTGCCAGCCACCCCAGTGTATGTGGTCTGGGATGAATACTTGTATCTAAGGTGTGCTGTGTGTATATATATATCTGAAGTGTGGTGTCTGTGTGTGTGAAGGCCTCTGCCGTGGATAAATGGGATGTTGAGCTATATATTTCAATATCTCCATAAAAATTGGACAGGTTTTCAGCTAAAAATCCTAAATTATTAATTGGAAAGCAGTCACATGAAATTAAATTAAAAGTATCGGTAACTGGTATTATTATTATCCTTTATTTATATAGCGTCACAAATTCAGCAGCACTTGACAAGATTAGTGTTCAAGCAGATGATACATTAGAATACCACACATGGATGATGATGTGATTCAGGGAGACCTTGTTCCCATGGGAATTTACAATCTATGAGATGTACAAGTATTTTGGGTAGCCGCATCCATATCGTTAGGTGTCTTGCCCAAAGACACTCGCTGGTGGTGCCATCTGAGTGCAATCGAGTCGTCTTTCCATGAGTGTAGAGCAGAGACTTGGTGGTTAGGTTTAACCTGCTTCTCATAAAGTCGAGACTTACTTCTCCAGAGTTGTTTTGGTGGGATGTGCTGAATGGTATTTTGGCTTGCTTCTCCACATTCGAAGGGTAGAGATGTTAGCACTGGACTCCACAGCCGATATTGTGTGGTAGGCAAGTATGGACCGTTAGGTGTCTTGCCCAAGGACACTTACTGGAGAGGTGTTCAAACCTGGGTCTCCACAGTTATAGAGCAGTGATGTTATCTCTACTTCATACAACCGGTACCAGTGAGTACCTGAAAAGTATCGGTGCTCGTCCTCGGGTTTAAAAAATTGGTGTCGGTGCATCCCTAACAGCAATATATGAAAGTAAATGCACTGCTATTTTTGATGTAGTTTTCTTTTGAATATAAATGGGTGCTAACTTGAAGCGGTCATTTTTTGGACAACCTGGTGCTGTCATTGCCAGACCATGTGACTTGGCAGGTAAATAATTGGAAGAGTAACACACAATTTTCCCTCAGACCTCCTGTTCATCCAGCACGCCTAGGCTGCCACCTGGAGGTGAAAAAATAACCTAAAGCAGTGGCAGTTGCAGGGGCAGTGTTTCTCAACTCCAGTCCTCAAGACCCACTAACAGGCCAAGTTTGCCAGATATCTGAAGCACAGCAGAGGTGATATAATTTGCGGCTCAGTGATTGCAGGATTCAGTCTGCATTTCCCCAAGGTGATCCGCAAAATCTAGCCTGTAGTGGACTGGAGTTGAGAAAGCCTGGTTTAAAGGATTATTTCAGGACTGTTGCAACACTTACTGAGTACTGCAAGCAGCTCTGGGCATGAGCAGCTTTTATTTCTGGCTCATCAGTTCAGACTGGTCACCCTGCCATGCATATGCTGACATGACACACCCCTATTGGGGGAGTGGCCATGATGACGATGACGCTAATCATGTCACAGTCACATCCCTCAGTGGCTAAGCACCCTCTCACCTAGTGTAGACCTGCCAAACGTTTGGCTGGCCTGCAATTAAGACCCATCCAGATGCAGAAATATCTGGTGTTCATGACACCAACATTCCTAATTCCCCCTGATGGCTGGTATATTGAGCTCAGCCAATTTCCTCTTTATGTTGAAGTATCCCACCTTCATTGTATGAATTAATTGCTGTATTTTAGACTTTCAATTGGTTTTCTTGGTAAAATAACTGTTTAAGTGACTTTTTATTATAATTATGTGACTGTTTGAAATGATGTCAGGCTTCAAAAAAGGTCAGGTTGACTGAAATGTAGCATGAGTCACCCTCAATGAAGCTCACTTGATTTGTTGTAGTGCCTGGTTCGCAATCTGTGTGGTATACTATCATTCATACAGAAAAACTATTTAAAACAAACCACCTTTTAATAAGTATTTTCCTGCAAACATTAAACAAGTAAACTATCATTCTGTCAATGGTGTACAAAATTATTATTTATATGTCTCGGTTACAGGAGAGAAAGCATAAGGTAAGAGAAAGAGAACCTGCATGGAAGCAATGGAGTAAAAAGGATTTATTGAGGCAAACATTTACGTGTGACATGTATGAAGAGTTATTGCAGGGCATCAGAATTAGCAAGCATGACACACATAATCTCCATAGCAACGCTGTTTGCAATCATTTTACATAGTTAGAGACCAGAACTTCTTAGACAGTTAATGCCATTTGCTTTATTGTGAAATACCGAACAGACATTTTTTGAAAATTAACGATACTGCTCCCAACCACAAGAACACGACTGATTTCCAATTCATTCTTCGCTCATGCTTTTGTGTCCTTTTCACTCTGCGCTGCTTGTTTATGTTAATATTTGTCTCCACGTTACTTAATGCTCTGCTAATTCCACATAATATAACATAAATCTGCATATTGGTGTGCAATGAATGAAACTGTGTTAAATCAGTTGTCTGCACAGCTTGCGATTTCACAAGGGAGCATTTAAATCACGGTTCAAACTAGATATCTCAAATCGCTTGGCAATAAATTAAAAGGGAAGATTATTTGTCCATCTGACACTGTATTCCAGAGTCTAACTAGACATATATGAGCCCCCAAGGCAGATAGTACAGCTGAGGTCTACGATACAACAACGCAATAAAAATATCCTTTATCAAGAATTTCTAATTTACTCTTTTCTTCCTCACTGTATTCCGTCTTCCCTATACCCAAGCAATGATATGGTAGTTCCATCGGTGGTATAAATCCACGATATTGCTGTGAGATCATAAAGAAAATATAAATAGATTCGGCTGCAAAATAATGTCCCTGGGATATGGTTCTTTTTCCCGGGAGTTGGTCCTATTCTCAAAGCAGTGGTCTTAACAGATGAGGTGATAGGCCTAGGACTAAATGGAACATGTTTACAACATAATTCTGGTGTCGGTCTCTAAGAAAACAGGTGATTCCTAGTAAAGAAACCACAACTAAGGAAATTGTTATAAAGTGGCAACATTTTGACACTGTGATAGTCTTTGTCAAGCTTGCATTATCATTGGAATGCAATAAATGTCGTAATAACTTAACGTAAAGAAGTATTGCTATTTGGAATCATTTGCTGATCTGGTAATGGTGTCTGTGCAACTCCACACTTCATTGGACTCCACTGAATGTCCTTTATGCCTTGATGCTTAAATTGCTGCAAATGTTTTTGCAACTCTAAAAAAGGGGCCAGAATATACTGACAACAGACTACCCAATCAGATCCCAAGGCCATTATGACCCTGTAGTCTACATAAAAAACTCACCTTGAGTCCAGCTCCTCAGTGATGAGATGCCAGCTCCCTGGATTTTCGAGTATCCAGTGAATTTACTAACTCTCAATTTAAGTGCACTGAAACCCATTATCTAGAAAAAAAGTCCATAGCAGAGTGGTCAGACTCTGGCAGCCCAGATGTTTATGTACTATAACTCCCATGATTCGTTGGCCCTCTATTATGTTGGAAGAATTCTGGGAGTTGTAGGCCTCAACATCTGGGAGGTCGTGCATTTGATAGCCCTGGTCCAGAGAGTCAAAGTCCTCAGGAAGCTGAGATCGGAGCTCACTGATCTCAACTTTTGAGGAGCACTAATTCCTCACACAAAGTCAGGTGTCTGAAATCTCTCCTGGGGAGGACAATTGGGTCACTGTAACTTCTCAAATTGTGGAGTGGTCACAGTGCTTAGAATGTTCCTTTTAATAAATTGTGAAAAATGCGATATTATAAGAATATCATAAGAACTACAGCACTTTTAATCAATGACATAGAAAATTCCTAGGCTGATTTTGTATGCAAACCAACGAATTAGATGTGCAATGTGCGATATATTGGCCAGATTACTTTTTGAAACCAAAGAGTATGCTACTGCGAAAAAATTGTCCCCACCATGACAGCCACCAGTAACCTGTACAGTATGTCTAATTTATCCAATGACTGGAATGGGAATTATAAAATTAATAAAGAACTTAATCTATATATACAAGGACATATTTAGCAAATAAGTTAATTCTATCCTTAGGAAAAAGGACACTCACCTAGTTCTTTAGTGGACCCTGATCTGCTTTTAAAATATGCCCAAAAGTTGTGTCAGCTTTGTCTGAATATCATTGATGGTCTTGGCAAGCCTGAGCCTTTTTCAATGTTTAATTAATGCGTCTAAAGTGTTACCCTAAGGAGATTGATGAATATTTGTGCTGATACTTTAACGATTTTTCTTTATGACTTACTTAAAGTAGCGTGACTTTACAGGCACCTTGAAGCCTCGCATTCGCTACTTGTTAACCTGCAAATCTAATCCATTCCCATTTACAGGATCCGATTTGTCCAAGAGTTCAACAGAATTCACTCAGCACAGGTCACATTATACCGCCGTTTCAAGAAAATAAATAAGAAATAAAAAGAGAGATGTCAGGTACCCTACTGCTGGAGGCGAGTGAAAAACAGGGTGTTCAGATTTAAGGACCACGCGTCGGATTTAATTTAAACCGGTTCTTTGTGTACCAAGCATGATAGCATTCAAGTCTTCCGAGTTTCAAGGAGAAAATCTCATAATTTAAATCTAAGTGGACAAAGAAAGGGACATTTTGCTTAGGGCAAGAGGTGATGGTTGAGCTAATTGTCAATCAGCATTCATACTTTCCTGGTAATGAGGTTGTAGCACACCAGGATCCTGTCTAGCAAATAGCATTGTTGTTTAAGTAATGCGCTAGTTAAAATCATTCTATCCTTTGAACTTTAATAGGCTGTGAAAAACAGATTTACATCTGGATGTCTGGACCTAACCGATATAACTGAAGCTTCTTGTGATAAATAATTTTAAATTGCCTATTACCAGATAGGAGCATTAGCAGCTGAATTCATGAGGGTTTTACATTGAGTGATTGTGGAAATGGCAAGAGGGGAAAAAAGTAAAGTCTTCAGCTTTCAATTTCTATGATAAACCTAAAGATATATTTGAGTGAAATTCCCTGCACAAAGAAAAAGCCATTTCCTCTATATGGCATAAGATAGATCAGACGAAGTTGCATTCTCTGAGGTTAAAAAAAAATATCTGTATTTGATTTGGTGATTTTTTTTTTTTCTTTTTCACGGTCAATCGGACGGAGTGACAGGTCTGTCTTAAAGGTATCGAAATAATCTATTAGAGATGGCAGGGGTTTTTAACTGTTTTATAAAGCGTTCGCAGTTTTAGACAATGTTTTATGTAACGATCAGCAACAAAACATATCTAGTGCTAAATTCCATTGAGCAGATGCACACAGCCATCCCACACAACATACGGTGTTGGCTCCATGTTGACAGCAGTTTCTCAAAGGGGAAGGAAAGGATGTGTAAATAATCAGCGGGGAAGACATACAGAGATACAACAGAATATTTTCACAGAGCTGACAGCATTGGAGGTTACAGATATGCAAGAGAAAATAGCAGACAGCGAACATATTCCCACAGTCCCCCAGATGAGCGTTACATCTAAGTAGGAATTCAAACTGTGCATATTTTTCCTCTGGGTAAATGAAGATTTAACCTAGTTTACATGGAGTTAAGACACCAGAAATCCTTTTTCTGGTGTACTATGTAGCTCTTGAGTAAGACAGTCCCATGGTATTTCCCAGGAGTCTCTTAAAACTTTAATTATGAAACTGCAAATCCTCATTCAATCCATGCAAATAGGCAAACTGTAGAATTTCACAATGAAAAACCCATCGTTCTAACCCACTCACACCCAAAATCGAGTATACGCGATCTTCAAAGCACCTGCAGATGCCCTAATATAGGCATACTCTATGTGGTCTAATTCTGGAGCAATGCATTGCAATTCTTCAATTTTTAATTCTTCATTGAAAATTACATTAATTTGGGAATGGATTCCAGAATTTGAACTAAAAGTTATAACACTTAGAGAATGACAGTCACGGTGCTAAAACATTTTTAACAACCGGAACTGTATGTTCAAAACAAGGATCCTCAGTAGATTCAGCACAAATCCCCAGCTGCAGTAACCATTTCTGGCCAAAAGATGGCAATGTCTGCCTGTCTGTTAGAGCTATTATAGTAAAAAAAATACATTGATAATTTTCCCAATGATTTTTTACTGTACAATTAATAAAAAGTAACTTACCAAAAAAACCGACTGGTTACTTACAGTGTTTTTTCTGGATAATTGCTGATAGTGAAGGGATTGATTTTGGACATTTTGTATTCCAATGTATGATTCTCTCATCTCTTAGCACTGAATGTAGAAATAAACAACTGACACTTTCCCATGTCACTTTTCTTGACCTTGAGGGTGAAAAGGGGAAGTTATTGATATTTTCATTTATCCATCCTTGGATATTAATAATAGTTTAAAAGTACTGATATTTGTAACATAAACACAACAGGGCATATGGTGGTAAAATTAATTGAAACCCAAGACCAATAACTAAGAATTAACCCAGTAGAAACAAGTCTTTCAAAGTTACACCATGTATACTGGAACACGGAGAACTGGCTGAATTACTCACATTGTGGTATCATCAAAGGGATTAAATTAGATTGAATTGGATTACACATAAATATTTAAACCCTTATATTAAGGGTAATGAAGCACTTGAGCTCTATGCAATACATTATATCATGGAATAGATAATCCATACAGTTTTACTCATTGTATTTTGGTAATAAAGCATTAAATGCTACTTAAAGGCAGAGTTTCACATTTCAGTGCTCCGGGGTTTAACATTCCACTAGCTGGCATACTGATCTCCATATAAAACTTGCTTTGGTCATTGGTCTTTGCAGGGATAAATTAAAGCTTGCAACAGAATTGCCAGAAAATATAGTGCCTTAATTTATTATTACAAACATACTTTACAATAAGACAAGGACAATATGTGGGACAGACCCCTTTCCAAACTCTTCACAAATAAGGTTCTAATCAAGTATGCTATTGCTCTACCACAGTGGTTCCCAACCGTGGTCCTCAAGTACCCCTAACAGGCCAAGTTTTAAGGATCACCTTGGGGAAATGCAGACTGAATCCTGCAATCACTGAGCAGCAAATCATATCACCTGTGCTGCGCTTCAGCTATCTGGAAAACCTGACCTGTTGGGGGTACTAGAAGAAAGCAGTTGGGAACAACTGCTCTAGCATATCCAACAGTTTCCATTCTCCATGCACTGGAAATGAAAGTACCACTTTCCAAATTCATTTTATTGTTAGTTTTACATAGTTGGCCAGTTGCCATCTTATCATACCGATACCAGGCAATCAAAATAACACTCATGTAAAGAATATGCATTGTATGAACAATAGATCATTTAACGAAGATATCTTTGCCTACATTTCAGAACATAGGCCCCATGTTTTTAAACCTCTAGTCCAGCGGTGCTTTACCTTGCTCCTCCAGATATTTTGGAAAACCATTTCCCACACGGTTCCATCAAGCTAAAGAGTGGCTGAGTATGTGAGATGTAGTTCCAAAACATCTGGAAGGCCATGGGTGAGCACGCCTGGACTCGAGCACAGGTTTAAAAACTTACAGGTTTATTCAAAGCAGGGGTGTAACTACCAGGGGTGCAGCAGGTGCCACTGCACCCGGGCCCCTGAGTCTGGGGGCCCACAACTGGATGGGTGGGGGGCCCGGACTGGCCCTGCTTGCCCCACAGTCCAGGCAGGGGTCAGGCACCTGGCCTCCCGTTTGATCGGCAGTGTGTGGGATCAAACTCACACATGCTGCACCAGAAGTAAAGGCCCTGCCAGGGGGGAAGGGGGAGAGAAGGAGGAAGAAGAGGACAGCTGCTCACATGAGGACGTGCTGGCCCTGCCCCTTCCCCCTCCACAACCACGCAAACCAGAGCCTCCCTGCTGTGCTGGAAGTGTCCAGCATGTGCAGGGAGGGGAAGTGGAGAGAGTGGAGACCATACTTACCTATGGTAAGTATGTAACAAGCTGGGGTGGGTATTTGTGTGTGTGAGTGAGCAGAGGGTGGTGTGTGTGTGTGTGTGTGTGTGTGTTTGCAAAGCCACCATCAGGGGGGTACAAGCATTAATCTGGTATGGGGCCCTGTGGAGGGGGACGGGTCCCTGGCTGGCTAATTACTGGGGGTCTGACACTGGCTAATTACATAGTTACATAGTTACATAGTTATATAGGCTGAAAAAAGACATGCGTCCATCGGGTTCAGCCTCTCCCACATAACCTACTGCTGTTGATCCAAAAGAAGGCAAAAAACCCAGTCTGAATGCTTGCCAATATGCAACATACTGGGAAAAAATTCCTTCTTGACCCCAGAATGGCAGCCAGATTTCTCCTTGGATCAAGAAGCTTTTACCCACATATTAAATATTATAACCCTTAATATTCTGTGTCTGCAGGAAGTCATCCAGTCGTTTTTTAAAAGTCTGTACAGACTCTGACCCAACCACCTCAACAGGCAGAGAATTCCACAGTTTTATTGTTCTCACCGTAAAATAACCCTTCCTATGCTTTAAGCTAAATTTTCTTTCTTCCAGTCTAAATGGATGACCCCTTGTCCTGTGTATAGACCTGCTAATGAATAGGTTATCAGACAATGGTTGATAATGGCCCCGTATATATTTATATAAGGTTATCAGATCCCCTCTAAGGTGCCGTTTCTCTAAACTAAACAGGTTTAAGCTTGTTAGTCTTTCCTCATAACTTAACCCTTCCATTCCCCTTATTAATTTAGTTGCCCATCTCTGCACTTTTTCTAGCGCTATAATATCTTTTTTTAAGACAGGTGCCCAAAATTGCACGGCATATTCAAGGTGCGGCCTGACCATTGATTTATACAGGGGCAAAATTATGTTTTCATCCCGAGAGTGAACTCCCCTTTTAATGCATACCAATACTTTGCTGGCCTTGGTGGCTGCTGTTTGACATTGCACATTGTTACTTAGTTTGAAGTCTATGATTATTCCCAAATCCTTCTCCTGCTTTGATTTCCCTAACTCCGTACCATTTAGGGTATAAGTTGCTTGTGTGTTCTTCACTCCAAAGTGCATAACTTTACATTTATCTAGATAAATCCCTCTGCAGCGAAGTAACATCCTGCTCACATTGTATTACTTTTCCTAGTTTTGTGTCATCTGCAAACACTGATACATGGCTTTCAATGCCTATCTCAAGGTCATTTATAAATAAATTGAATAGTATTGGTCCTATAACAGACCCCTGAGGGACACCGCTTACCACTGGTGTCCATCTTGAAAATGTACCATTTATGACCACTCTCTGTACCCTATCTTTTAGACAGTTTTCTATCCAAGAACAAGTATTTTCATCTAGACCAATTTTTCTTAATTTAAATAGTAACCTTTTGTGTGGAACTGTGTCGAAAGCTTTGGCAAAATCTAAGTAAATCACATCCACTGCGACCCCCTGATCTATACTTCTACTTACTTCCTCATATAACGTAATTAGGTTAGTCTGACATGATCTGTGTTTCATGAAACCATGCTGATTTTTGCCAATTACATTATACCTCCCAATAAATTCCTGAATATTACTGGGGGTCTGACACTGGCTAATTACTGGGGGTCTGATACTGGGGTTCTGATGCAGGCTAATTACTGGGGGTCTGATACTGGCTAATTACTGGGGTTCTGATCCTGGCTAATTACTGGGGGTCTGATACTGGCTAATTACTGGGGGTCTGATACTGACTTATTACTGGGGTCTGATACTGGGGGTCTGATATCTGGGGCCTGCGCGGAGGGTGGGTCTTGAAGGCACAGGGCGTACTGGTATGCCCTGCTGACTTCAATGGCCCGCGTCGGCCCCTCCCCACAGCCGACAAGGGGGGGCTTCATGGATTCTTGCACTGGGGCCCTGAGGTTTCTAGTTACGCCTCTGATTCAAAGAGATCCGAATTGTGGCCGAAAGGTAACCAAACAGTGAAATTCAGCATACGGTTACCTTTCCTGGCCATTCGGCTATTCAGAGAGCAGGCAGTTTGCCAAATGTTGGCGAATTGCCTGCACATATGGTGCCTGTTCGTTGCCTGTTCGAGGGCAGTGAAATCCCCATAGAGAAGCAATGCTTTGTCTATTCAGAGAACAAAAACCAGCAGTGAAAAGTTGCCGAATTGCGCTGCTGTTCGGTGGCTTCATTCGACAGGTTTATTCAGGCAAATCCCAAAGGCTTCAATGTTAAAAATATTCCCGTTTTAATTCAATATCTAATAAACCGTTGATTATAATATTCTGCAGTAAAAATTCTCTTTATGTATAGATTTCTTAGGATCTTTTAGGCATTTTTCTGGGGGTCTTTTGCAAAAAAAAAAATCCGCTTTATTTTTTTAAAATGTTTTTTCTTTTTTCTGTAACCGCCCTTTTTATTATCATTCATTGGACCTTATATGTAAATTTCGGACATTTTCGTTCTGTAGTTTCTTTGCAAACAGCGTTTAAATTTTAAACATTCAAGCGTACTTTTTTTTTTCACTCCATTCGTCTGCGTTGTCGGCTTTTCCGGCTACTGCTCTGCGCTGTGATCGGCGTCTGCTCCGATTTCTCCAGCGTGTTCGGCGGGGTTAATCCAGATTTTTTTTGCGGGTTTCGGTGTGCGTTCGCCGGGTTTTGCGGTGAGTGTTCAGCGGGTTTGCAGTGGCTTTTCCTTGCACTACGACGGCCCTGTGGTGCTTGCTGAATACACTGCAGGGTCGCCGAAATAAGATCGCCAAATCGCACCGAATTGAAGAGAACGAAAAGTCACAAACGTGTGGTGACTTTTCGTTTCTCTTTGAATAACCCTGTTAGGGCCTATAGTGCCAAATGTAGGTAGAGATATCCCTTTACAATAAGGACCTAGTTTCAGCTATGAAAAATACTCTGATGAAAGATAGTCTATGCAGCCTTGGCAAATTACACAACTAAAATGTTTTAATTGTAATGACGAAAAATAAACTATTGATTCTAGCAGACGAGTCAAGAGCATTTCATTGAACAAACACTTCAGACAGAAAAGAATGACAGACTTGTATTCAATAAATGCTATACTATGTTTTAATGAAAACTTCTATGTGATAATAACAATATAATTAGAAAAAATACCTCTACATTAATTTTGCAGGAAAGGATATGAAATAAAATGGCAGAATGTATAATGTGCAAACCCCTTACAGGAAAATGTGTGCTCGATTAATTTCAAGAGCAATAAACAAGCCTCCCTTGGAGAATGTACTTGTACCCCTGCACGGAAACCGTGTGGATGTAGATACGAGCATCTGATATTGTGGATTCTGGGCTGTGTTACCCTAGTAACAAATGGGAACTGGAATCTAGGGCACTCTAAGTTTCTTTTCCACATGGATTATTTATTTTTAGTCCTCGGTGCCATTCAATATAATGAGATAACATTAAGTTGACATGTAGTAAACATTCCATGAGAAGTCCCTTGCTCGTTAAAGCTTTCAGTCAAAACTGAGTCAGAGCACTGGTGTAATGTACGTTTGACAGGGGATCCGATTATGCCGCTCGTTTTTGATTTAGTGTGAGATGCGTGAGCCATCTCTTTGAGGAGCATATCAGGTAAAAACAGATTTGGGGTAACTCTAATGGAGATAGGCTATATTTATTCACATATTGTGAATGAGATCGATGTGGGAGAATAATTTACTAAAGGTGTTGAAAACCAATCTTGAAATTTATTTTGTAATTTTGAATGGCACTACCTATATTGTTTGGCATGGTTTTGATTTTAAACTTTACATTTTCACATAAATTATAAATCTTGTTCCAGTTTACTTAATTTGAAAACTACTTGAAATAAAAATATAAATAAATACAACTATTAATATATACCTTTGATTTTAAACATTGTTTCTTACACACAATATTTTGGATTGCACATCTGACAGTGTTATCAGAATACTAGATTACCTCCTATTTAAAAATCATAGTATCAGAAATTATGAAACACAGCCTACTTTCATTATGAAGTAACTTCTTATGTTAAGTGTTAATATATATTACTAATAATAATGTCACTAAAATTTGACTGTTTTGAAGAGATAACAAAAACATGAAATTAATTCACACCTGAAGTTTAACGGTCATCTCTCATGACGTGACCAACCAACATCAGCTCACAATGAATATCTGCCTGATTTCTCCACTATTACCTTTCTCACGTTTTAATTGCGTCTCATTTCTGGATCCCTTCATTTCTAAGACAAGCTTGAAAAATGTTCTGGTTTTATCATTTAGACTCAAAAGTTAAATTCCTTTGGCTCTGTAAATTGTGTCTGGGGAGCTATAATAAGCGAATATTGTTTTGTTTTTTTTACTTCTTTTATGCAAAGTATTTTCTTTCAATGACTATTATTTTTCAAAATGATAATGCTTAAAGAAAATAGGACATTGTAAGTAAAATAGCAAACCTAATTAATATTTTCTGTTTTTGTTTAATTACATACAGTACATGCATACAATATATGTCTCTGATTTGCTTGGACATATACTGCAGGGCCGTAGGAAGGGCGAGGCGAGTGAGGCACGTGCCTCGGGCACAGCTGTGAAGGGGCGCAGCCATGGCTCGAGTCCTGCGGGAACGATTACCGGCGGCCGCGTGCTTCCTGCTAGAACGGCCACTGACCCGCGAGACCACGGCAGGCTGTTTCATCGATCCCAGGCGAGCAGCTGCACTTCCTGTCAGCGGCCGTTCTAGCAGGAAGCACGCGGCCACCGGCAATGTGCGGCGACAATGAGAGGTGAGCTTGGGCATTATCCATGAGAGCTGGGGGCACTATCCATGAAACCTGGGGGCATTATCCATGAGAGCTGGGGGCATTATCCATGAGAGCTGGGGGCAATATCCATGAGAGCTGGGGGCACTATCCATGAGAGCTGGGGGCACTATCCATGAGACCTGGGGGCATTATCCATGAGAGCTGGGGGCACTATCCATGAGACCTGGGGGCACTATCCATGAGACCTGGGGGCATTATCCATGAGAGCTGGGGGCACTATCCATGAGACCTGGGGGCAATATCCATGAGACCTGGGAGCACTATCCATGAGACCTGGGGGCATTATCCATGAGACCTGGGGGCACTATCCATAAGACCTGGGGCCACTATCCATGAGACCTGGGGGCACGATCCATGAGAGCTGGGGGCAATATCCATGAGAGCTGGGGGCACTATCCATAAGACCTGGGGGCATTATCCATGAGAGCTGGGGGCATTATCCATGAGAGCTGGGGGCAATATCCATGAGAGCTGGGGGCACTATCCATGAGAGCTGGGGGCACTATCCATGAGACCTGGGGGCATTATCCATGAGAGCTGGGGGCACTATCCATGAGACCTGGGGGCACTATCCATGAGAGCTGGGGGCAATATCCATAAGACCTGGGGGCACTATCCATGAGAGCTGGGGGCAATATCCATGAGACCTGGGAGCACTATCCATGAACCTGGGGGCAATATCCATGAGACCTGGGAGCACTATCCATGAGACCTGGGGGCATTATCCATGAGACCTAGGGGCACTATCCATAAGACCTGGGGCCACTATCCATGAGACCTGGGGGCACGATCCATGAGACCTGGGGGCAATATCCATGAGACCTGGGGGCATTATCCATGAGACCTGGGGGCATATCCATGATGAGACCTGGGGGCATATCCATGAGACCTGGGGGCATTATCCATGAGAGCTGGGGGCATTATCCATGAGAGCTGGGGGCAATATCCATGAGAGCTGGGGGCACTATCCATGAGAGCTGGGGGCACTATCCATGAGACCTGGGGGCATTATCCATGAGAGCTGGGGGCACTATCCATGAGACCTAGGGGCACTATCCATGAGACCTGGGGGCACTATCCATGAGAGCTGGGGGCAATATCCATAAGACCTGGGGGCACTATCCATGAGAGCTGGGGGCAATATCCATGAGACCTGGGAGCACTATCCATGAGACCTGGGGGCAATATCCATGAGACCTGGGAGCACTATCCATGAGACCTGGGGGCATTATCCATGAGACCTGGGGGCACTATCCATAAGACCTGGGGCCACTATCCATGAGACCTGGGGGCACGATCCATGAGAGCTGGGGGCAATATCCATGAGAGCTGGGGGCACTATCCATAAGACCTGGGGGCATTATCCATGAGAGCTGGGGGCATTATCCATGAGAGCTGGGGGCAATATCCATGAGAGCTGGGGGCACTATCCATGAGAGCTGGGGGCACTATCCATGAGACCTGGGGGCATTATCCATGAGAGCTGGGGGCACTATCCATGAGACCTGGGGGCACTATCCATGAGACCTGGGGGCACTATCCATGAGAGCTGGGGGCAATATCCATAAGACCTGGGGGCACTATCCATGAGAGCTGGGGGCAATATCCATGAGACCTGGGGGCACTATCCATGAGAGCTGGGGGCATTATCCATGAGACCTGGGGCCACTATCCATGAGACCTGGGGGCACGATCCATGAGACCTGGGGGCAATATCCATGAGACCTGGGGGCAATATCCATGAGAACTGGGGGCACTATCCATGAGAGCTGGGGGCAATATCCATGAGACCTGGGGGCATTATCCATGAGACCTGGGGGCATATCCATGATGAGACCTGGGGGCATATCCATGAGACCTGGGGGCATTATCCATGAGACCTGGGGGCATTATCCATGAGACCTGGGGGCATTATTCATGACACCTGGGGCAATATCCATGATGAGACCTGAGTGCATATCCATGAGACCTGAGTGCATATCCATGAGACCTGGGGCATTATCTGTGAGACCTGGGGCATATCCATGAGACCTGGGGCAATATCCATGAGAGCTGGGGGGCATATCCATGAGTTGAGCCATATCCATGTGAACTGGGGCAATATATACCCATATGAGCTGGGGTCAATAATATCCATGTGAACTGGGGCAATTATATCCATGTGAACTGGGGAAAATAGTCTGGGGGCTCAGTGCTGTGTATATTATTCTGCGGGTGTATATTATGCTAAATGTTCTTTTGCTATACGTGCATGTATTCTGTGTGTACTGTATTTGTACATGTACTGTGTGTGCACTATATATGTAGGGCCCCATCACCTCCTTAACGCTAGCACTCACACATGTGAGCGTTGGTGCTAGGTTAAATGAGGTTACTGCATGCTGCCCATTTCACATCCTAGCACAGGACCCTCATATTACAATCCGAACGGTAACAGGTTAAAAAAATCCAGGAGATTGTGCTTTTCAGCGCGAGGTTACTGTACTTTGCGCTCCCTATGCTTAACATGGGGAACACAAAGAGTAAATAGTGTTAGGATTACAAAGTCCTAACGCTAATTACCATCCCACCATAGCTACAAAAATTACCCACAGCTAGACGCTGGTGCTAAGTGATGCCGCTTCTGCAGAATCAGTCAGCACCAGCTGGAACCCCCCCAAAAATCACATACTTGCCTCTCATCCCACAGCGCAAAAGGTGGTCCGATCCACTGCTTCTGGTCGGGGGAGCATCCAGGAGCTTAGCACTGCGCCACTGGTCGGGGACTCTGATTTTTAAAATTATGTGGGGGGGGCACAATTTTCTGTTTTTGCCTCGGGTGCAAAAGGAGCTAGCTACGGCTCTGATATGTACCATGCCTAGCACACATCCTAAATCTGGTGATACAGCGTTTCCTAACCAGGTACCCAGGACTGGCAGAGCTTCTCAGCAGACCATAAAAGTCTGCAGCCACTTCAGACGGTCATTCCCAGCAAGTGTTCGCCTGGCAGAAATTCAAAGAGAATTCCACCTTCCCACAAACCGTCTGATCTGTGACATGCCCACCAGGTGGAACTAAACATTAGCAATGCTGCAGCGTCTGCACAAGCAGCAGAGGGCCATCAACGAGTACCTGTGTGAGTATGGCACAAGGACAGGTTCAGGTCAACTTAGTTCCCCCCCCGCAGTGGCTGATGATCAAGGACGACATTGAAGGTGGGGATTCACCTTGGGTTTTGTGTGCCCAGAAACCCAAGGACTAGTACGTGGCTGGGAGGAGGAAGTGCACAATGGGGTCATCCTCCTCATTGACCAGGAAGACTCGAAAGCTAATGTCACCTCCAACCTACGCTGCATGGGCTCCCTTATCCTGCAAAGCCTGCTAAAGGACCCCAGGATTTGTGCTATCAAGGAGAGGGATCATTACTGGTTGGCAAACCTTCTTGATCCACGATACAAGAATAAAGTTGCAGAGCTCATCCTGCCCGCACAGAGGGAGCACAGGATGAAAAAAGTTGGGTTGCGCCGGTTAAAAAAAATTGAAACGGGGAATTGCTACTTTTTTTGGGGAAAATTACGTGTTTTTTGGCAAACGCCCCCATAGAAAAAATCGTTAATGCAGCATCATTGTTCACATTATAATTGAAATGGGAACAATATTGCTGCATTAATAAAACAAAACAAAACAAAAAAAATTTTTGTTAATTTTTTTTTAACTGTACATAGTCATGTTTGGTATCATTGAAAAGGCCATGCTCTGGCCGTTCCAATGATGTCAAACATTAACCCCTAGCTGTCACGGATCGGGAGATAGGGGGTTCATTGGAACCCCCTATCTCCACCATAGGTGGCAGCAAGGGGTTAATTGCGGGACTGGCACCATCGCGCTGTGCGCGATGATGCCAGTCATTAGGGGGATATCCCGGAAGCTTGGCCGACATCCAAGATGTCGGCCAGCTCCGGGAGGGGACCGCGATACGTCGCATGTTAGCGCCATATCGCGATCCAGCCCCCTAGGGGTTAAAGACAGCTGCCGCTTGGAAGGGCAGGCTGTGCCCTTCCAAGCGGTGTCTGCCTTTACTGGCTGGCCTACACGGATGGGGAGGGGGAGAGGTCTGACGGACCTCCCACCCTCCCCTTCAGGCACCTTCCTCGCAATGGTGGGAGGGTGCCTGAAATAGACGTCATGCGCGATGACGTCTATTGTGCCCGCCGGGGTCCCGGAGGCTGGGCTGACATCGACGATGTCAGCCCGCACCAGTGGGCCGCCGCGATCGGCCGGAATCCCGGCCGATCGCCGCTGCTTAGGGAGGACGCGCTGAGCGCGTCCTCCGTAGCGAAGTAGCCATGCGGCAGGACGCGCTGAGCACGTCCTCCGCATGGAAATGGTTAAAAACGTTTTGTTTTTTTACTTTTTGTCCTTGTTTCCTGTCCCCCAGGGCACTACCCGGACCCCCATACACCTTTTATGGCAAATATCTTGCATATTTGCCCTCTTGCAGGGCACTCTAAAAACCAAACTTTTGAGTCCCATTGACTTGCATTGAATTCGGTTCGTGTTCGCGTTCGAACTCGAACTTTTGAAATTGTTCGAGTTCGAATGCGAACCGAACACGGGGGTGTTCGGCTCATCCCTAATTACAGATGCACAAATATTATTATTAGTTTGCCCATTTTATTAGAGTAGGTAACCGCAGAATTTTTATTGATTACTGATTTCCTCTTGTACAGCACAACGCAAAATACACATTTTCTTCTGAACAGTAATCAAGAATATACAAACTAGCTTTATAGCTTGAGCTGCAGCGAGCTCCAGGAGGCAATTTGTACCAGTAAGAGGGTTAATCTCATAAAGGTAGGCTTGAGGTTGTTTTGGATAGGAACCCGTTGTGATGTGGTACTTTGAGGTCATGGCGGGCTGGAGCATAAACATTATAAGTTTATCCTCAGCTAAGTATTTTTAAATCTCTTAAAACATTTAAATGGAGTGCTCTAAACATTGTATATTTTATATATATTAGTCTGGTACCGAATTCTAGCAGCTCTCTCATAAAGTCCAAAGCATTTACTCTCTGTACAGAGCTATTAGTATACGGATCACTCATATTACTCAATGTGCCTCTAGCTAACATTTTTCAATTACAAGATAATTTGTGTCTCATAACTTAAAAATTGTCGAAGTGACCTTTGTATAGTATTTTTTTTTTATTCTTCGGGTCCCGAGGAAATGCTTTATAAAAACCATGACAAAAAAAATTTGTAGCGGCATTACTGATAAATTAGAACAATTTTCTTACCTATTATGCTATAAATTATTTATGCTGCATAATTAATCACAAACTGCTGGCTGCAACAGGCTTATTTTTGTTTCCTCATTGCATATCTGGAATACGCTAAAGGAATATAAAAGACCTGTTGGCATTATGTATGTTAATGATTGAAAGTTTGATGGAACTAAAACATTATTATTCTGAACGAATTACAATTATGTAAAAGACAGTGTATTTGCAATGGCTTCAGTAATGCAAAGGGAACCACATAGCTGTGCTAAAGCAGAAAAATTGGAATGTTTTTGACGGATGGATTCCCATTGTCCGTTAGGTGTAAGGTCTTAATTCGGGGTTAATTCATTGTAATTATAATTTTATATATTTAACCCATTCCTTCCACACATTGTATAATTGTGCAAACTTCTTAATGAGGATGGGGAGGCAGTAACAGTATTTTTACAGAAATGTAATCAAGAACTAAATTTAACATGTGTACAAACTAAAGGGGTTATTCAGATAGTAACAAAATGTCATTGCATTTCGGCAGTTTTATTACGTCGACCATACGGTGAATTCACTGTTCAATATAGGGTCCCGGAAATGCGCCAAACATTGGGCTGCCAAAGGCCGCTGCACTGACCGCCGAACACCACCAAACTGCAAAAAAAAGGAACTCTGCTATTCTTCTTACAGGTGTTTAAACCAATAAAACACATTAACCCCTTCCCGACCATAGACATACCATGTACGTCACGGCTACGGGTCTCCCTTAGACCCGCGGACATACATGGTACATCCGGGTCTCCTAACCATCCTCCCTCCTGATACTCACCTCCATCTCTGGGCTCCCTCGGCATTCTGGCAGGCCTGGAGTCTGCCCTGCCTTTAGAGGGGGTCTGGCAGTCGCGGTGATGTCATCATGTTGCGCGATGATGTCATCGGCAGGCACCCCCGGTGCCTGCAATGGAAAAAGGTGGAAGGGGAGTGGGACTCATTTGCACACTCTATCTCCCCAACTGTTCCTTCTAGAACCTCACAAATTGTACCACTGGAAAGGGGAGAGTCGCCCCTTCGCAGCGGTATGCATATTTAACTGTTTCACTGCCGAGTCGTGATTCATACCCAGAGGTGGCTGACGCCTTGGATGTCAGCCAAGCCTCTGGGTCACCCCCCCACCCACTGATGTCCTCACACATATGGTGAGGATATCAGTGGGTCAGTTTACCCCCTAGCTGCCAAGTGGAGATCCGTGGCAGCTAGAGGTTCATGTTTTATATCTTTGGAGAGGCCATGACCTTTCCAATGATACAAACAAGACCAGGTTTGGTGTAAAAATAAATTTAAAAAAAATAATAAAATAAAAAAATTACAAAAATTTTGTCTGGAGGGTTTACTAAAATAAAACCTAGGCTGGCATTTAAAAATGATGAGCATAAAACAGTCAGAATGAGCTCAGCGCATAGAGGTGAAATGTCTCAGCAGTGAAGGGGTTAAAAAGCAAATACATGTAAAAATTGGGTATTTCTATTCTTGGAACAACATTTTTAAACTATTTAGCCAGAGTCTTTTTTGGCGGTCGTAGATTTTGGGGATTAAAGTTCAAAAAAGTGTGGGTTTTTTTCAATTTTTTTTTCATAATATTTCAGATTTTTTTATATAGTAAATTATACGATATGATGGAAATAATAGTATCTTTAGAAAGTCCATTTAATGGTGGGACAACTGTGTATAATATGTGTGTGTTGCATAAACGAGTAAGAGGAAAATTTGACCTAAACACAAACAGAGCGGAAACGTAAAAACAGCAGCAGGCACTAAAGGACAGACTTTTGTAAAACCGCCCAGTCCCTAAAGGGTTAAAACGTGCATAAATAATAGAGTAAAGTCCTATGAAAATTAAGAAAAAAAAGTCTGTTACATAATAAAAAAAACACCTTTAAAAAATTGGGAATCATTAATTACCTCTAAAAATATACTGTATAAAAAAATGTGTTCCAAAACATAGATGAATGGACAGTTTTCTGAAAGTGAAAAGAATAAATGATTGAATTAAAAAAAAGGAATTCATTTTTCAACCATTACATCGCAACCCCACCTTCCAGAATGGCTCAGCGGCCTCAATATTTCAAGTGGATAAAAGCTTTACTCAAATAGGTCTCCTGTTATTACGGCCCTCGCGTTCCCTTATTCCCTATAGAGATCTCTGTTCATTGACAGCCCCTGTGCCCCTCCACCCGGTATACTATATGCATCTCCCGACGCTTGTATCTATGCAGTTTTGCCCTCTAAAGCCGCGTGACTTTCTCAATCTCCTTGATAAACAGGACAATGTAAAAGCAACTGGGGTGCACTGGTCTCCAGTTTGTGCACCCGACCCAAAGCTGCTACAGCGTCTGTCCCTTCTCTTCAGCCAAGCTGATCCGCAGCAGCTTCTCTTCTCACAACCCTCAGCCAGAGGGAGTGCAATGTATCTCTCCCCAAAACACCAGACACACACTTAGTGCATGGGGAACATGAATGAATTCTTATATGAAAATGAGAGCAGTTTTATGGACAGCAGAGGGGGGGGGTGACATGACACAATCAACAGAATACATTATCTACAGGAGTTGCATTCCTAGTCAAAACACTGAAGCCTAATTAGCTACACAATAGATGGGATTAACAAACACATCAGATTAAACTAAGAACAAACAGAGAATAGAAACGTCTACATTGTATCTCTAGCACAAACTAATTTCTAAAATATAGTTTCAAGATTAAATGTATTTGTAAGTCATTAACCATTAGGTGACCCTTATGCCCATTGTCCTTGAGAATTTTCTTTGCCAATTTGGTCCACGATCTCTTGGCAAGAGGCCAGCATTTACATCTCTCCAACAGGCACACAGGCCAAGTAAAGTATGGGCAAGGATGCCAAGGAGGGTGACGGCACAAAGGTAGAGGGAGCTTTGGTTACGGGCAACCTTAGGTCCGTCTACAGCATCTTTTCGCTCTCTGCTGAGGCCTCAATTTGACTGGTCTGCAGTGACCAGGGGATTAGCTAATTGGTGTGTTCACCTCCCCAAACAATCACCCTTCACCTTGATTATGGCCACTAATAAACTACGCAAACAGATCCCCTCAGCACAATATGACAAAATATTTTTTTAACTATTACATGGCCCTTATGTTGCCCCGGATAGATTGGCCCTCATTACACCCCTCAGCTCTGGCCGTTGTCTCAAATGTTTGCATGCCTTTGCTGACCTCTTTCATTGCTTGTGGTCCTGCCCCTTTATATCAATATTTTGGGACTCCATACGGAGATTTGGCTCAAAGATTTTGAAATTAGCAGTGCCCTCCACTCCAGACTGGGCTTTATTTAATCTCTTTTATGGTGAGGCCCATGGTTTGAATAACAATCAGAGGACTCTATTGGGTGTTCTGTCCACAACGGCAAAAAAGGCCATTCTAGGACAATAGATTTCCACCCCCCCCCCACGTTTTCAATGTTCTACTCTTGCTTTTATGCCATTTTTCAGTTTGATTGGGTAGCGGCCATTCTCCACAATGAAGCTAACGTACAACTTTTTTTGATAAGTGGCTACAGTTTATGTCATGTTTACCAGAGAATGTTATTTCTAAATTGAAGAGGGATTTTGGATCTACCTGTTGGTACCTAACTCGATCCCTATCAACCCCACCTTTACTACCCCTCCCTAGCCCCCAGGTGCTTATAGAACTTTCTGACTCAACTCCTACATACTTTTATATTCTTATGTTAACTCTCCTCTTGTTTGCTCTATTATTATCCGGAGGGATCGTTGGCCTTTGTGGGAGTGATTTTACTAATTTTCTTCTATATCATATGTGCACTGTACTGTACCCTGAATCTGCCAATAAAAAAAGTTGGATTAAAAAAAAAAAAGCTGATGTTTTATCTACATGGAATCTTATGGGATTCACCTGTTCAAAACTGTAGAACTGAATTACCAAAGTTCAGGGCATTTCACTGACACATCGAAGTGCTATGAATAGATTAACGATTACTTCTTTATGGGACAATTTCACTGCCTCCGAAGATTGTCGAATTTCAGCAATCTGCGGTGAAATGCATTGTATTTTGCCAGATTTAAGAAGCAAAGGTACTTGCATTTTCAGAAAAAGTGTCTCTTTAAAGCCAATGTACAAAACTATAAATAATGAACCTTTAACAGCTCTGAACATTGTCCTATAAATACAGTATCAAAGGTGTGCACTGTTACTGTAGTTTGCTTTGTCTTTGGTTTTGGTAAAATAAATACTCAAAGACAATAGAGTTTGAAGTAAAAGAGATAAAGTCAACAAATGTGCATAAAACTTAAACAGGATACTCAATCCTGGCACTCCAGATTAGTGATGAGCAGAACACCCCCATGTTCGGTTCGCATTCAAACTCGAACAATTTCAAAAGTTCGAGTTCGAACACGAACCTAACTGAATGCAAGTCAATGGGACTCGAAAGTTCGATTTTTAGAGTGCCCTCCAAGAGGGCATATATGCAAGATATTTGCCATATAAGGTGTATGGGAGTCCGGGTAGTGCCCTGGGGGACAGGAAACAAGGACAAAAAGTTTAAAAAATGTTTATAAAGGAACAGTGAGTTTTCCATGAAATAAAGGTTAAGAATGAAAATGAAAATTTTCTTCAAATATCGTGCCTAGGAGGTCCCCATAACCTGCCCGTGAAGTGGCGGATTTGTAGGATGTATAGAAACATTTAAAAATAAAAAAATGACATTTCAAATGACGGTAAATATTTTTCCTTTAATCTATTCATAAACAACTGCTTGGGGCGGCAGTCTGTATGAAAAGAGGAGACATTTTAGGACAAGCAGAACAAGTTTAGTGATTTTTTGGCTAAATTATGGTGAAACTTATGCAGGCTTTGGATGAAAGTAACAATAGGTGCTTTAAAATTGGGCCTTTAGTGTCGGCAACAGTGCCGTCACACTGTAACCCCTCTGTGGTATTGTGGAAGAGTGCAGGGTTGGACCCTGCGGTCAAATATTAAAATGATATGAATCTGGTATAGGCATCAGTGGCAGTGCACCCAAATATTGTGCCTTTGGTGGCAGCAAGTGACTTCACACCTCAAGTAACCCCTCTGTGGTATTGTGGAAGAGTGCAGTGGTGGAGGTTTTAGTATTGCAGAAGAGATCCCCGATCTATTCAGTTACATCAGCAGCTATAAAAAAACCGGGTCAGAAATGTTTAGGCACTTGTACTGCGCTACTGTATATGGTGAGAATCGGCGCACACCAGTAGCAACAGGAAGCAAACAGAACAGGCAGGGAATACACCGAGAGAATAGTCAAATGGCAGGCAAAGTCAGCAACAGATCGGGTCCTCAGAACAAGCAGGGTCATTCAGTGGTGTATTTTGGCCTAGGCACTTTCCAGGGGGGCGGCGACCCGCACTGGGTGGCCCCACACCTAAAAAAAAAAAACTTTTTTTTTTTTTTTTTTTTTTACTTTTTTTTACTTTTGCAAATTATTTTACCAGGAAGGATACATTGAGATTTCACAAATTTTCAAGTATGTCCTGGGTAGGCAAGGCCTAGGCTTTCACTTTCCAGGGGGCAGCATAAAACCTCACCACTAAATGGATTACTCACAGAGCACCGAAATGACGCCAACTTTTTGGTGTTCTGTAGTTCCCTGCACTTAGGAGAATAAAATTTCCCCACCCTGCAGTGAATTCACCATTCACCGCAGGGTCCCCAAAGTGCATGGAGTCGGCCGCTGAATGCTGCCACCGCAAACCCGTGGCCTGCTGTTTTCAAAAGAACTACTGAACGAAAATGTCTGGAATTTACATATAAGATCCTATGATTGATAATAAAAAGTTCTGTTACAGAAAAAAGAAACGTGTGATGAAAACAACAGACCAGTAAATGGTGAAATATGATTTTACACACACCATATTTCACCATTTACTGGTCTGTTGTTTTCATCACACGTTTTTTTGGTTTTTCATACAACACCACACTCACTGTTTTACATACACACACTTGTCTACCCATACATTTATCTCACATCCATACTATGAGCTCATATATTCATATTTTTTCAGTCTTAGGCTGCGATCTCATTAACAGTTATCCTCATCTTCTGCTCTCTATACAGTCCTCCATTTAGTCTTTTGAACGGTACCCCTTCTGTTTATATTTTTAGGGTTACCTAGGCAACGTTGATAGTTGCAGTACAACAAGTACGTCCTGTCTGGACGCTGCATGTATGGTCAGTAATGATGCGCCACTTCCGGTTTCCGGGTGGGTGTGATGGAGGCCAACGCGATACAGATTCGGTAAGTCCCTAACAATTTAGACTATAAAAACAACAAGATCTAATGTGTTTTTATCCTTGATAAAGGCCTTTATGTAGGCCGAAACGTTGGTTTTTCCTTGTAGTATCTTGTAATAAAAAAATTTCTACTGAAGACCTCGAGTGCGGCCCACTATTTTGGAGTTTTCTATATGTACTATATGGGTTAGTAGCACCGAGGCTGAATTCAACAAATTTGGAGTGTGTGCAGAACCTCACGTTTTTCTTTATATACTAATATATATATATATATATATATATATCATACCTGCCCTTACCTTCCCCAATAAATTTGCTAAAAATATACACACAAAAAAAATAAACCACTTCCTGAGACTCTGCGCAGCCCACATGCCACCCCCCTCTACCTGGCTGAATGTATCTAATATATATAAATAAATACATTGAGCCAGGTAGAGAAAGAAAAAAAAGGTTTTATTTTATGTTCCCGGGGACATTTAAAAATGTCCTCGGATTTTTTTTTCTAGAAATGTGTCGCCTTACCTTAGCCTGGTGGTCAGTGGGGGCTCCGTGGATCCTGGTTGTGGGGGGTCTGCTGTGGCCGCAGGTGCAGTGGCTCCCTCCCTGCGCTGCCTGTCTCTGCCACATGCACCCGGGCGGCTAGCCTGCACAGTCGCATCTCTGTCATCCAGCGGCCGCATGCTCCTCAAGGGGATCCTTGGGAGGCCCCTGCAGGCTGCCCTCTACAGTGCCTGATTAGAGGGCCATGTCTGCCCGATGTTTTAGTAACAAGATTGTTTTATCCCATAGGCTTCAATGTTAAAAATATTCCCGTTTTAATTCAATATCTAATAAACCGTTGCTTATAATATTCTGCAGTAGTCTCTTTATTTCTAGATTTGTTTAGTATTTTTTAAGCATTTTTTATACTTTTTTTGTTAAAAAAAAGAAATTTCGAACTTTTGGCGAACGTCCTAAAAAGTTTAGGTCGAACGGTCGATATTCGATGCGAACTCTGAACAGATCGAACCGAACAGCTCATCCCTACTCCAGATGTTTTGGAACTACATCTCCCATGATACTAAGCCACTCATTAGATCAACGAAACTTTAAGAAAAGTGTAGTTCCCACAGGCCCAAGGTTGAGCAGCCTTGCTTTAGGGCAGTGGTTCCCAACTGCAGTTCTCAAGTAGCCCTAACAGGTCAGGTTTGCACAGCACAGGTGATATGATTTGCTGCTCAGTGATTGCAGGATTTAGTCTGCCTTTCCCCAAGATGAACCTTAAAATCTGGACTGTTAGGGGTACTTGAGGACCACGGTTGGGAACCACTGCTTTAGAGCACTCTACAGTCTTCTACAGCCATTGGTTAAGAAACATTTAACAGGTATTTAAATTAAGGCAGAAGACAAAAAGTGAGAATAGACGTCTACATGCTGCAAATTGCAAGGAATAATATTTATAATTGCAATAAACATCTACACGTCCAAGCAAAAGAATTGCTTAGACGTGTAGAAGTTTTCCTCAATGTTTTGATGTAAGAGTGTAAGAAAAAAATGATCAAAGTTAGAGAATGAATGTTTCAAAAGTGTAAGACGGACTTTAGCAACAGGGAAGATGATGGAAAATGACATTTATTCTACCAAGCTGTAGAATGAGCACTGTGTGTATCACAGAAACGATGGGATAGCACAAGGGATGTCAACCTGTAATATAAATTGATGGCGGAACATAGTTTTTCTTTCCTCTCAACCAGTAAGCATTTCAGTAAGCTGTGTTACCAGTATATACTGTAGGTACGAACAAGTTAACTAAAATTTGTTAAAGGAACACTACCAATTACATAAACTGTAACTAGATTACTTGTGCATTACAAATAAAACCACTTTAGAATTAGGGATCAGCCGAACACCCCCGAGTTCGGTTCGCATTCGAACTCGAACTTTTCAAATGTTCGAATTCGAACTCGAACTCAATACAAGTCAATGGGACTCAAAATTAAATTTTTACAGTGCCCTCCAAGAGGGCATATATGCTAGATATTTGCCATAAAAGGTGTATGGGGGTCCGGGTAGTGCCCTGGGGGACAGGAAACAAGGACAAAAAGTAAAAAAAAATCATTTTTAAAGGGACAGTGAGTTTTCCATGAAATAAAGGTTAAAAATAAAAACAAAAAATTCCTTCAAATATCGTGCCTAGGAGGTCCCCATAACCTGCACGTGTAATGGCGGATTTGTAGGATGTATAGAAACATTTAAAAACAATGTCCGGGTCGTGTCCTGGGGGACAGGAAAAAGGACAAAAAGTTATAAAAAAACTTTTTAAGCCCTTCACTGCTGACGACGTGTGGGATACGTCCTCAGTTACTCCCGCTGTATGCTGAGGAGGACGTGTCCCACACGTCATCAGCTTTGCGGGACCCCCGGCGGAGATACTCACCTCTCTGTCCGGGGTCCCGCGGCGTTCTGACTTCAGCGTCCTCAGACGCTGAAGTCAAGCTCCTCCCGACGTAAATGACGTCATCGCGCCATGCACGATAACGTAATTTCCAGGCGACCCCCCGGCAATGCCGGAAGATCGCCTGGAAGGGAGGGGGGATCCGTTCGGATCCCTCTCCCTCCCGATCGGGAGGTCCCACAAAAAAAAACAGACACCGGGTCACACTTCGGTGCTTGCGGCGCCGAAGTGCGGCCTAGCTCCGGTGGGGGCCGCCATCTTGGATGGCGGCTCCACCCCCGGGTCCCCCCTCACTGCCTGATGTCCTCACACATAGCGTGATGATGCCAGATAGCCGGGGAAACCCTAGCTGTCCGGAATCCCCTGGTGGAGACAGGGGGTTCATTTGAGGGTTCACAGAGATGCTGTGAGGTTGTGTATAGAGATGCTGTGAGGTTGTGTATAGAGATGCTGTGAGGCTGTGTATAGAGATGCTATGTATAGAGATGCTGATGGGGTTGTGTATATAGATGCTGTGTATAGAGATGCTGATGGGGTTGTGTATAGAGATGCTGTTTGTGTATAGAGATGCTGATGGGGTTGTGTATAGAGATGCTGTGAGGTTGTGTTTAGAGATGCTGATGGGGTTCTGTATAGAGATGCTGTGTATAGAGATGCTGATGGGGTTGTGTAAAGAGATGCTGTGTATAGAGATGCTGATGGGGTTGTGTATAGAGATGCTGTGAGGCTGTGTATAGAGATGCTGATGGGGTTGTGTATCGAGATGCTGTTTGTGTATAGAGATGCTGATGGGGTTGTGTATAGAGATGCTGTGTATAGAGATGCTGATGGGGTTGTGTATAGAGATTATTATTATTATTATTCTTTATTTATAAAGCGCCAGCATATTCCGCAGCGCTGTACAATAGGCACAGTATAGACAGGGTTACAATACATTGTACAACATTTGACAAACCGTACAGGAGGAGATGAGGGCCCTATTCCTGTAGGAACTCACAATCTAGAAGGGTTGGGGTTGGAAACAGGAGGAGAGGACTGCAAGGTGAGAGTGATTGATGGTTGTGTCAGTGAGTAGGGTGGTAGGCTTCCCTAAATAGGAATGTTTTAAGGAAGAGAAATTAGGGGAAAGTCTGACCGTATGAGGGAGAGTGTTCCAGAGAATGGGGGCTGCGCGTGAGAAGCCCTGCAGTCTATCATGGGAAGAGGTGATGCAGGGAGATGCTAGGCGCAGGTCGCTGTTTGACCTTAGGGGGCGGGCTGGGGTGTATTTGGTGATTAGTGAGGACAGGTAGTGGGGAGCTGAGTTAGTGAGGGTTTTGTAGGTCAGGGTAAGGATTTTAAATTTAATTCTGCAGTGGATGGGGAGCTAGTGAAGGGACTCGCAGAGGGGAGCGGCAGAAACAGAGCGGCGGGTGAGGTGGATTAGCCTGGCGGAGGTGTTCAGGATGGATTGTAGGGGGAGAGGCGGGAGAGAGGGAGGCTAGATAAGAGATTATTGCAATAGTCAAATCGGGAGATTACCAGGGCGTGTATGAGCTGTTTTGTGGTGACAGCGGTAAGAAATGGCCGAATTCTGGAAATATTACGCAGTTGGTATCGGCAGGAGGAGGAAAGAGACTGGATGTGGGGGATGAAGGAAAGAGCAGAGTCAAGTGTAACTCCAAGACAGCAAACTTGGTTTGATGGGGTGATGGTGATACCCTCCACCGTGATAGAGAAGCCAGGAGGTGGGGAGGCATTAGAGAGAGGAATAAGTAGGGGCTCCGTCTTGGACATGTTGATCTTTAGGTGGTGGGAGGCCATCCAGGAGGAGATGCCAGATAAACAGTTGCTGACTTTGGAAAGGACAGGGGGAGAGAGATCAGGGGTAGAGAGGTAGATCTGAGTGTCATCAGAGTAGAGGTGGTAATTAAAGCCAAAGCTGTTAATGAATTTTCCCAGGGAGGAGGTGTAGATGGAAAAGAGCAGAGGACCAAGGACAGAGCCTTGAGGTACACCAACAGAAAGAGGCAATGAAGAGGAGGAGTTACCAGCAAAGGACACAGAGAAGGATCTGTTGGATAAATAGGAGTCAACCCAAGCGAGTGCAGTGTCACCAAGACCAAGAGAGTTGAAGGTCTGTAGAAGGAAGGGGTGGTCAACAGTGTCGAAAGCAGCCCAGAGGTCGAGCAGGATGAGAATAGAATAGTGGCCGTGTTTTTTAGCAGTTAGGAGGTCGTTGGTGACTTTGGTGAGGGCAGTTTTAGTTGAGTGTAGGGGACGGAAGTCAGACTGCAGGGGGTCAAGTAGGGAATTGGATGAGAGGAAGAGGGAGAGGCGGTTGAAGACTAGTTTTTCTAAGAGCTTAGATGTGAAGGGAAGCCGGGATACAGGGTGGTAGTTGGATGTAGAGTTGGGATCGAGGGATGGTTTCTTTAGTAAAGGGGTAACTAGTGCGTGTTTGAAGGCAGATGGGAAGGAGCCGGTGGAGAGAGATAGGTTGAAGATGTGTGTCAGGGGGGGCGTGTCTGGACGCCGAGGAGAGCAGACGCCATTTAGCTGAGCTCCAGGCCACAACACTAAATTTGGGGTGATTGTGGCTGTCCTGACGACCCGAAATCGACACACTCTCCTCGGACACCCTGCTGACTGTACCGGATCGGACTACCTGTGCCACGACACTGTGAAACGGAGGGGTTTGCCTTCTCAGCCGGCTGCCATTTTGAGGCCTGTGCTTTCCTCCCCGAGCACTGACCACTGCGCTGCAGTGATCTCCTCATGGGCAAGAAATCCCAGAAATCGACCACCTCGGAGGAGTGTGGAATCCCAGACATCAGGATCTCACTGGGAGTGAGGGGAGGTGGAGAGGAGGGCGGCCGTCGTGAGAGGACCCTCTCCCGAACTGGCTCATCTGAGTGCTCTACTCGGCCTCCGTCCCGGGAGACACACGTGAGTGTGACGGTTCCACAAGCCCAGCCGCTCACCCTCACTGACCTGCAGAGGGTGATGGACGAATTCAGAGGCCTCTGGCGCAGCGACCTACGGGAACTGAGCTCGGCAGTGGAATCCCTGCAGACTCGCGTTTTTGATGTGGAGGTTCGTTCTCGGGAGGCGGCGACAGCATTAGTTGGCACAGATGCCAGAGTAGCTGACCTGCAGACGCAAGTCGCCCATCTTCACTCTGCGGTGCTGGCCCTGGAGTCCCGCCATCGACGCCGGAACATCCGTCTCCGTGGTATCCCGGAGTCTGTCGACACGGGGCACCTCTTGGGTTACCTCCGCGGTTTCGTGACTCACCTTCTTCCACATGCGGATCCCTCGCCGTCCCCGGGACTGTTCTCAGCCCTGCGCATCCGGAAGGCGGCCGCTGCACCGGTGGGGGCACCTCGAGATGTCATCCTGGTCATTGGGGATCGTGATCTTCGTAACCGGATTCTTGCTGCAGCTGGCCCTACATATAAGGTCAACTACGCCTCTGCCCATATCACCCTCTATCGGGATTTACCATTTCTGGCCCTGGCGGCCCGAAGAAGTTTCCAGGATGTCACCGCCATGCTCCGGGATCGCGGGGTCCAATACCGCTGGGGGGCCACGGGTTCCTTGATCGTGTCTCATGAGAGTAAGACCTACACGGCGATGACAAAGGATGAGGCGCGGGCCATTGTCAAGGAGCTGGGACTCGCGGCTCCTCCTCAGGAACCGTCCAGCTCACCGCAGGATCCCGGTTGTCCTACTTTTTCCCTGGACAATGGCTGAGATGGATGGCACCACCTTTGGATCCCTGGTTGATTACACCTTCCTCACAAAGCCTTTTTTCAAATCCCCTCTCCAGATGTGTCTCACCCCTTATTGGAAACCCCCTTTTCATCGGTAGCTGAGTGTTTACCCCCCCCCCCACCTGAAGATATACCCTGCTTATATATTTCCCTTTTTTTTTTTTTTGTCTATGTTCATCCGAGTGAACATGCAGACTTACTTGCTAAGAATTGGGACCTACGGTTTGTCTGACGGAGCATCAGAACTGTTTTCTCTCACCTGTGTTTTTTTTTTTTTTTGGGACATTGGGTAGTATCCTGGGCGAGCCGCTAGGGTGGCAACCTAGGCTCTGGCCACCCACTCGGCCCCAGGTCTCCCGACCCTGTGGCCTCTTTCATGGCCCCCGGCCTCTTATGAGATGACGGGGCGAGCCGGGAAAGCCACTCGTTAAATGGGTTGTCCTTTAACTTTTGTTTGTTTTCCTTTTTTTTATTATTATTATTTATTTATTTTTTATCCTTTTTGCTCTTCCTTTGCTTTTCCTGGTGCCCCAATGTCGGACTCAATTGTTGTATTTTTTTTGTTTTTTTTTTTTTTTTTTTAATCTCCCCCCTTAGACGCCCTGTCTCGCTCACCCTTTCCCCCCCCCTCTTCCCATTTTGAGATATTTTGTTGTATTGATTTTGTTCGGCCCTGCGTGGCCGTTGACATCTTTATACTGCTGACTGATTTGCATATATATAATAAAATTTTAAATACCAAAAAAGATGTGTGTCAGAGCAGGGGTGAGGGAGGAGGAGAGGGGAGGAATTAGATGTGAGGGAATGGGGTCGAACGGCACGTGGTGAGATGTGAGGAGGACAATAAGGAATTGACTTCCTCATCAGTGGCTGTGAGGAAGCGGCAGAGGGTGGCAGAGGGGGCTTCTGGGAGTGGAGGTGGCAGATAACTATCTTGTGTTGGGATGTTGCTTCTGATAGAGTTTTACTGAGGAAGAAATCTGCCAGGTCTTGAGTGCTGAAGGCAGCTGAGGGGGGAGGTGCGGGTGGGTAGAGGAGGGTGTTGAAGGTGGACCAGAGCCATTTAGGGTTGGAGGACAGTGTAGATATAAGAGATGAGAAGAAGGATTGTTTCGCCAAGTGGAGGACAGAGGTGTATGACCGGAGAATAAGCTTGAAGTGAACAAAATCAGCTTCAGAGCGGGATTTCCTCCAGGCACTCTCTGCAGTGCGGGAGCATCTTTGCAGGTAGCGTGTCTGGAGGGTGTGCCAGGGCTGAAGCTGGCGGCGTGGGGCCTTACAGAGTCGAAGAGGAGCAAGCGTGTCTAGGGCAGAGATAAGTGTGAGATGCTGTGAGGTTGTGTATAGAGATGATGTGAGGCTGTGTATAGAGATGCTGTGTGGCTGTGTATAGAGATGCTGTGTATAGAGATGCTGATGGGGTTGTGTATAGAGATGCTGTGAGGCTGTGTATAGAGATGCTGATGGGGTTCTATAGAGATGCTGTTTGTGTATAGAGATGCTGATGGGCTTGTGTATAGAGATGCTGTGTATAGAGATACTGATGGGGTTGTGTATAGAGATGCTGTGAGGCTGTGTATAGAGATGCTGATGGGGCTGTGTATAGAGATGCCTTACAGCACCGAAGTGCGGCTCAGCTCCGGTGGGGGCCGCCATCCAAGATGGCGGCTCCACCCCACTGGTCCCCCCTCACTGCCTGACGTCCTCACGCATAGCGTGAGGACGTCAGATAGCCAGGGAACCCCTAGCTGCCCGGAAATCCCCTGGTGGAGATAGGGGGTTCATTTGAACCCCGATGTCTCCAGAACCGGCAGCTAGGGGGTCATGGAGGGTGTCAATCGAAAGGCCTGAGCATGGCCTTTCGAATGATACCCAACATGACCAGGTATAAAGTAAAAAAATAAAAAAAAACATGTATTTTTTTTGTGTGTTATTTTTATTAATGCAGCAATATTGTTTCAATTATAATGTGAACAATGATGCTGCACTAATGATTTTTTTCTATGGGGTGCGTTTGCTAAAAATCACATAATTCCCCCCACAAGTCCCCATTTCTAATTTTTGTACGAGCGCACCCCAGAGAAAACATAACCGCAAACGCTCATGTGCTAAAATGTGAAAAAGAATACACTTCACACACTGCAGATGATTAAAAATTCAATTCAGATATCTGCCGGAAAGAACGATATGTGGCTTCAAATCGCGTTTAAACATGATGAGCGAAAGCGGTAAAAATGAGCTGAGCACACAGCAGTGAAATGCAGGGTTAAGGGGTTAAACAGCATATCAGAGGAACATTTAGTAGAGAAATGAACACTTCTCAGAAGCACAGGTGTTGTTTGATACATGTTCAGGAGACACCTCCAGACTCCCTCAGCCTACAGACAATGTATCAAATTCATTAGACCAAACTAATTAAAAGCACATGTTATTTCCAAACACTAATTAACACCTGTTGTTTACGGCGTTTGAGAGCACAGGTCATTTAGAGGAGAGAATCTTTACACGTAGACATTATTTTTTAATTCAATATCTAATAAACCATTGCTTATAATATTCTGCAGTAAAGAGTCTCTTTATTTCTAGATTTTTTAGTATTTTTTAGGCATTTTTTATACTTTTTTCAATTATTTTTTTTCGAGCTCGAACCGAACAGGCCAAAAAGTTCGAAGTTCACGAACTTTCGAACAGCCGATGTTCGAGTCGAACTCCGAACTGATCAAACCGAACAGCTCATCCCTATTTATAATACACATGTGTCACGGATCCTGGTACCCCAGGTGCCCTTTTCCGCTGAACCCAGGAGGTATTCATAACCCCCCACAGAATAGCCGACACATAGACTGTGAGAGGAGCCCTTGCAGATTGAACACCATAGGGAGTTCTATAACAATTTGGTTTTGTTGGCTCTTGGGATTACATTTCAGGAGTTTTTGACATTGTTAAAAATTTAAGGTCGATTTAAGGATTCATCTGCATCTGAATTAATTTATGCTCTATGCTGTGCCAAATGGCATGCTGATCACAGTCAGTTCTCTCAAATATCTAGGTATGTGGCTAGACCCAAATCTATCCTTTGGCCCCTACATCGAAAAACTCATCTAAACTTTACCCCAAACTAGGTGTCCTATACATAAACAAATCCTGCCTGAGCCCGCGGTAAGAAAGCAGATTGCACAACAAATGCATATGCCGGCTATTGAATACGTAGATGTAGTTTTTGCAGCTGCTCCGCAAATGCACCTTCATAAACTTACTACATTGTATAACTCATTCTGTCACTTTGTGCTACAATGTAACTACATGATCCACCATTGTGACACGTTAAAAGAGCTAAACTGGCCGTCACTGGAATCTAGACGCACCCTTCAACTTTCCAACCTGGTATTTAAGAGGTTTTCTGGGAAGCTATCACCCTACCTGAATAGGCTGCTTCCCCCAGCAGTTCCCTCTGATCCAGGACCTGCACCTTACTTGCAATACCACAATACAAAAAGAAAGTGGCTCGATCCTCATTTTCCTACAGAGCACCGCAATTATGGAATAACCTCCCAGACGCCATCAAATCTTCCCCAGTCTAAAGTCACTTAAGAGATCTCTATTAACATAACTCGATACAGAATGCACCTGTAAACTTGTAACATGTAACATCGTTTATATATTTCTTACATATTTATTTTCTGTGTTAATCTGTTTATTTGTGTTGAGTTTTAATATTTTGCATTCTATTACTTTGTATTTCTGGAACTGTAACAATTCAATGTTCTCGAACCCAGGACATACAGGAAAACGAGCGAAATCTCAATATATCCTTCCTGGTAAAATACTTTCTAAATATATAAATAAATCATGCTCCTCATTTGACTTTATCATATAATTTTAAAAAAGTCTAATCAAACAGAGTTGATTTTCTATCATGTTCTATGAAGTACAATTTATAATTGGTAAAGTTCGGCTGCCCAACATCACATTAAAGGCAAAAGTGGAGGCTTCTAGTAATACACTGCTGAAGCACAAAATGCATTTGCCACTCTTAAAGCTTTATTGTTTCTATCAATGTATATTCCTAGTTGTCATTGTAGCAGTATAACAACCTATCATGTATAGGTACTGCTCTCTGCCAATACACACTGTGGGTAAAATATGTTGAGAAGCAAGAGCTCGGTTGATGAGGCATAGACGGCTGCAGAATATGAGAACAAATATTAAATGGCTTACTTGAAGCACATTGATATGTGAGCAAATCCTCCAAGTGTAAAGCTTTGAGCTGGTAATGGAAGAAAAGCAATGATTCCTGATGTCATATTATGAAAGTGTGCACAAGGCCAGTGAATAAACGCACAGACAAAGGTTAGTTTACTCAAAATCTGTTAATACGGTTTTCGGCTTTGCAATATATTTGATAAGGATGAAAAATCAGTACTAACACATTGTTGCTCGGAATGAAGTTCAAAAGTTCCAAAAAGAAATTCTGAAAAATACAACTGTCATTATGATCTTGTTGGTAAAATGAATTGAAAAAGCAATGTTATATTGTTTCATCATAGCAAACAGGCAATTTATTCATTATAAATTATTCACCGCAGTATTTTATGTACCACAACCAATTGTAAAAGTTGACAGCTAAGACTAATCATATTTCAGAAGTTTTAGGTTTGCATAGAGTTTCACAGTTTGCTGCCAAACATTGGTGACTATTTGTCAGATATTCAGTAACTACTAGTGTTTTCCGGAGTTGAAAACACTGTCTAGAATCGCCAGTGTTGCAAAGACGACAAGCATTTCATAAACAATAAATCTAAAGGGTGACAGGTGAAGTGTCACAGTGACGTTTCTCCTGGGACTCTTTGGATATAACATTTGTGAAATGCTGGTGTTTGCTGAATATGCAACTATATGAGCAACTGACAGTTACCGAATAACTCCCTATGGGTTCCATTGACTCAATATGAATTCCACATGTCTTCCAGTCTTGCTTTAAGAACTTTGGTGGACTTGAAATTAAGTGTAATTACAACTCTGTACAAGTATATCTTTGACTTCGGAGGAATTCCTGGTAAGTAAATCACTTTACTGGAATCTATGTCCAGGATGTGAATGTCGTCAAATGCATAGGTTGGAACCTAACACCTGGGAGAGCTCCACGACACTTTACCCTAACAAAGACTTTTATCAGTAAGTGGAGATAGAGCCTGATTTCCCAAGAAGCTACTAAAACACAATTGATGGAACAAGCACATGCCTCAAGTGACTTCCTTGAAATACAAAAAAAGAAATGGCACTCAATGCTGTGGTGGACCAACCAGGGTGCTGCAGATCAGGAGCACCAAGCCTCCTTCAAGAATACAAAAAAAAACTGCTAGCTTAATCAGAGCTGTTGTAAATTTACCAGAGCCGTGATAGTCTATGGGATTGCCAAGTTTACAACAGCTCTGGCTAAGTAAGCACCAGCTTTGTAATACTGACCAGTATATTTTACTGACAAAAGGGAAAAAAGCAACCTTTCAGCCCATATAACGACTTTGTTAACTAGTTATTTTCAACTAGTTGAAAGCCTGACCAGAGGGAAGTCTATTGTTAATATTGCCCCAGCTCGTGGATATTTGCCCCCACGCTCTCATGGATATTTGCCCCCAAGCTCTCACGGATATTTGCCCCCACGCTCTCACGGATATTTGCCCCCACGCTCTCATGCATATTTGCCCCCAAGCTCTCATGGATATTTGCCTCCACGCTCAGACCCCAGACCAGACATGGGGCGGCTGTTCGAATGCTCTATTGGCATTCGGACAGCCGCCCCTGGAGCTCCGTCTCCGCATACTTACCTGCCTGACCCGCTCGTTGAAGGACCCAAGCCACGGTCATGTGGGACTCCCACGTGACCGCGGCTTGGGTCCTTCAAAGAGCGGAAGCGAGGAAACTTTCCCTTCGCCGCTCAGGGGTTGGATGCGTGCGGCAGCCGGGTAGAGGCTGCGAGCGCAGCCTCTACCCGGCTGCTGCGTGTGCATCTCGTAACCGCCGCGGCGAGCGCACAGCCGGCTCGTGCCGCGGCGGTTGCATGCGCACGCAGCCAACCGCCGCTGGTTGCGCGCGCATGTGCAGAGAAGGCTTGGCGACGGACACGCCAAGCCTTACTCTATTATTGTATAGGATAAGTTATATTGTTTGGATCCCTTGAGTGTCGGACTTCTTGTTCTAGCTGCTTTCTTACACACCTTTGAGACAGTGAATGCACAAATGTTACAGTTGCTTGAGAGATGATGAAATCTTAAGCCTGCACTGAAGGTAACAATGCTTGATCTACGAGGTCAAAGATTAGGCCTTTAATTGGCAAAATTCTGTAGAGACATTTAAGGAAGATGCTCTCTGTCCACACATCCATGTAACTGAAAATTTTATTATTATAAGGACCACTGTAAAATACTTCACGACATACTAAAATATGGCACATTTTCATATTATTTATAAAAAACCTTTTAAACTCAAACCATATACATTCATACAGGTCTATACAAAGAAAGGTGAAACTCGGGAGAATGACAGGAGGAGTGAAAATTCTAGGTCAAAATAGTCAAACCAGAAAAATTCTCTGATTTATCTCACGTTCCAAATCGGCTATTTGGTCTAGATTGTTCTCTTCTGCTGCCATTTCTCCTGCTTTTCACCTTTCTCAGGATAACCCTGCTAGTAGTCAAAATAATTTTCCATTTCGATCTACTGCACTAAAATACCGACCACAATGCCAGCATAAGCTGAAAATGCAATTCCTCTAAACTAAAACTTTAAAAACTGTAATTGATAGTCAAAAATTTCCAGTTAAAAGGCAGATGTGTGCAGCCTTTGGGTCTGTATTTAACCCCTTCACTGCTGAGCCATTTCACCCCAATGTGCTGAGCACCTTTCGGCCATTTTGTGCTCATCATGCTTAAACACGATTTGAAGTCATGTTTTACGATCCAGACAAATTATATATCCTTATTTTCAGCAGACTCGGCAGATTCATATATTATTATTATACTATATATATATATATATATATATATATAATGTCATGCTATAAAAAAAATAAAAAAATGCAAATCACCGGTCAGATTTCAATCATTTAAAGCTTCTATAATTATTTTTTAACCTTTATGGTTATATATTCAATGGGGTACTCTTGTTAAAAACAATTAGAAATGGGAACCTGGTACTACTTTTCTCTGAGAAAATGTGCGACTTTAATTACCGGCTGGGTTGAGTAGAGGTAACATCACTGCTCTGCATGGAGAGAGCCTGTGGAGTCATGGTCTCGATCCCAGCAAGCAACCTCTCCAGTAAGTGTCATTGGGCAAGACACCTAATGGGACATAATCGCCACCCAGGACATACTTGAAAACGAGAGAAATCTCAATGTATCCTTCCTGGTAAAATCCTTTCTCAAAAAAAAAATAACTGAAAAAAAGGAAATTTTTCGCTTCTATTTTGGTGCATTATGTTTTATGAGTAAAATAACTGTGTATAAAACACTGAACTTGCTCACGGCATGGGAAATGAGAAGGTGAGTAACGGCAGTGGTTTTGCTCATTTTACTGTATAGGTTACAACCGGACAACGGCTTTGGAACAAAAAATAAATAAAACATTTTAAAAAAAATGTTTTATGTATGTTTGTGTGTGTTCTGTTTTGGTTTTTGCCTGACATTTAACATGGTCACAATTGGTATCAGACTTTGATCTTACCATTGACACCTCATATGACTTTGTGCAGTTTAAAAATCAGAGATGCAAGTTTCCAATGTGCTCCTCACAGCAGTGCGCTGGTTTAGGTTTTTGATGGAACAATGTGTAATAATTAGGGATGCACCGATACCACTTTTTTAAGACCGAGTACGAGTACAGATACTTTTGTTCAAGTACTCACCGATACCAATTACCGATACTTTTATTTTATGTCATGTGACGCTTTCCAATAAGAACAGACCTCCTATAAAGCCCCCAGGTCTCATGGATTTGCCCCAGCTCATGGATATTGCCCCAGCTCATGGATATCCTGACCCCAGCTCATGGATAATTGCCCCCCCAGCTCATGGATAATTGCCCCCCTGCTCATGGATATGCCCCCCTTGCTCATGGATATGCCCCCCTTGCTCATGGATATGCCCCCCAGCTCATGGATATGCCCCCCTTGCTCATGGATATGCCCCCCTTGCTCATGGATATGCCCCCCCTGCTCATGGATATGCCCCCCAGCTCATAGCAGTCTGAACCTGAGCAAATCCCAGCAATGCTGCTGAAAGTCAGTGCGCCGACAATTGCAAATCCTGTCGCAGCCCTAATCAATGAATCACTGGCGACTGGATACATATCCAAACTCTGGAAGACTGCGAGAGTGGCACTGATCCATAAAAATGGCAACAATACTTTGGTATCCAACTACTGTCCAATATCATTGCTCCCGGTTATGTCAAAAATTTTGGAAAAACGTGTCTACACGCAATTATGTGATTATTATCAATATTCTAACTACTTAACCTCACATCAATCTGGCTTTCGTCCAAATCACTCAACTACAACTGTCCTTTCAAAAGTTTGCAATGATTTCTAAGATGGCATGGAACAAGGAAACCTAACTGGAGCCATCTTGCTTGATTTTGCCAAGGCCTTTGACACACTAGACCATGACATCCTATTCCAAAAGCTTAAAAACTCCGGTATTGGTGATCAAACCTGGTTTCAATCGTTTGTATCTGATCGATCACAATTTGTTTCCTACATATTCAATTTCTCTGTTAACCTGTATATTTGTGTTTTGTTTTTAATAATCTTGCATTTATTACTTTGTATTTCTGTAATGACTGAAAAATTCAATGTTCTTGAACCCAGGACATACTTGAAAACGAGAGAAATCTCAATGTATCCTCCTGGTAAAATACTTTATAAATAAATTAGCACTGGAATCTCAGATCATTAACAGTTAAAAACGCACTAGAGGTCACCTGACATGAAGCACAGACTCGCCTGAATAAAGGGCTATGCCCACCTGTTTCCTGCGCTTCAGTATTGTTGCTCCATCCCTCGCAGAGTGAAGTTCTGTACTCTGCTCTGAGACCCTAGCCTCTGTGATCCCTTTATCCCATATCCTGCTCCTGTGTTATTACTCAGTGTCTCTACCAAATTCACACCGTGTACCGAACCAGCATTCACCATGTCTCCAGTTTCCAGTGTCCAGTTGGAAAAGGGGGGTTTGTGAGGATTCTGAGAATGAGCAATGGCACTAGTGGTCTACTGCAGGGCTCAAAATTTCAAGGCCCAAGCTACTAGCCAGGCCAGAAGAGTTACTCGCCACCAATTGCTCCATCTAACTCCTACCCAGCCCTTAACTCTGCCCCTAAACACCCCCCGTAAATAATTTTATGAAATTACACTGTTAAAGGTTTTGTTTAGAATAAAGTTACAAAAATAACATTAATACCCAGACATCAGACCCCAGATACATGTATACCCAGACATCAGACCCCAGTGTGAGCAGAGCGAGGAGGCAGGGAAGCTCCTCTTCACCGCCTGCCAGTGACCGAGACGAGTTGTGTCAGGTTAGGCAGCTGATCCCTGCCACCGTGCAGCCTGGGGAAGGGGGGGCTGCATGGCAGCACTGCTGGAATACGCAGCACAAAATAATTTATTGTGATGCCTGTGTGTGCATTTCCACTCGCCCTCACTTAATTTCCACTCGCCAAATGCGAGTAGGTGAGTGCAAATTTTGAGCCCTGGTCTACTGTATGGTGGGGCCCGGTCAGGTCTCACAAGGCTTTAGCTCGATTGTGCCATTACAGGGACAACAGCTCTATACGCAAATAAGGGTGGCCAGAAAGGGTGGCCAGTATTGAATTACAAGGACGTCATCCCTGCACGAGAGGTGTAGCAACCCTGATGATCATTTACGCCTTGTTAGGTCTCGTCAGGAGGGTGTAGCTTGTCAGGAACGTGGGGATGGTACCAGGGTGGCACCTGGATGGCAGGGGTAGGAGCCCAGGATGCAGTGTCCTGCACTGATAAGCAGGCGGGAAGGGGTAGGGAGGATGATGTGGAAATAAACTGACCGGATGATTCTCAGAAGGATGATGGTGGAGTTGCAGGAAACATAAATAATAAACAGGAACAGGAACAGATGGGTACAGCAGAGCAGCGAGTTAGCAGCACCTCACTCTCTCAGCACAAGAGCTGTAATGAACCAGCAATGTTAATTGTGGGGCACAGCCCTATATTTTGTGTGTCACGTGTGTTGGTTGTGAGTTAACTGTTGCATTGCTGGATGCTGATAGTGAATGCTGGTTACAGGGCAGGAACAGTACATAGAAGTGTACCACCAGGGGGGGTTTCAGGATGGCTACAGCCAGGGATCCTGACAGTACCTCCCCCTTCAGGTCACGCTCCGAGTGACCAAGGATGGCGGCAGGACTGCCCATGACCAGGCACGGGTCACTCTAGTGGGTGCTGTTTCCAATAGTCGTAGCACCACTGGAGGGCAGAACGAGGGTCAGGAGTGGTAGTACAGGGTTGGGCACGTGCCTTCCTCTGACGCCGCCGTGCCTTGGTCTTGGTCTTCTTGTGGATAGCAGATACCTCGGGAAGGAGAGTGCCCATGTACCCAGATGGCAGTCTCTCTTCATCGTCTTCAGTCGCAATGGGTGAAAAGCAATCACGAGATAAAATAAAGTCCACATCAGAGTCTTTAGGGATCCTGGGGTTATGCTCTTTTCTCATAGGTGATGCATCAGGAATGAGGGTGCCCACGTAATCGGATGGCACAAAGGTGGGTATAGCATAGATGCCCTGCACCGTATAAGGAGCTGGATCCTCAGGTAAGGAATCTGGAGCAACAGGAATGTCCCTGGAACGTCTGGCGTTGGCGACAGAGGGCAAGAGATAGGAGGTAGAGTCACCCTCGAACCTGGTGCCCACATAGAAAGAAGGCATCAGAGTAGGCATCTTCTCCATTTCTCCCGGTTCCCCTTCTAAACATGATCCATCACTAAGGGAAGGATAGTCGCACAGCCAGGACTTAATGCCCTCGTCCTCTTCTTCTTGCTCTTCCCAGCCACAATCCCTTTCTGATACAGATCCATCGCTGGATGAAGAACAGAAGCCTCGCCATGCCTTTATAGGGGTGTCAGACCCCTGGTGTTGACCTGGGGGTCCCTTTGAGCGTCGGGCTGTCTGTCTCGGTGGACTCTCCTCAGAGACAGCGATGTCCTCTGTGTCATATTCAGGCAGGGAAGAAACACAGGAAGACAGCGGCGGATTGTGCTGGCTGGGAGTGATGGGAGTTGTGATCGCCATAAGGGAGTTCTTAATCTTCTGGGCTTTCTTCAGCCTGGCCTTCATTACCTGTTTGAAGGGGATCTGTGTCACAGTAGAAACTGGCATGGACATGATCTCCATAGGGGTTGGTAGATCTGTCTTCACAGGTACGGTGGTCTCCAGATCCATGGGAAGGACAGGTTCTATGGGCACAGTGTAATCAGTCTCCATAGGCATTACAGGGTTCGCATACTCCTCTTCTGAACTGACCTCCAGAGATGTCACATGCCTGGATACAGCAGGTACAGTTCGTCTGGGGACAGGTGTAGGTGCATGACTTGTTCGAGGTGCAGGTCTGGGTTCAGGAAATCTCTTGGGGGCCGGTCTGGGTAGGGGTACCGGCTTAGGAACGGCAGGTCTCATAGAAGCAGGTGTATACACAGTGGCTGTAGCAGGCCTGGAAGCCTGGGACTGCTTCGGAGATCTACGCACCTGAGCGTGCTTGGAAGTTGCAGCTGGTTTGGAAACCGGTGCTGGTTTGACAAACGCTGATCTGGGGGGGTTTTTCTGGGCAATTCGATATCCAGTGCGATCCTGCCCCGCAGTACAGGCACAAAATACTATTTTGTCTCCTGACACGCTCTTCAGGAGACAGGGGATCATGGTGTTTATTTGGAGGAGCGCACACCTTAGTTGAGGTGCCCAGAAAAGTTTGCAGCATTTGCATCAGGGTATCAGCCAGGTTCTTGAATAGCTCCTGGAAGGTGGTTTTCAGTAGCTCCACCATTAAGTGCAGCACTGCGGGCTCATTAGTATTAGGCTGGTTCATTCTGTCAGGAACGTGGGGATGGTACCTGGGTGGCACCTGGATGGCAGGGGTAGGAGCCCAGGATGCAGTGTCCTGCACTGATAAGCAGGCGGGAAGGGGTAGGGAGGATGATGTGGAAATAAACTGACCGGATGATTCTCAGAAGGATGATGGTGGAGTTGCAGGAAACATAAATAATAAACAGGAACAGATGGGTATAGCAGAGCAGCGAGTTAGCAGCACCTCACTCTCTCAGCACAAGAGCTGTAATGAACCAGCAATGTTAATTGTGGGGCAGAGCCCTTTATTTTGTGTGTCACGTGTGTTGGTTGTGAGTTAACTGTTGCATTGCTGGATGCTGATAGTGAATGCTGGTTACAGGGCAGGAACAGTACATAGAAGTGTACCACCAGGGGGGGTTTCAGGATGGCTACAGCCAGGGATCCTGACATAGCTGACACACTTCTTGGCACCTCGAGCATGGGGTCGGTGTCTGCATTACCCTGTATACTTATAGAGAGAAAAGGGGGGTTTGTGAGGGTTCTGAGAATGAGCAACGGCACTAGTGGCCTGCTCTATGGTTGAGCCCGCTCAGGTCTCACAAGGCTTTAGCTCGATTGTGCCATTACAGGGACAGCAGCTCCTTATGCAAATCCAGTCTCCAGTCTCACGCTACTACGTCTCTCAAGCGCCATATAATCTGGTCAGTTTCAGTCTGTTTACCCTTGTCCACCCACTCCTGTGTGTAGTAACTGCATATTGGGCCATATCCCACCACCCGGCTCCGCCCCGGAACATATACAGTTGTGTTCAAAATTATTCAACCCCCACTGAAATTGAGTGTTTTGGCCAGTTTGACATTGATTTTGATCATTCAGTCATCTTGCTTACAATTAAATCAAAGATGCACGTGTAGGTCAGACAAATATAACATAACATTTATAATGAAATAACCACAAATGTCTTTTCTGTGCTCACATCATTATCAGTTTTATTCAACCCCCAAGTGACATTCAATCTTAGTACTTAGTACAACATCCTTTTACAGTTATAACAGCTTTTAAACGTGAAGCATAGCTTGACACAAGTGTCTTGCAGCGATCTACGGGTATCTTCGCCCATTCGTCATGGACAAAGCCTCCAGTTCAGTCACATTCTTAGGCTTGCGCACTGCAACTGCTTTCTTTAAGTCCCACCAGAGGTTCTCAATCGGATTTAAGTCAGGTGACTGCGATGGCCACTGCAAAATGTTCCAGCCTTTAATCTGCAACCATGCTCTAGTGGACTTGGAGGTATGCTTGGGATCATTGTCCTGTTGAAAGGTCCAACGTCTCCCAAGCCTCAGGTTTGTGACGGACTGCATCACATTGTCATCCAATATCTCCTGGTACTGAAGAGAATTCATGGTACCTTGCACACGCTGAAGCTTCCCTGTACCTGCAGAAGCAAAACAGCCCCAAAGCATGATTGACCCCCCGCCATGCTTCACAGTAGGCAAGGTGTTCTTTTCTTCATAGGCCTTGTTCTTCCTCCTCCAAACATAGCGTTGATACATGGGCCCAAACAGTTCTAATTTTGTTTCATCAGTCCACAGAACACTATCCCAAAACTTCTGTGGTTTGTCCACATGACTTTTGGCATACTGCAGTCGACTCTTCTTATTCTTTGGAGACAGCAAGGGGGTGCGCCTGGGAGTTCTGGCATGGAGGCCTTCATTATGCAGTGTGCGCCGTATTGTCTGAGCTGAAACTTCAGTACCCACATCTGACAAATCTTTTCTCAGTTCCTCAGCAGTCACACGGGGACTTTTCTCCACTCTACGCTTCAGGTAGCGCACAGCAGTTGAAGTCAGCATCTTCTTTCTGCCACGACCAGGTAGCTTTTCAACAGTGCCCTTTGCCTTGAATTTGCGAATGATGCTTCCTATGGTCTCTCTTGGTATGTTTAACATCTTTGCAATCTTCTTATAGCCATTGCCCTTCCTGTGAAGAGTAATCACCTCTTCTCTTGTCTTCCTGGACCATTCTCTTGACTTCACATGTTTGTAACCACACCAGTAAATGTCTAGAAGGAGCTGAGTAACACAGTCATTTTAAAGCTGCCTAACTGGTGATTATTATGCTTTATTGCTGCTCCGTGACATCCACAGGTGTTTTCAATACCTGATTGAAAACACTTGAATGAACCTCTGTTCTTCAGAGTGGTAGTCTTTAAGGGGTTGAATAATTGTGTCAATGAAGAATTCACAAAAGAAACATTTACTACTGTATTACAAAACCAATTGATGTCATTTTAGTTGCATATGGTTCTTTAAAAAATCCTTGTAGGATTTCATTCTGAATACAATTACAAATGTACACTAAATTCCCTAAAACCCTTTACAGCATTGGGGGTTGAATAATTTTGAACACAACTGTACATGGCATGCTGGCCCTTTAATGAACAAAAAAAGTTGATCTGCACACTTAAAAACGCAGAGGTGCACTCCTAAAACAAGGCTTCCCAAAAAGCCTCCAAGAATATGAAACAACAAAAGATAAGGATGCACTCGAATAAACTCAATTTATTAATACAAAACCATAATAAAATATGACATATATAGTAATAGTAAACTTAACAAAGAAACATAAACACAACAAGGTATTAAACTCAAAATACTTCAATGTAATAAATAAAGCAACAATTACCCGGCACTATAGAAAACAGCAAGTATAGAGAGCGGAGCCAGGGATCCCAACGTTTCGACTAAACGTCGTTATCAAGGGATATAAAAAAATGTAAGTACCTCATATATATAGGTCACAACTTCCCCAGAAAGACCACTCAGCAAGGAGATTTAGGATTGTGTACACCTGATTCTAATAAAGGCGGCCGCCGAGTCAAACAACCGGCTTCAAGCAAAAGATGCAAGACTCCGGTGTCGGAGGGCATTCACTGTCGGGATCCATGAACATAAAAGCAATATTCGCACCAAGAGGATACAATCTCCAGTTGCCAGACATTTTCAGGAATTTGGTCATTCTGCTGCACAGCTAAGATACATTGTTATCGAGAGGTATGCGCTCCCAGAAGAGGAGGTGATAGAGTAACATTATTAAAACAACGGGAGCTTCATTGGATATACGAGTTACAAACTCTAGCTCCACTAGGACTTAATGAAGATAGAGACTTGAGTCCATTTCTATAGGTGGATGACATTGACTTCGGTTTGTTTTCTTTTATATTTTTTATGTTTTTAATTTTCTTCCCCTTTTTTTAGGAATATTTCTTGTTGGAGGAACATCGGAGGAGGCCACACGATAGTGTTACTTGAAGCTTGAGGAGAGATACATTTGTACAGATAAGTTTTTTGTTTTTTCTTTATAGTGTTTTTCCTTATATTATTTATTTTTATTTTTTATTTTTTATATTTTATTCTTTTTTTATTTTTTATTTTTTATTTTTTATTTATTTATTTATTTATTATTTTTTTATATTTTTATTTTATTTTTTTATTTTTTATTTTTGTATTCCTTTTTTTTTTTTTTTTTTTTTTTTAAATATTTTTATTCATCTCGGTTCAACATACATCAAAAACAGATAAATAGACGTCTCAGTAAACATCAGTATCGAATATTCAACTAATACATATACATGGCATCCAGTGTCTGAAAAAATTACTGTGCAACTCCCCTTAAAACCCATGAGATCCACATGGAGGTCGGTTAAGTGCGGGCATCTACTGGATGTATTCCTTTTTTTATTATTTATTATTTATTTTTTATTTATTTTTTATTTTTTACTATACGTTTTCATCATATTTGTTCATTATATTTTTTATTATTTTTTTACACATTTATGTATATATATATATGTATTAATGTGTATATATATTGTTCTTGAATACTTATAGTCATCTGATGGATATATATGTATCTCTGGATGGACTTGTGATTAATATGGGTTGACATAGATGTCCAGTATGATTTATCTATGAGAAGTGTTGCAGTGCCCTAAGAAATGGATATGTATCATTATGATTTTGTTTATATAATATATATATTTTTTCATTTTTATTTTATTTCTTGTATCTCTATTAATGTATTTCTTCACATATGTATATATCTCAATGAATTTCTGTTGCTGATTTTATTGTTTGTATAATTATGTTCCAGATAGTGACCAGGGGTTTATGTACTTTGGCTCCTTATATACAAACGATGTTATGTTTGACTATTGACTGGCACATTCGCTGTTAAATTCTGGTAATCACTGGTTGTTCTGTGTAACATTATACTGATTTTTGGATAAGAAGTTGTTGCTTTCTTCTCTTGCCACTATTCAATGGTCTTTTGTGAATGTCTGGCGAGTACACTCCCTCTTTGATTCATTATCATCAGCTGAGATGTTTTTTCGTTTGGGATACCCATTGCGCATGCGCCGTTCAGGCGCATGCGCATTGTGTCCCGGTCGACACCGGAGTCTTGCATCTTTTGCTTGAAGCCGGTTGTTTGACTCGGCGGCCGCTTTTATTAGAATCAGGTGTACACAATCCTAAATCTCCTTGCTGAGTGGTCTTTCTGGGGAAGTTGTGACCTATATATATGAGGTACTTACATTTTTTTATATCCCTTGATAAAGACGTTTAGTCGAAACGTTGGGATCCCTGGCTCCGCTCTCTATACTTGCTGTTTTCTATAGTGCCGGGTAATTGTTGCTTTATTTATTACATTGAAGTATTTTGAGTTTAATACCTTGTTGTGTTTATGTTTCTTTGTTAAGTTTACTATTACTATATATGTCATATTTTATTATGGTTTTGTATTAATAAATTGAGTTTATTCGAGTGCATCCTTATCTTTTGTTGTTTCATATGCTGGCCCTTTAAGCAATGTAAGGTACTTTGCATTAGATATCTAGACAAAGGTGAAACTCTAAAAAACAAATATGGCTACCTAAAACTTTTCTCAAATTTGGGGCCTTGTTTGATGGAATTTGTGTGGATTGTCTGTACACCTACAGGGTTATCCAAAGAGATTCGAAAAGTCACCGCACGTTCGGTGACTTTTCGTTCTCTTCAATACGGTTCCTTTTGCCGATTGCATTTCGGTGACCCTGCGGTGTATTCAGCAAACACCACAGGGTCCCCGAATTGCAGGGAAAAGCTGCCGCAAACCCGACGAAAACTAACCGAATGCACACTGAAAACAAGCAAAAACATCTGGATTAACCTTCGAAAAAGCCGAACAGGAGCCGAACAGGAGCCGAATCACACAGAGCCGAAGCAGCTGTGACGTAAAGGAGGCAGTGAATAAATTAGAAAAACCATTTGTATGAATCTGGGAAAAAGAAACGCTGTTTGCAAAGAAACTACTGAGCGAAAATGTCTGAAATTTTCACAGGAGGTCCAGGGAATGATAATAAAGAGGGCTGTTACAGAAAAAATAAGCAAACTGAAAAAAAAAAAAAAAAAATCGGACTTTTAATTTTTTTTTTAAAAATTCAGAAAAATGCTTAAAGTATCCTAAAAAATCTATAAATAAAGAGACTTTTTGCTGCAGAATTTTATAATGAACGGTTTATTAGATATTGAATTAAAACGGGAATATTTTTAACATTGAAACCTATGGGATTCTCCTGAATAAATTTGCCGAATTAAACCACCGAATGGCAGGGCATTAGGGGAACCTTTCACTGCTGGTTGTGTTCTCTGAATAGCCGAAGCAGTGCTTCTCTATGGGGATTTCTTTGCCCTCGAACAGGGACCGAACAGGCACCGTATGTGCAGGCAATTCGCCAGGATTTGGCGAATTGCCTGCTCTCTGGATAGCCGAATGGCCAGGAAAGGTAACCGAACGCTGATTTTCAGCATTCGGTTCCCTTTCTCAAGTAATTCGAATCTCTTTGGATAACCCTGCTAGTGATATTTCACAGAAATACACTCCTACATTTATATACACACACCTTGAAGTATTTTCGTGGGGGGTTTACGTAAAGGAGGGGATTCGTTCCTGAGCTTTGCCTAATCCTTTAAAACTGTAGAGTGCTCATTAAAGACAGATAGACAATGAATTGGTCTTTATAACTATTATTAAATATTAATATAAAAATTGTAACTTTCAATTATTATACTGGAGTGTACTTGAGTTCTTGAACTGTGAACAGCCAAAAACTATTAGGTAAGATCCTTATCTGCCATTTATTTTGAAAGTGACAGGGCAACAGAAGAACCTCTGTACTGATGAGTCTCCTAGTTAGTGATAGATAAGCACTTATTCACAGCAATTCTATCTTTTTTCTGTGTGCAAGATAAGCCTTGCACTGTCTTTGTGTAAAACAGAAGATAAATCTTTACATGATTTTCAGTCAGATCAGTGACAATAGGCTGAACAATTAGCTCCAGACCCATTATTCCTAGTATGCCTGCTACCAAATATATAGACTGTATCCAAATATTGGATCATCCAAGAATCAAAACCTCAATATCCTGGTGCAGTTTTGAACAGTGAATGTTTCAATTAGAAAAAAACAACAACATTAGGGTGATATACCACAGTACCAGATCTAGAATGAACATAATTGGCCACTCACATGTATTAATTGAGTGTCCAATTGTGTTCATTTTACATCTGGTGCTGTGGGATATCACCCTATTGTTGTTGTTTTTTTCTATTTTGAAGATCATATCCTGCAACTCGTTTTTTCAATGATTTAAATTAGTAACACTTCATTTCTTTTCATTTTGTTAAATAGTAATATGGTGTGTACATAATTCCCCATTAAGTATGATCAAAATGTTTGAAACACAAGGAACAATTCAGTATCACTTGGGCTGCAGCATGAACTACTAGTGTTCAGTCCCATTTCATGCAGAGAACAAATAACAAAAATTTAATCTTTCTGCACCTCAGATTCCATAACCCAAAAGTCAAACAAAAACCAAGAGGCAGAGGCGTCTCTATAAGTAGGCCAAATAGGTGGTTGTCTAAAGCCTCGCTCAAACAAGGCCTCGTGCTATTCATCATGAGACAAAAATGGGAAATCACAAAAATGTCGATGAAAGAGCAATTCTTCACCCAACAGTAGGTTGTGCCTGGGTACACCCGGCACACATCCCTACGCACCCTATGTTGCCAGGACAATTGTCTGAGCATTCATTATAGTTTTTTTATATAATTTCTGCACAATAATAGGGCCTCATAGTTGTTCATTACCCAAAACCTCATTAACTCTAGAGCCATCTCTGCCAAGAGGTATAAGCTTACTTGCCAAAGTCTAAGAAAAATTAATTAGATAAATCGTAATACTAAATGTGTGCCTTATTACAGTCATTGGTCCTATACCAAAAGGTAAGCATCAAAGAAAATTTAAGGATGGGTGTTGAACGGTTTAAGATTAAAAAATTATGCTAAAGTTTTTAAAGAAAGCCTCAACATGTCCATTCTGGCAAAGAACGTTTTTTAGTAACCATTTATTTCCTACATTCATAGAGTTACTCCTATTTATTCAACAGTTACAGTTACAAGTATTTATAAAGCGCTGACAAGTTCCATAGCAGCATTCAGTATATTTCTGACTCAGCTTCCTGAGCTTTAACCTGGTTGCTTACAGTCCAGGCATGGCATTTCTGCTGTCCTTTGGAGAAGATGAGGCTCAATCTCTAATTTGATGGGAAGACAGAAAAATCTGTTTTAAAACACAATAGTTTCATGCGCTGCTCTATTTTTAAACTAGAGAGCCAAATAGGGAATTATTTGGCACGCCTTTTTACAGCCTTAAAGAGAATTATGATGCCGTTGATAGCAGATATATTAGATATATGGTACAATATAAAATTTAAAACTGCTGGAATATTCCTTTGAGGGTATTTGGTGTTAGAGTGACGCTGTATGTCTGTATTTCTTCTTAAAATGCTGTCGGAATACACAAAAGTATCCAAGGAGATGGGAAGTCCCTTTAATTTCAGTTTCTATGTCTCTGATGGGGCTCACTTCACCAAAGGTCTTTATCTCACTATCTCTAAATGTCATTCTGCCTGTGACATACATATACAACTGTTTCTCAAAGGAAAATGTGTTCTACATTATACTTGGCAGACTCATTGCACAGTGGGCTTTTTGGAGCATGCTCCATTTGAGTGATGAAAGCTACATTAGGCATATTTGTGCCTGTTGACAATGCTGAACATTTTTTATCAAACTGGTTAACTTTCCCTTCAAACTACATTTGTGCCGTTCTAATAGGCTTTGAAATGTGTGTGTGTGCATGCCAGCTCTTCATGTTATTATCCCTGGCAGTATGGGGTAATTTGCTTGGAAACTGATCTTTTTCGGTCGATAAGAGACCAAATGCAGCCAGAGAAACACCCTGAAATTGATATGGGATAAGGTAAGCTATGTTACCATTACTTCACATTGAAAGTGAACAAAATGGTAATTAGGCATGAACAAAACGTCAGGGAATTAGTTCAAGAGGTGACTTATTTCACACATTTTAGAGTGTTTCATGATGGTTTGGAGACCTGTTTATGAGCAAGTCAACTGTTGTTCTATGAAAAGCTACTTACTTTTAATATCATAGAAAATCAAAATTAAGACATGTGGTTGTACCCTAATTAAAACTTTGCAGATTCAGTCAATATAGGAAACAACAATAATGTTGATCATTTCAAGTTGGAGACATCAAATTAAAAATTAATTAACCTATTCAAAAGATCTGATAGGTTGTGTTTCCTCAATACAGTTAGGTTAGCCAATTGGATATAGCCAACTATTTACTCATTTTGAGTATTATAATCTGATTGTATGCACTAACTATGTTTGTCTATAGAGATGAGCCGAACACCCCCGAGTTCGGTTCGCATTCGAACTCGAACTTTTCAAAAGTTCGAATTCGAACTCAATACAAGTCAATGGGACTCAAAGTTCGATTTTTAGAGTGCCCTCCAAGAGGGCATATATGCCAAATATTTGCCATAAAAGGTGTATGGGGGTCCGGGTAGTGCCCTGGGGGACAGGAAACAAGGACAAAAAGTAAAAAAAAAATGTTTTTAAAGGGACAGTGAGTCTTCCATGAAATAAGGGTTAAAAATAAAAACAAAGGCGGAGTCTGGACGCCGACCGAGCCGGACGCATGGTGTAGGAGCTCCTGCACCTAGCCGTCAAAACGGAGCATAGCAGCAGCACACAGATCAATTTGACCCACCATCTCGATTCCCCCTTACCGGGAACATGCCGGGAACCACCCTAGGGGGCAAAAAACCGGATCCACCGACCCCTGTAGTGGCGCCAATTTTCCAGCGCCGCGGCCTGGATGACAGCCAAGATGGCGGCCGGATCCGCGGCGAGGACACAGGGATAGACTCGGTCCCGGGAGGGTCCCAACCAGCGTCTAGAGCTGATATATCGCAGATTCTGGCCAGGATGGGGGACATGCAAACGAGTCTGGCGATGGACATTGCTAAAATAGCCACGGAGGTACGTGCTGAAGTGGGGGCTTTGGGCCTACGCATTGGAGAATTGGAGGAAGGCACGGGGGACCTCGTGGCGGCTCACAATGCGCTGGCGCGCACTACTGACACGTTATCTCACCGCATGGACCGTATGGAACTTGCTCTAGAGGATGTCGCCAATAGATCCCGCCGCAACAACATCCGCCTGCGGGGATTGCCCGAATCTGTACAAACACGGGAGCTACACGAGACTGTGCTGGGCCTTCTCAAACGCTTGGTACCAGAGGTGCCCCCGGCGAAGTTACTCATGGACAGGATTCACAGAGCCCTGAGAGCTCCCCGGGCTGACTCCCACAGCCTCGAGATGTCATATTCCGCCTTCATTATTACACAGTTAAGGAGGAAGTCATGCGTAAAAGCAGAGACGTGGATCTGGTGTATGAAGATGTGAAGCTCGCTCTGTTTCAAGATCTGGCACCGGAGACCTTGCAGCGCCGAAGGGCCTGGCGCCCCATCACAGCCCACCTGGGCTGTCATAACATCCGCTATGCCTGGGGCTTCCCGTTCAAGCTCTTGGCCTTCGCAGGTGGTAAAACCTCTACTCTCACCCTACAGTCAGACCCGCAGCAATTCTTCACCCGCCTGGATTGCCCCCCTTTACCGGACGCGGGTAACCTGCTCTCGTCCCCCTCCCCGGCACCTCAGCTTACACCGCGCTGGGAGAAGGTGCCCTCCCGGATTCGAGAGGAGGGAGACAGGGATCCCGGCTGAGATGAAGGGGAAACCTCGGTGGTGATATTGTTTTTTCTCTTTTTGTTTACTTGCCCACACGGTATCAGGTGGTTGCATTAGCTGAGTTGTAAATGTTCCCCAAGTGATATATAACCCTGTAGTGTTCGGCTGTTAATGTTCATGATAATGGTGGGGATACTGTCGTTATTGTAAAGTATTGTAATGCTGTTTTTAGATAGTTTTTTCATGCTCCGTTACTGGCTCGGTGACGTCCGTTCTGCGATCCTACTGGTCTTCAACCAGGGTCGCGTCTCCTTTCTGACCATCCCCATGGTCGTTCTGGCAATGGATAAGTCCGGAAGTTTTTTCTTTCCTTTTTTCTTTTTTCTTTATGTGTCTTCTTTTCCTCTCTCATCTTTTCCTCACCTCCCAGTCCTTTACCCCCTTGGTCCCTCTGTCTCCTTTCCCCCCATTGGGGTCCTCAGGGGTGCCGCCCTGTCCTGTGTACCTGATCTGGCCTGCCCGTGGCGTTCCCCTCCACTCCGCCCATGAATCCTGAATGCCATATTTTGTCCCAGAATGTTAAGGGACTAAATTCCCCTACGAAGAGGAGACTGGTCCTCCGAGAATTAAAACGCGCACAATGTCAGATAGCATTCCTGCAGGAAACGCATTTTGCCCGGGCACGCCAGTTCAGTCTCACAGACCGCACCTTCCCACGCTCCTTTTTCGCTTCCAGCACCGGGAAACGCCGGGGGGTTGCGATTTTATTACATAAAGCATGCCAGATGACGGTTCAACATGTGGATAGAGATGATGAGGGCAGGTATATCCTAATCCGGGGGACAATTAATGATGTGGCTATCTCTTTGTTGAATGTTTATGCCCCCAACACCCCGGAAGATTCTTTCTGGGCCCATCTTACGACGCTCCTGCAGCTGACGGAAGGCTCCTTTCTGGTCATGGGGGGGGACTTTAACGCGGCCCCAGCCCCAGCAATTGACAGGAAATCAGGGGCGTTAGGTGCCAGACTTACGGCGTCTCCTCAGGATGCGATGCTAGCTCGGTTCATACATGACGCGCAGCTCCTCGACATTTGGCGACTCCATCATCCAGGAGACCACGATTTCTCCTTTTATTCTCATCCCCACTCCTCATACTCAAGGATAGACCTGTTCTTATTGCCAACCAGAACGATCCCATTAACTACCCGCTCGGCGATAGGCTCCATTAGTTGGTCTGACCATGCGCCCGTGTCTGTATGGGTGACACTGCCGGGTACTCGATCGGGTTGGTCCTGGCGCCTCAACTCTTCCATCTTACAATCGGCTGCAGAGCTGGAGGAAGTGTCTGCCCACCTGAACAGGTATTTTGAGGAGAATGACCTAGACGATATAGGTCCTGACTCCTTGTGGCTGGCCCATAAGGAGGTCATACGAGGTCACCTGATTCAGATTGGTAGCAGGGAAGAGGGAGAGGATGAGTCTGCTGTGGAACTTCAGGAGAGGCTAGCGGACCGGGAAGCAGCGCACAAATCCTCTCACTCTCAGGCTGATTTTGATGCCCTGACAACTGTACGTCGGGAGCTCCGGTCAGCCTTACTGACGGATGTGGCCCGGTCCTTAGCCTGGACCAGGCGGACCTTTTATGAATATTCTAACAAAGCGCATACTATGTTAGCGTGCAAATTGAGGAACCAAACTAGATCTAAACTGGTGACCTCGGCCCATACGTCCCAGGGTTCGATCACTACTATCCCCAGCGAGGTAAACCAGATTTTTACTGCGTACTTTGAGAAATTATATAACCACTCCCCGGATCACTCCCTCCGCAATCCGGAACATGTGCGGGAGGTGCAGGAATTCCTGGCCACGTGGAAAGGCCCGGAGCTCCCCCCCTCTTGCTGGAGGGGTTGGGGTCAGAAGTATCAGAAGCCGAGGTGGCTTCAGTGATTAAACAAATGAAACCCCATAAGGCCCCGGCCCGGACGGGTTTACGGCCTTTTATTATAAAAAATTCTCTCCTCACTTGAGCAAATATCTAGTTAAACTATATAATGGAATTCTGGAGGGACGACCGGTGCCTCCGGATTTCCTCCGATCCGATGTGATTTTGATTCCTAAAGAGGGCAAAGATCCTTCCTTCCCCCACAATAATAGACCGATCTCTTTACTGAATGTTGACTATAAGATATTTACGAAAATCCTGGCCAACAGACTAGGAGCACTCCTCCCCTCCATCATTCATCCGGACCAGGTCGGGTTCATTCCCACGAGACAGGCATACGAAAATACAAGGAAAATGTGGTCCTGATCGAGACAGCTCGCGCAACGGGGACGCCTTCTCTGCTCCTCTCCTTGGATGCGGAGAAGGCGTTCGATAGGGTGGGCTGGCCTTACTTATTTCACCTACTGGAGCACTGGGGATTTCCCCTGGTTTTTGCGCTGCTATCCGGGTCCTGTATAATTCCCCCCTTACGAAAATCACCACGGGGGCCTCCCCGAATCTTTCCCCATAGGTAATGGAACGCGACAGGGTTGCCCCCTGTCACCCATGCTTTTCGCTCTAGCCCTTGCCCCTGCTGGATAAATTACGGTCCTCCACGTCTATCACGGGTTTACAGATTGGGGGGGAGAATTCCTGGTGTCAGCATATGCGGACGACCTTCTCCTGACCATCACGGACCCGGTTCATTCTGTGCCCCATTTGCTCTCCCTTCTTCGGGATTTCTCGGATATTTCCGGGTTTAAGATAATATAGATAAATCTCGCGCGTTGTCGATAGGCATACCGAAACCGGAGGTCGACCGGTTGCGTCTCCTCACGGGATTTCACTTCTCCACCTCCTCTCTCACGTATCTGGGAGTGAAGCTGACTAGTGATCCCAAAGCAATGATTAGAGCTAACTACGATGTACTGATCCAACGTCTTATAGCTGATATGGACACTTGGGATGCCTTTAATGTCTCCTGGGTGGGTCGCATTGCTAGTGTAAAAATGAATCTACTCCCCCGAATCCTGTACTTGTTCCAAACCCTCCCGGTGCCTGTCCCTCCAGCCTCGTTGGCGCATCTACAGTCCCATGTGGACCGGTTCATCTGGCATAATAAACGACATAGGGTGGCTAGAAGAGTGTTACATAGACCGAGGGTGGTGGGAGGCTTGGGAGTTCCGAGTTTGTTACAATATTATCATGCTGCCCAACTAGCACAGTTTGTTACCTTTCATGCACCACCTGGTATGCACCGTTGGGCGGACTTAGAGTCGCATCTCTTTGCTCCGGACTTGCCGCAATTCTATTTTTGGCTTCCCAAAACCTATCGTCCAATCCTTCGCTCCACCTGCACTGCCACCATTAACTCTCTCCAAATTTGGGACACCGTGAACCGTCGCTTCACTTTAGCCAAAGAACACTCAGCTATGATGCCTTTTCTCCGCAACCGACAGTTTCAACCGGGCTTATGCCTCGCCCTTTTGCAACTCTGGAGGACTTGGGCTTCAGAGGCTCCACCACCTTTACTCAGGGGGGCACCACTTCAGTTTGAGACCATCCGACAGAGAGGTCCGGTAGGACCAGCGGACTTCTTTCGCTACCTACAGGTCATGGACTATGCGCGGACGCCTGAAGTCCGTACGGCTGCCACGTCTTCCTTGACGGCGTTTGAAGCTCGCTGTAATGACGCTCGCATCACGAAATCAATGATATCCTCGCTTTACGTCTCCCTCTGTTCAGGCTCTCCAATCTGGGGGACCCAACTTATGTTGCACGCTGGAGAAGATGTGGGGGATGCCCTGCCCAGTGAAGAATGGGAGGATATTGGGACAATGTGGCACACTGCTCCATCAATGTGGCCCATCAGGAACAGGCTTACAAGATGCTGTTTCGCTGGTATGTTACCCCCTCACAACTTTCTCACATGGACGGGTCTTCCTCTGACTTATGTTGGAGAGGTTGCGGCACTAAGGGCTCGTTCTACCACATGTGTGGACATGCCCCCTGATCCGATGCTTCTGGCTTCAAATTCATGCTCTCATCCAAGAGGTCCTACAGTGTGGAGTGGCTCTCGACCCATGGACATTCCTTCTTCACCGCACCCAGGACGCCCTATCGAGACCGGAGAATAAGCTGTTGCATAAAATGGTCTTGGCGGCTAGAAGAGCGGTGGCCCAAGGCTGGAGATCTGTGTCCCTTCCGTCTATGGCGCAGGTGTATCTTTGGATCAGAGATAATATGGACATGGATCGTTTATCGGCTCTTGTACATGACACCATGCCCCAACATAGTAAGATTTGGGACCCCTGGCTGGAGTTTGATGTGGGTTAAGAGCTGGACTGCTTGTTTTTCTGGCGGATTATGATACCTGGGTTATGTACTCCTTTGGGGCGGCACCCTATTCCCTTCCCCCTCCTCCCCTCCCTATGAGGTCTCCTCCTCTCTCTTTTTCCTCCATGTTTGTGTTTCTTTAGAAAAAGATCAATTTCTTCTTTTACCCCCTCCTCGGGGTCTACCCCCTGCGGTCCTTTGGCAGGGGCTCCTCAGGGCTAACCAGTAGCAATCTCTAACATTGTGGTTTTGTGATAAGATGCCCTTTTTTGTCTTTGAAAAATGGAAAATAAAGAATTATAGAAAAAAATAAAAAAAAAAAATTCCTTCAAATATCGTGCCTAGGAGGTCCCCATAACCTGCCCGTGAAGTGGCGGATTTGTAGGATGTATAGAAACATTTTAAAACAATGTCCGGGTCCTGGTAGTGCCCTGGGGGACAGGAAACAAGGACAAAAAGTTTAAAAAAAGACGTTTTATACCCCTTCACTGCTGACAACGTGTGGGACACGTCCTCAATTAGGCTAGGGTCAGACTAACGCATTTTTTGTGTTGTGAAAAGTGCGTTCGAACGAATTGACGCATTTTTTCACAGAATACGTGATAGTGGTCATACGATGCGCATTTTCGTCCGTGATTTTGTACGGATCATCAATAAAACTCTTTTTGTGTCTGGACGTTATGTTGGCGGACATTAGCAGCGTCTGACGTCTCCTAATCACACACACACACGCTAGTGGACGCAGCGCACTCTGTACGTCAGTACCTGCGGTTTCACGTTCTCGAAAAAAATGCGTTCATTTTCCACTTGCGTTGCGCAGCCGGACTTTTGTGCGACCGTACTTCGTATATTGCCGTCATTGCCTGGCACTTGCTGCTACTACCCGTGATTAAGTGCGGCTGCACGCGCGTTCGCACTGCCTCAGTCTGACCCTAGCCTTACTCCCGCTGTATGCTGAGGAGGACGTGTCCCACACATCATCAGCTTTGCGGGACCCCCGGCTGAGATACTCACCTCTCTGTCCGGGGTCCCGCGGCGTTCTGACTTCAGCGTCCTCAGACGCTGAAGTCAAGCTCCTCCCGACGTAAATGATGTCATCGCGCCATGCGTGATGATGTCATTTCCAAGCGACCCCCCAGCAATGCCGGGAAATCGCATGGAAGGGAGGGGGGGATCCGTTCGGATCCCTCTCCCTCCCGATCGGGAGGTCCCACAAAAAAAAGCCAGGCACCACTTAAAAGGAGAGAGACTCCCCTTTTAAGCGGTGCCTGGCTTTAACCCCTTAGGCACCGGGTCGCACTTCGGCGACTTGCGGTGCCGAAGTGCGGCCTAGCTCCGGTGGGGGCCGCCATCTTGGATGGCGGCTCCACCCCAGGTCCCCCCTCACTGCCTGATGTCCTCACACATAGCGTGATGATGTCAGATAGCCGGGGAACCCCTAGCTGCCCGGAATCCCCAGGTGGAGATAGGGGGTTCATTTGAGGGTTCACAGAGATGCTGTGAGGTTGTGTATAGAGATGCTGTGAGGCTGTGTACAGAGATGCTGATGGGGTTGTGTATAGAGATGCTGTGAGGCTGTGTATAGAGTAGGGATGTGCACCGATTTTTTTTTCGATTCGATTTTTCTAATTTTTAAACTTTTCGATTCGGCTCGTTTCGACTGCTTTCCGTTTCGATTTGGTTCGGTTCTATTCGGTTTTCGGGTACATTTATTTTTCGGAATATCGACCATTTTTCGTATTTTCGGGTCACTTTACTAGGTTTCTGTATCGACTTTTCGTTATTTCGGAAAATTTTCGTTTTTCGGAATTGTACATGGTTTTCGGCATATCGCCAATTTTTCGTATTTCGGAACTTTTCGTATTTCGGAACTTTTCGTTTTTCGGAATTGTACATGGTTTTCGGTATATCGCCAATTTTTCGTTTTTCGGAACTTTTCGTTTTTCGGAACGTCTGTTCTCGTTTCAAAGCTGTCTAACTCTATTCGTTTTGATGAAAACTACTATGGTTTACTTTTTTAATACTACTTTATATATTTTTTATAATAAATTTTTGGTTTGTTTTTCGGATCCGATAATTCATTCTGTCGATACGATAATTCTGGCGATTCTATCGTGTTTTTTTAATTAACCCTTTCGCTGCTGAGGCTTTTCCCGTCCCTGTGCTGACTCTGAGCTAATTTTTACCGGTTTTGCTCGTCATGTTTAAACGTGTTTTGGAGGCTTATTTTAGTATATGACCCAGACATATTATATATCGTTCTTTCCGTCAGACTCGGCAGATTCATAATATGTCATTATTATATGTATACGTCATGACCTGTCTGTATATTATAACAAAAAATGCAATAAAATATGATTTTTCAATAATTTACAATGTGTAAAGTGTTTTTTTTCCACATTTTAACGCGCGAGCAATTGCGGTTATATTTTGTATGGGGTGCGCTTGTTAAAAAACTTAGAGATGGGGTCTCGTTAACATTTTTTTTGGGGGAAATTACACGATTTTTAACAAATGCACCGCATACAAAAATCATTAGTGCAGCATCATTGTTCACATTATAATTGAAATGGGAACAATATTGCTACACTAACAAACCAAAAAAAAGAAAAAAATTATTATTTATTTTTTTATAAATTTTTTTAAATATTTTTTTATTTAGAATTTTTTTAAAAAAACTTTTTTCACTGTATGTTTTGGTATCGTTGGAACCAAACTTTAACCCCTAGCTGCCACGGATCGGGAGATAGGGGGTTCATTGGAACCCCTATCTCCACCATTGGTGGCAACTAGGGGTTAACTCCAGGACTGGCGTCATCGTGCTATGCACGATGACGCCAGTCCTCAGGGGGAGTTCCCGGAAGCTTGGCCGACATTCGACATCCTCATGGATATGCCCCAGCTCCTCATGGATATGCCCCAGCTCCTCGTGGACATGCCCCAGCTCCTCGTGGATATTGCCCCAGCACCTCATGGATATGCCCAGCTCCTCGTGGATATTGCCCCAGCACCTCGTGGATATGCCCCAGCTCCTCGTGGACATGCCCCAGCACCTCGTGGACATGCCCCAGCTCCTCGTGGACATGCCCCAGCTCCTCGTGGATATTGCCCCAGCACCTCATGGATATGCCCCAGCTCCTCGTGGACATGCCCCAGCACCTCGTGGACATGCCCCAGCTCCTCGTGGATATTGCCCCAGCACCTCATGGATATGCCCCAGCTCCTCGTGGACATGCCCCAGCACCTCGTGGACATGCCCCAGCTCCTCGTGGATATTGCCCCAGCACCTCGTGGATATGCCCCAGCTCCTCGTGGACATGCCCCAGCACCTCGTGGACATGCCCCAGCACCTCGTGGACATGCCCCAGCTCCTCGTGGACATGCCCCAGCTCCTCGTGGATATTGCCCCAGCACCTCATGGATATGCCCCAGCTCCTCGTGACATGCCCCAGCACCTCGTGGACATGCCCCAGCTCCTCGTGGATATTGCCCCAGCACCTCATGGATATGCCCCAGCTCCTCGTGGACATGCCCCAGCTCCTCGTGGACATGCCCCAGCTCCTCGTGGACATTGCCCCAGCACCTCGTTAGTGCAGCATCATTGTTCACATTATAATTGAAATGGGAACAATATTGCTGCATTAACGAACCAAAAAAAAGAAAAAAAAAATGTTTATTTAATTTTTATAATTTTTTTGAAATATATTTTATTTTTAATTTTTTAAAAAAACTTTTTTCACTGTAGTGTTTGGTATCGTTGGAACGGCCATGCTCTGGCCGATCCAACCATACCAAATTTTAACCCCTAGCTGCCACGGATCGGGAGATAGGGAGTTCATTGGAACTCCCTATCTCCCCCGTTGGTGGCAGTTAGGGGTTAACTCTAGGACTGGCGTCATCGTGCTACGCACGATGACGCCAGTCCTCAGGGGGAGTTCCCTGAGGCTTGCCCGACATCCAAGATGTCGGCCAGCTCCGGGAAAGGATCACGAACCGGCGCTTTTCAGCGCCGATTCGCGATCCAGCTCCCCAGGGGTTAATGCCAGGCACCATTTGGAAGGGCAGGCTGTGCCCTTCCAATTGGTGCCTGGGTTACCCCCGCAACGCCGCCGATCGGGAGGGAGAGAGGTCGCGATGACACCTAATTTCACCGGCGGCGGTTCCGGATGCTGGGCTGACATCGAGGATGTCAGCCCGCACCGGGGGGGCCAGCGATCGGCCGGAACCGGCTGAACACTGACCCCAAAGGGAGGATGCGCTCAGCGCGTCCTCCGCATACCAGCAGCCATGCGGAGGACGCGCTGAGCGCGTCCTCCGCATCGACGTGTTTAACAGTGTGGAAACCAAGCAATACATAATTAACTTATTAACGTAAAGCAACGCACACAAACAGGAAAATATAGAAAAAATAGAAAATTTATTTACAAAATGGGGAAGGGAAGGGAAGGGAACATGCCAAGGATGGCAAACTGCCCAACAGGGGCACAAACAACACAAACAAACATACATTTTAGAATTACTGGCATTTGAGGAGATGTTGAGGCTGGTCCGCATCTTTGATTACAAAGATTATGACTGCAGTAAGGGCCCTTACGGCAGGAAGAATAATTTTAGGAAGGATCGTATCATTGACAAGCTACGCGCACCACCATCCTGGAGGTGTTTGGGAAAGACGGGACGAAGGACCAGATCAGAAAACGCTGGTCCGACCTCAAAGCAGGCGAGCAGGAGCAGCTGAGGCACATCCGTATTGTCTTGAAGATTGACTCTTACTGCCGCTCCAGGATGTCCGCGTGTGTTAGTAAGGTGTTCCCGGAGGTGCTGCAGCAGTTCCTGGATGGAATCCAGTGTCCTGACTGCCAGGCGAAGCTCGCCAATCGCCTCCTGATTGCTCAGTCTGGCTTCTTCGATATATCCAATAAATGAAAGAAGGAAAATACAGTAAGTAAAGCAGGTTTCTATTTTTGACTGAAAGTCTTGAAAAATATAACAGTAGTATATACCAGAGCTGGCGGCCTCCTCCTGCTCCTCCTCCGACTCCTCCTCCCACCACCACCGTCTGTATATCCAGTGCTATATGTAAGAAATTAAAGAAATAAAAAATACAGTAAACAAAAAATGTTTCTGTTTTTGACCAAAAGTCGTTGCTAAATAAAACAGTATATACCAGCGCTGGTGGACGCCTGTGGCTCCTCCTCCTCCTCCGCTGGGGCACTGGTCCCTGCCCGGGCAGATTCGGCGTCCTGTGCCCTCTTCCTGTCTTCTGCCAAATCCAAAAAATATAACACGTAAATAATGCAGACTGGAAAAAATGGTATATCTATACAATATATTGCCGAAAGTATTGCAACACCCCTCCACTACCACTACCAGCTTGACCCACCACTACTCCCATCTCATAGGTCTAAAGTCACAAAATATTTATTTATTTCCTCTGCACAGACATATATTACCGTTTTTATATATTTTTTTTCAGAAGTAAACATTACGTTTATTCAATAAAAACTATTATTTGTGTTGTGTGCGTACAAAGCGCATTGTGTGACTGCTTTTAGTTATTTTATAGAAGGCCTCAGCCTCAGTTTCACTTTCAGTTTCTGCTAATAAAACTGGATATTGCAGAAACAACAACAGAAATCCACCATTTTGTTTTGAAATTTGCATCTAAAGCGTTCAATGACACTGCTGCAGCAGCTGCTGAGGCTGTATTGAAGGCAGCTCTGTTTGGATGCACTTTCAGAAGAACTACATGTCCCATCCTATCACTTAGCAGAGACGCAGAGATTTTTATTGATGCGCAGGTGGGAGTCAATATTGGGCAAGCTGCGGGTCATCTCGTATGCATCACTCAATCACAACAACCCCCCCCCCAGCACACTACAGACTATACACACAGTGCCAAAAGAAATCCAGCATTGTAACTTCATCTACATACATCAAATGTCACAATTTTCACGAATACGTAAAATCACAAAAAAAGAAAAGCTATGGCAAAACTGCATGTATGACGAGTCGTGAAAACGCAAAGCTATACACAATCACATTGCATGAAAAAAGGACTAGATAAATAAACGTATTTCTGTGCACATTAGCAGCACATGCAAGCACATTATTATTATTATACAGGATTTATATAGCGCCGCCAACAGTTTGCGCAGCGCTTTACAATATAACATGACACTTACGTTTCGCTATGACGCGACGGATGCGTCTCAACTGCTACTCCTCGCGTACTTTTAAATCAGACCAGCGTTTCCGTAGCTGGTCCTTCGTCCGGTCCTTTCCAAACTTCTCCAAAATGGTGGCGCGTAGCTTGTCCAGGATACGATCCTTCCTGGCGTTATTCTTGCTGCGGTAAGGTCCGTTCCGGCAGTCATAATCTTTTCTATCAAAGATGCGGACCAGCTCCAACATCTCCTCAAACGACATATTTTGGGCCCGTTTTACTTTCTTCCTGGGTGCCGGTGCTTCGATTTCATCAAAAGATGAAGAGGAGGTCTCCTCTCTGGCAGCGGCCATTATGAAGAATAATAAAAAAAAAATTTTGTTCAAAAAGTTGTCAATAAAACTGGCTCAATAAAGTTACGACATGTGCGCGCGCGCGCATGCGCGACCCGCGGACGAATCGGATCTGACCAAAATACGAAAATTCTGTTCGGATCTTTGGAAACAATAAAAAAATTTACAGAATCAGCCATATAACCGATACTAGTTAAATATACGATGTCCAGACTTACCGAAATGGTACCGAAATCCCGAATGGAACTGAAATCATGAATAGAGGGAAAATAGATTTCGATTTGACACATTTCAAGTCCATTCGAAAATTCCGAAAAATTTTCGATTTGGTAAACTTTTCGTTTTTTCGGAAAGTCTGTTCTCGTTTCAAAGCAATAGATTTCGATTTGACACATTTCAAGTCCATTCGAAATTCCGAAAAATTTTCGATTTGGTAAACTTTTCGTTTTTTTCGGAAAGTCTGTTCTCGTTTCAAAGCAATAGATTTCGATTTGACACATTTCAAGTCCATTCGAAATTCCGAAAAATTTTTGATTTGGTAAACTTTTCGTTTTTTCGGAAGTCTGTTCTCGTTTCAAAGCAATAGATTTCGATTTGACACATTTCAAGTCCATTCGAAATTCCGAAAATTTTTCGATTCGGTTCGGAAACCTGTTCGGATTCGACTTTTTCGGATCTAAAAAAATTCGGATTTTCGGCCGAATCGAAAGACCCGAATCGGGAAATTTTGTGAAAATTCCGAAATTCCGAAACCCGAAACGCACATCCCTAGTATAGAGATGCTGTGAGGTTGTGTATAGAGATGCTGTGAGGCTGTGTATAGAGATGCTGATAGGGCTGTGTATAGAGATGCTGCGAGGTTAAGTATAGAGATGCTGTGTATAGAGATGCTGTTTGTGTATAGAGATGCTGATGGGGTTGTGTATAGAGATGCTGTGAGGTTGTGTATAGAGATGCTGTGTATAGAGATGCTGTTTGTGTATAGAGATGCTGATGGGGTTGTGTATAGAGATGCTGTGAGGCTGTGTATAGAGATGGTGTGAGGCTGTGTATAGAGATGCTGTGTATAGAGATGCTGATGGGGTTGTGTATAGAGATGCTGTGAGGCTGTGTATAGAGATGCTGTGAGGTTGTGTATAGAGATGCTGTGAGGCTGTGTATAGAGATGCTGATGGCGCTGTGTATAGAGATGCTGTGAGGTCGTGTATAGAGATGTTGTGTATAGAGATGCTATTTGTGTACAGAGATGCTGCGAGGCTGTGTATAGAGATGCTGTGTATAGAGATGCTATTTGTGTATAGAGATGCTGATGGGATTGTGTATAGAGATTCTGTGAGGCTGTGTATGGAGATGCTGTGAGACTGTGTTTATAGATGCTGATGGGGTTGTGTATAGAGATGCTGTTTGTGTATAGAGATGCTGATGGGGTTATGTATAGAGATGCTGTGAGGTTGTGTATAGAGATGCTGATGGGGTTGTGTATAGAGATGCTGTGAGGCTGTGTATAGAGATGCTGTGTATAGAGATGCTGATGGGGTTGTGTATAGAGATGCTGTGAGGCTGTGTATAGAGATGCTGTGTATAGAGATGCTGATGGGGTTGTGGATGCTGTGAGGCTGTGTATAGAGATGCTGTGTATAGAGATGCTATTTGTGTATAGAGATGCTGATGGGATTGTGTATAGAGATTCTGTGAGGCTGTGTATAGAGATGCTGTGAGGCTGTGTTTATAGATGCTGATGGGGTTGTGTATAGAGATGCTGTTTGTGTATAGAGATGCTGATGGGGTTATGTATAGAGATGCTGTGAGGTTGTGTATAGAGATGCTGATGGGGTTGTGTATAGAGATGCTGTGAGGCTGTGTATAGAGATGCTGTGTATAGAGATGCTGATGGGGTTGTGTATAGAGATGCTGTGAGGCTGTGTATAGAGATGCTGTGTATAGAGATACTGATGGGGTTGTGTATAGAGATGCTGTGAGGTTGTGTATAGAGATGCTGTGTATAGAGATGCTGTTTGTGTATAGAGATGCTGATGGGGTTGTGTATAGAGATGCTGTGAGGCTGTGTATAGAGATGCTGTGAGGCTGTGTATAGAAACGCTGTGTATAGAGATGCTGATGGGGTTGTGTATAGAGATGCTGTGAGGTTGTGTATAGAGATGCTGTGAGGCTGTGTATAGAGATGCTGTGAGGTTGTGTATAGAGATGCTGTTTGTGTATAGAGATGCTGATGGGGTTGTGTATAGAGATGCTGTGTATAGAGATGCTGTGAGGCTGTGTATAGAGATGCTGTGTATAGAGATGCTGATGGGGTTGTGTATAGAGATGCTGTGAGGTTGTGTATAGAGATGCTGTGTATAGAGATGCTGATGGGGTTGTGTATAGAGATGCTGTTTGTGTATAGAGATGCTGATGGGGTTGTGTATAGAGATGCTGTGTATAGAGATGCTGTGAGGCTGTGTATAGAGATGTTGTGTATAGAGATGCTGATGGGGTTGTGTATAGAGGTGCTGTGAGGCTGTGCATAGAGATGCTGTGTATAGAGATGCTGATGGGGTTGTGTATAGAGATGCTGTCAGGCTGTGTATAGAGATGCTGTGAGGCTGTGTTTAGAGATGCTGTTGGGGTTGTGTATAGAGATGCTTTGAGGCTGTGTATAGAGATGCTGTGAGGTTGTGTATAGAGATGCTGTGAGTCTGTGTATAGAGATGCTGATGGGGCTGTTTATAGAGATGCTGTGAGGCTGTGTATAGAGATGCTGTGAGGTTGTGTATAGAGATGCTGTGTATAGAGATTCTGTTTGTGTATAGAGATGCTGATGGGGTTGTGTAATAGAGATGCTGTTTGTGTATAGAGATGCTGATGGGGTTGTGTATAGAGATGCTGTGAGGTTGTGTATAGAGATGCTGTGTATAGAGATGCTGTTTGTGTATAGAGATGCTGATGGGGTTGTGTATAGAGATGCTGTGAGGCTGTGTATAGAGATGGTGTGAGGCTGTGTATAGAGATGCTGTGTATAGAGATGCTGATGGGGTTGTGTATAGAGATGCTGTGAGGCTGTGTATAGAGATGCTGTGAGGTTGTGTATAGAGATGCTGTGAGGCTGTGTATAGAGATGCTGATGGCGCTGTGTATAGAGATGCTGTGAGGTCGTGTATAGAGATGCTGTGTATAGAGATGCTATTTGTGTACAGAGATGCTGCGAGGCTGTGTATAGAGATGCTGTGTATAGAGATGCTATTTGTGTATAGAGATGCTGATGGGATTGTGTATAGAGATTCTGTGAGGCTGTGTATGGAGATGCTGTGAGACTGTGTTTATAGATGCTGATGGGGTTGTGTATAGAGATGCTGTTTGTGTATAGAGATGCTGATGGGGTTATGTATAGAGATGCTGTGAGGTTGTGTATAGAGATGCTGATGGGGTTGTGTATAGAGATGCTGTGAGGCTGTGTATAGAGATGCTGTGTATAGAGATGCTGATGGGGTTGTGTATAGAGATGCTGTGAGGCTGTGTATAGAGATGCTGTGTATAGAGATGCTGATGGGGTTGTGGATGCTGTGAGGCTGTGTATAGAGATGCTGTGTATAGAGATGCTATTTGTGTATAGAGATGCTGATGGGATTGTGTATAGAGATTCTGTGAGGCTGTGTATAGAGATGTTGTGAGGTTGTGTATAGAGATGCTGATGGGGTTGTGTATAGAGATGCTGTTTGTGTATAGAGATGCTGATGGGGTTATGTATAGAGATGCTGTGAGGTTGTGTTATAGAGATGCTGATGGGGTTGTGTATAGAGATGCTGTGAGGCTGTGTATAGAGATGCTGTGTATAGAGATGCTGATGGGGTTGTGTATAGAGATGCTGTGAGGCTGTGTTATAGAGATGCTGTGTATAGAGATACTGATGGGGTTGTGTATAGAGATGCTGTGAGGTTGTGTATAGAGATGCTGTGTATAGAGATGCTGTTTGTGTATAGAGATGCTGATGGGGTGTGTATAGAGATGCTGTGAGGCTGTGTATAGAGATGCTGTGAGGCTGTGTATAGAAACGCTGTGTATAGAGATGCTGATGGGGTTGTGTATAGAGATGCTGTGAGGTTGTGTATAGAGATGCTGTGAGGCTGTGTATAGAGATGCTGTGAGGTTGTGTATAGAGATGCTGTTTGTGTATAGAGATGCTGATGGGGTTGTGTATAGAGATGCTGTGTATAGAGATGCTGTGAGGCTGTGTATAGAGATGCTGTGTATAGAGATGCTGATGGGGTTGTGTATAGAGATGCTGTGAGGTTGTGTATAGAGATGCTGTGTATAGAGATGCTGATGGGGTTGTGTATAGAGATGCTGTTTGTGTATAGAGATGCTGATGGGGTTGTGTATAGAGATGCTGTGTATAGAGATGCTGTGAGGCTGTGTATAGAGATGTTGTGTATAGAGATGCTGATGGGGTTGTGTATAGAGATGCTGTGAGGCTGTGCATAGAGATGCTGTGTATAGAGATGCTGATGGGGTTGTGTATAGAGATGCTGTCAGGCTGTGTATAGAGATGCTGTGAGGCTGTGTTTAGAGATGCTGTTGGGGTTGTGTATAGAGATGCTTTGAGGCTGTGTATAGAGATGCTGTGAGGTTGTGTATAGAGATGCTGTGAGTCTGTGTATAGAGATGCTGATGGGGCTGTTTATAGAGATGCTGTGAGGCTGTGTATAGAGATGCTGTGAGGTTGTGTATAGAGATGCTGTGTATAGAGATTCTGTTTGTGTATAGAGATGCTGATGGGGTTGTGTATAGAGATGCTGTGTATAGAGATGCTGATGGGGTTGTGTATAGAGATGTTGTGAGGTTGTGTATAGAGATGCTGTGAAGTTGTGTATAGAGATGCTGTGTATAGAGATGCTGTGAGGCTGTGTATAGAGATGCTGTGATGCTGTGTATAGAGATGCTGATGTGTCACGGTGGCCCCCCCGTGCCCCCCGTACCCCCCGGCGCCTGGCAGCAGCTTCCTCGCTGCTCGCTGACCAGGCGCCGAGTGATATCGCGGTCGGTTCCGCACACGTGGGACGCTGGGGGGCGGGGCCTGGCGTGCTGACGCGGACCCGCCAGGTTTAAAGCCCAGACTCTCAGAGACGCCGGTGCCCTGACGTGGTAGTTACTTCCCGCAGAGCTCTTGTGTATTTTTGGCTAACTAACTATTCTGTGTATGACCCTTGGCATTGGCAAACGAACCATTCTGTGTATGACCCTTGGCATTGGCAAACGAACCATTCTGTGTATGACCCTTGGCATTGGCAAACGAACCATTCTGTGTATGACCCTTGGCATTGGCAAACGAACCATTCTGTGTATGACCCCTGGCATTGGCAAACGAGCCATTCTGTGTGTGATCCTTGGCATTGGCGAAAGAACCATTCTGTGTATGACCCTTGGCATTGGCGAACGAACCATTCTGTGCATGACCCCTGGTATTGGCATTAACTCTTCTAATTCTGGTACTGAGGTCAGTCTGTGTGGCACCCTAAGCACACATCAGACTACCCCTTATATTGTTAGGGTCTTGGGAAGAGCTAACTATTCTAAGGTCTTGTGTATAGTTCTAGTGTTATTCTTTGTGGATACACTATCTTGTCAAATTCTGTGTCTGTCTAGTCGTGCCGACCATTCAAGGATCGGAAGGGTAGAGAGTGTCCTGCGTATAGGGACCACTAGTCAGGTAATCCGGGGGATCCGTGACATTACGTCAGGGCCAATGGATCCCGCAGACCTCTCTAATCAGTTGACACGTATTGCAGCCAGACAAGAAGAGCAGGACCATAGGATGGACCAGATTGCTCTTGCCCTGCAAACCCTGTTAAATCGATCCAATACTGGAACTGCAAGCCCTCCAGACCCAGTATTGCCTAGGGTCAGTTCGGCCGCTCCCGAGGGATGTAGGCTCAGTATGAAGGCACCCTTACGCTATGATGGAACACCAAACTTATGCCGGGGTTTTTTGACCCAACTCGAGATCTTGTTCGAGAACAATCCAGGGTCCTGTATGTCTGATAAAGCCAAAGTAGGCTATCTGATTAATCATTTAACTGAAAAAGCTTTATTATGGGCCACGCCCTTGTGGGAAAATAAGAAACCCATCATCTATGACTATGAGGGTTTTACCTCTGAGTTAAAGCGTACCTTTGACCCATCTAGAAGGGCTACCAATGCGGGTAGGTCCTTGTTTCACATTAAACAAGGTAATAGGAGGGTCTCCGACTATGCCATAGAGTTTAAGACTTTGGTTTCTGAGGTGCTCTGGCCGAACGACGTTTTAACCTTAGCCTTTACCGAAGGCCTGAACGAGGCTTTTATGTTTGAGCTGGCTCCCTTAAAATTACCAGAACATCTGGACCATTTGGTTGATTTTTGCATTGCCATGGACGATCAAATTAGGGAAAGGAGACACTCCAGAGACAGACCCAGAAGGGTCCTGCCTCCTTTACCCTTATTACCCAGACACACCAGTACGTCAGGTAACCCGGAGACCGCAAAAACTGATGTGCCGGTCGTTGAACCTATGCAGATAGGAAAAACAGGTATTTCAGAGGCAGAAAGAGCTCACAGAAGAGAAAGGGGGCTCTGCTTTTATTGTGCCGGGGCAGATCATTTCCGCCTTCAATGTCCTCAGAGACCCAGGGGTAGCAGGGGTGAGAATGGCAAATCGGGTCAAAGAACAGTTAATACCCAGGTTATCGGTTCTCTGTATGCCTCCTTTGTGGATAATGAAAAAAAAAAATCCCGGATTCTGGTACCCATCTCCCTAACCTGGGAGGGGGTTCACCTTGAGACTGAGGCATTCCTAGACTCTGGAGCCTCAGGTAATTTTATGGACAGATGTTTTGCCGCCAAAAACCTCTTACCTCTGGTTCTAAAGGAGAGGCCTCTAATGGTGGAAGCCATAGACGGAAAACCCCTGTCATGTCCCCATATCACTCACGACACTATTGATGTATGCATGAAAACAGGAGTTTTGCACCGTGAAACCATACGATTTCAGATTATCGACTCTCCCTCATGTCCTGTCGTTCTTGGGTTTCCATGGTTAACAGAGCATAACCCGGTGATTGATTGGGTCCAGCGAGACATAAAATGTTGGGGTCCTAGTTGCCAGTCAAAGTGCCTGGGCAGGGTCAATGTGATTGGTAGCCTCAATATTGCCACAGCACCTCCTTTGTCCACCGAAGTCCCTGAATGTTATCTGGCGTTAAAGGAGGTGTTCTCTAAAGCCAGGACTGAGGCCTTACCACCACATCGTCCATATGACTGTGCTATAGAGCTACTCCCTGGTACTATGCCTCCTAGAGGACACGTATACCCTTTGTCACAAAAGGAAAACGACATTATGGAGGAATATATAAGGGAGAATCTAGAGCGAGGATTCATCAGACGATCCTCCTCTCCAGCAGGAGCAGGTTTCTTTTTCGTCTCCAAAAAAGAGGGAGACCTGCGACCTTGCATCGATTATAGAGGTTTGAATAGGATAACCATAAGGAATGCATATCCCATACCTCTTATAACAGAATTATTCGACAGACTAAAAGGGGCCCGTATATACACGAAGCTCGATTTACGCGGAGCCTACAACCTAGTAAGGGTTAAAAAGGGGCATGAATGGAAAACGGCTTTTAATACACGTAGCGGGCATTATGAATACCTAGTGATGCCCTTTGGATTATGTAACGCGCCAGCCGTTTTTCAGGACCTCATAAACGACACCCTAAGGGACTTTCTGCAAGCGTTCGTCATAGTGTATCTGGATGACATCCTGATATACTCTCCTGATAAGGAAACCCATCACGCCCATGTGCAACAAGTGTTGAGGAAGCTATTGAAGGCTGGGTTATATTGTAAATTAGAAAAATGCTTATTCGATATAGAAACAGTGCACTTCCTTGGGTATATAATAACCCCTGAGGGTTTTCAAATGGATCCTAAAAAACTCTCAGCAATCCTCGACTGGCCTCTACCCCAAGGGCTTAAAGCCATCCAGAGGTTTCTGGGGTTTACCAATTACTATCGGAGATTCATTAAAGACTTTTCAGCCTTGGTAGCCCCCCTCACGGCTATGACAAAGAAAGGGGTGGGAAATCAGAAATGGACACCCCAGGCCAGTCAAGCCTTTGAGGCACTCAAACAGGCATTCACTACTGCCCCTGTTCTCCGACATCCAGATCCGGCTCTGCCTTTCCAAGTTGAAGTTGACGCCTCCGAACTCGGTCTTGGTGCAGTCTTGTCCCAAAGGGAGGCACCCGACAAACCCTTGCATCCATGCGGCTTCTATTCCCGGAAGTTGTCCCCGGCAGAGAGGAACTATGATATCGGAAATAGAGAGTTGTTAGCAGTTATCGCGGCCTTGGCGGAGTGGAGATACTTATTGGAGGGGTCTAGGGACCCCATCGTTATCATAACCGATCATAAGAATCTTACGTACATTGGAGACGCTAAACGTTTAAATGCCAGACAAGCGAGATGGTCATTGTTTCTTTCAAGTTTTAATTTCGTCCTCACATATAGACCTGGGTCAAGAAACATTAAAGCAGATGCATTATCGAGACAGTATGAATCCTACGAACATAACATCCAAGATCAGCATCCCATTGTACCCCAGGAAAGGATTATAGCCTTTACCACGATTAGTGTCTCGTCTCCTCTGATGATAAGATTGCAGACCGTCCAGGGTACAGCTCCTGGGGGGAGACCTCCCGCGAAACTCTTTGTACCTGAGAACGAAAGAGAGGAAGTACTAAAAATTTATCATGACAATAAAACCTCTGGGCATATGGGGATCACCAAAACAGTGTCTAGTATACGTAAACTCCTCTGGTGGCCCACGTTGCGCCGGGATGTTAAAGATTACATAGCCGTGTGCGAGGTGTGCACAAGAAATAAAAGTCCCAAAACAGCGCCTATTGGTTTACTCCAGCCTCTGCCAATCCCCGAACGACCATGGTCGCATTTAGCAATGGATTTTATAGTAGAGTTACCCGAGTCCAGAGGGAATACTGTAATACTCACGGTCATAGATCGATTCTCCAAAATGGGTCACTATGTTCCTCTTCGGAAACTACCTTCGGCAGCCGAACTGGTGCCCATTTTCATTACCAATGTGGTCCGCATACACGGTATTCCTCTTGGGATTGTCTCTGATAGGGGGACCCAATTTGTCTCCAGATTCTGGAGAGGGTTTTGCAAGAATGTGGGAATAGACTTATCCTTCTCTTCGGCCTATCACCCCCAGACTAACGGAGCAGCAGAACGAGCCAATCAAAATATCGAGAAATACCTCAGGTGCTTCATATCTGAACGACAAGATAACTGGTCAGACCTGCTACCTTGGGCAGAGTATGCCTTGAACAGTGCAGTGAGTGAAGCCACAGGTCATTCCCCTTTCTTCACTGTTTACGGTTTTGATCCTCCCGTGCTCCCCGCTACGTTTCCTGATACCACGATTCCTGCTCTGGATGAGCATTTGGCGTCATTGACAGAGACTTGGGGGAGGGTTAAACAGGCACTGGAAGATAGCAGTGTTGTCCAGAAAACCAAGGCCGACAGACACAGGAGGCCGGCACCCGTGTATCAAGTCGGGGACAGGGTTTGGCTTTCTTCACGGAACATCAAGCTCTTAGTACCCTCTATGAAACTGGCACCCAGATACATAGGTCCCTATAGGATACTGCGGCGACTCAATCCGGTCTCCTATGCTTTGGCACTGCCCCCCCATATCAGGATACACAATGTGTTCCACGTGAGCCTTTTGAAGCCACTCTTGTGTAATCGGTACACCAGGGCCCGTGCTCCCCCTCCTCCTGTCTCTGTGGAGGGCGAGGAGAGTTTGAGGTTGAGGCCATCCTGGACGCCAGGATATCTAGGGGGGTCCTACAGTACTTGGTTGACTGGGTGGGCTACGGTCCAGAGGATCGCTCTTGGCTCCCGGCTACTGAGGTCCATGCTCCTCGGTTGGTGAGGGCCTTCTATTTGGCTCATCCCCGTGCTCCTGGGGGTCGTCCAGTGGCCGCCCGTTGAGGGGGGGTTCTGTCACGGTGGCCCCCCCGTGCCCCCCGTACCCCCCGGCGCCTGGCAGCAGCTTCCTCGCTGCTCGCTGACCAGGCGCCGAGTGATATCGCGGTCGGTTCCGCACACGTGGGACGCTGGGGGGCGGGGCCTGGCGTGCTGACGCGGACCCGCCAGGTTTAAAGCCCAGACTCACAGAGACGCCGGTGCCCTGACGTGGTAGTTACTTCCCGCAGAGCTCTTGTGTATTTTTGGCTAACTAACTATTCTGTGTATGACCCTTGGCATTGGCAAACGAACCATTCTGTGTATGACCCTTGGCATTGGCAAACGAACCATTCTGTGTATGACCCTTGGCATTGGCAAACGAACCATTCTGTGTATGACCCTTGGCATTGGCAAACGAACCATTCTGTGTATGACCCTTGGCATTGGCAAACGAACCATTCTGTGTATGACCCCTGGCATTGGCAAACGAGCCATTCTGTGTGTGATCCTTGGCATTGGCGAAAGAACCATTCTGTGTATGACCCTTGGCATTGGCGAACGAACCATTCTGTGCATGACCCCTGGTATTGGCATTAACTCTTCTAATTCTGGTACTGAGGTCAGTCTGTGTGGCACCCTAAGCACACATCAGACTACCCCTTATATTGTTAGGGTCTTGGGAAGAGCTAACTATTCTAAGGTCTTGTGTATAGTTCTAGTGTTATTCTTTGTGGATACACTATCTTGTCAAATTCTGTGTCTGTCTAGTCGTGCCGACCATTCAAGGATCGGAAGGGTAGAGAGTGTCCTGCGTATAGGGACCACTAGTCAGGTAATCCGGGGGATCCGTGACATGATGGGGCTGTGTATAGAGATGCTGTGAGGTTGTATATAGAGATGCTGTGAGGCTGTGTATAGAGATGCTGATGGGGTTGAGTATAGAGATGCTGTGAGGTTGTGTATAGAGATGCTGTGTATAGAGATGGTGATGGGGTTGTGTATAGAGATGCGGTGAGGTTGTGTATAGAGATGCTGTTTGTGTATAGAGATGCTGATTGGGTTGTGTATAGAGATGCTGTGAGGCTGTGTATAGAGATGCTGTGAGGCTGTGTTTAGAGATGCTGATGGGGTTGTGTATAGAGATGCTGTGTATAGAGATGCTGTGAGGCTGTGTATAGAGATGCTGATGGGGCTGTGTATAGAGATGCCTTGCGGCGCCGAAGTGCGGCCTAGCTCCGGTGGGGGCCACCATCTTGGATGGCGGCTCCATCCCTGGGTCCCCCCTCACTGCCTGAAGTCCTCACGCATAGTGTGATGATGCCAGATAGCCGGGGAACCCCTAGCTGCCCGGAATCCCCTGGTGGAGATAGGGGGTTCATTTGAACCCCGATATCTCCAGGCAGCTAGGGGGTCATGGAGGGTGTCAATCGAAAGGCCTGAGCATGGCCTTTCGAATGATACCCAACATGACCAGGTATAAAGTAAAAATAAAATAAAAACATGTATTTTTTTTGTGTGTTATTTTTATTAATACAGCAATATTGTTCACATTTCAATTATAATGTGAACAATGATGCTGCACTAATGATTTTTTTCTATGGGGTGCGTTTGCTAAAAATCACGTAATTCCCCCCACAAAATGTAACAAGTCCCCATTTCTAATTTTTGTACAAGTGCACACCATAGAAAACATAACCGCAAACGCTCATGTGCTAAAATGTGAAAAAAACCACTTTACACACTGCAGATGATTAAAAATTCAATTTTTATTGCATTTTTTGTCATAATATGCAGGCAGGACATGACGTATACATATAAAAATTATATATTATGAATCTGCGGAGTCTGCCGGAAAGAACGATATCTAATATGTCTGGGTCATTTAATAAAATGTGGCTTCAAATCGAGTTTAAACATGTTGAGCAAAAGCAGTAAAAATTAGCTGAGCACACAGCAGTGAAATGCAGGGTTAAGGCGTTAAACAGCATATCAGAGGAAGATTTAGTAAAGAAATGAACACTTCTCAGAAGCACAGGTGTTGTTTGATACATGTTCAGGAGACACCACACCCTCAGTCTACATACAATGTATCAAATTCATTAGACCAGACTAATTAAAAGCACATGTTATTTCCAAACACTAATTAACACTTGTTGTTTACGGCGTTTGAGAACACAGGTCATTTAGAGGTGAGAATCTTTGCACGTAGACATTAGTTTTTAAATCAATATCTAATAAACCGTTGCTTATAATATTCTGCAGTAAAGAGTCTCTTTATTTCTAGATTTTTTTAGTATTTTTTAAGCATTTTTTATTCTTTTTTCAAAAAAAAAAATTCTTGCGAACTCGAACCGAACACGCCAAAAAGTTTGAAGTTCGCGAACTTGCGAACGGCCAAAGTTCGAATCGAACTCCTACCTGATCGAACCGAACAGCTCTTCCCTATTTGTCTGTACGTAATCGGACGTGTTAACTAAAGAAAAAGTTAAGCCTTTCTTTTTTCCATCAATATTCCTCACCTTGTTTTGTTTCAGGAATCTCCTTGTCCAAATTAATCTATTTTCCCAATAATGCTAACCACTCAGAATTTACATTTGTATGAAAGTGAAGTCAGTCTGATACCAACAATCCTTTTAGAAAAAATTAGTGTGTGGACATGGAGGTCTTTACTAATATCCAGAGGTCTTTGGGCAGTGAACTGGATAGTATTTATACTGGAATGGGCTAGAAATAGCCATTACTACAATAGGGCTGGTACTTACTTCTTTATTCACATGACAAAAGGCTCTAAGAATGAAAGTTTGGCTCGAGGTCCAATATATACCGTATTTTTCGCTCCATAAGACGCACCTGACCATAAGACGCACCTAGTTTTTAGAGGAGGAAAACAGGAAAATAAATATTCTGAATCAAATAGTGTAATAATGGATATTGTCCCAGCTCCTCTCATTGATATACTGCCCCAGCTCATGGATACTGTCCCCCAGCTCATGGATACTGTCCCCCAGCTCATGGATAATGCCCCAGCACATGGATAATGCCCCAGCTCACACATGGACTTGCTCCAGCTCAGACATGGATATGTCCCCAGCTCATGGATATGTCCCCAGCTCATGGATATGCTCCCAGCTCATGGATTTGCACTAGCTCATGGATATGCCCCAGCTCATGGATATACTGCCCCAGCTCATGGATATGCCCCAGCTCATGGATTTGCCCCAGCTCACACATGGATAATGCCCCAGATCACACATGGATTTGCCCCAGCTCATGGATATGCCCCAGCTCATGGATTTGCCCCAGCTCATGGATTTGCCCCAGCTCACACATGGATTTGCCCCAGCTCACACATGGATATGCCCCAGCTCATGGATATACTGCCCCAGCTCATGGATTTGCCCCAGCTCATGGATATACTACCCCAGCTCATGGATAATGCCCCAGCTCATGGATATGCCCCAGCTCATGGATATGCCAGCTCACACATGGATTTGCCCCAGCTCACACATGGATTTGCCCCAGCTCACACATGGATATGCCCCAGCTCATGGATATGCCCCAGCTCACACATGGATATGCCCCAGCTCACACATGGATATGCCCCAGCTCACACATGGATATGCCCCAGCACACACATGGATATGTCCCAGCACACACATGGATATGCCCCAGCTCACCTGCCGCCGCCGCGTTCGTCTCCCTCTGAGCGTGCGTCTGGCGGCAGGAAGCTTGGGCACTCGCCTGGGGGAGCCACGTGACCGCGATCTCATGGTCACGTGGCTCCCCCAGGCGAGTGCCCAAGCTCCTTGCCGCCAGATGCACGCTCAGAGGGAGCCGAACGCGGCGGCGGCAGGTGAGCTGAGGCATATCATCATGGGGCATTTGCTCCATAAGACGCACCCACTTTTCCCCCCACTTTTTGGGAGGAGAAATGTGCGTCTTATGGAGCAAAAAATACGGTAATTCTTTCAAATGAAGGATTTTAATGCTGAAAATAACTTGAGAAATGGCCTACACTACAGGATATATAGTGAATTTAAAGGTCATTTACTAGAAGTAGCCATGTAGGACGATAAGAATAGGTTCTTGGATTATGTTTACAACTACTGGACCGTATAGGTAAAATGATAAATACTGGAATTTACAGAGTAATGACAAGTTTGGTTGACTAGAATGTAACCGGTGAAGAGGGGTGTAGGAAAAAGACACACTGGGTTATTCAGAGAGATCCGAAAAGTCACTGCGCGTTCACTGACTTTTCGTTCCCCGCACTTCGGGCGATTTGGCGATTCCTAGTTCGCCGACCCTGTGGTGTATTCAGCAAGCACCACAGGGCCCCCGTAGTGCAGGAAATACTCACGGCAAACCCGCAGAACAATTGCCGAACACTCACCGAATACTCACCAAAACCCGCAGAAGCCGCCGCTAAAACCAAGCCGAACACATCAGAAAAATCCGAGCAGCCACTGGTCACAGCGCAGAGCAGCCGCCGGAAAAAACCGACACTCAGACGAATGGGGTGCGGAAAAAAAACACAGTTCGCTTGAAAGTTTGAAATTTGAAACCCTGTTTGCAAAAAAACTACTGAACAAAAATGTCTGGAATTTACATATAAGATCCAATGAATGATAATAAAAAGGTCTGTTACAGAAAAATGAAAAAAATGAAAAACAAATTGACAAAAAAATCCCCAAAAATATGTAAAAGATCCTAAAAAATAAAGAGACTTTTTACTGCAGAATAAAATGATAAACGATTTATTAGATATTGAATTAAAACTGGAATATTTTTTAACATTGAAGCCTATGGGATTCGGCAGAATAAACTTGACAAATGAAACCACCGAACAGCAGGGCACTTCACTGACATTCCTCAGCTGTTCGGTGTTCTCTGAATAGACGAACCATTGCTTCTGTATGGGGGATTTCACTGCCCGCAAACAGGCACCGTACGTGCAGGCAATTCGCAAAATTTGGCGAATTGCCAGCTCTCTGAATAGCCGAATGGCCCCGAAATGACCCATTCGCTGAAATTCAGTGTCTGGTTATATTTCGGCAACATTTTGGATCTCGGAATAACCACCTAAGAGTGCAACAAAGAATAGTAGTGTGCTGCCTGTGTATGATCATGTAAGAATAAGCCATATGTTGGACAAAATCAACCTCTGACAAACACAGATATATCACAGCTACAAAGACAGCGATCTTTCTGTACTATGCACAACAAAAGAGTGCTTCTCAAGACAGAAATATATAAGGAGCAGAGTTGTATAAGTTGGTGTAATTTCTTTGTGGTTTATTTTATAGAAAGAGGAAAGAAAACATTCAAAAAACCTTGGGCAACAAAAATGGCAAAGTCTATATTTTAAGGAAGAGTGGAAAAATATAGCAGTTGGCCTGACGGCGTGATGAAAATAATGCTTTTGGAAATGTGAAGGGTATTCCCGGGCCTATATACCGTCATCTCCTTGAAATGAACTCAGGACATACTTGAAAACGAGAGAAATCTCAATGTATCCTGTGGCAGATTAGATCTGTATTTCTATCTATATAAGGGTCTGCCTGTATATATGTGTCTATCTGCCTGTTTATACATATCTCCTCCATATAGAGTTATATTCATATTTGTGTCTGACCATTTTGATTACATTTCAGCTGTTAAGGAAGTCCTGCTAAAATGGTTAGCTTTCTCCCCTGGGGGGAGGATATAACAGACTCCTATATATAACACACTCCTAGATTGTGAGTTCCTACGGGAATAGGGCCCTCATCTCCTCCTGTACTGTTTGTCAAATGTTGTTCAATGTATTGTAACCCTGTCTATACTGTGCTTATTGTACAGCGCTGCGGAATATGCTGGCGCTTTATAAATAATGAATAATAATAATAATAATAACACGTAGCTGTAAAAAGGGAATGTCCTTTGTACTCTGACATAGTACTCACACCTTGGCAGCCAGCCCGGCACCGAGATTTGGACACAATCTTCAAAGATAGGAAGCACATCCTTGATCTCTAAGGGGGGTCTGGAGGGAAGAGGGACACCTTTGGGCAATTAAAGATTAATTGACATGCGCTGTAGCAAAGGGGACTCTGGGAAATGTAGTCCAGGACACTGGGCCATTTGGGGGTGGGCTGGAAGGATCAGGAAGTGTATAAATTCTGAAAATTGGCCATGTGCTGGGGCTGATCACTTGGGGTACCTTCGAAAGAGGACAGATCTGTCCATGCTATATCTCCAGGCTCCAGGAGACCATTGATGCTAGCTGAAGGAATAGCTCTTCGTAAGTAATGCTCTATGGTTCACCCTTTTTCTTTTATTTGCTGTGTAGTGTGTAATTAATTGATTTATTCTAGTTATAATTTTTTATGTAACAAAGCACTGTGATTTTTCTATCGTAAATAAACAAAAAAGTATTTAAGTTTTGACTCTGGCTGATGAAATCCACGCTAACTAAGAGATTGGGAGAATTGCTATTTGCTTTAAGCTCGGTTATATATAAGAAATTGCGAGTTGCGGTCGTCAGGAGACAGTGCGGTTGTTTAAGCCCTGCGTCTCCAGTCGCGACGAAGGGTGGGGTCCATGAGGACTGGTGGCAGCGTTACTAATAGAATAGGAAAAAGAGACTGCAGGGATTGTGAGAGACGTAGTTAGTACGCGCTTCAGGAGAAGACTTGTGCTGCGTTGCAATCCTGGGATCAGTATATCGCGCTCTACGTGCCTGTTGTGAGAGAAAGTGTGGCCGGGACGGGTAGATAAGCGCGTGTAATTATCTGGGTTTAGGATAGATAGATAGTGAGCGGCTTAACCCGGAGTCTTTGCGCAGTAGCGCGCGTAGTGGTCGTGACAACTGGTGGCAAGCGGTGGAATATCAGGTTAGTATTTGGATCTGTGAAGCAACATAGATCCAGATACTAAAGAAATTGGTTTTCCAATTTCCAGAGCAGAACTCAGTGCATTTATTAGAATTTACACAATACACAGCAGTTCCCTTCCCCTTCTTTGTTTTTCTTTTCTATCTTTTATTTGGCTGGAGTGAGAATGTCGCAACAATCATCGAAAAAGACCTTGGAACAATTATGTCGAGACAAAAATATTTCGACGAAGGATAAAAAGAAAGATGAACTTTTGCAAGCTCTCAAGGATTTTGAGGCGAGGCAAGCAGTCCAGGATGCAGCAGAGCAGGGTACCACGCTTGACCCAGCCGAAGGAAGCGCAAGTCTAGTGGAAAGGACAGTGTCAAGTGCTTCACCCAAGGGTGATACTGCCCTGGATGTTTACTTGCAGACTGTTTTAAAACATGTGGACTCTGCAGACTCTCAGATGCGGCTTCAGCTCATCCTGCAGTACCAAGAGCGAGAGGAGCGCAGAGCTGAGGCTGAACGCGAAACTGCGGAGCGCACAGCTGAACGCGAAGCTGTGGAGCGCAGAGCTGAGGCTGAGCGCGAAGCTGCGGAGCGCAGAGCTGAGCAAGAGGCGGCAGCGCGCCAAGCGGACCGAGAAGCGGCGGAGCGCCAAGCCGAACGGGCACATCCGCTCGCTCTGGCACAGGCAAGCAGAACACAATTATCTCCTGCCCCTGCGGGCGCTGCAGATCTCTCTATGCCCAGACCTCGTGCCGAGAACTTTCCCACTCTGGACAAAGATGGGGACCTGGATGTGTTCCTGCGAAGTTTTGAAAAGACTTGTCGACAGTACCAGCTGCCCAAGGAGCAGTGGGCCAGGTACCTCACTCCTGGACTAAAAGGTCCAGCGCTTGAAGCCTTTGCAGAGTTACCAGCTGAGAGCGACCAGGACTATGAGGCGATTAAAGCCGCGTTGCAGAGACGGTATAACCTCACGCCAGAGGTATATTGCAAAAAGTTCATGTCCTTGCAAAAGCGGGCCGCCTTTAGGGCTGAACCAACTGGGTCGGTGGTGCTGGAGGAAAGGTGTGGGCATTGGAAGGCCTGGGATGAGCAGGATACTGCAGTGTGCCAGCCTGTGTCGCGGGTGTCTGAGACTGGGCGTGGCACAGAGGGCATACTGGGTGGTCGGAAGGAGAGGCCTAGGGTGGCAGAGGGTTATCCAGGGCCTGAACCATCCAGGTTGGCGGTGCCAGGTGAAAGGAGTGGAGGGCAGAACATTCTGGATGGGCAGGATACTGTGGTATGCCAGTCTGTGTCACATGTGTCTGAGGCTGCGGGTGGCACCGAGCGCATGCTGTGTGGTCAGGAGGAAGGGCCTGGGGTGGACGCGTGTTGCCCTGGGGGAAAGCCAACCAGATTCCCAGTACCACAGGAAACTGGTACTGAGCAATCTCCCTGTAGAGGAGGGTGGCATACGGCTGTATGCTCATCGGTTAAGAAGCAAGTCGTGCTTGATAAACTGTGTGATAAAGTGGGGAAACTGTGTGCAATGGGGGGCGAGGTGAGCGTGGAGAATCTTGTGCCCCATCTGTATGGTTCCCCAAATTCTGAATGTGCGGGGACAGTGAGAGACGGTGAGGCAGCGGGTCCTGGTGTGGCTCCAGTGACCTCCCAGCCATCTGCCCAGAGCCAGGTACGATGCCTGACTTCATTGGCAGATGCAGGGGGGACGTTTACTGGGGAGCGTGGCGCTTCACCCTGTTTCTCCATACCCCCTGCTGTAAGAATGGCTCCAGAGCAGGCTACGGGTTACGAGGATTCTGCTGCCTGTAAGACTGAGGTGCGAGCTGAGAGTGAGCCACACGTGCTGCACCCGGAGGGGCTGCAGAAGCACAGGGGCTTCCCCGAGTCTGTGCCATGTTGTGAGTGCAGTATGAGTGACCTCCTCCCCCCTGGCTTGGGAGAGGTGGGGAAGAATGGTGGAGTTGCCAAAGGCCTGCATGGGGCAATGTGTGATGCATTTGCGAGAGGGAATGCACGCTTTGGTGGGCAAAGTGCACGGACACCTGTGCGTCCCCCACTCCGTCATAGCGCCGGTGACTGGTGCAGGTGCCAGATGCCCGTTGGCGAACCCGTGTTAAGACGCACGTGAGAGGCATGTTAGTTAGCCCCTCCCTTTCTGTGTCTCCTTTGTATGGGAGATGTGGCAGATTAGATCTGTATTTCTATCTATATAAGGGTCTGCCTGTATATATGTGTCTATCTGCCTGTTAATACATATCTCCTCCATATAGAGTTATATTCATATTTGTGTCTGACCATTTTGATTACATTTCAGCTGTTAAGGAAGTCCTGCTAAAATGGTTAGCTTTCTCCCCTGGGGGGAGGATATAACAAGTAGCTGTAAAAAGGGAATGTCCTTTGTACTCTGACATAGTACTCACACCTTGGCAGCCAGCCCGGCACCGAGATTTGGACACAATCTTCAAAGACAGGAAGCACATCCTTGATCTCTAAGGGGCTCTGGAGGGAAGAGGGACACCTTTGGGCAATTAAAGATTAATTGACATGCACTGTAGTAAAGGGGACTCTGGGAAATGTAGTCCAGGACACTGGGCCATTTGGGGGTGGGCTGGAAGGATCAGGAAGTGTATAAATTCTGAAAACTGGCCATGTGCTGGGGCTGATCACTTGGGGTACCTTCGAAAGAGGACTGATCTGTCCATGCTATATCTCCAGGCTCCAGGAGACCATTGATGCTAGCTTAAGGAATAGCTCTTCGTAAGTAATGCTCTATGGTTCACCCTTTTTCTTTTATTTGCTGTGTAGTGTGTAATTAATTGATTTATTCTAGTTATAATTTTTTATGTAACAAAGCACTGTGATTTTTCTATCGTAAATAAACAAAAAAGTATTTAAGTTTTGACTCTGGCTGATGAAGTCCACGCTAGAGATTGGGAGAATTGCTATTTGCTTTAAGCTCGATTATATATAAGAAATTGCGAGTTGCGGTCGTCAGACAGTGCGGTTGTTTAAGCCCTGCGTCTCCAGTCGCGACGCGCGTGGGGTCCATGAGGACTGGTGGCAGCGTTACTAATAGAATAGGAAAAAGAGACTGCAGGGATTGTGAGAGACGTAGTTAGTACGCGCTTCAGGAGAAGACTTGTGCTGCGTTGCAATCCTGGGATCAGTATATCGCACTCTACGTGCCTGTTGTGAGAGAAAGTGTGGCCGGGACGGGTAGATAAGCGCGCGTAATTATCTGGGTCTAGGATAAATAGATAGTGAGCGGCTTAACCCGGCGTCTTTGCGCAGCAGCGCGCGTAGTGGTCGTGACATATACTTACTGGTAAAATCCTTTATAAATAAATAAATCAAAGTAAATAAAATACATGCACTTCACAATTTTAGTTTTTTGGCTCAACTATTAATTTGCTGGTATCTGCACACTTGTCTGCTGAGGAAAGTAACACTCCAGCAGCCAAAGAGTGGTAACAAGTAATAATATCGCCATCTCCCAGTCTTCACCATGATGAATCAATACACTTTCTCTCAGTATTGTGATTTTCTTGGAGGCCATCCCAATGAAACACCACAAAGCATCTCGTTACTTTACTCTGTCAGATCAATTTATAACACGCTGACCAAGGATCCCAAGACAAAGCCTCTCCAACAAATATTGGGATTAAGTGTCAACATCTGTAGAAAGCAACCTTCAGGGTCTAATAGTATCCAATCTAATCATTTGTTTGAAATGTCATGTAAATCCTGAAAATAACTCCAATGTGATTTCACAGATCAATTTTATGTATCCTCTTTAGTGCTATTTTGCTGTTTTTTTGTTTTTCATTTTAAGAAACAACTAAAAAATAATTACAATTCCACTTGTCTCCTCAAAAATAAATATCGCATTTAATGACATTATTTACAACTCATGACATATTCCAGTAAAACAATTTAATTGTCCCACAAAACAAGAACACAAAAACAGTTGCTTGGAAACTTGTTTTGTATTCAACGTAAGGATCTGACAGGCTGTAACAATTTTTCTGTACCCATTTTATTTTCAGCATCTGTTCCTAATTACAGAAATATAGGGTGGATAACATTCTACATTAGAGAAATAATCATCTAACGTTGTATTCCTGTCCAAAGAAAATTTCTTCAGGGTCTTGAAAACCACAGGCAAGTTGGTTCTTCTCCAAATAGTTAAAGTCACCAATGAAAAACATTCTTTCCAAAAGGGCCAGCCCGAGCCACTGTGCTGCCTGGAGCGATGGATGAACTGCTGCCCCCCCCAAAAAAAAACAAGTGACATCTATGGGCGTATCACAGAGCTCCACAGCAATAAATCTCTTAGTAATGTGTGCTGTGTATGAGGGTATCACAGAGCACCACATGTACTACATATATACAGCCTCATTCTCCGTGTACCCTGTGTATTTATGTAGCGAATGAAGCAGTATATACTGTATGTATTCTGTGTATTACTACATATACTGCCTCATTCTCTATATATACACACAGACCCCAGATACATGTATACCCAGAGAGACCCCACATACAAGTATACCCAGATACCCCAGATATGGTACTTGGTCCGGTCGGCTGGTCTGGTCTTGGGGAGGCTGGTGCCCCAGTCAATCAGAAAGAGCCAGGAGGGACGCGCGCTAGCTGCTCCTCTGTGAGTCTGCTCAGTTGGAGCACTGGCGCAGTGACTGCCGACCACGACCACACATGAGGCCAAGAGTGGGAGATCAGCAGTGAGAGACAGGTTAACCCCTTAAGGACCAATGATGGAGCTGTTCCATCATAAATGCATTGACTTTAAAACCCCTTGGTCCTTAAGGTGTTAAGGCACATGTGGGTGGGCCGGATCTCATTCTGCAGCAGCGCAGATCTGTCTCTTGCCGCTCTTACTCTCCCACTTCTGGCTGGTCACATGTGTGTGGGAGCAGTTGGCAGGGTCGGCGGTCACTATGCTGGTCTCCAAGAGATGACGGCACAGCAGCGCTGATAAAAAAAATAGTGCGATGGCAAAAATATGCCGCCTCAAAAATTTGCTCTAAACCGTTCCATTGTTGGACTGGCCCTGCTTTCAAATGTGTCTTAAATTTAAGATATCCAGAATACTATTACCAGTTGTAGCATTAATTTTGACACTTAATTATTTAGCACTGATTCTCTGTTCTGTGCAATGCTTAAAAAGAAACAATGGATATCACATATAGGGATTATATCGGATAGTAAGAAGAATGTATTGTACATCTAATACCAATCAGACTTATACATGTAGAATATATTATAAAGGAACCACAACTGAACATGCCTTTCATTCAGCCCCTAATATCAAAAGCCATTTTGGTTCCAAATCTTCATGGTATAGTCCAGTAACATTGATTCAGTTTAGAGGGTACATTTTAAATTGCATGATACTGTAAATGTTTTCATTAATGTGTAATTCGCACATTACACAAGCTGAAACGGCTTAAACTATGGGAACCCAAAGGTATGCCTGCCGTGTCTGTAATTTATTGTCAATGTCACTAGGCATATAATAAAACAAGTCTCCTTCAATGGTTATGGAGTCCAGCATAGCTGAAAAGGCTATAAGATTAATCACCCTTGCATTGAGTACTGCTGTGGTGGACCATTTAACCAGTGATCCTTGTCTTGTGTCTCTCAAGGATGACAGAGGACACTACTGACCAGTGAGGGATATCCAATGTATCCCCATACATCTACAATCCACCATTCTGAGCAGCACCATTTAAAAACTCTGTTATCACATTTTGCATGCATCGTTTCACAACTGTATTTACTGACACAACTAAAGTGAAATGTATTATGCATATTATTTACCCCTTCATAATAAGGGTCTTTTGCTTGGTGGAGGAGAACATCCTTCCATGTCACAACAATGCCCTAGGGATCGGTGTAACATTGACCACATGGCAATAGAGACATTAATCAGCTGTGTCAACAAACCTCACATCAGAGCTAGTTGGCAGCATTGATGCTAGAAAGGTTGCAATGTGCACTGTTGACGTGCTTCAACCCATTACATGCCACTATAGTTACTCTCCTCTATGTACAGTTGTTTGTGACTCTCCTGCCATGTTACCCACTAAAGGTTTAAAAGGTGTTCCAAATTTATCTTTAAGTCTTTTGGCTTTCCAACTATTATATATTATTAATAACTACACTTCTTACCATTTTTATCCAACTTTTCAGGGAGCAAGTTCTACAATAGCTGGAGGGATGAAGATGAACCATGACTGTTCTAAGATGACAAAGAGCATGGTACCACAGAGTCCGTTTCATTCCTGGCCGGGCTGAATTCATTTTCAGTTGGAAACGCAAAAAGAAAAGGCTATACAGCTACAAAATAGATCATTATGTTGTAAGATCTCCGGCATTAGCTGCTCTGTGAGACTGCTGCTTTAAGGACTTTTAACAGGCTTACAGAATGAATTTTCTTTGCCGTCACCTAAAGCTTTGTCTGCTGTTTCAAGAGCTGCGAAATGTAAAATGCAATAGTCATTGGAATTTTGATAATGTTTTATGCCCTGTGGAGCTACTGTATGTTTTTATTCCTTTCCCCACGAGGTAAGAAATGAAGCTGCTCCTCGCTACGCATACATTAGCATTCATAACAATGCTGTGAAAAAAAAGTCATTTAAATGGGACTGATTAGAATTTTGATAGGGAAGCGCAGGGCTTCTAAACAAATGCTGATCAGGTAATAACTTGAACAAGCCATTTATTTTAGAGTCCAAACTATCTATTCAATGATTGGGTCACAGATTTTCAAACATGCACGATGACTGTTCATTAATTATGCACTCCTCACTCAGTAATTGTCCAATACAACTATTGACTATAAGCTAACGTGCCGAGCCTCAGAATGCAGCTTAAAGGACAAACTTCTCCAGCTCCTATTTTCTCATACAATTAACCAGATTAGGCTATAGCCACTGTCGCCAGGCAAGCTATTAAACAATCATACATTTTTACTTTCTCAAATCGACTGACATTAAATGCTGTAAGAACAGAACTAAATGTGTAGTAGATTGGTTGATTGCGAAAAAATGCATTTTATCTTATTTTACCACCTTGTGTTTTTCAAAGATATCCTGATGTCATTGTTACCGGCAACCTCTTCAACATCTTATGCATCTTTCCTCTTTCTATTGTCCTCTACTATCTCCCCAGTCGGGATTTTTAGCTTTAAATAAGATATTTTTAACGTTAATAGCAAAAGGGAGAAGCCGGCATCTATATTTCAGTCCTCGGACTGGAACGGAATTCTAATAGCTGCATTAGAACCTTGGGATGACGATAGGCTTGTTGCAGGTTGAGATAATCTAATAGATTAGTTGCAAAAGATAGAGTTATGAGTTTTCAAGACCTCGCAAATGTATTTTTAAGATCTATTGCAGAGGTAGGTTAGAGCTTATTAAAACACGCCATCCTGCAGGCTTCTGGAACTCATTGGAAGAGACTAATGAATCCGTGAACCTAAAAGTCACTGTCATTACTCAGTGTCTTATATAAAAAAGTCAACTGCATTCATATTTATGAGGAATAAGAACTTATTCACATTTCTGTTGGTATCTTGCCCAGGTGATACTAATCATTTATTACAGCCAAGGAGTAGACAATGCGGGCTGGCTTGGCATGGTGGACTAAATGTCCCCAGCAGCTGCAGAGCCAGAGGTTGCCGGAGCCTGGTGTGGGGCAGGTAGATTTGTGTACAGGAATAATTTAATTAGAATTGCTGGAACGTGGCCTAATTGTCAAGTTATTGCACTTGCAAAGCCGTGGCATAGAGAGAAACCAGGAGGCTCATTATAATCTAGATTTCCAGTGAAGAGGGGGTGCTTGGATTTAATCATTTTTGTGTCTTGGCTAAAAGAGCATGTAGATAAGCATTACGCATTGTATAAAATCATGCGTCCTGATGCTACACTGGCCAGGGTTGTTAAATGTTTTAACCTTTGCCTCCAATATATCTGCATACCTAGGAAACAACAGCTACAGCCATATGCAATGTGCTATTCACTGACTTCATGTATGTTAATGAAGGTATCGAATAAATCAGTGACAAGCATATATCTATCTCATTTTAAGGAAAATTATATAAAGGCTACAGATTGGTAAAAATAAATTAGCAGGATTTAACCGAGTTAAAAACCAAGGCTGAAGACAATTCGATCATATGCAGTAAGTAAGATAAAGAGTGTAAGGAAATGAAAGCTGTTAAAATACTTTGCAAATAAATAAATGAGGGCACGGTAATAGGATATTAACCTATGTCCGGCTTACACACGGCTAGTTCCTTAACCCTTGTTATGCCAACTGAATTGTCAGGTTAATAGAACATGCATTTTAAAAAACGGTATAAAAGGACTCGCAGGCATCATGGCCTGGGTCTACTAGCCATTCTATAGACAATAACAACTGCAATTATTTATAAAACACCAACAATATAGTGTTTTCTGTGCTTATATTTAATATGGGAAGCAGAAGCAAGCACTACTAGATAGTAAGTAAACAAAAGAGTTATTTATTCAGCACCAATGCAATCTAGAAGCAACCACTGGGCAACTGAATCTAAATTCAAAATGGCCGCTGACAAGAGTTCCCACAGAGTGTCCTTTCTTAAAGTAACAGCATACCACAAACATATTCCACAGTGTTGTACACTGGTAGGACAAACCAAACATAAAATTAACAAAAAGGATTAAAACATAGAGAACGATGGGAAAATAGGATCCTGATCAGGTGAGCTTATTATTTACAAGCAGTGGGGTGACACACTGAGGGTAATTTAGAGTGCAGGGAATGAAAAACAATGGGATCCAATGAAGTGGATTATGGTATGAGCTGATGGACATCTCTAAAAAAAGGCATTTTTAGGCTAGGGTCAGATGAGCGTATTTTGTACGGACTGTGCGTCCGTGCAGTATGGACGTACTTTCTGACTGACGACAAGGTAGTGGCCACACACAGGGTTATTCAAAGAGATTCGAAAAGTCACCGCACATTCGGTGACTTTTCGTTCTCTTCAATTCGGTTCCTTTTGCCGATCCCATTTCGGTGACCCTGCGGTGTATTCAGCAAGCACCACAGGGTCCCCGAATTGCAGGGAAAGGCTGCCGCAAACCTGACGAAAACTAACCGCAAAACCCACCGAATGCACGCCGAAAACCCCCAAAAACATTTGGATTAACCTGCCGAAAACCACGGAAAAAGCCCGAGCAGGAGCCGATCGCACACAGCAGAAGCAGCCGAAGCAGCTGAGACCGCAGATGAGGGAGGTGAATAAATTAGCAGAATAGTTTGTGTGAATCTGTGAAAATGAAACGCTGTTTGCAAAGAAACTACTGAGCGAAAATGTCTGAAATTTACACAGGAGGTCCAGGGAATGATAATAAAAAGGGCTGTTACAGAAAAAATAAGTAAACTTTAAAAAAAAAAAAATCGGACTTTTAAAAAAAAAAAAATCTGAAAAATGCTTAACCACTTCAATGCGGAGGACGCGCTCAGCGCGTCCTCCGCATTACTGCTGGTATGCGGAGGAGGCGCTGAGCGCGTCCTCCCATTGGGGTCAGCGTTCGGCCGGGTTCCGGCCGATCGCTGGCCCCCCCGGTGCGGGCTGACATCCTCGATGTCAGCCCGGCATCGGGACCGCAGCCGCTGAAATTAGGTGTCATCGCGGCAGCGCGATGACACCTAATTCAGGCGCCCCCCCGCATGTGCGGAGGAGGCGCCTGAAAGGGAGGGGGGGAGGTCCTTCGGACCTCTCTCCCTCCCGATCGGTGGCGTTGCGGGGGTTAACCCAGGCACCATTTGGAAGGGCACAGCCTGCCCTTCCAAATGGTGCCTGGCATTATCCCCTGGGGCGCCGGTTCGCGATCCTTTCCCGGAGCTGGCCGACATCTTGGATGTCGGCCAAGCCTCCGGGAACTCCCCCTGAGGACTGGCGTCATCGTGCGTAGCACGATGACGCCAGTCCTAGAGTTAACCCCTAACTGCCACCAACGGTGGAGATAGGGAGTTCCAATGAACTCCCTATCTCCCGATCCGTGGCAGCTAGGGGTTAATGTTTGGTATGGTTGGATCGGCCAGAGCATGGCCGTTCCAACGATACCAAACACGAATGTGAAAAAAGTTTTTAAAAAAAATTAAAATTAAAATTAAAAATAAAAATATATTTAAAAAACAAATTATAAAAAAGAAAATAAACATTTTTTTTTCTTTTTTTTGGTTTGTTAGTGTAGCAATATTGTTCCCATTTCAATTATAATGTGAACAATGATGCTGCACAAACAATTTTTGTATGCGGTGCGTTTGTTAAAAATCGCGTAATTTTCCCCCAAAAAAAATGTAACGAGACCCCATCTCTAATTTTTTTAACAAGCGCACCCCATACAAAATATAACCGCAATTGCTCGCATGTTAAAATGTGAAAAAACCACTTTACACGTTGTAAATTATTGAAAATACATATTTTATTGCATTTTTTGTTATAATATACAGACATGAAATAACGTATACATATAATAATGACATATTATGAATCTACCAAGTCTGACGGAAAGAACGATATATAATATGTCTGGGTCATATACTAAAATAAGCCTTCAAAACACGTTTAAACATGATGAGCAAAACCGGTAAAAATGACCTCAGCACAGAGGCGGGAAAAGCCTCAGCAGTGAAAGGGTTAAAGTATCCTAAAAAATCTATAAATAAAGAGACTCTTTACTGCAGAATTTTATAATGAATGGTTTATTAGATATTGAATTAAAACGGGAATATTTTTAACATTGAAGCCTATGGGATTCTCCTGAATTAACTTGCCGAATTAAACCCCGAATGGCAGGGCATTTTGGGAACCTTTCACTGCTGGTTTTCGTTCTCTGAATAGCCGAAGCAGTGCTTTTCATGAGGAATTGCCTGCTCTCTGAATAGCCGAATGGCCAGGAAAGGTAACCGAACACTGATTTTCAGCGTTCGGTTACCTTTCTCAAGCAATTCGGATTTCTTTGGATAACCCTGACAGTCTGTTTTTATGACTGATGTTATTTTTGACTGAAGTAGATGGGAAATGAAAAAACATTTTGTCTGTCAAAAATGATGGATGTATAAATGCAGTCTGTCTGACCACATTCCATCACTCACACACAAAGCTACACCGACGTTGCAGACGTGGCGCACTCCGCACATCCGTTCTAGCAGTATTACGTTCTTGCCTAACCTGTGTCCATTTGCCATGTCCGTCATGCGTCCGCACTTCCGTGAGGACGCACTTCGTGTGTGGGGCTCCATTGGTCAGAATGCTATGCTGCCACGGACGTACAAATGTGCGGCAACACGGACGGGATAACTGCGCTCGTCTGACCCCAGCCTTATAGATGTTTTGAAAGACAGAAAGCGGCTCAGGGAGAGGTGAATGTTGTGAGGGGGTTCCACAAGGATGAGACTGAGAGGTACAGGTACAAGGATAATATTGGTGGAGCAAAGTAACCAAGATGGAACATACCAGCTTATAAAACAGAAGATGTAGATATGGGCATGGTTATGGAGAGCTTCTCATGTGAATACCAGAATTTAGAATTGGATCCTAAAAGAAATAGGGAAATAGTGTACATATTGACAAAGAGGAGATATGTGAGAGGTATGGGATGTGAGAGATGCAGACATGCCAGCTAACCCATTTGTTCAACCTCATTTCAGCACCTGTTTAATAGCCCTTACAGTGCTTAATTGATAAGAAAATCAAGCTGATATACAAGTGCTAACGCAGTGATTGTGCATGAGCAAACCTGATTTTCTGCTTGGCCAGGCAGCTGCTCACCCTGATGGATATGTACAATGGAGGGACACGCATGACTGTCATTAATGACACAAATGGTGTTGTGACCAAGCCCCCACTAGGACGTCACCCCATCCTTCCAATCTCAGACCTGCTATAGATGGCATGTCTTCATAAGAGTCTGCCAGAGGCTTTCATTATAGACTGTAGAGTCTAACAATCTGTGACTGTTTAAGCCCAAGGAGGAGAGGGTTACAGTAGTTGAGGTGGGAGATAATAAGAGCTTGGATGAGTAGTTTAGAAGAGTCCTGGGTTAGAAAGAGGAGGATGCTTGCAGTGCTTTTTAACTATCTTATCTATGTTGTAGCAGCAGCAGGGTGTTGTTAGCTCCTGTTCCAGCCACATTTTCCTTTTGGAGATTGTGTTAGTACTGGCTATAAATAGGTTCCCGCGTAAAGAGGTTTACCTTGGCGTTGGCAGGCGGGCTTTAAACCTTCATGGCCATTTAAGAGAAAAAAAACTGTTTGTTTTGTTTGTTGCAGGTATATGGGAGATAAACAGCAGATACATTTTTCAGTAAACTGAAACATGATTAAAAAGAGAAATGAAAATGTATGTTTTTATTGGCTGGTAGAATTTTACTTTTAATAACACATTTAGAGCTTGGTCTGAGACCAAGTTAAGCTGAGTGGGTATCTTGATTCATGTTCTTTGCATCTTTTTTCTTCTGAACAGAAGTCTCACTGAGACTTATGAACCTCAAAGTCTATTAGCATTTTTATACCGAGTATTCTATTTTGCTTTGGATGAAAGTGTGCCATAGAGCCTGTACAGTACTGTTCCAGCTATGCACACAGTAGGGAATCTCATTGGCTCCAAGGTATTCTTGGTTGATTATGTTCCTGCTCACTGAAATGTTTTTGAAGTTTCAGCCACCTACTAGTTTATGGCCACTGTGATCTCCAATGGAAGTTATTCCATGGCCCATTTAAAAAAAAAAAGGAAACATTTAAGGATTTCAGTTTATCCAACTATACATTTACTTACGTAAAAAAAAGGAAAAGGTTTCATATTTATGAAATTCAGAACTAGCGTACATATGGAAATCGTTTAAAGTCAATCATTTATACATTCCCTTGGGTTTCCTTCAGATAAAAATAAATAAATAATTTAAATCACAAAATCACTTTGCATTAGTTCAAGGTCGTAACTTGTTAAAACTTGTTTTTACTCCATACAAAAACAAATATGCTTTAGAAACAAATATATTGGTTATGCTCAGTATTTTTGAATCCCAGAACCCTTATGTCCCTAAAACATACAAAGCTCTCCATAACCATGCCCCTGCCTACATATCCTCCCTTATTAAGAGGTACATCCCATCCAGACCATTTCGCTCTGCCATTGATCTGATGCTAACAGCTTAACTTACACACACCCCCAACTCCCACCTTCAAGACTTCTCTCGAGCTGCCCCTTTTCTATGGAACTCCCTCCCCCGTAACATTAGATTCTCCCCGTCTCTCCAGTCCTTCCAGAAGTCTCTTAAAATATATTACATTAGAGAAGCCTAACATCTCACTCCCTAATCCCCCTGTTCATTTCCTACTGCATCTTCCCACCCAGCCCAACAGTGGCATAACCAGAGTTATGGGCGCCCGGGGCAGAAATTCCCCCCCCCCCCATTATATAAACATCCACTCTGGTTATAAGCAGGCCCGACCGGGAAAAAATATTGGACCCCCAGAATTATATGCACAGGCACTGGACCCCCAGAATTATATGCACAGGCACTGGACCCCCAGAATTATATACACAAGCACTGGACCCCCAGAATTATATATACAGGCTCTGGACCCCCAGAATTATATATACAGGCTCTGGACCCCCAGAATTATATACACAGGCACTGGACCCCCAGAATTATATATACAGGCTCTGGACCCCCAGAATTATATACACAGGCACTGGACCCCCAGAATTATATACACTGGACCCCCAGAATTATATATACAGGCTCTGGACCCCCCTCCCAGCACATACCCATTGTTGCTATGCAGTGTAGGGTAACCCAGGGGTGGGCTGCCCAATGCACCCTTTCCATGCTGCCAGAACACACGTGGCACCCCATCTGCACAGCCCTGCAAACCCTTTCTATACCATGCCCTTTCCATACCATATATGGTACCCTTTCCATACCATATTGCCCCCCCAGCTCACACATGGAAGTATTGCCCCCCCCAGCTCACATGGATATATATTGCCCCAGCTCACACATGGAAATATTGCCCCAGCTCACACCCATGGATATATTTGCCCCCAGCTCTCACACATGGATATATTTGCCCTCAGCTCTCACACATGAATATATTTCCCCCAGCTCACATGGATGTATATTGCCCCCAGCTCTCACACATGGAAATGTTGCCCCAGCTCTCACACATGGATATATTTGCCCCCAGCTCTCACACATGGATATATTTGCCCCCAGCTCTCACACATGGATATATTTGCCCCAGCTCTCACACATGGATATATTTGCCCCAGTTCACACACATGGATGTATTTTCCCCCAGCTTTCACACATGGATATATTTGCCCTCAGCTCTCACACATGGATATATTTCCCCCAGCTCACATGGATGTATTGCCCCAGCTCACACATAGAAATATTGCCCCCAGCTCACATGGATGTATATTATCCCCAGCTCTCACACATGGAAATGTTGCCCCAGCTCTCACACATGGATATATTTGCCCCAGCTCTCACGTATGGATATATTTGCCCCCAGCTCTCACACATGGATATATTTGCCCCCCCATCTCACCCATGGATATATTTGCCCCCAGCTCTCACACATGGATATATTTGCCCCCAGCTCTCACCCATGGATATATTTGCCCCAGCTCTCACATGTGGATATATTTGCCCCAGCTCTCACCCATGGATATATTTGCCCCTAGCTCCCACCCATGGATATATTTGCCCCAGCTCTCACCCATGGATATATTTGCCCCCAGCTCTCACATGTGGATATATTTGCCCCAGCTCTCACCCATGGATGTATTGTTAACGGGAGTCGTCCCAGAAGACTGGATATTAGCAAATGTTGTGCCCATTTACAAGAAGGGTAGTAGGGAGGAATCGGGGAACTATAGGCCAGTTAGTCTTACGTCAGTAGTGGGGAAATTAATGGAAACCATGTTAAAGGAAAGGATTGTTGAACATCTAAAAACACATAGATTACAGGATCAGAAACAACATGCGTTTACCTCAGGGAGATCATGCCAAACTAATCTTATTGATTTTTTTGATTGGGTAACAAAAATAATAGACACAGGTGGTGCAGTAGACATTGCTTATTTAGATTTCAGTAAGGCTTTCGATACTGTTCCGCATAGAAGGCTTATCAATAAATTGCAATCTTTGAGTTTAGATTCCAATATTGTTGACTGGATTAGGCAGTGGCTGAGTGACAGACAACAGAGGGTTGTGGTAAATGGAGTTTATTCGGCACAAGGTCTTGTTACCAGTGGGGTACCTCAGGGGTCAGTACTTGGACCCATTCTCTTTAATATTTTTATTAGTGATATTGCAGAAGGTATTAATGGAAAAGTATGTCTTTTTTGCTGATGACACAAAGATTTGCAACAGGGTTGACGTTCCTGGAGGGATCAGCCAAATGACAAATGATTTAGGTAAACTAAAAAAATGGTCGGAGTTGTGGCAATTGAGTTTTAATGTGGATAAGTGCAAGATAATGCACCTGGGACGTAAAAACCCAAGGGCTGAATATAGAATATTTGATACAGTCCTAACCTCAACATCTGAGGAAAGGGATTTAGGGGTCATTATTTCAGAGGATCTAAGGGTAAGTAGTCAATGTAATAGAGCAGCAGGAAATGCTAGCAGAATGCTTGGTTGTGTAGGGAGAGGTATTAGCAGTAGGAAAAGGGAAGTGCTCATGCCACTGTACAGAGCACTGGTGAGACCTCACCAGAGGGTGGTGGATACATGGAACAGCCTTCCAGTTGAAGTGGTAGAGGCCAAAACAGTAATTGAATTTAAGCAAGCATGGGATAGGCATAAGGCTATCCTAAACAAAAGATAAATCCAGGTTAAGTATCCATGCAATTGGGCAGACTAAATGGGCCGAAAGGTTCTTATCTGCCGACATTTTTCTATGTTTCTATGTTTCTATGTTTCTATTTGCCCCCAGCTCTCACACATGGATGTATTTGCCCCCCAGCTCTCACACATGGATATATTTGCCCCCAGCTCTCACACATGGATATATTTGCCCCCAGCTCTCACACATGCATATATTTGCCCCAGCTCTCACACATGGATATATTTGTCCCCAGCTCTCACACATGGATATATTTGCCCCAGCTCTCACCCATGGATATATTTGCCCCCAGCTCTCGCCCATGGATTTTTTTCCCCCAACTCTCACACATGGATATATTTGCCCCCCAGCTCTCACACATGGATTTATTTGCCCCAGCTCTCACCCATGGATGTATTTGCCCCCAGCTCTCACCCATGGATATATTTGCCCCCAGGTCTCACACATGGATGTATTTGCCCCCCAGCTCTCACACATGGTTATATTTGCCCCAGCTCTCACACATGGAAATATTACCCCCAGCTCACCTCTCCTCGTCATTGCCGGCGCCGCGTGCGTTTCTTCTTCGAGCGGCTGCCAGCATAAAGCTCTGCCACTCGGCAGGGGAAATAACCACCAGCCAGATCTCGCGAGATCGCAATGCGGCCGCTGGCAATTGCCCCCCCTGGCGCTCACTTTGTCGGGCTCGGTCCACAGCGGGAACCTGCATTCCCGCAGGACTCGAGCACTGCCCCCCAGGTCTCCGGGCGATACTCAGTGGTGTAACAACCGGCAGAGCACCGGCGGCCAGTGCCCCCCTCGGCCCTGCGCCTGGGGCACCCGCACCCTCTGACCCCCGGTTGTTATGCCACTGCAGCCCACATGTGCCCTGCTGCTTCATAGTCTCTATTAACCCTCACCTAGTGTGTCACCCCTATCCTCTTAGATTGTAAGCTCTTGAGCAGGGTCCTCTCTCCTCCTTTACTGTGTTGAATCTGTATGAATATTTGTTATTCTTCCTCCCATTGTACAGCGCTACAGAACTTCTTAGCGCTCTATAAAAACTTGTAACTGTAACTAACACAGAGTATGGGTGTAGTTGCTTAAAACATATGTATAAATCTCTGAAATTCTAAATATCGCATAATCCTAAATGCCCATTTTTTTTCCCAACCACAACCTCAAATAGCTCTAAACGTGTCAATAATTACTCATTGTCCCTAAATACTAAAAGACCAGGGATTTCATATGAATCTGTTAATATGAATATTTTCCTTTACTGCATCACTAAAATTGCACTCAGTATTTAAAATGTGTCAAATAGATTTATAATGTAGTCTCGGGGCCTAATTCATCCATGTGGTCAGTCACACATGAACGCTGTCCCAGCCAGCTGAAGCCATATTCCTTTTAAAATGTTTCTGTGCTGATAGTTAACGGTCATGGTTCACATAACTTGATAGAGAATTAAGTTCAATCAGTTGAAAAGGAATTAAGTTCTATCTATACGTACTATTTACAAAGCTGGTATCAAATGTATAGATTATTTATAATACCCTTCAGACTATCCCTCCGAAGAAACACCGACACCACACATACATGCACAGACATAAAAACACACACATAGACATACGTGGTTCCCATAACTAGATAGAGAATTAGTCTCAATCGGTTGACAGGGAACTAAATTCTATTCATATACACTGCTTGCAAAGCTGCTACCAAATGATTAGATTGTTAGTAATCAAATGTCCATTCTTTCCCCCTAAACACAGAAATATGCACATGTGCATTCACAAGCTCACACAAATACACATTCACAAACATATACATACACACACATATACTGGCTGGGTGGATTATCATCACTGCTCTAAACCGTGGAGACTGTGGAGACACAGGTTCGAATCCCAGCAAGAGCACTTCTCCAGTAAGTGTCCTTGGGCAAGACAACTAACGGTACATACTCGCCACCCAGGACATACTTGAAAACTAAAAAAATCTCAATGTATCCTTCCTGGTAAAATACTTTCTCAAAAAATATACACCTTTGTGCAGCCCTCTGTGCCAACAAGCCATGATAAGTTAGAGCGCCATCTGTTGATAGTCTGCCGGCTCCCTGGACAAATCATCAATAAAAAAGGCCAAGAACACACATTTGTGCAACTCCCTTCATGAGTGCAACACCACCCACAGACCAGTGTTTGTGCCCAGCATCTGACAGGACTTAAGTTATGACTTGATGTGATATCACAAACAATGAAATACCTTTATGACCAGTGCAATATCCATTGCCTGATATTGTATTTAAAGTGAACCTGACAATGAGAAATTCAAATTAACCCCTTCACTGCCATGATCAAGTTTGCTTGTTCTTACGAAGCACCCATAGGTGCCTGGAGATGAAGTATACTGGATGTGGTTTTATTACGGAACAAAACAAAGGAATTAAAATTTATTGCAAATTAAATTTGTTTCTATATGGTCTCCAGAACAAGTTCTACCACAGCAGACATTTCAGCCGATGTGCTGCAGCACACAGAACTACTTTCAGTGTCCGTATTGGACACTGACACTTCAATGCATGTATTTCATGGATATATGTTGCACCAGTGAATTTTGACTAGCAGGGCAAGCCCACTGCCTGTTAAATGAGATTTATATGTATGTGTTGATGTTACATACATTATTACAGTTTGGGCAATGGAAAGTAGTTTTCCATAAACACTGTCAGGGTTATTCAGAGAGAGCTGATCTGGACCCCGAAATTGCACCAAACAGTGAATTTCCCCGTACAGTGCAAAGTCATGGCCATTCAGAAAGCAGACAGTTCGCCAAATTTTGGCGAATTGCTAGTGAAATACAGTGCTCTTTGGCAGCAGTGAAATCCCCATAGAGAGGCAATGGTTAATCTATTCAGAAAACACCAAACAGCAGGGAAATGTCAGTGAAATGCCCTGATGTACGGTGGTTTGATTCGGCAGGTTTAATCCGATGAATCCCATAGGCTTCAATGCAAATAATATTTGCAGTTTTATTTAAAATCTATTAAACCGTTCATTATTTTAATTTGCAGCAAAAGGTTTCTTTATTTATTTTTTGGGGATTTTTTGAGCAAAAAAAAATTTCTGATTTTTTTAAATAGCGTTTTTTTTCTGAACAGACCTTTTTATTATTAGTCATAGGACCGTATATATTAATTCCAGACATTTTCGTCCAGTAGACTTTTTGCAAATAGTGTTTCAAATTTGAAAGATGCAATCATTTTGCTTTTTTTTACCCCGTTCTTCGGCTTGTCGGCTTTTTCCGACGACTCTTCGGTGCTCTGTTCGGTGGCTTGTCGGCTTCTTCCATACATGTTCGGCGGCTTCGCGGCAGATCATCAGGTACGTTCGGCGAGTTTTTGCGGCGTTTCGGATTGATTTGAATTTTTGAATCGTAGCGGTGGGATTTTCAGCGATTTTTCAACGAGTTTTCGGATCCATTCAGCGGCTTTTCCCTGCACTTCGGGGAATGCTGAATTCACCGCGAAGTTGGAGAATTTGATTCCCCAGAGTGCAGACAACAAGAGAGCACCAAAATGTCGGTGACATTTCGGTGCTCTCTGAATAACCCCTATTGGGTTTAGGGGAAAATTAAAGGGTTGATCGGCCTTGATTTCCTGTTGGCATAAAACGTAATATCTAAAACAATAATCTTGGATTGGATATATGATAACTGAGTTTAGAGAATTACAAACTTGGGAGCAAAATTTAAACTCCCGATTTAGGAAAATGTATGGGGATGTGAATAGCAGAACAGGCATCACAGAATATAAAACATCAAATTAATATTATCCTATAAAGTTCATAACATTTCTTACAATGTACTTTCACTGATCCTGCTTGACATTTAGAAATTAGATGCCTTGCATCAACACACATGTAAGACTGAGCACATTATGCAATTTTCTGTAATTCTCCAGCGGTACTTTAAGGAAACCTCATAATGGGTGAGACAGAATACTCAAAATAATTGTAGCACGCTTCTTTACAGTGTAATATGGGATTAACATATGGATATCAAAGTCTAATAAGACACTTCTTCGAAAATAATAATCCGATCTTTGAAAGTTGTTGTCTATTAAAAATAATTGGTTGAGAACACAATGAACTGGATTTTCTTTAAGTAGATAAACATGTTGATTGCTGATTTCATATTCATTTTGTCATAATTGAAATCATGTATGTCTAGGTCAGTGATGGCTATCAAGATGTCTTGTCTTGTCTCAAGATGTTGGACCAGTCTACAGTCTGGCAGAGCATTATGGGGAAAATAAATGGGTAAATATCCGAAGGACCAAAGTCATTGTTACATTTGGGGCTTTCTACTGCAACAATCCCCCCAACATCCAAAAATAAAGGGGTTTCATAAAATCCATAGGATTTTTCCATAAGCATTCATTATGAGCCACTTCTAATAGACATGGATTTCCAAGAGTATAATTTGAAGCATGTAGTTATTTTATTTGCAGCTAGTTTATGAAGAGACCTTATAATTCTCTAACGGATTAATATATGGATAGCAACGACTAGAATTTATCTCAAATTTATTCCTCCCAGTCATTAAAATTCCTCCCAATTCATTGAAGCTTATTCCAGAAGTTGTAGGAAGGGAAGAGAAAAAGGTATATGTTATACGGGAAGATGAATATTTTTCTATGTAGGTTATGCCCCATGTGACATTATATTAAGCTCTTCTAGGTATAAAAAAACCCTCAACATATTTATGCCTGCAGACAAGAGCAATATTGATGCGTTTGACATCTGTTTGACCAAAAGTAATCTCTCATGTTTTATTTTAAAGCACTCACACATATTATTGTGTTAAAAGGCCAAGGATAAGCAATGATGCCGGGATATTTATGAATATAATCTATATCACAATATGAATAAAACAACACATATTAAAATATTACTGCATGCTTAAGATTGAGATGGTCTGCACTATGTGTGCACAGGTTAAATATCACAGTATATATTACTAAACTCTTCACAAATTAATTTATAGAATCTGGGATATTACAAAAGAAACTGATCAGAAATTCAGCTTTTTTCTATTAGTAAATGCGTAATTCCACGAATTTTATGGTTTCTTTCAAATCACTTTAATGATATGTATCACTGAAATATAACAGAAACAGTTTGCAATCACCTGGACTTCCATAGAAACATAGAAAAATGTCGGCAGATAAGAACCTTTCGGCCCATCTAGTCTGCCCAATTACATGGATACTTTACCTGGATTTATCTTTTGTTTAGGATAGCCTTATGCCTATCCCATGCCTGCTTAAATTCAATTACTGTTTTGGCCTCTACCACTTCTACTGGAAGACTGTTCCATGTATCCACCACCCTCTCAGTAAAATAATGCTTCCTGATGTTACTTTTAAACCTTTGCCCCTCTAATCTAAGACTATGTCCTCTTTTATATATTATTACTATGTCCTCCAAAGTTATATATTTTTACATCAAAGTTTTGATTTATATCCTGCTAGAAATTTTTGCAAAAGCTTAGGTCCAATCTTCAGACTGGTAATTCTTAAACGAAATAATTCTCTGCAATCATTACTTTGCATTTGAGCTGCAGTTTAAACACAGAAACAAGTGCTGAGGTCAATGGGAGGCAGGATTACACAACCAGTGATATATAACTGTGTTTTGACCAGTTTTTTGGGGATTAAATAACACTTCCTTAAACACTTCAACAGATAACAAAAATCACCAAACATGACAAGAACTTGGTCAAGGTGCTTCTCAAATGTGAATATCTAACAAATAGGGGGCTGCCAGCATTAACGAAGTGATAGAGGCAGAGATTCATTAATCTTCATTATGGACATAGAGTGGTTGACTATGCAAGGACACTTTCCAAAATCACAATACATCCCATATGGCAAACATGTGAGCTTATCGCAAATGGGTGTAACTGCTAGCAAAAAGGTTGGAAGTTAAACTTATAGGCAGACACATACCTCATGAGTTGCCATGACTGCATGCATGATCTCATGACCATGAAACCATTAGTAATTGGGTCGTATTTATAATTTAATGGCATGATTTTACTAACATAAAAATCTGAAAAACACAATGAGGGGACAGTTCTTCTCAAAACCCGATTGTTGGTGTTAGACAAGCGTGAAAAAAGCTGAGAAAAAGCCTTGCATCAAATAACGATAGTACTGTAAGCCCAGAGCATGTATTCTACTGACTTCCATTATGTTCAGCGTTAGAGGTTGTCCTCAAAAGATAGATAAATAAATATTGTTTAATATTGTTTAATATTGATAAATATTGTTTATATTTATCTAGTAATAACTGACACCTAAGGTGAACTGACACACTCACACGTTAAGACATGTGATCGCCTCTCGGGCTATTTGAGGCCACCCGTCCGCCCCAAGGCTCCCCTTGTAAGGGGTATTTCTCAAACGAAAGCAGAGAAAATTTTCATAGTGTAATCAACCAGCATAAATCGTACGCGAGAGAGCATTGTCCACACTCTAGGAGTATTCGCATAGGTAGTTGTTATTGAGGCACAATACTTACAAAGCCTTCTTTACCCACAGCCTGGTGTCTTCCCTCGGCAAATAAACCAGACCATATGACCAATAAATACATTTAGAGGAAATTTATTTAGAGAAAAATAAATCACATTTTATCTTTTTGATTATTTATATGAGAATGATAAAAACAAATAGGAGCAAAACAGCCAAACGCGTTTCCCGCCACTCTGGCACTTCTTCAGTGGCAAAAAATAGGGGAATCTACCCTTAACTGAGTCATGTTTAAATAGTCCTCCTGTGGGGAAAAAAAGAAAGTGAAACTATAACCAGATGGTTTCCATTCGGGCCATCCACGTGGCACTGGCATCCGTTATGGACGTCTGACATCATTGAGGGTGTCTGACGTCATCACTCCTAAGGGTTGTGCCTCAATAACAACTACCTAGACGAATACTCCTAGAGCGTGGATAATGCTCTTGCATGGATGAGTGAGCTCTTATTTATCTCATGTACGATTTATGCTGGTTGATTACACTATGAAAATTTTCTCTGCTTTTGTGTGAGAACTACCCCTTACCGGAGGAGTCTTGGGGTGTATGGGTGGCTTCAAATAGCCCGGGAGGCAAACACATGAGCGCTGGCAGCTCTCTTAAAGTGTGAGTGTATCAGTTCCCCTTAGGTGTCCGTAATTACTTGATGTGTAAACAATATTATGCTATATACTTTTTGTCTTCTTTCTTTTGAGGATAACCTCTAACACTGAACATAACGGAAGTCTGTAGAATACCTGCTCTGGGCTTACAGTACTATGGTTATTTGATGTAAGCCTTTTTCTCTGTTTTTTCACGCTGTTTGTCTAACAATGACAATCGGGGTTTTGGGAAGCGCTGTCCCCTCATTGTGCTTTTCCGATTTTTAAGTTCATTGGGTGAAGGGAAGGTCTCCTATTTGGGCATACAAGCGAATCCACTATTCTATTTGTATGCGCCACAGAAATTCTTCATTGTTTGATGTTTTTACGAACAGTTCTTTTTATGCGTTTGATGGCTTTCGTATTGAAAGGTGACATTTGCAATGCTTTAGATTGTTTGAGATATGGTTGTCAGTTTTCTCGCATACCTTTTGTCTTGTTCTGGTTTTCTTGTTTGCAGTGGGATTGCTGTTCTTGGTGATCCTTCAATGGGCAGAATGTAGGTGTTCCATCTGTATTCCTTGGTTTTCTCATGGCATGAGAAGGAACACTATCAGGGTTATTCAGAGAGAATCAAAAAGTCACCGCACGTTCAGTGACCTTTCGGTCACTTCGGGGCGATTCAGAGATTCCTAGTTTGCTGACCCTGCGATGTATACAGCAAGCACCACAGGGCCCCCGCAGTGCAGGGAATACTAGCCGCAAACCCGCAGATGACTCGCCGAACACTCACCGAACACTTAACGAACACTCGTCGAAAACATTGAAGCTTATGGGATTCGACTGAATAAACCTGTCGAATGAAACCACTGAACAGCAGGGCATTTCAGCAACTTTTCCCTGCTGTTTGGTGTCTCTGTATAGATGAACCATTGCTTCTCTATGGGGATTTCACTGCCCTCGAACAGGCACCGTATGTGCAGACAACTTGCCAGAATGTGTCGAACTGCCTGCTCTCTGAATAGTTGAATTGCCCCAAAATGTCCCCGTTCGCTGAAATTCAGTGACCGGTTACATTTTGATCACATTTCGGATCTCTCTGAATAACCCCCTAAGTAAATTCCTTAAACCATGCCTTTGACTTGCTGAAGGTCTGGACTCCTCGTCAAAGCTCTGGAACTGAAATTGCATGTTTTTCTCCACTTTTGATGTTTTGGGAATGTTTGCAAATATGTTGAAGGCACAGTTTTGCTTTTGTTTTGAAGCACATAGGCTGATTTTATTGGGGGTGGTGTCACTGCAACTCCAGTGCAGACAGCATGTAGCAGGGTCCTGTACTCACAAAGCCAAGGAGAAGATTGCAGTTCCGTTAGGCAGCCTGAGTTTCTCATGGCAATTTACTCATGGAATTCTTAGTTCTCTACTTTTTACAAAATCAAGGACTAAAGAATGTATGCCAGAGTATTACCCCAGAAAAATTTAGCAATTGGGCAGGATGTAAGTTTTTGAACTTTAAGAAATTGTTAAGACATGTTAACACATGGATTTTCCTGATTTTCTTCCATTATTTATTCAATACCTTTAGCAATTTATTTCTGTTTAGAAGAGGAGTCAGTGGACATATAGTTCTTGATCTATATGCATTCTTCTATGAGAATCACAGGGACTTAGCTGGGAAGTAAAGTGCACTTGTTTAGGTATGGTAAGAGAGGTCAATAGAAAAAAAACACCCCAAAAACCAACTAACAGGGTTATTCAAAGAGATTTGAAAAAGTCACCGCAAGTTCGGTGACTTTTCGTTCCCCGCACTTCAGAGCAATTCGGCGATCCTAGTTCGCCGACCCTGCGGTGAATTCAGCAAGCACCACAGGGCCCCAGTAGTACAGCGAAAACTCGCCGCTAACACACTGAACACTCACCGCAAACCCTCCGAACACTCGCCGAAACCGTCAGAAACAGCTGGATTAACCACGCCGAACACGCCGGAGAAACACGAGTAGCCGCCGATAACAAAGAGCAGCCAGCGGAAAAAGCCGACACGCACACAAACGAGATTAAAAAAAAAAACAGTACGCTTGAAAGTTTGAAAATTTAAACGCGGTTTGCAAAAAAACTACTGAATGAAAATGTCTGGAATTTACATATAAGATCCAATGAATGATAATAAAAAGGTGTGTTACAGAAAAAAGAAAAACCGATGTAAAAAAACAGAAAAAAGTTTTGACAGAAAATCACCAAAAATTCCTAAAAGATCCAAAAAAATCCATGAATAAAGAGACTTTTTACTGCAGAGTATTATAATGAACGGTTTATTAGATATTGAATTAAAACTAGAATATTTTTTAACATTGAAGCCTATGGGATTCTCCTGAATAAAATAAACCTGTTGAATGGAACCACCGAACAGCAGGGCATTTCGGCAACTTTTCTCAGCTGTTTTGTGTTCTCTGAATAGACGAAGCATTGTTTCTCTATGGAGGATTTCATTGCCCTCGAACAGGCACTGTACGTGCAGGCAGTTCGCCAACATTTGGCGAACTGCCTGCTCTCTGTATAGCCGAATGGCCAGGAAATGTAGCCGTACGCTGAATTTCAGTGTTCGGGGCCAGATCGGCCCTCTTTGAATAACCCTGTCATTGTCCTGTTATGAAAATTGTATTAATAAATATATTAAAGTGTATTATTACAGGAAACAAAGAAATTATGGCACTATATAAAATGATGATGATATGACAAAGAACAATAACATTATTTATTTATAAATTTATTTATTTATAAAGGATTTTACCAGAAAGGATACATTGAGATTTCTCTCGTTTTCAAGTATTTCCTGGGTTCAAGAGCATTGAAATGTTACAGTTACAGAAATACAAAGTAATACAATGCAAGATATTAAAAAAAAAAAACACAAATATACAGATTAACAGAAAAATATGTAATCTAAGTTGTTGACAATAATTAATTGGCACCTAAACAAAGCTTTTATGTATCGTTTTATGTATCCTTGTCCCACCTGAATGAATGAAAACAGAAGATAAGCATGCGTTTTTTTTTCTTTATAAAAAAAATATACATATATGAGTCATATTATGTATGCATGAGTATTATTATTCATAAGCAATAAAACGCTGCTTTGCATTATTTTGTGTTTCTCCCCACCGAGGCATTACGTTTACATTGGCAGTTTCTCTCAAAAAGGTTAACACTGGTTTGAGGAAAGTGAGAAAGATAGACAGTTTGAAAATTTCCTTGGTACTGAATAATCATAGCTAATATTACCAAAGGTATAAGCATTTTACCTGGGAAACAGCTGTGACTTTATATTTGCCCTTGTACCAAATGTCTTTCCTTTAGTGTTTCTTTTCCCCGTTCAATCAATAAGAATATGTAAACTCCCAAATGTAAAGCATGAGCGAGGCTCACGATACTTTCATCTCCCAACACGTCACCCAGAATATTGACATCTCTAATCAGCTATTCTCTTTCTATTCTTTGACCTTTAAACTGCTGGGATTTGCTGTATGTGAATGTAAAGTCTGATCAGTCTCCGTCTCAGCAATAAATAAATATATGCAGTGTACCTGAGCCATCAAATCGCCCTTCCCTCATGTTTGTCCGCTTCTCCATTTATTTATGATGATCTCAATTATCAGACGCATGTTTCCATTTCGTTCAGAGTTTAATACTTTGCGTGGGAGACGTCTTTCCATGGGTGTGCTGAATCTACTCAATCAGGCTTAATATTCATGAGGAATTACTCAAATGCCAAGCATTGCAAGCAGAGATAGACAGTCAGCTCCTTTATTAAACTCTCTGATATGAAAACTGCATCTGTATTGAGTGACGCTGGTTTAATGATACTTTTTCTAGAAAACAGGTTGGAGCATTTATTCCAGATAAAAGGAATACTGCCACGTTTTTTTGCAACGTGCACAAAGAGGTTTCCCTTTAGCTGAAGTTTTGGTGTAACACATTTTGACTTGTTTTTGAGCAAAGGTGATCATTCTGGGCCCATTCTGACTATTGTTCTTGGATAAGGAGTTTGATGTATTCTTTCAGTTGATTTCCTTAGATTAAGGAGGTAAACGTGGCATCTGAAACCACCCTTTCCTCTGAATCTGTCAATTTTAAATTTTTGGCCCTGATTTAAGTCTAACTTTTCTGGACATCTACAGAAATCACTGGTACACTGTCCCCTAAACAACAGGTTTGCTGGATCATACTCTGCTTTCTCCAGCCTCGCTAGAATTCTAGTGACACTCACACGCAGAAATGGCACACAAGCTCTTGGTTAGGGTTCAGGGAAGTTTATATTAACCCCTTAACTACCAAGTGATTTTCCAAAAAAACATTGTCAGGAACCAGTGTTTTTTGAAAAACATTTTCAATTAATTATACAGTAAGAAATATTTGGCAATATTCCCTTTGTATTTCTTACTGTAATAACATATTTGGTCAGTAGATGGTGCCATCTAGACATGTGCATTCGTTTTAGTACTAAAACGATTTAGTCCGAATTGTGGGATAATTTAGTTTTAGTATGACTCAAGAGATACGAAACTGCTCAGCACAAAAAAACGAAAGAAACTAAAATAAAATGCACTACATTTTAGTTTGTCCTTTTTTGTGATATTACATTGATGAGTGAAGGAGACCAGCAATGAAGAGCGCAACATCGCAAAGCTACAGAAAAGGTTTGTATGCGTAATCCTTCCTGACCCCTACCCGAAAATCTGACAGTGATAGAGCTCCAGAATACTCACTCGCAGCACAGACAGACAGCACAGAAGAGGAAACCTTTACTTAACCCTTGCATGTCTATGAGGCAGACAAGATGATAAAAGCAGCTGGAGAGGGAAAACATTAAAATAAATCACACTGAAAGCTAATGACAGAGGAGGGCTGGATAGTAAAAATCCCTTTTTAACAAGCAGCGCTGGGAGAAGAGAGGGACTTTATAAATCGTGTGTTCTCTCCCCTCCCGCTCTGCATAATAGGGGCTTAGGTCTGATACATTTTATATTATCCAGGAGCACTATCCCCCTTTCCTCATCTATAATACACGTTTTATATAAAGTCCATCTCCCAGTGCTGCTTGTTATAAAGGTTTTTTTTACATCTGATACATTTAGTATCTAGCTCTCACAGTTACCCTGTCATTATGAGCCTTCAGTGTGATTTATTTGAATGTTTTCCCTGGATTTAAAGTGCTTTATTTTATAATAAAAATAAATTTGCACCAGTCATCTCTTCTCTGAGCTTTCAGACCGATTTACTTTAATATTTTCCCTCTCCCCTGCTTTTATATTCCTGGTTTTCGGATGAATGAAATTAGTTTTCATACTAAAGAACTGAAAACGAATTTCTCTAGCAACTAAATAAATTGCATTTTAGAACTAATCCATTAGTTCAAAACTAAATTTTGTGCTGTGCACATGTCTAGTGCCATCTACTGCCAAATTGAGTTACAGCCATTACGGTTGCAGCTCGGGTTCCCTGACTCCTGAATGTCCAATGTCAGAACATTTAGGGCTCTATTAACTTCTTCGCGCAAAAGCGCACACGCAGCGCTGTTTTATTTGCACGCAGCTTTAAACGCTAACTCGCGTAAATTAACGAATGCATTATCGCGCGTAAAAAAAAGCGCAAAAACACGCGTGCATTATCGCTGCACGCAGAAATCGGTGGGCGGACTGTTTTTTCACGCGATTCAGCCAATCTGAATTAAGAACCACAATTGTCTCCCATTAAGTTTTTGCGCCTGTCAAAATCAATCTGAGTATATATGCTGCAGCAATAATAAAAACATACAACCTCTCAATTTTATTGTTTGGGTATGCGTAGAATGTGTAACTATACTTTGCTGTAATTTTTTTTTTTTGGGCTGGTGTATTTGGTTTAGGCCAGGACGTTCAGATTTGCCATTAACACCAGCTTTTAAAAGACGTTAAAATTATGCGTGCAAGCGCTGTGCGTTAAAATTTGCACATAGATTGTAATACCATCCTCGTACCAGCGCACAAACCCATTTGTGCTCACAATGTTAAGTATAGGACACGCAATGTACATTACGCTCGCAAAGGGTTCGCGCAGGTTCACCAGTGGTAGACGTTAACGCGCATTTTTTGCGTGGACATTGTAATACGACGTTCTGCGCAAAGGGTTTTTCCCCTCTCGTTAATGCTTTTTTGCGCACGCGTTAACATTTGCACGAAGAAGTTAATACAGCCCTTAGTTAGCCGATTTTGCACAGTTTTAGCTCTTTAGGCATTATGCCCACAGGGCTAAAACTTTAGGGGCACCTTCTGCAGCCCAAAAGCAAACAAAATTTGTTTACAGCAAACAAATTGCATTTGATTTTGAGCTGCAGAGCTGCAGATCGAGATATCTCGATTTTGGGGACCGGGTGGTGCCTTTTAAGCCCGAGATATCTTGATCTAGGTAGTGAAGGTGTTAAAAACAATATTTCCATTAAAAAAATGCATTAATCTAGTCCGTTTTTTTAAAGCTCCTTAAAAGGACACTCTAATAAAAAATCCCCCCTCCCCCCTCGTTTTTTAACCTTAATCTATCCCTACTCCCTTAATAAATCATTCGTGTTTTTTTTTGTAACTGTTAATACTTACCCTAAAATCCTCTTGCTTCCAGCGGCGTCTTTTTTTTTTCATACTCACCTCCCTCCTCTTCCGCTCCCGTCCTTCTTGAGTCTTCTTGCCTTCTGGTTTACGTGAGAAGCGCGCATGCGCGCCTTTCACGTAAGCCAGCCAATCGGCAGGCTTCCTCCCGGCTCCCTCTGAGGATTAGTGTTGCGCGCAAGAGGATGCGCGCAACACTAACCCTCAGAGGGAGCCGCCAGCTTCTGCGGTGAGTTAGAGACGTCATCGCGCTGAAAGCGCGATGACGTCTCCTACTCGGCAAAAGTCGGCAGAAGCGGGAAATATGATTCCCGCTCTGCTGACTGACAGCTGGGAGGGCGGAGTAAAGTCCTCTGCCTCTCTCAGCTGTTTTCAGCATTTACAGCTGAACTGCTGAGCGGAGGGAGGGGGGACAGAGGGCGGCATACTCTGGGCATCATGACCACCTAAAATAGCTTAGGTGGTCATGTTGCCTAGAGTGTCCCTTTAAGGAACCATAATTTTTCACATTCTAGCATCAATTTTCACCATACTCATCTCATTTTGTTGATGCAAGGTAAGCCTGTGACAATTTCAGAACAAGAAAGACTACTTTGTTTAACTTGTGATTTTATTAATGCATTGTTTTTTTGTTAAGATTTTATATTACATGACTTCACAAATCGTGACCTAAAGATAGCGCTATGCTGATGGAATACCAGTATACTGTGTGTAGCCAACACAAATTACACATAAAAATCATGGAAAATATATAAACAGATATCCTATACCATGTAGCTTTGTGTATATAATAGTGTATTAACTTAGCTAAACCTGCTTGTGGAATCCAGAGCACACCACAGTTCTCTCAGTGAAGAATTCATCTTAGGCTAGGGTCAGACTAATGCATTTTTCACGTTGTCCATGAAAAAGTGCGTTCGAACGAATGGACGCATTTTTTCACGGAATACGCGATAGCGGTCATACGATGCGCATTTTTGGCCGTGATTTTGTACGGATCATCAATAAAACACTTTTTGTGTCTGGACGTTATGTTGGCCGGACATTAGCAGCGTCTGACGTCTCCTAATCACACACACACGTTGCTAGCGGACGCAGCGCACTCTGTACGTCAGTACTAGCGGTTTGATGTTCTCAAAAAAATGCGTTCGTTTGCCACTTGCGTTGCGCAGCGGCACTTTTGTGCGGCCGTTCTTCGTATGCTGCCCAGCATTGGACGTCATTTGCTGCTAGCGCGGCCGTGATTTAGTGCTGCTAAATGCACGTTAATACTGCGTTAGTCTGACCCTAGCCTTAGGCTGCAGTCACACGAGCGAGCTGATTACGCACAGTGCGTCCGTTGAAATTATGCTCTTTATAATGGATGAGATTGTGGATACATTGTATCAGTTAGTTATGACTGACATTGAGAAAAAGAAAAAAGTTGTATGCAGGTATTTCTCTATGTCTGTTGTAGCTTTTTCACGTCAATATTATTTTGGTGTCTGTTGCAACATGCGTTACCCGTGCGTGAAAAAGTGCGCACGTGCCTCGTGTGCTGTTTTCTACTAACTCCTTTGAAAAGCTATGACGGACAGCAAACAGTGCGGTCAGATGGACATGAAAAGTGCGTTCGTGTGACCACAGTAAGTGTTATAAAACATGAACGAGGTTGCCACATGTTTGCGCGGAAAGTAAATGTATATCACTGAAGTATTATTATAAAACAAATATGCGACACTCCACAAACACGAATACTACACGGTTTCTCCACCTGGATATCAAAGTACGCAGATGTAAGAGACTCTAGGAACCCAAGGATGGATTCTATACACATATGAATGTTCTCAAGAAAAGGCAATTGTTCCATGTTCAGCCTGGGGGCTATATTTTTATACTTCATTTATTGTATTGATGCAATGTATTTAGTGTTTTCAAGCATAATGCTGTTTCATTTTTGTTCTCTATTTTTCTGGTACAAGTAAAGCAAAGAATGCATTAAAGGCATGTTTGTAGTGTTCCAATTGTACTCTATATTGTATCTACTACATAACTGTAGTCATCATTTTCCTTTTAAATCTTTGAAAAGGCTTGCAAATCATTTTTATATTTTTGTATTGAATAATAGAGAAGTCTATGCTTCTTTTCTTCTAGCATCAATGGTGCTTACCTAAATAAACTGCAACAATATGTGAAAAATAGTTCAACTTACCCTTATTATTAAAAAAGTTTTGAAGTTGTCAATTAACCCGTTCACTACCAGATGCTTTTCCAGGAACCAATCAGGAACCAGTGGGTTTATGGAAAACTATTTTGCAATAGCTATACGGTATAAATCTTCTGTAGGATGCCAGAGCACATTTCCATAGTGTGCACATGGCTCTTTCTTCTGGCCAAAAAGGGCTACTGCCAATATTTTATTAATGAAGCTAATATTTTATTTAGTTAAATATCAAGATATATCTATATAATAAAAGAGTAAGGCTTTGGCTGTCCGTCGCCAAAGCCTTACTGCGCATGCGCGCGCAACCAGCGGCGGTTGGTTGCGCGCGCATGCAACCGCCGCGGCACGAGCCGGCTGCCGGCTCGCCGCGGCGGTTACACATGCACACAGCAGCCGGGTAGAGGCTGCGCTCGCAGCCTCTACCCGGCTGCCGCGCGCATCCAACCCCAGAGCGGCGAAGGGAAAGTTTCCTCCGCCGCTCGGGGGGTTGGATGCGCGCGGCAGCCGGGTAGAGGCTGCGAGCGCAGCCTCTACCCGGCTGCTGTGTGCATCTAACGGGTCCCCCGAGCGGCGAAGGGAAAGTTCCCTCGCTTCCGCTTTGAAGGACCCAAGCCCCGGTCACGTGACCGCGGCTTGGGTCCTTCAAAGACCGGAAGCGGGGAAATCTTCACTTCCCTGGCGGCGCTCGACAGGTAAGTATGAGCGCTGGGGGGTCAATATCCACGAGCTGGGGGGGTCAATATCCACGAGCTGGGGGGGTCCATATCCACGAGCTGGTGGACCATATCCACGAGCTGGGCAAATCCACGTGCTGGGCAAATCCACGAGCTGGGGCAAATCCACGTGCTGGGCAAATCCATGAGCTGGGCAACTCCATGAGCTGGGGCAAATCCATGTGCTGGGCAAATCCATGAGCTGGGCAACTCCATGAGCTGGGGCAAATCCATGAGCTGGGCAAATCCATGAGCTGGGCAACTCCATGAGCTGGGGCAAATCCATGTGCTGGGCAAATCCATGAGCTGGGCAACTCCATGAGCTGGGGCAAATCCATGTGCTGGGCAAATCCATGAGCTGGGGCAAATCCATGTGCTGGGCAAATCCATGAGCTGGGCAACTCCATGAGCTGGGGCAAATCCATGTGCTGGGCAAATCCATGAGCTGGGCAACTCCATGAGCTGGGGGCAAATCCATGTGCTGGGCAAATCCATGAGCTGGGGCAAATCCATGTGCTGGGCAAATCCATGAGCTGGGCAACTCCATGAGCTGGGCAAATCCATGAGCTGGGGGCAAATCCATGTGCTGGGCAAATCCATGAGCTGGGGCAAATCCATGTGCTGGGCAAATCCATGAGCTGGGGCAAATCCATGTGCTGGGCAAATCCATGAGCTGGGGGCAAATCCATGAGCTGGGCAACTCCATGAGCTGGGGGCAAATCCATGAGCTGGGGCAAATCATTGTGCTGGGCAAATCCATGAGCTGGGGCAAATCCATGTGCTGGGCAAATCCATGAGCTGGGCAAATCCATGAGCTGGGCAACTCCATGAGCTGGGGGCAAATCCATGTGCTGGGGCAAATCCATGTGCTGGGCAAATCCATGAGCTGGGCATCTCCATGAGCTGGGGGCAAATCCATGTGCTGGGGCAAATCCATGTGCTGGGGCAAATCCATGTGCTGGGCAAATCCATGAGCTGGGGGCAAATCCATGAGCTGGGGGCAAATCCATGAGCTGGGGCAAATCCATGTGCTGGGGGCAAATATCCATGTGCTGGGGCAGTATCCACATGCTGGGGCAGTATCCACATGCTGGGGCAATATCCACGTGCTGGGGCAGTATCCACGAGCTGGGGCAGTATACCCACAATAGACTGCCCTCTGGGCAGGCTGGGGCAGTTTCCACGTGCGGGGGCAGTATCCACGTGCTGGGGCAGTATCCACGTGCTGGGGCAGTATATCCATGAGCAGGGGCAGTATATCCACAATAGACTGCCCTCTGGGCAGGCTTTACAACTAGTCTATCTATAACTGTGCAGGAAAAATGCAAATTAAATCAGTTTTTTGCTAATCAATTTAACTTGCAATTGGACACCAGAATGTGCCCCAACAAGTATTAGCACCTCAGGCATGACACCCAGGACACTAAAACATTTTTTTACAGCTGTGAATGTAAAACCTAGATCCTCATCTGGTCTGCCATTAAGCCCAATGCTGCAGTAGCTCCTTTTGGGCAGCAGATGGCGACATATGCATGTCAAATAGGATACTACCGTAAAAAATAAACTAGGAACATTCTCAAATATTTTTTTTACCGTATAATTAATTTAAAGTGATTTGCCAAAACACCTCTGGTTCCTGACAGTGGTTTTATGGAAAATTACTTGTAGTGAAGGGATTTAAGGAAACATCAACCTGCGAAGCAAGCTGCCGAAATTCCATATTTAAAATGAAAGATATGTTCTTTTTAAACTGTTACAGTTACCATTACAAGTATTCATAAAGTGCCAACAAATTCCTTAGCGCTGTACAATGGGAGACACAGAATAACAAATATCCATACACATTACACACCCGGAAAAGGAGAGAGGACCCTGCTCGAGAACTTCCAATCTAAGAGGAGATGGGTGACACATTAGGTGAGGATGAATAGGGTAGGTGAAGTGGCGGGTTGCAGGAGGGCTGAATGCGAATAGGAGCAGGAAATGACAGTGGGGAGATCATGGAGTGAGCCGATAGGCTTCTCTAAAGTAATGCGTTTTCAGAGACTTCTTGAAGGACCGGAGAGACGGAGAGAGTCTAATGTGCCATGTAATTGAAAACAATGCACAAAAAATACGTATCTGGTCAGCGCAGAATAAACGCAAGGGGACTCGGATGGTTTCTCAAATGACGTCACCAACAATAGTACATGATGGAATAGAAACACAAAAGAAAGACAAAAAACTAAGTGCAGGGAATAACAGGTGGATGGATATTATCTATTTTCTTATAGTTGATCAACTCACAAGTAAAAATGTTCAAAAAAATTGAAAACCATTTTCAAGAAGTAAAGAGAAACCTGATCCAGTTTGGAAACAGAATATATTAGGGTGACACTGAACCCTACTAGTACATTTGTGCAAAACAACTATTCTCTATTTGCTTTATATTCCTTTAGGAAATGAAAAATATATCCTATATAAATATGTATTTCGCACCTGAGGATAATTTTTGTTTGTCATTCTGATAATCTGTTTATCTTTAACCCCTTCACTGCAGAGCCATTTCACCTCTCTGTGCTGAGGTCATTTTGACCGTTTTGTGCTCACCATGATTAAACGCGATTTGAAGTCATGTGTTATTGTAAGACACAGACATATTATATATTCTTATTTTCAGCAGACACAGCAGATTCGTAATATATCATTATTATGTATTTACATAATTTCTTGTCAAAATGCTATAACGAAAACTTTAAAAACATTTAAATTTCCATTCAGATTTCAATCATTTACAGCTTCTAAACTTATTTTTTCATATTTTAACATTCAAACCTTTATGGTTATATATTCTTTGGGGCACTCTTGTTAAAAACATTTAGAAATGGGAACCTGGTACTGCATTTTTCTGCTTGTAGTTTGGCACATTGTGTTTTATGAATTATATAATTCTGTATAAAATACTGAACGTGGGAAATGAGAAAATGAGTATGTTGCAGGCAATCCCCAGGACGTCCCTACACGTCATCCACAGCCAAGGGGTTAATTATACCTTGTGTATTAGAATTATCAAAGACAATAGTATGAAAAAATGTATTCTCCACATTAAAGTATGTGTATTTACAATATATAGCTTATGTGGGTATGGGGATCGACTTCCTCATTTAAAACAACTGCGGTATGCCCCTGATCTGGATCGGTGCCTCAGTGTCCTCCTAGACTCTGATCTCTAATTCACTCCTCACATTCCGTTGCTAACCAAATCCTGCTACTTCCCCTGAAAAAACATTGCACGCATCCGTCCCTTTCTTAATCAGGACTCTGCTAAAATGCTCATCCAAGCTCTTATTATCTCCCGCCTTCACTACTGTAACCTCCTTCTCTCTGGCCTTAAGAGATTCCAGATTCTCCCTATGCAGTCTGTAATGAACGCCTGTGCCAGACTCATACACCTCACCTCCTGTACCTCTCACACCTCACCTCTTTGTCAATCTCTACACTGGCTCCTGTTTACTTTAGAATCCAATTCAAAATACTGGTGCTCTAATACAAAGCTCTCCATAACCACGTCTCTGCCTACATCTCCTCCCTTATTAGCAGGTACATCCCATCCCGACCACTCGCTCTGCCAATGATCTGATGCTATCAGCTCCACGTACCCGTACCCCCAACTCCCGTCTTCAAGACTTTTCCCGAGCTGCCCCCTTTCTATGGAACTCCCTCCCCCTCAACATTAGACTCTCTCGTCTCTCCAGTCCTTCAAGGAGTCTCTGAAAACACATTACTTTATCGAAGCTTAATGGCTCCCTCCATTATCCCTCACTGCCCATTTCTTGCTCCATCTTCCCAATCAGCCCACATGCACCCGCTACTTCCCATACCTACCCTCACCTACTGTGTCACCCCTCTCCTCTTAGATTGTAAGCTCTCGAACAGGGTCCTCCCTCCTACTGTTACGTGTGTGTAACATGTATGTATATTCGTAATTCTGTCTCTCCCATTGAACAGCACTAAGGAATTTGTTGGCACTTTATAAATGCTTGTAACTGTAACTGGATGGAGAATACATACGTTGTCAGCCCCAAAAAAAGGGATGAGAAGGATTGAGCTCCATGTTGCTGGTGGTAACATTTCTGTTTCTCATTGATGGTGCTAAAGTATCATCTAGTAAGTGAGAATAAGTGGGTCTACTTTACTCAAGTTGTTCATAGGTTGGTAATGGTAAAGTGAAAATGAGTAAAGGTTAGCATTATGCCAATTGCAAAGTAATGTGCCAGACTGATAATTGCGAAAGTGTTACTTATGTTTGCATTGATATATATATGTTACGGTTAAAGTCCGAAGTGCGGTGAATTTTAGGATGACCCGGGTAATCCTGACATTACCCAGGCGTCATTAGCAAAAGTCCAAAGTGAAATGAAATTTCGGACTTTATCCGGGTAATCTGCAAAGTATCCAGAGGCCTCTGGGTTCTCTGGTTTTCTGCTTTGTTTTACCCGGGTAAAACGCACATTACCCTAGTGTTGCTGGATAAAGTGTGATGTGCAACAAAACATCGGACTTTATCCGGGTAAACTGCAAAATATCCAAACGCCTCTGGGTACTCCGCTTTTCTTGGGTTTTCAGCAGGATACAGTTGACTGAATTCCAAGAATTACCTGGGTAAAGCTGCAAACTGTTAACTGACTGTTAACAAAATTGTGTTTTTTGTTATTTTTAATAGGCTTGTGCACCGATTTTATTTTCGGTTCGATTCGGTTCGATTTTTCGGATTTTTAAACTTTTCGATTCGGCTCGTTTCGACCGATTTCGGTTTCGATTCGATTCGGTTCGGGTCGTTTTTCGGGTACATTTTTTTTCGGAATATCGACCATTTTTCGTATTTTCGTGTCACTGTGCTTGTTTTTTGTATCGACTTTTCGTGTTTTCGGAAATTTTCGTTTTTCGGAATTGTACATTTTTCGGAATATCGACCATTTTTCGTATTTTCCGTGTCACTTTACTAGTTTAATGTATCGACTTTCTGTTTTTTCCGAAAATTTTCGTTTTTTAAAAAATTTTCGTTTTTCAAAAAAATTTTCGTTTTTCAGAAAATTTTCGTGTTTTGGAAAATTTTCGTTTTTCGGTAAATTTTCGTTTTTTCGGAACGTGTGTTCTCCTCGTTTGACACATTTCAGGTCCATTCGAAAAATCCGAAAATATTTCGTTTCGGCTCGGAAAACGTTTCGGATCTGACATATTCGGATCTAAAAATTTTCGGAAATTCGACCGCATCCGAAAACACGAATCGGGAAATTTCGTGAAAATTCCGAAATTCCGAAACCCGAAACGCACATCCCTAATTTTTAACCAAATTGCATCACAGTCACAAACCACACTAAATAACCATAAGGTTACTCTGTGCATTAATTGTCTGAAAATTTATTTATGAAGATAAAGATATTACATAAAGAGTAACCTGATGGTTATTATTATGTTTTATAATTGATATATAAGCACATATGACAGATAATAATTACCGGGCGAAGCTTCCGACTTTTATCTGAACAATAACAAGATTCGGTTTTAACCAAACGGGGTTAGATGGTCTGTAAATCATCCGGGTAAAGTGTGAATGTTTCAGCTCTTCCAGACTGTTACCCAAGAGCAGTTGGTTAGTCCTAAAATTACCCGGGTAAAGTCTGAATTTTTCATTTTTTTACAGCTTTACCTGGCGGTTTTTGGGTAATTCAGGATTACACGTGTAATTTTAGGATTAACCGCACTTCGGGCTTTAACCGTAACATATACACACACGCTTCAGCTTTCTGCAAAAAAGCGTTATGTACGTTTCCAACAGCTCTGGTTAAGTTAGCACAAAGCATGAAATAGAGTCCTTAGACTTTTAATTAACAAATTCACTTCTGCAAAACAATCTTGCTACAGATCAGTTTATTTCTATATTCAGCAACAGTTTTACAAACCTACATATCAAGCACTAATTATGAGAATGCATAGGAAATAATAAACCATTCACGACCAAGTACATTTTGTTTAACAAAATGTTATCATAACATTTATGTGAAAAATGGGATATGAAGTTAACAATTAAATATAGGGTAAAAGGCACTGTATGTGCAAGCAATTCGCCAAGATTTGGAGAACTGCCTGCTCTATGAATAGCCGAATGGCCAAGAAAGGAAACCGTACGCTGAATTTCAGTGTTCGGTTACCTTTTGGCCACAATTCGGATCTCTTTGAATAACCCTGATGGTGTTATAGGAATAAGCGCAGATGACACCTTTTTTTTGGTTTGTTTTATACATGTTGCTGGGCTGGAAACATTTGGTGGTTGCAGCCGCCCCATTGGGGAATAGGCACGACCCCGCTCCTGTGCTACGTATGTTTGATTGTACCTACAGCCAGGTCATCTTTGCAGCTTATTCCGTTCCATGACTTTGTTTTTTGATCCCATGGTGGATTTGTTTCTGTGAGGGCATAAATTAAAGCCCACCAGTCTTCCTCATGACTGAAAAGCAGCATGAGAGTTTATGGTTTGCTACACAGCAGCCTGTGGCTCATTAGTTAAGACTTACCTTCACTAGAGGTACCTTGACGTTCAGCAGGTGAGCTTACACTCAAATGGCCATTTCGAGTAAACCAAAGCCTCTAATTGTGTTTTGTTTCACATGGTGTCATACAGGGTTATCCAAAGAGATTCGAAAAGTCACTGCACGTTCAGTGACTTTTCGTTCTCTTCAATTCGGTTCCTTTTGCCGATTGCATTTCGGTGACCCTGCGGTGTATTCAGCAAGCACCACAGGGTCCCCGAATTGAAGGGAAAAGCTGCCGCAAACCTGAGGAAAACTAACCGAATGCACGCTGAAAACAAGCAAAAACATCTGGATTAACCTTCGAAAAACCCGAACAGGAGCCGAACAGGAGCCGAACAGGAGCCGATTCACACAGAGCCGAAGCAGCTGTGATGTAGAGGAGGCAGTGAATAAATTAGCAAAACCATTTGTATGAATCTGGGAAAATGAAACGCTGTTTGCAAAGAAACTACTGAGCGAAAATGTCTGAAATTTTCACAGGAGGTCCAGGAATGATAATAAAGAGGGCTGTTACAAAAAAAATAAGTAAACTGAAAAAAAAAAAAAAAAAAAAATTGGACTTTTAAAAAAAAAAAAAATTAAGAAAAATGCTTAAAGTATCCTAAAAAATCTATAAATAAAGAGACTGTTTGCTGCAGAATTTTAGAATGAAATGTTTATTAGATATTGAATTAAAACGGGAATATTTTTAAAATTGAAGCCTATGGGATTCTCCTGAATAAATTTGCCGAATTAAACCACCGAATAGCAGGGCATTAGGGGAACCTTTCACTGCTGGTTTGTGTTCTCTGAATAGCCGAAGCAGTGCTTTTTCATGGGGATTTCACTGCCCTCGAACAGGCACCGAACAGGCACCGTATGTGCAGGCAATTCGCCAGGATTTGGCGAATTGCCTGCTCTCTGGATAGCCGAATGGTCAGGAAAGGGAACCGAACGCTGATTTTCAGCGTTCGGTTACCTTTCACAAGCAATTCGGATCTCTTTGAATAACCCTGATAGGAATAATAATGGTGTCATAGGATGACACCTTTTTTTCTTGTTATGTTTTATACATGTTGCTGGGCTGGATACATTTGGTGGTTGCAGCCACCCCATTGGGGAATAGACGCGACCTCGCTCCTCCTGTACTATGTAAAAGAGAAAATTTACCTAGAAATTGCTGTTCAGAGACGGTTAAAAAATTGAAATGATGGAAATTTGCTCATTTTAAATTTTTCATGCATTTATGTATCCTTTCCAAAAATAATGTTGAAATTAAAGATTCTGATCTGAGCTCCAGATGGTGCCAGTATTTTATGCAATGTCATACTGGGTCTGCATTACTGAATATGCTGGTTCTGTATAAATGCCTGTAACTGTACCTACTGTACAAATTCAATGTTCTTGAGCCCAGGACATATTTGAAAACTAGAGGAATCTCAATGTATCTTTCCTGGTAAAATAATTTATAAATTTATGAAATCAGAAATAGACTTTGTATTAGATACAGTAAATGTGAAAAAGATAAATAATAAAAATTATGAGATATTCTGTTTATGCGGATTAGTAGTGATCATAATGAGACTATTAGCAATGCAGCTTCCAAAAAATACCAGCACAATATACAAATATTATCTGTATGCGACATAATGCCTGATGCCTGTGTATGGATATTACAGTAATACCTTTTATCTGTACTATACAGGGATTCTCAGCACTTATAACCCCCTGAATCTTATCTCTGTAGAGTATTGAGTGACCACAGAGCTCTCCCTGTATTCTGCCCTCTCCCTGCCTGTTGTAATGCAGCAAAGATTTTTTATCTTTTTGGTACAGTGAGGTTTGGGGCTGCTATTTGCAAATGGTTTTATGTCTCTCAAGGGTGATTGGAGAGATATAAAACAAAGGATTTCGTTTCTCCACAGGGCACACTAATCTTGCTTTAACAATGTGTGAAAATGGGCTTTTGATATGCTAATGACTGCTTTTCAATGTATTACAATGCAAAATCAAGGCAACCCCTTCATCCTCCATTAAACATAGCATCAGGGAATAAGTCGAGCAAGCACGGCAATATCATTTCTACAGTACTGTAGACAGGGGGGTCCCAAACACCATAAAGTTTCTATTTAGGTATTCACTTATATGTCTTCAGAGTGTCAAAATAAATACTATTTATTGTACATTTTCCGTGATACTCCGCTACTTTAACATACTACTTTCAAATTAGAGTGTGGATAATGTGTTAACTGAGAGATGACCTTGTTAATTGTGGGGAATAATTCTTGTGGAGTTCCCACAATTATTTTTATAGGAATTGAGCCTAGCAAAAACTGAAAATATTAATAGATGGATTTTGAGCTGATATGCTTTATGCTAAGAATTAAAAAACAAATAACAACCATGTAGTAATGGCCTCGGTACATGTTTATTATTATTATTATTATAATAACCTTTTGAATATTAAAATAACAAAGTTCATTAAATATGAAATATAAAACATATTTTAAAACATCCACACAAGGTTAAAACCAGTATTTATTGCCCTAGTCAAAACATTCATAGACTTTTAATCAAATATCCCTCTCCGAGCTAAAATGTCATGCTACCCAGTAGTATATTTCTACAGATCCCAGAACTCAGGCACTTCATAAGCAGAAACATGGCTCTATGTTTTAATTAAGACTAGTGTTGCGTCAATGTCAGATAAGGCACAAAACAGGTTAGCCGGATTAGATTCTGAAACTATATCCATTACTTAAGTGGAGCATACACATATTATAGCCATTATGTCTAAATAGCCAGGAGCCACAGAGAATGGAAGCTGGACTCGGGATTCCATGGTTTATTAAAGTAAAGGGCAATAAGCATCTGTAATATTAGCAGTGGCAGAACACAAAATTGCTTGATAGCATTTGAAGCGAGAACTAGTCATGTGAATTGAATTTTCAGCTTGGGGCTTAAGAGGCCAAATTTAATCATCCATCTGAAATTATCACACAAGTCAATATCCTCCCCCCCTTCATCCAAAATAAAAAGAAAGCGAGCGAGAAATGAATTCTCAAAGCTGAAGTTCAGCAGGTGGCCTTAAGGCTGATAACCGGCTGGATGAAATCTAAATAACTTCACCGAAACAAAAAGGGAGAAAAAAATATAGCAACAAAATTGATTGCCTTTAAACTTAAATGAAAGCGGCCCTTCCCAGTCAATACGAATACAGTGCGAACTCTTGATGCAGCTCATTCCAAGATCTCATAAAAAGCGGTCCTTTAAATCCTGAACTATGATTGGTTGACAACTCCTGTAACTATTCAAGTCAATTAGATTTATTGATTGACACCAAGTTAAAAGCCCCTTGTCTTACATTTTAAATTATTTTTAAATGAGCATTTCAGCATCTGAAGCTGCAGCAATCAAATCTACTATATAATAATTCAAGTCATTTTCAAAAATACCCTTACCCTGTTACTTGTATCATTCTGCATCAAGTGTAAAATGCAAACTTTGAATGGCTGATAATTATTTTGCACGGATGATCCTAGTTTAACCCTTTCATTGCTGAGCCATTTCACCTCTGTGTGTTGAGCTCATTTTGACCGTTATGCGTTCTTCATGTGTAAATGCGACTTGAAGTCGTGTTTTATGATAAGACCCAGTCAAATTATAAATCCATTTTTTCAGTAGACTCAGCAGATTCATAATATATAATTATATGTATACTTCATTTCCTGTCAGAATGTTAGAACAAAAGATGTAAAAACAAATACAGGGTTATTCAGAGAGAGGTGAAAACCTTGAGAATGACTGGAGAATTGAAAATTCTAGGTCAAAATAGCCAAACCAGAAAAATTCTCCCATTTATCTCACTTTCCAAATTGGCTATTTGGTCTAGATTGTTCATTCTCTTGGCAATTCTCAAGGTTTTCACCTCTCTCTGACTAGCCCTGATAGAATTTCCATTCAGATTTTAATAATCATTTAGAGCGTGTAAAATTACTTTTTCACATTTTAGCATACAAACCTTTGTGGTTATATATTCTATGGGACACTCTTGTTAAACAAATTAGAAATAGGAACCTGTTACTGTATTTTTCTGAGAAAATACACGATTTTAGCTAAACCTAAAAAATATATTTTTTTCGTAGGAAAAGAGATCGTGATTTAGTGCAGCATCATTGTTCACATTATAACTGAAAAGTGAACGGTAGTGCTGCATTATAAATAAATAAATAAAAAAGGGGAAACAAGGACATTTTTACTGCTCTTTTTGGTCATGCTTTGGCCTTTCCAACAATACCAAACATGACCCTCTAGCCGCCGTTATTGATTGGGAGATACAGGGGTGCAAAGAAACCACATATCTCTACCATAGGAAATTATATCTCTGACTAGAAGTGATTCCCTTTCTGATGTCATTGCACACAAGCAACCCTTTACAATCTAGATGGGTTGGGGTGGAAACAGGAGGAAAGGACTGCAAGGTGAGAGCGATGGACTGGTTGGGGGTGAGGTGTATTAGTGATTCAGGTGATAGGCTAGTTTGTAGGAAGGGAAACTAGGGGATAGTCTGAAAGCATGAGGGAGAGCGTTCTAGAGGATGGAGGCTGCGCTTGAGAAATCTTGCAGTCTATCATGGGAAGAGGTGATGCGGAGAGAAGCTAGGTGCAGGTCACTGTTTGATCTTAGGGAGCGGGTTGGGGTGTATTTGGTGATTAGTGAGGACAGGTAGTGGGGAGCTGTGTTAGTGAGAGCTTTGTAGGTCAGGGTAAGGATTTTGAATATATTTCTGCAGTGGATGGGGAGCCAGTGAAGGGACTTGCAGAGAGGAGCGGCAGAGACAGAGCAGTGAGTGAGGTAGTTGAGCCGGGCAGAGGCAGTCAGAATGGATTGTATGGTGGTGAGGCGGGAGAGAGGGAGACCAAATAATGCTGCAGCATATAAATAATACATGGTTCAGGGCAAGCCTCATCCATGTGTCCCCTTAAACATGGTCCTAACCCTAATACTCAATCGTTTACAGGTGAGCGACAATAATTTCCCTGCTGCAGCATATAAATAATACACGATTAAGGGCAAGACGTATCCATGCGTGCGCTTAAACATGGTCCTAAACCTAATAAATAACCCCTCACATAAAATATTTAAAATTAGCCAATATATTAGATTTAGGATACATGTCAATAAAGGATACATTTATAATATATACTATGCCTACTATATGCCTACTGCAACAGCAGCGACATTGCTGACCAGATCCATTACTATGGTGTAGGAGGCCAAGAGAATACCTGTGCTGCATTCCTTTCAATTGCCTGTTAATTGCCAATTAATCGTCTGTTTATTTGGTGCAAGACTAAGGACTTTTCCCTTTTTTTTCCTTTATTTTTCCTTTTCCGTCAGTTAACATCAGGGTTGAGTAGTAGGTAAATTTCTTCGATTAGCGTACGTGTAGAAATTAGCACTGGGACCAAAAGATCTATTGGTTACAACAATAGCGCAAGTGATCTTTAGTGTTCCCCATATTAAATATAGGACGCAGTAAGTACAGTAAGCTTGCGCTACAAATCACAAATTACCGCACGCTAAGTTATTTTCATTGTTTGTAGCGAAAGGCAAAGTGTTGGTCAGGCGCTAGAATGAATTTACCTGGCACTAACGCAAACGCATGTCAACACTAGCAGGGTTATTCAGAGAGCGGTGAAAAGTAGGAGAATGACTGGAGAATGAAAAATTCTAGGTCAAAATAGCCAAACCAGAAAAATTCTCCCTTTCATCTTACTTTCCAAATTTGCTATTTTGATCTAGAATTTTTCATTCTCCAGTCATTCTCCTGCTTTTCACGGTCTCTGAATAACCCTGTAGGGTTTGCTAACACCAGGTGATAGTGCCCAATGCATCTAAAAGATCCTACAATTATTTGATAGCATAAATCATCTCTGACACCACAAAGCCCAAGAGGACAGCACCATGTGCAACCCCATTTCAATGTATAGTTTTCATAAATTAGAGCCTGCACTAGATTAATAAGGGAGAAAATGGAGCTGCAGCTCTGGTCAAGTACGCCAGTAAAAAAAACAGCTATTACGGGACAACCATATGCACAAAAATCTACAAAAAAAAAGCAACGTTTTTTCTATACATGATTTTATTATGGTTCCAATTAGGATCCATAGCTCTGTTGAATGTTATGGGACTTCCAGTGATGTGTGCCCGGTCCAGGCTTTCGCTGTACATGAAGAGTATCAGCAGTGGATTTTCAAAGATGGCGGTTTTGAATTTCGGGCGCATGTGCGTTAGCTGTACAGGCCAACGTTATGGAGAGATGCGTCATTGGAGAGCGACAGTTATTACAGAAGAATGAGGCCCAACAGACTATGTTGATGGATGTGTAGGAACACTGCAGATTATTCGGCTATTTGACCAGACCGAAGGGACATTGACATTTTATCCCTGATGAAGTTGGGTACGCCCGATGAAACGCATTGGAGTACTGTACATTTTATGCTTTTATTTATATTAAAAGATTCTTTTTTACTTCTACTACAGATATACCATAGGTCCAGTTTCTTTTGATGTGGTCATTTCCCCTGCAATTGGCTTCACTACCATTCGGGTCATTTCTGCATGAAGGATCCGTCACAAGGGCAGTCTGAGTCCATTCAGCGAAGTGTCTAGCTGTATTGGATAGATCATTATCCCGGGTCCATTGAGCGGAGTCCTGCTCCAGCACAGCAAACCAAACGTAGGCGACCCGAACCGTGGACTGGTAACCTCTTATATTATATGCCTGCTGTTTCACTATCTCTAATCAGTGCGTTTCTGTAGGGGCCAGTATCTGTTATCGTATTTTATGTTGTTGTGCGCTATGATAGTTTCTGTTTACATGTTTTATGTAGATATACTCCTATTCTTACTTTTTAATAATATGTGGGTGCAATCAAATTAGAGCAATTTTCAGAAACTATCAAATTTAAGGGTTAAGGCTACCTATGGGGTAGCGTTGCTTTTAGGGTTAGTATTAGGGTTTATAATTAGGGTAGCTTACTATTTGTGATTATTTTAGGGTTAGGATTTCTTTCAGGGTTAGGGTTAACACTAACCCTACGATTCTGATTCATTTTTACTATTTTAGCCTATACTTTAAAACAGGATACTTAACAACGTAATGACTCATCATGTCTACCCATTATTTATTTTTTTAATTCAAAGGCTGCTAAGTACAGAAATAGGCGCGTCAAATTGACAATTGAAAATGCCATCAAAATAATAAGGCATATTCAGGATAACAGAAACGGGGCAGTAAAATTTTAAGTTGAAGTTTCAAGCAGGAATCACAGGTATATGGCAACCGTCAAATGAAATAAATTGTATGGAAAATGAAAATGTAAAACAGGTAAGATATTACAACCAGTGGAGGTCCTTTGTAGTGATATATTCCCATTAGTGTTTTGTCCCAATTTTTATAGCTACTGCCCTTAGGTTCCCTTAGTAATGAGTATGGCTATGGACAGGCCAAGTGCAAGTGGGTAAAGTTGAGTACAAGTATGTGCAAACCGGGCCATGAGATATGTAAAAGGGGGTGCATAGACTACTAATAAGTGGAGGAGAAAGAAAGAGGGACATGAGTGATTTGTAGGAGTGGAATTCGGGGGGGTGGGCGTCTGAAGAGAAGAATGGGAAGATCCAAGTGTGAGGAAGAAGATAGGGAGAGAAAGTGAGGGAAGAGAAAGATACGGTGAAAAGAGAGTAAGAGAGAAGGGGGGAAAAGGAAGTGGGGGGTGACCATCAATTTTCTTTGTTTTAATTTATGCTTACTACATCCAATCAGATTAATCTGTATTGCTCTGGATCGGAAGTAGTGAGGAGACCCTTGAAAGCCAGGCTGTCATTAAGTAGTTTTATCTAATAAAAAGGTATCTCTGCATCCCGTCATGCGCACATTAGGTATGCACATTGCCCAATGCACTTTAATAAGAAACATAATTACAAGGTATAATGTGAGCCTGCAATCATTTTCTGTAACCCTGGTCTCCCTAATTGCACACATTTCCTTCAGCAGGAACAGAACTATGGCTGCCATGTTGACTTGTGGACACCATTTGCTGAACTTCATTTTCCTAAATCTGTGTGCAGCCTTCCATAATAATAAAGCTATCTCTATTTACATCACATATAGCTATGTTATTGGAGTAAAGCAATTATAACTTATGGAGCAGAACAAGTGGATATGATGGATGTACAGCATCTTGAGCCTATATTTCTCAGAGCAAAGAAGTGTACATTGAAGGCTGTGGTATAATCTGCAGAATGGAAAAGTATATATACTGTATATCAACCATATATAACCTGCCAATGCCACCACAAAAAAATATACTGGTGCCTAGGCACAATAATCCATAGCGTTATCAACAACCAAAAAAATTAGGATGCATTCAAGATCTTATAGAAAAATGATGAAGTAAAACTGTTCTGGGGATCCTTACAGCACTAAACATCGCTACCTCACCAAAATGTCTACACCTTCCATCTATGGAACTGCTTCCGAAATGAAGGTGGGGGGAAATGTATTCCCTTATGAGTTTCAATCACCCACCAGCACTGAGCCAATGGATTGTAAACCAAATTTCTCCTGCATAGTGTCCCAGCCCCAAATCACTTCTTACACTGATCTCCTCAGTTCAGATGGATCTGTCTCTTCTACTGTAACAACAGTTAAAGGGAAAAGAGAGGAAATAACTCAGAAAAAGATTTACAGATGCGATTAGGAAAACACAAGGGAAGCTGGAAAAAAGTATTGTCAAACTCATCCCCTAACCAGAGAGGCTGTAATAAAGTATGCATCTAATAACCCCTACTTTGAGTCACTGTCAGGATCGGGTAACCCCGCTTGCAGACTGTAAGCCAACAGACCCTGACCAACCGGTCCTTATAAATGGCCGGGTTATGGTCAGTAATACTGAGAATGATGAACACAAATAAAGTGGTGGAGTGCAAAGAAAAACAACCTGCGGAATAAAGTAACCCACAATGCTCTAGCTAGCCGGTCCTTAATAATGGCCGGGTTAAGCAGTGCAAACCAACAAAACACACATAGGCAGGGGTTAAGGAAATAGAGGTCCGTTATACTATGCCAGAAATCAGGGCACCAGAATACAGGGAAGTCGAGACAAGCCGGGATCGTATAAACCAGGAAATCAGTCAGAATAGGAATCAAGAAATAACAACAAGGCACTAGGAGTAACAGGAACCACGCTAGGGCAACTTGCTAAGAGAAAGGAAGCCCTTTAAATAGAGCCACAGCACTACCTATTGGTGCTCAGAGGAGACGCCCTGCTCTGCTATAGGATAGCTGGTCATGTGCTGTGATTGGTTGTCCTTCCTGCATGTTGCATCTGATTCGCGGGCAGCACCATTCCCTGTCCTGTAGTACACAGTCCCCTTTAATAAGGCTTTCTGGATATCAGCTGCTGTGACAGCCGCAACATTTCCCCGGACATGGGGCGAAGGTGCAACATTTCCCCAGACATGGGGTGAAGGTGCAACATTTCCCCAGACATGGGGCGAAGGTGCAACATTTCCCTGGACATGGGGCGAAGGTGCAACATTTCCCTGGACATGGGGCAAAGGTGCAACATTTCCCCAGACATGGGCCACCGTGACAGCACCCCCCCCCTGACAGCGGGCCCGAGGGCGAGAAGGGAAGCGGCGATGATAGGCGGAGACCAGCCCCGGGGCATGAACATCAGAGGCAGCAACCCAGGAACGTTCCTCCGGGCCGTACCCCTTCCAATGCACAAGATATTGCAATCCGCCTCTAGACCACCTGGAATCGATGAGAGCCTGCACCTCATATTCCTCCTGACCCTGAACTTGGACAGGAGGAGGCTGGTTCACGGGAGTGGTATACCGGTTACAGACAAGGGGCTTGAGTAGGGAGGTATGGAAGGAGTTGGGGATTCTCAAGGACTTAGGCAACTCCAAGGCATAAGAGACAGGATTAATGCGTCGGAGGACCCTGTACGGACCGATAAACCTTGGTGCCAATTTGTGAGAGGGCACCCGGAGTTTGATATGCCGAGTGGAGAGCCATACCCTTTGACCAGGGACATAAGAAGGTCCTGGTCGTCTGTGGTGGTCTGCAAACTTCTTATGGGCTAAAGAAGCTTTTTGCAAAGCGGATTGAATCCGCGTCCAGGACTGACGTAGGAGTTGTAAGTGATCGTTAAGTGCAGGAATGGGTGATTCAGATGGAGTGCCAGGTAATAAAGCAGGATGGAACCCATAGGTCGCAAAGAACGGGGTATGACCAGAGCTGTCATGTACCACGTTATTCCTAGCCAACTCAGCCCAAGGTAATAAGGAACTCCAAATATCTTGTTGGTGGGAGATGAAGAACCATAAATATTGTTCTAAGGACTGGTTGGTACGTTCAGCAGCACCGTTAGATTGTGGGTGGTAGGCAGAAGAAAAGGATAAGTTGATACCCATTTCTTTACAGAAGGATCTCCAGAATCGGGAAATGAACTGAGTACCACGATCTGAGACTATTTCCTGCAGTATCCCATGTAACCGTACCACCTCCTTAGCAAATATACCGGCTAGCTGTTCTGAAGAAGGAAGTTTTTTCAGTGGAACAAAATGGGCCATTTTAGAAAAACGGTCAATAACAGTGAGAATGGGGGTATTACCCTCAGATGGGGGTAGGTCCACAATAAAGTCCATGGATAAATGGGTCCATGGTCTCGAAGGCACAGGGAGAGGTTGTAATAGACCCACTGGAAGATCAGCAGGGGTCTTATTCTGGGCACACACGTTACAGGATGCAATAAACGCTCGGATATCAACACGAAGAGTGGGCCACCAATATAGACGAGAAACATCGAGAATGGTCTTATTGACTCCTGGGTGACCTGCAACCTTTGATGCATGCATAACTTGTAATAACTCCCTTCTCCCGTTCTCTCCTACATACAATCTTTCTGGAGGTAGAGAGCTAGGGGCAGCATTCTGATAGGACAGAATGCGCTCGATCAACTGAGAAGACACTTGCATACACACAGTGGCAATTATATGAGTACTGGGTATGAGAGAAACCGGTTCTGTGTGAGGCAGTTCCTCTTCCTCAAACTGTCTGGAAAGAGCATCCGCCTTGGTATTACGTGACCCTGGGCGGTAGGTGATCAAATAATTGAAGCGACTTAGGAACAACGACCATCTGGCCTGGCGGGGGGACAGTCGCTTCACGTCTGCCAGGTAGGCTAGGTTCTTGTGGTCAGTTAGAATGATCACTGGAATTTGCTAACCCTCCAACAGATGTCTCCATTCTTTTAAAGCCATTATAATAGCCAAGAGTTCTCTGTTGCCAATGTCATAGTTTCTCTCTGAGTCAGACAACTTCTGGGAGAAGTAGGCACAAGGGTGAAGTGGGGCATCCCAGGTGTCTCTCTGGGAAAGTACTGCCCCTATACCATATTCTGACGCGTTGACCTCCATTATAAATGGTTTAGAAGGGTTAGGATGTGCTAGAATAGGTGCAGAGGCAAAGGCCGTTTTTAAATCCTCAAAGGCTTTAAGGGCAGCGGGAGACCAGTTGGTTGTGTTGGCCCCTTTCTTGGTCATAGAGGTGATAGGAGCAATTACAGAAGAAAAGTGTGGGATAAACTTTCTGTAATAATTGGCGAATCCAATAAATCTCTGGATAGGTTTCAAACCTTTGGGTAGAGGCCAAGATAGGATGGATTCCAGTTTTTTGGGATCCATTAAAAAACCCCTGGATGACACGATGTACCCCAGAAACGGAACCTGTGTCACATGGAATATGCATTTTTCTAGCTTACAATATAAACCATTTCGTAACAGAGTGCCGAGAACAGAACGCATGTGATCATAATGTGTATGTAGGTCAGGAGAGTGCACCAGAATGTCATCTAGATAGACTATGACACAGGAGGAGAGGTAGTCCCGAAGGACGTCATTTATAAAATCCTGAAAAGCCGCAGGGGCGTTGCACAACCCAAAGGGCATGACCAGATATTCATAGTGGCCGCTATGGGTGTTGAATGCGGTCATCCACTCGTCTCCCTCCTTTATGCGTACCAGGTTGTATGCACCCCTAAGATCCAATTTAGAAAACACCGTGGAACCTCTAAGACGGTCAAAGAGATCAGAGATTAGAGGAATGGGGTAGGCATTCTTGATGGTGATACGATTCAACCCTCTATAATCTATGCACGGACGGAGGTCACCCTCTTTTTTGGCTACAAAGAAGAACCCGGCCCCAGCTGGGGAAGAAGATCTTCGTATGAAACCCTTCTCCAGCGATTCCTGGATATATTCCTCCATGATACTATGTTTCTTTGGGGACAGTGGATAAATTCTCCCTTTAGGGGGAATGGTACCTGGGTATAACTTGATAGCACAGTCATATGGACGGTGCGGGGGTAGCTTATCAGCCTCTTTTTTGTCAAACACTTGTTTAACAGACAGATATTGCTCCGGAACGGTAGAAGACAAAGGTTTTGCAGTAGGGGTATTGAGTAACCTGATAGGTAACATAGAGGCAAAACAAGAGGAGGAACAGGTGGAACCCCATGTGACAACCTTTCCCTTTACCCAGTCAATGTGAGGATTATGTTTTTGTAACCATGTGAGACCTAAAACGACTGAACAAGAAGGTGATGATATGATTTGAAACACTATGGATTCGTCATGATGATCCCCAAGACACATGGAAATATCTTTAGTCTCTTGGGTTATAACATGAGAGGCAAGGGGCCTACCATCAATGGCCTGTACCATTAAGGGTTTGGATCTAGGGGACAGAGGAACAAGATGACCTGAGGCAAAGGACTCATCCGTAAGATTATCAGCAGCCCCTGAATCCAGCAATGCATCACAATCGAATTTGACAGAACCCCATGTTAGACAGACAGGAAGAAGTAATCGTAGTGAGGTCGGTTTGGGACACAAAGTAAGAACACCTAAGGCCGGTCCCCTCCTAGGACTTAGGTGCGAGCGTTTTCCGGGCGTGATGGGCACTTAAGGCGTTGGTGCCCCCCAAGTCCGCAATATAGGCAAAGACCCTCTCTACGCCTATAGGATTTCTCTTCTTCTGTCAATTTGGTGTGACCCAATTGCATGGGTTCGGTATCAGAGACCTGTGAAGTGCGAGATGGTGGACTAACAGAACCTCGTGTAGGAACCCTAGCAACGCTTTTTCTGGGTCTCTCTCTGTGTTTAGCTCTATCCCTGATTCTGTTATCAATATCAATCACGTAATCGATCAAATCCTCTAACTCCTCAGGCAAATTCTTAGCTGCTATCTCATCTAGGATAGTATCAGAAAGGCCCTCCTGGAAAAGCAATACAAGGCAATCATTAGTCCAATCAACCTCTGCTACTAGGGTTTTGAAGTCTATGGCATAATCTGCAACAGACCTGGAACCTTGCTTAATTCTGAGCAGGGATCTCCCAGCCCTCTTGGAACGACCAGGAGGATCAAAGGTGCATCTGAGAGCACGTACAAAGTTGTGGTAGTTATAGACCACGGCATCATCATTTTCCCACAATGGGTTAGCCCATGCTAGGGCTCTACCAGACAAATGATTTATCATAAATCCCACACGGGCATGATCTGAAACATACATTCTAGGGTTTAGTTCAAAATGAATGCTGACCTGAGTCAAAAAGCCACGACACCCAGTCTGTTCCCCACCAAAACGAATTGGAGAAGTCATGGATACATGGGAGGCAGGTAAAGCAACCTCAGGTGTGTGGGATTGCAGGACCGGGGCAGAGGTCACCACCTGTGGTTCAGGCTGCAAATAGGCAGTACGGACAAGAATAGTTTGTATAGCCTGAGCAAAGGCATCCATGCGGTGGTCTAATTCATCGACACGAGAGGCACATGCAGCGAGCTGCTGACCTACGTCTGCAGGGTCCATGGCCCTAGCGTAATGTCAGGATCATGGGGCGAAGGTGCAACATTTCCCCAGACATGGGCCACCGTGACAGTCACAAAGGAGATCAATGCCTTGGACTAATAAGTATTTGTCTGGTCTATATATATAAAAGCAAAATGCCAGTCGCGCAACATCACAATATCTCCAGAACCGTAAAGCCTACAAACAATGGGGCCTGATGGGATCCACCCTAAATTATTAAAAGAGCTCAGTGATGTAATAGCAAAACCGTTAACAGATTTATTTAACCAATCCTTGTTAACGGGAGTCGTCCCAGAAGACTGGAAATTAGCAAATGTTGTGCCCATTTACAAGAAGGGTAGTAGGGAGGAATCGGGGAACTATAGGCCAGTTAGTCTTACGTCAGTAGTGGGGAAATTAATGGAACCCATGTTAAAGGAAAGGATTGTTGAACATCTAAAAACACATAGATTACAGGATCAGAAACAACATGGGTTTACCTCAGGGAGATCATGCCAAACTAATCTTATTGATTTTTTTGATTGGGTAACAAAAATAATAGACACAGGTGGTGCAGTAGACATTGCTTATTTAGATTTCAGTAAGGCTTTTGATACTGTTCCGCATAGAAGGCTTATCAATAAATTGCAATCTTTGAGCTTGGATTCCAATATTGTTGAATGGATTAGGCAGTGGCTGAGTGACAGGCAACAGAGGGTTGTGGTAAATGGAGTTTATTCGGCGCAAGGTCTTGTTACCAGTGGGGTACCTCAGGGGTCAGTACTTGGACCCATTCTCTTTAATATTTTTATTAGTGATATTGCAGAAGGTATTAATGGAAAAGTATGTCTTTTTGCTGATGACACAAAAATTTGCAACAGGGTTGACGTTCCTGGAGGGATCAGCCAAATGACAAATGATTTAAGTAAACTAAAAAAATGGTCGGAGCTGTGGCAATTGAGTTTTAATGTGGATAAGTGCAAGATAATGCACCTTGGACGTAAAAACCCAAGGGCTGAATATAGAATATTTGATACAGTCCTAACCTCAACATCTGAGGAAAGGGATTTAGGGGTTATTATTTCAGAGGATCTAAGGGTAAGTAGTCAATGTATTAGAGCAGCAGGAAATGCTAGCAGAATGCTTGGTTGTGTAGGGAGAGGTATTAGCAGTAGGAAAAGGGAAGTGCTCATGCCACTGTACAGAGCACTGGTGAGACCTCACTTGGAGTACTGTGTGCAGTACTGTAGACCTTATCTCCAGAAGGATATAGACATCTTAGAGAGAGTTCAGAGAAGGGCTACTAAAATGGTGTACGACTTGAAGGAGAAAAGTTACCAGGAAAGTCTTAATGATCTTAACATGTACAGCTTGGAAAAAAGACGAGACAGAGGAGATATGATAGAAACATTTAAATACGTAAAGGGAATCCACAAGGTAGAGGAAGGGAGTATATTTAAAAGGAAACAAAGTAGCAAAACAAGAGGACATAGTCTTAGATTAGAGGGGCAAAAGTTTAAAAGTAACATCAGGAAGCATTATTTTACTGAGAGGGTGGTGGATACATGGAACAGCCTTCCAGTTGAAGTGGTAGAGGCCAAAACAGTAATTGAATTTAAGCAAGCATGGGATAGGCATAAGGCTATCCTAAACAAAAGATAAATCCAGGTAAAGTATCCATGTAATTGGGCAGACTAGATGGGCCGAAAGGTTCTTATCTGCTGACATTTTTCTATGTTTCTATGTTTCTAACTTGAAATTCGGCACGTATGTTCCTCTCGGCTTCTAGGTGCTCATTAAGAAAGGATTTTTCAAAATGACCATCAGAGCATCAATTATTAACAAGCTCTGATGCTAAGGAGTTATACTCTCCCTCCCCGCCTGAAAATAAATCTGTTCCAACTGCCACTTGCCTCACATGACGTTATCTCAGTTCAATCTGGCACACGTTGCTCTCCTTCACTCAGGAGCGTCTGGGGATCCTTACAGAACTAAACATAGCTTATGAGGTTCAATTACCCACCAGCAGGGAACCAACGGATTGTGAACCAAATTTCTCCTGCATAGTGTCCCAGCCCCAAATCAATTCTTACTCTCAACCTGAATCATTCTGAATATACACTTTGTAACATCTCTAAGCAGAGTGACATGACTCAGCTGCCTTCGAGAAGCCAAACTTATGGTGTGGGATGAGTGCACCATGACTCACAAAGGAGGTATTAAGGCTGTAAACAGGACACTCCAGGACATTAGGGGCAGCAACCATCTTATGGGTGGAGTTATGGTGGTTTCGGCTGGTGACTTCAGACAGACGTTTCCTGTTGTGCCGCTACGAGGGACATGTGCAGATGAAATCAAGGCCTGTCTCAAGTCATCCATCTTATGGCCTTATGTCAAAGTCCTGACCTTGACAGTTATCAAGCGTGTCCACCTTCAACATGATTTGAGGGCAGAAGAGTTTTCTGAATTATTACTTGATATTGGTGTTGGCAAGCTTTTGGAAGAGGAGGGAAGAATAACTATTCCAAGTAACCTTTGCGATGTTGTGACAGATCTGATCAGCTTGACTGGCAGAATATACCTAGACATTAATCAGGCTGAAGTGGATTGCAGTTCATGGCTGAGGGAAAGCGCTATTCTCACTCCGACAAACGACTCAGCATCAACAACTTTCTGCTGGAGATGTCCACTGAGCATTTGAAGTATGAATCTGTGGACTTGGTAATGGAGATTGAGGATGCTGTACATTACCCTGTGGAGTTCTAGCACACTCTCAACCTACCAGGATTACCACCTCATGTCCTCTACCTTAAGGTTGGCGCTCCAATCATGCTGTTACGCAATCTTACCCCTCCGAAACTGTGAAATGGTACCAGACTTCAGGTGAAGACTCTGTACAAACACGTAATCAAAGCCACGATTTTCACATGCGTAAATCAGGGAGAAACCGTTTTCAAACCCAGAATTCCTCTGATCCCATCAGTCTACCACTTCAAGCACATCTACCTCACTTTAAGACATGGTGCGCACTAAACCTCAATACCACTGTGTTTCTTACCTAATTGCTCTGCAGAAACTCTATCTGTAGCGTGATTGGTTGAGCAATCCAGTTGGTTTATATACTATCAGGGTAATTCAAAGAGATTTGAAAAGTCACCGCACGTTCGGTGACTTTTCGTTCTCTACAATTCGGTTCCTTTTGCCGATCCCATTTCGGTGACCCTGCGGTGTATTCAGCAAGCACCACAGGGTCTCCGAATTGCAGGGAAAAGCTGCCGAAAACTAACCACAAAACCCGGCGAATGCACGCCAAAAACCCGCAAAAACATCTGGATTAACCCGCCAAAACCACGGAAAAACCCGAGCAAGAGCCGATCGCAGCCTCTCGAAAAAGCCGACACCGCAGAAGAGGCAGTGAATAAATTAGGAAAACAGTTTGCATGAATTATTGAAAAGTGAAACGCTGTTTGCAAAGAAACTACTGAGCAAAAATGTCTGAAATTTGCATATGAGGTCCAGGGAATGATAATAAAAAGGGCTGTTACAGAAAAAATAAGTAAACTTAAAAAAAAAATAATAATAAATCAGACTTTTAAAAAAAAATAATAATCCAGAAAAATGCTTAAAATATCCTAAAAAATCTATAAATAAAGAGACTCTTTACTGCAGAATTTTATAATGAACGGTTTATTAGATATTGAATTAAAACGGGAATATTTTTAACATTGAAGCCTATGGGATTCTCCTGAATAAACCTGTTGAATTAAACCACCGAATGGCAGGGCATTTCGGGAACCTTTTACTGCTGGTTTTTGTTCTCTGAATAGCTGAAGCAGTGCTTTTTCATGGGGATTTCACTGCCCTCGAACAGGCACCGTATGTGCAGGCAATTCGCCAGGATTTGGCGAATTGCCTGCTCTCTGGATAGCCAAATGGCCAAGAAAGGTAACCGAACACTGATTTTCAGCGTTTGGTTACCTTTCTCAAGCAATTCGGATCTCTTTGAATTACCCTGTATTTTTGGACTTGTTTGCATAATTAAAGTGGGCCAGTCTGGATGAAATCCAGGGCTGATTTTTTTTGTTCCAGTCCAGACCTGGTTGTATGTGGCTGCTCCACAGTCAGCTCACCTGACAGCCTGGTCATCCTCCAGCCAGAGAGTTAAACCAGGAATGTTGTTTACAGGGAGGTCCTGAGCAAATCATCTGACGGGCAAATTGAAAGTCTATGCTATGCAAGTAATTAGCTCGGCTACATAGAGAAAAAAACAGGGTTGCTGGTGGGATTAAAGGGCTTAAAACCATCTATTTTATTGTTTTTTATTATTATTAATATTATGCGTTTCAATCACCAACCACCACTAAGCCAACGGATTGTGAACCTTATATCTCCTGCATAGCCCGACGTTTTTACGCGAAGCACGGGTATACAGCTAGTACATATATATTGAAAATGTCATGCATTCCAGCTTCTTGCAGTATCTGTGCACGGTGCCTGTCACTCGGCAAAAAAATAAGCAGATATCGACAGAAAAGAACATGGCGGCACTTCAGGACTACTAAAAATACTTTATTACTCCATATAAAAAGTCACTAAAGGTCAACGTTTCAGCTCCAGGAAGGATACATTGAGATTTCTCTCGGTTTCAAGTATGTCATGGGTGGTGAGCAGTGGCGTCACTAGGGTTGGTGTCACCCGGTGCGGTAACTCATGGTGTCACCCCCCCCCCCGAGTTTTATGGTTTCTTTTTTAACTAGTCTTACCCATAACTCAGTACTCCCATATAACACTGAATGCTCATAATACACAGCGCACATTACTGTGAGGTTTATTGCTGTGGAGCTCTGTGATATGCTCACACACAAATTTTGGCGATCAGCCAGCAAGTACAGTGCCTGTTCGAAGGCAATGAAAATCCCCATAGAGAAGTAATGGTTGATCTGTTCAGAAAACACCGAATAGCAGAGAAATGTCCTGATGTTCGGTGGTTTCATTCGGCAAGTTTATTCAGGCGAACACCATAGGTTTCAAAGTTAAAAATATTCCCATTTTTATCCAATATCTAATAAATGTTATTCCTTAAGGCTAGGGTCAAACGAACGCATTATTCGCAGCGACAGTCAAAAAGTGCGTCCAAACGCATTGATGTATTTTTTCACGGAATGCGCGAAAACGGTCAAACGACGCGCATTTTCGTGCGTGATTTTTTTACGGATCGTCAATAAAACTCTTTTTGCGTCTGGACATTATGTAGGCTGGACATTAGCAGCGTCTGATGTCTCCTAATCACGCACACACACGCCGATATGCCGCCGCAGCGCACTCTGTACGTCAGTAGTAGCGGTTGTGCGTTCTCGAAAAATTGCGTTCATTTTCCACTTATGTTGCACGGCCAGACTTTCGTGCAGCCGTACTTCGTATATTGGCCGTCATTGCCCGTCATTTGCTGCTACTGCGGCCGTGATTAAGTGCGCCTAAACTAACGTTATAAATGCGTTAGTCTGACCCCAGCCTTAATCTGTAGTAAAAAGTCTCTTTACTTATTGATTTTTAATTTTTTAGTATCTCTTAGACATTTTTTAAAAAAAAATCCATTTTTTTTTCTAACAGCGGATTTTTTTTTCAAGAACAGACCTTTTCATTATCATTCATAAGACCTTATATGTAAATTCAAGAAATTTTTCATTCAGTCGTTTTTTTGAAAACAGCGGGTGACAGGTTTGCGGCGGCATTCGGTGGCTGATTCCCTGCACTTCAGGGACCATGCGGTGAATTCACCGGGGAAATTTGATTCCCCAAAGTGCGCGGAACAACAGAACACTGAAATGTCTGCGTCATTTAGTTGCTCTGGGAATGTCCCCTTTAGTGATGTTTTTTTTGCCGCCCCCTGGAAAGTGCCAGCCTAGGCCTTGCCTACTCAGGACATACTTGAAAATTAGAGAAATCTCAATGTATCCTTCCTGGCAAAATATTTATATATTTTTTTAGGGTGTCAACCTAGGAGGTGGTGTCACCTGGTGTGGGCCACACCCCCCCTTGTGAGTATGTACTGGTAGGTGCAGAAAAAGATGGTAAGCGCCCAAACATGTGCCAACACCCGTATCCCAATGCCAAACCAGATGTATAGAGGTTTCCCCCTAACCAAGGTGAAAATAAACGAAGTTATACGTATCTGGTAGCGCAATGGTAATCGCTTCTCAGGACTCAGGTGTCTCTCATATTATACATCATCCACATGGATTATATAAAAATGAAGCAAAGATACATATAATAGTGCAGGGTGTATTAATACAATATTTGTAACTGCTATAAGATTATCCAACTCACAAATGCAGAGCCCTATCACTGGCTCTGAGTGGTTAGATGCATCTGGGTTATTTTTCTTCTTTTTGTTCCAAAGGTGACCCACACCTTATACAGTAAATAACTTCTCTTATTCGTCGGCTATAGGAGAAAACATAGAGACAAAGGAACTTCTTTGTGCAGATCAACCGATAAAATTCATAAATAATACAAGTGGAGTGTCAACTCACATTTGGTGGAGCTTTTATGTAAGCTCTAGGAGATATGGCCTGTGGATTTGTCAGTGGGTCAAATCCACGAAAACCCCAAAAGATTCCAGGACATGGAGGTAAATGAATAAAAAAACTTTAATAAACCATAAAATAATCTAAAAATAATATAATATAATAAAATATTTTAATAAAACTTTGTATATACAAACACAAACATAATTTACGGGTAAATTCTAAAATCCCAAGCATATACACATTAATGGAATTGTATTTATGATTTTATAGTTATTAGACTTTGATATAACTAAAATAAACTTTTAGCTCATTCTCTAAGTTATAACCCCCGGTGTTTGAATTGGAGTGACATGACTGACACAGCCTGTATAATCAGATCAACCTTTCACAGTCTTTGTCAAGATCCTGGAATATTGATTGCCTTGCAAACGCCAGATAAATCATGTTGGATGCTTGAACTTGCCTTCTGAGGTTGTGCTGCACTTGTTTGCAAACAAGCCAAGCAATCTGCTCAGTGCCTCTTTTATGGTCACTAGCGCTTGACAGCCAATATAGAGTCTGTTGCGTTAAACCTTTACTTAAATTTACTATTTGATGCAGCTAATTGTTAGTCTAACACAGTACACATTATTATGGCAGAAGGTACTCAATAAAGGTCAACGGAAAAATAAAATGAACAAACTACTGGGAGGTAAAATAGCAAAACCGGTAATGTGTGTGTTGCGATTTCAGGGAAAAATATACATATAAATCTACAAGAAGTTCTAAATTGCTCATAAAAGAAAGTTTGTGAAGATTTTCTGCAAAGTAGAGCAGCTTTCAGCATTCTCCCAGCAAAGTGCTAAATATTATTGTACCGTATAAATTATTTAGCTTCAAAGGATGGAGATAGGATTCTCTTCAGTTTGAGGCATTAGTTGATTTTAAGTCACCGTTCTCTTGAATATGATTTTAAAGTCAAAATCCTATTTAACGATAGATATTTATATGTATTAAGGACAATGACATGTCGTCTGCTTGAATAATGTTTCGTTCCCGTTTCGGGAAATGTAGGGAAATTTTGTGCTTGTAGATTTAATTCAGTAAAATAATGCACAACGTTTCCTATTGACACAGGATATTCAAATGAACAGTCGTGATTGTGCTTTATCACTGATCTGATAGATTATGAATAGGGAATGTCAGAAAATATGAATACACAATGAGTTTGCTGAATGCCATCTGTTTATGTACAGTCAGGCAGAGGCATACAGAATGCAGGTGCTAGCATTGTTTTGTCTGTTTTTAGCTATAATTGTTTATCACTGTGAGATTTCCTGCTCTGTGTATTTTTTTACCTTTTCCATTTATTTTTTTGGTATTTTTATATATTTTGGGATTTTTGAATTCTACTACCTCATTTTATATTTCCACAAAACTTAAATTGACCCAAATCTTTTTTTAAAGGAACGTGTCAGGAAGTCAAGAAATGAACTGTAAGGATGGAACAAAACCACATAACACATTTAGATGAGCTGCTTTTGTGTTTCACTTTTGCATCATTGCTCTTTGGTCCCGACTGACTAGTCACGTCGAACAAAGCATGTGTACCTTAACCCCAACTCCTCTGGATTGCAGGAGAAGGGTCCTCTACAACGTTAGGCAGTGCTATTTCCACAGCTCTATACAAAAAAGAATGCGGATTTGAAATTGACTTTAGGTCCATTAATTATTAAGTTTGTATTTAATTTTGTTTACTTCCTTTTTTGTAAAGAGCTGTGGAAATTCCTGATTTGTTGAACAATGATAATATATTGATAATTATTTATTGTCTTTGAGTATACACCATTGCTAATAACCAAAGCAGTAAGCGCTTATTAGCAAGAAAAAAAAAAAAGCTCGATTTAATTCTATCAGCCGATTTTTCAAAAACAATATTGGCTGTTTGAGGCTGATATTCCCCCCCCCCCGAAATATCAGCTGACTCAGTTGAAAAAAAGGCAGCCTCAGCCGATATTCGAAAAAGCCACTGGTTTGAAGAACATTCGGCAAGAAGAAGGCCCAAAAAAAGCTTTTCAGCCAATATCGTACAGGTTTGTCTCAAAAAACATGTCTCTTAGTAAATTCCAAGGTTTAATCAAAGACTTCAGTCTTATTTCCTCTAGTTTAGTACCTGAAGATCCATTCATCACCAGTTGTAATTTTTTTTTTTTTTACATACTGACATACTGAAAATTAGAAAATTGACATACTGAAAAATTTGAATTGCACCGCTAAGGTCAATATTTCCATTAAAAAAAGTATAGCCGATAGAGCCAATATTTGATCCAAATTATAATCAGGAAACTGAAATGCTGGTAAACCCGTATTTGAATCTCCCAAACCATATAATCACCAGTAAACAGCTGAAAAAGACGTCAATGCCTATGGCTATCGTGAAAAATTTAATTGAACTGTAAATGTTATGTAGATTACAGATTCAATGGATTAAACTGGGTAGAGAAGAGGTAACATCACTGGTCTACCACCATGGAGATGCATGTTCAAATGCCAGTCAGAGCACCGCTCCAGTGACTGTCCTTGGGCAAGGTAACTAATGATACATAATCACCAGGGATGCACCGGAATTTCGGCCACCGATAGATTCTGCCGATAATGGGGTTATTGGTTTTGGCCGGAAAGCAAAACACCAGCCTAAAAGTCAGCTGAAAATTGATGATCCCAACTGACATTGAGCGAGCACTCTTTCAATGCTGATTAGCTGGAGATAATTGTAATTGGAGAGAGGCAGGAGCTGCTACACATATTTATTTCTGCACACAAAGGGTTAACTGCTTGATCCACAGTATTAGTGCACGCAGTAACCTCTGGTCTCTCGGTGACAAGGAACAAGTGATTTATCACTGACCTCCTGCCAGTGGTGTCTGTTCTGAGGACAAGAGGGGGGTTAACGTGGGAGCTTACATCCATGCCTCCAAAAAGTTAATGGAGCATCTTTCTGCTTTTTTTTTTAAAAAATAATAGATCAAGAAAACAGACTGATGTTTAGGCTCCATCTGAACCATTATAAATATATATCTACTCATTTAAATTGTGTTGGAGTCCAAAAAAATTTGATTAAAAGCCTCCACACAACAAATGATAAACTTTATAGTTGCAGAGTTCTCTGAATTGTTGGGATGTGTAAATGTCTTCTGCAACTATAAAGTGTGTGTGTGTGTGTCTAAAAATTTTACACATGAATGTATGCACTAGATGCAAAATAACTCCACCGAAAATATCTTAAAAATGTTAATGTGGATTAATTTAAATTCATGATATTAATTTAATAAAGTCTAGTATTAATACAGTTATACAAAAAACCTAAATTGTGGGGAAAAGTCATTTTCGGTTTCGTTCCAAAATTTTAATTTGAGAGCATTATAAATATATATATATTTTACACACACCAGACACATGTATACACCGTATGTGTGTATATATAGAAAGTCATTTTCGTTATCGATTTTGGTTTTCGGCCAAGCTCCCGTAATCACCTAACTCACAATATCGGCTGGATGGAGTGATGGCAACATCTCTGCTGTACAACTGTTATGAAGCAGATTTGAATCCTTATCAGAACAGTTTACCACCATGTTGCTACTCTACAAAGGTGGAAAGCAGATTTGGATCTCTGTCAAAACACCTCACCAGCAAGTGTTTTTAGACAAGACACCTAATGATATCTACATGCCTACCTCACAATGTGTATACCTCAGGACATTCTTGAAATCGAGAGGGATCTCAAAGTATCCCTTCCTGGTAAAATGCTTCTAAATAAATAGATTGCATAACATGTCAAGATTCAATTAGGTCATCATGGGATTCGACAATTATCAGAAGCTAGCAGGTAGATTATTATTACTGATAATAACAATTATGATCAAAGGAACAGAAACAGATTATTTAACAAGTAATTTTGCCTTTAGCATCTTCACAACCAGAACAGATGCTTGTCAGATTACTGGAAACTAACGATTAACATTCATTTTATATAAAGTATGGGAGCACCGCAAACAAAATCACATGGTCCTACCCAAACCTTTTCATTTTAAAAAAGGAAAATGTTAACAGAATTAGAGCATTTTTCATAATCATTCTCTGGGATGAATATGCACTATAAAAAAAATGGCATAATTGAAAAATGTTGTTAAAATGCCTTTCAGAATATACCAAGAGGAAACAAATATAAAAGGAATGTACTCAACTCTCTGAGCTTTTACAGAAGTATCACTTATCAAATAAGGGAAATTGTAGTAAACATTTAAAATATGATAGGGACACATTAAGCACCATAATAAATCAATCTTAGCAGAGTGGTTTTAATAAAAGGACCCAGTTGCTGCAGACACCGTTTTCTACATGGCTTATTTATGTTAAAATAGGCTTCATACAAGAATGTAGCTCCACCTCGAAGGATGTCAATCAGAAAGCTGAAGAATTTGATATTTTCCATCCAAAAGGGTTCATTGAGGTCATGTGCACTTGCAGGAGAACCACCGATCTATATGTTATTAGAGACATTGTTTGGGGGTGTACTTTTAAAAAATGCGCACATTTATTTTCTTTTACCAAAGTGCATTATAAAAAAAAAACCATTGTGTTTCCTCCTTTTCTTTCTGGAACATCATCGGCAATGCCAAACAGCTGAAATACATTGAAACACCATGTGGTATTAATGCCTATATATAATTTAGGGTTTTATGTGATAAATAATGAAATTTATTTCTGATATCTTCAGCTTTGATTTCTCTGAGGTTACTTCCTGGCACTGATGGTCTTGTACATTCAGATAAGCTTCTATTATCTATGTGTGTGGGTGTATTGTAAGTATCAGTAGGCCAGGTACCACCACAGGATTGCACTATACTTTTTTTTTTCTTACAGTGCCTAGTTGTTTATTTTTTTTCCATTTATCCCAAAATTAAGTATCTTAATTGGTTAATTGATTTTCCTTCTGCAGTATCTACATGTTGTAGAGCAGCAATAGATTTCTGTTCTGCATCGCTCGGAGAAGTATGTGGAATCCAGAAAGGCTTAGCAAATCTAACAACCCAGTATATTAATTCAAAGTTTATCAGGGTTATTCAAAGAGATCCGAATTGTGGCCAAAAGGTAACCGAACAGTGAAATTCAGCGTACAGTTACCTTTCCTGGCCATTCGGCTATTCAGAGAGCAGGCAGGTCGCCAAATGTTTTCAAATTGCCTGCACATACGTTGCCTGTTCATTGCCTGTTCGAGGACAGTGAAACCCCCATAGAGAAGCAATACTTCGTCTATTCAGAGAACAAAAACCAGCAGTGAAAGGTTGCCAAATTGCCCTGCTGTTCGGTGGATTCATTTGACAGATTTATTCAGGAGAATCCCATAGGCTTCAATGTTAAAAATATTCCCGTTTTAATTCAATATCTAATAAACTGTTGATTATAATATTCTGCAGTAAAGAGTCTCTTTATTTATAGATTTTTTTAGGATCTTATAGGCATTTTTCGGGATTTTTTAGCAAAAAAATTTTTAAAATTGTTTTTTTCTTTTTCTGTAACAGCCCTTTTTATTATCATTCATTGGATCTTATATGTAAATTTCAGACATTTCCGTTCTGTAGTTTCTTTGCAAACAGCGTTTCATGTTTCAAACATTCAAGCGAACTGTTTTGGTTTTTTTTTCACTCCATTCATCTGCGGTGTCGGGTTTTTCCGGCAGCTGCTCTGCGCTGTGATCGGCAGCTGCTCGGGTTTCTCCGTTGTGTTCGGCGAGGTTAATCCAGATGTTTTTGTGGGTTTCGGTGTGCTTTCACCGGGTTTTGCGGTGAGTGTACGTCGGGTTTGTGGCGGCTTTTCCCTGCACTACGCCGGCCCTGTGGTGCTTGCTGAATACACCACAGGGTCACCGAAATGGGATCGCCTAATCGCACCGAATTGAAGAGAATGAAAAGTCACAGAACGTGCAAAGACTTTTCGATTCTCTTTGAATAACCCTGATATTATTCATTGTCAAGCCTCGTTACTTTAAAATAAATTAGGAAACCTAAAATTTCATCCCAAAAAATGCCTAACAAATACTAAAAAATAGACTTTTTGCTGCAAGTGAAAAAAATAAATGGTTGAATAAATATTTAATAAATACAGGGAATGCTTTTTCCATTGAAACCTATTGAAAAAACCTCCTTGCTTTAAAATAAATTATGAAAAATAAAATTTAACCAAAAGAATACTGAAAAATGCCTAAAAAATCCTTAAACATAAATAAATAAAGAGACTTTTTGCTGCAAGTGAAAAAAATAAATGGTTGAATAAATATTTAATATAAATAAATGCTTTGCAAATAAATAAATAAATTATATTATAATAGTAGTAACCCATTTTACATTCCAAAACAACGAATAAAAAACCATAACTCATAAAAACGAAATACGAATCAACCCAAAATACTAAATAACTGCCCATCCGAAAATACGAATCGCCCTAAAATTCGAAACAACTTATAAAAACGTATTACCTATCATCCCGAAAAACAAAATAACTCAGAAAAATTAAAAACGAAGTGATCCAAAAAACAAAACTGGCTATCTGAAAATTCCAATCGGTCAGAAAATACAAATCGCGGGACATACTGAACGACCCGAAACAAAAAAAACGCAATGAAATTATCCGAAACTAATATAAATGAAACGAAAAAAATCCAAACGAAACTAAAAAAAAGATTGTGCACAATTCTACAGCTTACACACAAATATTATCTATTTTTAAAGAAATACTAAATATTTCTATACACTTTGCATCACACTCACAGTTTTAATAGAGGAGTTAATATTAAGAGGGAAGGTAAATAAGTGCCGGTAAATAAGTGCCGGTGTTTGCCGAAGTAAAAAAAAAATACCAGCAAAAATCTCTGTTGCAATGCTGCGGCATGTTGTTGGTTCCCAAAAGTTAAAACCAATGAGCAGCAAGTGAAGTGTCCCAGTGAAGTGTCTCCTGCAGCTATTTGGATTTTTCTTCTGTGAAACACAGGCATTTGTTGGCCTTAGAACAATGGTTATTTTTGCCCCTATTGTATAACCCCATACATATTCTACGTTATTCAAGTATGCTGTTAAATCAATCCTAAAGCCAATCATCTTTAAAGTGAACTATTATGTTCAGTGAATTTATTATGGTAAGTCACTAAAGAGGTTATTCAGAGAGTATTTCGGTGCTCTCTCGTTCCCGCACTTCGGCGAGTTAAATTCACCGACCCTGGGTATCGACCCGCCGAACACATCCACACAAAGTACTATAATGAAATACGTATCTGGTCAGCGCGAACTGGTGGAACGCAAGGGATATGTGGGTAAATCTTGTTGTAATTTCATCCGTAGAAATTCGACATATGAAATAGGAAAAAAACTATATTTGTGCAGTGTGTTATAGCTAAAATGCAACAAGGTGTACATAGAGAAAATTCCCACTCACAAATCTGGAGCCCCAACACTGGCTCTGAGTGGGGAAGTGCCTCTGGGTTATTTTTCTGAAGGTATTCTCAGGAAACCCACTCCTTTTATTCACTGTTATTCGTGGTTTTCTCGATAGGATAGATATAGAATAAAGACACAAAAGAGATCTCTGTGTGTATCTGAATTATAAAAATGAGGAATGAAACTCCTATCGGAGTGTTAACTCACATTTGATGGAGCTTTGTTCAAGCTCAAGATATGCGCCTATGGGTTTTGTGTGGTCAAACCCAAAAAAGACCAATCAGATGCTGGAATACGTTCTTTAAAATTTAATAAAAAGGTTTAACAAAAGTTAAAATAAAACAAATAAGAGTCCAGGACGCGTTTCACCGCTATCACGGCTTCTTCAGCTGGTATCATCTGAATGCGAACTTCCAAACATCATGTTATAGTCTCATAAATCAGAGAGATGGGTGGTTTCACGTGTTGTCGGTTAACGAGTGGCGTGCGTTCCACGCCTCTCAATGAAGCCTGTCCAAGTTCCGACAATGAAGCGCCATTTTGCGCAGGCGCAATACGAAGTTTCCGCGTTTCAAGATGCGTTTCAGTGACGTAATCCGTCTTTATTTCGTTCTTAAGCATTTGACCATAAACATCAAATATGGATAAAAAACAATGGGGTAAAATTAGTATATACGGCAACACATTGTGTCGTATCCAAAATGAAAGAGGCAAAACTTCTCAAATCGTTATATATCTTAAAACGTAGAAAAAAGGGAGAAAAATCAATAGATGAAAAGTCGGTCTGGGAATTGCTAAAAAAAAAGTTAGCTTTGTAATAAACCAAGATATGTTGTTTTTGTTATGGACGATGTTGTATCTATATTAACCTCTCAAATCCGACACCATTGTATATGTACATACTGAAAATTGTGTTGTTGTGAGAGTGTACTATGTCGATTGAATTAATCTGTGTTCGATTGGTGTAGACTATACCTCAGATGTATTATGAGGGACTAGAAAATATAGCCAACATTTGTGTAAATGCACTGAAAAGTATATTGGGGAGTAATTATTATAACTCCTGCCAATGTCCTTTTGTCAGGTCTATAAAGACGGATTTCTTGGGGGATAAGAGAGGCAGTATAAACACATCCGATTAGAAGAAATCCCATCATATCGATTGAATTAATCTGTGTTCGATTGGTGTAGACTATACCTCAGATGTATTATGAGGGACTAGAAAATATAGCCAACATTTATGTAAATGCACTGAGAAGTATATTGGGGAGTAATTATTCTAACTCCTGCCAATGTCCTTTTGTCAGGTCTATAAAGATGGATTTCTTGGGGGACAAGAGAGGCAGTATAAACACATCCGTTTAGGAAAGATCCCATAATTATGGTCAAATAGAATGGATGCTCGATATGTGTGTATGTTATGAAACTTAAGATCAGCGTGGTTTGAAAAAGTGAAGATTAGGAAGTAAAGAATTGGAGCGATGTAATGCGATCAATCTATGTAACCTATACAAAAGGATAAAATATTTACATAGGAGTAAATCCTATTATGATATATTGTTGTCTATAATTAGATCAAATGAGATGGAATATAGCTGATCTAATGTAATAGTATCTTATTGAGTGTCCAAGGAGGTGAGTCTATTAAACTTTGGGGTGATAATATCTTATATTCTGTAAAAAACCATTAGGTAGAATGTATATGAAATGAATGATGAATGTACGTGAATGTCTTAAAATTATAATGTAATGATAATATATATACAAATAGGGGAAAATCTATAAAAAGAATAATAAATACTATAATGAATGTATCAATTATGTAGAATATAGTTCTGTTATTGTAATTAAGTGTTATACATTATTTTACCATGTGTTAAAACTATGAAGTGAACAAAAAGTATTTTATGGTGTATAGAAAATAAAATATAAATGTTAGTGTGCATATTTCTGTATAGATCTGGGTGACAATCGTATGTTATAAAGAATCTATTGAAGTGAAATATGTATTGTGTATATGAATATTAAAATTATATTAAAACTACAAAATTCATATGGGAATGAGAAAAATGAAAAATTGATAAATAATCAAAAAATATTAACATTTAAGTGGTTGACTTAATCATTTGGGATTATAAAAAGTGAGTGACTTCAAAATCATCATTAAGTCCACCAGGTGATAAAGTGCCCATTTTCAAAAATAGTGCGCATTTCTTCTTGACCCAACCTTTTAATGAAATCTTCACCTACATCAATTTGTTTAATTTGTTTAAGTGCTGTAAATTTTAAACCTATTGGGGTTTGATTATGTGTCTTTTTATAGTGAAGGGAAACCGAATGTTGTTCGAAACCCTTTTTAATGTTTCGAACATGTTCTGAGATCCGTACATTAAGTGCCCTTTTAGTGCGGCCTATGTATTGTAGGCCGCATGTACATTCTAGCATATAAATGATGTTTTTCGAAAAGCAATTGAGAACGCCCTGATGGGGATTTCCCGATCGCTTTTATGGTTTTTATATGCTCCATTAAACCCTTTCTTACTATGTGTAGACCTACATGCTAGGCATTGTCCGCAATTGTAGAAACCTTCTTTTAATTGGAAGAACTCTTTTTTACAACTTATTTTTTTTAGCTGTGAACTAAGTTGGTTTTTAAACTCTTTGCCCCCTAAAGATGATTTTTGGGGTTTTCCTACAAAGTCTTTGAGATCTTTATCATTATGTAGTATATGCCAATGTTTTTTGAAGATTTTCTTAACATATCGGGCTTTACTGCTATAATTGCAGATAAAGTTCACTTCTTCATTTTCCAGTTTTTTCTTGGGTTTATACTTTAGTAAATCTTCACGTTTCTTTTGGGCTAAATTGTTTATGATATAGTCTAATTTATCCTCTTTATAGCCTTTTTCTAAAAAATCTTTTTTCAATGTGTTAGCTTGTGTTTTAAACATTTCCACATCCGTGCAATTTCTCCTTAATCGGACGAATTGTCCCTTAGGGACACTTTCTAACCAGATAGGATTATGGCAACTAGTTATGTCTATAAAGGTGTTTGTGTCGACATCCTTAAAGTGGGTTCTGGATTTGATAGAGTTGCCCTCTCTATATATGTCTAGATCTAAAAAAGTGACGTTGTTCGCACTCCATTTTCTATCCAACTTAATGCCCCAATCTAAATTATCGAGGCCATCGAGGAAGGATATCAGATCTTCTTCTGCCCCTCTCCAAATAAAGAACACGTCATCGATATATCGCCTATAGGACAAAATTTTATCTTGCGCCCAGCTATGCGAACCGTAGACAAACTGGGATTCCCAGCCTGCCATATATAGGTTCGCATAGCTGGGCGCGAACTTTGTTCCCATAGCGGTTCCTCTACGCTGAATAAAAAAATCGTTTTCAAACTTAAAGTAATTATTATTTAATATAAATTCCATACTTTTTAAAATGTATGATATCTGATCTGTTGACATTTTATGGGTCTTTGATAGCTCCTCCCTTACTACACTGAGACCTTTAAGGTGGGGTATGCTGCTGTACAGTGCGTTGACATCACAGGTGACCATTATGTCACCTGTTTGGTACTGTAGTCCTTGTAATAGATTCAGCATACTCATTGTGTCTTTAAGATAGGATGGTATTTCCTGAACGATGGGCTGTAACAGGATATCTACGTACTCGGATAGACGACTAGTGACAGAGTCAATGCCCGCCACTATAGGTCTTCCAGGTGGATGGGTGAGATTTTTATGTATTTTAGGTAGAATATATATGTGGGGTGTTTTGGTATATTCCATTTTTAGATAATCATATTCTTTTTCATGTAATATCTCATTTTCTTTCCCTTCCAAAAGTAGGATATTCAATTCTGATCTTATCTTATTAATGGGATCTCCCTTCACAGGTTCATACGTGTTGGTATCACTTAGAATCCGTAATACCTCGGTGTTGTAGGATTCTTTAGAGAGGATAACGATCCCGCCGCCTTTATCGGCGGGTTTTATAACGATGTTGGGATCTTTTTGAAGGTTTTTTAAAGCTTTATTTTCTTCTTTAGTGAGATTATAATGGCGTTCCCTTGTGGGCATCTTTTCTAAGTCTCTCATCACAAGCTTTTCAAATGTTTTTATCTCATCCGAGATAACATGTCGGGGATAAAACTTGGATTTATTTTTAAGAGTAGTGTGTAAGATGGGATTTGGATGTTCAATGATATTTTTTTCTATGGGGTTTTTGAGGAAGAATTTTTTTAAACTTAATTTACGCTTGAATCTTTGTAAGTCTATATACATATGGAATTTATCTGGTTTATTGGTGGGAACAAATTTTAGACCCTTATTCAAAACTTTAGTTTCCACATCAGAAAGGGTCCTATTGCTCAGATTGAAAATGCCACTAGTTGGAATTATCTCCTTTCTCTTTTCTCTCTTGCGTATGTGTTGTCCAGCTCTCTTTCCTCTTCTGGTTTTTCCCAAGATCTTTTTTGGCCTCCCCTTTTTTCTAATCTCACATCCAGATCTCTGTAGTCTTCCTGTTCCTGGGGGGGGTTGGCAACAAAAAGAAAGGCCATCCCTCAATGAGTGGTCTACCGTTCGGAGACAATCCGTCAACAGTAATTCCGGGTACGGCAATTCAATAAATACATCCCAGAATGGGAGACCACAGAATAAAGAAAGGGAAGATATAATTAGGAATGCCGTCCCCCTTTCAAATAGATTCTCTGTTCTCAAAGAACATGCTGGCGAGGAGGTTTTTTGGAAGGACCCACTACAGAGAGGGGAGGAACAGGAAGACTACAGAGATCTGGATGTGAGATTAGAAAAAAGGGGAGGCCAAAAAAGATCTTGGGAAAAACCAGAAGAGGAAAGAGAGCTGGACAACACATACGCAAGAGAGAAAAGAGAAAGGAGATAATTCCAACTAGTGGCATTTTCAATCTGAGCAATAGGACCCTTTCTGATGTGGAAACTAAAGTTTTGAATAAGGGTCTAAAATTTGTTCCCACCAATAAACCAGATAAATTCCATATGTATATAGACTTACAAAGATTCAAGCGTAAATTAAGTTTAAAAAAATTCTTCCTCAAAAACCCCATAGAAAAAAATATCATTGAACATCCAAATCCCATCTTACACACTACTCTTAAAAATAAATCCAAGTTTTATCCCCGACATGTTATCTCGGATGAGATAAAAACATTTGAAAAGCTTGTGATGAGAGACTTAGAAAAGATGCCCACAAGGGAACGCCATTATAATCTCACTAAAGAAGAAAATAAAGCTTTAAAAAACCTTCAAAAAGATCCCAACATCGTTATAAAAACCCGCCGATAAAGGCGGCGGGGATCGTTATCCTCTCTAAAGAATCCTACAACACCGAGGTATTACGGATTCTAAGTGATACCAACACGTATGAACCTGTGAAGGGAGATCCCATTAATAAGATAAGATCAGAATTGAATATCCTACTTTTGGAAGGGAAAGAAAATGAGATATTAATGAAAAAGAATATGATTATCTAAAAATGGAATATACCAAAACACCCCACATATATATTCTACCTAAAATACATAAAAATCTCACCCATCCACCTGGAAGACCTATAGTGGCGGGCATTGACTCTGTCACTAGTCGTCTATCCGAGTACGTAGATATCCTGTTACAGCCCATCGTTCAGGAAATACCATCCTATCTTAAAGACACAATGAGTATGCTGAATCTATTACAAGGACTACAGTACCAAACAGGTGACATAATGGTCACCTGTGATGTCAACGCACTGTACAGCAGCATACCCCACTTAAAGGTCTCAGTGTAGTAAGGGAGGAGCTATCAAAGACCCATAAAATGTCAACAGATCAGATATCATACATTTTAAAAAGTATGGAATTTATATTAAATAATAATTACTTTAAGTTTGAAAACGATTTTTTTATTCAGCGTAGAGGAACCGCTATGGGAACAAAGTTCGCGCCCAGCTATGCGAACCTATATATGGCAGGCTGGGAATCCCAGTTTGTCTACGGTTCGCATAGCTGGGCGCAAGATAAAATTTTGTCCTATAGGCGATATATCGATGACGTGTTCTTTATTTGGAGAGGGGCAGAAGAAGATCTGATATCCTTCCTCGATGGCCTCGATAATTTAGATTGGGGCATTAAAGTTGGATAGAAAATGGAGTGCGAACAACGTCACTTTTTTAGATCTAGACATATATAGAGAGGGCAACTCTATCAAATCCAGAACCCACTTTAAGGATGTCGACACAAACACCTTTATAGACATAACTAGTTGCCATAATCCTATCTGGTTAGAAAGTGTCCCTAAGGGACAATTCGTCCGATTAAGGAGAAATTGCACGGATGTGGAAATGTTTAAAACACAAGCTAACACATTGAAAAAAGATTTTTTAGAAAAAGGCTATAAAGAGGATAAATTAGACTATATCATAAACAATTTAGCCCAAAAGAAACGTGAAGATTTACTAAAGTATAAACCCAAGAAAAAACTGGAAAATGAAGAAGTGAACTTTATCTGCAATTATAGCAGTAAAGCCCGATATGTTAAGAAAATCTTCAAAAAACATTGGCATATACTACATAATGATAAAGATCTCAAAGACTTTGTAGGAAAAACCCCAAAAATCATCTTTAGGGGGGCAAAGAGTTTAAAAACCAACTTAGTTCACAGCAAAGCTAAAAAAATAAGTTGTAAAAAAGAGTTCTTCCAATTAAAAGAAGGTTTCTACAATTGCGGACAATGCCTAGCATGTAGGTCTACACATAGTAAGAAAGGGTTTAATGGAGCATATAAAAACCATAAAAGCGATCGGGAAATCCCCATCAGGGGCGTTCTCAATTGCTTTTCGAAAAACATCATTTATATGCTAGAATGTACATGCGGCCTACAATACATAGGCCGCACTAAAAGGGCACTTAATGTACGGATCTCAGAACATGTTCGAAACATTAAAAAGGGTTTCGAACAACATTCGGTTTCCCTTCACTATAAAAAGACACATAATCAAACCCCAATAGGTTTAAAATTTACAGCACTTAAACAAATTAAACAAATTGATGTAGGTGAAGATTTCATTAAAAGGTTGGGTCAAGAAGAAATGCGCACTATTTTTGAAATGGGCACTTTATCACCTGGTGGACTTAATGATGATTTTGAAGTCACTCACTTTTTATAATCCCAAATGATTAAGTCAACCACTTAAATGTTAATATTTTTTGATTATTTATCAATTTTTCATTTTTCTCATTCCCATATGAATTTTGTAGTTTTAATATAATTTTAATATTCATATACACAATACATATTTCACTTCAATAGATTCTTTATAACATACGATTGTCACCCAGATCTATACAGAAATATGCACACTAACATTTATATTTTATTTTCTATACACCATAAAATACTTTTTGTTCACTTCATAGTTTTAACACATGGTAAAATAATGTATAACACTTAATTACAATAACAGAACTATATTCTACATAATTGATACATTCATTATAGTATTTATTTATTTTTTTATAGATTTTCCCCTATTTGTATATATATTATCATTACATTATAATTTTAAGACATTCACGTACATTCATCATTCATTTCATATACATTCTACCTAATGGTTTTTTACAGAATATAAGATATTATCACCCCAAAGTTTAATAGACTCACCTCCTTGGACACTCAATAAGATACTATTACATTAGATCAGCTATATTCCATCTCATTTGATCTAATTATAGACAACAATATATCATAATAGGATTTACTCCTATGTAAATATTTTATCCTTTTGTATAGGTTACATAGATTGATCGCATTACATCGCTCCAATTCTTTACTTCCTAATCTTCACTTTTTTCAACCACGCTGATCTTAAGTTTCATAACATACACACATATCGAGCATCCATTCTATTTGACCATAATTATGGGATCTTTCCTAAACGGATGTGTTTATACTGCCTCTCTTGTCCCCCAAGAAATCCATCTTTATAGACCTGACAAAAGGACATTGGCAGGAGTTAGAATAATTACTCCCCAATATACTTCTCAGTGCATTTACATAATGTTGGCTATATTTTCTAGTCCCTCATAATACATCTGAGGTATAGTCTACACCAATCGAACACAGATTAATTCAATCGATATGATGGGATTTCTTCTAATCGGATGTGTTTATACTGCCTCTCTTATCCCCAAGAAATCCGTCTTTATAGACCTGACAAAAGGACATTGGCAGGAGTTATAATAATTACTCCCCAATATACTTTTCAGTGCATTTACACAAATGTTGGCTATATTTTCTAGTCCCTCATAATACATCTGAGGTATAGTCTACACCAATCGAACACAGATTAATTCAATCGACATAGTACACTCTCACAACAACACAATTTTCAGTATGTACATATACAATGGTGTCGGATTTGAGAGGTTAATATAGATACAACATCGTCCATAACAAAACAACATATCTTGGTTTATTACAAAGCTAACTTTTTTTTTAGCAATTCCCAGACCGACTTTTCATCTATTGATTTTTCTCCCTTTTTTCTACGTTTTAAGATATATAACGATTTGAGAAGTTTTGCCTCTTTCATTTGGGATACGACACAATGTGTTGCCGTATATACTAATTTTACCCCATTGTTTTTTATCCATATTTGATGTTTATGGTCAAATGCTTAAGAACGAAATAAAGACGGATTACGTCACTGAAACGCATCTTGAAACGCGGAAACTTCGTATTGCGCCTGCGCAAAATGGCGCTTCATTGTCGGAACTTGGACAGGCTTCATTGAGAGGCGTGGAACGCACGCCACTCGTTAACCGACAACACGTGAAACCACCCATCTCTCTGATTTATGAGACTATAACATGATGTTTGGAAGTTCGCATTCAGATGATACCAGCTGAAGAAGCCGTGATAGCGGTGAAACGCGTCCTGGACTCTTATTTGTTTTATTTTAACTTTTGTTAAACCTTTTTATTAAATTTTAAAGAACGTATTCCAGCATCTGATTGGTCTTTTTTGGGTTTGACCACACAAAACCCATAGGCGCATATCTTGAGCTTGAACAAAGCTCCATCAAATGTGAGTTAACACTCCGATAGGAGTTTCATTCCTCATTTTTATAATTCAGATACACACAGAGATCTCTTTTGTGTCTTTATTCTATATCTATCCTATCGAGAAAACCACGAATAACAGTGAATAAAAGGAGTGGGTTTCCTGAGAATACCTTCAGAAAAATAACCCAGAGGCACTTCCCCACTCAGAGCCAGTGTTGGGGCTCCAGATTTGTGAGTGGGAATTTTCTCTATGTACACCTTGTTGCATTTTAGCTATAACACACTGCACAAATATAGTTTTTTTCCTATTTCATATGTCGAATTTCTACGGATGAAATTACAACAAGATTTACCCACATATCCCTTGCGTTCCACCAGTTCGCGCTGACCAGATACGTATTTCATTATAGTATTTGTTCTTGGTTTGGGGGAAACCACTACTTTCTGGTCGAGCTGGGTATTGGGTATATCACCCTGTTCTGGGCGCTTACCATTTCTTTTCACATCCACACAAAGTGCTGCAAAACCTCTGAATGGATCTGAAAAACTGCTGCAAAACTGAATTCTTACGAGAAATCGCCGAACGCAATCACAAACCCATCAATAAAAGCCAAGGATCCGCCGAACAGACCGCTTACCAGTCGCTGAAAAAGACTACAAGCCGCCAAACAGGGGCAAACATAAATATTTTTTTTTAAAAAAGGCAACTTTTAATACGCGTTTTAAAAAACCTAGTGCATGAAAATGCCTGGAAATAATGTATAAGGTCCTATGAATATCAATAAAATGGTCTGTTACAGAATTTTTAAAAAAATTGATTGCAAAATAAATCGGAATTAAAAAGCACACCAAAAAAATTCCGAAAAATTCCTAAAAAGTCCTAAAGAATAAATATATAAATAAGACTTTTTCTGCAAATGAAAAGAATAAATGTTTGAATAAATATTTAAGAAAAACAGGGACTTTTTTACATTGAAACCTATGGGATTCGCCTGATTAAACTTGTCAAACAAAACCACCGAAAATCAGGGCATTTCACTGACATTTCTGTGCTGTTCGGCGTTGTCTGAATAGATTAAGCATTATTCACTATGGGGCTTTCACTGTCACCGTATTTTGCTTGCAATTTGCCAACATTTGCCCAATCTCCATCGTTTTGAATAGCCAAATTCACCGTTCGTTGCAATTCCATGGCCAATTCAGTGCTCTTTGAATAACACCTTAAATATAGGAAGTGTGAAAATTTATATATTCATATATGAGCTGTCCACTAAACCAAATCATTTGCGCAACTTATACGTCTACAGTATTGTTCTAAACATTGTTAATGCATTACTCAATAAACATATTTTATTCAAGACTTCAACTGATTATCATTAGTAACTGAATTAAACCTTATCATTTTGGCACGCGGTCTATAGATTGATGACACAAATATTTAAACATCACTGCAAATAAATCACTAGTCTTGTCTTCAGGCCAGCTATGAAGTTTATTCTTCAAACCATTTGTTTCAGCCAAGCTGCAGAACTGTTGTATGTATTATCTAGCAGTAAAATATTTAAGGGTAAAATAATATAAGATGCAAAATATGTATTTTTCTTTATATAGTTTCCTTTTTTTTCTACTGCTATACAACAATAATTACAATTATTATATTTTAGCATTTTTTAACCCCTTAGGGACCGGGCGGTTTTACACAAATCTGTCCTTTAATGCCCGCTGATGTTTTTACGTTTCTGCGCTGTTCGTGTTTAGGTCAAATTTTCCTCTTACTCTTTTATGCAACCACACATATTATACACCGTTTTTCCCACCATTAAATGGACTTTCAAAAAAATACTATTATTTCCATCATATCCTATAATTTACTATAAAAAAATATACAATATGATGAAAAAATTGTAAAAACACACTTTTTCTTAATTTAATCCCCAAAATCTACAACCACCAAAAAAGACCCCGGCTAAATAGTTTTAAAATTTTGTCCCGAGAATAGAGATACCCAATTTTAACATGTGCGCTGAGCTCAATGTGACCGTTTTATGCGCATAATTTTTAGATGACAGCCTAGATACTATTTAATTAAACCCCCATAACATTGTAACATTTAACCCCTTTACTACCGTAATCGTGTATACTGTTCAGCATAGCAGGCACAGGAGCCCGAGATTGTGCAAACACGATCTTGGACTGTTCTGTATGATTGCAAATTAAATTTGTTTCTATCATATATTTAAAATGAGATAATAAAAAAATATTATGCATTATCACCTAAACAAGTTGTGGGTCCAATAGGAACTCCATTCCCTTATCAAAATATTGGAGGAACTGTTTTCTATGGGCACTAGCACCTGAAATGAGCTAACCCTAGCGTCGGCATGTTTTTGTTTTAGCGCCAGGTTAATTGAGTCTAGCGCCTGATCAACAGATCGTTTGACTCCCGCTAGAGATGGGAAAAATCACTTAGCACATCGCTATTAGCACATCGCTATAGCACAAGCTAACTGTAATTTCCGCATCCTATACTTCACATGAGCAGTGCTAGAGATCTCTAGTTTCATCTGTCCAAAGAATGCTTTTTTAGATGTGTTTAGGCAAAGTCTAATCTGTCTTTTCTATTCTTCAGGTTTATGAATGGTTTGCACCTTGTGGTGAACCCTCTGTATTTGCTCTTGTGAAGTCTTCTCTTGATTGTAGACTTTGACAATGATATGCCCACCTACTGGAGAGTGTCCTGCACTTGTCTGGATGTTGTGAATGGGTGTTTCTTACCATAGAGAAGATCCTGCGCTTATCCACCACTGTTGTCTACCGTGAACGTCCAGGCCTTTTTATGTTGCTGAGTTCACCAGTGCATTCTTCTTTCCTCAGAATGTACCAAACTGTTTATTTGGCCACTCCTAATGTTGCTGCTATCTCTGTGATGGATTTGCTTTGTTTTAAAGCCCTACAATGGTCTGTTTCACTTGCATGGACAGCTCCTTTGAATGCATGAAGTAGCTTCACAGCAATAGATTCCAAATGCAAATACCACACTTAGAATCAACTCCAGACCTTTTACCTGCTTAATTGACGAAGAAATAATGAAGGAGAGTTAAGATCTCAAAATCCCCTAAGCACCTGAATTTGGGTTTGTCGCTGCTCCTATTGTAGTGAGTACAGCCTTTCGAATTAAATTACGTTATTTTGGATAAGGTGTTGCAGGGTATTGGCATTGTGATCTTCCTTTCTTTCAAGGACTGTAAAGATGCATTGGAGGTCTTGTTCTTCCACTGGCTGGAAGAGTGGTTGTTTTGGAGGGACAGGCTGTGGAACTGGTCTTGGAGGTGCAGGTGGGGATGCAGGTAGAGATGCAAGTGGAGCGGCAGAAGGTGCTTGTTATCTTGCTTTGCAGCATGCTGCTGGTCATTTTCCTCTTTGGTAGAGGGGTGAAGGAGGCAAAGGTGTCATTGACCTCTCTGGTTCTGGTGGTAGAGCAACAGCAGGTGCAGCAGTAATGTCATGTGCTGGGCTTCTCGTGTTCCCTGGTGACAAATAACGAGATAATAGAGGGTAGCACATCTTGTACGTCAGGCAGAAATTCTTAATCAGACATAATATCAAAAAATGAAGGCGTTGTAGAGACTGAGTAAAACTCCAAGGAAAACACAGGTGATGCCGTGACACAGCAGAATGACTCTGAAGCATAATTAACTATTAGTGTTATTCAAAGCAAAAAGGGAAAAGTGTGCCATTTCACAGCTTTTTAATTATACGCACTTGGTGAAAACGGATATTCCAGGTTTCAAACCCTATTATGAATTCAGGATTCATCACAGGGTCCACAAAGTGTGCAAGACGTGAACCAGAGAACTGTTTGAAATAAATGCTATTCTTTAAAAAACCTTGAAGACAATAAACAGGCATGGAAATAATAAAATATCTCTTACAGATTTTAAAAGGCTGCAATGAAATTGCTATGAAATTTTGATATCAAGATCTCTAAATTTAACACAAATACTGAAAAAAGTATTTTGGAAATCAGGATAAATGGTTGAATTCATAGAAAATTATTACTATTTTTTATTTAATCCTATGGGATTCGTCTGCTTAAAACAGAAATCAACCTCCAAAATTAGTATATTAAACATTACTTACCTATGGGACTACTTCGCTGACGCCAAAGGTCGCATAATAGAAGTGACCGTATATCGCTGTCATTACACCATTTTTTTTAAAATTGCCAGCTTTATCAATAGGTATAATCACTGGCGTAGCGTGTGGGGGGGGGGTGTCGGGGCGGTCACTTCCCGGGCGCAATTTTATTAGGGGTGTAAAATTTCAAAAGAAATTTGAACCACTAATATTTTACAGCAGGGAGCAGCACTGGTGTCTGTAAGAGGCCCTTGCACGGGCAGCTCCCAGTTTTGCGGCGCTGGCGGTGACTTAGCACTCAGCGACCAGAAGGGATGACCAGGACAGAACGTTTTGGTCCCGTCCTGACTCCTCCTTAATAGTGATGAGCCGAACACCCCCGTGTTCAGTTCGCATTCGAACTCGAACAATTTCAAAACTTGAACACGAACCGAACTCAATGCAAGTCAATGGGACTTGAAAGATTGATTTTTAGAGTGCCCTCCAAGAGGGCATATATGCTAGATATTTGCCATAAAAGGTGTATGGGGGTCCGGGTAGTGCCCTGGGGGACAGGAAACAAAAACAAAAAGTTTTAAAAAAAACGTTTTTAAAGGAACAGTGAGTTTTCCATGAAATAAAGGCTAAGAATAAAAATGAAAAATTCCTTCAAATATCATGCCTAGGAGGTCCCCATAACCTGCCCGTGAAGTGGCGGATTTGTACAGACTGGGGTACTGGGAGAGAGTGACTGGGGGTACTGGGAGAGTGACTGGAGGGTACTTGGAGGGAGAGAGTGACTGGAGAGTACTTGGAGGGAGAGAGAGAGTGACTAGGGGTACTGGGAGAAAGTGGGGTACTGAGAGAGAGTGACTGGGGTACTGGGAGAGAGTGACTGAGAGTACTTGGAGAGAGTGACAGGGGGTACTGGGATAAAGTGGCGGTACTGGGAGAGAGAGAGTGCCTGGGGTACTGGGAGAGACTGACTGTGGGTAATTGGAGAGAGACGGACTGGGGGTAACTGGAGGGAGAGCGTGACTGGGGGTACTGGGAGAGAGTGACTGGGTATAGTGTGATAGTGGAACTATGCTAGGGTATACTGGGACAGGGTGACTGGTAGCAGTGGTGAAGCGTGGGGGGCCATATGTGTTTCATTTTTTTATTATATCAGTATTTTGTTAATATACAATACATGTGCTTGTGGAGTAAGGAGGTCAATACTCTACTGGTGGAAGGGAATCAGGGTGTGTTACCATATCCACAGGTTGGGGGGCGTGCAATTCTTGCCTTGCCCCGGGAGCTGACAACCCACGCTACACCACTGGGTATAGTGTCCCAAAATTGCAACCTACGGTGAAATCTACCGTTCTGTGCAATTGTGTGCTCTTTGTCTGACTCATTTATTTTATGACCCTTCAAACATTAACAAAATCTTTGACAACGTTTCTCACAGCAGAACATGAAAACCATTCGGCAGAGAAAACATGAGCATCTGAACATAGTTAGGGGCAGATCAGTAAACTGTACCTAATGCTTTGAGCAAAATATCTTCTCATAGCATAACAGTTTAGCAGATATGTGCCTAAAAATAAACCATTAGGCAGATGGTGCCCTTAAGCTGAATTATTTAAGCTAAGTGTACGGAGCAACACACAACAACGCAACAATTTAACAAGACATCGCATGAAATGTTCCAGGTTTTTTTGATGCCTTCAATTAGCTATCAGCAATCAACTGGTTTATTTGTATTTCGTTCCCTTTGGTTATTGTAAAGCACTGCGGAAACTGTTGGCGCTATATAAATGATGACAATAATAAAATAATAATAACTAGGCTCCAATATGTCCAAAAAGCTAAATTTTAAAATTCCTAGTGTACTTTCTATCTTGATTAATGTTGTGCAACCTGGCACCTTCACATGTTATTGGGCTACACTTCCCACGATGCACTAGAGAGCAATTGAGCATCATAGGAATTGTAGTCCAAAACAGCTGGATAACAAAGTAGTAGAAAACTTAGACTAGAAGAGGGGAAAAAATGACAGTGACAAATCAGCGAGACAGTATTAATTGCGCTTGGTGGTCGTTGCCATGTGCCTGGAGTCCATTTCTCCCTGAAAGCCAACAACGCTGAGATTTGGGTCTTCAGCATTTCCTCCCACCAAGCGTACATATAGCACCTTGGTGAGCCACCTCCATTCTTCAATTCCCTCTTGCAGTCCTGGAATCTAATCTTGATGGACTCGATGCTCTGTTGCTTCCCCAACGCACACACCACTTACCGTATCTTGTTCCACAGTCGTAGCCTCAGGTGCCCAACGATGGAAACAACAGTGAGCCAGTGCACTCTCTCCATATACGCTTCGGTCAGCGCATTTTATTCTTCAATGCAGTATCTTTCCTCCTGTGATCGTCCTGCTGAGCTAAAATAGGATTGCAGTGAGGACTGTGAAGGTGCACTAACTGCCTGCTGTGACCCTCACCCAGAAGCTGAACCTTGGGTAGATGGGTCTGGCCTGGCACCCTCACTCTCACTCCTCGCCTCCCTGTCTCCACTAATGCCCCCCACAGGACTCCTGTCAGCTCTCCTCTGTCGCTCAGCAGGTCGACTCTCAGTAGTGCTCTCCCCATCATCCCTCGTCCTCGGCTCCTCACCCCTTGTCCTCCCATGAATCCTGGGCCTTTTCTCCTCCAGTTTGGGTCTTCTCTTCTCATCAGCCCTGGCCTCCTCTCCCCCTCTCCACATCTACCATCTCCACCCCTACGCCCCCTGTCCCCACTGCTCCTCTCCTCTAGATCATAGCGTTTGTGTAGCATGCGGTAATGAATCTTACACATGGACAACCGCGGACAAATTGATCTGTTGGTGGGTCGACAGGCGCTACCTTTTAGCGACTCGCACTAGATTTTTCCGTTAGTGATGGCGTTTTAGCCATCACTAATGAAAGTGCCCCATGTGTTCCTGCTCAATTTGACCCCTGTATGTGTTTGTGTGTGTATATATATATATATATATATATTTATTTATTATTATTTTTATTATTTTTTATTATTATTTTTTTTGAGAGAGTATTATTCATATTCAATATAAAGGAAAAATTATCTTACTTAGCTTATATCAAATAGTACACATGATTTTCGTAAAGGCTATAGGGCTATGAAACCATGTCCCAGTCATTTCGCTCTTCATCTATATTACACGGACATTTTAATGTTAAAATGGGAGGGGGGAAATGTAAAGAGTTAAATATTAATCCCTTCCTCCTGTTTTAACCCCGATGTGTCCATTAACCACTACAAAATTGAGTTAATTCGATTATACATTGTAATACATTGAAAAGCAATCATCAGCAAAACTCATTTGCATATCTTTTTAAAGCAAGAGTAGTGTGCTTCCTGAGGAGAAACAAAATCCACTGTCTTCTCTCGTTCTTTTTCACCCTATCTTACTGTAAAAAGCTGCAAGGAGCAGCTCTCACACCAACTGTTACAAAATGTTAAGAAACTATGCTGCAGCTCTACAACAGCCAGGGAAAGGGCAGAATACAGGGATACAGGGAGTGTGCTGGGGTCACTCACTGCTGTAAAGGGGTAGGATTCGAGGGGGGGGAATTATTTAAATTTTTATCAGTACAACAGTTTCTGAGGAACAAAAACTTCATGGCAGTCAGGGGTCTAGTTCTAAAAAAATTGTGTGGGAACTCTTCAAATTTTCTGTTCCTCAATTAACCATTGGAAATGTTACATGTAACCCTCCACTCCACACGCAAATTTGATATCAATGTTTAAACATAAAGACAGGCTGGGGTTTATGGAATACTTATCATAATCATATTTGATATCATATATTTAGGGCAATTTAATAAGGAATCATTTGGTGGGAGCCTAATAAATGTTTGTTCATGTGTAGGTCTAAAGGAACTCAGTTCCTTATGAGAAAATAATGGAGGAACTGTGTTCGCTCGCATCCCTGCTCGACTAGACCCCTGTTGGTAGTGAAGGAGTTAACACTCAGTCCAGCTTCGCGCTCCCTCTGCACTGTAATGATGGAGTCCTGAAGCATACACGGGGCTTACCACTTGATCGTTAACTGTAAAGTGTGGGTATGCCATTCATATTCTTGTCACTTGTACAGGATCCCTTATAGTTCTATACTACTGCATACGTAGTTTATGTTGTTCAGCATTCTCATCTGTACAATGCTAATAGTTTCTTTTTTTCAAAAATGATAGTATGAAAAACTGTTGAAATATATTTATTATAAAACATACATTATAAATATACTCATTCACTCTCGCAAGGTAAAGAAAAAAAGGTAGAGTGAAGGATATAGGCATTTGCTGGTTATAAATATATGGGTGTATTTTAATATTGGTGAAATTGCAATATGCATTACTCTCTGTATTGATCCTACAAAGTCTGTGTGATGTAAACTATATACTCTGTATACTATACCCAGTGGGTCGCAAAGTGTTAATGACACAATGGGACCGCCATATAGCATAATACATTCATGTAATAAATAATGTGCAGTATGTGGTAAGAGAATGGATTCATTGCCGTGAAATTAGTAGCAACTAAACAGTTGTTAAATTAAACTTAAATTATTAATTTGTTTCATTTAAAATATTTGATATTTTTATCCTATATTAATTCAGAATAAAGGATAAAATAATATAAAAATACTCCAAGATTTCTATAATTACTTATAGATCATTAAACCGGTAAAAAAGCACCCTGTGTGGCTCTTCTATAAACTGCTGTAGTGCTTTTACAGTGATATAAAATAGATTCTAGACTACTTCACTACATTTTCTCTGTGAAACAGCACTTTAAAGTAAAGTGAGTGAAATGATAAGCACTCATTAGTTTCCTTGTTTCCAGGATAAGTAGGCTTAAGCCTCCCAGTGACCATACTGCAACAATATCCTTTAATAAATCTTCATCTGCTATTATTATATGTTCTGGAGATTGAGATCAAATTCCGGCTCAGGGGAAATACACCTTGGTATTTTATTGGCGTAAATACAAACAAGTTGCCTTAGATAGATCACCTCTAGCCCCCTGTACTATAATATTTATAGCCAAGGTTGCATGAAATGCCAATATTATAGTTACCGATTAGTGCAAAGATTTTAATTTTATACCAAGTGCATTAAACCACCAATCTTACATATATAGTGTGTCAAGGTTAGACTCAGAGATTGATCATGAGAAAGCCTGTTGTGGCGGTTCATGGTCAGGCTAAACACTACATATAAATAACATGGCTGCTGCGGATGAGATCATTTATTAGCACACACAAACACCTGCTCTATCAGAATTATACAGGAATTATTTCATGCGATTCTACAAGAAAGCAGTCACACTATTAAATTGGGTAAACTTTATTTATAGAGATGGATATCGGATGGGCAGCAACAAAATGGTCCATTCATTGCATTCAAAAGTTAATTCTTGTTCAAAGGTCTATGCTTTAAAATCCCTACCAGAGGTGGGTCTGTTATGAATGAGGGACGGACAGTGTTTTCTCAGGCACAATAGGAGGTTAGAACAATGAGACAAAGGCTCAATGAGGGTCATGGTGATGGAGTAAAGAAACAATACTTGTTAGTTGGATAGGGAAAATATATACTGAGAGTGAGAGTGATGGGGTAAAGGCACAATAAAAGTAAGAGCAGTAGGACAAGAGCACAAAAAGGCCAACAAGGATAAGGCAAAGGCAAAAAGGGCAAATGCACATAAAAGGTAAGAAAAAAAAGAAAAACACAATGTGATTTAGATAAATAGGGAAAACGCACAATGAGGATGAGAAGGACAAAAGCACAATTAATAAGGGCTGAATAGAGCAAAGGTACAATAAGGGTAAGATGTTTGATGCAAAGGGAGAGGGATGTGGCAGAGGCACAGTAAAGTTCTCATTGATGGTGCACCAATGTCTTTTGCTCGTGGTCCATTAAACCAGGACTGTCATACTCAAAGCCCCCCAGATGTTGATGCTTACAATTCCCAGAATTCATTCAATGCTACAGATGGCCAGTGAATCATGGAAGTTCTAGTTCAAAAACAACCAGAGTTTGACTTGCCCGCAGTATACACATAATCTGACCCTAATTTGTTTGACACTTAAAGGAGAACACTTGCCGTTTGAAAATGTTTATGCACATAAACTGTAAATCCCTTCACTGCCAAGATGTTTTCCATTAAACACCTGCCAGGACCCACTGGACTTATGGAAAACCACTTTCCAATACAGTTTAGTTACACACAATATGCTTCCTGGAAGTCAAACCACGCCTTGGAAGCTCCCCCGCCCACTAACATCATTGCACATGGCCACGATGATGTCATAAAGGGACCTTCCCCCACAGGCGGACTGGGAAATCCTTATCTACTGAACTGTAAAAGATTGTGAGCCAGAGCATGGCCTTTCCAATGATACCAAACATGACCAGGTTGGGTGTAAAAATAAAAATATTTTTTTTAATGCAGCACTATTGTTTACTTTTCAATTATGAAGTGAACAGTGATGCTGCACTAACTCACCTTCACATTTCCCATGATGCCAGCAATTGCGGAGGGGATGGCATAAAGCGTTATTACTCATTGTTCCATCAAAAACCTAAATTGTCGCACTGCTGCCAGGGGCGCAGGTGGTCCTTTGGAACCCTGCATCTCTTTTATCTAAATCACACATCATCAGGTGATGTGTCATTGGAAAGGTCAGAGTATGGCAATTCCAAAGATGCAAAATATGACCATGTATTGTGTAAAATTAGGAAAGAAATAGGGGGCGTGGCCGGACGTTGCAGCGCGCGGTCGCATGTGAGGAGAGCTCCTGTGACCAGCGCTAAACTTTTAACTCCTGCGGCTAATTTACAGCAACCCCGGGGCTGAAACTTCACCCACAGCTGGGTGACATCTCCTAGCCTCCAGATGGTGCCCCCTAAGACGCAACGAGCGTTGGAACCGGCAAAATCGGCAAAAAAAGACCGGGTTCGTGAGGCCCAAGATGGCGGATCTCCTTCCTCTGTTTCCTCCTTCACCATGGAAGCGTCCGTAGCAGGCCCACCCTGCATGTCTGACAGCTTACCACCTTCAGAAAGCAGACTCCATGCCATGCTGCAAGAACTTAGAGCTGCTATTCAAATGGATCTTAAAGAGGCGCTGCAGGAGCTGAGGCGCGATGTACAAGATCTGGGTGAGAGGACAGACTCATTGGAGGCTAAGACAGACGACCTATGTTTGGCCCATAACGATTTAGTGGACCGTCATATAGCTTTGCAGTCTGCACATGACGCCATGGCAAAATTTTACGTGATCACAACATGGCGTATCGCTGGGGATTCCCCACAAAGATCTTGTTATGGCGGGAGGGAGTCTTGCACGTTATCCCTGACCCCCTCACTGGCATGCGTCTGTTGACGGACTGGAAAGTTGTGTTGGAGTTTACTCCCCCCAGGGAGGAATCATCTTCGCCGCTGAAGGTTTCTCCGGAGTGGCATCGGGTTCGACCGAAATGAGGCTCTGGCCCTGTAAGATCCAACACTGGGGCGTGCTCCTACCACTTTGCCAAGCTGCTTCCCGTCTTCTTGGGAGTCAGAACTCTTCCACGGATGCTGGACTGACCCCTTTTTTTTTGATCTACCTCAACTGGGCGCTCATGGGGGCCTGTTCTGGTCTCTTAATCGGCAAGCCCCGAGGCCTTCCAATGGCCTGTGAATTGGCGCGGTCCTTCTCAGGTAGAGTTGGGACTGCTGTTTCCCCTACTGGAGTTTTTCTTGACAGTTTTGTTTTCTAATTATACCAATCTGCTGTGTTGATTGACTCCATTCAGCTGCGCTCATGGAGTGCAGTTTTTTTTCTCTGAAGTTTGGTCGGTTTTTTTTATTTTTTCTTTTTTTCTTGCTTTTTATTTTTTCTCTTTCCTTTTGTTTCTTTTTGGTTCGACCTGTGTATGTAATGTAGGTATTGTTTGTTTGTTCGGCATGCACTATGTTACACGGTTACAGGTGCTATTATGTGCAGGGGAATCCCTCATCCTCCTGAGGAGGTTGTCTTCACTGTCCGCTGTGAGTTCTAGAGGGCTGGGCGTAACCACAAATGAGTAAACCCCAATTCCAGATTTATTCCTTAAATGTCAGGGGTTTGAACACTCCGTACAAACGCCATGCTTTATTTCGTGACCTGCATAAATCTCAACCGGCTATTGTTTGTTTGCAAGAGACCCATTTTTGTAAGAGGCGTCCTCCATTTTTGAAATCGCGTATGTACACTGAGGCCTACCATTCCACTGCTCCGACAAAGTCCAAAGGCGTCTCGATTATGTTTCATAGAGATTGGACCTTTGTGTGTTCGGCTCAGTATGTTGATCCGTTGGGCCGCCTTGTGATTCTTGTGGGTACGCTGAACGAGTTACCGGTCACTATAGCTAATTTATACCTCCCTAATGATAACCCGGTTTCTTATCTGCTGAAAGCTTTTTGTAGAGTGAAAAAAATGTCTAGTGGTACGATGTTCCTATGTGGGGATTTTAATTGCACTCCTGACCCCGAAGTTGACACTCAGACGAGCCAATCCCGCCCTCACTCCCGCTCCCCCCCGCCCTCTAGTAAACAACTACGGGAATTCATGCAATCATTTGACCTATATGATACTTGGAGGATATGTCACCCCAACACACGTGACTACACCTATTTCTCTCATGTCCACTCCTCATATAGTAGAATTGACTTGTGTTTGATACATAGCTCAGCCTTGTCTCGTCTTCTGGAGGCGACCATTGGCATCATTACCTGGTCTGACCATGCTCCGCTCACGCTCACTTTTGAGGCTGCTTTTCCACCGAGGGGGATGGGGAATTGGAGACTTAATGACTCACTCATTGTAGACAGAGAGGACGTGCAAACAACGTTACAACTCCTCCAGGAGTATTTTATGACGAATGTAACTGGGGACGTTGCAACAGCGTCGGTTTGGCTGGCCCACAAAGCAGTGATGCGAGGACATTTTATACAGAAAGGAGCGCAGCGTAAAAGACGCCTAAATGCTCAGATGACTGCTCTTACACGACGACTCACTGACCTAGAAACCCAGAATAAAGCCTCGCCCACCCCTCATATTACCGCTCAATTGACTGCACAGCGCCGCGAGTTGGAGCACCTGATGCTCCAAGTCACGGCACGCTCAATTAGACGGCTTAACTATGCTCATTATACCCAAGGGAATAAATCGGGGAAACTGCTGGCGTCCAAACTGAAATGGAAAAGAATGCAAACCAACATACCGTACCTATTGGATGCTAATAATGTCAAAATTTATAATCCGGCCCTCATTACTGATGAATTTGCATGTTATTATGCCTCCCTGTACAACCTAGGATTGGATCACACCGTACCGTCCCCTACCCAGGCTGACATAGATCTCTTTCTCCAAGCGGCGCACCTTCCCTCCCTCTCAGGCTACAGATTTGCTTACTGCGTTTACAGAGGAGGAGGTACTTAAGGCTATTAAGGCACTTCCAAAAAATAAAGCTCCTGGCCCCGACGGTTTTACGAATCTGTATTATCAGGTATTTGCATCCTCACTAGTTCCGACTCTTACCCTGTTTTTTAATGACATTAAGAACACTGGCATTATCCCTCCGGAGATGTTGCAAGCAACGGTAGTAACCCTGCCCAAGCCTGGTAAAGCTCCGACACACTGTGCCAACTTCCGCCCTATATCCCTGTTGAACGTAGATGCCAAATTGTATGCTAAACTACTAGCTAATAGGCTGGGCCCCCTACTTCCATCATTGATCGCAACTGAACAAACCGGCTTTGTCCCAGGCCGCCAGACGTGTGACAATACCCGACGATTTTATGATATAATTGATTTGGCCCATAGGACTAATACCTCCGGACTCCTGCTGGCATTGGACGCCGAAAAGGCGTTCGATCGCCTACACTGGGGGTATATGCGGCTGGTGTTACTAAAGTTTGGTCTGCCAGCACAATTTGTACACAGTATTATGGCCCTCTACTCCGCTCCATCGGCGAAAGTTTTGGCATCGGGATTTCTATCCTCCTATTTCCACATAACCAATGGCACCCGACAGGGCTGTCCGTTATCCCCGCTAATATTTATCCTGGCCCTAGAACCCTTAGCGCTGCAGATTAAAATTTCCCAGACGATCAAAGGTATGCCGACCCCGCATGGGGAGCACAAAATGGCACTTTTCGCAGATGACCTACTGCTCTTTTTGACCACCCCGGAGACATCGCTCCCTCCCCTGTTCTGCCTCCTTGACAGATTTGGCGCGTTATCTTACTATAAAAATAATGTGAGTAAAACACAAGCTCTCCCCATAAATATTGCAGCTTCATCCCTTAGCTCCTTGCGTAGCACGTACCCTTTTGATTGGCGCTCCACCTCTTTAAAATACCTTGGAATCTCCCTTACTAAATCGCGAGGCACCATCCTAAAGGAAAACTTCATGCCACTTTTGAACTCCATCGAGAAGCAGCTCTCTACATGGAGCACAAACGAATCCTCCTGGCTGGGACGTATGGCGGCCATAAAGATGAGTATCTTACCCCAAATTTTATATTATTTCAGAAACATTCCAGTTTTCATACCGGCGCATTTATTGCTCCGGCTGCAAAAACTGCTGCATGCGCACATTTGGAAAGGGAAGCCCCCTCGAGTATCGGCCTCTACAGTCATCGCGCCGCGACGTACCGGAGGGTTGGGTTTTTTGGATTTACAATCGTATTATAAAGCAGCCTTACTAGCCCAATTGTTGTTGTCGATGCATCTCAAAGAAACACCTCTATGGTTACAGTTGGAGAACGCCATGATTTTCCCATACAAACTTCACGACTTGTTGTGGCTTCCACTCCTTCCTAGAAATAGCACCATGGGTTTACTACCCGCCTCGATGCTTTCCCTCACGTCCTGGCATCAGTGGGGTCGCCCTTTGGTACGGCCTTATGACTTATTATATCTCGCCCCGCTCAGAGTTCTGTGCCGCTATATTCCAGACTTAACCTTAGATTCTTGGTTTTTGCGCGGCCTGACGCATGTGTGGCAGCTCTTTACACCCCACTCCCTGAAACCCTTTCCAGACTTGGTACAGGAGTTTGCCATCCCATTGAGTGATTGTTTTTCTTACCTACGTGTGAAGCACGCTCTACACCAGAAGGGCCTGACCTCTTTTACACCTACGAACCTTTCAGCTTTTCACAAACTGTGTATGGGGAAGAAATGCCAAAGGAAACCGCTATCTCTCTGTTACAATAGCCTCTTAACCCCGAACCCACCTAAAAAATTACCCTATATGGTTAAATGGGAAAAAGATTTAGCTTTCACGCTCTCCGTAGATGACTGGTCATATGCCATGGACACAATATACAAATATTCTAGAAGCACCAATCTACGTGAGGCCCATATTAAATTATTGTGTAGATGGTATCTAACACCAACCCGTTTGGCCCATATCTCGGGGACTACCGGCTTCTGTTGGAGATGCCTTACTGGCCTCGGTTCCCTACTACATACCTTTTGGTTATGCCCCGCGTTGGGGGGTTATTGGGTTAAAATCAGTAGACTAATTTCTCACTGCACTTTACTTAGACTCCCACTATGCCCGAAAATGTATCTCCTACATATCATACCCATTACTATTCAGATCCGTCATAGGAGGTTTATCTCTATGGTAATGGGGACAGCAAAAACGGTCATTGCAAGACATTGGCGTTCCTCATTCTGCCCATCTATGAAAGAAGTTATGATGATCCTTGAAAGTGTTTGTAAATATGAAGAAATGTTCCACAGCGCGAACAACTCAATGTGCCAGTTTGATGATACATGGGAGGGGTGGAGGGTGTTTGTCGAGTCAAGAATCTTGATATAAGATATTTCACTGTGTACGACTGTAGTGCTGCCGTGTTTAGTGTTTTATGTTAGTTTAGGATTATATCTGTTTGTGGAAAATGGAGACCGCACTAATGACCTTATATCAGATAACACTGATGCTTCATTTGCATTGCCTATTGTCAATGATAGGAATCTATGTTTTTGATCTCCGAAGTTTCATCATTTCTGCAATGCTGTATCATTATATGTGTGAACTCCAATAAAAAAAATTTACATTAAAAAAAAAAAAATTAGGAAAGAAATAAAAAGTATTAAATGTAAAATTTACTTTTTCTCTCTCATTTCTAAGACAGGGGCATTATGTGCTTTTACTTATAAAGCAAATAATGCCGTTACCCTAACTCATTTTTTAGATACATAAACGAGAACAGAAAAGTAAAACAAGGATTAGTTAGATTAAAAACAAAGGAAGGAAGGTATGTAGAAGAAGATAAAAGTCTCGCTGACTCCTCAATGAATATTTTTGTTCAGTCTTTGCAGAAGGAAAGGAAGGAAAGGGACCTCAGTTAGGAGGAAACACTAAAGAGACATTTACATATGAGTTTACAGAGGAGGAGGTTCTACAGCAGCTGTCTAAAGTAAAGACAAATAAGTCAATGGGGCCTGATGGGGTCCACCCTAAGTTATTAAAAGAGCTCAATGGTATAATAGCAAAACCGTTAACAAGGATTGGTTAAATAAATCTGTTAACGGGAGTCATCCCAGAAGACTGGAAATTAGCAACTGTTGTGCCCATTTACAAGAAGGGTAGTAGGGAGGAATCGGGGAACTATAGGCCAGTTAGTCTTACATCAGTAGTGGGGAAATTAATGGAAACCATGTTAAAGGAAAGGATTGTTGAACATCTAAAAACACATAGATTACAGGATCAGAAACAACATGGGTTTACCTCAGGGAGATCATGCCAAACTAATCTTATTGATTTTTTTGATTGGGTAACAAAAATAATAGACACAGGTGGTGCAGTAGACATTGCTTATTTAGATTTCAGTAAGGCTTTTGATACTGTTCCGCATAGAAGGCTTATCAATAAATTGCAATCTTTGAGCTTGGATTCCAATATTGTTGAATGGATTAGGCAGTGGCTGAGTGACAGGCAACAGAGGGTTGTGGTAAATGGAGTTTATTCGGCGCAAGGTCTTGTTACCAGTGGGGTACCTCAGGGGTCAGTACTTGGACACATTCTCTTTAATATTTTTATTAGTGATATTGCAGAAGGTAGTAATGGTAAAGTATGTCTTTTTACTGATGACACAAAGATTTGCAACAGGGTTGACGTTCCTGGAGGCATCAGCCAAATGACAAATGATTTAGGTAAACTAAAAAAATGGTCGGAGCTGTGGCAATTGAGTTTTAATGTGGATAAGTGCAAGATAATGCACCTTGGACGTAAAAACCCAAGGGCTGAATATAGAATATTTGATACAGTTCTAACCTCAACATCTGAGAAAAGGGATTTAGGGGTTATTATTGCAGAGGATCTAAGGGTAAGTAGTCAATGTAATAGAGCAGCAGGAAATGCTAGCAGAATGCTTGGTTGTGTAGGGAGAGGTATTAGCAGTAGGAAAAGGGAAGTGCTCATGCCATTGTGCAGAGCACTGGTGAGACCTCACTTGAAGTACTGTGTGCAGTACTGGAGACCGTATCTCCAGAAGGATATAGACATCTTAGAGAGAGTTCAGAGAAGGGCTACTAAAATGGTGTACGGCTTGAAGGAGAAAAGTTACCAGGAAAGGCTTAATGATCTTAACATGTACAGCTTGGAAAAAAGACGAGACAGAGGAAATATGATAGAAACATTTAAATACGTAAAGGGAATCCACAAGGTAGAGGAAGGGAGTATATTTAAAAGGAAACAATGTAGCAAAACAAGAGGATATAGTCTTAGATTAGAGGGGCAAAGGTTTAAAAGTAACATCAGGAAGCATTATTTTACTGAGAGGGTGGTGGATACATGGAACAGCCTTCCAGTTGAAGTGGTACAGGCCAAAACAGTAATTGAATTTAAGCAGGCATTGGATAGGCATAAGGGTACCCTAAACAAAAGATAAATCCAGGTAAAGTATCCAAGTAATTGGGCAGACTAGATGGGCCGAAAGGTTCTTATCTGCCGACATTTTCTATGTTTCTATGCCGGGACCAAATGTGGAGGTGATGGCGCAAAGCGTTATTACACATTGCTCCATCTAAGCCTGGTGTCAGACGAGAGCGCTATGTGCGCCCATACTGACATGCTTATGGGCGTCCGTTGCAGCATTGTGACGCTGCAACGGGGCCGGTCACACGCTTGTGTGCGCACGAAATGCGCGCGACAAGCGTCCGTTATCCAAGCCTCTCCGTCAAAGCTCAAGGACGCGCGTTGACGGAGCTGCAAAGTGCGATTCTCCATAGGAGGTGGCCAGACAGGCGTCGAGTGGAAGGAACGTCCACTCTCATGGACGTTCCTTCCGCTCTCCAAAGACACTCGTCTGACACTAGCCTAAAACACAAGCTGCTTCACCGTTGCAAGGACAGTGGGGTTCCTTTGCACAACTTAATTTCCATTCTTTACACACCACAAAGTCATGCTAGGTGTCATTTACAGGTCAGAGTAATGTTAAATGTCAGATAAAGAAAAAAAACAAACATACATAAAATATTTTTTTTCACTTATGTGTTTTTTGTTCAAAAGCAATGGCATTGCTATTTGTCACGTGAAAAATGAGCAATACGACTGCCATTACTGATCTTCTCATTTCCCATAACGCGAGCAAGTTCAGTGTTTAATACAGTGTTATATTATTTATAAAACACAATGCACCAAAAATTTCCTCTTTTTTTCAGTTTTAGTTAAAATCGTGTATTTTCTCAATTTTTTACAAAATACATTAACAGGTTCCCATTTCTAACTGTTTTTAACAAGAGTACCCCATAGAATATATAACCACAAAGGTTTGGATGAGAAAATGTGAACAAATTATATTACATGCAGTAAATGATTGAAATCTGAATGGAAAAATATACATTTTTCGCTCTAGCATTCTGGCAGGACATGACGTATACATATAATAATGATACCTAAGGCTAGTGTCAGACGAGCAGAAGGAACATCCGTGAGAGTGGGCGTTCCTTCCACTTGACGCCCATCTGGCCACCTTGCTGAGTGCACTCAGTGCCCTCAACGCTGCAAGGCTCAATCCTCCTATGGAGAATCGTGCTTTGCAGCTCCATCAACATCCGTCCTAGTGCTTTGCCAGAGAGGCTTGGATAACGGACACTTGTTGCGCGCGCACAGGAGTGTGCAAGTGTGTGACCGGACCTTTTCTTTTTTTTTTTTGAGAAAGGATTCTACCAGGAAGGATACATTGAGATTTCTCTTGTTTTCAAGTATGTCCTGGGTGGCGAGTATGTACCGTTAGGTGTCTTGCCAAAGGACACTTACTGGAGAGGTTGCTCGCTGGGATCAAACCCATGACTCCACAGGCTCTCTCCACGCAGAGCAGTGATGTTACCTCTACTCCAACCAGCCGGTAAGCACATCAGTACGGGAGCACATAGCGCTTTTGTTTGACGCTGGCTTAAGGGGTTATTCAGAGAGATCCAAAATGTCGCCGAAATGTAACTGGACACTGAAATTCAGCGTACGGTTACATTTCGGGGCCATTCGGGTATTTAGAGAGCAGCCAGTTTGCCAAATTTTGGCAAATTGCCTGCACGTACGGTGCCTGTTCAACGGCAGTGAAATCACCAATAGAGAAGCAATGGTTAATCTATTCGGAGAACACCGAACAGCAGTGTAAAGTTGCCGAAATGCCTTGCTGTTCGGTGGTTTCATTCGTCAGGTTGATTCAGGCTCATCCCATAGGCTTAAATGTTAAAAATATTCCCGTTTTAATTCAATATCTAATAAACCGTTCATTATTTTTTTCTGCAGTAAAAGTCTCTTTATTTATAGATTATTTAGGATCTTTTAGGTATTTTTTGGGATTCTTTCAACAAAAATGTTTTCCCATTTTTTTTAAAACGCTTTTTCTTTTTTGTGTAACAGACCTTTTTATTATCATTCATAGGATCTTATATGTAAATTGCAGACATTTTTGTTGCGTAATTTGTTTGCAAACAGCGCTTCAATTTTGAAACTTTCAACTGTAATGTTTTTTTATTTTTTTACCTCGTTCGTCAGTGAGTCGACTTTTTCCAGCAGCTGCTCTGCGCTGTGATCGGCGGCACGTCAGCTTTTTCCATCGTGTTCAGCGTGGTTTCTGCAGTTTTTCGGTGAGTGTTCGGCGAGTGTTCATCGGGTTTGCGGCAGGTTTTCCCTGCACTATGGTGACCCTGCGGTTGTACTTGAATACGCCAGAGAGTCGGTGAACTAGAATCGCCAAATCGCCCCAAATTACGGGGAACGAAAGGGCAAATGTCGGCGACAATTCGGTGCTCTCTGAATAACCCTGATAATGAATCTGCCGAGATTACTGCTAGATTACAACAGCCAGGGAAAGAAAAGAACCGAGAATGAGCTTGGTTTTCCTTGCTACTTTACAGAGATAAAATTGCTTAATTCTTTGTCACATTTTCTTTACTTATCAAGGTGGTCTTTCTTCGGTTTGTGTTGATATTGTCTACGATAAGGGACATCATCTAGTGTCTAGAATTTTTCAACCCAACATTTCTGTAATGAATAAATGAAAAATTTAAATGTACATTGTTTTAATCTTTTCCTTATTTCATAATAGCAATCATATGCCAAACTGTTGTAATAACATTTAAATGTTAACTATGCATGCTAGTGTAGCGCTGTTTAAAACTGTGTTGCTGCAATTGCTCGTTTTTGGCCTTCAGAGGGAGACAAAAGCCATATGGACTATGCAGGACCTAAACGAACTACAATATCCATCAGGTTTTGCGGCGGATACAGGAAGTGGGTGGGACAGAGGGGAAGGACGTAAGCAGCCTCGTGCGGAAGAGAGCCAGAGTGAGCGGAGCGGCGAAAGACAGAGGATGCAAGTGAGTCTGCCAGGGATCGAGATCAGGCCGGAGTGCAGATGCTGCCTCGAGGGCGCTGTAGATCGGGACAGTAACTTGCGGAGGCATACCCATTTATCGCTGAGAGGTTTGCGCAGAACTTCAGTTCCAGTTGGACCCCCTGTAAGGAGACCGCGATGATCCATGGGGAGTGCAGGCGGTAGGCCGTAGTTTCTTGTGTTGGAGATCAGACAAGCAAGAGAGCGGACCCGGTGGCACAGAGTTCCGGAGGACAAGCGGAGAGACATCCTTGATCGGGCAGTGGGAAAGATTGTCTAACAGATGGGTGAGAGGCCTTACAGGCCGCAAGTCCGAGTATAACCAAGCACACTGCATTATTGTTCAAATCTACAGGGCCCCAACGTGACTAGTCGAAGATTTGCTTATTACATTCACTGGCTAGTTGAATACGGTACCCGGGTACAAGAATCAATACACGTACACCTTTTTGAGACATTACATACACGGGACTTACACTCCAGAACTGAGGGGGCTAATCCTTTTCTTTTGCCGCCGAGTGTTTTTCCCGCATTACGAAATCCTGTCGTTCATATACCGTATTTACATTATATAAGCCACTTTATTGGGATCAGTAAAGTAAATAATCTATAAAATCCACAACAGTGCTGGTGTATATTTATTCCCTAGTGCGGTGAGACTAACCCGAGGTTAATTCAGCGGCTCCTCCGGGGGTGAGCGCTACACTAGTTTACAATAAATGTTCTACTTTTAGTGTTTTTTCAGTGAAATGAGGTAGGTAGGGAAAGGGGAAGAACCAGCACAGCATTTTTTTTTTACCTGCAATTTCACTATGGGGTCTATTCAAAGAAAGGTGAAACTCAGGAGGATGACAGGAGAAGTGAAAATTCTAGGTCAAAATAACCAAAGCAGAACAATTCTCCCATTTATTTCACTTTCCAAATTGGCTATTTTGACCTAGAATTTTCACTTCTCCAGTCATTCTCCTGGTTTTCACCTCTCTCTGAATAACCCTGTATATATACAGGGTTATTCAAAGAGATCCGAAAAGGTAACCGAAAGGTAACCGAACAGTGAAATTCAGTATACGATTACCTTTCCTGGCCATTTGGCTATCCAGAGAGCAGACAGTTTGCTAAATCCTGGCGAATTGCCTGCACATACGGTGCCTGTTCGAGGGCAGTGAAATCCCCATAGAGAAGCAATGCTTCGTCTATTCAGAGAACAAAAACCAGCAGTGAAAAGTTGCCGAATTTCCCTGCTGTTCGGTGGTTTAATTCGACAGGTTTATTCAGGAGAATCCCATAGGCTTCAATGTTAAAAATATTCCCGTTTTAATCCAATATCTAATAAACCATTAATTATAATACTCTGCAGTAAAAAGTCTCTTTATGTATAGATTTTTCAGGATCTTTTAGGCATTTTTTGTGATTTTTTTTCCCAAAAATTATTTTTTAGTTTTTTTTTTTTAAATCTTTTTTTTTTTCTGTAACAGCCCTTTTTATTATCATTCATTGGATCTTATATGTAAATTTCAGACATTTTCATTCTGTAGTTTCTTTGCAAACAGCGTTTCACTTTTCAACATAACCTTACAGTCCTCTCCTCCTGTTTCCAACCCCAACCCTCCCAGATTGTGAGTTCCTACGGGAATAGGGCCCTCATCTCCTCCTGTACTGTTTGTCAAATGTTGTTCAATGTATTGTAACCCTGTCTATACTGTGCTTATTGTACAGCGCTGCGGAATATGCTGGCGCTTTATAAATAAAGAATAATAATAAATAATAATAACATTCAAGCGTACTGTTTTTTTTTCTTTTCACTCCATTCGTCTGCGGTGTCGGGTTTTTTCCGGCCGCTGCTTTGCGCTCTGATTGGCAGCTGCTTTGGTTTCTCCAGAGTGTTTGGCGAGGTTAATCCAGATGTTTTTGCGGGTTTCGGTGTGCGTTCGCCGGGTTTTGCGGTGAGTGTTCGGCGGGTTTGTGTCGACTTTTCCTTGCACTACGACGGCCCTGTGGTGCTTGCTGAATACACCGCAGGGTCGCCGAAATGGAATCGCCAAATCGCATCGAATTGAAGAGAATGAAAAGTCACCGAACGTGCGGTGACATTTCGATTCTCTTTGAATAACCCTGATAGTTTTAAATGCAGCAAGGGATTTAATTTCATGTGATATACAGTATATGGAAATGATAATAATTATACAACACCACTCAGATAAAAAAAAAACTACTATAAGAGGCCAAGTCCAAAACAACAAATACAAATGTTTATTTCTAAATATTCATTTCATATATGTATGCCAAGCTTTCATGTATACAAGATGAAATTTCAATTTTTAGGTATTATTCCTATATGTGGACAAAAATGTGCACAGTATGTGTTAATAGTGGAATCACTCATCACAGTGAATTGTTAATAAACATTATTTCATAAATTTCCTTACTGAATAAAAATGCTTTGTTGTGTCCTACTTTATTCCAAGTAAATGATAAGAACTGTACTCTGACTCAAAGACCTTTGAATGTAATTGAAGGATACACTGGACGATGTGTATATTTGTTTATTGAATAAGTTGCCTTGCGCTAGTAGATTTTGCCATTATACTGGTTGACCTTTATTACTTTGTTAAGCATACAAAAGCACAATGGCTTTTCATTACAGCTAAACAATGTATAGCGCTAAGCGCAGTGCATAGCCTTGTATACTGTCTATCGTATGCTGAAACAAGGATCAAAAAAACAAGAAGAATGCATTAGGCTTGTGTGAGATGCTGTACAATGGATTACCACAAACGCCTCTGCACAGTGTATCTTTGTAAATAATATAATATATTTTACTAATTATCTTATTACTGTTTTGTTTTGCTGCTTGTTTTTAATAAAAATACTATCGTTCGAATAGCTATCGGGTCGTGACTTTGCAAACTATCATAAATTCATATTAAAGTGTGTGCTTAAGATAATGTTCTTGTTTATGTCGTTACATTTTTTCCAGTATTCCCCAGAATATTCCAGAAATCAACATTGAAGTCACAACATATAAAGAGGAACACAATTTTCCAAAAACTTGGGTTCTTGTTGTCCACAATCGCAGAGTATTAGATGCATCACAATACAGGATGAAAAAACAAGTCAGACATCTGTTTGTCGAACCGCGTGAAGACAATTCAGAACAAACAAAAAAAAAATTAATTAATTTCTTATTGTTCAGGGGAAAAAAGTTAAAAGAATCCTTCTTGACTTCAAAAATGCATACAGATTTCTTTTTGGATCAACCAGCTGTTTCCATGCATATTAACTAGCAAAGCTGAATATTTTGTTCTTTCGAAAAAGCACACAGGACTTTGTCTGCAGAATATGACAAGAAACATTTATGGACAGATAAAAATCACCTATATGAATTACAATAGATAAACTTTCCTATGTTACTTGTGATGCTCCTGTAGCGCTCAACCCAGAAGGAGCCGCTGAATAACCCGGAATTTGTCTCATCGCACTAACAAATCACTGGACGCCAGCACACCTTTATGGGTTTTTCTTAATATACTTTACTGTATGCAATAAATCTCAATAGTTGCACATGAATTATAACTGTGAAAATCGAGCATTCAATAATATAAATGGCAGCAATATAAGAAGGTTACTGTATAACGACTAAACCACTAATATGATTCTCAGTCCTTTGGTTCAAAGTCCCAGTTTAGAAACCCAAATATATATGTTTGTCCTAGGGTATCCGGGTACTAGGTCCACTGGCCAGTGGATGGATGAATATCTTTGACTAGTCAACGTTGGGGCCCTTAATGTAGCAAACAAATTAAGTGCGCACTGTTAGTAACATCATAGGCTTCTGCCTTCTCACCCAACCGGCGAAACAGCTTGTCCCGGACAGATGAAACGCTGGAAAAAGTCCCTCTCAAGAAGATCGTCCTCTCTGCCACTTGGAATCCAATGCTGTCGAAGTCTGCACTCCCGATCCGGTTCTCCTCAGCCAGAATCCGAATGCCGCCAGCACTCTGCTCCATCTGCGGCCTCCTTACTCAAGGTTCTTCTTCTCCTGAACGCACTTGAAACAGGAACCGTCCAGCATGATACACAGCAGATCGATACACACTCTCCCCGATCACTACATCAATGGATGCTGCCAGTTCTCTGCGCTCCAATCTGGCCTGGATCCTGGAGAGTCTCACACAAGTGACTGCCTTCTTTCACTGCCCTCTCAGTTCTGCCCTCGCTGCCCACGAGGCTCTTCCCTTCCTGGTGCCAGCATTTGCTTCCTTCCTTTTGTCCCAAGGGTTTCGGGGGTGATGTAGTCCATAAGTCCATTGCAATCTTTTCCATACGTTATACTCTGGCTCCCCCTAGTGGCATAACAGCAGCAATTCTCAGAGCCAATTTTAACCACAGGACTACACTCCCATTTCTTATTCTCAATGGATGACCTCATGTCAATTGTACAGTCATGCTAATAAAACAGTTATCAGAGATCTGTTTGTACTAGCAATGTTTATATTTATACTATCATGTCACGCTGAAACATATTTTCTCTAATGTAAAGACTTGTACTTTGATTCCATTATGCATATTATCACTTCATGCCTAAACTCTTTTTTTCCTTTTACTCTAAAAAATTATAAAAAGATAAACTTTCACAAAAATAAACATGCCTTTTCAGTCTTTGGGCTTGGCAGGGTTAGGCTAAAGGGAAGGTTTGGTGATAGGGTGCTAGGATTAGGATTAAACTAGGGTTAGAGTTAATGTTATGGTTTCGTTTAGTGGCAATTTTATGCTTTTGGGTTTTTCTAGGTATACAGTGTTTTTAGGTTCTGGTGTATAACATGTTAATGTTAAACATATCACATATGTATTAGTTTTAGTTTTAAAATTAAATTTACGTTGTCGTTTAATGATTCGGTTTAAAGTTACGCTTAATTTATGGGTTTGGATTAGTTTAGCCTAAGGGTCTGGTAAAGAACACAAGGTAGAATCTTGATCTGACACAGATAGTTTGAGTACTGGTATATTAAAATCCTCAATATATCCTATGCAGAGTAGTCTGCTCAACCTAGTTTTCGATATTACAGGTCATTGTAGGAAGAATGTAGAAGGGGGCCTCCAAAACTCTGGGCCTCACCAACACTGTTTATCTGTACGTGCGTATGTGTGACTATGTGTGTGCGTAGGTGTGACTTTGTGTGCACAGATGTGTGACTGTGTGTGTGGTGCGGACTAGTGACTGTGTGTGCGCGCGGAGGAGTGACTGTGAGTGCGGGTATATACAGTCAGGTCCAGAAATATTGGGACATCGACACAATTCTAACATCTTTGGCTCTATACACCACCACAATTGAGTTGGAATGAAACAAACACAATGTGTTTTAGCTGCAGACTGTCAGCTTTAATTTGAGGGTATGTACATCCAACTCAGGTGAACGGTGTAGGACTTACAGCAGTTTGCAGATGTGCCTCCCACTTGTTAAGGGACCAAAGGTAATGGGACAATTGGCTTCTCAGCTGTTCCATGGCCAGGTGTGCGATATTCCCTCATTACCCCAATTTCAATGTGCAGATAAAAGGCCCAGAGTTAATTTCAAGTGTGCTATTTGCATTTGGAATCTGTTGCTGTCAACTCTCAAGATGAGATCCAAAGAGCTGTCACTATCAGTAAAGCAAGCCATCATTAGGCTGAAGAAACAAAACAAACCCATCAGAGAGATAGCAAGAACATTAGGCGTGGCCAAAACAACTGTTTGGAACATTCTCAAAAAGAAGAAATACACCGGTGAGCTCAGCAACACCAAAAGACCCGGGAGACCACGGAAAACAACTGTGGTGGATGACCAAAGAATTCTTTCCCTGGTGAAGAAAACACCCTTCACAACAGTTGGCCAGATCAAGAACACTCTCCAGGAGGTAGGTGTATGTGTGTCAAAGTCAACAATCAAGAGAAGACTTCACCAGAGTGAATACAGAGGGTTCACCACAAGATGTAAACCATTGGTGAGCCTCAAAAACAGGAAGGCCAGATTAGAGTTTGCCAAACAACACCTAACAAAGCCTTCACAATTCTGGAACAAGATCCTATGGACAGATGAGACCAAGATCAACTTGTACCAGAGTGATGGGAAGAGAAGAGTGTCACGGAATGGACATGAGAGCTCTTTTCAGCGAGCCACAGGACTAAAGACTGAACCCTTTTTAAAGACCATTTTTCCTGTTTTCGTTTTGGTTTTGCGTGTGATCCTATGGACCTCTTATTTTATTGCCAGATGTGGTTTTATTGGTGTAATGTAATGAAAATGTACCCTGTATGATGTGACTGTAAAAGTATGAAAGAAACCGTTTGTATGTGTTTTTCCCCGTCGCCATTTTGCTCATCCCAGCATGGTTTCACAGAACAAAGGATCTCATGCCCCAAGATGGAGGATGCAGCGGGCCAGAGGATTGGAGGCTTTTCCAAGACCTCATCTGTCTAATCCCCTGGACAATGGGGGAGCCTGAAAGGGCAAGATAGAGGATACAGCAATCCATCTGATTGGAGACTTTTCCAAGACCTCATCTGCCTAATCCCTGGACAATGGGAAGGCTGAAAGGGACCTGATAGGGAACAGGAGGCTGGGAAAGGAGCCAATCAGTGCTGGTTGTGTGGGTGGGGGAGTTGGTAATCTGTTTGTGTGAAGTTGTATAAATGACCCTGTTGAAACCCATAAAATCCAGTTCACTGTTTTAAAGCATACAGCCACGTCTGGTGTCTTCATTTCAGAGCTACAATCACTATTGCAGGAGACACTCAGCGGTCTCCTGCATCACCACTCAACCCAGGAACGGGATCCCCAAGGCAACACCGCACCATCTCTCCAGACGCCGGACCAACGCCATTTCATCCTCCAGGCCGCTCGAGACGCCGAGTGCCGTGCCTCTCGGTAGTCGGGCCGGAAGCCATCAAAGGGGGGGGTCAGATAGAGCAAGACCGCAGGCGGACTTCCATCCCACCACATTGGTGGCAAGCGGTGAGGATAGGCTCTCTGAACCCCCAGAAAAAGCACTCAGCATGGCAGGGTACGCCAACTACAAAAAAGACACCCTGCGGGGCATCCTGGAGAGCCGAGGAGGCACCCCGGGCTCAAAAAGTAAAGCCGCCCTGATCGAGGAACTGCAGGAAATGGACCAGGGAGCCGTGGGCATGCCAATGTTACCACCCACCCAGGCATTGGTCCCAGAAGATCCCTTCCAAAGGAAAGTGCGGCAGCGGCTAGCCCTCTTCGGAGCCGCCCCGTCAGAAGCCGCTATACACAACGCCACCCAGGAGGTCCGGCAGGAAGAGGAGCAAGAGAAGGACCGTCAGCACGAGCTGCGGATGGCGGTGCTCTGAGCAAAAAGGACTGAATACCCTGCCCCTGAACCCTACCCCGTAGAACCCTGGTTCGAGGTTGACAGCTCGACTGGAGCTTCATCCAGGGAATCTACACCCCCCAGCGATACTTCTTTTTGGACTTACAGCTCGCCTGGAGTTTTAATTGAGGAAACCGCACATCTCAGCGACCCTTGGATGGAGGCTTACAGCCCGCCTGGAGCTGCATCCGAGGACGCCACACCCCCCATCGAGTGGTGGTGCCACTGTTCCAGCACCCTCGCAGACACAAGGGCTGAATTCCCGAGAAGGCTACAGGAGGGCCTGGATCGGTATCATGGATCTACAGTTGAGCCCTCTGGGCCCGAGTGGCGGGACGAGATCCGCCAAGAACTCTGGTACGAGGCACTGTACCATGAAAGGGACTATCATGGTGTCAATGTTCCCTCCAACGCTGCCATCTACCAAGTGCAGTACAATGCCAGAGCAGCATTCCTGAAAGGCCGACCCCCAGAGGAGTGGGAGGCAGAGCTCCAATACCTGGTTCAGCAGGAGATCGCACTGGACGCCGCTTACCGGGCGTCCCAGTGGTTAATAGGCCCCCTGCCACTCCGCACCATCGACGGCGCCTCCACCGCAGGCCTCCACTACGGCGGCACAGGGCTGCTATACGAAAGGATGGCCAACGACCCCAGGTTTGGGGAAGAGTCAGAGTGGCGGTTGGAGGAGATACTGGAACGCCGGGAAGAGGAACTCTCATACGAGAGCAAGGACTTCGAGATAGAGGAACTGGAGTTCCTGGTAGAGCACGAATGGGAGCTTGAGAAGGCCTACAGAAGGTTGTTGGACGACGCTCCGCAGTCAGGCCTAAGCCCCATGACCTGGGACTGTCTGGCCGAAGAAGCAGACAGTCCAAGTGACACGGAAGTATTGGAGCCCGAGATGCTCCCATGGGTCCCCGTTGGGACCACAGTAGACGAGCCGGCCAGGTCGGAAGAAGCACGGCAGGTGCCAAGCGACCAGAATGGGCTGCGAAAGGGTCCGAGTGGCCCAGAGAGGAAGTTATCCTCCCACCCCCGCAAGAAGACACTGTGCCAGTGTCCGCTTACCCAGCAGAAGAGCTGGCAACGGGGCAGAGTGCCGCTGGCCTCTGCCCATCCTCCACCATCTGCCCCGAGAAGCAGAAGGGGGATACCCTCGAGCTGCTTATCCCGCAGCTGCTTACCCAATCCAACCCCCTGGACTTTGTTCCTGTACCCACCTCCCCAGCAGAAGAGCTGGCAATGGGGCAGAGTGCCGCTGGCCTCTGCCCACCCTCCCTCGTCTGTCCCGAGGAGCAGAAGGAGGATTTCCCTGAGCTGCTTACCCCTCAGCTGTTGACCCCATCCAACCGCCTGGACGTCGTTCCTGCGCCCGCTTCCCCAGCAGAAGAGCTGGCAACCGAAAAGAGTGCCGCTGGCCTCTGCCCATCCTCCACCATCTGCCCCGAGGAGCAGAAGGGGGATACCCTCGAGCTGTTTATCCCACAGCCGCTTACCCCATCCAACCCCCTGGACTTTGTTCCTGTACCCACCTCCCCAGCAGAAGAGCTGGCAACGGGGCAGAGTGCCGCTGGCCTCTGCCCACCCTCCATCGTCTGCCCTGAGGAGCAGAAGGAGGATTTACCCGAGCTGCTTATCCCGCAGCCGTTGACCCCATCCGACCCCCTGGACTTTGTTCCCACACCCGCTTACCCAGCAGAGGAGCTGGCAATGGGGCAGAGTGCCGCTGGCCTCTGCCCACCCTCCCTCGTCTGTCCCGAGGAGCAGAAGGAGGATTTCCCCAAGCTGCTTACCCCGCAGCCGTTGACCCCATCCAACCGCCTGGACGTCGTTCCTGCGCCCGCTTCCCCAGCAGAAGAGCTGGCAACCGGACCGAGTGCCGCCGGCCTCTGCCCAACCTTCACCGCCTGCCTCGGGGGAACAGAAAGAGGATACACCCGGGCTGCTTATTCCTCAGCCATTGACCCCACCGGAGATGGAGGACGCCATTCTCCTGCCCGGGGACCCTTCCTCGGCCTTGAACCCCCCAGTCAATGTGCTGGCAATGGGGCACAGCCTGTTTCAACTCTGCCCATCTCCACACCCCTTTGGCCCGGAGGCCCCATGCAGCCACTGTTTTTTCCAACGGCTGACCAGGGCACTCGGGGCGCATGCATTTAGCACCCGTTTTTCCCAGGTGCGCGATACCTCCGGAGGTGGTACAGGTGGTACCCCTCCCCGACCACAGGACCCTTATTCCAGAGGGGGTACCCCCAAAGACTTGTACCCCCAACATGCCAGGCACTGCCGCAAGGACAAATGGAGAAGCCTGGTGGCTCGCCTCCTTCCCACAGACTATGGGCCACAAAGACTACTCCGACTTCCCCGAGTCGACCCGTGTGGGTCCAACCGTGTCCGTCGGACTCTAGAAGGGGGAGAAATGTCACGGAACGGACATGAGAGCTCTTTTCAGCGAGCCACAGGACTAAAGACTGAACCCTTTTTAAAGACCATTTTTCCTGTTTTGGTTTTGGTTTTGCGTGTGAGCCTAATGACCTCTTATTTTATTGCCAGATGTGGTTTTATTGGTGTAATGTAATGAAAATGTACCCTGTACGATGTGACTGTAAAAGTATGAAAGAAACCGTTTGTATGTGTTTTTCCCCGTCGCCATTTTGCTCATCCCAGCATGGTTTCACAGAACAAAGGATCTCATGCCCCAAGATGGAGGATGCAGCGGGCCAGAGGATTGGAGGCTTTTCCAAGACCTCATCTGCCTAATCCCCTGGACAATGGGGGAGCCTGAAAGGGACCTGATAGGGAACAGGAGGCTGGGAAAGGAGCCAATCAGTGCTGGTTGTGTGGGTGGGGGAGTTGGTAATCTGTTTGTGTGAAGTTGTATAAATGACCCTGTTGAAACCCATAAAATCCAGTTCACTATTTTAAAGCATACAGCCACGTCTGGTGTCTTCATTTCAGAGCTACAATCGCTATTGCAGGAGACACTCAGCGGTCTCCTGCATCACCACTCAACCCAGGAACGGGATCCCCAAGGCAACACCGCACCATCTCTCCAGACGCCGGACCAACGCCATTTCATCCTCCAGGCCGCTCGAGACGCCGAGTGCCGTGCCACTCGGTAGTCGGGCCGGACGCCATCAAAGGGCGGGGTCAGATAGAGCAGGACCGCAGGCGGACTTCCATCCCGCCACAAAGAGTATGGAGAAGGAAAGGAACCGCTCATGATCCTAGGCATACCACCTCATCAGTGAAGCATGGTGTTGGTAGTGTCATGGCGTGGGCATGTATGGCTGCCAATGGAACTGGTTCTCTTGTATTTATTGATGATGTGATTGCTGACAAAAGCAGCAGGATGAATTCTGAAGTGTTTCGGGCAATATTATCTGCTCACATTCAGCCAAATGCTGCAGAACTCATTGGACGGCGCTTCACAGTGCAGATGGACAATGACCCAAAGCATACTGCAAAAGCAACCAAAGAGTTTTTGAAGGGACAGAAGTGGAATGTTATGCAATGGCCAAGTCAATCACCTGACCTGAATCCCATTGAGCATGCATTTCACTTGCTGAAGACAAAACTGAAGGGAAAATGCCCCAAGAACAGGCAGGAACTGAAGACAGTTGCAGTAGAGGCCTGGCAGAGCATTAACAGGGATGAAACCCAGTGTCTGGTGATGTCTATGCATTCCAGACTTCAGGCTGTGATTGACTGCAAAGGATTTGCAACCAAGTATTAAGAAGGGAAAGTTTGATTTATGATTATTATTCTGTCCCATTACCTTTGGTCCCTTAACAAGTGGGAGGCACATCTGCAAACTGCTGTAAGTCCTAGACATGTGCATTCGTTTTAGTACTAAAACGATTTAGTCCGAATTTTGGGATAATTTAGTTTTCGTATGACTCAAGAGAAACGAAACTGCTCAGTACAAAAAACGAAAGAAACTAAAATAAAATGCACTACATTTTAGTGTCAGTCCTTTTTGTGATATTACATTGATAAGTGAAGGAGACCAGCAATGAAGAGCGCAACATCCGAAGTTCTGCACCCTCCACATGCCAATGCAGTAGGATTTTCTATACAGAGAGGGGCATTAATTAATGCAGGAGGATGTTCTATACATTATACAGAGGGGTATTCATGCAGGAGGATGTTATTTACATTTTTACAGAGGAAGGTATAAATTGAGGAGGATGTTCTATACAGAGAGGGACATTAATTAATTCAGGAGGATGTTCTATATAATATACTGAGAGGGGTATTAATTAATGCAGGAGGATGTTCTAAACATTATACAGAGAGGATCCTTTTTTTCTCAGCCTTTAAATCCAGTGGCTGTGAGAGCGAGATCGGCTGCTTGTTACCTTATCTCTCAGTACAATGTATCAGGCTCAGCTGTTACAGTAACTGACTAACAGCGCTCAGAGATTCAGTAAAACAAGGAAATAATATTGTTCTAACCGGTTATATATAATATATATAAATATTATTTACTAGTTTTACTGAAACTCTGAGCGCTGTGATGAGCAGCAGTCAGTTACTGTAACAGCTTTTCCTGATACGGGGCAGTATTACAATGTTGGTGCTAACTTAACCAGAGCTGTTGTAAACTGAAAACCTCCATAGGCTATAATGGCTCTGGGAAGTTTACAACAGCTCTGGTTATGTTAGCACCAACTATATAATATGGCCCACATTGTGCTGAGAGTGAGAGATACTGTAACAAGCAGCGATCTCAGCCCTCTGAGGAGCCACTACAATAGTAATTGTATCCACTGGTTTTCGGATGAATGAAATTTAGTTTTCATACTAAATAACTGAAAACGAATTTTCTTAGCAACTAAATAAATTGCAATTTAGGACTAATCCATTAGTTCAAAACGAAATTTTGTGCTGTGCACATGTCTAGTAAGTCCTACACCGTTAACCTGAGATGGATGTACATACCTTCAAATTAAAGCTGACAGTCTGCAGTTAAAGCACATTGTGTTTGTTTCATTCCAACTCCATTGTGGTGGTGTATAGAGCCAAAGATGTTAGAATTGTGTCAATGTCCCAATATTTCTGGACCTGACTGTAGTTGTATGACTAAGTGGCAGGGTATGTGGATTTGTGAGCTCTGTGATACACTCAAACACCCCGCACATTACTGTGAGTTTTATTGATGAGGAGCTATGTGATACACTCATACACACGGCTTATTACTGTCAATATTATTGCTGCGGAGCTCTTTGATACACTCCTACACACCGCAAATTACTGTGAATTTTATTGCTGCGGAGCTGTGATACACTCATACTCAACGCACATTACTGCAAATTGCTGTAGAGCTCTGTGATATGGTCATACACAACATACATTATTGTGAGTTTTATTTTGCTATGGAGCTTCATAGCAGCTATACTATTGTCTGACACTTGCAGCACATTGTCTACAACTCCTATCACTCTCAGGCATTCCCAGGGCTGGACTGGGACAAAAAAAATGGCCCTTGACATCATCCAGACCGGCCCACTCCAATTTTGTAAACATGCAGGGCCGGATTAAGACCTCTATGGTCTGGAGCTAAAGATTTTGTTTGGATTTTGTGACATTTAGTGTACTTCTGTTAGTGAGACCCCCTCCAGGACCCATTACTCTCCACTATTGCAGTCTCTAATGGGGCCTGGAGGGGTCTCTTTCTAATTGAGACTGTCTTAAGGGACACTAACATGGTTATTCAGAGAGAGGTGAAAACCAGGAGAATGACTGGAGAAGTGAAAATTCTATGTCAAAATAGCTGATTTGAAAAGTGAGATAAATGGGAGAATTTTTCTGGTTTGGATATTTTGACCTAGAATTTTCACTTCTCCAGTCATTCTCCTGGTTTTCACCTCTCTCTGAATAACCCTGTGAGAGTGCATCTGTTAGTGAGACTTTTTTGCTTGGTGAGTAGGGATGAGCTGTTCAGTTCGATCGGTTCGGAGTTCGATTCGAATTTCGCCTATCCGCATGTTCGCGAACTACGAACATTTCCGCATGTTCGCCGCATGTTCGCCCACAATGCACCACAATGGATCACAATGCACTTTTCTACTGGCCTGAAGCTTGTAATTGGCTACAGCCTTGCACCTGACCACAGGTCAGGTGGAAGACAGGTTCAAGACTATGCCAATCACGGCTCAGAGTCCTGATTGGGCAAAATTTTGCCCAATCATGAGCTCACAGAGCTAAGTCCCGCAGCACACTATATAAGGCTATATAATACACTATATAATTCAAACAGCGCTTCAGCACGTGTTTTTTGAGAGGAGATTGTTGTGTTAGTGTATGTTCTCACTGCCAGTCTGCCACCAGCTATTGGGGGGGGGGTCTAATTTCTACAAAATATCTGGGAATTGTTCTAATCTTTGTGTTCTCACTGCCACCAGCAATTTTGGGGGTCAGTCATTTATACAAAATATCTGGGAATTGTTCTAATCTTTGTGTTCTCACTGCCACCAGCAATTTTGGGGGTCAGTCATTTATACAAAATATCTGGGAATTGTTCTAATCTTTGTGTTCTCACTGCCACTAACTATTGTGGGGGGTCTCATTTCTACAAAATATCTGGGAATTGTTCTAATCTTTGTGTTCTCACTGCCACCAGCAATTTTTGGGGTCAGTCTTTTATACAAAATATCTGTGAATTGTTGTAATCTTTGTGTTCTCACTGCCAGCAGCAATTTTGGGCAGCCAGCACCTGCAGCATACTGCCAAGTTGGCTCCAGTGACTAGGGATGAGCTGTTCGGTTCGATCAGTTCGGAGTTCAACTCGAACATTGGCAGTTCGAAAGTTCGTGAACTCTGAACTTTTTGGCGTGTTCGGTTCGAGTTCGATTTTTTTTTTTTAAAAAAAACGGATAAAAAATGCTTAAAAAAATACTAAAAAATCTAGAAATAAAGAGACTCTTTACTGCAGAATATTATAAGCAACGGTTTATTAGATATTGAATTAAAAAACTACCTAATGTCGTCTAGGTGCAAAGATTCTCACCTCTAAATGACCTGTGCTTTGGAAATAAACCTGTGTTTGGAAATAACATGTGCTTCTAGTTAGCAATTAGAATTTGATACATTGCTTGCAGACTGAGTGGGGGCTCCTGCACATGTATGAACAAACACTGTGCTTGTTTTGAATTCTAAGAAGTGTTCATTTCTACTATATGATCCTCTGATATGCTGTTTAACCCCTTAAGGACCAGGGCTCTGTAAAGCCAATCATTAATGATGTAGATGTGACGTCATTTGTCATCAAGGGCTTAATAAAATCTTTATCACACTTCTTAGATTTAAACATAATATTTCAGTATTCGTATGTCATGTACCTCTCCCGAAGGGCCTAGTGAGCATACAATTATTACTGTGTTAGAAATGTCTATCATAACGCGTACAAGCTGAGTCCCTAGAGTCTCTGACTATCCATTGTCATATATACCTTGCTTTATACATATAATACATTCCCTCATCTAACAGGTTAGTAGCCAGTCCCTGTGCATTTTAACCCCTTAAGGGTGGCTAGGTGTCGTGTGCGGGTCTCTGATGGCGATGTTTCTATACATCGTAGAAATCCACCACTTCACGGGCAGGTTATGGGGACCTCCTAGGCACGATATTTGAAGGAATTTTTTGTTTTTATTTTTAACCCTTATTTTATGGAAACTCACTGTTCCTTTAAAAACTTATTTTTTTTAAAACATTTTGGCCTTGTTTCCTGTCCCCCAGGGCACTACCAGGACCCCAATACACCTTTTATGGCAAATATCTTGCATATATGCCCTTTTGGAGGGCACTCTAAAAATCGAACTTTTGAGTCCCATTGACTTGCATTGAGTTCAGTTCGAGTTTGAATGCGAACCGAACACGGGGGTGTTCGGCTCATCCCTACCAGTGACGAAGAGATAGGGGGTGATGACAATGATGATGAGGTCACTGACTCCACCTGGGTGCCTGATCGAACAGAGGAGTCAAGTGAGGAGGAGGCACAACAAACACGAGGCACAACATCCTCTATGACCAACCGTAGCACTAGCCAGTCCAAGGCATCAGATGTCAGAGCTGCTCAGGTGCAGAGCGCTGTTGTCTCAAAGCACATATCCAGGAACTCTGCTGTCTGGGAGTTCTTTAAGAAATGTGCAGCAGACCCCACCGTTGCTATTTGTAAGCTATGTCAGATGAGGCTCATGTGTGGGAAAGACACCGGACGCTTGGGTACCACGTGCTTGAGGCGACATATGACCACCTGCCACGCATCACGTTTGCGCAAAACTTTGCATAGGTCCTCCTCCTCCTCATCTGTCTCTACCCCCACTGTATGTCCTGCCATGTCATTGCCTGCTACAACCTCCACTGACAGGGATGATGCTTCATTAATGGATGTACCAGGTCCTTCCTCACAATGTGACAGCATCCCATCAGCTGAAGATTTACGCAGTCAGATTATGTTGTCCCAGCTGCTGCTGCGTAAGAAAAAATCCCCAAGCACAGCGTCTAAATGCCAGCTTAGCAAAATAACTCGCATTACAGCTGCTGCCTTTCCAGCTGGTGGACTCTGCTCTCTTCCGTGAATTTTCTGAATGTTCTGTATCATAGTGGCATGTTCCAAAATGCCATTATTTTTAACGGAAGGTCATTCCAGCACTATACCAGCACGTGGAAGACAATGTTATGGAGTCATTGGGAAAGGCAGTCAGCAGCAAGGTGAATGTGACTTTAGACACGTGGTCCAGCAAGCATGGACAGGGCCGTTACATTTCCTTCACAGCACACTGGGTAACTCTGATTGCAGGTGGGAGGGATCCAAGACGGGGCTCTGTTCTGGAGCTTGTTCATCCACTACGCCTCCAGAAAGCTGCTTGTATGAGGTCTGTCTGCTCCACCACCACCTCTCCCTCTTCCTCCTCCTCCTCCTTCTGTGTCTCTGGCGAAGTGGCAGTTAAACCGACATGTGACAGGGGCTATGCAATGGCTCAAGCTAAAAGATGCCATACTGTGCTTGAGCTGGTTTGTTTAGGGGCAGGAGCCACACCGGGCCAGAAATTCTGTCAGCTCTGCAGGGGCAGGTGCAGAGATGGTTAACACAACGCCAGCTACATCTGGGAATGGTCGTCTGTGATAATGGCAGCAACCTTCTTTTCGCCCTACGCCTGGGTAAGTTGACGCATGTACCATGCCTAGCACACGTCCTAAATCTGGTGGTACAGCATTTCCTAACCAGGTACCCAGGGCTGGCACAGCTTTTCAGCCAGGTCAGAAACATCTGCAGCCACTTCAGACGGTCATTCCCAGCAAGTGTTCGCCTGGCAGAAATTCAAAGAGAATTCCACCTTCCCACAAAACGTCTATCTGTGACATGCCCACCAGGTGGAACTCGACATTAGCAATGCTGCAGCATCTGCACAAGCAGCAGAGGGCCATCAACGATTACCTGTGTGAGTATGGCGCAAGGACAGGTTCAGGGCAACTTGTTTCCCCCCCCCGCAGTGGCTGATGATCAAGGATGCATGCACTGTACTGTCACCATTTGAGGAGGCAACGAGGATGGTGAGCAGGGACAGTGCATGCATCAGTGACCCAATTCCTTTAGTGTTCCTGCTGGAGCACACTCTGCGGGGAATTATAGATGTGGCTCTAGAGGCAGAGCAGCGGGAGGAAGAGGAGGCCTTCCCTAGCTCTCAAGGCCCCAGTCTTTCCGCAGACAGCATTCCAGCGGGTCCTCCTCAGATCAGACAGGAGGAGGATGAGGAGGATGAGGAAGAGGAATATTTAAGTAGTGGGGGCATTGAAGGAGGGGATTCCTCAAGGGAGGGTTTTTGTGCCCAGAAGTGCACGATGGGGTCATCCTCCTCATTGACCAGGAAGACTTGGAAGCTAATGCCACCTCCAACCTACGCTGGATGGGCTCCCTTATCGTGAAAAGCCTGCTAAAGGACCCCAGGATTCGTGCTATCAAGGAGAGGGATCATTACTGGTTGGCAAGCCTTCTTGATCCACGATACAAGGGTAAAGTTGCAGAGCTTATCCTGTCCGCACAGAGGGAGCACAGGATGAAAAAACTTTAGGATGCTCTAAAGCGACACTTGTGTAACAACTTTCCAGGCACTGGTATGCTACTAAGTGATGACACAGGTGCTTCTGAGGCTGCGGATGATCAGAGGAATAGTGGTGAAGGCCGAGGCCGCTTGACTGATGCCTTTTTAAATTGTTTTAGTCCACGACGCCCAGGGACGTCAAATGTAGGCACCCATTACCTGCGTCATCACCGTATGGTGCAGGACTACCTAGGGGCAAGGGAAGACCTGGATACTTTTACAGCAGATGATCCACTGGCTTACTGGGTGTTGAGATTCGATCACTGGCCAGAACTTAGTCAATATGCTATGCAGCTACTAGGTTGCCCTTCATCCAGCGTGCTTTCTGAAAGGACGTTCAGTGCCGCTGGAGGTTTTGTCACAGACAAAAGAGTGTGTTTTTCCACCGACTCTGTAGACCGGCTGACATTTATAAAAATGAATCAGTCCTGGATCAGCTTCTATCAATCCCCTGATGCTGAATGCTGATGTTACTGAATAGATCGGGGATCTCTTCTACATTCCCAAAACCTCCACCACATCACTCTTCCACAATACCACAGAGGGGTTACTGTATAATGGCACTTGCTGGCCTGCCACCAAAGGCACAATATTTGGGTGCACTGCTATTGACGCCTGTACCAGATTCATATCCTCAGAGGGGTTACTGTATGACGGCACTGTTGCCGACTCTAAAGGCCCAATTTTAAAGCACCTATTGTTACTTTCATCCAAAGCCTTCATAAGTTTCACCATAATTTAGCCAAAAAAAATTACTAAACGTTTTCTGTGTGTCCTAAAATGTCTCCTCTTTTCATACAGACTGCTGCCCGAAGCAGTTGTTTATGGATAGATTTAAGGAAAACCATTTACCGTCATTTGAAATGTCATTTTTTGGTTTTTACATATTTCTATACATCCGAAAAATCCTCCACTTCATGGGCAGGTTATGGGGACCTCCTAGGCACGATATTTGAAGGAATTTTTCATTTTTATTTTTAACCTTTATTTCATGGAAAACTCACTGTTCCTTTAAAAACCTTTTTATTTAAACTTTTTGTCCTTGTTTCCTGTCCCCCAGGGCACTACCCGGACCCCCATACACCTTTTATGGCAAATATCTTGCATATATGCCAACTTGGAGGGCACTCTAAAAATCGAACTTTAGAGTCCCATTGACTTGCATTGAGTTCGGTTTGTGTTCGCGTTCGAACTCAAACTTTTGAAATTGTTCGAGTTCGAATGCGAACCGAACACGGGGGTGTTCGGCTCATCCCTATTGGTGAAGGGGTGCCAAAGGGAGTATCTGCCCCGAGTGCAAAATACCGTAAGTACGTCTCTGGGTGGGAGATGGATCCTGAAATCCATGAACCAGAGATCAGTGCTCAGGTTCTGTGAGTACTAATCCCTGGCTTTAGAAGGATGAATTAGGAAGGAGATGGATGAGGGGATGAGGGTCATGGTGATCATTCGAATTACACTGTCTGGTCACAGTGCACAGAATGTCCCTTTAAACTTAACAAAGTAAACAAAGCACAGTGTAAGGTATACTGGGCTTGTTATGATCATAGAATAATGCCCACTCTATATTAGTATGCAATATTGTATACCTGGTTTTTATGTTGCCAGGGGTTTGCACATATCCAGCACTGGAGATAAGATCCGTTAGGGGTCATTTTCAATATTTTCAATATTGCCGTAAAACCACAATAAATGTTATGCATGTTCATTAACCAGAAATCAATAACGGATACAAGGTGTGAACACCACCAAGTTAAATAATTCAGTTATAGACTGTTCTTAAAACTAGGACAATGTTTTCCATCTGTTTTAAGGTAATTTTCAATGGCTGAACTAGTTGTGTAGAAATAGTGAGGAAACTTTCAATCAAAATGCAAAGTTTTAATTCTGTCTCAGTTTTTAAGCAATTTATTTGCTTATGTTTAACTATTACTATTAGGGCCCATTCACACTGAGCGACATGAAAATCACCCGTTTTTCTGCGTAATTTTCATATTCGCGACATTGAGCGATAATATGTTATGAGCGATATCGCGCGACACCATTGTATGTCTCTCAATGCAAGTCGCAGCGAATCGTGGAAAAAGGGTCACGTACCAGCGACGCGCTACAGCGACAAGCTACAGGCGACATTGAGCGACATTGAGCTGTGAGATGTGAACAGCTCCACTGAAATGCATTGGTGAAGCTACTTAGAGCGATATCGAGCAGAAATATGAGCGATATCGCTGCATAAATCGCTGCAAAAATCGCTCAGCGTGAATGGGGCCTTAAGGAGAACACAAAGTGTGATTAAAATCCTTCGCTATACGCAAACAAAGCAGATAATGCACAAAAAATTGGAAAAAACCTTAGTTACAAATGAGTTAAATAAAACCTGTCTGAGCTACTTTAATAACATTTTCCCTTTGTTCACTCCACTCCATTGCATATATACTTTTACAGTGTACGGTCTAGTTTGATGAGAAGGCCTCACTCTGAGAGCTATGGAAATACACTGTATTTGTGTGTGTACATGTCAGCAGTGTATTTAGTCTTGGTACTGCCTTAGGCATTACATTTTTAATGTAAGGTAACTTTGTAGCCTCTTTTGGCTTGATGCTGAGGAAGGATATGTGTTGATATTTATAAGTGATGGATACTGAAAAGAAGATGACAATCACAGCACTTCAGTGAAGCCTTCAGAGTAACAGCATAGTAGCCTGTACATGTCCTTTCTGCATTGTTAGTCTTCGTTCAGTGTAGGAGATATTGTTGTCAAGTTAAAGTAAACTATAAATTCACTGTCAGAGTTATTCAGAGAGAATTGTTCTGGCCCCGAAATGACACTGAACAGTGAATTTCCCCATACGGTGACATTTTGTGGCCGTTCGACGATCTATACAGAAAGCAGGCAGTTCGCTAAATTTTGCCAAATTGCAAGCAAAATACGGTGCCTGTTCGACGGCGGTGAAATCCCCCATAGAGAAGCATTGGTTAATCTATTCAGAGAACACCGAACAGCAGGGAAATGTTAGTGAAATGCCCTGATGTACGGTGGTTTCATTTGACAGGTTTATTCTGGCAAATCTCATAGGTTTCAATGTTAAAAATATTCCCGTTTTATTCAATATCTATTTTAACCATTTGGTCTTTTAATCTGCAGCACAAAGTGTCTGGTTTTTTTTTTTAGAGATTTTTTAGGCATTTTTCGGGATTTTTTTGCAATTTTTCTTTTAAATAGTGTTTTTTTTAACAGAGCTTTTTATTATTATACATAGGACCTTATATGTTAATTCCAGACATTTTCATCCAGTAGTTTGTTTGCAAACAGCGATTCAAATTTGACACTTGCAAACATTTGCAGGTCTATTCAAAGAAAGGTGAAAATAAGGAGAACTGGCAGGAGAAGAGAACAATCTAGACCAAATAGCCGATTTGGAACGTGAGATAAATGGGAGAATTTTTCTGGTTTAGCTATTTTCACCTAAAAGTTTCCCTTCTCTAGTCATTCTCCTGAGGTTCACCTTTATTGAATAGACCTGTATGTGGTTAGGTCACGGTGGAGAGGTCTGCAGACTTTTCTAATTCTTTTGTTTTTATAAAACCTTTATTTATAAAGATATTTTTGGTTTCTTTGAATAGACTTGTTTATTTTATTTTTTTACCCCGTTCGTTGGCTTGACGGCTTTTTCTGGCGGTTAGCCGTCGCTGTGTTAAGCGGATCGCCAGCTTTTTCCGGACGCAGATCGGTGGGTTTGTGGCAGCTTATCGGGCAAGATCCATTCCGATAATTTCTGCGAATTATTTAAAAAAAAACTGCCACAAAACCACCGAAATTATCGTATCTGCTCATTTTGGTGGTTTATCGAATTGGATCCGATCCGATAATCTGCCGGACCTGCCGAAAGTATCGGATCCAATAATTTCGGCAGTTTGCATAGTTTTTTCTTAAGTCTGCGGTTTTGCCGCGGCTTTTCACTGCACTTCAAGGATCCTGCGGTGAATGCTGAATTCACTGCAGAGTTGGGGAATTTGATTCCCTGTGGCGCGGGGAACGATAGAGCACTGAAATGTCAGTGACATCTCAGTGCTCTCTGAATAACTCCTTATATAAAAATCCAAGCAAATTATAAAATAGTTTTGTCTTGATTTGAGAAAAATACAGTAGATATATTTATTTAGAAAACACATGGGGGTAGCACTCAACCTAAACTAAGCTTTCAGTGCAAGTGCATCTCAAAAATAAAATACAAACAAAACCAGGGAGGAGAGCACTCCAGTCAAACACATTCAAAAACAGCCCCATGCATGGGTACATAATACCAGCTTTTACCACATGGTGAAAATTTCTTAACTCTGAGCTTTGCTGAATAAAATGGTGGAAATTTCGTTTGCAATGAACGGCCGTTAATTGCTTAAGCCTGCCAACAGCGTCAATGTAATCCACCCTCTGGCAGGTCCTCTGAATGTGTTTGACTGGAGTGCTCTCCTCCCTGGTTTTGTTTCTATTTTATTTTTGAGATGCACCCGCACTGAAAACTTCGTTTAGGTTGAGTGCTACCCCCCATGTGTTTTCTATATGAATCCCTTGGGTAAGCACCCCTCCCTGCCACAGTTACTCCTCCTCCAGGTTCTATTTAACCTTGATCTGTGGGAGCTCCAGAAAGGTCCTGTTCCTCCGTGAGTTTATCCCATGATGGGCAGTCATTAGGTAGGACCTGCCAGAGGGTGGATTACATTGACGCTGTTGGCAGGCTTAAGCAATTCACGGCCGTTCATTGCAAACTATCAGGGTTATCCAAAGAGATTCGAAAAGTCAGCGCACGTTCGGTGACTTTTCGTTCTCTTCAATTCGGTTCCTTTGGCCGATTGCATTTCGGTGACCCTGCGGTGTATTCAGCAAACACCACAGGGTCCCCGAATTGCAGGGAAAAGCTGCCGAAAACCTGACGAATACTAACCGAATGCACGCTGAAAACAAGCAAAAACATCTGGATTAACCTTCGAAAAAGCTGAACAGGAGCCGAACAGGAGCCGAATCACACAGAGCCGAATCACACAGAGCCGAAGCAGCTGTGACGTAGAGGAGGCAGTGAATAAATTAGCAAAACCATTTGTATGAATCTGGGAAAATGAAACGCTGTTTGCAAAGGAACTACTGAGCGAAAATGTCTGAAATTTTCACAGGAGGTCCAGGGAATGATAATAAAGAGGGCTGTTACAAAAAAAATAAGTAAACTGAAAAAAAAAAAAAAAATCGGACTTTTAAAAAAAAAAAAAAAAATCAGAAAAATGCTTAAAGTATCCTAAAAAATCTATAAATAAAGAGACTTTTTGCTGCATAATTTTATAATGAACGGTTTATTAGATATTGAATTAAAACGGGAATATTTTTAACATTGAAGTCTATGGGATTCTCCTGAATAAATTTGCCGAATTAAACCACCGAATGGCAGGGCATTTCGGGAACCTTTCACTGCTGGTTTGTGTTCTCTGAATAGCCGAAGCAGTGCTTTTTCATGGGGATTTCACTGCCCTCGAACAGGCACCGAACAGGCACCGTATGTTCAGGCAATTCGCCAGGATTTGGCGAATTGCCTGCTCTCTGGATAGCCGAATGGTCAGGAAAGGTAACCGAACGCTGATTTTCAGCATTCGGTTACCTTTCTCAAGCAATTCGGATCTCTTTGGATAACCCTGTAAATTTCCACCATTTTATTCAACAAAGCTTAAAGAATTTTTCACCATGTGGTAAAAGCTGGTATTATGCACCCATGCATGAAGCTGTTGTTGCAGGTTTTTGAATGTGTTTGTCTGGAGTGTTCTCCTCCCTGGTTTTGTAGATATATTTATTTATATGTCACAGCTCTTAGCCAAGGACTTTCCTTTGGATATATTTTTACACCGAGGTGTCTATACTATAGCAGATTTTTGCATCTGAGATAATTTTGAGGTTATCTACATACATAGCCAAATCCCATGAAGCCAGCAATTCCCAATCATATATCTGTGTATAACTGTGATATTTCCTCATTATGAATGTAACAAGCGTAATGTAAACTCCTCTGTGTAGATATTATGCACTCACATGCAACATGTCTTCATGCCGTGATTGTTCTTTGTTCTTTTGTTCTTCTGCTGCCTTTAGTAATTAGTTAGTCATTGTTTGCAGCTACTTGTTGAACGGGTCTCTTGGTGCCTAAACAGTTTTTATTAATAAATCCTGAATATTAAATGTTCTACCCGGGTTTTTTTTTAGCTATTTTATCCATCTATTTAGGATTACACTGTCAGAAGACATATCTGATTCTGCACCACCACAAGCTATCACTTCTTTATTACAGGCAAATGAAAGCTAAAACAACATTAAGGATTTGGCAAAGGGTCAACTGAATACCGGAAGGTCACTCTCTAGATCCCGGCTGGTATATTTAAAAAGAAAAAAGGCAGAGATTCATAAACCATCTGACTAGTTTGAAAAGTACACATATTTGACATATTGTAGTAACAAATAAATTGTCAGGAATAGCAAATTTATTTATGTATTTATTTATTTATAAAGTATTTTACCAGGCAGGATACATTGAGATTTCTATCGTTTTCAAGTATGCACCTTAGTTACATGTATGATCCAGTTCCAAGGTTCACAGGACAATAATGATATCTTCAAGTATTACTATTTACATCTATTTCAAGAAAAAGAGCAACACATTAATGAATTGGACTTTTACATTTATGTAATACTCAAAATGACCACAAGATAAAATAATGGGCTTTTTTTATTAAGCTTTGCCACCTTGACCATGTATGCCAGTATGGTTACGTATACTGCATGGGGGTATATTATCATCTATACTTTCCTAGTGTCCCTTATGTAGCAGATAATTTCCAACACATGACCTTCAACCCTGTTTTATTTAATTATTAACCCATTCCGATGGGATACTAGTGAATGTTTTCTGGTATCCTCAGGGCAGGATTTACATCTCATTAGCCTATATGCACAGAAATCTGGCTCCCCCCCCCCAAAAAAAATATCTGCCAAAACTACTTTAATTTTTGTTTTGGGGGAAACAAAAAAAATAACTAACATTTTAAAATGTTAAAAAATAGTTTCTCGCTGTGCTCACCTCAAAAGAAGGGGCAGACTCTGTTGCTTTAAAATGAAGCAAAAGCTTGTGTATTAGATGAACCGATGCGTAATAACTAATATTGCATCATCACCTCCACATTTGGTTCTGGTGTGGGAAATAAGTTGAGTTAGCGCAGCGGCACTGTTTGCTTTATGAGTAAAAGCACATGAAGCCTTTGCTTTAGACCAGAGAAAAAAGTCAATTTTGCATTTAACTTTTACATTTTTTATTTTTACACATTACATGGTCATGTTTGTTATAGTTGACCAGATTCTGACCTTTCCAATGACACCTCACTTAACCTTGTGCTGTGTAAAAAATCAGTTGCAGGGTTCCAAAATCCCCCTGTCTCTCCTCACTGCAGTGCCTTGGTCCAGGTTGTCGATGAAGCAATGTGTTGTGCCATCGCCTCCACAATTACTGGCAGTGTGGGAAATGAGAAGGTGAGTTAGGACAGCATCACTGTTCCCTCTATAATTGTAAAGCCAACAATAATGCTGCTTTAAAAAAAAAGAGAAAAAACATTTTACTTTATTTATTTGTAATTACATTTTTACATGATTTGGTATCACTGGAAAGGCCATAATCTGACCTTTCCAATGATACCTTATATGTTTCTATAGCCTATACGGCTCCAGAGACAAAAGGGTTTAAATGGTTGTAAAACGTAAGTTATTTTTTAACCTCTTTTTCTTTTTTTTCCAGAACAAGGCGCCCCCTCGTGGCAGGCTCCTGCAGGCACATGTCTACTCTGCCTATTTAAAAATCCTGCCCTGGGTATCATGGAAAAGTTAAATTGTATTCTATGTACCATGAAATGTATCATCATCATTATCTTTAAACCGTTTGAAAAGTCTTGCCATATAATGTTATTTTGTTCTACCTTTTTTTGGTTGAGTGGAATTGCAGCCCTCGCTTGTTTCTGGTGCTATCTATGTTCCTCTATCCTTCAGTAATCTGATCTCAATTCTGCTCTCTTCACTTCTTCAACTCTGAACAAAACGGATGCAGTTCCTCCCATCTGCTGCGAACAAGGAAGTTTATGATCACAGCTAAGGCTCCCCAATTCATAAAGGATTAGCTAATTTTGGGCTGAAAAAAATAAGCAATATGGTCCATTTGCTAAAATGCTTATTTCATTGGACTGTTCTTTTATTTTAATTTCTCACATTAAGAAAACTGCTGCAAGTGTTATCAATGATAAGCACTGTAACATGCAAGATCATCAGCAGTGAGGTGCACCAAGTCCTGGTCTTCAGACAAACCCAACTCTTACAGAGTCATTCACAGAGAATTTCGGTGCTTTTTCGTTCCCGCACTTCAGGGAATCAAATTCCCAGACCCTGCGGTGTATTCACCATTCACTGCAGGGTCCTCGAAGTGCAAGGAACGGATCCGAAAATCGTCTGAAAATCTGCTGCCAAACTGCTTGAAATCCACTGGTAAATAACCAAAATCCTGCAGAAAACTCTCGCCGATACGATCCGAAATATCAGATCAATCTGAAACGCAGCAGAAAACCCACCGCAAACCTGCCGGATTCATCTGAAAAAGCTGACGATCTGCTGAACATTGGAACCTATGGAAAACCTTTGGAATTCGCCTCTTTAAAACTGTAGAATGAATCCACTGAAAATCAGGGCATCTCTCTGACATTTCTCTGCTGTTCGTGTTCTCTGAATAGATTAACCATTGCTTCTCTATGGGGATTTGGGTTTCACTGCCGCCGAACAGGCACTGTATTTCGCTGGCAATTGACCAAAATTTGGCAAACTGCCTGCTTTTACGAATCGCTGAATGGTCACAAAAATGCACCGTATGGGGAAATTCACTGTTCGGTGCCTTTTCGGGGCTAATTTGGCTGTCTGTGAATAATCCCTCTAGCCATGTTCCTACCCTTGTATATCAGAAATGATATCATAGGGATCTATTCTGCTGACACACACCTATTCCAGGTATCATGCTGCAGTGGCACCAGATCATTTAAATAACAGTAAATGGTTTACAAAAAGTATAACTGTCTGCGGCGTCATGCTCAAAGTAGCAAGCCTAGCTTCTAAATTGATGGTCAGGAATGCCATTTTAAGGTACACTAAAGCTTGACATCATTTGACTACCTTTGTCTTTGCCTTGCAAGTCTATTCTTTGCTCAAAAGACAAAATATTGCAATTTAGCGATTAGATCTTGTAGTTGTTTTATACATGAATGAGTTTCGTGTTTTTATTTTTTGTGAGAGATTTTGCAAACGTAAATATTGTTACAGAAATTATAGTATTTTCAATACTGAAAATTCTCTTGTTTCCAAAACACAACAGATTTACCTGTGTTAGATGGCTGCTGTGCCTCTGTTTGCGTACATCAAGGGTATGTTTATAAAAATAAAATAAAGAAAAATTAGATGATCAACAGTAACAAACCAGAATATTCTGTTGTGTGTGAGCAATGCCTCAGATGCTTCATTTATACGGGGAGTCCTGCAGTCTGATGGCTGAGGGGGATGTGGCAAATCACAAGGTACAAATTGATCAGGATTGATGCTCCAAAAACCACAATGAATTCCTGCTGAACCTTGATTGTATTAAACGACTCTCATTTTTCAAGCCAAGCTCTTTATTAGAATGCATTGTATTTCAAAAGAAGAATAGCAAGTTAAATGAAAGTGAGGGCAGGAGAATAAAGGACGGGAAAGGGGGGGGCGCGAGTGCTAGGAAATGAGCAGAATATCAGAGCTGGTGGGAACGAAAAATGAAGGATAGTCTGCAATGAAGCCAGCAGCTACGCATGAACTTCCAATGTGAATAATAGCAACATAGTATTTATAGTGACAGCTGCAGATTTGTCACACATCTATATTTTATAACGGTATCAATTATGTAATTTTCTCTCTCCCCCCCCCGCTCCGATACACACATATTCAAATTGAACTTATTGAGGTCCTAAATCTTGGTCACCTTAACAAGATTGCATACGTCGTGATCCCGTGATTTCCTGGCATCTCTGTTCGATGACAGCCAATGATGAAATTTCCAGCTCGAGCAGAAATTAAATCAAACTCTTTGCTAAGGCAATTCTTTATAAAATATTTATCTTCCTGTTGTTCGGATCTGCAGCTTTTTTTTTCTGCCTTTTTCCTGTCTGTGTTTCTATCACTGCGTGCCATTCCTCTATGTTCATCTGTAGCACTCTGGGACTGCCAAGAGATCTTGCATTTTACTCATTCTGTCGCCTCTTGAGCGTTTTCTGCTGCGAGCCTGCCTGTGATGAATATACAGCTTTTCCTTCGTCGCAGCTCTTTTTTTTTTCTTCTTCCTACCAAGCCATTTATATGTGCTACTTTCTTTCCCTTTTATTTGAGCTGTACTGCAACATAAATCGTTTATATAACAGGCAAAAAAAAGCAAAATATGCAGATGACAATTCCTCATATTTAATATAACACGTAGGATTAATATGCACTATAAAAACGTCGACCATATTGAGCTTCAATGACTTAGGTTTAAAGCAAGTTAGCGGCTGCATAATTAAATCATTCGAACGCAATTCAGTGCAATTATTCATTACGTTTTCAGGGATGTGCATATTTTTCAACGAGTGAAAAATCTGTAGGTGAAATCCAGATGTACAGAATGTTCATGTTGGTTTTTAAAAAAAATATACAAAAAAAAAACCTTTTCTTAAAAACCTTAAAGGGTTAAAGAAGTTCCCGTGTCGACGGTATGGAATTTTCTTTGGTAAAGTGAACACGCTTCTCAGAAAAGCTCTGTATAACATTACACTGGAGCCGTTGCCAGACTTTCTCTTGTTTGCTCACCTATAACCCACATTAATAATCAGCTGTAGAACACTTGCTGTATGGATCAATGAATAATATTAGGTGCAGGTAGCAAGACACAGAGGCTTTACCCGGAGTCAGGAGCTAGTAATGATTTAATAATGAAGGTGTGTGTGTAGCCATGTACCACGGTGTGTTATTTTTCCAGACAGGACTGCTTGAAGAGCTGCACCGTTATGTATATAAAGCTCCTGGGAGTTAACGGAGGAGATCGCAACGGTGCATTTGCAGGTGAATGCAGAATATGAAATGTCATTTCAAGGATGATGATGTTGGAAGGGCGATGGGAGACAGAAAACTTGCATTAATGCAATCAAAAAGGAATCTGAATGTCACGCAGCTGATACAACAGCAATGTTTACCGACAAGCTCAGATCAGACCCCATCCTCTCCCTCTCTCTGACACCATCATCGTGTTTCTCGGGATGAGCAGACAATCTCCAGAGTCTACAAACCAAGCAGGATTTTAGCATATCTGCATAAACTAAGCCAAAGGTTTAATTGCAAGATACATAATAATTGTTGTTTAATTTTCATGTAGCTTTGAGATGCAGTATAAAATGCCTAGCTTGATTTGGCTCTGGAGAAAAGCTGCCTGAAACATGTCCTCCAAGAGCAGCAAAGACCTGGAGACGTTTTTCCGTGAATTTAAAAAAAGAGTAAATAAAGTCTACACTTTGTAAAACTTTCAGTAAAAATGTACGCCTCCTTGTCAACTAATGAAAATGTTAAATACAACATAATTGTGTGATAGAGCTATAGCTTATAAAAGACTTTGGGCCATATTACAATGTTGGTGCTAACTTAACCAGAGCTGTTGAAAACTTCCCAGAGCCATTATAGCCTATGGAGGTTTAAAGTTTACAACAGCTCTGGTTAAGTTAGCACCAAGTATGTAATATGGCCTTTTGGCTCTTTCCTGTCACTTGATCCTCAGCATATAGATCAGCCTATAATGAGTGACAGCTGGGGTGAAGTATTTATTCATGTGCAATTCACTGTAATAATATGATCCATTTAAGACTATAAAGCTGCAAAAGACAAAAAGGAAGTATAAAAGCCCCAGTCATTACTTTAACGGCTCCGTTGGAATAGGGCCCCAGGTTTAGCCTATTGTCAAATTTGGGGCCAAATTTCAAATCTTCATATCCCCACCAATCCTTAATTGGAATTTATTGAAGACTTTCTTGTTTGGAATTAAGGAACTATAATACATGTCTGTTGTGTCAATTTGATAGGGTCAGCTTGAATGATGGCCCAAGAGAATCTGCTACAAGAGCCAGAATAATATATTTAAATCAACTTGAAGAGGCAAGATATACGGAAAATGATGCTTATCCCCTTCACTACCTTGACTGAGTATAATCGGTCTTCAAAAGCTCCTACAGGGTGCTCGGGTCGAGTAAACTCGATCTGGTCTTAATCTGGAGCAATGCAAAGTAATTTAATTTATCCCCCCTCAAAGTTTCAATACATCTGACATGACAACCACAGATATTATGGTCAATATTGCAAAGTTGGTGCTAACTTAACCAGAGCTGTTGTAAACTTAATGTCACGTCTCGGCCTTGCCCCCTGGTGGTGAAGGGTCTTCATGTTTGTTTTTCCTCTATGGTGTGTCTGGCTGTGCTGTTTAGGGCTGATCTGGGGTTCTGTTGTGATCTCCTGGTCTGGGGTCACATGGCCCAATCACACAGACCCACTCCCTATATATTCCCAGCAGCACAGAGCCTCATTGACTGTTTGTGGAGTTTGATGGTGGTTCTGTCTGGTTCGTGTTTCCTGAGTTGCTGCAAAGCATTCCTGTTCAAGTGTTTTCTGGTTCTGACCTCGGCTTTATTTTTGACTATCCCTTCTACTCCCCCCTGGTACCGTATATTTCTGATCTGTTGCCAACCTCTGCCTGATTGACGATTCTTGTATGTTTCATGTTTTATGTACCTTGTCTGTCTTAGTTTAGTATTATATTCAGAGGCCGCTTATAAGGACCTCTTTTAGTATAGTCTGTCTGTTTTGTTTACTGTCCTGCAGCCTGCTCCCTTCACGGATTGTCAAGTGTATCTTTGTGTTTCTGAGTGTCCTAAGTTGTCTGTCGGTCTTGAAGCCTTCGGAGCTTAGTGGCAATTCTGTTCTGTTTTTTGGTGCTCCTTGGTTTTGGAGAAATCCGTCTGTCCTTGTGTCCAGTCAGTTACTCACCTGCCTTAAGGGCTTCATCTCATGTTCCAAGCCACCACGATGGCCCAAGCAGGGGCTAACCGTTACATTACAAACAGTCCATTAATGCCTGCAGGTGAGCTTACTGTGTTAAATTCTGTGCTTCAGATGGTTTTTGATCTGCTGACAGAGCTGAAGAGGTTAATGCTGTCTCTCAGTGTGCTTAATTATGCGGTTCCTCCCAGCAGAGTCTCTGGGGAACCTCCCATGAGTGAAAGAGAGAGACGTAGAATTCTTAATCTCTGTTATTATTGCAGTTCACCCCAGCATAAAATCTTTTGCTGTCCATTAAAGCCCAAACCCAGAATGTCATGTTCTCAGGGTGAGACCCTGGTATCCACGTCATGTAGCCATAGCGCTGACCCTACTGCTGGGACCTCTGTTTCTGTGCAATGCAGGGGTGTTGCAAATTCCATGTGTGGTAATAAAGCCAAAATTGTTCCACCTCAAGGCACACTACCTGCTTCCATGTTATGCAGTGGCTCACTGTTTCTCAGTTCTTGTCATGGGTCTAGGGTCCAGGGTGGCGCTGTTGCCACAAGGGCCCAGGGTGGCGCTGATGCCACAAGGGCCCAGGGTGGCGCTGATGCCACAAGGGCCCAGGGTGGCGCTGATGCCACAAGGGCCCAGGGTGGCGCTGTTGTTACAGGAACACAGCATAAAGAAAAACCTGTCTGTTTTGCACATTGTATTGTGCCTATGTCTGTTCCTGGCGGGAGGCCAGTTTTGTTTCTGTCTGACAAGGTGTCAGCGATGCCAGAACCTGGCACATTGCCGGTAACACTCCCAAGCTGTGTGTCAGCGGTAACACTCCCAAGCTGTGTGTCAGCGGTAACACTCCCAAGCTGTGTGTCAGCGGTAACACTCCCAAGCTGTGTGTCAGCGGTAACACTCCCAAGCTGTGTGTCAGCAGCAACACTCTCAAGCTGTGTGTCAGCGGCAACACTCTCAAGCTGTGTGTCAGCGGCAACACTCTCAAGCTGTGTGTCAGCGGCAACACTCTCAAGCTGTGTGTCAGCGGTAACACTCCCAAGCTGTGTGTCAGCGGTAACACTCCCAAGCTGTGTGTCAGCGGCAACACTCCAAGCTGTGTGTCAGCGGCAACACTCTCAAGCTGTGTGTCAGCGGCAACACTCTCAAGCTGTGTGTCAGCGGCAACACTCTCAAGCTGTGTGTCAGCGGCAACACTCTCAAGCTGTGTGTCAGCGGCAACACTCTCAAGCTGTGTGTCAGCGGCACCCCTCCCAAGCTGTGTGTCAGCGGTTTTGTCCCAGGTGGGCCCAGAGCCCTTCACGCCTGTCGTGGGCCCAGAGCCCTTCACGCCTGTCGTGGGCCCAGAGCCCTTCACGCCTGTCGTGGGCCCAGAGCCCTTCACGCCAGTCGTGGGCCCAGAGCCCTTCACGCCTGTCGTGGGCCCAGAGCCCTTCATGCCTGTCATGGGCCCAGAGCCCTTCCTGCCTGCTGACGAGTCAGTTGTGCCGATGTTGAGCTACGAGGTAGCCGTGCCTATGCTTTGTTATGAGGCCGAAGTGCCTGTATCTAAACATGAAACCTTCATGCCTGGTTCTACTAGCGAGCTGCTAGTCATGCCGATTCCGATCCACGAGACAGTTGTGCCCGTGTTGTGCGAGGCAGCCGTGCCCATGTTCTGCTGCGAGGCAGCCGTGCCCATGTTCTGCTGCGAGGCAGCCGTGCCCATGTTCTGCTGCGAGGCAGCCGTGCCCATGTTCTGCTGCGAGGCAGCCGTGCCCATGTCCTGCTGCGAGGCAGCCGTGCCCATGTCTTTCTGCAAGACAGCTGAGGCCTCGTTAGGTTATGAGACCAATGTGCTCACATTAACACATAAGACCACTGTGCCCTTGTCCCACAGTGGGTCCAGTGTTGTTCCTACCGTTGTCTTGCCAAGTGTGGGTCCCGAGCCCTTCATGTGTAATTCGGGCAATGTGCCCCTAATGCCTTTTTCTGGCGATATGCCAATTTGTCCCAGGTGGGTACTAAGTCCTTCATGTCTGGTTTGGGCCAAGAGCCCCTCATGTCAGCCCCTGATGGCACGCTGCCAGGTATGTCTGTTTCTGGTTATTTGCCAGTCCTGCCAGTTAATGGAGTGACATCCAAACTGACTGGTGCTACAAATTCTAGCCCTGTACCCGAAGGTTATATACGATCCCCATGTGGGATGTTGTTCCGTGAGGCACACTGGGCCATGATCAAGAAAGACCCTAATGCTCTCAGGTGTTTTGAGGAGGATTCCGATGACTCGGAGGGTCCACAGTGCACTCCTCCAGGTGAAATCTGTAACAATGGTGAGGTGCCAGTTGTATCATATCCTGGCAATGTCCTCTGTTCCAACGGTGTGCCAGTTAAAGGTGAGTTGTCAAGTCTGTCCAAGTCGAGCTGCAAGGGAGTCGTATCCAAGTCAAGTCACGTGACCACTGTGCCCACGTCTTTCAGTGGGTCCATTGCTGTCAAACCCACTTGTGGGGTAGAGAGGTTTCAATCGTGTGGTGTTAAACAGATAACCAAGTCTGCCCCTACTATTGCCGTGTCGTGTGGGGTGGTCACCAGTTCTAGATCTCGTTCAAGGAGAAGATGTAAAAAGGTGACTAACCCTAGTCCAACTGATTCTATGTCCAGTCTGACTGATGCCGAGATCCCCCAACCCCGTCATGTCCCTGAGGGCTATGTGCAGTCGCCCTTTGGACTGGTGTTCAGGAAGGACCACTGGGTTGCCATTCAAAGGAACCCTCATAGACGGGGGCGTCTTGTGGAGGAGGATGACGACTCTGAATGGGACCTCAAAGGACTTTGGTGACTGGTGTTCGTGATCTGGTTTCCTGATTCTGTTTGCCATGTTTTTTGTTTTGGGTGCCCGGGAGGTCACCCGTAAGGGAGGGGGTTATGTCACGTCTCGGCCTTGCCCCCTTGTGGTGAAGGGTCTTCATGTTTGTTTTTCCTCTATGGTGTGTCTGGCTGTGCTGTTTAGGGCTGATCTGGGGTTCTGTTGTGATCTCCTGGTCTGGGGTCACATGGCCCAATCACACAGACCCACTCCCTATATATTCCCAGCAGCACAGAGCCTCATTGACTGTTTGTGGAGTTCGATGGTGGTTATGTCTGGTTCGTGTTTCCTGAGTTGCTGCAAAGCATTCCTGTTCAAGTGTTTTCTGGTTCTGACCTCGGCTTTATTTTTGACTATCCCTTCTACTCCCCCCTGGTACCGTATATTTCTGATCTGTTGCCAACCTCTGCCTGATTGACGATTCTTGTATGTTTCATGTTTTATGTACCTTGTCTGTCTTAGTTTAGTATATTATTCAGAGGCCGCTTATAAGGACCTCTTTTAGTATAGTCTGTCTGTTTTGTTTACTGTCCTGCAGCCTGCTCCCTTCACGGATTGTCAAGTGTATCTTTGTGTTTCTGAGTGTCCTAAGTTGTCTGTCGGTCTTGAAGCCTTCGGAGCTTAGTGGCAATTCTGTTCTGTTTTTTGGTGCTCCTTGGTTTTGGAGAAATCCGTCTGTCCTTGTGTCCAGTCAGTTACTCACCTGCCTTAAGGGCTTCATCTCATGTTCCAAGCCACCACGATGGCCCAAGCAGGGGCTAACCGTTACACTTAACAGCTCTATGGACTACCATGGCTCTGGGAAGTTTACAACCACTCTGGTTAAGTTAGCACCAATTTTGGAATATATATGGTTCTATGTGCTTAAATAGTTTGAAAAGCTTTTTTTTCTGCCTGTCAATTAATGAAATTTTTAGGGTTATTCAAAGAGAATCTAAAAGTCACTGCACGTTCGGTGACTTTTCGTTCTCTTCAATTCGGTGTGACTTGGCGATCCCATTTCAGTGACCCTGCAGTGTATTCAGCAAGCACCACAGGGCCGTCGTAGTGCAGGGAAAGCTGCCGCAAATCTGACAAACACTCACTGCAAAACCCGGCGAATGCACACCGAAACCGGCAAAAACATCTGGATTAACCCCGCCGAACATGACATAGAAACCCGAGCAGGAGCCGATCAGAGCGCAGAGCAGCCGCCGGAAATACCCGACAACGCAGACGAATGGAGTGAAAAAAAAAATAGTACGCATGAATGTTGGAAAAGTCAAACGCTGTTTGCAAAGAAACTACAGAACGGAAATGTCTGAAATTTACATATAAGATCCAAAGAATGATAATAAAAAGGGCTGTTACAGAAAAAAGAAAAAGTTATTTTTTTTAAAAAAAAAGGGAAAAAAATGTAGGCAAAGAATTTACGAAAAATGCCTAAAAGATCCTGAAAAATCTAAAAATAAAGAGACTTTTACTGCAGAATATTATAATCAACGGTTTATTAGATAGAGGATTAAAACGGGAATATTTTTAACATTGAAGCCTATGGGATTCTCCTGAATAAACCTGTCAAATGAAACCACCGAATGGCAGGGCATTTCGGCAACTTTTCCCAGCTGTTTTGTGTTCTCTGAATAGACGAAGCATTGCTTCTCTATGGGGATTTCACTGCCCTCGAACAGGCAATGAACAGGCACCGTATGTGCAGGCAATTCGCCAAGATTTAGTGAACTGCCTGCTCTCTGGATAGCCGAATGGCCAGGAAAGGTAACTGTACACAGAATTTCAGTGTTTGGTTACCTTTCAGCCACAATTCGGATCTCTTTGAATAACCCTGATAGACTAAAGATACTATTAAATATTTTCCTTTGTGGATAATAGAAAGTTATATTCCATAAATAGCTGAGACTATCTGTGGATTTATGGAAAATCGCTTGATAGTGAATGGATTAAAGGAAAATTTACTAAAAAAATAAATAAAAAAAAGAATCAAAGAGGTCAACTATTGATTTTATTTTAAATATACCTTTATTCATGCAGCATTATCAACCCCTTCTTTTGTAGCTCTGGGGGATCTAACTATAGGAGGTAGCAGGAAGCTGGAGCATGGCCCATCAAATGCCCCTCAATGCAGAAGCATTACGAGACAGCTAGTTGAACGTTCAATTAACCAACCAACTGCACCTAAAACTTTGTCAACACACTAATTTAGGGCACTATCGTGTGCCCCTCGCTAAACCCAGAATGCAAAGGGGAAAAATTTGTATTCGCTGATTTCCCCTCTGTGTCCCGTTTTCCCCAGCAGATTGCAGGGCAGGCACTGAGTCCAGCAGCCTGACCCTTAGCAATCACTATGCTCATGGATGCTTGGGGTAGCGCTAGAGCCTCATCCCTAACACCCCCTCCATGGCGTCCACAGACTTCTGCTGCCAGGTCACATGACCAGCAGGATCTTGCCTCTCGTGAGATCCTGCTGGTCGGCGGAGTGATCGTGGCGGGAGATAGGGGGCTTTTTTCCCTCCTTATCACTCTGCTCCCGGCGGCCAGAAGCAGCTGATCAGGCTGTCGTTCTCACCGCGGGATTAGAGGAGAGTATTTGATTTTTATAGGGTTTTTGAGCTGCAGGTAATGGATTCTGCAGCAGTGGAATCAGTTAGCTACATTTCTCAGCTGGTGGTAATGTTCTTTAGTTCTTCATCAGCTCTTAGTAACTAGCGTTAGGTGATCTTACCGCTAGTTACTCTGTGCTTGCACGTTGCTCTCCCCTTGTTAGGTATAGGGAGGGCAAAGTACAGTAAGTTTGCGGTACAGATCGCAAATGAATGTGCGGTAAAAAAAATTTTTAACCCGTTAGCAAATTGAAGGTGATCTGGGTGCAGTGCTATCACCTCTATTAAGATAACGCTAATGCCAATGTTAGCTTGAAAGAGGTGATAGGGCCCATAGTTTTTGGTCCTCGGAGAAACCAATTCCTGGAAGGCTGTCCAGCGGCTGTTGACTGATTGCCATCAATGTAGAGGTGAGACCTCCACCTTGAGTTCCTGTCACAGGCACCAGGAACATCTGTGAAAATGTAGCTCAAAGTATTGTGTACTCATTTTATGTGAGATATTTAAACCCTTAAAGGGATACTCTAGGCAACATGACCACCTAAGCTTTTTTAGGTGGTCATGATGCCCTGAGTATGCCCTTGCCTTTCCCCCCTCCCTCCGCTCATCCGATCGGCTGAAACGGCTGAGAGACGCGGGGGACTTTACTCCGCCCTCCCAGCTGTCAGTCAGCAGAGCGGGATTCATATTTCCAGCTTCTGCCGACTATTGCTGAGTAGGAGACGTCATCGCGCTTTCAGCGCAATGACGTCTCCAACTCGCCGCAGTAGCTGGCGGCAGCGGCTGATTAGTGTTGCGTGCATCCTCTTGCGCAGAACACTAATCAAAGAAGAAGAGGAAGCCTGCTGATCGGCGCGCTTCTCACGTAAACCATTAGCCAAGTTCAAGCTGTAACAGGACGGGAGCGGAAGAGGAGGGAGGTGAGTATATATATATAAAAAAAAAAAACGCCATTGGAAACAAGTGGTTTTTAGGGTAAGTATTACATTAAAAAATATATATATATACTGAATAACTAGGTAGGGAATAGGTATATTTTAATGTAAAAAAAAGGGGGGGATTTTTAGCCTAGAGTGTTCCTTTAATATAACTAGTAGAACATTCAAACAAGTAGCTTAAGGGTAGTAAGATAACAAAGCAATGCAGAATGTTATAAATATAATAGTGTTGACATATTAGGAGAGAAGGGAGTGGGAACAAGGTGGAAGTAAAACCAAAAAGGAGAAGTTAAAATGACCCTTGTCTTATGTACCCTACAAGTGTTAATGAGCAGCATTGTTCAGTAAGCCTTACTGAAATATAAATTGGTTAAATCAGAATATCGGTCCAATAAAATGGACAGCGTTAACATTATTAAGAAGAAATTTGCACATTGCAGGAGAGCAAACCTACTCTCAGAGGGAGACGTACATAATCAATAACCCCTTGCATTTTCCATTCCAGAAATATGTCTATCCATCTAGAATGACAATTTCAGTTTGCTTCATTGAAATTCAAACATCCTATAAATATATTTTAAGAAGGTACTGACTATCTTCTCATTATTTTGTTATCCTGAATGGCTTTATAAATAGAGTTTGTTTGATTTGTGATTATTGAGGTAACAAACAAACTTCATTATGGTTACATTTGATCAGCCCCTTATGTTGTGCAAAACATTATGGGTCCTATTACATTCCTAACGCAAAAACGCTCGCGCAGGATTTTTTGCGCACAGCATTAAGCGTTAACGCATGAAAATTAAGGGTGGTAATACAATCCTCGCACATTTTTTCATCCATCAAAAAATAACACTCCTAAAACCGACGCGCAAAAATGAGTGCAAAGCACCGTTACACGCAGAAATCAGTGAGCGCAATATAATTTTTGATGCGAGTCCGTCATTTTTTGACGCGAGTCCGTCATTTTTTGACGCGAGTCTGTCATTTTTTGACGCGAGTCTGTCATTTTTTTGCGGACTGCGCACAACAGACATACGTTTTGACAGAAGACAATGTAGTGGCCGGCATTTTTGACAGATTTAGTAAAAAAAATGTGTGCATCGACGTTCTCCGTTGTGAATCCGCAGTTTGGTACAGTCAGGTTGTTACAATTTGCCGTTACCACCAGCTTTTCAAAGACGTTAAAATTATGGGCACAAACGTTGTCCGTTAAATTTTGCGCTAAGATTGTAATACCATGCGTGCACCAGCGCACAAACACATTTGCGCTCACAATGTTAAGTATAGGACGCGCATAATTCATTATGCTCCGCAGGTTCATCCTCGTTAAACGTTAACGCGCATTTTTCCCTGGACGTTGTAATACGACGTTCAGCGCAAAGGGTTTTGCCCCTCGCGTTAACGAGTCTTTGCGTGTACGCAAAATTGTGCGCGAGGAATGTAATAGGGCCCTATATATTTAACATATTTGTTAAACAGTATATACTTTTTTCATTTCGTATTCCTAATTAAAACGTTATGCTGTTTACATTTACTGGAATAAATACACCATCAGAGACGTAATATAATGTATATTTTTTAACTAAGGTTTCATTCATCCATTCAAGGTTCATTTCTATTCATTCAAGGTTCATTTAATTGAAATAAACTGGATAAATAATAGCAAGAAATAGCGCAAGAGGATAAATGAAAGTACTGTATGAAAAAAATCCAATAGGTGCAAACACAGAAAAGAGAAACAGAAACTGTGTAAACAATGTATATCAACGTTAAAGAAAACACAGTAAGCCAGACAGAGGGCAAAGGATGGAAAAACAAATCACTTATACCCTCTATCACCCTCAGAAATCCATTGATGATAGTGGAGCATAAGTCATAATATGCTTTTGTGATGCTTAAATAAATAAAAACATAAAAAGTGCATAGTGTAATATTGTAAAGAGAAACTGTAAGAATAAACGTCAACACAAAATTATTACAAGTGCTGTTTGTACAAAAAGCCTGTAAACAGACAGCATTTTGGCAACTTTCCAGCTTTTTTGTCGCATATCTTCCCAGGACTACAATTGACATATCAGAAGAGCAGGGGTGGACTGAGAACTAATGGGGCCCCCGTGCAATAAGAGATCATGGGGCCCTTGTGTCGCACCCACAGGAGGCCACACCCATAAAAAACCCACAACCTACAAACCAAAAACCTACAACACAACACCCACATGTACATTATTGTGCTCACAGATGGATATATATATTGCCCCCAGCAGCTCACACATGGATAAATATATTGCCCCAGCAGCTCACACATGGATATATATTGTCCCCAGCAGCTCACACATGGATATATATTGCCCCAGCAGCCCACACATGGATATATATATTGCCTCCAGCAGCTCACACATGGATATATATATTGCCCCCAGCTCACACATTGATATATATTGCCCCAGCTCACACATGGATATATATATTTGCCCCAGCAGCTCACACATGGATATATATAGTGTCCCCCGCAGCTCACACATGCATATATATATTGCCCCCAGCAGCTCACACATGAAAATATATTGCTCCCAGCTCACACATGTATATATTTGCCCCCAGCTCACACATGGAAATATATTGCCCCAGCTCACACATGGATATATTTGCCCCAGCTCACACATGGAAATATATTGCCCCAGCTCACACATGGAAATATATTGCCCCAGCTCACACATAGATATATATTGCCCCAGCTCACACATGGATATATATTGCCCCCAGCTCACATATGGATATATATTGCCCCCAGCTCACACATGGATATAATATTGCCCCAGCTCACACATGGGTATATAATGCTCCCAGCTCACACATGGAGTTATATTGCCCCAGCTCACACATGGATATATATTGCCCCCAGCTCACACATGGAGACATATTGCCCCCAGCTCACACATGGAAATATATTTCCCCCAGCTCACACATGGAGATATATTTCCCCCAGCTCACACATGGATATATATTGCCCCAGCTCACACATGGAGATATATTGCCCACTAGCTCACACATGGATATATATTGCCCCCAGCTCACCTCTCCTCTGCCAGGCCCCTCCTGCAAAATATTGTCAGCCACCGCATGCTTCCTACGAGCAGCCACCGGCTTGAAACTCTACCGCTCACGTGGGTTCTACCAGCCAGCCATGTGATCTCGTGAGATCGCGGCTGGCTGGTGGAACCCACATGAGCGGCAGAGTTTCAAGCCGGTGGCTGCTCGTAGGAAGCACGCGGTGGCCAGCAATATTTTGCAGGAGGGGCCTGGCAGAGGAGAGGTGAGCTGGGGGCAATATATATCCATGTGTGAGCTGGGGGCAATATATCTCCATGTGTGAGCTGGGGGCAATATATCTCCATGTGTTAGCTGGGGGCAATATATCTCCATGTGTGAGATGGGGAAATATATTTCCATGTGTGAGCTGGGGGCAATATGTCTCCATGTGTGAGTGGGGCAATATATATCCATGTGTGAGCTGGGGCAATATATCTCCATGTGTGAGCGGTAGAGTTTCAAGCCGGTGGCTGCTCGTAGGAAGCACGCGGTGGCTGGCAATGCCGAAACCGGGCCCCCACCGACCCGAGTGCCTGATGGGTCAGTCCGCCCATGCAGCAGAGGTGATCAAGTGAGAGTGCTGATATACTTTACTTTTCCTGTTGCTCTTAACTAAATACTGATGAGTGCCGGCTGGGTGGAGTAGAGGTAACATCACTGCTTTATAACCATGGAGAGAGACTGGAAACACAGGTTCGATCCCGGCAAGAGCACCTCTCCAGAAAGTGTCCTTGGGCAAGACACCTAATGGTACATACTTGCCACCCAGGACATACCTGAAATCGAGAGAAATCTCAATGTATTCTTCCTGATAAAAATACTTTCTCAAAAAATACTGACTAGATTCTGACTGTATACTGGTACCTTTATTAATCACATGCAGTCTTAATTTTGATTAGTCACTGTGTACATGATGGAACTGCTCCATCCTGCTCGAAGTCTTGGGAACAACTTTTCTATACAAACATATCAGCAGTGATTCCCTGTCAAAATTAGCCAAATTTAAGTTGGGCTTGACAAGTCCACTTTAAAACGAACGGTCTGTAGACTTCATCCTTGTGACCTAAACGCATGCATTTTTCTTCCAGCTGTAGGTCTCTCCATCAATTCTTGATTCCACAATGCAACTTAGCCTCAGTCAAATGTATCAGGTCTATTCACTAAAAAGTGAAACTCAGGAGAATTGGCAGGAGAAGAGAACAATCTAGACCAGGGGTCATCAACCTTGGCTCCCTGATGTTTTGGGAACTACATTTCTCATGTGGCTCAGTCAGCCTAATGGGTGACTGAGCCACATGGGAAATGTAGTTCCCAAAACATCAGGGAGCCAAGGTTGCTGACCCCTGATCTAGACCAAATAGTCGATTTAGAAAGCTAGATAAATGTGAGAATTTTTCTGGTTTGGCTATTTTGACCTAGAATTTTCACTTCTCCAGTCATTCTCCTGAGATTCACCCTTATTGAATAGACCTGTATTTGGTTAAGTCACGGTGGAGCGGTCTGCAGACTTTTCTAATTCTTTTTTTTATAAAACCTTTATTTGTAAAGATATTTTTGGTAAGAGGTATACAGTTGCAACATTAGTACAAAACAAGATTACAAGAGTACATAGATGTCCTTGCCGGAAATAAACACAGATTACCATAAATAGGCATTGACTTGAGGTCGGTCAGAGAAAAATCAAAACAGGTTAGAATGCAAAGGTCATCAGTGCATTTAGAAAACAGTTAAATCATGTGTGCAGTTAATAAAGTAAACCAGGGTCTACGACAGCTCCTTGTCTCGAATAAATTAAAAACAGAAATTGTAGTTGAGGACTGGTAGAAGCAAGGAAAAAGATGGTTGCCACACTATAGGATACCACTGGATGCCGGGAAATAGTGCAAATATCGGGATTTAATGGTAAAATATGGACAAATATGGACAGTGAGAATATTTTACCATTAAATCCCGATATTTGCACTATTTCCCGGCATCCAGTGGTATCCATTAGTGTGGCAACCATCCTTTTTCCTAGCAATATCATACTAGAGAGCATAAGGAATCGCTGCACAAGGACCAAGGAGGCACCTGAGGACAATGAAGGGATTCGGTCACCTTACGGACTGAAAGAGCGCAGAGTTTCGAGCTAAAACGCAATTTGGCTCCAAACCATGTAAGTGAGAGAAAAATATCTTCTTCTTGATTCTGTTTTAACAGTACGCACTATGTTTCCGGTTTGTCTCTGCCTTATGTCTTCTGAGGTACAAAGAGGAAAAGGACAGCAGTGACAGAAGAAATCTAACGACACTGTTTAAAGATTTCTGATCTAAAGGATCAACGACACCCCCAATTCTGAGACTAACTTAAGGAATAAACAAGGGACAACATGGACTCTCTCATAAGGTTATATCACCAGATTACCATATATTCATTGATGCACTAAGGAGAATCCTCGATCTTCATCCAGTCCTTTATACTCCAGAACGTATAAATTTAGAGACTCACATCGTATGCAGCCACAAATAAATTGTGCTTCACGACGATAACTACTACATCCCATTATTGTTAAATATTGGTCACGTGTTTTAAACGACCACTATTGTCGTATGTGAATTAACCATACAATCTGTTCACTGATACTGATCTTTTATGTCACAATTGTACATTTATCTGCAAGTGTCGATATCAGGACACTCTGTTAACTTATAAGTTTACATTTGTCCTTCACACTCAGAGCACTAGGGAGCAGCGCCTGACAGAGGGTATCCTTTCTATAAATATAAAAACAATTCTTAGGTATGGTTTTGTGAACACATTGTGGTCATTTAATACAAGCAATATATAGCAGCGTACATATTGCTTGTATTAATTGACCACAATGTGTTCACAAAACCATACCTAAGTATTGTTGTTATATTTTTGTAATTTATTTTCCTGTTGTTATATTTGTTTGGAATTTTAACCAAATTATTGGGCCATTAGGACCCCCTTCTTTCTCATGTACATTTTAGGCACATTTTTGTTGAGTTTTATGTACTTATCCCTGTAGTCAGCAGATCTTATAAATATCCCAGTAGCTTACATCACAGCCTCTCCACAGACTCCGTTGTTTTTTTACATTATGTAACACATGCTGCTGCTTTTTTCTTTTTACTTTGTTTGAAGTAATTGCATATAAAAAGGAAAAAATAAAGGTAGGTGTTTATCTTCCGCTTCCATTTTGTGTGCAACATTTACCAAAATCGTATGGCAAGTTACGCAGCTGGGATATTGGATAAAACAGTAGTGAAGAGGCAATGGAGTGGAGGAGGGACTGTTTAGACGAGGCTGCATTGGATCTATTGTGGTGTCTAGGCTATCCGAGATAAGAAATGCCATCTGAATGACTTCCCACACTGAATACTACCACCTGGTAATGTCATTTGCATACAACCGACGCATGCAATTCTCATGAGAGTTTTAGACATCGGACCAATAGTCTCCATCCTATTCTCAATGCCCCGCAGTGACAAGCAAGTGCTGTAAAGACAATGTGGGATGAAATTTTGCAACACAAAATATCACAAAACGAATGCGCACAGGGACACATATGGAGTAAAATATTTTCTTAACTAACCATAAATGAGAAAAGCAAAGTACGTGTAAAATATCAGCAAAATAATATAAACAAAAGGGCAGTGGCCCTTTAAATATGAAAAACTTGCTAGGTAGGAAATAAATAATCATAGATATAAATATATATAGATTTAAAAAAATGATTTAAAGAAATGTTCAGAAATGATTAGAGTACCTTTTTAACCATGCGAATGTGTTTATATGGCGGTGCCAATTTGAATTTTGACAAACGTTATCCACACTTCTGAACAACCTGTGCTAAGAAAAGTATAGAATGTACTTAAACCTGTCATTTAAAAGCAGACACAATACCGAAAACACTATACAGAATTATTGCTCCTACTACTTGTACGACAAACGATACGCAGCTTGTATTCTTTACACAATGGGCAAGTTATTGCTACATTTCCTTGGAGAATTGATTTTTTTTTCTTTGTCGAATGTAAGATATTTGGTTTTTGAGATTTGTTTCACAAACAATAAAGAAACTCAAGAAAAGAAAACAAAATTCACAGCTGGGATTCTTTTGCAAAAGCGTGTTGCTTTTATATAAATAGCTCTATTTAGGATATATCTCCTTATATAGCGAAGGCATTGCTTTTCAGTTCTTTGTTAATACAGATATATGAGTCTTTACTGCAGGGTTCCCAGAGGAGACACAAATCATGCTAGGATTGTGTTGCCATGCTAAATAAAGTGTCCTGCATCACTCCACACAGAACAGATCATTACATGGAAAGTCCTAATTATCAATCCATAATTGTATTTGTAACTACAGAATGATACAGTGATAGAGTGTGAAAGTGTGTGACTTATTTCCCCTTCTTTTTTCAATTAAGCAGCAAGTGTCATGCTTCCTATAATGTATTAACAAAACACTTTCACAGTTAGTGGTTTAACTGGTTGAGTCCCACTGTGACGTGAAATCAGCCATTCAAAAGATCCAAGATTTTGTCACCAATATTTGCCGCAATCATCCTTAAGGGGAAATAAGCTATCTTTAAATAGGAAAAGAATGGCAAAAATTATGATTCTACAAATCAATGGAACCTTTGATTCATGCGCAAGCTTTTTATTCTAATATATGATTTTTGCTAAATCAATGCTCCATAAAAAGTGTCTGTGAAGCTTTTCATATAGACATCTATCGGATGCTGAAAAGTAATAAATGGTCAGCGTTTTATGGAATTTGCAATATCTACTCTTCTATGATGAGATGTGTATAATAGAGGGTGAAAATTTCAAAACAATATTATTCCAATAAATAACACAAAAAATTGTAAAACAAAAAAACCCTACTGTATATGAAAAATGGAATTTAAAAATTCCTGTGACAAAGTACATCACTGAGTGGGGTCTTCAAAGTTTCTGAAAAACAAACTTAAAGAAACCGTATGGAAAAAAAAACTCTCACAAAATCAAACACTTAAAGGCATATAACGAAAATATTCTGCCTGGTACCCTCCATCATGGATCTGTACCAAAGGATGCCGTGCATAAAAGCCAAGAATTTCACTATATGGGATTTGCATATTCTGTGTCCCCACGTGTTTGCAGTTAGAGTTTCCCATCTGCCATAGAATTCAAACCAGCCTCGGCATCTACAGTTGCAAGAAAAAGTATGTGAACCCTTTGGGATTAAGTGGAGTTTTGCATGAATTGGTCATAAAATGTGCTCTGATCTTCATCTAAGTCACAACAATTTGAAAAACACAGTCTGCTTAAAATAATACAACACAAACATTATATGTTTTCATGTGTTTATTGAACAAAACATGTAAACATTCACAGTACAGGGTCGAAAAAAGTATGTGAACCTTTGGACTTAATAACTGGTTGACCCTCCTTTGGCAGCAATAAACTCAACCAAACGTTTCCTGTAGTTGCAGATCAGACCTGCACAACGATCTGGAGTAATTTTGGACCACTCCTCTTCACAAAACTGTTTCAGTGTAGCAATATTCTTGGGATGTCTGGTGTGAATCGCTCTCCTAAGGTCATGCCACAGCATTTCAATCGGGTTGAGGTCAGGACTCTGACTGGGCCACTCCAGAAGGCGTATTTTGTTTTGTTGAAGCCATTCTTTTGTTGAATTACTTGTATGCTTTGGGTCATTGTCCTGTTCCATCACCCATCCTCTGCGGAGCTTCAGTTGGCGGACAGATGGTCTTACGTTTTCCTGCAAAATGTCTTGATAAACTCTGGAATTCATTTTTCCATCAATGAAAACAATCCGTCCAGGCCCTGAGGCAGCAAAGCAGCCCCAAACCATGATGCTCCCTCCACCATGTTTTACAGTGGGGATGAGGTTTTGATGTTGGTGTGCTGTGCCTTTTTTTCTCCACACATAGTGTCCTGTGTTTTTTCCAAACAACTCAATTTTGGTTTCATCTGTCCACAGAATATTTTGCCAGTAGTGCTGTGGAACATCCAGGTGCTCTTTTGCAAACTTAAAACGTGCTGCAATATTCTTTTTGGACAGCAATGGCTTCCTCTGTGGTGTCCTCCTATGTACTCCATTCTTGTTTAATGTTTTCCTTATTGTAGATGTGTCAACAAAAATGTTAGCATGTGCCAGAGATTTCTGTAAGTCTTTAGCTGACACTCTAGGATTCTTCTTTATCTCATTATGCATTCTGTGCTGTGCTCTTGCAGTCATCTTTACAGGATGACCACGCCTAGGGAGAGTAGCAACATTGCTGAACTTTCTCCATTTGTAGACAGGCTGTCTTACCGTGGACACATGAACATCAAGGCTTTTGGAGATACTTTTGTAACCCTTTCCAGCTTCATGCAAGTCAACAATTCTTGATTGTAGGTCTTCTGAGAGCTCTTTTCTGCGAGGCATGGTTCACATCAGGCAGTGCTTCTTGAAACCAGTAAACCCAAAACTGGTGTGTGTTTTTAAAGGGCAGGACAGCTTTCAGCAACACATCCAATAATATCACACTGATTGGACTCAAGGTTGGCTCACTCCTGGCTCCAATTAGCTCTTGGAGAAGTCATTAGGCTAGGGGTTCACATACTTTTTCCACCCTGCACTGTGAATGTTTACATGTTCTGTTCATTAAACACATGAAAACATATAATGTTTGTGTTGTATTATTTTAAGCAGACTGTGTTTTTCAAATTGTTGTGACTTAGAAGAAGATCAGAGCACATTTTATGACCAATTCATGCAAAACTCCACGTAATCCCAAAGGGTTCACATACTTTTTCTTGCAACTGTATAAGATACTGTTTCATCTGGTGTTCAAGAGGCTGGTTGTCCACTGGCACTGTAGTAGGGCGACTGACTTGGTCACCCAACTACGGACAACGCCATCGGCCGATCAGGGTCGTTCACTGAAAGCATCTGTGAAAAAAAAAGAAAAACCCCTCTGCGGGTTAAAAAAAACTGTCTTTGATGCTGAAACAGAGTTTAAGCATCAAGGACTGCCCCTGTCCAGAGTGGGGAGCTCGTAGTGAAAAAAAGGAAAAAAAAAACTTTGCCAGGCTTCAGGAAGGGATTAACCTCCCATCTCCCTGGTGCTGAAAATGTTTCAGCAACAGGGAGAGCAATGTTGAAGCCAGCTTGCAGAGAAAAAAAAAGAAAGACGAAAGACGAGAGTGAAAATAAAGCCTTGTCTTTATTTAAAAAAAAAGGAACCAAAAAGTTTGCCTAAAAAATCCAGAAAATACCTAAAACTTCCTAAAATATCAATGGTTTTGCTGCGGAATAAAAAAATAAACGGTCGAATAAAAAATAAATAAAAATGTGAGTATTTTTTCCATTGAATCCTATGGGCTTCGGGCACGGAGGTTTTCCTATACAATCTATCTTTTTACATTTCCCCTGCACCCAGCGGTTATACTATGCAATGTATCTTTTTCAGGTTTCCTTTTCTGGCTTGGCAGTTTAATTATACAATGCATCTTTTTCATGTAGATTTGTACCAGATCGTCCCAGCATCGTCAGATAAAATCTATTGAAATTAAAGGATCGCACATCTGTTGTAAATGCATAAAATCATCTGAAATCGTCCGCCGGTGGCCAGATGCAGTGGAAGAGGGCTGAATAACCTGCATGTTGTAGGATCGGTCGGACAAATGCAGATTATATCGGATGATTGCACCATCACACAAATACAGTGCCAGTGGACGGCTAGCCTCAGTGAGTGCTCTGAAAGGACAATGCTGGACATAGCTGCCTTACTGAGTGATTCACACAACAATTGATGATGTAGTATGATCAGAAAGAAAAATGGGGGAAACATTAAAAAAAATCTCAAGATCAGTAAAGATTTTTTTTTTTACATAGACAGGATAGAATTTACAGATTAGCAATCTCTTAACCCCTTCACTACCAAGCTTGAGATATCTCGGACTTCAAAAGTACCATCCGGTGCCCCGGTATAGAGAAATTTCGACCTGTGGATCTGCAGCCCAGATGCAAATGAAATTCGTTCCCAAACAGCTAAAACTGTGTAAAATCAGCTGATGAATGCCCTGACTTTGGGAATTCAGCAGCCGATGCAGGAAAGAAAAAAATCGAACTGCAGCTGTAATGTAGATGACACCATCTGCAGGCAAACTATGTTATTTACAGTAAGAAATTCAATGGGAATATGCCCTAATATTTCTTAATGTATAATAAATCAAACCAGATTTTCCAAAAAAAACACTGATTTCTGACAATGTTTTTTTGGAAAATCACTTGGTAGTGAACGGGTTAGCCCCTTCACTACCACGATCATATTAACTCGATCTTCAAAAGCACATTCACGTGTCTGAGATCTGTTAATAAGATTTGATCTTATTCTGGAGGAATTCATTCGAATTTAATTTATTGCAAATTAAATTTGCTTGCAAATTGTGAAACTAAAGGTCCAGTACATCAGACATAACAGCCGATGTACTAGAACTCTTTGAAATGCCGAGACCTCTGTGTCTCCAAAGGAGCAATACAGCTGTATCACCACCGTTTGTCCAGCAGAGGCATTATAGCCTGTAAATCCACAGTAGGGATACTACAATGCAGTTTCACTGTGTGTTACCTTGAGTAATGTAAAATGACTTTCATAAAACCACTGGTCCCATTCTGTCGTTTTATGAAAAACCCCTTGGTAGTAAAGAAGTTAAAAGACATCAGGGTAGTTCCCTAGATTGTTTACACCAAAAATAATTACTTTTGCATAGAAGCCATTTATTTATTTTCAAAAAGAATCGCATGCAATGTGAGTTATTGAACGCTTCTATTAACCCTTTCACTGCTAAAACGTTTATATATTTTGCGTTGAAATCCAATGAAAAATGAAAATTAGCATATAAAACAAGCTACAAAAAGCAGCCTTCCCTGTGACAACAGGTTCAACAAACTTGTCTGCTGCATTACAGCTTTCATGGAGAATTATTACAGAAAGGATTATTATTAAATTAAAAATTGTTACATTTACATTATATTATACTCTTAACTTTAGGGTCACTAACCTTGGATCGCTAGATGTTTGAACCTACATCTCCTGTGATCCTCAGGTACTCATTAGAATGGCTGGGCGTCAAGGGAAATGTAATTGCAAAATATCTGTAGGGCCAAGGTAGCTGACACCTACTTTTAACCAGTTTAAAATAACAACCTTTATGCAAAATCTGCTATTTTATCCCACATTTACGCGTTAACTGTGCATCCCATGTTTCAAACAAATGTTATGATATTTTTTTAACAAAAATTACTAGGTAGTGAAAGGGTTAAACGCAGTAGGAATCCAAAAGACAGCATGGTCCTATAAAGAACTGCTGAACCCAGTATCTGTCTCAAGACAACATTAAATTTATTAGGATTACCTAAGGTAGATGTCATACCGGAAAAAAATGTTGATCTACGAGAAATTGCTTATTAAGCAAGATCTATTTAATTAAATGTGTTCATGAGATACACATTTCTAAATACCCCAGCTGTCCTGCGTGACAGCTCCATCTGTAAACCCAATGCAAACAGAAGGTCAAAAAACGAGCCTCAGACAATAGGAATAATACTGTTTTATGATCCAGTCCTGGTGTTTCTTTGGCACCAGTTGCTTCTGTTGTACAGGTGAAAGGCTTTGATAAACTGCTACTAAAGAGCCCGTGAAAAAAATAACTAATTAGAAGAGATTGATCACTTTAAATATATTTCATGTACGCTGGGATTTTTCTTTCATTTTTAAACAAAGAGCCTGCAGAGATCAGAAATGCATCTAAATGCCAGCTGAATGAAGGGGGATGCGATGCTACAGAGTGTGTTTCAATGAAAGCTTTCATGCTACTTCTGTCATGTCCTTCTTTTCGTTTAAGCAGAGAACAAGGTGTCAAAGGGTTGTGTAAACAGACAGCCACGGACTCCCCTGCTAATGTGTACCCCCTGTATCCTCAAGCTGCCAAGGCAATATATGTAAGGCATACATTCTAGTCTGGATATCAGTGACATTTGTTCAAGCGTGAAGAGTATGATCTTAAATACAAAAGAAGGCGTAATTAATTTTAAATATACTTTGCAGACAGTGTTGTGGGTATAAGACTCTTTTGAGGTTAGCTGTTTGTGATGGGATTTCTGAGGGTGAATGACTATTGGTGGATTATCACTGTCAATGTGAAAACGATAAATCAGTGGTACAGTCCTAAAAAAAGAAATGTCGGAACTCAAAAAGATTTCTGTCCCACAAATAGAAATAATCACAAACACACTCAGATCTGTTATTTATATGTATATATGTGGATTTTTGCAAAATCCAAAAATCCCATATTTATTGTGACCTAACAGGGAAAGATATGATTGCGCACCTGAACACAAGCTTTATAGTGTGTCCATCAATTGTCACAGTTTTCAGGGGGCTTGGAGTGGGGTTAGAACCCAGATGCAGAGGTAGGGTAGTAACAAAGGTGTCGCAGTGTAGAAGGGCAATCCAAATCCTTAGGTGAGAGACTTTTCCAAGGTTGAAGGCAGGCGGCGTGCAAACAGGAACTGTAGGAATAGCCAGGAACTGGTACACAGCAAAAACATACAGGAGGTTTCTAGGAAGAGTGACTCTAGAACAGAGTGTACAATGCTGAAGCAGTGAGAGACTGGCCAATAGAGATGTGCGTTTCGTTCCGAATCAAAATTCGGATGAAATTTTCCCGATTCATTTTTCGGAGGGCTTCTGAAATACGAATCAGTTCTGTCCGAAATAATCCGATAATGGAGCGAAAACAAATCGATTTAAAACAAATTGATTTAACTTTTACGGATCAATTTGTTATACCATTTCACTTAAACTCGGCACCGCATCCCTGTCCATTGGCTGTGGTGCTGAATCTGTTGTATTCAGCACCCCAGGCCATGGACAGCACCATGGTGTCGTTCGGTGTCATTCGGCAGCAATGAAATTCCCCATAAGAGAAGTAATGGTTAATCTATTCAGAGAACGCCGAACAGCACTGAAATGCCCTGATCTTCGGTGGTTCGTTTGACAGGTTTAAACAGGAGAATCCCATAGGTTTCAATGTAAAAAATATTGCCCGTTTTTATTACAAATTTATTCGACAGTTTATTATTTTCACTTGCAGCAAAAAGTCTCTTTTTTTATTAATTTTATTTAGGATTTTTTTAGGCATTTTTTGGTGAACTTTTTGGATTCCTAAATTATTTTAAAACAACAAGGCTATTTTTCTTTGCCGAAAGTAATATTTTTTTTCTTTCCTTCGAGCTGGCTGCGTTCGGCAGGGCTGTCTTTGGTGCTGAAACCTATTCAGTACCAAAGACAGCAGCCCCGTAGGGGGATTAGGTATCTTTTGTTACTCTAATATAAGTAATTAAATAATCGTGTCACATACCAAAATAGCTAGTAAAAACAAACTAACTAATAAAAATGAAATACGAAAATAACTAAAAAAAAAACAAAATATGAATTGATCCGAAAAACGAATTACCAATAAAAACGAAATAATGAATCAATCCGAAATATGAATTACTAAAAAGAGAAACACTGTATCTCCTAATAGTGTACAGTAAAGCTAAGAAGAGAAAGACCCGAGACAGAGATCAGTATAGCATAAAAGGACCTGTGACCTTGATAGGGGGTAACCCTGGGAGAAAATGGCAAAAAGTCCTGGGACACTGGGGTCTCTGGAAATTCGTGAAATTTTAAAAGAAGGCACTCATAGCTCTACGCGTTTCGCCAAACTGGCATCATCAGGAGCTTAGACAGAGTGACATGCAGCTCAGAAGACAAAGTCTGTAATAACTGCATCAAACCATGAGGATATTTATGTCAAAGGCAATTATTGTTTAATCAGGCAGAGGTGGTAGCACAACTGCCTAGGCCCTCCTCTAGGGGGCGAGGAGGAGGTAATGGACAAACTCAACTGTGTGAAATACCAAGGATAAAGTATATGAATTACTGATCATCCGAACTAAAACTAAAATGTGAATCACGGTAGCATAACGAATGCACTGAAACAAATTGAAAAACGTAACGAATTGATCCAAAACTAAACAATTTTTTTCATGGTGCACATGACTACTGGCCAGGTATGCTTTATATAGGGAAAAAGGTGATCAAACATAGCCCACATAATGAGCCACCTGCACATTGGTAGTCCAACTCAGACTTGGCAGTCAAGGCCTAGATCCCCCAGCTTTAGGCTTCCATCACGTCCGTCTGGGCAAAAGACACTCCCCTTGGTCCAGTTACCACCCATTCTGCCTGCCATTGGATTGCTGGGTGACATCACACATCATGGCCCTGTCTGCCCACTATGGACTGAGCAGATCTGCCGCAGCTAAGAGGAGCCGGCAGGAGACTTGCCACACCCAGACAGTCCCCCCGCTGCGAGGCCAACTGCCACAAATGCCAGACTGGGGGATCTTGAGGTGGGTGTCTTTCCCGGTGGCACATCACTGAGGATGCAGAAATAGTATAGAAACTGAGTTCCCACATATTCGGCCTCAAATCTTGGATGAAATCTTAGTCAAAACCCATATTCCAAACCCATGGTTTGAAGTACAGGGCTGAAATTTGGTTTTCAACTCTTCATTTTGCCTTTTGTTATTTGAATCCCCTTCGATGAAGCAACACATTTCCTTTTTTCCTCCAGGTAACAAAATGTACATGTTTTAAGGAGATAAATTTAATTTTTTTAGGGTTCTTTGGCGGGGGGATCTTGACACTCTAAACTGCTAAAGAGAAGGCTTAGGTTGCTTTACCTTATCAATCTAATCTTTCACAACAGAAACAGTAGTTTTTCCAGGACTCATTAATGCAGAGGTCACAGCGACCTTGGCCCTTCAAATGTATTGGAACTACATTTCCCATGAGACTCAGCCAATCTAATGAGTACTTGAGCAACATGGAAGTTGTAGTTTCGAAACTTCTGGAGGGCCAAGGTTGCTGACCTCTGCATGTAAGGGCTTAGGGATTCCATTCAAGGCTGGGGATTTAATATAAGGAATGAGCGATGGGGAAAACCTGAGAAAGAAAGGAAAGACGATAACAGGAGAGATTTTCTCTATCAAACCACTGAAGTTTATTTCAAGGTATATAAAAATAAATAATTTTACATGTAGTTTGCAGAAAGCATTATGAACATGTTATAATGTTCGGGATTTATTATGATCAAGGACTCACTTTTTCTCTCACCTACAAGTATCCCTGAGCGACAGTGCTAGAATTACATAGAATTGCACACAGAATTGCATTACGAAGGGCTCTCCTGCCATCTTTTGACCATTTGGTGGAATATACAGTCAAAGGAGAAAAAGGGAATAAAAATGAGATTTCTAGCTGTAGTTTCATTACACTCCATTTTGATTGTATAGCCCTCATTTTCGTATAAGTCTGCCTGCGGTGGCTGAGCTCATTATCGAGGTCAATGAGACATTTTACCTACATATCAGAAGCCCAAATCCTCAGCAACTTCATAGTGTCTGCTAGTTCTATTGAATTGCTGGTATTCAGTTGAGGGGGAAAGAAAAGACTGCTCTTTGTTTTGTATCATTCCTTATATGCATATTCTAAAGAGAGGAAATATGTTCATAATTTTATGTATTTGCAAGGGAAAAAAATGATATATATAATTCCAAATGGCACTAATAATCAACAACATGAGACCACCCATGGAGATTTGATGCAAAGCCTCAGTTTTCTCCACGGGGAGCATTAGCTAGACCGTACTTTAGGAATGGTTAATAGATTGCCATGGACATATGTGCGTAATTATCTTATAAATGCATGAGCTGTTGGTCACTGGCAAAAACACGTCTTGATTGAAGACGCCTGGCAGAAAAAGTCTATTAGAGCAAAAATAAGCTAAGCTAGCTGCAGAGGGAAAACTGTTATTTGCAATGTGATTTTCTCTCTGTTTGGAACCACAGCAAGAACTGTCTATCTTTTAGCTGAGCTGTCAGTCATTCTGCCTACTCACACATTTATGTTTGTTTGAATATTTATTAATTTTGTATTGGAAAATGCTGTTTAGATTCTAGCATTTAAACATTCTTTCCAGCTTAATTTCTTTCTATCTATCCATTTATTGATTGATTTATTATTCTATCAATATCCATCATTTTATAGAAAAAAGGCTAGGAGTACAATCACTTCCTGCAACGCAGGGGGATGGGCGCGCTCTGATGTCATCAGAGTGCGCCCATCCCCCTATGTAGCAGGAAGTGATTGTACTCACAGCCTTTTTTCAATATATATTTATTGCTGTGACGCCAATAGGAAGAGACGTCGACGGGGAGCTACAAAGGTCCTGTTTATTTTTCATAATCCACAGTGTGACATGACAATTGTTTTTATCTGCTTTATCCATCATTTTGTAAGCCTATTGCTTTATCAATCATTGTATCTATTGAGCCATATATATCATGCTATCTATATCAAGCAGTCGATTTATCTATCTATCTGTCTATCTATCTCTGTATCTCTCTATATCTATATCTATCCATCTCTGTATGACTATGTATCTATCACTCTATCAAGCAATCTCTTTCTTGCTCTTTATTATATGTCGCCTTTCTTTAAGATATCTATATATCTATCTTCCCGTCTATCACTTTTTCTCTATTATCTATAACATATCTATATAATATCTATATATCTATCATCTGTTTTATATGTATCTATTTCCTAAGCATGTTTTCATAAAGTTACTAGCAAAGAGAAAAAGAAAAGTGGATTTCATAAAAAAACATATGAACTTATGAAGCCCAAAGTCAATCAACCACAACAACAATATATAAATAGTAAACTGAATTGAATAATCAATTTTAATTATTATTTTTGTGAGCATAAATTATTCTATTCACTTCACTATTTATATGTTGTGATTGATTGACTTTGAGCTTCATAAAGGTTGCCTGTGTTCTAATAAACCCCTTCTGCCTTTTACTGGGTGATTCTTATAGGTATGAACCCAAAATTTTGTTTTTGCTCTTAAATGACTGAATGGCAATTAATGAGAGTTTCAGGAAATGTATCTTCCCTTATGTTGAGAACATCCCATCACAACACGTGCATGAAGCGACCACCATTTTCTTTTAGGCACATGTCACCATGGTACTACTGTTGTTGCTCTTGCATCCCATTATTGCATCATCACTGTTATCCTCTAAGGTGTCAATTGTGCGGGGCTTGTTATGGTGGTTCTTTAACCCCTTACCGCGAGGCAGGTTGTGCCCGGAGGAGGACCTTAACGCTGACGGAGCGTACTAGTACTGACGCATGGCGTGCATCACTGGCTGCTGGTGGATGCCCATAGACATCAGCAGGGTATACTATGCGGCTCCGCAGTATTCAGGCCCACCCGCCGCAGGGACGGCATAGTACACCCTGCAGTGGGAAAGGGTTAAACTAGCCCCTGAAAAAGAGGTCTGGCCAGTAAGAGCAGGAGACTGGGGTGAGCATAGGTAATGACAAAGTTCTCAAAAAAGCTTCCAGCATACTGTGATGGGATATGCTCAACATAGGAGGAAGTACATTTCCTGAAAATCTCATTCATTTAATTTCATTCATTTACAATCTATAAAAATAATCTTAGGTTTGAGTCTGTATAAATCACGTTGTATTTTGGAGTGTCCGGCTTCCATTCTTCAACTTTTCATGTGGATTTAACTAACTGTTCTGACAACCTAACTTTAAAATTGAAAAAAAGTGTGTATGCTGACTTTTGCTTGTGACACGGGAAATCGGAAGCATAAGGCACCACAAACAATATAAGCTACATCTCAAGACAGACAGATCAATTGAAATATTTTAAGAATATGACTTGAATTATTAAACAGGAACTGTCAATTTATTGTGGTAGTTTATTGTTCTGAAAAAGGAAATGCGCTGTGATGTGTGGCTTTGTTTGTATGGACAGTCATGGGACTATGATGCATGATGTAACGCTCACTGTCCGGTTCAGAGCCCGGGTTCATGAGTGCAATCCATGGCAATTTGCCACAAATTGCACACATAAGGAACCAGATGGAAGCTAAGCAGAGTAATTAGCATTGCTTTGCATCGAGTGGCTTTTATGCCTCTGCAGAATGCATTTGATCATATTAAAAAAAGGAGTACTATTAAAATATGTAATAGAAAGCCCACTGGTAACAAACCAAACGTGACATGACCGCATTGCTCACAGTTCCTTTAAAAAGCTACATATTGCTGTAGAATGTTCTTGGGTTTCGGGAAAAAAAACCTACATGCATTATTATTATATAAACCTCTACAATTGTTTCTCTTCCCTTTAAAAATGCATATACATAACCAAGAAATTCCCCTCAGGGTACGTGTGAACCTTTTCTACGAATGAGTGTAACAAGTTAAGCATTGGTGATATTTTTTTAACATTTTGATATGTTTATAAAAATTTATATATTTTTTTCTTATTATTTATTGTATTTTTCTAACATAAAGTAATGACAAAAGGAAAAGGGGTTCTGTAACAGAAAGCAAAAACCCACACAGCACCAAGAAATAAACAGAACATTCAGTATCATGATAGAGGTGTATAATGAATAATTTGTGAGGTAACATAGGTATATAGCAATAGGGAGGGATTAAAAAAATGTAAATCAGGACCTCATGGACAATCTGACAGAGTATGGGCACGATCACGTTGCCCTCGCTAAAACCGGGACACTAAGGGGAAAAATATGCGTTCTTTAATTTCCCCATTGCATCCCGGTTTCACCATCAGATCACGGAGCAGGCACTGAGTCCAGCAGCCTGCCCTGTAAAGGCCGCTAGGTTCAGGGATGCTCGGACCAGCACTGACACGCTGTCCTGCACATCCCCTCCATGAAGTCCATAGGACTCCATGAAGGCTTCTGCTGCCGGGTCACATGACCGGCAGGATCTCACCTCTCGCGAGATCCTGCAGGTCGCCGGAGTGATCACAGATGGAGACTGTGGACTTTTTTCCCCATTCTCACTCTGCTCATGACGTCCAGAAGCAAGTGATCGGGCCGCCGTTCTCGCCTTGAGATGAGAGGTGAGAATTCGATTTTTTTGGGGGGTTTCAGATGCTGCTAACTGATTCTGCAGCAGCGGAATCAGCAGCAGCTCTGAGCTGGTGTTAACTTTTCGTTAGCGACAGCTCTTAGTAACTAGCGTTAGGACCTTGTGATCCTAATGCTAGTTAATCTCTGCTTGCACTTTTGCTCTCCATGTTAAGTATATGGAGCGCAAAGTACAGTAAATTTGCGGTATAAACCGCTAAAACCGATTCACTAACAGTTTTTTTTAACCCGTTAGCGAATCGGAGGTGATTCAGGCACAGCACTATCAGCTCTTTTAAGCTAACGCTGTCGCTCACGCTAGTGTTAGCTTGAAAGAGGTGATAGGGCCCTATATGTATAAAGGGCAAGGCTCTCTGTCCCTTCTGTAATGTCTGCATTTCCAATTTGTGATGGGCTGCAAATATGTTGGTGCAAAATAAATACAACATAATGCAATGTAAGTGCAGATCTGATGTGAGTCCATCATGTGGGAGATATTTTATACAAATACCATAGAAACCAGTGATTTAACTTAGGTGGAGGCAGAGACAGTGTAGCTATAATATTGAGTACTTTGTGATTCTGATTAAAAAAATGTCTTAAGGTTTTGTAGTGTAGGATCATTGGGCCACACGGCTGTGATACTACAGTGATACTACAGTGATGGGTAGGAGACACAGAGGAATTTAGTAAGCAGTTCTGTTTGAGGATATAAGGTGAAAGTAAATTTATTTTAGAGACTAGCTTTTGCCTGCATCTTCCCTTGCTTGAATTTTGGGATTTGTTACAATTATTTTTAAAAGAAACATGAGTTTTTGGTCTAAACTGTTTTAAATAGAATTTACTGGTTGATGTCTTAAAGTAATAAGTAATGTTTATTGCAGACATTTGTCAGGACGTATTGGCTACAAAACAAAGTTGTTTCAGTCATTTGCGTATATGAATTTTCTTTTTGTGTTGTAAATAAATAAGACAATGAGACCAACAATTTTTTTTATTTTTTTTTAGCATCTGGAACATAGAAAAAAAAATTGAGTACTTCTTTGTAAACTACGTTAGTGGTTCTTCTTTTATTTGCTTGGGTCACCAGAGAGTTAGGTGAGTTTACTCTGGAACAGGAAACATAACACTGCCCATGTGAGAAGCAGACTTCTCTTAGGTCAATCCCCGCTACCTTCAAAGTCTGCCCCTGAGACTTGTTGATGGTCATCGCAAAACAAGCCTTTAGTGTGAACTGATTTCTTTTGAATTAAAACGTAAATTCTGAAGGTATAAGAGGTATTCATGGTATGAACACCGACTCCCCCGGCCAGAACTGGTTAGCACTGTAGCCTCAATCACATTTCTGTGGAGTGCTTTCACTTGCAATCTGGTGCCATTACAGAGCTTAAGTGGGTTGAGGTTCTGCAATAATATCACAGGTTTCCCCACGGTGGAGCATTGAGGGTGTGTGTGAGGCCTGACTTTGAGAAGGAAGCAGATATGCTGGAGCAGTGAGACAGTATGTGAAGCCTGGCTGTGAGAGGGAAGATGACATGCTGGAGAAGTGAGGGAGTGTGTGATCCCTGGCTGTGAGAGCAAAGCAGACATGCTACAGCAAGAGGGTGTATATGAGACCTGACTGTGAGAAGGAAAAAAGACATGCTGGAGCATTGAGGGTGTGTGTGAGCCCTGTCTGTGAGATGGAAGCAGGCATGCTGGAGCAGTGAGGGAGTGTGTGAGCCCTGGCTGTGAGAGGGAAGCAAACATGATGGAGCAGTGAGGGTATGTGTGAGGCCTGGCTGTAAGAGGAGCTGCATAAAGACTCCATTTGGTGTGAAATAACAGCATAGAAACATAGAAAATGTTGGCAGATAAGAACCTTTCGGCCCATCTAGTCTGCCCAATTACATAGACACTTTACCTGTATTTATCTTTTGTTTAGGATAGCCTTATGCCTATCCCATGCCTGCTTAAATTCAATCACTGGTTTGGCCTCTACCACTTCAACTGGAAGGCTGTTCCATGTATCCACCACCCTCTCAGTAAAATAATACTTTCTGATGTTACTTTAAAACCTTTGCCTCTCTAATCTAAGACTATGTCCTCTTGTTTTGATACTTTGTTTCCTTTTAAATATACTCCCTTCCTCTACCTTGTGGATTCCCTTTACGTATTTAAATGTTTCTATCATATCTCCTCTGTCTCGTCTTTTTTCCAAGCTATACATGTTAAGATCATTAAGCCTTTCCTGGTAACTTTTCTCCTTCAAGCCTTACACCATTTTAGTAGCCCTTCTCTGAACTCTCTCTAAGATGTCTATATCCTTCTGGAGATACGGTCTCCAGTACTGCACACAGTACTCCAAGTGAGGTCTCACCAGTGCTCTGTACAGTGGCATGAGCACTTCCCTTTTCCTACTGCTAATACCTCTCCCTACACAACCAAGCATTCTGCTAGCATTTCCTGCTGCTCTATTACATTGACTACTTACCCTTAGATCCTCTGAAATAATAACCCCTAAATCCCTTTCCTCAGATGTTGAGGTTAGGACTGTATCAAATATTCTATATTCAGCCCTTGGGTTTTTACGTCCCAGGTGCATTATCTTGCACTTATCCACATTAAAACTCAATTGCCACAGCTCCGACCATTTTTTTAGTTTACCTAAATCATTTGTCATTTGGCTGATCCCTCCAGGAACTTCAACCCTGTTGTCAACACTGATCTGCTGATCCAGTGTATCAATTGGATTTTCAGAAAAAAGTAAAACACGTGTTTTTATTATTTTTCAAGAAGAATCTAAATACCAATTTTCAGGCCAGTAACATCTTTTGTTTTTGAGATATAGGTATCCTGTTTAAAATATTCACCCCCCTTTTTTCATCCCTTTTTGGATTTTTGGAAAACGGTAAACACGTTTGTTTGTTTTCACGAAGATTGTAAATATCAATTTCCACAACTGAAACATCTTTGGTTTTTGAGATATAGGTATACTGATAAAAGTACTCACCCACTTTTTTCACACCTCCCCCCCCACCGGATTTTTGGAAAATGGTAAAATACGTGTTTTTTTTAATTTTTCATGAAGAATTAAAATACCAATTTTCACGATTGTAACTTCTTCTGTTTTTGAGGTATAGGTATCCTGTTTACAAGTATTCATCCTCGAATTGGGTGTTTGGAAAATGGTAGAACATGTGTTTTTTTATTTTTCAAGAAGATAATAAATACCAATTTTAATGACTGTAAAATATTTGGGTTTTAAAATATAGGTATACTGATAAATGTATTCACACCCCTTTTTCACCCCCTCGCTGGATTTTTGGAGACTGGTAAAATAGTGGGGGGGGGGGTTTTGCCTATGTCATAAAAACAATGTACCTTCAAAATTTCACGTTCCTCGGTTAAACGGTTTGATCTGTGCTTTGAAGAGTCAGTCAATCAGTCAGTCAGGACTTTTCCTTTTATAAATATAGATTATGTAAAGGTTCTTTTGGGCTCCTAGTACGGTTTAGAGCAGAGATCTCAAACTCTGCCCATCCACCCCGATGTATCTGAACTACAACTTCCAGGATTCTCTGGTCATCTATTGCATTCAAAAGTTTCTGGGAATTGTAGGCCATCAATGTCTGAAGGCCAGAATTTGAGAGCCTTGGTGTAGAACAGGAGTCAAGGTAATGCTTAAAATTATGAACACTGTCATGATTAGAGTTTGAGTCAATGATTAGAGAGAGTTGTGGTTTACATTAATGGATAGAATTATAATAAGGATTAAAAAACGGATAGCTTTAAGGTTAGAGTTAAAGTAAGTAAAAAGAAACTTTTTGGTAGTTTTTAAATTAAATTTATAATTAGTCTGTTCTGCCAAAATAAATTTTAGCAATTGAAGCTACACTATATTGCCAAAAGTATTCGCTCGCAAGTTCATATGCGAGTCAAGGCAGGTGAGCGAATACTTTTGGCAATATAGTGTATTTCTTCAGCATCCTTCTTGAGTCCTCATTCTCAGTCATGGTCCTTATCTACATCATTTTTAAATCAGCGGAGTGGTTCCACTATTTTCAAAGTTAAGGAAGATGGGGGTTGTTGTGAATATCTGTTGGGGGTTGTTGTAAAACAAGCTAAAAGTGCAAGATATTCAGATAAAAAGGTAATGAATATCGTTATTTGTCAAAACTTGTAAACATTTTAAAGAGAATCATTATGCAGTTAAAAGAGGATAAAACATATTTTGGAAACAAATGAACACTACAAAAGTATCACATAAAGATTAAAGGGGTTATTCCAAGATTGCCGAAATGCATCAGTGAATTTCACCATACGGTGCAATTTCGTGGCAATTCGGCTATTCAAAAACTTGGCAATTCGCCAAATTTTTTAGAATTGCTAGCGAAATACAGCTCAATTCAGCGGCAGTGAAATTCCCCATAGAGAAGTAATGGTTAATCCATTCAGAGAACAACGAAAGCACCAAAAGTTGGCGAAATACTCAGACTTTCATTGGTTTCATTCAACAGGTTTAAACAGGCGAATCCCATAGGTTTCAAAATAAAAAAAATATCCCCGTTTTTATTAAATTTTTATTCAACCATTTATTCTTTTCATTTGCAGCAAAAAGTCTTTTATCAATTTATTTTTTTACCATTTAAGCATTTTTGTGAATGTTTTTGATGCATTTTCTATTCATATTTTTTTAAATGGCATTTTTTTTATTCTGTATCAGACCTTTTTATTGTTATTCATAGGAACTTCTATTATTTCCATGCATTTTTGGCAGCTGGCCGGAGGCGTTTGGCGGTCTGTTCGGCGGATAGGTAGTCTTCAATCAACACAACTTTTGGCACACAGTTTCTGCTCAAATAATGTTATTATTATTTTTTAGGTTTCCATTTTTTACATCTAAGCTGATGGGCTTTTTATTTTTTTTATTTTTCCCTCTCTGTTAGTTTAATTCTACACTGACTCACAGTCTGTTCTGTCTCCTCCCTGTTGTAAATTCATCATGTGCATTGGCCATCTCTCTAAATCTGTGTGTTTTTCCCCATAGCAATACGCTATCTTCACTCAGCTGTGCTCTCCACCCTCCAACCTAGTCCTTATCTTAAAGAGATACTCTAGGCAAAATGACCACCTAAGCTTTTTTAGGTGGTCATGATGCCCTGAGTATGCCCTCGCCTTTCCCCCCTCCCTCCACTCAGCCGATCGGCTGAAAAAGCTGAAAACAGCTGAGAGACGCGGAGAACTTTACTCCGCCCTCCCAGCTGTCAGTCAGCAGAGCGGGATTCATGTTTCTCGCTTCTGCCGACTATTGCCGAGTAGGAGACGTCATCGGCTTTCAGCGCGATGACGTCTCCAACTCGCCGCAGTAGCTGGCGGCAGCGAGCCACCAGCATAGTCTCCAGCTGGGATTAGTGTAGCGTGCATCATCTGCGCGTAACACTAATCCAAGCAGAAGAGGAAGCCTGCTGATTGGCTGGCTTACGTGAGAGGTGCGCATGCGCGCTTCTCACGTAAATCATTAGCCAAGTTACAGAGTTAGAAGGACGGGAGTGGAAGAGAAGGGAGGTGAGTATAAAAAAAAAAAAAACGCCGTTGGAAAGAAGTGGTTTTTAGGGTAAGTATTACATTTAAAAAAAAATATATATATATATATACACAATAACTAGCTAGGGAATAGGTATATTTTAATGTAAGAAAAAAGGGGGGATTTTTAGCCTAGAGTGTTCCTTTAATTTCATAAGATCTCCCATCCAGCTGTTCACCCTTGCTATCGGTTTAACCGTATCAAGCCCAAGCTCTTAGTCTTTCCTCAGGCTTTCTGCTATCCTCTATCTGGTCACCAAATCTACACTCTCCCTGCACTCTTTTGTTTTACACACCCTATCAGGGTTATTCAGAGAGCAGTGAAAAGCAGGAGAATGACTGGAGAATGGAAAATTCTAGGTCAAAATAGCCAAACCAGAAAAATTCTCCCATTCATCTCACTTTCCTAATCAGCTATTTTGACCTGGAATTTTCCATTCTCCAGTCATTCTCCTTCTTTTCACCGCTCTCTGAATAACCCTGTATATCTTTTGATTGTAAATTCATCGAATGTCTGATGAGCACCTGTATAAAGTACTGTATTAGCAGGACAATTAACCGGTGTGCAGGATCATCTCTTCCGTAAGTACCATTATTTATTATGTCTCATATTTGTGTTTTCCCAACATTAAATGCTGCGAAATCTGAAGCTGCTAAATATATAACTGTAACTTTTTGTAACAAAGGTAAACTACATTGTTGTTGTGTGACTAACCCCCTGTAAGGAGCTGGTTCCGGGGTGGTAGGAAGCCCAATTTGCAATGACTAAGCAGGTGGATATGAATAAGGGGTTTTATTTGCAAACACAAAGACTACAAAACAAAAATAACATAACAAGGCAAAGGAGTAAGCACACGTGGGCAAATAAACAGAGATGGAGGAAATAAATAACAGCAGGGATAGGGAGACAGACAGGACATGAAAAGAGCTGACTGAAAAAACACAAAAATAAAAAGGGTCTGAAAGACACAAAAGGCAGATATGGGAGGAAAAAGTTTGGACATATATATATATACATATACATAACACAGATGATAAGAAACCGATACACAAGGAACTCACAGGAGGGCAGGGAGGACAAAAAGGAAATTGTAGTAGAGAGGTGTATGAAGACAGAGGGGTCTTTGGAAGCAGAGGGTCTTGTAAGCAGAGAGTCCATGTAAGCAGAAAGTCTTTGTAAGCAAAGGGTCCTCGTAAGCAGGGGGATTCTTGTGAGCAGGGGGTCTTTGTAAGCAGAGAGTCCTTGTAGGCAGAAACTGTAGAGGGGTATCTGTAGACAGGAACTGTAGATGGGGTATACTGGAATCAGATAATAGGCTTCTTGCTTCTCTCAAGGTAAGCAACAGACTGAGGAACAATGAAGCAAGGAATTATGGGTACTCCACCCTTTTATGGTGGAGCACAGGGCTGATAATGAGAAGCACCTGAGGATGTTGTATAGCTGTGCAGGAACCCAGGACCATGTAGAAATGGATTACCCTGATGAGACAACACAGGTTAGGTCTTCTTACGCGTCGGCTGCGTGAAACATTACACCCCCATAGTTACTTCTTTTTCCCTTTGTATTAAATTTTTTGCCATAATACTATTATGATTAATAGAGTATTAAATGCATCACTATTTACTCTGGCAGGAAAATGCTGTGCGCCGCATTGTGTTTGTGTTTTTATGTGTGGCTGCGTACCTGTCAATGTGCTTTCTGTTTGTATACAGGTACGGAACGCATGAATGTAGCTCATCGTTCTTAACGGAATTACGTTTTATGATCAGCTGCATTATAAAAAAAAATCCACATAACATATCTGAAAATAGAATAGTTGCAAGTAATTGATCTGCTTAATCGATCATCTGCTCAGAATATAAATGAGCCAATCTGATGCGAAAAAAAAAGAAGCTTTCTAACAATCTTACATCTGCTGTTTGAGAATAAATATTGGAGCTGTTTGCTTTCGGGGGGGAGAAGCAGTTCTGTACACAATTTACGACATTAAGTTTGTCATCCAATTAAGTTTCTATATATATATATATAAATATATAGAGACAGATAAATTATTATTCTTAGCCGAATCAAGGCTTCCACCTGTAAAAGTCACGTTCTGCGAACCTGATTGAGTTCACTGCTATTGCTCTGTCAATATTATCACGGGTGTAGGTGAGAGGTGGCCCAAGTATGCTAATGCTATTAAATTGACCATAGCAATTTCAGTTTAGAGCCGAGAAGGCTGAGCTGATAATCATCCCCCTGGGTACTGGCAGTACGAAGCGCACAGATTTTGTTGCATCTGGTGAAGCCTTGAATCTAATAGAGAGGGCTGTGTATTAAATATGTGCTGCACAGAGAAGGGGCAGTTCATTCATATGGCTTGTGGTTGGTTTCTGGAACACATTCCACTTTGCAGAAGCATTTATCTCCCACAAGCAATCAGTGGGATGTATAAGTGGCTTTCATTCAAGTAACAAACAGCGATCAATGAGGATAACAATAGCAAGCCGCGTCTTGGGGACATTCTGCAATCTCTTGAGTATTTAGCACAGAAAAAAAAAGGTAGACAGTGGCTATTTAGAAGTCCCCACTAACGGGCTGTTAACGTCCTCATTATTACTGCCTGTCTTCACGTATAGTGTAACTACAATCCTCACGTGCGGGATATCGCGGAAACAGGCATCTTTTTCTGAAAAAAAAAGATGAGAAGAGAGAAAAAAAGGCATCAGAATTGATATTACAGTATTCCCGTCTCTCCAGGTTTTGCTTGTTTAGTGTTTTTCAAGCAGCTACAGGGATTGTACTGAATCTTCCCAGCAAACAGCAGTGGGTGGACAGCTGATAAGGATTACAGCCAAGGCTGAAGCAGAAGGTCATATCACCCTCTTCTGTCTCTGGTATTCGCAGAGATTAATTGTTATGCTTGCAAGTGGTTCACTCAACTAACTGTCTATTATTTCACAGGGGATGCTGCTGCTGCAAGGACAGTACATCCATACTTCTTGCTGATTCTGTACCACCAAACCCCTCATCTCCATTACCTGAACAGGCACTTTCTGAAGTCGAAGGGACAGCAAAGGGCAGAGCACCAAGTCGACCAGGCGTATGCTTGAATAAATAAAAGTGGAAAAAAGAGCGTTTAGGAATATTTGTAACTTGTCTTCTAAGACATTCTTTCAAAAACATAAAATCCATTAGGTATTTCTAAAAACAGCAGCAAATGTACAAGATGCAAATACTTCTGGTTACCTCATTCTACTGCTAGGTGATTTAGAGTGGGGAGCAGAAAATATGGGTGACAGGCATTAATGCATCGATTTCTGGGTCTTATTTGTCTTTCATTAACAAGCAACAGTAGAATTAGATTCAAATTACAGGGTTTGCTATAGAAATCAACGTAAACAAGTGAGGGAAGAGAATCGTGTCACTGCAGGAAAATAATTTGCTGTCCTATCACCGTATCACTGGATATTGCACCATCATATGACCAATAAATGATTTGAGCCAGACAGCAGTGGGCTACCTATATTTCACAATATCTACTCAAAATAGAATAGCATAACGCACAACACCTGGAGGCGTTGCGGAACAAGAAGGGGTGTAAGCTATAGGAAGTGCAGCCTATCAACTACCAAATCATCATGATGCAGTGGAGGGAAGATCCATCCAAGAAGTTGTGTTAGCTTTGCATTCCAACACAATAAATTGAGAAGCAGAACTGTAGATTACTCCTCAGGTCAATTACTTTATACTGCACCATTGAGCTAAACCCTGAGTGGTGGATTCACCAAAGAGCATGACAACAATGACATTGTCGAAATGAGATTATATTATTAATACTTATTATATATTACTATCTCCGCGAAAATGTTTCTGAAGATAGTCGTTTAAATGTTACACGGTGTACAAGGCATAACACCGTATATATATCGGATACTTGCTATAAATAGATAAATGGACCAATAGACACAGCGTAGTTTTTCTATCTGTTGCGGACTATAATGGCGTTATCATCATCACCCTCATCAACCACGAGGGCATAGAAATAGAAATGACTAAACGTTGTCGCTGTGGGCAATAAAACTAATTTATCCAATCTTAATAGGTGTTCACAGTAATCTATAATACGTAGTATACTATACATTTATGACACACCACGCATACGCTCATATCTCATTTGGTATTTAGATCTGTTTCTCTCCATTATAGCCATTTCCGGATGAGTCAGCAGTGAACCAGATAAGTAAAACTTCTAGACACATAGATTTAAATTGAACATATGCCTTTTTTGTTATAATACACCAGCAAGAAACCCAGCTTTTCAGCTCACTGTAATGTGATTTTATGAAATCCTCTCAGTTGTATTACATTAGATTTTAATGAAACACACATATGTGACATAAATAAGGGCCCTAGTCCAACCTTGCTAAAAACAGGGAGCTGCTAAGGCAAAACATTGTCATTTCCTGGTAACCCGTAGAAGGTAATTCTTACGGACTATTCTAAACAAGTCACTGTATTAGCAGGTTGGAATATATGGGAGCAACAACAGGTACCAGCAGTGGTGCTGTGCACCACCACTTGTATCTGCTCCTTGTGTCCATGTGAGCGATTCTGCATGGGCTGTCCATGAGCATGGGTATGCGGAATCAAACTTGGACTGCGAAAGGACTCTGAGAACTGTTTATCTTCAATTTATACCTGCATGTGACCAAAGGACATTGCAGATCACATACGGCAAGGTTGGACCAGTGGCTAGAGCCGATAACATTTGCACCGGCGCAAAAAAACATTAACGTGAGGGGTAAAACCCTTTGCGTCGAATGCCGTATTACATTGTCAGCGCAACAGACATGCATACTCGTCTACGGCGGGTGAACCTGCATGAGTTTACTGTATGTCGTGCATCCTATACTTAACATTGTGAGCTCAAATGCATATGCGTGCTGGTACGCGGATGGTATTACAATCTATGCGCAGGATTTAACGCACAGCCTTTGCGCGCATAATTTTAGCAACTCCTAAAAGCTGGTGTTAATGGCAAATCTGAACAACCTTGGCCAAAACCAAATACACCAGCCCATAAAAAAAAATGCTGCAAAGTATAGTTACACATTCTCCTCATACCAAAACAATAAAATTGAGAAGTTGTGTGTGCATGTATTATTGCTGCAGCATATATGCTCAGATTGACTTAGGCAGGCGCAAAAACTTAACGTGGGATAATTGTGGTTCTTAATTCTGATTGGCTGAATCGCGAGAAAAAAACTGTGCGCACACTGATTTCTGCGCGCAACGGAACTGCGCGAGCATTTGTGGGCGTCTGGTTTACGCGCGTTAGTGCTCAACGGATGAAAAAGTGCTCAAGGATTGTAATTCCAGCTGTGATTTGCACGCATAAATGTTTAATGCTTGGCGCACAAATTCATGCATTGTGCAAGCGTTTTTGCGCGAAGATTGAACTTAGCCCATCATGCATAATGACTCCAGCCGCAAACTTAACAGTAGGGTTGTAATAAGACCCAAGGTTTTTTCTTCCCATATGCAACAAAGATAACGGTTTCAGATGAAAAAAATTGTAAACTGGACAGAAAAATGATTGTCAGTGCTGGCTATGAGAAGAAATGTTTCCATTCTAAGTCTTCTAAGGCATAATTGGCCAGTGTTTCTCTGGGGCATTTGTTTGTTTTCCTGCAGATCAATGTAAAGACTATTTTATAGATTTTTGCAAAAATGCACTTAATGGATATGTGCTTTTCTTCATATGGAATATTTTCTACTGCAGTTCATATGGGAAAAAAAGTGAACAGACAAGATACAATGCTCACAGAATTGCCATGAAAATGTTGTAGGTAATAAGATTATGTGACGGCAAACAGTAACCCATGCAAATGCATTCAGATGCGACAGGAAATGTGTTGTCTCGGTAAAGATTGCATACTAGTATTCTACACAGGTATATGAGTCCATTAAAAGGTATCAGAACAAAAGATAACGTATATATGTTTCAGTGGTAAGAAGAGATGAAAGAAAATGGAAGTTTCACAGCCACGTAAAGGTCGCAGAGACAAGTGCATAGACGAGTTGTCTTTCATGAAAGAGTAGACAAAGAAAGGAGGGAATAGATAAAAGGACAGAAGCGCCTTAAATGAAAGGAAGATTATCATATAATTCAACAACAATCAATTACAATCCAGCACGGATAATATTCCTAGAAGATACAAATGGCAGTGAGAGTGATACAGTACTGTAGCAATAACTAATGTGGGAGAAAAAGTGGATGCTCTAGGCTCAAGGATTTGTTTGAAGAACAAAGGAATTACATAATTATACAAAAAGTAATACAAGAAGCTCTCCAGATGATAGAATTAGAAGGGGGCATTATGTGAGCTTAAATTCTGATATTTGACAATTCCTTTAATATGATAAATATCGTTACTACTTTGTTTGAAGTTCTTGTTTTAAATATAAAAGTAGATTATTTTTTTGTTCAATTTAAACTTTTTATTAAAGTATAAGATGGAATTTGGGTACAGAAAAGAAAAAAGGGGGTATATATAGATTATTTATGAGCATAAGACTAAATATAATAATAATAATAATAATATGAAATGCATACTAAATGTTACTGGTATGCAGGGTCTGATATTCATAACAGACGGAAAGAAGCAAAGAATTTAAAACAATAGAAATCATTTAAATTAAATGGATTGTTGATTGTAGATGAGGGAGACAGGGTACGCCTGTCACGTTTCCACCGGTTCCAGCCCTGCCCTCTGGTGGTGAGAGCGATCCCAGCCAGCTCTTGTATTGCCTGGGCTAGCCAATTCAGGCTCTCCGCCCCCTTTATTTCCCTGTGGCTGTTCTGGCCTGGGATCACATGTCCTGGCCGCTCAGTCCTGTTTCCTATATAAATTGCAAGCAGTGCGTTAACTCCTGGCTCTCGCACGGGTCTCTATTCTTAAGGGTTTGTAGGTTTATGTTCTGCTATGTATTTTCCTGTGTATGATCTTGGCCTGGTTCTAACAATTCTTCTGTGTATCCCTATATTCTATTGTTGCTATCTGTGTACCGATTCCTGGCCTGTCTGACTTTCCTCTCTAGTATCTGATCTTCTCTTGTCTGACTTACTCTCCTGACTCTTGACCCTTTGGCTCCGGGTCTGATGATTCTGTTATATATTATTATTATTAGTCTTTATTTATAAAGCACCAGCATATTCCGCAGCGCTGTACAACGGGCACAATATAGACAAGGTTACAATATATTGAACAACATTTTGACAAACCAGTACAGGAGGAAACGAGGGCCCTATTCCCTTGGGAACAATCTAGAAGGGTTGGGGGTGGAAACAGGAGGGATGGACTGTCACGTTCCCACGTTCCAACCCTGTCTCCCTGCCCTCTGTATTCCTTATGTCTGTGTTTCCATGTGTTTCGCTGTGCTGCTTTCCCTGACATGCAGCTCAGGGGTTAAGTTCATGGCTCGTTGAGCTTCTGCTGGTGATTATGGGCTGATTACTCCCCTATATAAAACCATGGGCCCATATCACCATGCTCTTGCATCCTGGTTCACTTCAGCCACAGATTTGTTCCTGAGAGCTCCCTGTTTTCCATCCTAGTTCTATTTCAGTGTTTCCCCTTGTCTGAGTTTTATGTTCTGATTGACTTCCTGGTATTGACCCTCTGGCCTGGCTGACGGATTTTCTCTGGTGCTATATCCCCGCTTTGGCTCAAGGTATACGTTTTGGTTTTGACCCCTGGCTTATTTATTGACCACTCTTCTGGATATCCCTAGCTGTCCTGTGCTTATCGTATTATATGTTGTGTGTCCCTGTAGACCACGGCTTAGTATATTGAAGTCCTGCCCTGCAAGTTGTTGAGTATATTCTCCTTCAGGTGTCTGTGTTTTCCCAGGACTCTGCACGGCTACAAGGTAACCTTTTTCTATTAGTGCAGATTCGGCCACTCTAAGGACCGATCTATCAGTATAGGGCTCCTTTGGTATTTAGCCGTGCAGAGGTCCCCAGTGTCTACTGTGGTTTATTTACTTTTCCTGATCATTGTGTCACGCATCTCTGCGTATAGCGGCTTTTCCTCTTACCTGGGCCCTACTTGGCACATGCCAGGTACCGCCATTGTGGCTGATCGTGACATGGACTGCAAGGTGGTAATATTCCCTGTACTCTGTATATTGCTGTTCTGTGTATCACCCAGCAGCATTATATTCATTAGTTTAGAAGGCCATTCAAGGACCTCATCCCAACTCAGGGTTTCCTTGTGTGTGTTGTTGGGTGTGAGTATATTGTGTTGCTATATCCTGTTTAACCCTCGCCCTTCCTGCTCTCTTGTTCTGTGTATTCTTGTGATGTCCCTAGATAGAAGGCCATTGCAAGGACCTTATTATAGAGATAGGGTTCCCTTTAGTGCTCTGTGTTCTCCTGCCCTTCCGTTGTTCAAGTTGTTCTGTTATTTCTCTTGTCCAGTATCTGTGCTGTGGTCTGTGTCTATGCAGCCAGCAGCTAACCTGCCTCAAGGGCTGAACATCCACTACAAAGTGTCCACCTTGGCTCACGCCAGGTGCCCCTGTGACAACGCCCTGTCTCCCAAGTCACCAGTGGTATCCCAAACCGCTACTGGTGTTTGCTCCATAGGACACCAAGGAAAGAAGCGTGACCCTGTGCGACCCAGCTCAAGCTCTGTGTGAGCTTGGGTCGTGCCTGGACAGTGAAAGAACACTGGGAACAAATAGTTCACCTGAATGTGGTCAGGGGGTGTCATCCATCACTTGTGACAAGGTCAGAATTCCGCCAAGTAATGACAGAATATGTGTGGAGGAACTGGGAGCTGTGAGGACACATAGCCCTCCAGTAAATAAATATGTAGGGGAAACAAGAGTACAACTCATCCTTTCCACCCCACTATCCTCATACACGCAGGGTGTTCCTGGGGTTGAGAATTTGTGGTGTGGATTTACACTTTATATTACCACCCCAAACCAATAGAAATCCCACTTTTACCAGGTTGCTAGAGTTAAGCCAGCTAAGCTTTCTAAAATTAAAATGAAATGTGGACTTTGCACCGCATGTGATCCCCACCGCTCTGGATGTTATGGTTCCCTACACCGAGGGTACAATCATTTGAAACCTGGCACGGAATGTCCTGAAGACAAAGTAGAGGTTTCCAGATAACAGCAAGTCATTTCTGGTTTGAATGCTATAAAATTCTGAGAAATATGGAAAGGAAGCAAAGGCCTAATCTTTCTTATAGTCAAACTATGCCTCTTAATATGCTGGGTAAAGGAAATAAACAGCAAATGTGTAATTAATGTATAGTTAGTGATAGATAGTAGAGTATTTGTCCAATTAAATAATTTCCCCTTTCTCTATCCTTTCTCCTAATTACGTCAGTCAGTAAATGTGTACATACGGCTTTCTGCTCGTGTCATGGTGCACACCAGAGCATTGTGCTACGCGCAGAGATTTAAAGACTTCAGCCAGAGACTAAACAGTGTTTGATTGCCTGGCACATGGAACATTGCCAAAACAGGAATTTTTACTTCAACAGTGCCAACACAGAGAAGACAATGTTGCCATGAGTATATCAGATTTATTAGACAGAGCTTAATTTCCTGGTATATGGGACATTGCCAGGGCACGTCATTTTAATTCACCGATTCCAACACGGAAAAAAAAATGTCGGCATGAATTTATCAGATCCATAAGACCAGCACCAGCCAGATCATACAAAGCTATAAGCTGCCAAAATGATGTGTTCCATACGGACAATATATGACATTTGTTTCTTCTCATCTGTGCAGTCATTACTCACTCCCTAGTTTGAATTTTTAGAGTGAAAGCATTAATAAGACAGCAATACAGACTCTACAGGCCTCCCCAACTCCCGTATTGCCCCTTTGCTATCTGTAATGAATGCAGGGGCAAGGTTTATTTTTCTCACTAAACGCACTTCACATACAGTCAGGTCCAGAAATATTGGGACATTGACACAATTCTAACATCTTTGGCTCTGTACACCACCACAATGGAGTTGGAATGAAACAAACACAATGTGCTTTAACTGCAGACTGTCAGCTTTAATTTGAGGGTATGTACATCCAACTCAGGTGAACGGTGTAGGACTTACAGCAGTTTGCAGATGTGCCTCCCACTTGTTAAGGGACCAAAGGTAATGGGACAGAATAATAATCATAAATCAAACTTTCCCTTCTTAATACTTGGTTGCAAATCCTTTGCAGTCAATCACAGCCTGAAGTCTGGAACGCATAGACATCACCAGATGCTGGGTTTCATCCCTGGTGATGCTCTGCCAGGCCTCTACTGCAACTGTCTTCAGTTCCTGCTTGTTCTTGGGGCATTTTCCCTTCAGTTTTGTCTTCAGCAAGTGAAATGCATGCTCAATGGGATTCAGGTCAGGTGATTGACTTGGCCATTGCATAACATTCCACTTCTGTCCCTTCAAAAACTCTTTGGTTGCTTTTGCAGTATGCTTTGAGTCATTGACCATCCTCGCTGTGAAGCGCCGCCCAATGAGTTCTGCAGCATTTGGCTGAATGTGAGCAGATAATATTGCCCGAAACACTTCAGAATTCATCCTGCTGCTTTTGTCAGCAGTCACATCATCAATAAATACAAGAGAACCAGTTCCATTGGCAGCCATACATGCCCACGCCAGGGCACTACCACCACCATGCTTCACTGATGAGGTGATATGCTTAGGATCATGATCAGTTCCTTTCCTTCTCCATACTCTTCTATTCCCATCACTCTGGTACAAGTTGATCTTGGTCTCATCTGTCCATAGGATCTTGTTCCAGAACTGTGAAGGCTTTGTTAGGTGTTGTTTGGCAAACTCTAATCTGGCCTTCCTGTTTTTGAGGCTCACCAATAGTTTACATCTTGTGGTGAACCCTCTGTATTCACTCTGGTGAAGTCTTCTCTTGATTGTTGACTTTGGCACACAAACAGCTACCTCCTGGAGAGTGTTCTTGATCTGGCCAACTGTTGTGAAGGGTGTTTTCTTCACCAGGGAAAGAATTCTTTGCTCATCCACCACAGTTGTTTTCCGTGGTCTCCTGGGTCTTTTGGTGTTGTTGAGCTCACCGGTGCGTTCCTTCTTTTTGAGAATGTTCCAAACAGTTGTTTTGGCCACGCCTAATGTTCTTGCTATCTCTCTGATGGGCTTGTTTTGTTTCTTCAGCCTATTGATGGCTTGCTTCACTGATAGTGACAGCTCTTTGTGTCTCATCTTGAGAGTTGACAGCAACAGATTCAAAATGCAAATAGCACACTTGAAATGAACTCTGGGCCTTTTATCTGCACATTGTAATTGGGGTAATGAGGGAATATCACACACCTGGCCATGAAACAGCTGAGAAGCCAGTTGTCCCATTACTTTTGGTCCCTTAACAAGTGGGAGGCACATCTGCAAACTGCTGTAAGTCCTACACCGTTCACCTGAGTTGGATGTACATACCCTCAAATTAAAGCTGACAGTCTGCAGTTAAAGCACATTGTGTTTGTTTCATTCTCCATTGTGGTGGTGTATAGAGCCAAAGATGTTAGAATTGTGTCGATGTCCCAATATTTCTGGACCTGACTGTACGTCCCCACTCTGCCGGTCCCTCCACTGGCTTCCTGTACATTTCAGGATACAGTTTAAAATACTGATGCTCACATTCAAATCACTCAATAACTCAACCCCTCCCTACATGTCTTTTTTACTCCGCAAGCACGTCCCATCTAGACAACTCCGTTCAGCTGGTGATCTCAACCTGTCATCGGTCTACACACGCACAGCCAACTCTCGCCTCCAGGACTTCTCAAGGGTGGCACCAGTCCTCTGGAATGACTTGCCTCGTGCTATCAAACTCTCCCCTGATCTTCAGACCTTCAAGAAATCCTTCAAAACCCACCTCTTCAGATTAGCGTACCACATCACTGATGCAACTCATCCCTCTGCTCACCTACTCACACTTAATTGAAGCTTCTCCCATGGCCCCACCATTCCCAAACCACTGGCACTAATGATCCTGCTATCTAGTGAAATTCCTCTTGTCTTCCTCAACCCCCAATCCCTCTAGACTGTAAACTCCTATGAGCAGGGCCCTCTACACCTCTTGTTTCCATTTTACGTCCGTTTATTTGTATTTCGTTCCCTTTGGTTAGTGTAAAGTGCTACGGAAACTGTTGGCGCTATATAAATGATGACAATAATAATAATAATAATACTTACTAGTTTTTAGGACATTGGTATGGGTTGAGTAAAGCATTCTTGAGTCGTCATAATTAGCCTATTGGTGGCATTGCTTTTTATGGAGTGGGATTAGTAAATGTCATTTTTCAAAAGTGAGCGTTATATTATTATAATTTCATGTTTTCCTTTTTTTAAATATCCAGCCCTCTGCATCATTACCTGTTTCAGGCTTACTGCTTGCAGATGTGGATTTCTACGATTAATTTGCAGAGACTCTCTAAGCATAGATTCTGTGAAATAGAGTATAGCGGCTGATTACTCTGAGACGGTTGTTTTATCTATCTGATCAGCGAACATCCCGGAGTTTGTAATTAGATACATTTTTTCCATGCCAGCCTGATTAACAAAAGATAAATTTACATTTTCAATTTAATACAATATAGTCACCTCTCCATTGTTCCTGGTGTAATTAAACTTGTGTGTTTCAATTATGTGACTCTGATTATAGTTTCGAGAGGGCATTGTGCGAAGGAGAGCAGTCTTAACCCATTAATATATTCAAAAGCCCCCAATGCTGATATCTAGGCCCCCAAATCGTCCATACTGTTCACCCTTCCTCTAATGGCATGACATAGGAGAAGAACATTGTCAGAGATAATTTAGAGTAGAGTACAGGATATTCCTGACACATGCAACACTTATCTCGTTATTTATTGTTAAAGCTATCTTATAGATATTGAGGAGGAGGATGTATGATGTCATACATATGCTTAGCTCATAATAAAAGGCAGTGGAGGTAAATATGAGTTTGCATGAATATAAATTTCTTACATTCTGCATTAAAGGGCCACTACAACCAAAAATTAAATGTCCTTATTGTTTTTATTTTATGTTGCTGAGATCTTACATGTGCTTAGTTTTTCTCTTGTGTGCCTTAGTTAAAAAAATATTATACTCTTATGTGTCAGTGGGTGCGTCCATTGTGTGATCTTTTGTGTTGTAAACTGCCACCCACAGTACCTTTACATCACTTGCTCCTCACTGGGTGGCAATGGACATAGAATGGAGTCTATGGGTTGATCACTGTCGCATATCATTTTATTGTGTGGACAGGATTCACAGGACATCACCAAGGGGTAGATTAGAAGTCTTTTAAGATCCCTATTTTATCTCAATCAGCTGCCATCTCTTATCTCGAGTAGCCTGAAGAACAATAGCCCCCATGTAGCCTTATCTAAATATCTCCTCCTCCATCTCAAGAACTGTTAAATACTGTAGATTAGAAAAGCCACTGAAGTAAAGAAAAACCTTTGGTAAATGTTGCCTCATGGGAAAAATCAACCAAATGGTAGGAAGATAAAACAAATAGTTTTATTTTTCCTTTGTTCATGCAAATGAAGAAAAAAAAGCAGCACCATGTGTTTTATAAGGTGATTTTTATTTATAAGGCACAAGTAATCTAGTTACAGTTTATGTAATTGGTAGTGTCCCTTAAAGGTGTTGTCGCCAATGCCCACATTGTTCCATCATCCATATTTACAAAAGACATTGTTTAGAATAACAAGAAAGACGCCCTTAACTGGCATATATAGGCATAGTGGAACACATTATCAGACTGTCCTATTTATTTACATATTTATGCCAAGAAATAGATATTTAATACATGAATAGTTACTGAGATAGAGACATACAGAGAGATATTAGATACAAAGATACACGGCATATAGTTAAGGGGTTATTCAGAGAGGTCCAAAATGTTGCCGAAATGTAACCGGACACTGAAATTCAGCATAGGGTGAAATTTTGGGGCCATTTGACTATTCAGAGAGCAGACAGTTCGCCAAATTTTGGCGAATTGTCTGCACGTACGGTGCCTGTTCGAAAGCAGTGAAATCCCCCATAGAGTAGCAATGGTTAATCTATTCAGAGAACAATGAACAGCAGTGAAAAGTTGCCGAAAAGGCCATGCTGTTCAGTGTTTTCATTCGTCAGGTTTATTCAGGCGAATCCCATAGGCTGCAATGTTAAAAATATTCCCATTTTAATACAATAGCTAATAAACCGTGTATTATTTTATTCTGCAGTAAAAAGTCTCTTTATTTGTATATTTTTTTAGGATTTTTTTAGGCATTTTTCGAGATTTTTTAGACCAAATATTCTTCTCGTTTTCTTAAGTGTTTTTTCTTTTTTCTGTTCCATACCTTATTATTATCATTCATAGGACCTTAACTTTCAGGCATTTTTGTTCAGTAGTTTATTTGCAAACAGCAAAAACTTTCAAGCAAACTTTTTTTCTTACCCCGTTCGTCGGCTTGTTGGCCTTTTCCGGCGGCTGGTGTCTGCTATGATTGGCAGCTTGTCTGCATTTTCGACGTGTTAGCGTGTTTTTTTCCGGCAGTTTGAGAGATCCGATACTTCAGATCATATCGAATGTGTTTTTTCTGCGGGATTTCGGCGAGAATTCAACAGCTTTTCCCTGCACTTCGGGGACACAGCGATGAATGCTGAGTACACTGCAGGGTGGGGAACTTTGATTCCCTGAAGTGCAGGGAACGAGGAAGCACTGTAATGTCAGCGACATTTCGGTGCTCTTTGAATAACCCCTTTAATATATAGATCGGTAGAGAGATCGTTACATATACAGGGCAATTCAAAGAGATTCGAAAAGTCACCGCATGTTCGATTCCTTTTGCCGATCCCATTTCGGTGAACCTGCGGTGTATTCAGCAAGCACCACAGGGTCCCCGAATTGCAGGGAAAAGCTGCCGCAAACCTGACGAAAACTAACCGCAAAACCCGGCGAATGCACGCCGAAAACCTGCAAAAACATCTGGATTAACCTGCTGAAAACCACGGAAAAACCTGAGCAGGAGCCGATCGCAGCCTCTGAAAAAAGCCGACACCGCAGAAGAGGCAGTGAATAAATTAGCAAAACAGTTTGCTTGAATGTTTGAAAGTGAAACGCTGTTTGCAAAGAAACTACTGAGCGAAAATGTCTGAAATTTGCATATGAGGTTCAGGGAATGATAATAAAAAGGGCTGTTACAGAAAAAATAAGTAAACTTAAAAAAAATAAATACAGAAAAATGCTTAAAATATCCTAAAAAATCTATAAATAAAGAGACTCTTTACTGCAGAATTTTATAATGAACCGTTTATTAGATATTGAATTAAAACGGGAATATTTTTAACATTGAAGCCTACGGGATTCTCCAGAATAAACTTGCCGAATTAAACCACCTAATGGCAGGGCATTCGGGGAACCTTTCACTGCTGGTTTGTGCTCTCTGAATAGCCGAAGCAGTGCTTTTTTATGGGGATTTCACTGCCCTCGAACAGGCACCGAACAGGCACCGTATGTGCAGGCAATTCGCCTGGATTTGGCGAATTGCCTGCTCTCTGGATAGCCGAATGGCAAAGAAAGGTAACCGAATGCTGAAAATCAGCGTTCGGTTACCTTTCTCAAGCAATTCAGATCTCTTTGAATTACCCTGATATATTGATGTACATATTGATAGATGGATAGGGAATTTTAGAGACATAGACAGATGTAAATAGATACAATGATGCATAATAGCTAGATAGACAGACAAATACAGAGATCCATACAGAGATAAATAGAAACCTATAGCTAAATGCAGAGATATGATAGATACAGAGATACAGTGTTACATGATAGACAGAGCTAGCTAAATAGTAACATACTGAATGAATTGCTACTGTGATATAGATAGACAGACAGACAGAAATAGATACACAGGTCTATTCAGAGAAAGGTGAAACTCAAGAGAGTGACTGGAGAAGTGAAAATTCTAGGTCATAACAGCCAAACCAGAAAAAAATCTCCCATTTATCTCACTTTCCAAATCGTCTATTTGGTCTAGATTGTTCTCTTATCCTGCCAGTTCTCCTGGCTTTCACCTTTCTCTGAATAACCCTGTAAAACACATACAGAGATATATGATAGATGGTTAGATAGATAGAAAAGCGTAGGTATAGCTATTAATCTGTGCATCGCTTTGATAATTGTATGGAGAGGAAAATTACATATCATAGAGAGATTTCTGCAGATGGATACACCACTCTGTGACCTTTGCTAATGGAATCCACACTGGTTCACTAAGACATATTCAATCAGACTCACATTAATCAGAAATATAAAATAATTTCCACAAAATACAACAATCATAAAACTTGGAAAACGTCATTAAACTGACACGTATTGTAAAAAAGCAAAAAAAGAACGATAATAAACCAATCTTGCAAGGCACTAACAAGATACAGGCCATCCTCTCTCTTTGCACATGTACTTTAAATGCAAATTGAAAAAGCATTACCTTGTGAAGAAACTATTTTTGAATTGATTAAATAATCATTATAACAGCAAAAAAAATCACTTGTATTATAATGGGCACAAGTGCAGTGTAAGTGCTGGTTTATAACCTCTGTCGCCGACTCGCCTGTGGTATACTTATTTAATTTAGTACATTCAGTTCAAGGTTAGTGGAATTATTGATATATAATGAAATAATCAGAAGGGGCAGGTTTACCACCTGGCAGTCACAGCGAAGGTAGCCATCTTTGTTGTACTTGACACACATAATTTCTCTTTCTAGACTGGGGGATGAGGTTTTAATACTTTTTACTACATCGAGGGATTGTGAAGTTATTTTCCTCATATTCAATGTTTGAACACAAAGCGTTTTCGTAAATAAATCAGGAACTATCCCTTCACTCTTGTACAAATTGAATCTGGAATATATGCAACAAGGGGCCTTGTAAAATATATTTAGTACCAGAATATAGATGTGTATTATCTCCCCTAAAGAAATTTCAGTAAGAGATTTATGAAGACAATGAGCTTGCGCATGTGTGGTTTTTCACAATGTACATAGGAGTTCAGTTCAATCTTTCGCTGCTGAAAGTAATTTCATTGTGATTGTTGCTCTGAAGGGGGTTTGCCCTTGGCAAAAATAAGTAAAGCTAAAGAATGGGTAATTGAATGTGTGGCTACTGAAAGAAATGGCTCTAGGATATTGGATATATGTGAAATGTTCTGTAATCTAAAAAATATACTTTAATACTCGACTACCTCCATTATTGCTACGTGCTCTTGACTTGCCTGTACATTACAGTGCTTGGTGTCTCCCTGTCACACACCATGGCCATGATCCTAATGATCTGCATACATGCACACAAGTATATAGACAATATATATTTATATATTGAAAAAAGTCCTGTGCAACGCACTCAGGGGCTTGTAAAACATAGGTAGAGTTCTTTATCAAGGTGGGCCTTTATCAAATGGGCCTTGATAAAAGCCCCAGGTGCCGAAACATCGATATTCTGTTTTTTTTTCTAATATACAATCAATAAACGTATGTTTTACAAGCCCCTGAGTGTGTCCCACAGGACTTTTTTAAGGTCGGGAGTAATTTTACAACTTCGGTGCAGTTTGGGAACTAGAAGTTTGCTGAGCTCATTTTGACCGTTTTTAAACACGGTTTTAAGTCACATATAATTATACCACCCAGACATATTACATATCGTTCCTTCCGGCAGACTCGGCAGATTAATAATATATCATTATCATATGTATACGTCATGCCCTGCCTGAATGCTATGACAAAAAATGTAAAACAATTTGAATTTTCAATACAATTTCAATCATCCACAGTGTGTAAAGTATTTTTTTTTTGCATTTTATTACCCGAGCCTTTGTGGTTATATTCTATGGGTTAGACTTGTTAAAAAAATTTGAACGGGAACCCATATTTTTTTTGGGAGAAATTACGTGATTTTAGCTAACCCCCCCCCAAAAATCATTAGTGAAGCATCATTGTTCGAATTATAATTGAAATGTGAACAATAGTGCTGCATTAAAGAAAATAAAAAAAATATTAATTATTTTTTTATTATTTTTATTTGAATTTTTTTACACTTTAACTTTACTTGTAACATGGTCATGTTTGATATCATTCGAAAGGCCATGATCAGGCCCTTCAAATGATACCCCCTAGATGACCCCCTAGCTGCCACCGATCAAGAGATAAAGCGGTTCAAAGAGCCCACCTATCTCCACCATGGGATATCCTTAGGAAATCCCTTGGCAGCTAGGGGTTCCCTGGTTAACTGATGTCATTGTGCCACGCCCGATGACGTCAGTGGACGTGGGGAGTCTTGGAGGTGGGGCTGCCATCCAAGATGGCGGCCCCAACCGGGAAAAGGATGTGACCTGACACCGATTGGTGCTGGGTCACAGCCTTGCCAGCATGGGTTAATGCCATACATCTCTGGAAAGGCCAGTCTGTGACCTTTTCAGGGATGCCTTGCATTAGCTATTAGCCCCCGGCGATGGGGAGATAAAGGGATCCAAAGGATCCCCCCTCCCCTCCAGGCGCTTCCCCTGCTCCGGCTGGCGGGGTACACCTGAAACTGATGTCATCACGCCTGGGGTGCGATGACATCAGTGCGCCGAGAGGAGCCAAAAGTGCCGATCTGACTCCGTGGGAGTCAGAGCAGCGAGGGAGCCGCCGGAGGAGGTGAGTATCGGCCACCGGGGGGCTGCAGACACTGGGGACTTACAGTTACGTCCTGCGGCATTAAAGCCTGCCTAATGCAGCATGTAATTGTACGTCCTGCAGCGTTAAGGGGTTAATATATATTATATATATTTGGGATTTTGCACCAGGGCATAGGAAATTTATTTTTGGTTATAAAGCAAAAGACGAGTGCTGACCCACCCATATATATTTTGGTGTGGCAGGTGAACACACTGCAAGTACCGGCTGGATGGAGTAGAGGTAACAACCCTGCTCTATAACCGTGGAGACCCATGCTCAAATCCCAGCAAGAGCACCTCTCCAGTAAGTGTCCTTGGGCAAGACACCTAATAGGACATGCTCGCTACCCAGGACATACTTGAAAACGAGAGAAATGTCTATGTATCCTTCCTGGTAAAATACTTTCTCAAAAAAAAAATTTAAAAGAAAAATGAGTCTCTAAAATACAACAAACATTTTAAGATATGTAATTTCACATTTGACAAATCAATTAAAGATGGAAGGTGGCAGCAGAATTTGAAATGCCTGGGCCAGCACCCAACTTAAAAATGCCACTGGGACCGGTATAAACAGATCTCTTGTGACCTATTCATTAGTAAAGTTGTAAAAAGAACAAGAGGTCTCCCACTGAGCCTGAAAGAAAGTAAACTTTGCCTACTACAGAGGATATGGATCTCTCCAGTAAGATCAATAAAGAATTCTCTGTATTGTGAGGTAGATTCTTTCAGTCTTAAAAAATGCTGCATACTGTAAAATAACTCAGGGTTATTCAAAGAGAATTGAAAAGTCACCGCACGTTCAGTGACTTTTCGTTCTCTTCAATTCGGTGCGATTCGGCAATCCCATTTCGGCAACCCTGCTGTGTATTCAGCAAGCACCACAGGGCCGTCGTAGTGCAGGGAAAAGCCGCCGAAAACCTGCCGAACACTCACCGCAAAACGTAGGCAAATGCACACCGAAACCCGCAAAAACGTCTGGATTAACCCCGCCGAACACACCGGAGAAACCCGAGCAGGAGCCGATAAGAGCGCAGAGCAGCCGCCAGAAAAACCCGACACTGCAGACAAATGGAGTGAAAAATAAAAAAAACAGTACGCTTGAATGTTTGAAAAGTGAAACGCTCTTTGCAAACAAACTACTGAGCGAAAATGTCTGAAATTTACATATGAGGTCCAATAAATGATAATAAAAAGGGCTGTTACAGAGAAAAGAAAAAACGTTTAAAAAAAATTTAAAACAAAATCTTAAAAATGCTTAAAAGATCCTAAAAAATCTATAAATAAAGAGACTTTTTAATGCAGAATATTATAATAAACGATTTATTAGATATTGAATTAAAACGGGAATATTTTTAACATTGAAGCCTATGGGATTCGCCTGAATAAACCTGTCGAATGAAGCCACTGAATGGCAGGACATTTCGTCAACTTTTCACTGCTGGTTTTTGTTCTCTGAATAAACAAAGCTATGGGGATTTCACTGCCCTCGAACAGGCACCGAACAGGCACCGTATGTGCAGGCAATTCACCAACATTTGGCGAACTGCCTGCTCTCTGAATTTCCAAACGGCCAGGAAAGGTAACCGAACGCTGAATTTCAGCGTTCAGTTACCTTTCGCCAGCAATTTGGAGCGCTTTGAATAACTCTGATAGTGTTCAGTGATATAATAGTCAATACATGAATTAACAGCTGGTTCAATACAAGAAATTATTATCATTCTAATTCTTGAAAGAATTTTCCCATTTTACTATTCATAGAAGCAGTTATCACTTTAAAAATATCAGAAAGTACGCTACAACACATATACAGAATACAAATTAAAGCCCAGCCAATTGAAAAATTGAGCTAAATGGACCAGGGTCACCCGATGAACCATAAAAAAGCGAGGAAACTATATTAAAGCTTATCTTTTATTTGTATGAATGAAAACCTCTAAATAAATAGCTCCAACAACAAAAAATCAGGAGACAGTGTCATAGTGCCGTTATACATCCAGTGGCGTCCTAGGGGGGCCCTAAAAAAAATTATTTTACAAAGTATTTTAACAGGAAGGATACATTGAGATTTCACAAATTTTCAAGTATGTCCTGGGTAGGCAAGGCCTAGGCTGGCATTTTCCAGGGCGCGGCAAAAAAAAACACCACTAAAGGGGTTACTCACAGAGCACCGAAATGACGCCAACATCATTGTTGTTCCCTGCACTTCGGGGAATCAAATTTCCCCACCCTACAGTGAATTCACCATTCACCACAGAGTCCCCGAAGTGCAGAGAGTCAGTTGCCGAATGCTGCCGCCGCAAACCCATGACCTGCTGTTTTCAAAAAAACTACTGAACAAAAATGTCTGGAATTTACATATAAGGTCCTATGATTGATAATAAAAAAGGTCTGTTACAGAAAAAATAAAAACAGCTATTGAAAAATAGGGAGAAAAATTTGCAGAAAAAATGACTAAAAGATACTAAACAAATCAATAAACGAAGAGACTTTTTACTGCAGATTAAAATAATAAACAGTTTATTAGATATTGCATAAAAAAGGGAATATTTTTAACTTTGAAACCTATGGGGTTCGCCTGAATAAACCTGCTGATTGAAACCACCAAACATCAGGGCATTTCACTGCCATTTCTCTGCTGATCGGTGTTCTCTGAATAGATTAACCATTACTTCTCTATGGGGATTTGCACTGCCTTCGAACAGCACCGTTACTTGTTGGCAGTTCACCAAAATTTGTGTGTGAGCATTTCACAGAGCTCCAGTGGCATACTTAGGGGAGGGGTGGGGGTCAAGCTGCCCTAGGTACCAGTGATTATTGGGGTGTCATTAGGTGGTACTAGGAGGTGCCATTGTCACTGTGTGTCAGCTTTGAGCTGTGTTCTCAAACAAGGAGCAGAGGAGCAGGGCGTTTGCATTAGGAGAATAAAAATCCACCTCTACTCCCTCCATAGCTCCTCCCCTGCCCCACAGCAGCTCTAGGAGAGGGGAGGGGGATGTAATTTGTGTGCAGAGAGAGAAGATGACAGTAAACTGCAGGTAAAGGGGGGTATCAGCAGAATATGAAGCCCTCTCTGCTTACTGCTGTTTAAAGTGGACCTTTCCTTAACCGGCACTGCAGTGATCAGAAATTGGGTGAGGTCCTGCATTGGGTGAGGCCAGGCTGCATTCACTGCATCACCAGGTAATAGGCAGCCCAGGGTAAATGGACAGGGAAGAGGGAGTCTTAAAAAACTGGAATAGTAAAGAAAAATAGCAGCATCTCATACCTGCAAAACACACACCCATTCTCTGCTCAGCAACTCCAATCCACAAAACCAGCCATCCAGCACACACACACACACACACACACAACTCCCAATCCACAAAACCAGCCACCCAGCACACACACAACTCCCATCACAAAAAACAGCCACACACACACACCTCCCATTACACAAAACCAACCACCCAGGGCGCGCACAAAATCAGCCACCCATACACAACTCCCATCACACAAAACCAGCCACCCACACACAACCCCGTCACAAAACCAGTCACCCACACACAACTCCCATCACACAAAACCAGCCACCCACACACATCTCCCATCACACAAAACCAGCCACCTATTCAACTCCATCACACAAAACCAGCCACCAACAATCAACCCAGCCAACACACAACTCCTATCACACAAACCGAGCCACCCCAACACACACACACAACTCCCATCAACAATACCAGCCACATGTGTATTTTTGTTCATAGCATGAGGATGGATATGTTGTGAGTTTGCAAAATCACTTAAAAATAACAATTATTCAAAAATAATCTACACTCGCCTGTTATTGCACAGCATAGCGGACGCATGATCCACCATCAGCAGGTTCAAATATATCATTATTATATGTATAAGTCATGACCTGCCAGAATGCTATAACTAAAAATATTTTTGAAAACATTAAAAAAAAGTGCTTGTGATTTTTTTTTTTTAAAGTTGGGGGTGCCAAATATAGGATCCGCCCCGGGTGCCAAATGTTCTAGGTATGCCCCTGTATATACTTCCATTGTGTTAAGATGTGGAAACTCAGTTATCACAGGTACATTGCTGCAGGAAACCCACAAAAGTCACAAAAAAAGAAGACACCGCTCCTCTGCAATTTCTTCACCATTATAAATAAAGGATCCCGGAGTTGTTTGCAGTCAAAATTAAACCGCTGCTAATTTCCCATTAAAATCAGCCTAGTGTGAAGCAAAGAAAATATAACACAGAAAAAATTGCCTCCAACACTTTTGCGAAAACACACAAATTGAAAAAAAAGCACAGTAAAACATATAATTTTCACAACAACAAAAAAAGACAAATTTGACAAAGCCAAAGTGCCGAACCATGACAGCAAGGCTACCACTTAGGTACACATTAGAAAACGTCATGCCATTCTGACTGCTAACAGAACACAGCGGAACTCCCATGGAACAATTACATTCTGCCTATGGGTGGATCAACAGGACAGCAGGCCTGCATCTGCATTTGTGAATAATATACCCAGAGCGAGAAAAAATGTATGCCAGGAAAACTGACAGAGATGTCCTGTGCAAGCTAAACACAATGCAAATGTCACTTTTCAACAGTCAAGTCAACACAAGCAAATAAAAAGGGCTGTCTGTAGGAACTCAAAGCAAATATAACATCACATTGAGTGCTGGGCTATAGTTTAAATTGTGGTGACCAGCTTATGCTTTCGTTATGTGATATATAATGTGATTTATGAGCATTTCCTTTCAATGTGCATGACTACCATTATGGCCAAACTGACCATCAGAGAATCTATGCCGGAGATTATATAAAAAGAAAAAAATAATAATAATAAAGCAATTCATAATAAACTAGAGCTTCTGTAAGGGACTGTTTACATTTGGGATGTCTCAAACAACAAGTTATAATAGTAAAATCATTTATTTAGTAGTAAATTTAATCTTGATTATGGAGATATAAGACACTGTTTGATGGTCTTGTGAGATTTGTAAAGAGAGTGAAGAATAACATTTAGTGCTATCTGAAAGCCAGAGGGTTAGGCTCCATATCATCATGACAACAACTTAGCACTTGCTATCCTGGAATTATCTGACATGCATTTCACCATGGAATGTCAGGGGTGTATACCTAAACATGTTGTGAAATGTTTATCGAATGATTCCATGCTAGGGAGACCTAACTAAAGTCATTATGAAAAGGTCCCCCTAGCTTGAAGATCGGATGGCGAGTAATACTGTTATGAAGATATCTGATTGTAGCCATTGCAGTAGGAGGACTAATTTAAGTAGCATGGAGTTCTGACAGGTCACACTCTCTAAGGAAGCCCCTGGGTAGCAACACGTAAGCAGTGAGTTAGGGACATGTACACGTATACACGGTAGTATGGGGGGAGGAAGAATGAAGGGGAAATATCCCCACTGGGAATGGTAAGAAGCCTCCGTGCTTTTAATTTGCTGGAATGTATACCAAACACATTTTAATGTAAGAGGTTTTACATTTCTTTAGAAGATGGAATAAATATCTGTTCTATACATGATCGTTGCTTTACCTTCTCACCTCCTACATATGGTTTCATACTGCACACAGAATTGTGTTACTGGGAGTCTGTCCGGGAGCCATTTTGAAAGAGATTTACATGCTGAAGGTGTAGAGCAGTGGTTCCCAACCTTTTCTGGACCACCGCCCCCTTTGGAAGAAAAACAAATTGGAACGCCCCCTCCCCCATAATAGTTATACCTAATATTAAAATAATATTTCACATTAGTAATGATCTCAAAGTAAAAATTAAAACACTATCAAATGTATTAAAACATTGTTTATTATGAATTTGAAAATTAATATAAAAATCAATAGATAATGAAAAAATTTATGAGATGGTTGAGCCTGGTGGAGTTTTAACAATTTATTATGTTGGGATTCAAATTTTGTCAACAATCACCACGCTCAGTGATGTGTAGTCTGTTGCTTTTCTTAGAAAATAAATTTGCTACCTCACTGCTGATAATGTTGGAAATGAATGTGAAAGTCCCCTCATTAATAAAGTTACTGAACAGGTAACTGTTCAAATACTTGCTTGTTTGAAAATATATTTGTTTGAAATAATCTCTACCTCTTTTCCAATAGTTTGTCCAATTTTTTTTAGAATTCTAACCCACAAACTGATGTGTTAGTTTAAAATTTTAGTCTGAAGTGTATAGTTGTAACACTCAGTTTGAGGTTTTTATCTTAACTATCCAAAAAAAATGGTATTGATTTTTTAAAAATTTTGTACGTTTTAATAAAAAAAATAATCTGCCAACTAATCGGCTATGAAAATAATCGTTATTTGCAGCCCTACTTCTATCACTTATCACTCACAAATAAAGATTATTGGCAAGCACACAAAAAATAATGAGACTTAATCCTAGAACCCTGCTTTTTATAGATTTGAAATCGTGCACGCATCGTCTTGCATGCTTTCACTTGTTTGCGATGCCGCCAGTCCACTCGCTCTGTAAACAAGTCATTACAAGCTCCCATATTCTTGTCGAAACATGCTTGATTGCGTGAATTGCGTAATATTTGTCTTTACTTACCAACTTGCAAAGGCTTGTCGTGGATAAGACTAAAATGAATTATTATGCTAAATACATTTTTTAAATGCTTCTTTATGCGATAACAATAAGTCAAGATGAAAAATTTCAAGCGTAAAAATTAATAATAAATATTATTAAGTTCTTCAATACACTGCCGCCCCTTGACTGCCTTAATGCCCCCCATTTGCCTATGGACCCCCTACCGCCCACATGGAAGGCTTCAGTGCCCACTGGGGGCGGTACTGCCCCGTTGGGAAATACTGGTGTAGAGCAATTCTAGAAATTGCTCCTTTATATGTAAGTGTAACCCTTTACTGCCACAACTACATTTTATTAGCAGAAGCAGGCTGTTTTCTGTTTTCTTTTACGAAAGACTTTTGTGAAGGTTTATTGTGGCTACAATACAGGACCTGTTAGTGCAGTATAAGTATCTTATTTTTATTGGCTACATACCACAAGAAGAGCAAAATCAAGGTATAGGAGATTATTGAAATCAGGCAGCAACACTAGTGGTCTGCCCTATGGTGGGTTCCTGCTCAGGTCTCTAGGTTTTAGCTTGATGGTGCCTTTACAGAGAAGACTATACAATATTCAAATCAGACTGCTATCACCCCAAAAGGATGGCCAGAACTGAAATACTATGGCAACCTCCTCTACACAAAAGGAACTGCAGCCCCCCCACTATCATTTAGGCCTTGTTAGGCCTCATCAGAAGGGCATAACGAGTATCTATCTAGCACTTCAAGTAAGCGGTCCACCTCTGGATTACCCTGACATATCACAAGTATGTGGCACAGTAAACCAACTGAATATATTCAGTGGAACATGTTTTATTTTTGGTTTTTGGATTTTGGATAGGAAATAAGTCAGCTTTTTCCACATTCCTTACTAGCAAGCAAATTCCTAACTACACTGTTCCTTGTAATGGTCAGATCAATAGAGTAGTCTAATAAAGAAACCTAGGTCTGGGACAGGACAGGATTACAGACCCGGGAAAACAAGTCAAGGTCGGTAAAACAGAGACAGGTACTCATGCAGTCCATGGTCTAGGAACGGAGAAAGCAATACTGTCACGGCGGCACCAGGATTGAGCCATGGTGGGGCCCTTGTTCAGGAAGAAACCTTAAAGTACAGGAAATACAACTGCAGACAACAACAGGTGGTAGGGACACCACAGGGTTAGACAGTGACTCCTGCACGGCAATACCCAAAGAAACCCTAACACTGATAGGCCGGTCTTTAGGGTAGCCAGATCTAAGTTAAATAGAAAATAACACAGGGCCGTGCAGAGTCTCAGAATATACACAGATACCAGGAACCAATGAATCAGTACAGTCTGGAAAAATAGAGAGAGTACGTAAATCAGATGCCAGGGTTCTAGAGCCGGGAGAGAAGTCAAACAAGCCAGATCGGTACACAGAATACTAAATAATAAACAGAAAACAAAAACACAGCAAGGGAAAACTACAAACTGAATCACACAAGAAACAGGATGAGAAATAATATATAGGAATATCCAGAGATAAACAAGGAAATCGGTGACAGTAGTAACAGACAGACAGTGAAACAGAACAAATAATATACAGAACAAAAGTATACAAACAGAACAGGAACTTGAAGCAGGAAGCACAAATGAAGGCAGAACTCAGAATGACTCACGAAAATCATGGAGCAATGCACTATGGGAGCAATGCTCTTAAATAGGGAGAAAAACAGGACATGACAGACAGGTGAGCCGAGAGCAAAACAATTAACCCCTGGGATGAAAACCAGGAAAGGCAACATAGATGAAGACCTGAACTGGATATCACATATACAGGGGACAGGGCTGGGAACATGGAACGTGACAAATACACAACCAAAGAAACAAAACTAGAGTCAAAACCAGAAATCACTAAACGGGATACACAGCAGCAAGGCACTGAGTGATCTGAGAAGCACTCCAGAGCAGCTTCCTCAGGAAGAACTACATAGGGTGGAGTCTGCTCCCATTGGCTGGGCATTCCAAGGAATTATAAACACATGTGTAGATTGAGTAGTACTAGAAAGACGTGGATGAGTGTCAGTGGAATGTCACAGAAGCGAGATGGAATGGGCATCATTAGAAAGACACAAGGATGTCACAGTACAACAGGCATGCGTGACAGGAACATATTGATTTCCAACGTATAAAAAACTTTCAATATCAGGTTGTGTTTGTAATGCTCTTAAATACAACAATATGGAGCTTTTACCACTGGATATTTGTCTGTACAAATGTCAGAACACATTTTTTATAAACCCTACGCAGTAGGACTGTGTTGTTTCAGAGGTAATAGGCACAAATAGCAAACAGCGAGTTGTAAACTAACAGTACAATATACTATAGATGTAAAGTATGCAACAACATATAGTCAGCAAGCAATATTTATTTCTCTACGTGTGTTCACACATATGTGTAGTGCAGAACATATATATATATATATATTTACTTATTTTTTATATCAGTGTTCTCCAGTTTCATAAAGAATATATATTTTAGTTTTTCAGAAATGCAGGTTACAGAGCAGGATGACATTAAATAATTTAACAAAATATAATCTTTTGAGTTTTAAGTCAGACGAGAACCATACAGAATCCCTTCAGGAACATATCCAATCCAGTCTGTGTGTGCTTTCTTTTGCTGGTATTGTATGGCTTTTACAGCAGAATGCAATCTTGAGAGGAAAAATATTGTATCATGTAGATAAAAAGGAAGACAATGGCTTTATTTGTATGTGTGTGGTCAGCCCCATTCCAGTCAGAAATGCACACATAACAGCTTTTTTACAGATGACTTCTCACAAATAAATGCTTATACAATTACTCAATAATAGCATCCACCTGGAGAAATTGCTCTTGAGAATGTATCACAGCTTTTGAATAATCTAACCTTACTCATTTGGGTCTGCAGTAAAAAAAAATTGCAAAAAAATGGGATAGGTTTCTAAAATAGAATATTTTTTCCAGCTCAGATGAAGTGCACATTTGTTTCCCGTGTTTAGCTTTTGGGCATTTTCTACCAGACAACATTTTTCTTATCTTCTTTGATCCAGCCTATGTCCATGTAGCCTAATGTTAAAATACTTAGATTACTGGAAAAATCTATAATTCGGTATATCTACTATGTAACCCACCCGCTTTAATGTTCGGTGCTTACGGTGAAGACTTTCTGTGAACTATTTGAGAATGTGAGACTTTTCTGTCAGAGTGAAAAAAAGATCCTGCCATTATCCTGACCTTGCTCAGTACGAGGACACCCCAACGGACTCATTATGACTTATCGTAGTGATTATAGTGCAAGGAGTTTGGAGATGAAACCCATCTTTTTCCTCGGATTTTGCTGCACGAGAAAGGATCATGAACCCATTCACTACGAAGCACTTTTTATTAAAAAAAAATGTTAAAAATCATATTTATTTATTTATAAAGTATTTTACCAGGAAGGATACATTGAGATTTCTCTCGTTTTCAAGTATGTCCTGGGTTCAACAACATTAAATTGTTACATTGTATTTGAAGCATGAGTTGCATAACTAACACTTAAATGTATGGCAAAATAGCAATTTTGTATGAAGTTGTTTATTCTGAGATAGTTTATAAAAATTACAATAATGAAAATTGGCTAATTTTTCTTTTTTTTTTTCTTTACAGAAATATTGCTGGGATGAAAGGTTCTAAATTCTAGATTGTGCTGCTTGTCTTGCACGATTTCAAATGGAATCTGCATAATTAGCAAACAGGCAAAAATGGCCTGTGGGCAGCAATCATAATGAGATTATTAGCAAGGCAGCATCCAAAAATACAGAATATCAAAGTAAGATCTGTATGTAGGCATAATAGCTATATATGGAAATTACAGTAATACCATGTACCTCTACTGTACAGGGATTCTTGCTAACTACACAAGTAACAGACCTGGCAATTCACATGATTTGACCACATGACACATGGTTCCTGCCCAATCACGGGCTCTATTAAATACGTTAATGCGTGCGCAAAAACGCATTAACGCGAGGGGAAAAACCCTTCTCGCAGAACGTCGTATTATAATGTCTGCGCAAAAAATGCTCGTTAACATCTACCGCTGGTGAACCTGTGTAAACCCTTTGCGAGCGTAATGTACATTGCGCGTCCTATACTTAACATTGTGAGCGCAATTGCGTTTGTGCGCTGGTACTCGGATGGTATTACAATCTATGCGCAAATTTTAACGGACAACGTTTGCACGCATAATTTTAACGTCTTTTAAAAGCTGGTGTTAATGGCAAATCTGAACAACCTGGCCGAAATCAAAAAAAATACAGCAAAGTATAGTTACACTTTCTACGCATACCCAAACAATAAAATTGAGAGGTTGTGCGTGATTTTATTATTGCTGCAGCATATATACTCAGATTGATTTTGACAGGTACAAAAACTTAACGGGAAACAATTGTGTTCTTAATTCTGATTGGCTGAATCGCGTGAAAAAACAGTCTGCCCACCGATTTCTGCACGCAGCGTTAATGGGCACGCGTTTTTGCGCATCTTTTTTACGCACGTTATTTTTTGACGGATGAAAAAATGCGCTCGGATTGTAATACCAGCGTTCATTTACGCGCGCTAACGTGCGCTTTTGCGCGAAGCAGTAAATAGAGCCCCACATTGTTTTCAAGAAGTCTAAGGAAAATACACCATAGCATCTCTTTAATAGTGCTTACGATGATTATATCTTTAAAATCAGGGCATATTAAGCACATACATTAGCACTAATGCAGCACTCTTGTATGGGCAGGCCTGGATGACTGCTCAGCCAGAGAACTGGTCATCTGGGATTACATGCATAATGAGATGACATACACCCTTTTGGCCTTTTAGCCTGAACGTTGACAGTGACAGAAATGTGTCATTACTAGGACCCCCCCACACTCCAAATTTCAGAGCTGCCAAAGTTGAAAAGATTGAGATCTGAAAGAATTTATTTTCCCCCAGGGAAAACGCTAATCTTGCATTAAACAGGTATGCAACTGAGGTTGTATATGCTAATATTCACTGTATTTCAGTGCATAATAATATATACACATTGGGCCTTAATCCAATCGAACCGCTATGCTAATGACATACTGGGTTATTCAGAGAGAGGTGAAAACCAAGAGAATGACAGGAGAAGTGAAAATTCTAGGTCAAAATAGCCAAACCAGAAAAATTCTCCAATTTATCTCACTTTCCAAATCGGCTATTTTGACCTAGAATTTTCACTACTCCAGTCATTCTCCTGGTTTTCACCTCTCTCTGAATAACCATGACAGTGTGTGTACAATTTACTTACATGTCAGACTCATTGTAGCTTGTTCCAGTATAATTTAATTATCCCCAAAATACAAAAAAAAAACATATATATACAGAGGGGCCCAAAAAAATGTATTCAAACTTCAACATGAAAAATATATGCATAAAAATTGTATTACTAGATTCATATAAACATCAATAGGGCAACTGTAAATGCTCCAGCACTGTCCAGAAGAGGGTAAGACACCACCCTGAAAAGAGTGTCAGCTGCGCTTCACCCTAGAGACAGGCATATGAGGTATTTTTCAGGTCAGTTTCCCATCTGTAAAACACTTTGATAACAGCACATATTGAGCATATGTCTGCCCTATGATTGTTCTTCTCTGCCTCTCTTGTCTTTCACGAGGAGACATTTGTAAGGTCGCTAGAAGAGCGGTGCTGTCCTGGGAATAGGCACAGCGCTATTTATACACAGTTAATAATCTCATATACTCTCTGTAAAATGTGTGTGTGTATACATATCTAGTTCTATCCATATCTTCTATATTTAAACTGTATTGCACTATTATTTGCATGTTATCTCTGCACGCATTTGGCGAGTGGAAATTAAATGAGGGCGAGTGGGGCTGAGTGACCCATCAGGCTTGTGGGTCGGTAGGAGCCCTGTTCAGTAGGCCGCCACCTTAATCCTCAGCTCTGGTATCGGACTCTGAGTCCGAATCTGGAGCTGTCTGATCGGCGCTGCTGCGTGCGTCCCACACTCGTAACACGAGTATGGGAACGGCACTCTAAATTGGCGATGCCCCCTTCCGTGCGATCTGCGAGATTCACGTGGGTGGGTCACTTTACCCACCCACGTGATGCATCGCAGAAGGCACAGAGAAGAGGAGACAAGCGCGCGGAGGGCAGCAGAGCCAGCCTGGACCAAACTGCGGAAGGAGGAGCAGCCGAGGTCCCAGCTGCTGCCCAAGACATACACTGGTGAGTGAAAATGGGGGGGCAGCAGCTGTGTGAAAACGTAGGGGGGCAGTGTAAAGACAAGGTGGGCTGTGTAAAAAATGGGGGCTGTGTAAAAAACAGAAGGGCTGTGTAAAAATGAGGGGGAGGCTGTATAAACAAAGGGGAGGCTGTGTAAAAACAAGGAGTGACTGCATAAAAATTAGGGGGCTGTGTGAGAACAAGAGGGGCTGTGTGAAAATGAGGGGGGCTGTGTGAAAACAAGAGGGGCTGTGTGAAAAGTAAGGGGGCTGTCAAAACAAAGGGGGGCTGTGTGAATTCCAGAGAGGCTGTGTGAAAAGAAAGGGGGGCTGTGTGAAAACGAAGGGGGCTGTCAAAACAAAGGGGGAGCTGTGTGAATTCCAGAGAGGCTGTGTGAAAACAAAGGGGACTGTGTGAAAATGAAGGGGGCTGTCAAAACAAAGGGGGAGCTGTGTGAATTCCAGAGAGGCTGTGTGAAAACAAAGGGGACTGTGTGAAAATGAAGGGGGCTGTCAAAACAAAGGGGGAGCTGTGAAAACAAGAGGGGTAGTGTGCAAACAAGGGGGGGAGCTGTGTAAAAAAATTAAGGGGTCATGCGGGGGGTGTAATGAAGAATTGGTTGGGCCAGCGGGGGTGTAGAAAAGGCTGTGGCGCTCTGTGATACGTTCATGCATACCGCACATTAAAGTGAGGTTTATTTCTGTGGAGCTCTGCTGTCATACGCTCTGGGCAACTAGTGGCGAGTAACTCTTAAGACCTGGCTAGTAGCTTGTGACCTGAAATTTTGAGCCATATATATATATATATATATATATATATACAGTGGCAAGAAAAAGTATGTGAACCCTTTGGGATTAAGTGGAGTTTTGCATGAATTGGTCATAAAATGTGCTCTGATCTTCATCTAAGTCACAACAATTTGAAAAACACAGTCTGCTTAAAATAATACAACACATACATTATATGATTTCATGTTTTTATTGAACAGAACATGTAAACATTCGCAGTGCAGGGTGGAAAAAGTATGTGAACCTTTGGACGTAATAACTGGTTGACCCTCCTTTGGCAGCAATAACCTCAACCAAATGTTTCCTGTAGTTGCAGATCAGACCTGCACAACGATCTGGAATAATTTTGGACCACTCCTCTTCACAAAACTGTTTCAGTGTAGCAATATTCTTGGGATGTCTGGTGTGAATCGCTCTCTTAAGGTCATGCCACAGCATTTCAAGCGGGTTGAGGTCAGGACTCTGACTGGGCCATTCCAGAAGGCGGATTTTGTTTTGTTGAAGCCCTTCTTTTGTTGAATTACTTGTATGCTTTGGGTCATTGTCCTGTTGCAACACCCATCCTCTGCGGAGCTTCAGTTGGCGGACAGATGGTCTTACGTTTTCCTGCAAAATGTCTTGATAAACTCTGGAAATCATTTTTCCATCAATGACAACAATCCGTCCAGGCCCTGAGGCAGCAAAGCAGCCCCAAACCATGATGCTCCCTCCGCCATGTTTTACAGTGAGGATGAGGTTTTGATGTTCGTGTGCTGTGTCTTTTTGTCTCCACACATAGTGTTGTGTGTTTTTTCCCACAACTCAATTTTGGTTTCATCTGTCCACAAAATAATTTGCCAGTAGTGCTGTGGAACATCCAGGTGCTCTTTTGCAAACTTCAAAGTGCTGCAATATTCTTTTTGGACAGCAATGGCTTCTTCCGTGGTGTCCTCCCATGTACTCCATTCTTGTTTAATGTTTTCCTTATTGTAGATGTGTCAACAAAAATGTTAGAATGTGCCAGAGATTTCTGTAAGTCTTTAGCTGACACTCTAGGATTCTTCTTTACCTCATTAAGCATTCTGCGCTGTGCTCTTGCAGTCATCTTTACAGGACGACCACGCCTAGGGAGAGTAGCAACAGCGCTGAACTTTCTCCATATGTAGACAGTCTGTCTTACCGTGGACACATGAACATCAAGGCTTTTGGAGATACTTTTGTAACCCTTTCCAGCTTCATGCAAGTCAACAATTCTTGATCGTAGGTCTTCTGAGAGCTCTTTTCTGCGAGGCATGGTTCACGTCAGGCAGTGCTTCTTGAAACCAGTAAACCCAAAACTGGTGTGTGTTTTTAAAGGGCAGGACAGCTTTCAGCAACACATCCAATAATATCACACTGATTGGACTCAAGGTTGGCTCACTCCTGGCTCCAATTAGCTCTTGGAGAAGTCATTAGGCTAGGGGTTCACATACTTTTTCCACCCTGCACTGTGAGTGTTTACATGTTATGTTCAATAAACACATGAAAACATATAATGTTTGTGTTGTATTATTTTAAGCAGACTCTGTTTTTCAAATTGTTGTGACTTAGATGAAGATCAAAGCACATTTTATGACCAATTCATGCAAAACTCCACGTAATCCCAAAGGGTTCACATACTGTTTCTTGCCACTGTGTATATATATATATAAAATGTACATCAGGATGATGAAGAGAGCCACCTTGTGCTTCTTCTGTGGGTCTGTTGCATTACTAGCATTATAACTTACATTGTTGTATCTATGAAAGTCCAGCTAGACACCAGAAAATCAAGCACTGACATTTTCAAAAGTTCAACATAGCTGTGGACATAAATAAGAGCTTAATTTCCTGTGTGATTTTACTTTTTCTCTCACAGTCACATGGCTGTTTGACCTCTCTATTAGTCCGGTGTCAGAGAGCAGGAAAGTGCCTGGCATTAAATGTATGTGACCGCGTCTCAGCAAACAGAAAACCATCCTCCAGCACGTTTCAATTTTCTTCAAGAAAGAATATCCCATTCACCTCTCAAACATAATGTTTTCATTTGACCTGACCCCATTTCCCTTGATTCGACACATACAAATTGGCCAACTGGGATACCAATAATAAGGTATCAAGGTTTCAATACCATGCTGCCCTGCCGTATAATTCATACTGAGCAATCCTAGCTACAAATTACAGTTGTCTTAAATTAAGGGTGTGTGTTGGTTGTCGTGAAGGAATGAGGTTGTTTCACGGTTGGGAACAGGTTGCAGGCAAAATGAAATGAGGAAATGGGCTATTGAACCTATTATGGTATAAAGAGATGCATTGTTATGCAAGGGGTAAAGATAATTCAAGTTCTTTCTTGTAATATGTACTTTAGTGTATAGACTCGTCATGGCAATCTTTCTGACTTGTAAAATAAAAGTAGCTGATTAGGCCATTCTGCAGTTTGGATTAGGATTTATTGAGAGGAGATGATAGATAGACAGACAGACAGGTTGACAGACAGACATTGGCTTCAGTAAGTGATGCCAAGGGAGCCATGTTCCCTCAATTTCCTGACTGGCCCCTTTTAACCCCCTTTCTGCTACATGCTGACCAAGGGACTGCACAATGAAAATGCCTATGTTGACTGGAGTCTGATTTATGTTGCCTACTGACCAATAGCATCAGAATTCAGCACTTAAACGGTCATAAGGCTCTGTGAAGATGAGCAGTTGGCTATCAGTGCTTGAGTCAGCAAGAGATATACAGTGAGGGATCATGGAGTGAGCCGATAGGCTTCTCTAAAGTAGTGTGTTTTCAGAGACTTCTTGAAGGACTGGAGAGATGGGGAGAGTCTAATCTTGCAGGGGAAGTGAGTTCCATGGAAAGGGGGCAGCGCTGGAGAAGTCCTGAAGGCGGGAGTTGGGGGTGCGGGTACAAGGAACTGATAGCATCAGATCATTGGCTGAGCGAAGTGGTTGGGGTGGGGTATGCCTGCTAATAAGGGAGGAGATGTAGTCAGGGGCACAGTCTTATTATTTTCTTTTTTCCAACTGATGAAGCCCCGTTTGGGGCGAAACGCGTCTTGGCTTTTATTATCCAATTTATTCTTTGTTTTATGTGCCTAATAAATTTCTTTAATTCCTTTAATATAAGACGGAATACAGTTTTTATTTTGGAAAGCACTTTATGATTTTAATCTTTTAAATTCCCACTGTGCCCCAGTCCTTCTCGGATACCAAGAATACAAGAGTTCCTTGGACCTGTGGAGCATCGTGGATTGTCGGTCCCATCATCCTGGACCTTAAAGAACATTAGAGTGGTTTGGATCTGTGGATCGTGCGGGCTGTTGGGTGAGCCACTTGAAACACCCGCAGGCGAAATCATCGAGCCTAGTGAGGCTCTGAAAAGTGTGAGTGGGATTCATCCATTTTATATACATCCCTTGTGGTCATTGGACTTCACTATTGTGTACTTTTTTTCTTCCAAGGAACATTCTACGGACGTTGTTTGTACCTACGCATATAAACTGTTATACTGTATGAACTGTCTTATAAGCAGGACATTCCTCATATATGTATGTACGTTTTTTTTAAGATATATTTATGTTCATATGCACACAGTCCTTTGGATAACACGTGAGCGCTGAGCATCTGTTTTCTCTTTTTTTAAGGGGCACAGTTATGGAGAGCTTTGTACGTGAGCACCAGTATTTTGAAATGGATTAATAGAAACAGGGAGCCAGTGTAGAGATTGACAAAGGGGTGAGGTGTGGAAGGTGCGGGAGGTGAGGTGTATGAGTCTGGCACAGGCAGTCATTATAAACTGCAGAGGGAGAATCTGGGATCTCTTAAGGCAAGTACAGTAGTCAAGGCGGAAAATAATAAGAGCTTGAATGAGCATTTTAGCAGAGTCCTTATTAAGAAAGTGACAGACGCATGCAATGTTTTTTAGGTGGAAGTAGCAAGATATGGTTAGTGACTGAATGTGAGGAGTAAATATATACTTTATAAAGGCTCATGGAGTCAGCTGAAATGATTACAGCAGCCTTATAACATCCTACATTGTGACCGGCATGCTTTTTCTTGACTAAGTACAGCTCTGTAGTCCACCAAAAATGTGCCTTTTACAATATACGGTATATGGTAAAACAAGCAGAGATGTCAAAGATGTAAAATAATTCAAATAAAACGAGAATTATCCTTCACTTGTTGCAGTAACAAAGCAAAAATATGTCAGTGTCAGATGTTGTTTGTTTTACAGTAGAAATTTCAAAACAATTACTGTTACTGATAAATCCCAAATGTTAGCAATATTGTTTATTTAAATATATCTCTCCATTTATGGAAGAAATGGTAGCGCCAGAACCAGCAGGCACCACCTCCACATATATCTATGGCACTGCCTTAACATTCATTTATTAAAAATAAAAAATAGCTTTATCTCATAGTCCATCTTTTCAAATAGATAAGACCAGGGGTCAAGTCCTGGGAAAAAAAGTGAGGGAACTCACCCACGAATTCCACAACCCCTATTACCTGAAGAAAAAATATATATATCACGAGTATAGCTGGACGAGCCGGTGATACCATTTTTATTGGGTTAACTTTACATTTAAAAGACAAGCTTTCAAGAGTGTAAACTGGAAACTATACTGATCAGTGAAAGGTATCACTACGTACAGGTATACTAGCGATTTTGGCAACTGGACTAACGCGTTTTATATATAATCTATATATATATCCAGGATTATATACACAGCACTGGACCCCCAGAATAATATACACGGCACTGGTTATATGGATATATTTTCCCAGTTCACATGGATATAATTGCCCCAGCTCTCATGGATGATGCCCCCAGCTCTCATGGATAATGCCCCCAGGTCTCATGGATATTGCCCCCAGGTCTCATGGATAATGCCCCCAGGTCTCATGGATAATGCCCCCAGGTCTCATGGATATATGCTCCCAGGTCTCATGGATAATGCCCACAGGTCTCATGGATATTGCCCCCAGGTCTCAGGGATATTGCCCCCAGGTCTCATGGATAGTGCCCCCAGGTCTCATGGATATTGCCCCCAGGTCTCATGGATAATGCCCCCAGGTGTCATGGATAATGCCCCCAGGTATCATGGATATTGCCCCCAGGTCTCATGGATAATGCCCCCAGGCCTCGTGGATAATGCCCCAGGTCTCATGGATAATGCCCCCAGGTCTCATGGATATATGCCCCAGCTCTCATGGATAATGCCCCCAGGTCTCATGGATATTGCCCCCAGGTCTCATGGATAATGCCCCCAGGTCTCATGGATAGTGCCCCCAGGTCTCATGGATAATGCCCCCAGGTCTCATGGATATTGCCCCCAGGTCTCATGGATAGTGCCCCCAGGTCTCATGGATATTGCCCCCAGGTCTCATGGATAATGCCCCCAGGTCTCATGGATGTTGTCCCCAGGTCTCATGGATAGTGCCCCCAGGTCTCATGGATATTGCCCCCAGGTCTCATGGATAATGCCCCCAGGTCTCATTGATATATGCCCCAGCTCTCATGGATAATGCCCCCAGGTCTCATGGATATTGCCCCCAGGTCTCATGGATAGTGCCCCCAGGTCTCATGGATATTGCCCCCAGGTCTCATGGATAATGCCCCCAGGTCTCATGGATATTGTCCCCAGGTCTCATGGATAGTGCCCCCAGGTCTCATGGATATTGCCCCCAGGTCTCATGGATAATGCCCCCAGGTCTCATGGATATAGCCCCCAGGTCTCATGGATAATGCCCCCAGGTCTCATGGATAGTGCCCCCAGCCCAGTAACATGTGTAAAACATAACAAGAAAAATTGTGTTTTGTTTCACATGGTATAGGGATAAGCGTAGTTGACATTTTTTACTTGTTATGTTTAAGGCTGGGGTCAGACGAACACAGTGCGAATGCGTGTGCAGCCGCACTTTATCACGCCGTAGTAGCAGCAAATAACGTCCAATGATGGGCATTATACGAAGTATGGCTGCATAAAAGTTCGGCCGGGCAACGCAAGTGGCAAACGAACGCATTTTTTCAAGAACGTAAAACCGCTAGTACTGACGTACAGAGTGCGCTGCGTCTGCTAGCGGCATGTGTGTGTGATTAGGAGACGTCAGACGCTGCTAATGTCCAGCCAACAGAACGTCCAGACGCAAAAAGTGTTTTATTGATGATCCGTACAAAATCACAGACGGAAATGCGCATCGTATGACCGCTATCGCGTATTCCGTGAAAAAATACGTCCATTCGTTCGAACGCACTTTTTCACGGACGACACGAAAAAATGCGTTCATCTGATCCTAGCCTTACATGTTACTGGGCTGGATATGTCTAGTAGTTGCAGCCGCCCCGGTGGGGCTCAGGCGCGACACCTTTTTCATGTATCTATGTATAGTTTGTCTTATCTCCAGCCAGGTCATCCTTGCAGCTGTCCCGTACCGAGGTTTTGTTTTCAATCCCAAAGTGGAATTTTTCTGAGGAGGGTATAAAAGAAAACCCACCAGTCTCATGACTGAGAAGCAGCATGAGCATATGTGGTTGCTTAGAAAGCAGCTTTTGGCTTCATTAGGTAGGACTCGCCTCACTGGAGGTGCCATGGCAGGCGAGTTTACACTTCAATGGCCATTCAATTAACCAAAGCCTCTATTTGTGTGTTGTTTCACATGGTGTTATATGAATAAGCGCAGATTACATTTTTTTCTTGTGATGTATAATATAATACTGTTGAAGTTTGCTATTCTCTATAATATATGTAGAGGAATAAGTTGTGTATCTCGGAAACTACAGCTTAATTAAAAAATATATATTATCAGATTCCTTTTTATCGACCCAAAGTTAGTAAAGTTTAACTACTGTCATTCAGGAAACATAAAGTGTTTTTTTTTTTGTTCAGTAGTGTAATCAGCACTCTAAACTCATTTGCAACAACTTTCATTTAACAAATTCAGCCCATTAAAACTAAAAATCCGCATGCATAAAGCCAAACACAACAGTTTTGAAAACACTCTTGAAGTCAAAGAGGGAATGGCAGTGGAGGGAGAGAGAATTGTCTGGCCGGTACATCAGGTTTTGGAGGTTACTGCTTCTCAAACATGAAGGCCAGGAATGATGCAGAGAGAGCCAGAGTGGCTTGAGAAGGGCTAGTGATGAGTAGGGATGAGCTGTTCGGGTTCGGACGGTTCGGAGTTCGACCCGAACTTTGGCAGTTCGAAAGTTCACGAACTTCGAACTTTTTGGGTGTGTTCGGTTTGAGTTTGAAAAAAAAAAGAAATTTTGAAAAAAGTATAGAAAATGCTTAAAAAAATACTAAAAAATCTAGAAATAAAGAGACTCTTTACTGCAGATTATTATAAGCAACGGTTTATTAGATATTGAATTAAAAAACTAATGTGTACGTGGAAAGATTATCAACTCTAAATGACCTCTGTTCACAAACGAGCATAACACCAGGTGTTTTTAGTCTGGTAATCAATTTGATACATTGTACACTATACTGAGGGGGTGGGGTGGTGTCTGCTTCTGATTGAGATTTGAGAATTACTTTCCCTCCTAAAACATCCTAATATGCTGCATTTAACCCTTTCGCTGCTGAGGCTTTTCACACCTCTGTGCTGAGGTCATTTTTACCGCTTTTGCTCATCATGTTTAACCACGTTTTGTAGCCATATTTTGATATATGACCCAGACATATTATATATCGTTCTTTCCGGCAGACGTGGCAGATTCATAATATGTCATTATTATATGTATACGTTACGTCATGTCTGTATATTATAACAAAAAATGCAATAAAATTTAAATTTTCAATAATTTATTATGTGTAAAGTGTTTTTTTCACATTTTAACATGCGATCGTTTGCGGTTATATTTTGTATGGGGTGCGCTTGTTAAAAAAATTAGAAATGGGGTCTCGTTACATTTTTGTTTGGGGGAAATTCCGCTTTTTTTTAACAAACACACCGCTTACAAAAATCGTTAGTGCAGCATTATTGTTCTCATTATAATTGAAATGGGAACAATATTGCTGCATTAGGAAAACCAAAACAAAAAAAAACTTGTTTATTTTTTTTTTCGAATTTTTTTTTAAATATTTTTTATTTTTTATTTTTATTTTTTATTTTTTAAAAAAAACATTTTTCATGCTCATGTTTGGTATCCTTGGAAAGGCCATGCTCTGGCCGATCCAACGATATCAAACATTAACCCCTAGCTGCCACGGATCGGGAGATAGGGGGTTCCAATGAACCCCCTATCTACACCATTGGTGGCAGCTAGGGGTTAACTCCAGGACTGGCGTCATCGTGCTATGCACAATGACGCCAGTCCTCAGGGGGAGTTCCTGGAGGCTTGGCCGACATCCAAGATGTCGGCCAGCTCCAGGAGAGGATCACGATCCGGCGCTTTTCAGCGCCGATTCGTGATCCGGCTCCCCAGGGGTTAATCACAGCCACCGTTTCGAAGGGCAGGCTGTGCCCTTCCAAACGGTGCCTGGATTAACCCTCTGTCCCCCAGCAATCGGGAGGGAGAGAGGTCCGAAGGACCTCCCCCTTCCTTTCAGGCGCTTCCTCCGCACATGCGGGGGGGTGCCTCAATTAGATGTCATCGCGCCGCCGCGATGACATCTAATTGCTCCGCCGGGGTCCCGGAGTGCTGGGCTGAGCGCGTCCATAGCAGCCAAGTGGTTAACTGGTGTTTGAAAAAAATTCTAAATAACATCTAAAGCAATGTTATTTTTCACCTCGGGATTAAACATTCACAGGGTTATTCAGAGAGCGGTGAAAAGCAGGAGAATAACTGGAGAAGTGAAAATTCTAGGTCAAAATAGCCAAACCAGAAAAATTCTCCCATTTAACTCACTTTCCAAATTGGCTATTTGGTCTAGATTGTTCTCTTCTCCTGCCAGTTCTCCTGGCTTTCACCTCTCTCTCAGGGTTGTTCAGAGAAAGGTGAAAACCAGGAGAATGGCAGGTAAAGAGAACAATCTGGACCAAATAGCCGATTTGGAAAGTGAGATAAGGCTAGGTTCAGACTAACGCATTTTTCACAGCAACCGAAAGTGCGTCCGAACGCATTGCCGTATTTTTTCACGGAATGCGCAACAACGGTCATACGATGCGCATTTTTGTGCGTGATTTTTTACGGATCCAAACCAGGAAACTTTGGGTGTCTGGACGTTATGTTGGCCGGACATGAGCAGGGTCTGACGTCTCCAAATCACGCACACACGCCGCTAGTGGACGCAGCGCACTCTGTACGTCCGTACTAGCGGTTCTGCCTTCTCGAAAAAATGCGTTAATTTTCCACTTGCGTTGCGCACCCGGACTTTCGTGCGACCGTACTTCGTATATTGGCCGTCATTGCCCGTCATTTGCTGCTAGTGCGGCCGTGATTAAGTGCGCCTAAACGCACGTAAAAAATTCGCTGGTCTGACCCTAGCCTAAATGGGAGATTTTTTCTGGTTTGGCTATTTTGACCTAGAATTTTCCATTCTCCAGTCATTCTCCTGCTCTTCACCGCTCTCTGAATAACCCTGACAGGGTTATTCAGAGAAAGGTGAAACTCAGGAGAATGACTGGAGAATGGAAAATTCGAGGTCAAAATAGCTGAACCAGAAAAATTCTCCCATTTTTCTCACTTTCCAAATCGGCTATTTGGTCTAGAATTTTCCATTCTCCAGTCATTCTCCTGCTTTTCACCGCCAAAAAATCAGTAAACTTTTTCTGCGTGTCCGAAAATGTCTCCTCTTTTCATACAGACTGCCACCCCAAGCAGTTGTTTATGGATAGATTAAAGGAAAAGCATTTACCGTCATTTGAAATGTCATTTTTTGTTTTTACATATTTCTGTATATCTTAGAAATCCGCCACTTCACGGGCAGGTTATGGGGACCTCCTAGGCACGATATTTGAAGGAATTTTTGGTTTTTATTTTTAACCCTTATTTCATGGAAAACTCACTGTCCCTTTAAAAACTTCTTTTTTTTAACTTTTTGTCCTTGTTTCCTGTCCCCCAGGGCACTACCCAGACCCCCATACACCTTTTATGGCAAATATCTAGCATATATGCCCTCTTGGAGGGCACTCTAAAAACCGAATTTTCAGCCCCATTGACTTGTATTGAGTTCGAGTTCGGGTTCGGGTTCGGATCCGAACATTTGGAAAGTTCGGGTTCGGCTCCGAACCGAACTCGGGGAGTGTTCGGCTCATCCCTAGTGATGAGCCGACACAAAGGGGGTTATTCAAAGACAGGTGAAAACCATGAGAATGGCTGGAGAAATGAAAATTCTAGGTCAAAATAGTCGATTTGGAAAGTGAGATAAATGGGAGAATTTTCTGCGTTGGCTATTTTGACCTAGAATTTTCACTTCTCCAGCCATTCTCATGGTTTTCACCTCTCTCTGAATAACCCTGATAGTTGTTATATGTGCTGCCACTAAGGCTAAGGTCAGATTACCGCATTTTTCGCGTTGTCCGTGAAAAAGTGCGTTCAAACGAATGGACGTATTTTCTCACGGAATACGCGATAGTGGTCATACTATGCGCATTTTTGTCTGAGATTTTGTACGGATCATCAATAAAACACTTTTTGTGTCTGGACGTTATGTTGGCCGGACATTAGCAGCATCTGACGTCTCCTAATCACGCACACATGCCGCTAGCGGACGCAGCGCACTCTGTATGTCCGTACTAGCGGTATCACGTTCTTGCAAAAATGCATTCGTTTGCCACTTGCGTTGCGCAGCCGCACTTTTGTGCGGCCGTTCTTCGTATGCTGCCCGGCATTGGACGTCATTTGCTGCTAGCACGGCCGTGATTTAGTGCTGCTAAACTCACATTAATACTGCGTTAGTCTGACCCTAGCCTAAATCTTCCTTAACAGGAAAAATCAGTGTGTCTGTTCTCTTTTTGTGTTGGCTGTATGCTGCTGGAGCAGAAACACTGTTGTCAACACTCAGGGGGCTCTATTCCAAGATTAATGTTAAATAGCAGGTGCTAAAGAAAAACGCGGGTGTCTGCCGTTTTCCACTAGCGCTTGCCATTTAACATCCTTATTACCTTGGCGATGCTTTCTGAGTAGCTCCAGACATAGTACTTGTTAAGTGTTAAAAGATAACACCAGCGTGCTACGCGCCGCTTGTGTTATCTGCTCCCTGAGTCCATAGGATTTCATGGGAATGGACAGAGCCGGTGCAAGCTTTTTTGCCTAGTCAGGCGAAGGTCTGTTTTGGTGCCCCCCCCCCCCGTCATGTCAAGCCAATCAGGATAGAGATGCATAATAATCTCTATCGTGAGTGTTCGGTGTCGTCACGCAGAGATTAAAGGATGCTTAAAGTTGGTCTTGCAAGGACAACCTTTAGCAGTGTTGTGAGTCACTGATTGGGGGGACAGCCACCAGTGCTGTCTTTATGGACTTATATAAACACTGTCTTTCTTCTGGAAAGGCAGTAGTTACATTTGTCAGACTGTAGGAACAACATATTTGGGTATATATTTGCGGCCCCCAGCTCATGTATGGGTATATATTTGCGGCCCCCAGCTGCTCATATGGGTATATTTGCGGCCCCCTGCTCATGTATGGGTATATATATTTGCGGCCCCCAGCTCATGTATGGGTATATATTTGCGGCCCCCAGCTGCTCATATGGGTATATTTGCGGCCCCCTGCTCATGTATGGGTATATATTTGCGGCCCCCAGCTCATGTATGGGTATATATTTGCGGCCCCCAGCTGCTCATATGGGTATATTTGCGGCCCCCTGCTCATGTATGGGTATATATTTGCGGCCACCAGCTCATGTATGGGTATATTTGCGGCCCCCAGCTGCTCTTATGGGTATTATTTATGGTATAAATTTTCCCCCAGCGAGTCTCTTACCTCTCTGCTCAGCTGACTGTGTCTGATTGACTGTGTCAGTGTGCACAGCACTGCTCACTGCTGCCTGCTGACTTCTGCTGCCTCACCTTGGCACTGCAGGCCCCCCCGTCGCCCGCTGGCGTTCTAGTTCTACTCAGTCCACACTCTCAGGCAGTCAGGGAGGGAGTGAGACGAGAGACCAGACCACCAGGGACAATCAGGGACAATCAGGGACCAGACCAGGTAGTAGGTTTTTTAGTAGCAACAATTTTTTAGGCTTAGCTTAAGCTAGGCACCGCCACCGTCGCTCTCTGCGTCCAACTCGTGTGACACGTGACGTCACGTCTCGAGGCGACTGGTGCGAGCGGCCGCTGGCACTGGCCAGGCATGTGATGCACACGTGCACACGCACCTTTCCCGCTCGCCTGTGATTGGATTCGGGAAGCAAGGCCAGGCAGGGAACCACGTGGTGCTTGTTGTCCCCTCCCTCTCATTGCCCCCTTCCAATCCCAGGCAGGGGCGGATCCAGAGACTAGTCTCGGGAGGGGCACTTACAGAAAATAAGGTGTTTTAGCAGAGAGCCCGACTCACGAGAATTTACAGAGGGCCCGGCTCACAGGAGCTTACAATCTAGAGGAGCAGAGGGCCCGGCTCACAGGAGCTTACAATCTAGAGGAGCAGAGGGCACCCAGGAGCTTACAATCTAGAGGAGCAGAGGGCACCCCGGATTTTACAATCTAGAGGAGCAGAGAGCCCCCAGCTCACACATGAATTTGCCCCCAGCTCAAGGATTTGCCCAGCTCATGGATTTGCCCCCAGGTCATGGATTTGCCCAGCTCATGGATTTGCCCCCAGGTCATGGATTTGCCCAGCACATGGATTTGCCCCCAGCTCATGGATTTGCCCCCAGGTCATGGATTTGCCCCCAGGTCATGGATTTGCCCAGCACATGGATTTGCCCAGCTCATGGATTTGCCCCCAGGTCATGGATTTGCCCAGCTCATGTATTTGCCCAGCTCATGTATTTGCCCCCAGGTCATGGATTTGCCCCCAGCTCATGGATTTGCCCAGCTCATGGATTTGCCCCCAGGTCATGGATTTGCCCAGCTCATGGATTTGCCCAGCTCATGTATTTGCCCCCAGGTCATGGATTTGCCCCCAGGTCATGGATTTGCCCCCAGCTCTCACCTGGATTGTTGCCCCAGCTCCGGCAGGGGGTTGAGGGACCCAGATGCCGGGCAGCGCGAGAGCGCCTGCCCGGTCTTGAACAGTCCGTCCTGTGAAGTGGATGCGGCTGTGTGCGTGCGCAGCCGGTCACGCGGTCCGGCCAGTCAGGTGGTACTGAGACTCAGTACCACCTGATTAGCCGGACCACGTGACTGGCTGCGCACGCACACAGCCGCATCCACTTCACAGGACGGACTGTTCAAGACCGGGCAGGCGCTCTCGCGCTGCCCGGCATCTGGGTCCCTCAACCCCCGGGCCAAATCTCGGGGGTCGGTCATCATCCGATTACACCCCGGGCCGGCGCCCCTCACACTGGCAGGACGCCAGACAGTAAGGCGGCCGCCTGTGCCGCCTTACGTTAGCGCCGGCCCTGGGAATGGACACAAGCTGGCGCGAATGAGATCTGGCTGGGTGGTGGAGTGATACGTGGAGGAACAATGGGAGATATTTTATTCCCATTGTTCCTCTGCCTGTAGAGTGAGGAAGCCATGGTTCGCACTGCTCTCGCCACCAAAGAGATCTAAGTTGAGTATTGAATTTTTAGGTGTGGTTAGATCATTGTTAGGTTATTGCGCTGAAGCGAAATCACTTAACACTTGGGTCAGAAGAAGTTAGTCTTTTCAGAATAATGTCAGATGTAAATGGAGAACAGGCTCGTTGGATGGAATCTCCATCTGTTTTGCGCATACAAAGTATAGGAGACGCTAATGTACAGTAACAAAGCGCTACCTCTGAGGCTCAAGTTCAGCTTGCATCTCGGATGTAGTATGCTGTTAAAAAAATAAGTAGAGCACTTTAGCCGATATGCTGTAAGGCCCAAGCACTGTGCTTAACGGCAACATGGGAATAGGGCCCAGGGTTGGTACAAAGTTTTTCTATACTACATGTAACAGATCTCAATACCCCGACTGGGTCACATCTGTTAATGCCGCTTCCTTGCCGGACCCCTTCGTTCTCCCCAGCAGACCCTATGTGCCTATCTCCAGTCCTTAGACAAAGCTTAAGGATGGGTATGCGTAGAGAGTCTTGCTAGCATCCCCTCAGAAATTAGACAACGCTGTAGATCTGGGACTTTTGAGCAGCTACCAACAACTTTATTGGGTTGAATATATACATTCCCAGATGGGGCTAGAGACCAATGAAAAATTACACCCTGGCACCCCCCCCCTCCTCAATTGAACCAAACATGCTCAGGCATGAAACAATAGGGTGCCATGGAATCACAGCCTGAGCATCAGACTGTCTGAATACATTAGAGAACAGAAGAGAAGTTAGATAAGTAGACAATCACGTGATTACCAAGATCTGTCACAGAGCAAACACATTATGGATAGGGGGAGTTGAATTTGGCTACAGTGACCACAAAGTAATAATATAAACTTTAGTAACAGTAATCAGATAATGGGGCAGTGTTTGCCTGACAATGCAGATTAACAAAAGACCACTCAAACATACAACAGATATTAACACATTCCTGAGAGGGGATGCTGGAAAAGGACAAGATAACCCAGCCAGCAATCCTATCTGCAGATAGCAACAGATACGCATAAACCATAACGATAGACAGATAGACAATAACATTATTCATAAATAACGCAGATTACACAAACACCCTGCACCCTACGAGCACAGGATGATTTCAACATAAGAGACGGCAGGGAAATAATATAGAGCATAAGGCATGCACCTCCCAAATACATTTCTAGGCCCATATACCTCAAGGTCCAAGTGACGCACGTCACACTACACATGTGACAATGCTACTGTAGCTTATTACTCTGTCAAACTGGAGTATTATACATTACACCAAAATGATTTTCATGTTAACACTGACATTTATACACTGCTACTTAATTACAGCATGTTTTCAGAGAATTTTTTTAATACTGGTTCCAGGCCTAGACTGGTGATTGGACATACTGGACGTTTGCCCCATTAGATTGTACTGCCTGTCTGAGATAGGTAGCACGATTTGTGGCTCTAAATACCACAACTAGGGTCCTCAAATGCAGCTTATTAGTATCCATTTGGGGGGCTCTAAAGGGATTAATTTGGGGTCTGGCATTGAAGAGTTTCAGTAAGGGGCTTGATCAGTGAACATATGAACATATATCCCTAGACCTCTAATTGTTCCCTTTACAACACTAGACCCCAAATTTCCACCTTATACTATCTTCAATGTAATGAGTGAAGGGCTGCATGCTCTGGCAGTGGCCCATGGTCCATGGACCCAAGGTTGTATCAGGATGTATCTGCCTTTGTAACACATGGTTTTACCTCAATCCTCCTAATTAGGGATGGGCTGGCGGTTCGATCCGAACATGAGTTTGATTCGAACATTGCCCGTTCGGCGAACATCTAACATTTCCGCGTGTTTGACCACAGGTCAGGTGCAAGACAGGTGAAAGACTATGCCAATCAGGGCTCAGAACTCCTGATTGGGCAAATTGTGCCCAATCATGGGCTCACAGAGCTACGTCCCGCAGCACACTATATAAGGCTTCCCCGCAGCCCCAGCACGTGTTTTTTTTGCAGGAGTGAGAGAAGATTGTTCCTTCAGTGTGTCTCACAGACGTCTAGCAGATTTCTGTGAATTGTAATCTGTGTCTTCTCATTGCCAGCTATTGGGGTCTCACTTTCTTCTAGCAGATATCTGAGAATTGTAATCTGTGTCTTCTCACTGCCAGCTATCAGGGGGTCCCACATACTTCTAGCAGATATCTACAGTGACTACAGTGACAGTGACATGCTGATTGAGGATGAGCAGCAACTCCAGTGCTCTGATTCAAACTCTGAGGTTGAGGAAGGGAGTATAATCAGCCTAGAGGGAGGGGGTGCCAGTGACACACAAAGAACTGGTGCTCATGTTCCCCCAGCAGCTGCAGCATATTGCGAGGTTGGCTCCAATGACAAAGAAATAGGGGGTGATGACAATGATGATGAGGTCACTGACTCCACCTGGGTGCCTGATCGAACAGAGGAGTCAAGTGAGGAGGAGGAGGCCCAACAAAAACGGGGCACAACGTCCTCTATGAGCAACGGTAGCCAGTCCAAGGCATCAGTTGTCAGAGCTGCTCAGGTGCAGAGCGCTGTTGTCTCGCAGCACACATCCAGGATCTCTGCTGTCTGGGAGTTCTTCACGACATGTGCAGCAGACTGCAGCGTTGCTATTTGTAAGCTATGTCGGAAGAGGATCAAGCGTGGGAAAGACATCAGAAACTTGGGTACCACGTGCTTGAGGCGACATATGACCACCTGCCACGCATCCCGTTGGCACAACACTTTGCATAGGTCCTCCTCCTCATCTGTCTGTACCCCCACTGTATGTCCTGCCATGTCATTGCCTCCAACCTAAACTGACAGGGATGATGCTACAGTAATGGGTGTACCACGTCCTTCCTCTGAATCTGCCAGCATCCCATCAGCTGCAGATTTATGCAGTCAGATTTCATTGCCCCAGCTGCTGCAGCGGAAGAAAAAATATTGTCCCAACCATCCACATGCACAACGTCTAAATGCCAGCTTGGCAAAATCACTTGCATTACAGCTGCTGCCTTTCCAGCTGGTGGTGGATTCCTTCCGTGAATTTTCCGAATGTGCTGTATCACAATGGCAGGTTCCAAAACGCCATTTCTTTTCACAGAAGGCCATTCCAGCACTATACCAGCACGTGGAAGACAATGTTATAGAGTAATTGGGAAAGGCAGTCAGCAGCAAGGCACACATTACTTTAGGCACGTGGTCCAGCAAGCATGGACAGGGCCGTTACATTTCCTTCAGAGCACACTGGGTAACTCTGCTTGCAGCTGGGAGGGATCCAGGACGGGGCTCTGTGCTGGAGCTTGCTCATCCACCACGTCTCCAGAAAGCTGCTTATATGAGGTCTGTCTACTCCACCACCTCTTCCTCTTCCTCCTCCTCCTTCAATGTCTCTGGCAAAGTGGCAGTTAAACCGACGCGTGGCAGGGGCTACGCAATGGCTCAAGCAAAAGTACCTGTGTGAGTATGGCACAAGGACAGGTTCAGGTCAACTTGTTTTTTTTTCCCCCGCAGTGGCTGATGATCAAGGATGCATGCACTGTACTGTCACCATTTGAGTAGGCAACGAGGATGGTGAGCAGGGACAGACAGTGCATGCATCAGTGACAAAATTCCTTTAGTGTTCCTGCTGGAGCGCACTCTGCGTGGAATTATAGATGTGGCACTAGAGGCAGAGCAGCGGGAGGAAGAGGAGGACTTCCCAAGCTCTCAAGGCCCCAGTCTTTACGTAGACAGAAATTCCTGCGGGTCCTCAGATCAGACAGGAGGAGGATGAGGAGGAGGAGGAATATTTAAATTGTGGGGGCATCGAAGGTGGGGATTCCTCAAGGGAGGGTTTTGTGTCCCCAGAAACACAAGGACTAGGACTAGTACGTGGCTGGGAGGAGGTAGTGCACGATACGGTCATCCTCAGCGACCAGGAACACTCTGAAGATAATGCCACCTCCAACCTATGCTGCATGGGCTCCCTTATCCTGCAAAGCCTGCTAAAGGACCCCAGGATTCGTGCTATCAAGGAGAAGGATCATTACTGGTTGGCAACCCTTCTTGAGCCACGATACAAGGGTAAGGTTGCAGAGCTCATCCTGCCCTCACAGAGGGAGCACAGGATGAAACAACTTGAGGATGCTCTAAAGCGACACTTGTGTAGCACCTTTCCTGGTAGTTTACCAAGTGATGACACAGGTGCTTCTGAGGCTGCTGTTTATCAGAGGAAGAGCAGTGAAGGGGGCCGCTTGACTGATGCCGTTTCCAATTTTTTTTGTCCACGACGCCCAGGGACGTCAAATGTAGGCACCCATTGCCAGTGTCTTCACCATATGGTGCAGGACTATCTAGGGGCAATGGCAGACCTGGAAACCTTTACAGCAGATGATCCACTGGCTTACTGGGTGATGAGATTGAATCACTGGCCAGAATTTAGCCAATATGCTATGGAGCTACTAGGTTTCCCTTCATCCAGCGTGCTTTCTGAAAGGACGTTCAGTGCCGCTGGAGGTTTTGTCACAGACAAAAGAGTGCGTCTGTCCACAGACTCTGTAGACTGGCTGACATTTATAAAAATTAATCAGTCCTGGATCAGCAGCTATCACTCCCCTGATGCTGATGTAGCTGAATAGATCGGGGATCTCTTCTTCATTCCCAAAACCTTCACCACTGCACTCTTCCACAATACCTCAGAGGGGTTACGGTGTGAAGGCACTAGCTGCCGCCCCAAGCAGTTGTTTATGAATAGATTAAAGGAAAACCATTTACCGTCATTTGAAATGTCATTTTTTTGTTTTTAAATGTTTCTATTCATCCGACAAATCCGCCACTTCACGGGCGGGTTATGGGGACCGATATTTGAAGGAATTTTTCGTGTTTATTCTTAACCTTTATTTCATGGAAAAATCACTGTTCCTTTAAAAACTTCTTTTTAAAAACTTTTTTCCTTGTTTCCTGTCCCCCAGGGCACTACCCGGAACCCCATACACCTTTTATGGCAAATATCTTGCATATATACCCTCTTGCAGGGCACTCTAAAAATCAAACGTTCGAGTCCCATTGACTTGCATTGAGTTCGGATCATGTTCGCGTTCGAACTCGAAGTTTTGAAATTGTTCGAGTTCGAATGCGAACCGAACACGGGGGTGTTCGGCTCATCCTTACTCCTAATCACCCAACAGCTCCAGGTTGTCACTTTTTTTTAGAACTAGATGAAAATGCACAAAATGCACCATGAGTGCCTGTTCATTGGTGATCAATATGTTTAAATAGTCAAAAGCAGAGCTATTCAAGTCCATATATGAGTGCTAATGCATTACTCGTGTATGATCAACCCTGTCTGGCTGCTCAGCCAGGTAGTGTTGGGCTGAACATCCCTGTGTTCGGTTTGCATTCAAACTCGAACACCCGAAAAAGTTCGACTGCGAACTTGAACACAATTCGTACACCATGCAAGTCAATGGGGCTCAAACGTTCGAAAATTAAGGTCCCCTCCAAGAGGGCATATATGCAAGATATTGGCCATAAACGGTGTATGGGGGTCCAGGTACTGCCCTGGGGGACAGGAAACAATGAAAAAAAATAATAAAAAAAGGTTTTTAACCCTTTCACTGCTGTGTGCTGAGACATTTCACCGCTGTGCGCTGAGCTCATTTTTACCGCTTTTGCTCATGTTTAAACGCGATTTGAAGCCATGGGAAATGTTTGACCAACAATGCGTGGAAAATGTTTGACCAACAAGGAGTGGGAAATATTTGACTAACAATGAGCAAGAAATGTTTGACCAATAATGAGTGGGAAATGTTTGACCAATAATGAGTGTGAAATGTTTAACCAACAAGGAGTGGGAAATGTTTGACCAACAAGGAGTGGGAAATGTTTGCCCAACATTGAGTGGGAAATGTTTATGAATCCCATAGGCTTCAATGTTAAAAATATTCCCGTTTTAATTCAGTATCTATTAAACCATTTATTATTATATTCTGCAGTAAAGAGTCTCTTTATTTTTAGATTTTTTTAGGATCTTTTAAGCATTTTATGGAATTTATTTGAAAAAAAAAAAAATTCTCGATCTTTCCGCGGACGTCCCAAAAAGTTTGAAGTTCACTAATTTTCGAACAGCCAATGTTCGAATCGAACTTCAAACCGATTCGAACCGGCAGCCCATCCCTACAGTCAGGCAATGAGTCACCCTGGTGTGCATAAGTGCTGTGATGTTGAACAAGGGCTACCCATAGCTCCTTAGCAGGTTCAGTAAATATGTTGCAGTTTGTTGTGTCCAACATTTTCTACCAAAAAAGGATAGCCTTCCTCCTAGAATTCATGAAATTGACTATCCTTCCCTGCTCTAAACATGGATTTTTCTGAAAATGTATTGTGTATAGCAGAATTGCCCATAATGTAGTCATACAGTATATATTTCCCAGAGGAGATCCTAGTCACCCTCTCATAACACCTTATTATGAAAAATTATCATAAAGCAAGCTTCCCAACATTACTGGTGGTCTCAGAGGGGCATTTGTTTTTTCCCGATAATGTGATTTAGAATAAAATCAAAGCATCTTATTTACACTCACAAATGTCTAGTAACAATTACTTACTATGATTTAATGACTCATTGCTGTGGATTTTACTGCTTTTGCATTACTGTTATACACCCACACACCGTGAAAATATGGAGCCCTAAAAAGATACACAATAGTGTAACAGAGGAAAGAGTTATGAGAAAGGCCTGATGCTATGCAGAGTTTACTAAATTTGTCTATTTCTGACATGCAGAGATAACACGTGATAAGGGATCCTCAAGAGATAAGTAGAGCACAGCCATTTATTCAGATTTATTATATTTTAACATAATAAACAATGCCTTATAAAATCCGTGTTTGCAGTGTTCTGGGGAGATGAGAAATGCCAGCTCAGTCATACGGAGACATTTATTCAAGGAATACAACAGACGATAAAATATAAATTTATGCAAATTGACACATATGTGAAATAAAGGCAATTTAAGTTGAGCCTAAGCAAAACTGTGATCGATCCAGTGACATTTCTTTGAAAAGGCCATAATGTATGATGCAACTTGAAGTTGTTTTTCTTTTGATTAAGCCAGTTCATTAGAATTAGTAAGTAAACCTGAAGACATTTAATTCAGTAATTAAAACATGACCCTAAACAACAAACGAGGATGCCATGAAGTACATTTTAATGAATGTCTCCCTCTAAAAGAATATATATTTTAAGAGAGGAAAAAACCTCAAACATTAAGATCACCTACCTTAAAATATAAATCAGAGAATTACCATGTTATATCTAAAATATCTTTATATGTATGGATTTCCTGCTGAAAGGATCTCAGTAATATTCTATGTTATATGGATCCGGTATTTTAAATACTAGTAAGTATCCTAATTTTTCCATACACCTGCAAACTGTAAATGTGATGTCAGTGGAAGTGAAGTCACATAAAAGGCTGTCACATCAGGTATGATTTGATAATATAGACTAGAAATATGTCAATTTTATACTTTGTGTGTGTTGTATATCAATGTACCGTGCACCATCGCAGGTATTAGCTCCTCGAGTCCACAGCACTCCATAGAGCCCAGTGCAAAGCTGTGGAATTTTCTGCCTGTTGAGGTGGTTGGGTCAGAGACTGTACGGACTTTTAAACAACAACTAGATGACTTCCTGCAAAAACATAATATTAAGGGTTAAAATATTTAATACGTGGGTAAAAGCTGCTTGATCCAGGGAGAGATCTGACTGCCATTCTGGGGTCAAGAAGGATTTTTTTCCCAGTATGTTGCATATTGGCGAGCGATTCAGACTGGGTTTTTTGCCTTCTTTTGGATCAACTATGTAACTATCAGGGTTATTCAAAGAAAATAGAAAAGTCACCACACGTTCGGTGACTTTTCATTCCCTGCAATTCGGCGCGATTCGGTGATCCTAGTTCGCCGACCCTGCGGTGTATTCAGCAAGCACCACAGGGCCACCGTACTGCAGGGAAAACCTGCCTCAAACCCACCGAACACTCACTGCAAAACCCAAAGAACACTCATCGAAACCCGCAGAAACAGCTAGATTAACTCCGCCGAACACGCCGGAGAAACCAAACTAGCTGCTGATCACAGCGCAGAGCAGCCGCCTGAAAAACCCGACACTACAAATGAATGAAGTGAAAAAAAACAAAAGACAGTACACTTGAAAGTTTGAAATTTGAAACGCTGCTTGCAAAAAAACTACTGAACGAAAATGCCTGGCATTTACATATAAGATTAAAATGAATGATAATAAAAAGGTCTATTACAGTAAAAAAAAACGACGATTTAAAAAAAAAAAAAAAAAGGAGATTTTTTTTTAGAATAAAATCCCAAAAAATGCCTAACAGATCCTAAAAAAAATATAAATAAAGAGACTCTTTATGACAGAATATAATATTAAACGTTTATTAGATATTGAATTAAAACAGGAATATTTTTAACCTTGAAGCCTATGGGATTCGTCTGAATAAACCAGGATTTGGCGAACTGCCTGCTCTTTGGATAGCCGAATGGCCAGGAAATGTAGCCGTACGCTGAATTTCACTGTTTGGTTACCTTTCAGACACAATTTGGATCTCTTTGAATAACCCCCATAGTATTATTAAAAAAGTATGTATTTTCTTGCTATTTAGCTAACAAATTGTATGGATAGAATTTAATTCCTTATCAGAGGATATTGTATGAACCACGACACTTTTATCTCATTTTAATACAGTGTGATAGGTAAAACAGAATCCCTACAGAAGTGGTTTTTAAAAGCCTGTAATGTATTCCTTTAGCCATTAACATTAAATACATTGTTTAAAATGTAAATTGATCCCTATTATGCATTTATGATGAAAGTTCCCTGGTATCTTTCACATCCCAGCATCATCCTATCAGGGGTATGATTGCTTTCTCTTTGTCTTTTATTATTGATGGGGAAATTATTAAAAATATGAAGTACAAAACAAATTGCCACCTTGCACATTTTACTAATCTAGCTTTATCCAACTGTTCCTGCAGAAACTTATCAAATAAAACAAAGAGCAAGTTCAATGTATCCTTCCTGGTGTATTCCTGTGCCCAGGGCATACTTGAAAACAAGAGAAATCTCAAATTTGTATCCTTTGTGGTAAAATACTTTCGAAATAAATAAATAAATAAATAAAATGTCTATGTTTAACATTTTAACAATATGATCAGTCTGGAGTTCCAGCATCATTCCAAATCCAACATGTCTTCCCAACAATACCTATTATATTTACAATGCAAAACACCTTGGGTTATTTTCCATGAAGTATTTTGGAGATGTTTTTACTCTGCCAGTGGGTTTTATTTTATTGTATTGTATTGTTTCAGGTTTTTTTTCTTTTCAATTCTATGTATGATATTCTAGCAGATGCTCTAACATATAGAGCTTATGTCGTGTATGGCTTTTTCAAGTATTGGACCAGTTGATAAAAATTCAGCCAATAAAATATATGTAAACAAATAACATTCTTCCTCATCTAGTTTTTCCATGTAGTCTGTGCTGTAGATTTAGGTTGGCTCACCACTAGGGATGAGCTGTTCGGGTTCGGACAGTTCGGAGTTCGACCCGAACTTTGGCAGTTCGAAAGTTCGCGAATTTTGAACTTTTTGGGCGTGTTCGGTTTGGGTTCGAAAAAAAAAAGAAATTTTGAAAAAAGTATAGAAAATACTTAAAAAAATACAAAAAAATCTAGAAATAAAGAGACTCTTTACTGCAGAATATTATAAGCAACGGTTTATTAGATATTGAATTAAAAACTAATGTGTACGTGGAAAGATTATCAACTCTAAATGACCTCTGTTCACAAACGGGCATAACACCAGGTGTTTTTAGTCTGGTAATCAATTTGATACATTGTACAATATACTGAGGGTGGGGTGGTGTCTGCTTCTGATTGAGATTTGAGAATTAATTTCCCTAAAACATCCTAATATGCTGCATTTAACTGGTGTTTGAAAAAAATCTAAAGCAATGTTATTTTTCACCTCTGGATTAAACAGTCACAGGGTTATTCAGAGAGTGGTGAAAAGCAGGAGAATAACTGGAGAAGTGAAAATTCTAGGTCAAAATAGCCAAACCAGAAAAATTCTCCCATTTATCTCACTTTCCAAATCGGCTATTTGGTCTAGATTGTTCTCTTCTCTTGCCAGTTCTCCTGGCTTTCACCTCTCTCTCAGGGTTGTTCAGAGAAAGGTGAAAACCAGGAGAATGGCAGGAAAAGAGAACAATCTGGACCAAATAGCCGATTTGGAAAGTGAGATAAGGCTAGGGTCAGACTAACGCATTTTTCGCAGCGACCGTCAAAAAGTGCGTCCGAACGCATTGCCGTATTTTTTCACGGAATGCGTGAAAATGGTCATACAATGTGCATTTTTGTGCGTGATTTTTTACGGATCCAAACCAGGAAACTTTGGGTGTCTGGACGTTATGTTGGCCGGACATGAGCAGGGTCTGACGTCTCCAAATCACGCACACACGCCGCTAGTGGACGCAGCGCACTCTGTACGTCCGTACTAGCGGTTCTGCGTTCTTGAAAAAATGCGTTCATTTTCCATTTGCATTGCGAAGCCGGACTTTCGTGCGACCGTACTTCGTATATTGGCCGTCATTGCCCGTCTTTTGCTGCTAGTGTGGCCGTGATTAAGTGCACCTAAACGCAAGTTAAAAATTCGCTAGTCTGACCCTAGCCTAAATGGGAGAATTTTTCTGGTTTGGCTATTTTGACCTAGAATTTTCCATTCTCCAGTCATTCTCCTGCTCTTCACTGCTCTCTGAATAACCCTGACAGGGTTATTCAGAGAAAGGTGAAACTCAGGAGAATGACTGGAGAATGGAAAATTTTAGGTCAAAATAGCCGAACCAGAAAAATTCTCCCATTTATCTTACTTTGCAAATCGGCTTTTTGGTCTAGAAGTTTCCATTCTTCTGCATTTCACCGCCAAAAAATCAGTAAACTTTTTCTGCGTGTCCGAAAATGTCTCCTCTTTTCATACAGACTGCCGCCCCAAGCAGTTGTTTATGGATAGATTAAAGGAAAAGCATTTACCGTCATTTGAAATGTCATTTTTTGGTTTTTACATATTTCTATACATCCTAGAAATCCGCCACTTCACGGGCAGGTTATGGGGACCTCCTAGGCACGATATTTGAAGGAATTTTTCGTTTTTATTTTTAACCCTTATTTCATGGAAAACTCACTGTCCCTTTAAAAACGTTTTTTTTAAAACTTTTTGTCCTTGTTTCCTGTCCCCCAGGGCACTACCCGTACCCCCATACACCTTTTATGGCAAATATGTAGCATATATGCCCTCTTGGAGGGCACTCCAAAAAACCGAATGTTCAGCCCCATTGACTTGCATGGGGTTCGGGGTTCGGGTTCGGTCCCGAACAAATGGGAAGTTCGGGTTCGGGCTCGAACCGAACTCGGGGAGTGTTCGGCTCATCCCTACTCACCACTGGGTCCGTGGTCGGATGATGTCGGTCGGACGACAAGATCCGACTGCCCTCATCCACTGGAAGCGACATCGGACGACTGACGTCGGACTTCTGCGGATGACTACCAATCATAAGTATCGTCCACTGCATGCAAATTAATGGACGTCTACAGATGATCCAGATGAGGTGGAGTAGAAAAAAACTATTCATTCTGTTTTTTGGAGAGACTACATAAACAGTTCATTCTGGTTTTTGCCGAGACAATATAACTGTGTTCTGCTTTTGTATATACTTCTGCGTTAAACGTTGTGTGTGTGACTCACTATTTATTATCTCGATATGGCATAGCTGTTATTCCTGGTAGAAAACCCATACCTGATAGAGCGCTGGCTGAAGAGGAAACGTCGGTGTTGGGTGAACCCAATATTGCAGAAATGAACCCGATTAGGGGAGTGCCACCATCTGCATGAAGAACTCCATAAAGACGCTGTAAAGTTCTTCGATTACTATCGGTTGGGTCCGGAGACATTCAACTACATTTTAGAAGCGATTAGTCAATCTATAGAGAAGTCTTCTAATTTCAGAGAGACGATATCCCCCGCAGACAGAACGACAAACCATCACTCTTCGGTAAGTGACTTTATAACTATATATATATATATATAGTGGGGTACAGCTCAAATGGGGGGTACCCTTCCCAGGATAAAGGTAGTCCCAATCGCAGGATTTCTTTACAATGTACAGCCCTCTGTACTTTTATTCAAGAGCTGCATACAGGTCAAGAAACAAAACAAAACAATACCCTTGCCTGTCCGGCACTAACTAAACAGTTAAGGTTTTCCCTCACTACCGTTTCAGACAACAAAGTGTATTCCATTTCCAACCTTTCCTTTTTGCAGCCTGATCTCTGGTTCAGCTGTGCTCCCTCAGTAGCTGGTCTGAGTCCCAGGGTGGAGACCTGAATGAACCTCACTTCCTGCTTTTATTTCCCTCTAGCAGCACCCATCAATCAATTAAGCCTCCCGAGGGAAAACTGCAAAACCCGGAGATTTGTGTGCCCCGAGCTGAACCCAAACCTCCGGCCTGGAGTGCTAGTCCCAACAATATGACAAAACTCGAGGGGACACATACCGTCCCTCAAACACCACTCCTTTCCTCCCGTCACAATATATATATATATATACACTATATTGGCAAAAGTATTCGCTCACATGCCTTGACTCGCAAGTGACATCCCATTCCTAATCCATAAGGTTCAATATGACATCGGTCCACCCTTTCCAGCTATAACAGCTTCTTCTCTCCTGGGAGGGCTGTCCGCAAGTTTTAGGAGTGTTTTTATGGGAATTTTTCACCATTCTTCCAGAAGCCCATTTGTGAGGTGACACACATGTGTTGGACGAGAAGGCCTGGCTCTCGGTCTCCGCTCTAATTCATCCCAAAGGTGTTCTATCGGGTTGAGGTCAGGACTCTGTGCAGGCCAGTCAAATTCATCCACACCAGACTCTGTCATCTATGTCTTTATGGACCTTGCTTTGTGCACTGGTGCACAGTCATGTTGGAAGAGGAAGGGGCCAGCTCCAAACTGTTCCCACAAAGTTGGGAGCATGACATTTTCTAAAATGTCTTGGTATGCTGAAGCATTCAGAGTTCCTTTCACTGGAACTAAGGGGCCAAGCCCAGCTCCTGAGAAACAACCCCACACCATAATCCCCCCTCCACCAAACTTTACACTTGGCACAATGCAGTCATACAAGTAAAGTTCTCCTGGCAACCGCCAAACCCAGACTCATCCATCAGATTGCCAGATGGAGAAGCGCGATTCGTCACTCCAGAGAACGCGTCTCCACTGCTCTAGAGTCCAGTGGCGGCGTGCTTTACACTACTGCATCCGACGCTTTGCATTGCACTTGGTGATGTATGGCTTGGATGCAGCTGCTCGGCCATGGAAACCCATTCCATGAAGCTCTCTGAGCACTATTCTTGAGCTAATCTCAAGGCCACATGAAGTTTGGAGGTCTGTAGCGATTGAATCTGCAGAAAGTTGGCGACCTCTTCGCACTATGCGCCTCAGCATCCGCTGAACCCGCTCCGTCAGTTTACGTGGCCTACCACTTCGTGGCTGAGTTGCTGTCATTCCCAAACACTTCCACATTCTTATAATACAGCTGACAGTTGACTGTGAAATATTTAGGAGCGAGGAAATTTCACGACTGGATTTGTTGCACAGGTGGCATCCTATCACAGTTCCACGCTGGAATTCACTGAGCTCCTGAGAGCGACCCATTCTTTCACAAATGTTTGTAAAAACAGTCTGCATGCCTAGGTGCTTGAGTTTATATACCTGTGGCCATGGAAGTGATTTGAACAACTGATTCTGATTATTTGGATGGGTGAGCGAATACTTTTGGCAATATAGTGTATATGTATATACAGTATATAGATATATTGAACTCCATTGCCTACGTGATCTGTGTGTGTGTGAGGTCTTTTTCCTTTTATGCCACTGAGAAAGCGCAGCATGCGCGAAACGCATTTGGCCACTTTTTCTGATTGTTATATGTATGTAAAAATAAATATTGCTTTTACTTTCAATTCGGGACTTACTGGTAATTGCTCCACTTTAAACAAGTGAAGGCAAAAACCAGAGGACCTGGTCTCCTCATACTACTCATCGCAGGTATCCCCGCTAGCCAGCGGATTGAAGATTTCCTGGGGGAATTTCCTTTGAGTCACCTCTTACTGTACCATCAGCCGAGCTATACCCACCGGGTGAGAAGGTATATATGCTTATTATTTATACCAGAATACTTCATATCAGCATATTTCGCTCTCGAATTTTGAGGAAAAAAATAAGTTAACCAGGAAGATTGAGGCAAACTGGTCGGCCCTCCAACGACTGGTAACAAGATCATATGAGAGCTAGCAGCTCTAAGAAAGTGTGAGTGGGCATTAATTATACACACATCCATTTGTGTCATCAAATATTGCAAATTTTTTTGCTGTTCACTTCTTGGTTTTGAGGACAATTTGAATAGTACAGGAATACGAACAAAGTTTCTGGAACAGCACTTACAGTATTTGTAAGCATAAATGAGTTAATACTCACTATCTTAGATGGTGAAAAGAGAGAACTGTCCTTTATTTTTTTGTGTATAATTTTTTTTCAGTAGTACTCCAAGCAGTTGCTGGCCCAGATTACCAGTTAATTACCATCGATGTAGGTGCATAGGGGAAGGAAAGTGACAGTGGAATATTTAGCAATTGCAATTTGCTCAAGCAGGAAATCAAAAAGTTCTCATTTGCACTCACTCCTTTGGCTCCATGTGAAACAAAACACAATCAGAGGTTTTAGTCTACCTTTTTTCTTGTTATGTTTTATACATGGAACAGGCTGAATACTTCTAGTCCACACAGCCGCCCTGATAGGGAATAGGCGCAAAACAGTTTTTTCTGTACATAAGTATATTTGTTGTATTCTCAGCCAGGTAATTTTTTGCTGCTGCCCCTTTTACATGTTTTTCTTTTTTATCCCAAAGTGAAATTTTGCCTAGTGAGGGTATAAATGAAAACCCACCAGTTTCTCTCATGACTGAAAAGCAGCATGAGCATATGAGGTTGCTTAGAAAGCAGCCTGGCTTCATTAAGTAGGACTCACCTGACCAGAGGTGCCGTGATGTGGCAGGAGGGGTTACACTTTAACAGCCATTCAAGTTAACTAAAACCCTGTTTTGTTTCGCATGGAGCCACAGGAGTGAGCACAAATGACAACTTTTTTTCTTGTCATGTTTTACACATGGAACAAGTTGAATATGTTTGGTCCACGCAGCAGCACTGATAGGGAATAGGCTTGAAACTGTGTTTTCTGTACAAAAGTATTATTAAGTGTATCAATAACCTTGTTTTATCTTCTGTGGAGAGTATAAGCAAAAGACCAAAAGATTATAATATTTGTTACATTATGTCATACTTTATTAACCTTGTTATTTTGTATAGTCTCTAAGTGAACTAACAAAAGGGGAATTAACTGTTCAGATATAACTCTGTCCGTATACCAGAAATTAGTTCACTTTTGGATGCTATTAAGCTCAAATAATTCATCCAAAGTGACTAAACACAACACTAGTGCAATCACCGATGCGGTAATGGATTTTTCAAGGGTTTAGTGTTAGGATTGGATTAGATGGGGCATGCATTAAAGTCACTTATCCTAGTGTTAACAGTTATTCATCTGAACACAACAGTTAGCATTCACTATATAATTTAGCCCCATATCTTTCTGTCAAATATGCTTCTCCTTTTTTGGTTCTTAAGTCTTTATTTAAAGCATCTTAATTAATTATCAACTGAAAGTAATCGTTTCCCAAAGATGTGCTCTCAAGTTCCTTTAACTAACCTACGGTTTGAAGACTAATCTCACATAATGTCATATAATTTAGCTTCCAAAACTGAGGGACCTCATCATAATGGCAGATTAATTAAAGAATGTATAAGGTGCAAAATAGTCTAATTAATTTTAATAGCATTTTAAAAATATAATGCTGTCTTGTGATTCAACTATGATTATATATAATCGAAAAACTCTCATCTAAACTTTACCCCAAACTAGGTGCTCTGTACAGAAACAAATCCTGCCTGAACCCCGCGGTAAGAAAGCAGATTGTACAACAAATGCTTATGCCGGCTATTGAATACGGAGCTGTAGTGTATGCAGCTGCCCCGCAAACACACCTCCAGAAACTTACTACGTTGTACAACTCATTCTGCCGCTTTGCGCTACAATGTAACTTTATGACCCACCATTGTGACATGTTAAAAGAACTAAATTGGCCATCGCTGGAATCTAAACGCCCCTGAATAGGCTGCTTCCCTCAGCAGTTCCCTCATCCTATAACCTCTGATCCAGGACCTGCACCTTACTTGCAATACCACAATACAAAAAGAAAGTGGCTCGATCCTCATTTTCCTACAGAGCACCGCAATTATGGAATAACCTCTCAGACACCATCAATTCTACCCCAGTCTAAAGTCCCTTAAGAGCTCCCTATTAACATACCTCAATACAGAATGCACCTGTAAACTTGTATCACAGTAACTATATACAGAATGCACCTGTTAACATGTAACATAGTGACTATATTTCCTACATAATTATTTTCTGTTAATCTGTATATTTGTTTTGTTTTTAATATCTTGCATTTCACTACTTTGTATTTCTGTAACAACTCAATGTTCTTGAACCCAGGACATACTTGAAAACAAGAGAAATCTCAATGTATTCTTCCAGGTAAAATCCTTTACAAATAAATAAAAAATATATATATAATGTAAATTTGATAGGCCGTGTTAGTCCAGATGCCAAAATCACAAGTATAGCAGTACGTAGTGATACCTTTTTTATTGGACTAACGTTACATTTAAAAGACAAGCTTTCAAGAGGATTCCTCTCTTCTTCAGGTCTGGAAGCTTACTGATCAGTTCCTAGAATTGAACATTAAGACATTAACGGTCACATGGGATGGGGTTTAGATGTTGTAAAAAGTGAGAGTCAAATGATATTTTCAAAATGGGAAAATAAACACATGAGCGATCTTGGGCCCATAATAAAACAACAGCGATAATATCATACAACTTGAAAGAAAAAAAAGAAAGAAAAAAACATTTTAACACTATAGAAGACGGACTCAGTGTGGATTCTGGCTTTTTAACACATTATCATAATGTCACATAACATTCTAAATTCTGGCTGATGTTTAGTTTCTTCTTAGTTTCTATTTTTTTTATTTTGTATGTCTCTTTCAGCCTTCACTGTTTTATGTTTTTTGTTTTTTTCTTTTTCATTTTTTTTTCTTTTTTCTTTCAAGTTGTATGATCTTATCTCTGTTGTTTTATTATGGGCCCAAGACTACTCATGTGTTTATTTTCCCATTTTGAACATACCATTTGACTCTCTCTTTTTACGACATCTAAAGCCCCACCCATGTGAAAGTTAATGTCTAAGGCTAGGGTCAGACTAACGCATTTTTCACGTTGTCCGTGAAAATGTGCGTTCGAAGAATGGACGTATTTTTTCACGGAATACGCAATAGCGGTCATACTATGCGCAGTTTCATCCGTGATTTTGTACGGATCATCAATAAAACACTTCTTGCATCTGGACGTTATGTTGGCCGGACATTAGCAGCGTCTGATGTCTCCAATTCACGCACACACGCCGCTAGCGGACGCAGCGCACTCTGTACGTCAGTACTAGTGGTTTAACGTTCTCGAAAAAATGCGTTCATTTTCCACTTGCGTTGCGCAGCCGGACTTTTGTGCGACCGTACTTCGTATATTGGCTGTCATTGCCCGGCATCTGCTGCTAGCACGGCCGTGATTAAGTGCGCCAGAACGCGCGTTCGCACTGCCTCAGTCTGACCCTAGCCTTAATGTTCAATTCTAGGAACTGATCAGTAAGCTTCCAGACCTGAAGAGTGGAATCCTCTTGACAGCTTATCTTTTAAATGTAACCTTAGTCCAATAAAAAAGGTATCAATACGTACTGAAATATTCGTGATTTATTTATTTATATAATGTGTTACTAATTTCGTTAGTCCAATAAAAAAGGTATCACTACGTACTGCTATACTCGTGATTTATTTATATATATATATATATATATAATGTGTTACTAATTTCAGCAACACACAATTTTTCTGTCTTTTTTAATTGTTTTCCTATTAAGCACCAGGGAATGCATGTCTGTTATTAGCAAGGACTTTTCTTAAAATGCTTTGCCTTTTCAACTCAAGAAAATAACAATAGAATTGTGCCAAACTATGTAATTAAAAGGAAAGGTTTTGAAAAGGGATTCTCATCTAAGTATCCACTGTGAACTATGACACAATAGCAGGGCGTGTAACGGGTCAATGTACTTTTAAATCTTTGTTAGCATTCACTTTCACACTGTATTTATAAGGTTACATTTCAAATTCAGCTATATATGGAAAACTAGATAAAGAAGGGAACTAGCACAAAGAAATATTCATTCATTAATTGAGATGAAATTAAGATGAAAGTTAGAGATGAGTGAATAACAGAGCAATTAGACATTAAAGAAATAAAATACTATTTAGATGACAGCTGAAAAAAATGGAGATTGGACAAAGGAGGGAATTTTTTTTATAAAATTAAATAAATAAGATGTCTAATAAAAGGTTGGGAAAATGAAGGAGAAGAAGGAATCAAGAAAGCCAAATAGCTAGGAAATGAACCGGGGGATTGAAACTGCACAGAGAATGAAAGGACCACGTAAGTAGAAAAATGAGCACATTATGCCTGTACTGAAAGGGGAAAGCGCATGAAGAATAGAAAGTGGGGGGAAGGAAAGAATTGTTCTAGAGATGGAAAATAAGCTTACAAAGAAAGGAATTGCAGCCCTCAGGGGGTCAATTCACTAAACAGTGTGTGATTTTGAGTTTGTAGGCAAAATTTTACCTAAAATAGAAAGGATGCAAGAAATGGTTAACTGTCAAACTGATTTTTTTTTTCAGATTTCAGATTAGGTGTTTTAGTTTATGCTTTTCAAGTCAGTTGGCAGCATACCAAAATTCACTGTTTAGCTATCAGACTCACATGGGAGCCAAAAGCTAAATAAACAGAGAGAGCAAAGCAAAAAAAATAAAAGTATAAATAACATGAAGACAGATAATCAGATACCTAAGAGATCAAAAGAAACTTAATACACAGCACTAGAAAATAATCATATATTTTTCTAAGATCCAGAGAATCTAACTCAGCGCATTTCCCAGATGTTGATAAAAAGAAATACAGTATAGTTAGGTATTTAATATAAAGTCATCCAGATTCCTGCAGGTAAAAATAATTCTTCTACAGGATTATTCACTAAAAGATACATTGGCTGGTTATTATTATTCTTTATTTATAAAGAGCCGGCATATTCAGCAGCAAATTACTGCGGAATACCGCACAGGTTATTGCAAAAAGGCCATAGCATCTCCATTTCAAACTTAATCCAGAACCGTTAACTCTTCACCTTGGCTTTGTGATCTTAAATTCTTTAAAAAAAATACACCAAATCACCGTTGGCAAGAGCATCCCAGCCAAAATTGCCACCAAACATTCATTCTCTACTGTGATTATTTTGTGAGCACTGTCACGGATATAGGTTATGTCCTGATAAAAAAAAACATTAATGTCCTGGCAAACTATTAACATCCTGATAAAAAAATATATTATTAATAGAACTCTGTGATATCTCCCAGTGTGTGCCTTCATGGTTAATTAAAAGAAGTGCTTTGTAAAAGACTATTCAAATAAGTTCCTTTTGAAGTCGGGGAAGGTGTGTATGTCGGATTAATAGATCTGACCAAAACAAATTTGGTCCAGAGGGCATCAAAGCTCTTGTGAATTACAGTGTGTAAACTTTCCTCATCCAGGGGAACTCCTCCTTTTGATGTGAGGGAGTGGGTTACCCTTGTCCTGTGTCCCTCCACAGCAGGGGGTCCAAACTGGCAGCATTGAGATGTTAAAGGCAAGCCAGTGTGCACATCAAAGACTGTTCTCCCAGCCTGAGCATAGCCGCCCTGACCAGAACTAACTGGAATTAAATAATCAAAGGTATCATAAAAATTGATTGAGGAGGATACTGAGCATGCCTGAGAGTTGAAGTGGGTTCTGGGAATCCAGGTGGGAAGGCTGGACAGTCCTTTGTGCAGGGAATCTAAAGAGAGGAAGAGTTGGTATAAATATGATCTTCAGTCTCTCCTAGCTGCTTATTTTCCTGGGGTCCATGCAAGTGGGAAGTAATTGCTGTGTTTCCAACCCAACCACAGGGGGCAGATCTCTTTAACTTCCAATGTAAATATAGGTTTCTGGTTTTTATTCCATTTATTTTTCTGCTTGTGAGTTTAAGTATTAATTGTAATATCTTTTATATGTTAAATGCACTGTGACTCTTTTCTTCATTGTAGACTATTCATTTATTAAGCTCAGCCTTTGTCTGATATAAGAATCATGTTAGCTGAAGAGCCATGATTATAATAGCCTTGAGTTTCAGGACAATCTACTAAGGTGGGTATGGTGGGGTCGGTCTACTAAACAGTTTCTTGCTATGTAGTCATTATTTTGGGTCTAGTGCAGGCGAATAGTGATTTTTAGCCCTGCATCCACTTCACCAAGTCACGTGCCCTTTTGGAGCTAAGCAAGTACGTGACAAGCACTATGAGCTCAATTTATACAATGGAATGATTAGACTCACTTGGGAGCCCATGGACATAGCCATGAGCAAAAATTAAGGTTCATAGTTTTCAGTTCAACTGAAAATTACGATTGCTTTGCTGAAACTTCATTGGCCCGTTGGACTTAGTTTGTCCAAACTTCGAGTAACATATTAAAAATGCACCTGCACACAAACGTGTTACTGCACAACTAATTAATTAAACCCACACTCGTTGACTCACTCACTACCAAATCTCATGGCACACAAAGGTAGGCATGCTCTTCTCCACCACATATCTCTCATCTGTGGCCAGTGGTAAAGGTGTTAAATCCTGGTGCATCAAACAGCTCACCATCTCTTATTTAAGCACTCACCCGCTAAACATGAGAAAAATCTGCACTGACTAGAACCAAAACGGACTGCCCAATCAAAAATAGGTATTCTGTGATTCCTTTATCAGTTCTTGCATCAAGGTATCCTTTCATTTGATATGTTTTGATAAAATCAACAAATTACCCAAAATTCTGATGGATTTCAAGTCAGCCTAAAACATATGTTTAATGGTTACTATGGTCATGATGATTGTGGTGTACGAGTAGTAGATGAGAACGTTAGATTTCAATAATCCACAATTCCTTGTTTATTAAATATAAAACCCTTAGTCTACATATTTGCTGGCAATCTGACAATCTGATATTCACAATATACAAATAAAATACTACTTTCTTTGCAATGAAGCTATGCAATTATTTCATGACAGGTGTACTATGCTCACAGCAGATGAGACTGACATTTTGCAAACACAATGCTACATTTAGTTAAATAGAAATGTTCTTATTCAAAGTGATAACAACAAAAATCAAGAGCATGCATGTACTGTTTTGTGGCTATTATGTTGGTTATGTGTGTCTTATAAATTTCCTGTCTCTTCTCTATGTGCTGAAAATTGGTGATGAGAATCCTATTGAATTTGAAGCTGACTATATCCAGAATGCAATGGATTGGTGTAAGTCAAAAAATATTTGGCTCTAAGATAGATGAGTGTCCCCTTTTAAACTGCACCTTCTATGCCCAAAATAAATTGGGCTCATCTGTCAAGAAAATACTACAGGACATCCCTTCACAGTCTGAGCACACCTTTGATTGTTGGCACCCTGACTGAGAGGACAGCACACAAATGTCACTGCTGATGGCCAATCTCTCATCATTGCCCTCAGTTAGCTCCACCCACAGAGAACAAAACATGGCTAAACCCATCACTGGATCGAGAAAAATACAAACAGTGAAATGTCATCAAGGGATGAGATATCAAATTGATCTTTAACACCAAAGCGATATCTGTCCCCTGATGAGATATCAAAGCAATGCTGCACCTGGACTGTACAGGAGTACTTGACACAATAATGTCAGGCCATATCAGGTGACAAAACACGTTAGTATGGAATTCTATCATAAGGATCCATCAACCCTGTTTCCCAACCATGTCCACGTCTACACCTAAGAGACCAGGTTTTAAGGATTACCTTTGGGAAATGCAGACTGAATCCTGCAACGACGGAGAAACAAATCATATCCCGTGTGCTGTGTTTCATATATCTGGCAAACCTGGCCTGTTAGTGTTTCCTGAGAACTCTGAGGACAGATTTTGGAAGCACTTCTCTAAACCATTGATGGGTGATAAAAATCTTGGGGTATCTTAGTGGCAACTAAGGACCTCTGAGGTTACCTTTGGCACTAATCTGATGTTAGTGTGCAATCACTGATCAGCAAATCATATCCCAGGTGCTGTGCTTCACATATCTGACAAACCTGGCCTGTTAGTGCTAGTGCTTCCTAAGGACTCTGAGGACAGATTTGGGAAACACACCAGAGATGGGTGATGAAAGTCATGGGGTATCTTAATAACACTTAGGGACCTCTGAGATTACCTATTACACTAATATGATGTTAGTGTGCTAGCCAGCCATCAAGACTGAAGAAAGAAAGAAATGATAATGTGTTTTGATATCACCAGTGTGGGTCTGTAACATTAGTGAAGAATAGTAGCATAAATAAGGTACCTTCAAGGAGCAGAAACAGATCCCAGGACATACTTGAAAACGAGAGAAATCTCAATGTATCCTTCCTGGTAAAATCCTTTTCAAATAAATAAATAAATAAATAAAGGTTGCATGAAGTGGAAAACCTATTTAGTATGTAAAGGAGAGAAATAAGGACAAGCATTGACACATAAGACAAAGACTTACAGGGTTATCCAAAGAGATCCGAATTGCTTGAGAAAGGTAACCGAACGCTGAAAATCAGCGTTCGGTTACCTTTCCTGGCCATTCGGTTATCCAGAGAGCAGGCAATTCGCCAAATCCTGGCGAATTGCCTGCACATACGGTGCCTGTTCGGTGCCTGTTCGAGGGCAGTGAAATCCCCATGAAAAAGCACTGCTTCGGCTATTCAGAGAACACAAACCAGCAGTGAAAGGTTCCCCTAATGCCCTGCCATTCGGTGGTTTAATTCGGCAAATTTATTCAGGAGAATCCCATAGGCTTCAATGTTAAAAATATTCCCGTTTTAATTCAATATCTAATAAACCGTTCATTCTAAAATTCTGCAGCAAAGTGTCTCTTTATTTATAGATTTTTTAGGATACTTTAAGCATTTTTCTGAATTTTTTAAAAAAAAATTAAAAGTCCGATTTTTTTTTTTTTTTTTTTCAGTTTGCTTATTTTTTTGTAACAGCCCTCTTTATTATCATTCCCTGGACCTCCTGTGAAAATTTCAGACATTTTCGCTCAGTAGTTTCTTTGCAAACAGCGTTTCTTTTTCCCAGATTCATACAAATGGTTTTTCTAATTTATTCACTGCCTCCTCTACGTCACAGCTGCTTCGGCTCTGTGTGATTCGGCTCCTGTTCGGCTCCTCTTCGAAGGTTAATCCAGATGTTTTTGCTTGTTTTCAGCGTGCATTCGGTTAGTTTTCGTCAGGTTTTCGGCAGCTTTTCCCTGCAATTCGGGGACCCTGTGGTGTTTGCTGAATACACCGCAGGGTCACCGAAATGCAATCGGCAAAAGGAACCGAATTGAAGAGAACGAAAAGTCACCGAACGTGCGGTGACTTTTCGAATCTCTTTGGATAACCCTGATAGAAATTCAAGACATCACATCCCACACACTCCAGTGGCTCCAAATGCCTTATGTATACTCCACAAACCTTATTCAGGTTATACTTTTTTGAGCCAGTTTTTGTTTCTGTTTTTGACTTTAACTTTTAGTTTTTATTCCTACCACAGTTTCTGTGGTACTTATTGTTTTCTTATTTTGTTAAATTATAAAATGAGTATGCATTCCTTATACCAATGGTGAATGATGTATCACCCCTGGACCTAGTCCATCTCGTCTATGTGAATTATTGATATTTGATAAACATTGTTATTTAGTCATCAATTAACATGCACCCTCGATAAAAATTGTCAAATTAAGAAAAAAATGAGACATAATTGTGGATTATTCCAGCCTTGGTGTTAGAATAATCTTAATTTTAATAAAGACAGGAGGCGAATATTTTGCATTCTCTTTTCTTTACTAAACCTCCTGCAGCAAAGAAAGTTTACATAGCAACAGAGTAAACCAATAAAAATCTACCATGAGTATAAGAGGACATCAAGCCGGTTGATGTATTGGACTGCAGAGATGTTATCCATCGGAAGGAGTAGGGAGCAGTCGCTGAGGCCGTGGGCAAAACTGCGAACAGCGAAGGAGCTGGCGAGGAGCTCCAAGTAATTGATGAGAAGCTGCTGTTCTTCTCGAGTCCATCCACCAACCATGGACCTGGATCCGCAGGTCGCTCCCCAGCCCAGTTGGCTGGCGTCTGATTCCAGGACGAAATCCGGGAGAGAACCTAATATGGCATGCCAATTCCAAGCTTCCATATGGTGCAGCCAACATAGGAATTCCACTCGAACCTAGGGGTTAATGGGGACCGACTGGTCATAGGAGGGGTAGAGGCGGAGGTATGTTGTCTTCAGACATTGCATCACAGCGTAAAGGGCCAGGTTTTGCCTGAATGGAGGAGGAGAGCAGGGCTACCGTCTCGGAAGCAGATGAGGTCCGTTGCCTCGAAGGGTCTTCTTGATAGCCCGAAGCTTTTGGAGAGGAAGTTGCAGCTGACAGTTTATCGCGTCAATGTCGAAATCCAGGAAGGTGATCACTTGAGCTGTATGGAGTGTCCAAATTGATTATGAAACCAAAGTCTTGCAGAAGGGCAACCACCATCTCGGTATAGGGAGAGGACAGGGTAGGGTCCTGGGCTAGGATGACTATGTTATCTAAGTAGACTATGGTTTTGATGCCTCATGAGCGGATGAATGCCATGACCGGTCTTAGGAGCTTTGTGAAACACCATGGTGCGGAGCTGAGGCCGAGTGGCAGACATGTGAACTGCCACAGATCGTGGTGCCAACGGGACTGCAGATATGGGCGGCGTAATGGATAGGGATCGTGAGGTATGCGTCCGTTAAATCCAGCCTAGTGAACCAGTGTCCGTCTCGGAGGAGGTACCTGAATAGGTGTATTCCCTCCATTTTGAAGTGATGGTAGGTCACAAAGTATTTATGGCCTTTGGATTTATTACCGGCGTAAATCCCCTGTCTTTTTGTGTACCAGGAAAATATTGCTTACGAAGAGCAGGGGCCCATGTGTGCTGGTTGAACGGCAGCCTTCAATTGCAGTGAGCAAATTTCCCTATCTAACAATGACGCTTTGTGCGAACTGTAATGGGCCAGTTGTGGGGAAGCGGACTGGTCAGGAACCTGGGAGAAATCTATTTAAGAGACCAGACATGGTTCGCAGAACCCAGGAACGGACGTGAGCTTGCGCCACTTGGGAAAGAAAAACGCAATTGACCCGCGACCGGTATGTGTGGGAGCAGGAGCGCAGGGGTACTCACTGGCGGAATAACGACATCAGGGCCTGGTGAAGCCGCAGCCAATGGGAACTCCTCGGGCCAGGACTTTTTGAAGGGACGAGATGGCTACATTGGTGATGCCCAAAAGGCAGCGGGCACGCTGTTCTCATGATCAAGATCAAGGGGGAGTCCAACACTGTATTATGGGTGATGGCTTCATCGGCCAGGATGATAGAGAGCAGACCGGAGATGTCCAGCAGCTTGTCCTGAGTAGTGCGAAGGCCATGCTCAAGGCCCTTGCAGGGGTCCTTCCCCGCTTTCCCCATGAAAGTGATAAGATCTTAATTGAATTCCAGGATAAGGAACAACTTATCCGGAAGTGTGGGACGTGGACATTCCACCCACAAACGTGCCCTGGATTCCTTATCCAGCGGGCGACGCAGATAGAGTAATTAACAACGGGGGTCACCCGAGCAGATATAGGCATTGCAGACGGTTATCCCGTACAGAGGCCAGAATGTTTTCCAGGGGTCACCTGAATTGCGGGGGTCACCCGATGGAGTAGGCCGCTGGGGTCATACAGGGGAGGCCCATGTGGCAAATTTTTGCGGGGATCACCCAGAAAAACGAGGTAGGCTTATACGAGGTAGCAAGCATCTACTTGCGAAAATGCACCAGAGCACAATGACGCATATGACCTCCCACCTCAAGATGGTGTCAATCTCATGAGAGACTGTGAAATGGCTGCCAAATCCACGCGAGCGCAGTGTGAAGGCGGTTTGCTAGCGTGAGGTGAATTTTTACCACAAACAATAACTATGTTATTGTTAAAAATTGTAAAAAACCTTGTAAAAAAGCAAGTAAGACTTTAAAATATTAGATATTCCTCGATGGCCGGAGGAGGCAACCATCAGGCCGCTGGGAGACAACCAACAGAAGTCAGTAGCAAGCGCATCTGCTGGCGGGAGAGTGCCCACACGGCAGGGAAGCAGAACTGAAATAAAGATAAATTTATTCAAACAGTATAAATGTAATTAAGCATCAAATACATGAAAATACAGCTTGACAACCAGGAGCTGAGTGGATAACGACTCACCTGGATGTCAGCAGCAAAGAAAAGAGGACTTGGGAGGGGCTTGATGACCGCTTATACTCATGCTAGATTTTTATTGGTTTGTAAACTTTCTATGCTCCTTGAGGTTTAGTAAAAAAAAGAGAATGCAAAATATGAAGCCTCCTGCCTTGATTTAAAATTTGTGATTTCTAGAAGGAGGAGGAGAAGACAATTAAAAATGGAGTGATGTATGAGTTTAGTTGATGATTGGAACTAAAAGAAAGAGGGCTATAATACAATCTTCACGCAAAAAGGCTCGCGCAAAGCGAAAATCTTTGCACCAAGCGTTAAACTTTTGCGCGTGCAAATCACCAATCCTTGTGGCTTTTTTCATCTGCCGATCAATTGCGCGTGCAAACAGGATGCTTCCAAATGCATGCGCAGTACGGTCTCGCACAAAAATCTTTTGCGTGAGCAGCCTTTTTTCGAGATTCAGCCAATCAGAATTAAGAACCACACCTGTCTCACTTTAACAAATTGCATCTGCCACTGTCAATCCGAGCATATATGCTGCAGCAATAATACATGCACACACAACTTCATCCATTGTATTGGTTTGGTATGATTTGAATGGGCCACTGTGCTTTGGTGCATAACTTTTTATGGGCTTAGATATTTGGAGTTAGCCAGGTTGTTCCGATTTGCCATTAGCACCAGTTTTTAGGAGTTGATAAAATTATGCACGCAAAGGCCATGCGGTAATTACCGCAAAATAGATTGTAATACCATACTCATACCAGTGCACATTCGCATTTGCGCTCACAATGTTAAGTATAGGACGCGCAAAGTACAGTAAGCTCACGTAGGGTTTGCGCAAGTTCACCCGCGGTAGAAGATTGTGCATGGTTGTTGCGCTGACTATGTAATACGGGATTTGGTGCAAATGGTTTTACCCCACGCGTTAATGATTATTTGCGCACGCGCAAACGTTTGCGTGAATATTGTAATTTAGCCCAGAGTGTAGAATTTAGTTGGGTTACTACACAAAGAAGTGAAGGAAAGTTGGATATATAAGGAAATAGAAAATGATAAGGATAGTAGAACTGAAATGAACAAAGAAAATTAGTTTAAGACAGAGAGATGTGAAAATTGAATGAAAGAATTGGCTTCTGAACAAAAGCAAAGAGAGTCTTGTAGATTTGTCATTTATTTTGTGGAAATCTGGGTCATCTGGCTAAAATTCTTCACCATCCTTATTCCAGAGCAGTGGTCAGCAATCTCGACACCAAAGAGGGTTTGGTACTTTATTTCATTGCTGACCAGTAACTCATTAAGATGGATCAACACCATGGGAAATCAAAATTTAACATTTTTCTGGAGATGAGGTCCCTGTTCCCAGTGCTCGGTTCTATAACGCATTCCACACATTACAAAGCTGTAAACTTCAAAAGACATTTGAAAAGAAAGCATAAAAGATGAATGATATAGCCACAGTAACGTAACTCAATGTTAAAAATAATTGTGGCTTTGTTCTGATTTAGATTAAATGAATGAAAGAAATGTGTTGACTGCATGATTAAATGAATCATGTCCTCCATGAAATTATCTCTTCCCTTTATACTTGAAAAGTAACTGATTGATGAAGTTGAGGAGCTACATGACAAAGTTCATGTTTTTATTCTTGGTCAATAAATTGCATCTACAGCAACACCACGTGATCTCCATTTTCACGCAGGTTTCTAGAATTCATGCAATGGATGTGGTAAAACCATAAGTGATAAGCCTTTTTATACTCATTCTTGTCATTAATATGCAAGTGATTTCTAGTAGCTTATATTCATACTTATATTCTTTTCACTAAAAGGTGAAACCCCGGAGAACTGTCAGGAGAAGAGAACAAGCTAGACCAAATAGCAGCTTTGGAAAGTGAGATAAATGGGAGAATTTTTAAGGTTTGGCTATTTAGACCTGGATTTTTCACTTCTCTAGTGAATTCTCCTGAGTTTCACCTTTAATGAATAGACCTGATAGTATTGCGCTACTTGAGCTTATTCGGTTTTTCTATTTTTACATGTGATTTCTTCCCTTTCCATTTATCTTACTTTAAAGGTATGTTTGATTATTCAAGCAATCCTCCAGGAGGCAGTCTTTTTTTAAAAGTTAGAATTTCCTATATTGATAATATAAATTAAATTAAAATGGATTGCCAAACCAGTAAATGTTCCCTATTCTCCCAATTTCGCTTACTCTACTTCCTTTAGCACTTCTAAACAGATAAATGCCAAACCAAAATCCAATTGGAAACACAGGAGACCTAAATTAAATATCTCTAAACTACAGCAGTCATAGCAAACACTGCAGTTCTCCTAAAAATCAAGAAATAGTGAGAAAACACTTTAACAAGTTTTCAAGTCAAACAGAGAGAAGCAAATTATTGGATTGCTATACATATTTTCTATCTAAAGTTCTAGCTTCGAGCAAACCAAGGTCTCATAATGCACAGTAATAAAAAGAGAAATATCTCACCTTCCTGTTTGATATATTTAAAAATAGCTTTCAGGACTGGAATTCAATTTCATGTAATTCTTTTAAAAGGCTACGCAAACCATTTAGATATTTACATTGGAGCTTCGGTTTTATTGAATCATGTGCTTTGTTTGTTGTTTTCAGAATAATCATGCAGTTTAAAGGTTAAGGTTATATTTTACAAGCCTTCAATCATATATACAGAGACTAGCTAAACAAATGTATTAGGGCTTGGATGAATTTACGTTGTATTCTTCATGCAGACAATCCAAACAAGTTTTGCAAAGAAAAACATTTATTCTAACGCGCAACCACCGCGTCTTATTTCAGAAGTCATTCGGGCACCTTTTCTGTCGAAGAACAATCATTGTTTTTTAAGTTAACATCTCAAAAGAAAAACGCTAAACTGCTGGGGTCATGGGCATCATAAAAGTGGCCCGGAATACATCAGCGACATCCACAAAGTACACTAAAGCAGCTTCTTCATTGTATCAGAATTCTTGGCTTAGTGTGGCAACAGTGTATTCTTTTCTCCATTATGCAAGTGGAATAGCTTTCTGCTGCCTGTTATACAGTATGCAGACTGAGATACTAATGTAATCTGTGGAGCACTTTGTTCCTTTTCTTTTGAAAACTACTATTTGATATATGAACAAACATTGAAATGCCAAGTGTTTTCTCAAACATATTGCTATATTATGGTGTTTTATAGAAAACCAGTCTGCTCTTAATTGTTCAAAAAGTAACGCTAATGTCTATTTTTTCTAGAAAAAGATTATTTACTTATTTTGTGAGTGGTTTTTCAATATCTACATATTCCTTGGGAATAACCACTTTTAGCTCAACTTATGCTACGAAAGACCTGGGGCCCTATTACAATGTTCACGCTAAAACTGGGATGCTAAGGAGAAAAACCTGCGCCCGCAGGTTTCTCATTAGCGTCCCCGTTTTAGTGTGATATTACGGTGCAGCTGCTAATCCAGCAACCTGCACGTAACACGGTAACACGGCGCTAAGCCCTGGGATGCTCGTGGCGGTGCACTAAGCACCGCAGCGAGCATCTCCTCGATGGAGTCCATAGGACTCCATTGAGGCCTCCTCTGCCATGGCCTCTCCTCGTGAGATCTGGCAGGTTGGCGTAGTGATTCACATCGGGTGACTGAGGGACCGGAAGATGAGAGAGGAGTGCAATTTTTTTTGGGGAGGTTTCTGCTGATGCTGACTGATTCCGCCGAAGTGGAATCAGTTAGCAGCAGGTCCTAGCTGTGGTTAACTTTTCAGTAATCGCAGCCAGACAGTAATTAGCGTTAGGACTTTGTACTCCTAACGCTAAATCAGGGCTCAAAATTTCAAGTCCCAAGCTACTAGCCAGACCATAAGAGTTACTCGCCACCAGTTGCCCCACCTACCCTGCCCTAAACTCCACCCCTAAACACGCCTTCTTAAATTATTTTATGAAATTACACTGTTAAAGGTTTTATTCAGAATAAAGTTACAAAATAATAAATAACATTAATACCCAGACATCAGATACATGTATACCCAAGCACCAGACCCAGACAAGTAGTTTCAGCCATTAAGTACAGACTCCTCTCCAACAGTTTTTAGGACCAAATTAATTTGGTGTTTATGCATCCAATATATCAAGTGGAACCTAATACTCACATTATTCATATGCCAGGTTATCATTAGAAGTTAGAAGACCCCAAAGGTCTCCCCCTTGGATGCTTATATAGATGAATCCATTAATTTTCATCTGCGATACTTCCTTCCCCATTTTTTCTTTTTTTTGCTCCTTCTGTATCACCCATCTCTTTCTTTATAAATAGGATTTATTTTGCATAACCTCAAATGCCTCATAACCTCACCACCATTTCACCAATTATGGCCTCTAGCGGGCGTTGTAGTAGCGGCGCTGGTTCTGGCGTCACTTCTGGCGCGCTGACAGCTTGGCAGCTTTTTTACTTTCCCTTAGTTTACACCAGGGGTGGGGAACCTTTTTTTCTGCCAAGGGGCCCCCTTTAATTAATTTCTCTCCCCACTTGAATTCATTTAGAAACATAGAAACATAGAAAAATGTCGGCAGATAAGAACCTTTCGGCCCATCTAGTCTGCCCAATTACATGGATACTTTACCTGGATTTATCTTTTGTTTAGGATAGCCTTATGCCTATCCCATGCTTGCTTAAATTCAATTACTGTTTTGGCCTCTACCACTTCTACTGGAAGACTGTTCCATGTATCCACCACCCTCTCAGTAAAATAATGCTTCCTGATGTTACTTTTAAACCTTTGCCCCTCTAATCTAAGACTATGTCCTCTTGTTTTGCTATTTTGTTTCCTTTTAAATATACTCCCTTCCTCTACCTTGTGGATTCCCTTTACGTATTTAAATGTTTCTATCATATCTCCTCTGTCTCGTCTTTTTTCCAAGCTGTACATGTTAAGATCATTAAGCCTTTCCTGGTAACTTTTCTCCTTCAAGCCGTACACCATTTTAGTAGCCCTTCTCTGAACTCTCTCTAAGAGGTCTATATCCTTCTGGAGATACGGTCTCCAGTACTGCACACAGTACTCCAAGTGAGGTCTCACCAGTGCTCTGTACAGTGGCATGAGCACTTCCCTTTTCCTACTGCTAATACCTCTCCCTACACAACCAAGCATTCTGCTAGCATTTCCTGCTGCTCTATTACATTGACTCCTTACCCTTAGATCCTCTGAAATAATGACCCCTAAATCCCTTTCCTCAGATGTTGAGGTTAGGACTGTATCAAATATTCTATATTCAGCCCTTGGGTTTTTACGTCCCAGGTGCATTATCTTGCACTTATCCACATTAAAACTCAATTGCCACAACTCCGACCATTTTTTAGTTTACCTAAATCATTTGTCATTTGGCTGATCCCTCCAGGAACGTCAACCCTGTTGCAAATCTTTGTGTCATCAGCAAAAAGACATACTTTTCCATTAATACCTTCTGCAATATCACTAATAAAAATATTAAAGAGAATGGGTCCAAGTACTGACCCTGAGGTACCCCACTGGTAACAAGACCTTGTGCCGAATAAACTCCATTTACCACAACCCTCTGTTGTCTGTCACTCAGCCACTGCCTAATCCAGTCAACACTATTGGAATCTAAACTCAAAGATTGCAATTTATTGATAAGCCTTCTATGCGGAACAGTATCAAAAGCCTTACTGAAATCTAAATAAGCAATGTCTACTGCACCACCTGTGTCTATTATTTTTGTTACCCAATCAAAAAAATCAATAAGATTAGTTTGGCATGATCTCCCTGAGGTAAACCCATGTTGTTTCTGATCCTGTAATCTATGTGTTTTTAGATGTTCAACAATCCTTTCCTTTAACATGGTTTCCATTAATTTCCCCACTACTGACGTAAGACTAACTGGCCTATAGTTCCCCGATTCCTCCCTACTACCCTTCTTGTAAATGGGCACAACATTTGCTAATTTCCAGTCTTCTGGGACGACTCCCGTTAACAAGGATTGGTTAAATAAATCTGTTAACGGTTTTGCTATTACATCACTGAGCTCTTTTAATAATTTAGGGTGGATCCCATCAGGCCCCATTGACTTATTTGTCTTTACTTTAGACAGCTGCTGTAGAACCTCCTCCTCTGTAAACTGATATGTAAATGTCTCTTTAGTGTTCTCTCCTGAGGTCCCTTTCCTTCCTTTTCTTCTGCAAAGACTGAACAAAAATATTCATTGAGGCAGTCAGCGAGACTTTTATCCTCTTCTACATACCTTCCTTCCTTTGTTTTTAATCTAACTAATCCTTGTTTTACTTTTCTTTTCTCGTTTATGTATCTAAAAAATGTTTTGTCCCCCTTTTTACTGACTGAGCTATTTTCTCTTCTGCATGTGCTTTGGAAGCTCTTATAAATTGCTTTGCCTCTTTTTCTGCCTAATTTTATAGTTTGCCTATCTTCTTCACTCTGAGTTGTTTTATAATTATTGAATGCTGTCTTTTTGTTCTTCACTATTTTGGCCACTTCTGCAGAGTACCACAGTGGTTTCTTCCCTTTTTTGTTTTTGCTAACAAGCCGAATGCAATTTCCTGTGGCCTTCAATAATGCTTCCTTTAAATAATCCCATTTCTCCTGGACTCCCTTTAAACTCCTCCAGTCTGATAATGACTCCTTCACACAAAATCTCATTTTAGAAAAATCTGTTTTTTTAAAGTCTAAAACTTTCGTTCTTGTGTGGTGCGGCTCCATCCCTGTTGTTATATTAAACCATACTGACTGGTGATCACTAGATCCCAAATTTTCACCTACAACAACGTCCGATACCAAACCTCCATTTGTGAGTATTAAATCCAATATGGCCTCTTTACGGGTCGGCTCCTCAACTACTTGTGTTAGAGATAATCCCAGTAGGGAGTTTAGAATATTTGTACTCCTGGTGCACCCAGCTGTTTTGGTTTTCCAGTTCACATCAGGAAGATTAAAGTCCCCCATGATAATAACTTCCCCCTTCATTGCCATTTTGGCTATTTCCTCAACCAGCAGATTATCTAGTTCTTCTGCTTGTCCAGGGGGTCTATAGATCACACCTACACGAGCTACTTTATGATTGCCAAATGTTAGCGTAACCCAAACTGACTCTATGTTCACCTCGCTCACTTTTATTTGGTTCGTTTTTATGTTGTTTTTCACATACAGGGTCACTCCTCCTCCTTTCCTACCTTCTCTGTCTTTTCTATATAAAGAGTACCCCGGTATTGTTATGTCCCAGTTATTTTTCTCACTGAACCATGTCTCAGTAACCGCCACTAAATCTACTTTTTCAGCTGCCATCATTGCCTCTAGTTCATTGATTTTATTGACTAAACTGCGAGCATTTGTAGACACGACTCTGAGCTTGTCATTTTTTACCTCGCATGTTGCTTGCACCCTCCGATTTAGTTTTGGGGGACAATCGGGCAGATTGTTTTTTACCCTTTTTTTGTCCCCCCCTCCTAGTTTAAATATTTCTTTGCGAAACTTTGAACTTCTCACTGAGAACATATGTTCCCCTATGAGTAAGATGCAAACCATCTTTTTTATACAGTTCCTTTCTGCTCCAATTAGAGCTATCATGGGACACAAAGCCAAATCCTTGCTCCCGACACCATTCCCGAAGCCACAAATTGAATTCCCTATTGCACATCTGCCTATCTTGAATGTTATGCACAGGCAAAACTTCAGAGAATGACACAGTGGACGCAATCTGCTGTATTTCACCTCCAAGAACACAAAAATCTTCCTTAATCTCAGAAACCTCATTGCTAGCCAAGTCATTTGTCCCTAGATGGACTAGAACATCCACTTCCCCTTGTTGCTTTGCTTGTTTGACAATATTGAGAATACGTCTCTTGTCTCTACGAGCAGTAGCCCCAGGAAGACATCTCACCAAACCACTACTCTCCAGCTCAACACCTCTTATGATAGAATCACCCAGCAACAATTGCCTTCTATCAAGTCCCACCTTTTCATTTTTGTCCTTGGTTGCAGTGCTGCATACCTTAGGCATAGTGGATGGTGGTTCCTCAACTATGGTGTCTGAGCCTACATCCGTCTTATCACTACACTCTGAAAGTGCCTCAAAAGAATTAAGAAGAGCCACAGATTGTGGGACATGCCTTCTCTCCACAACTCTAAGTCTACCAGATCCTACAGTAGTCCATCTGCCGCTCCTAGGAGGCCTCTGTGGCAGTGGTTTAGTAACAGTCATAGCCTGAGTTTCTCTAACAGATAATTTACAAATCTCAGACTTCAAACAGGCAATTTCTTGCTGCAATAAAGAGAGCTGCCTACATATCAGGCACACTCCAAACCTCCAAAAATTGGATCTAAAAACAAATGCATGACAGCTCTTACACTGGACCAAGCCTGCCATTATAAAAGAATGGATTTAAACCAACAAATCTTACCTTTTTGTAGGTTTTCTACCTCCTGTCTAACCTCAGACTACCTCCAAAGTATCTCCAGAAGATCTCCTGTAAGTGCTCACTTTGAAGACTTCACTTAGAAGGCTTCCCAAGCTCAATTAGACAAGCTAATATTCCACAATCTTTATATAGCCACCTAAGAACACCTCCCCCAGCAAATAGTGGACAAGCTAAACCTGAAGCAAATACCACTCAATTGATTCCAATTGTATGCTAATCAGTATGAAAATGAGTCACCAGCCTAACCTAATTTACTCACCAGACCTAACTTGAAACCTTAAAATGAATATTAAAGATCTGTTTGAAACAAAAATCTAAATCACTCACCAGAAGATCTCCTGTAAGTGCTCACTTTGAAGACTTCACTTAGAAGGCTTCCCTTTAATTTCTTTTGCCCAATTAATTTCTCTCTCCCCATTCATCTCCTCCTCTTCATTTATCTCCTCCTCTTCATTCATCTCTCTCCATTTCTCCCCCAATTCATCTTCCTTTCCATTTCTCCCCCATTCATCTTTCATTTCTCCCCCAATTCATCTTTCATTTCTCCCCCCAGTTCATCTTTCATTTCATTTCTCCCCCCAATTCATCTTTCATTCCATTTCTCCCCCCAGTTCATCTTTCATTTCATTTCTCCCCCCCGTTCATCTTTCATTTCATTTCTCCCCCCCAATTCATCTTTCATTTCATTTCTCCCCCATTCATCTTTCATTTCATTTCTCCCCCAGTTCATCTTTCATTTCATTTCTCCCCCCAATTCATCTTTCATTCCATTTCTCCCCCAGTTCATCTTTCATTTCATTTCTCCCCCAGTTCATCTTTCATTTCATTTCTCCCCCCAATTCATCTTTCCTTTCATTTCTCCCCCAGTTCATCTTTCATTTAATTTTTCCCCCAATTCATCTTTCATTTCATTTCTCCCCCCCGTTAATCTTTCATTTCATTTCTCCCCCCAGTTCATCTTTCATTTCATTTCTACCCCCAGTTCATCTTTCATTTCATTTCTCCCCCAGTTCATCTTTCATTTAATTTCTCCCCCCAATTCATCTTTCATTTCATTTCTCCCCCAGTTCATCTTTCATTTCATTTCTCCCCCATTCATCTTTCATTTAATTTCTCCCCCAGTTCATCTTTCATTTCATTCCCCCCAATTCATCTTTCATTTAATTTCTCCCCCCAGTTCATCTTTCATTTCATTTCTCCCCCCAGTTCATCTTTCATTTCATTTCTACCCCCCAATTCATCTTTCATTTCATTTCTCCCCCCAGTTCATCTTTCATTTAATTTCTCCCCCAGTTCATCTTTCATTTCATTTCTCCCCCCAGTTCATCTTTCATTTAATTTCTCCCCCAGTTCATCTTTCATTTCATTTCTCCCCCCAATTCATCTTTCATTTCATTTCTCCCCCAATTCATCTTTCATTTCATTTCTCCCCCCAATTCATCTTTCATTTCATTTCTCCCTCATTCATCTTTCATTTCATTTCTCCCCCAGTTCATCTTTCATTTCATTTCTCCCTCATTCATCTTTCATTTCATTTCTCCCCCAGTTCATCTTTCATTTCATTTCTCCCCCCAATTCATCTTTCATTTCATTTCTCCCCCCAATTCATCTTTCATTTCATTTCTCCCCAATTCATCTTTCATTTCATTTTCTCCCCAATTCATCTTTCATTTCTCCCCCCAATTCATCTTTCATTTCATTTCTCCCCCCAATTCATCTTTCATTTCATTTCTCCCCCAATTCATCTTTCATTTTTCCCCCCTAATTCATCTCTTTCTCTCTGTTATGCTCTCTGCTTGCTATAACACTCTCCATTTCACCCCGTGCCGTTTATTTCATCCCCCCTCCGCTTACCTGACCTGGAGAGTAGAATGAGGGGGCGGAGATTATCCTTCATGCTGTGCCCAGAAGATAAGGGGCCCAGCGTGAAGGAGAAAGATCCAGCGTGCAGCAGGTTGGTCTGATAAAGTTGCCGCGGGTAAGAGCAAACCCCCCTCCCTCCCAGGAAATGATTCCAGCCAAGTCCCGTTTGCTGGAAAAAAAAAAGCAGACTGGCTGACCTGGAGAAAAAAAACAACACGGCCGCCGGCTGAAAACACAGCACAGGCAGCACGATAGACTTTATCATGCTGCCTACGTGTACAGTTTTACTCGCCAGCGCTCAATTTCCCCTCGCAAAACACGAGTATGCGAGTGGAAATTTTGAGGGCTGCGCTAAATAACACTTTGCTCTCCCCATGTTAAGAATAGAGAGCAAAAGTACAGTAACATCACATTGAAAAGTGCAAGATACCAAACGCTGAAGGGATTCCAAAATGGATCAGAGGGAGAGTAACGACCTGGACAAGGGGAAACTCCCCCAGGGAGGAGAAAACCTATAGGAGCGTAGCGATATATATAGGGTTATTCAGAGAAAGGTGAAAACCAGTAGAACTGGCAGGAGAAGAGAACAATCTAGATCAAGTACCCAATTTGGAAAGTGAGATAAATGGGAGAATTTTTCTGGTTTGGCTATTTTGACCTAGAATTTGCACTTTTTCCAGTCATTCTCCTGAGGTTCACCTTTCTTTGAATAGACCTGTTAGTCCGGGCATTAGATCATTTTTACAATTGGATAGATCGACGTATGAGCAGACAAGGAAAGGTAAGCATGAAGTGCTTCAATAATTTTTTGTCAGCATATATAAGGAATTTACCAATGAAGTTTTTGTTTGTGCAAGGGCTTTACCTTTAAGTTCACACCTGGACATTTTACAGCATGTTCCTGTACGCTGTATAATGCCTAAACACGGAAATCCCATGATTTCCTATGGGGCCCGTTCACACCTGGGCATTTTACAGCGTGTTGGAACGTGCTGTAAAATATCCTATGCCTAAAGAAGTACAGGAGCTTCTTTGGGGCGTATTGCAGCGCGTTCGGAGCCATAGACTGCAGCGTGAACGTTTACGTTTGCGTGATACGCGTGTCAAAAACGCGCATATTACGCACGTCAAAAAACGCGCAGGTGTGAACCCAGCCTAAATGTAGATAATGCAATTTCACGTTTTTTTGTGCAAAAGACCTTAGTGCTCTGCTGTCCTCCACTCAAAATGCAGCCAGGTATTCATTACTGATACATTTCAGGCTTTCTCTGTATCGAATAAGAATTTTATATCTGTTATTTCTTCTGAACATTACTCCTTTTCTCACGTTTGGCCATTTTAGATGTAGTGTTTTCTTTCTTTCAACAATAGCAAAAAAAAACAACTAAACTAAATCAAGTCTACCATCTTGATTTTCATTATATTATGGCACTTGCTTTTTCTTTCTGATTTTTGTTTCTCTTGCTGTGTTTCCTCCTTTTATTGCATTATTAATAATAATGCAATAAAGAAAAGGTGAAAAGCCATGGTTTAAATAAAAGGAGTATGAGACGGCTGACCTTATTCTATCAGTGCCATGTCCCAGGTCATTGTGGCAGGACAGATGTTACAAAATGAAAAGATGACGAATGCCTCATAAACATTTTTTGCCACTTCCTGAATTACAACCTTTTTATGCTTGACATCTAAGTGTGTCACTTTCCGCTGAGGCAGCATGCATGCTGGTACTGTCATATTAGTATTTCCAGATCATAACATATCACACTCTATGGCTCACTTAAACGTCAAAGTGCCCTGCAGAGTCCACAAGGAATTTTGAATTACAAGCAACGGCAAAAAAAGTGATATATCCTTAAGGATGGCAAAGGAGTATACAAATGTGTCAAATAATAGGGGACATAAAATCTATAATATACACATTATGATAACTTACCAGTGATATGCCACAATTTACTTTAACACAAGTAATAATCAATTATAACTTGAGCAATAGCATCTCACATCATTGAAGGTACATGATGCATGCCACCTGTCGGCAACTTACAGAATGCAACAACAAAGCAGAACTTTGCATTTAAATAGTTACAGTTACAAGTACTTATAAAGCGTCAACAGATTCCATAATGCTTTACAATGGGGAAGCACAGACAGGTGACATAATAAATAATAAAACATAAGGAACAGATGTACCTGCCCGCAGGATAATTGTGCTGCAAATGCAGCACTTTATACAAGTGCTCAGCCAGATATCCCCTGAGCTCACAATATAAGGGACTAAGGCAAGTGAAACAAAATGGAACAGGGGGAGTGTGGAGATAATTATCAGAGAGAATATAGAAGACACTACATACTGATAGACCAAGAGCTTGGGCATGATGAGGTTAAACCGAGTGAGGAGTAAAGCAGCTGAGAAAAGGAGGCTGTCAGGTATATTGGAAGGGAAAAAAGGTAAAATGGATGCCTGTAGCCATTTTGTTTTTAAAGACAGTCTTTTTCTTTCTCCAAATTTCTCTAGTTAGCAATGAACCGAGATTTTTTTTTACAGAGTTCATGGCTGGGTGAGATTTTATATATTTTTTTAAAATACCAGACATGAAGGAATCTTAAATGTCTTTGTGTGATATAATGCCTGAGCTAAGTGCTAAGACCTGTCATAATTAAATTTATTGGTCTGTTTTAAGTCTTTAAAACAAAAAAAGATTTTGTTTTTTGGGTACAGGAATATAAGAATTAATATCTTTGTAAGGTAAAATATATTCACAAAATATATGTTTATAATCAAGGTATATTTTATTATATTTACAGTAAGAAATGTATGCTCCAATAAATATAGTATAAGTATATAAGTGGTAAATAGTATAATTATTGAAGAATAGATTCTGTTGAGTTAACTAGAAAAGAATTCAACTGATAAAGACTCAGTAAAAACTTAGAAAGGAGTGAGGATATAAATCTAATTTTGATATGTAGAGACTAAATGTCTACATTGGGAGAGAGAGGGTCTTTGTTAAGTCAAATTTGTCCTTTTGACACGAGATAAGAATATAAAAAAAAAATGGTGGAATTAATTGAGAAGTGCAATACTGCCCTCTAGAGGATAGCAAATATTATATTTGATATAACGAAGGATATTGCTAGTGATGTCAAATTGACTATAATTGAAGTGGCAATGTTGGTTGCAGTCACTCCGAGACCGAGATTCTGAGATGCTGAGATTCTGACACTCCGAGACCGAGATTCTGAGATGCTGAGATTCTGAGACTCCGAGACATACACTGCAATGCATTCAGACGTCCAGTATACATAGCAGTCAGAGACACACCACAATGCATGCAGATGCCAGGACATGAGACATTCCGAGGCTAACACACACCGCTAGCAGACCATTCCGGGACAATGCACTCTGACTCTCACCAAATCTCTAACTCATATGCATTGATTATCTGATATTGATAATCTTCACATATTCCAATATTACATAAGGAATTCCAAGGCAGACTCATCAAAATCCAGATTGGAAAGGTAATGTATGAGAGCTATTTAAATTAAGGAATTAATGTAAATATATATATCTGTAGATTTCTTGCAACATATAGACTGAGATTTCTCAGATTCTTGGTAGCTCCAAAAGTCTAAATATTTATATTCTGCAGATAGAAATATGAAGAAGTGGACATAAGGATTTATCCTAAAAGAAATTGTTGTAGGATTGATACAAATATATATATTGAATTTGGAAATTACCGTGATTGAAATTAATAAGCAAGGAATTATATAACTAGAAATAAGAAGCAAAAGATTGGAAGTTTAATTCTCGAGATTAGGGGAGGATTCACTAAATAAGTTTTATTACTTATTATTTTAAATTAACTCATTTTTTGTTGATCCATGTAGTATAGAGAGAGAGAGAGAGATATCTATAAGATCTAGCTGGTTAAACATTGTTTGCTGGGAAATGCATGTTGTATTAAGCAGAAATGTTTATTAACCATTTGTGTATTAGTTACTAACTGATAAGGTAAATGATATTAATCATATATGCAGTTACTAACCGGAGATACATATATTGTGAAGCTAGTTTTTATGTGCTGATGGATTGTGGTTTATAAATCTTTGTTTATGATATGAGATTTGAAATTTTTTTGTATACGTAATAAATATATATATGTTTTTATCCCATTATTGATTATTGTATTCTTTAAAGCAAAACACAGACAATTAAAAGAATTTAGGAGAATTTCTAGGAAATATAAACGATTGATATTTGTGTCTCGTATAAATTTCTTATGAAATAATAATCCCTGACATATTGGAGGCAACTGCCAAGATAGGTCCAGTAAGTCCAATATAGACATATTGGAGGCACTATACCGAGATTGTAGTTTTTGTTTGGAATATAATTCTCAGTATTGTCTGATTAGACAGAGATGAAATATAGTCATGGCCAAAATTGTTGGCACCCCAGAAATTTTTCCAGAAAATCAAGTATTTCTCACAGAAAAGTATTGCAGTAACACATGTTTTGCTATACACATGTTTATTCTAGACATGTGCATTCGTTTTAGTACTAAAACGATTTAGTCAGAATTTTGGGATAATTTAGTTTTAGTATGACTCAAGAGAAACGAAACTGCTCAGTACAAAAAACGAAAGAAACTAAAATAAAATGCACTACATTTTAGTTTCAGTCCTTTTTGTGACATTACATTGAAGAGTGAAGGAGACCATCAATGAAGAGTGCAACATCGCAACATCCGAAGATCTGCACCCTCCACATGCCAATGCAGTAGGATGTTCTATACAGAGAGGGGCATTAATTAATGCAGGAGGATGTTCTATACATTATACAGAGAGGGGTATTAATGCAGGAGGATGTTATATACATTATACAGAGAAAGGTATAAATTGAGGAGGATGTTCTACACAGAGAGGGACATTAATTAATTCAGGAGGATGTTCTATATATTATACAGAAAGGGGTATTAATTAATGCAGGTGGATGTTCTATACATTATACAGAGAGGGGTATTAATTAATGCAGGAGGATGTTATCTACATTATACAGAGAGGGGTATTAATTAATGCAGGAGGATGTTCTAAACATTATACAGAGAGGATCCTTTTTTCAGCCCTTTAAATCCAGTGGCTGTGAGTGCTGAGATCGGCTGCTTGATACATTATCTCTCAGTACAATGTATCAGGCTCAGTTGTTACAGTAACTGACTGTAACAGTGTTCAGAGTTTCAGTAAAACAAGGAAATAATATTGTTCTAACCTCTTATATCTAAAAATATTATTTACTAGTTTTACTGAAACTCTGAGCGCTGTGATGAGCAGCAGTCAGTTACTGTAACAGCTTTGCCTGACATGGGGCAGTATTACAATGTTGGTGCTAACTTAACCAGAGCTGTTGTAAACTGAAAACCTCCATAGGCTATAATGGCTCTGGGAAGTTTACAACAGCTCTGGTTATGTTAGCACCAACTATGTAATATGGCCCACATTGTGCTGAGAGTGAGAGATACTGTAACAAGCAGCGATCTCAGTCCTCTGAGGAGCCACTACAATAGTAATTGTATCCATTGGATTTCGGATGAATGAAATTAGTTTTCATACTAAAGAACTGAAAACGAATTTCTTTAGTAACTAAATAAATTGCATTTTAGGACTAATCCATTAGTTCAAAACGAAATTTTGTGCTGTGCACATGTCTAGTTTATTCCCTTTGTGTGTATTGGAACAAAACAAAAAAAGGGAGGAAAAAAAGCAAATTGGACATAATGTCACACAAAACTCCAAAAATGGGCTGGCCAAAATTCTTGGCACCCTTTCAAAATTGTGGATAAATAAGATTGTTTCAAGCATGTGATGCTCCTGTAAACTCACCTGGTGCAAGTAACAGGTGTGGGCAATATAAAAATCACACCTGAAAGCAGAATAAAAGGAGAGAAGTTCACTTAGTCTTTGCATTGTGTGTCTGTGTGTGCCACACTAAGCATGGACAACAGAAAGAGGAGAAGAGAACTGTCCGAGGACTTGAGAACCAAAATTGTGGAAAAATATCAACAATCTCAAGGTTACAAGTCCATCTCCAGAGATCTAGATTTGCCTTTGTCCACAGTGCGTAACATTATCAAGAAGTTTGCAACCCGTGGCACTGTAGCTAATCTCTCTGGGTGTGGACGGAAGAGAAAAATTGATGAAAAGTTGCAACGCAGGATAGTCCGGGTGGTGGATAAGCAGCCCCAAACAAGTTCCAAACAAATTCAAGCTGCCTTGCAGGTTCAGGGAGCATCAGTGTCAGCGCGAACTATCCGTCGACATTTAAATTAAATGAAACGCTATGGCAGGAGACCCAGGAGGACCCCACTGCTGACACAGAGACATAAAAAAGCAAGACTACAGTTTGCCAAAATGTACTTGAGTAAGCCAAAATCCTTCTGGGAAAATGTCTTGTGGACAGATGAGACCAAGATAGAGCTTTTTGGTAAAGCACATCATCTTACTGTTTACCGAAAACGGTAACTTAAACGGTAAATATTTACTGTATTTGAATATAGTGAAGAAACTCAGGGGAAAAGAGTGAAAAACTCACCTGAGGAAATAGCAGAAACTCACGTTAAAAAGTGTGATATTAAATTTGAGTCCCACAAAAAGAGTTATGCGGAAATATTGCGTGACTCCATACCTAAAAGGGAAAAATCCAAGTCAGATCAGGAAAGAGGGTTTGCCAGAGAAAATTCAGGAAGTAACTTTCAATCTAGAAAGCAATGGGTACCTAGAAGTCAGTGGGTTAAATCAAGGGAAAATGTACCTAGACAAGAAGCAACCAGAGGTAAGACTGAATCTGATGAGTCTGATAATGCGCAAGCTTCGTCCCCAAGGACGAATAGAAAGCAGAGATATAATGTACGCCAGCGTATTGGTCAAATGCAGGAAAATTTCCGTGTGCTGACAAAAAAACTGGATCAGATCACTCAGTTAATGACTGGAAATAACCCTGGTCAGGTTGTAAGCGATGCAACACCTGCAGCCCCACCCAACCAATGACTAGATGATGTTTCTGATGAAGTAACCAGTATCCATGACAATTTACCAGAAAGTGATGATGAAATGATTAATACAAATGTTTGCATGGTTGATGAGATTTTAAACCCTTCCCTGCAAAGAGAAGGAAAATGTATTTTATCTTCCCAGACTAAGTGCGAGCAACCTGAGAAGACTGGATCCGAAATGGACAGCACAGCTGCCAAAAGCATGTTTGAGAGAGCAAAATCAGTCGATAAAATCTGTACAAAACCTAATTTCATATCTCACTCTAAATTTCTCTGTAAATTGCATAGCATTGAAGACCGATATTATGTGAATGTAGAATTACAAGATAATTTACCACATATTCCGTCATTGCAAGACACTGGAAGCCAGGTTACGTTAATATCAGGTAATTATTTTGAACAGGTCCAAGAACTGTCCTCCAGGAAGCCTAGATTAGATAAATCTAATGCTAATCTAGTGAGTGTGAGTGGCACATCTCTGAAAATTCTGGGCACAGTTAAATTGGATTTTAAATTGGGGAATAAAGTAATTCGGCATCCAACGCTTATCGTGGATCTGCCCCAAAATCACCTAATTATTGGAATGGACCTTCTCAAAAGGTTAAATCCAATCATTGATTTTATCAATGAGGTTATTTGGTCCCAAGTAAATGTTCCAATCAGCTACGATAGATCCCAATCCCATCACGCTCAACGTAACTGCCACGTGATTGAGGAAAGGCAGATTCTATTGAAGTCCACTTCAGAAATAGCCAGACACCTGATATCTCTTTCTTAAGGCCAAAGCCCCTGATTCCAGGAGAGCAGGAGGATAACACCATATGTGTTCCCCCCGAGAGAATTCGAGATATATGTCTGGAAAATGACGTGCTAATTATTCACCTCCACAAGAGGGAGACAGAACCAAATGAACATAGTGACCTTAAAGTGATCAGATACCCAAATCCTCAAGATGAGTGGATAACAGATCTAGATAATGATGGAGACGGTCATAATGTTATTGGAAAAAGTTATGTTATGTATTTCTAGAAGAAATAAAACTGCCAAGCTCAATTGCATGATTGTCATCCTAGATCACCTCAGAATGTGACGATGGAACAACAGAAGACACTTAACTGGTATCATATGAAGTGATGTTTTAATTAACATGTGATTCTTCTTCCCAGCATTCGGATGTTTAACTCAAGATAGTAGATAGACTAGATCCGTACGGTTAATTTAATTTAATCAGAAATCAGAGTATCTATAGGGAATGTGAGTGAAATCGCTAGTCTATGAATGGTTATTTATACTCTTTCTTTCAATAGAAATTGAGAAAAGTGGTTAATCCGAACTGCAACGCTTATCCGCAAAGATGAATCGGACCACCAAGGAGACTGCGATTATCTGGAAATTCTACAGTTTTCCTCACGATTCTGAGCAGATCAAATACTTGAACCAGGACCGTTTCTTGGCACAATAATCCAAGGGACGCCTGGATTTCTTCTGACCAAGGAGAATGCTAAAGTCCCATGCAAATCAAGCTCATGCAAGCCTGAAAGACATGCTGGATAAAGCCAGGATACCGTTGCTTGCTATGTACAAGAACCACCGAAGGAAAAGATTTGCTGCATATTTTATTGCAACCACTGTTTTACTACAGAAAGAGAAGCAAATGTTTACTAGAAGGATCTGGTACAATACAAGAAAGTGTTCATACCCACACCAGTGATTCTTGTAAAAGTTCCTAAAGAATCAAGAGTTGTTATTGGAGACGTTACTCTTTATCCGGTCAGGAATGAAGTCTGGTATGACGAGATAAAAATTGTTGACGCATTCCAAGGACGAGAGATACCTATGAATCCGGATTTGAAATTTCTACTAGAGAACAAGCCCGATCATACCATTGAACTTCTAATAAAGAAAGATAATCTAACAATTTATGCTCCAATGTATTCACAGCTTGATCATCAATTTCTATCTGCTTAAAACGGGCCAAAGATTACAGAGATTGTGATTTGTATAGTAATTATGTTTCTAACTGTCTGAATGATTGTACTAACAAAGAAAGTACGTACATTGAAGTTTAAAAACACTGCATCTTCAATTATTAAATGGATGAAAGAAGAAAAACGTGTTGTGAAAGGTGGAAACCTAGCCTGATTGGTAAAAGGGGGATATATTGTATGTTTTCCTCAATTCTATTTTGATCAAAGAACAGATTAAACCAAAGGGGGGTTATGTCAGGTATATTGGAAGGGAAAAAAGGTAAAATGGATGCCTGTAGCCATTTTGTTTTTAAAGACAGTCTTTTTCTTTCTCCAAATTTCTCTAGTTAGAAATGAACCGAGATTTCTTTTTACAGAGTTCATGGCTGGGTGAGATTTTATATATTTTTTAAAAATACCTGACAAGAAGGAATCTTAAATGTCTTTGTGTGATATAATGCCCGAGCTAAGTGCTAAAACCTGTCATAATTAAATTTATTGGTCTGTTTTAAGTCTTTAAAACAAAAAGTGATTTTTTTTTTGGGTATAGGAATATAAGAGTTAATATCTTTGTAAGGTAAAATATATTCACAAAATATATGTTTATAATCAAGGTATATTTTATTATATTTACAGTAAGAAATGTATGCTCCAATGAAGGAGATTCAGGCCAGGAGATGGTCGCCATTCTGAGCCAGGCGGCCATCTTGTTCAGAATATTGGTTCACTTGAGTATAACTAGATAGATATTAGTAGGAATTAGAATGAAGTTTACATAGAGTCTTAGGAATGTGTTAGATCAGCAGTAAAAGCAATTAAAATAGGGAAGATCCGGGCTGCAGCTGGCACGAAGAGACAGGATGATGGATGGATACATGAAGGTCACAGAGGCCCGCAGTGGAGACAAAGAAGAGCTGGAGACAAAGAAGAGCGTAAAAGCAGACCAGGTTTTATCTAAAACAAACAATACACAAGCCAAAGGGAGATGGGCACAGACAGGATCCAGCATAGTAGCAAATCATTTTCTGTCAAACTAACATGAAGCTTGCCAATTTATGACCAAAGAATGGAATGCCTTTGAATTAGATTAAGGGAGTTACGGACCCACGTGGGGTGGGATAGTGTCACCGGGAGGTGGGCTAATTGGGATGTACCTAATTATGTATTTGGGGTATAAGATCTCATGTCACGGGGAAATTGATGCTCAGTCTTAGCGATTCAATCCTGTCTGAGCATCTGTGATATCACAATAAAATTTGCCTTTCCTGAAGAGACTCGTGTTTAGACAATCCTTGTTCGTGTCAGCCCGGCCTCGTCCCAAGTGAACCAAGTGGATTCTGGTTACATTTCATCTGGGATACGGGCCTTTGCCGGCACGGCAACGACTGCTGGACACTGTAGCGGTTGACTGCAGGTGCGAGTGATCCCATCAGTTGTGCGTCCGTTGAAGGTGAGCTGACATCTGCAGGCGCCAAGCAGGATTTCCTGTTCAGTGGACCTCGTCTCGTCCCAAACGGACCCCCGGCCCGGGAACACTGGGACACCACCGAGTCCGAGGAAACAGCGAGCAGCGCGGCGATAGGTAAAGTGTCTTCTATGTTTGTATGTGTATTGGAGATACCGGTATAAGGGGAACGTCCGACCATAGTTGGATAAGGAAACCCGCGGCCACGGTTTCGTTGACATACCGCACCCGCCGCTGACAGCACGGACAAGCAAAGGAGCCAGAGTGGCTAGCGCATGTCTGAACCCGAGGGATCGGATGTTAACCAAAGGGTAGTTCTGTATGTGAGGGAGAGGGTAGCCACGTGGAGTTGCATTGTTATAGTCAGTGTTTGTAAATAGAGCTTCTGCACGTGGACAAGGAAAGGAGGAGGGATTTCTGTGACTGGGCTGAGAGCCCTGAGTCAGTGCTAGTGTGTACGTTGTGTAGTGAAGGGGCCAATTGGGGCCAGCGGTAGCTGCAGCGGGAGTGGTGCCGAGTGGGTAGAATTGCCCATAGGCAAATTGGAATTGCAGGCAGGAGTGTTGTCATAGAACGGGGTACACATAGTCACAAGCAGACAAGAGTTGAGATCAATCAATTGGGTATAAGGAGCCAAAAGGAGGGATGGCGTGCCCTCAGCCAGTAGAGAGAGTAGAATTGTTTATGTATTGTTTTGTGCTGGATGTATCTGGTACAGTATGTGCTGTGCATGGTTGTGCTGAGAGTGCTGTGAGTGATTGGGCGCCTACTCGCCTAGCGAGGAAGCAAATGTGAGAGTGGGCTCCTAAAGTACGTTTCCGGTTCAGGCGACTGTAATCGGCTACTGACAGAGGAAACGAATACGATATATATGAATTGTTGTCTGAAGTACCAGACCGTTGATGTAAAGTGATTAAGTGTTTTTGCTGAAAGTAATATCTGCATTGTGAAAAAGTTACTGCTTTAAGAGTAATAATGGGTAACGGGTCGACCCAAGAAGGATAAGAAGGGTGAGGCGCCCTTAGAGTATATGGTGCGGAATTTGAAGTGTTGTATGCAACACATGATTATGGTGTGGATTTGAGTAAAGAGAAATTCAAATTATTGTGTACAATAGTATGGCCACTGTTAGTCCCTGAGTGGCCAGAACAGGGGGTCTATGGACCGGGAGCTAATACAGAGAGTGCACTCCCAGGTAACTGGGAGATATGGTCACCCTGATCAGTACCCGTATATAGATATATGGAGGTACTGTGTGAGAGATAAAAGCCATTTTCTTATGTTAGTAGGGCAAAGAAAAAAGTATGCCCTCAAATAAATATAAATATGAGTGTGAAAATAAAACAGAAGAATCTGTGTTCTGGGCGCCACCTAGTGGTTCCTTTCACAATTGTTCATGTGTTGAGGGTTAATTAACCCCTCTAGACCTTTAAGAGCAGAAAAAAAAGGCAGCAATAAAACCGTAAATTGTGAATGTTTCTCACAGTAAATCAGCAGCTTGTCCGTTCACTCGGGCTTATCCCTAGAAACCCAGTTAGAAGCATAAATAGAGAAAAAATGTGGCGGGACAGGCGCTTCCTTCACACTGACAGGGATGTCCTCACTTAAATGACAGTTCTCCCCTCTGTTGGATGAGTGTAAACCTCAAACAAAACAGAAAACAAAAAATAATGGTCCAATATGTCAAGGCAGTATACTATTAAAATAAAGATAAGAGGATTGCACTCACATGGTGTGGTGTCTTACAGGGTTATCCAAAGAGATTCGAAAAGTCACCGCACGTTCGGTGATTTTTCGTTCTCTTCAATTCGGTTCCTTTTGCCGATTGCATTTCGGTGACCCTGCGGTGTATTCAGCAAGCACCACAGGGTCCCCGAATTGCAGGGAAAAGCTGCCGCAAACCTGACGAAAACTAACCGAATGCACGCTGAAAACAAGCAAAAACATCTGGATTAACCTTTGAAAAAGCCGAATAGGAGCAGAACAGGAGCCGAATCACACAGAGCCGAAGCAGCTGTGACGTAGAGGAGGCAGTGAATAAATTAGCAAAACCATTTGTATGAATCTGGGAAAATGAAACGCTGTTTGCAAAGAAACTACTGAGCGAAAATGTCTGAAATTGTCACAGGAGGTCCAGGGAATGATAATAAAGAGGGCTGTTACAAAAAAATAAGCAAACTGAAAAAAAAAAAATCGGACTTTTAAAAAAAAAATTAAAAATTCAGAAAAATGCTTAAAGTATCCTAAAAATTCTATAAATAAAGAGACTTTTTGCTGCAGAATTTTATAATGAACGGCTTATTAGATATTGAATTAAAACGGGAATATTTTTAACATTGAAGCCTATGGGATTCTCCTGAATAAATTTGCCGAATTAAACCACCGAATGGCAGGGCATTAGGGGAACCTTTCACTGCTGGTTTGTGTTCTCTGAATAGACGAAGCATTGCCTCTCTATGGGTATTTCACTGCCCTCGAACAGGGACCGAACAGGCACCGTATGTGCAGGCAATTCGCCAGGATTTGGCGAATTGCCTGCTCTCTGGATAGCCGAATGGCCAGGAAAGGTAACCGAACGCTGATTTTCAGCGTTCGGTTACCTTTCTCAAGCAATTCGAATCTCTTTGGATAACCCTGTATGTATCAGACACCAGATGTTTATAGCGGCTGGCAGAATTATGGAAGGAACGCCAGACTTCCCTTTTGACATCTACTGAGGAAGCGGCTTCATACCGCGAAACGCCAAGATGTACCAAGATTATTTTAATTATTTTATACCAATAAATCCCATTATACCTTGCTTGCTGTCCCTATTCTTCCTGTTTCCTGGCTGCTGTACCCCACATGATTGTGCTCTACACCGCTGCTGAGGATCAGGGGAACGGATATTGAAACAACATCAAGGCTCTTGGAGTACCCAAAGATTGGAGGACCACCACAGACGTTGGAGCACCACCAAGGGAAGTCTGGCGTTCCTTCCATAATTCTGCCAGCCGCTATAAACATCGAGTGTGAAAATAAGTCTATATATATTTAGTGTTTTAATATACCAGTAAATTAAACAAAGATAATTTACAAGCTCTGTGTGTGGACTATGTAATGATCTGCAGGAGTCTCTGAGCCCCCATTTCCCCCTGGGCCAGAAGAAAAAGAGATGATCAATGGATCAGATGGTAATCTAGAAGGTTTTTTAAAAAAAAATGATTACAGTGCTGTATAATTTGTGTATGTAATTCAGACTAGGCTGTGCACCGATTTTTTCGTTCGATTCGTTCGATTTTTCGGATTTTTCAACTTTTCGATTCGGCCCGTTTCGACCGATTTCGTTTCGATTCGATTCAGTTCGGCACGTTTTTCGGTACATTTTTTTCGGAATTTCGACCATTTTTCGTATTTTCGTGTCACTGTCCGGTTTTTGTATCGACTTTTCGTAATTTCGAGAAATTTTCGTTTTTCGGAATTGCACATTTTTCGGAAAATCGACCATTCGCATTTTTCGTGTCATTTTGCCCGTTTTTTGTATCGACTTTTCGTTTTTTCGAAATTTTCGTTTTAGAATTTTCGTTTTACAACTTTTCGTTTTTCAGAAATTTTCGTTTTACAAATTTTCGTTTTTTCAAAAAATTTTCGTTTTTCGGAAAATTTTCGTTTTTCGGAAAATCTGTTCTCCTCGTTTGACACATTTCAAGTCCATTCGAAAAATCCGAAAATTTTCGTTTCGGCTCGGAAAACATTTCGGATCTGACATTTTCGGATCTAAAATTTTTCGAAATTCGGCATCCGAAACACGAATCGGGAAATTTCGTGAAAATTCCGAAATTTCGAAACCCGAAACGCACATTAATTCAGACTGATCATCGGATGTGATATCTGTACTGTCCTGCGTGAGTATGAAGTCAGAGAATGTTATTAATAAATAGTGTGTGCTGTATAATCGAATGATATATGGTAGAATGTTTTTGTCTGATTGTGTCTATAATTGATCTATCAAACTGTTCAATTAAGAGTAGAGTGTGATAAGTAGTTACAAAAGATCTTTGTAATAAGTTTTATATGTTAATTTAGAGTGCGTGATGGCTGAGAGGTAATGAGATTAACAGTTTCTTTTCTGTATTAGTTTTTTTTCTTTCTTTTTTCTGGCCCACACTGTCTGCACAGAGGGGAGGGGGGAGTCAGCTCCTTGCTCTCTGATGAACAAAGGAATTAACCCTTTATGTGTCTGTGCAGCTAACTTAAGTTTATATAGCTAGGTTTAGCTAATTTTTGTGTATGTTGCAGTGGAGTGCATGAAGTCTTTCGAGTGCAAGATGTATGTTTATATTTTGTGTTGATGTATTTGGTTAAGTCTGTCTTGACAGACTATTTTAAAATAGTTTTATATAATCTAGGCTATATGTGAGAAAGTTTTATATTGTCTAGTATTGTCGTCCGGTTGTTTCAAGCAATGTTGCGCAATGTGTTGATATTATTCCAAAAACTCTAGTTTTGTTCACAGAGCTAGAATTACATAAAAGAGGGTGTCCTGGTTTTTATATTGTTACAGAGTGTAACAATAGTGGGTATTTATAATACAACATGTATTTTATGAAGTAAATTTAAAGTATATAATAATATACAATATTGTCTACCAAAATATAATAAAATTTATTAACAAACTAAATAGAAATATATGAAACGGTTAGAAGGTAATATTAAAAGAGCAGTTCAAGAAATTATTAAAGTAACAAGTTTTATACTCTTTCATGTCCTATATAGTTAAGATATAGCAAAATTATGATTAAAAATTCAATTAAAATATATTTCTATTTAATTTCTGATGAGATAGTTATTCTATTGTTATAAGAGTATTTTAAATGATTACTGATTTTATTTTTATTTTTTCTGATGTGGTATTAAGAGTCCGTTTTGGCTACGGGAGAGAGACCTCTGTGAATATTGTTTGTCTATGTAGATGGTCTTTCTTTTTAGTTAAAATATACAATGTGTATATGTATATGCCCGAATGTCCCATCCAATTCCTGGGGCGGGATCTCCTTTGCAAATTGCAAGCCCAAATTATATATTTATTTTTTTCTCTGGGGGTCACGCTAAATTAGACCTGCCGGAGAGTGGCAGCTCTATACGGCAGTACAGCTCAACCAGCCAGAATAACCAACCTGTAAAAATTGCAGTAATTATGCCAAGAGAAGAAAAATAGTGAACGGCAACAACCCTGCCGGACGCCCCAGACCTATACACACAACTTTTAGAAGTCTCTAGAGTCTGGGCAGAAGAAAACCCGCCCGGATTAGCTGTAAATACTCCTCCAGTGTATGTTGATCTGAAACCTGGCGCAACGCCTGTGGCTCTAAACCAATATCACATTCCACAGAAAGCCAAACAAAATATACAGACACATTTGCAAAGAGTTAAAGACCACGGGATATTGAAATTCTGTGTGTCACCGTGGAACACACCACTGTTGCCAGTACAGAAAGAGGACACACAAGAGTACTGCCCAGTCCAAGATTTACGGGCCGTCAATGAAGCCACAGTAACCCTACACCCTGTGGTTCCCAATCTATACAATTTATTGGCATTAATTCCCGGCGATACAAAATATTACACGGTACTTGATTTAAAAGACTTTTTTTTTTTGCATCCGTCTGGCTCCAGCAAGCCAACCCCTTTTTATTTTTCAGTGGGAGGAATCTACAATGGCTGCGCGCTCAGCCAGGAAAAAAACCCGGGGCCTCATACGCTCAGCCAGACAAAATTGTTTTACTACAATATGCAGATGATTTATTGTTTACATCCTCCACAGAAAAAGACTGTCTCTCTGCCTCAAAGGCTCTGCTGCATCTGCTGTGCCACGCAGGTTACAGAGTGTCCAAAAAGAAAGCACAAATATGCAAATAAAGTGTAAAATTCCTAGGTTTTCAATTAACAGGTACCAAGCGTGCAAGCAAGCAGTATGCCGAATACCCCAACCAAAGACAAGGAGACAAGTCCGTGAATTCCTAGGAGCTGCAGGCTTCTGCCGCCTGTGGATCCCCAATTTTGCAGACATTGCTAAGCCCCTTCATCAAGCCACCAAGGGGGGAGAGCATGACCCCTTCCTCTGGGAAGAAGAAGCAGCAGCTTTTCTGAAATTAAAAACTCTCCTGATGGAAGCTCCAGCACTGGGACTGCCAGATCACAGCAAGCCCTTCTAGCTGTATGTGCATGAACACAACAAAACAGCCACAGGAGTGCTGATTCAGAAATTTGGCTCATGGCCAAGGCCTGTGGCCTATCTATCCAAGCAACCTGACCCTGTGGCCTGAGGCCTACCCCCATGTCTGAAAGCAGTGGCAGCCAACACAATGTTGATAACAGAAGCAGACAAGCTAACCCTTGGACAAGTTCTTCATGTCAAGGTACCACATGCAGTCAAAGCCCTGCTTGATGTAAAAGGAAGTTACTGGTTCAGCAATAGCCGGATGACGAAGTACCAAGCTATGATGTGTGAGAATCCATGGGTTCATTTGGACCTCATCGCTACCTTGAACCCTGCTACATTACTGCCTGACTGTGAAGAGGATCCAAATCATGAATGCCTCCAAGTCATGGAAGAAGTATTCAGTAGCAGACCAGATCTGAAAGACGTACCCCTAGATAAATACAATCTACAGTTATTCACTGATGGTAGCAGCTACATGGATGATGGGAAGAAAGTCTCCAGCTATGCAGTTGTCTCAGCAGAAGAAATTATTGAGGCAAATCCTCTACCAGGCCATACGTCAGCACAACTGGCTGAAATAACAGCCCTGACCAGAGCTCTGGAAATCTCAGAAGGCAAAAGAGTGAACATTTATACTGACTCCAAATATGCCTTTATGACCGTACATGCACATGGTGCACTCTACAAAGAAAGAGGACTGCTTACTTCCTCAGGACAACAAATCAAACATGCAGCTGAAATCGCAGCCCTTCTAGAAGCTGTATGGAAACCAAGTGCTGTCAGTATTATGCACTGTCGTGGCCACCAGAAAGGTCATTATGAAATCCCAAAAGGCAACAGGCGTGCTGACCAAGCAGTAAAAGCTGCTGCACAACCATTAATATCACCTGATCAAGCCAAGGTCCTGCTCTGCAAGCAAGAGGCTCAACCTCCCATGCTTAATTACGAATTCTACATGAATTGGAGAAAATTTGAACCAAAAGGCAAATTTATTGAAATTATTTTGCACAAATGGCACAACGATTATGAACTATTAGAAGACAACCATGATTATATCCAGTGGCTTTTCCCAACACGGTCCCAAGGCCGAAATTTCTACTCCACTCCTCTGAACCCCCAAGAAACACGTCTTATGATAGACACCTCAGAAATTCAGCAAAGACTCTGCAAAGCATACAAAATGATGCTGAAATTCTTCGGCGTAAAATTAATGGGGGAGGATGGAGAAGATACAGAAGTGACCGAAGTTGAACGGGCAGAAAATTTCGCCTCACGTTTCGACAACCTAACAGCCAACCCTCATAATAATTTAAGGATCACACGAAAACTGCTAAGTTTGGGAGAATTGGGAGCAGAAGAATACCAAGCCCCGTTGGTGAGGTTCTTTCTCAAAGAGACCCTTATCAAAAATAAACTGCCAAGAATGAAGAAAAGTGTGATGAACTTTTTTGTACCAGCAGTGAGAGATACGCAGAAGAGACAAGATCTGCTGTTCTTCGCCTGGCGATACTATTTTCCAAAAGAGGAATTTGTATGGGGAAACCAGGAAGAATTGGCAAGATACAAAGCAACACCGGTGGTGGCTGCAGTCCTACCGGCGCCACTGAGTGAATGGACACCTGTGTATTCAGAGAAAGAGAAGAAATGGCTATCAGAAGAACAAGGCGGATATGGAGAAGACGGATGGTTCCAGTTGAAGAACAGACAAATAGTCCTACCAGCAACATTGGCGCCTGAGATTGTGAGAGCACTTCACACAAGTACCTATGGAGGAAGAGAGATGATGGAACAACAGTTGGAGCCATATTTCTACGTGCCAGGACTGTCAGTAGTCTGCAAAGCAATAGCCCAGCAGTGCGTGACATGTGCCAAAAATAATCCAAGAACAGGCCCATCTCAACCTCCAGGGAAGCAGCCGATCGGGCTGTCCCCAATGGCATCATTACAGATAGACTTTAGAGTGCTGCCACCCTGCAAGGGATATAAATATCTACTGGTAATGGTGTGTACCCTGACAGGATGGGTAGAAGCTTTCCCGACAAGGATGGAGAAGACAGTAGAAGTGGTGAAAAGTCTAATGAAAGAAATAATACCACGCTATGGACTTCCCCTCGAAATAGGGTCGGACAATGGCCCAGCTTTTATACAGAACTGTTTGCAGCAGCTTGCCCGTCTGTTGGGCATCACCTGGAAGCTACATACAGCTTACAGGCCCCAAAGCTCGGGAAAAGTCAAAAGAATGAACCGTACACTAAAACCTTTGATGTCAAAACTGTGCCAAGAGACGTCACTAGGCTGGTTGGATGTGCTGCCAATAGTCCTATTGCACATTAGGTGCAGGCCAACCCCCCAATTGAAGCTAAGTCCGTACTAACTTATGTTCAGACGGCCTACCCCTCTGATTAATGGACTAAGGGGGGACCTTCGGGCATTGGGAGAGACTAAACTAAATGATCAGGTTGTATTATTAGGTAAATCAATGCAGAAATTGAATACTTGGGTGGGAGATAATGAACCTCACTTTTTGTATCCTCCATTGTATAAGTATTGTCCAGGTGACTCGGTTTGGGTGAAGGAGTGGAAAAATGACCCACTAGGCCCAAAATGGAGAGGTCCTTACCTTGTCCTGTTATCAACCCCCACAGCAGTAAAGGTTGCCGAGGTGGTCCCGTGGATACATCTCTCCAGACTGAAGGTAGCTGCAGCCAATCCTGAACCAGAGTGGAAGGTCGTCACCAATGAGACCAATCCATTGAGGCTAAAGCTGACAAAGACCACAGTTGTGAGCACCTAAAGACTCAACAAGTGGGTGTTTTGACGGACACAATAATGCCTGCCCACCCACCAACAGAGGAGCAAAGGGATCCCCCGGGGGATACCCCAAGGGCTATTTTTAGGGGACCCGCCCTGACCCTTGATCAACCAGAAATGTCTTTTGTTTTTGAAATTCCGGTGGGGAGGGATTGGGTTTATGTGACTGTGAAAAGAATTGCCCAAGGGATTTTGACATTTGGGGCATTCGTGGTACTGATTTTGTACCTTGCAAATTTGATTTATGGACTCTCACATGGAGCATGCCCCAGGTGCCCAAGCACCACTGAGAAAGTGGATATCTCCCATATCTGGAATGGTACACACCCAGTGATGGAGAACCGTACCATGTGGAGACAAAAGCGAGAGGCGATATCCGAGATTATGCCAAGAGGACATTTGCTTGTGCAATTCAAATATGACTATGCTAAAAAGTCTGGGCAAACCGCATGCTGGGTGTGTAGTAGACTGCACCCAGAGACAATTCATATACCATTTGCTTCTGTTCCAATGAATTTAAGTATGTTTGCGTCAGGAAATGTCACAATACATGATTTCGATGCACCACGAGAAAAACCAGAGGCATTCGCTCCCGGGTACCCAATAACAGGACCAGTGTACCCACCGGAATGGTGTTTTCAATTGGGACCAGATAGAGAAATAAGTAACGGGGGGTGTAGTGGCTACAAGTCTCAGGAGGAGAACCTGAGGCTTGAGCCAAGGGGGGAATGAAGGAGATTCAGGCCAGGAGATGGTCGTCATTCTGAGCCAGGCGGCCATCTTGTTCAGAATATTGATTCACTTGAGTACAACTAGATAGATATTAGTAGGAATTAGAATGAAGCTTACATAGAGTCTTAGGAATGTGTTAGATCAGCAGTAAAAGCAATTAAAATAGGGAAGATCCGGGCTGCAGCTGGCACGAAGAGACAGGATGATGGATGGATACATGAAGGTCACAGAGGCCCGCAGTGGAGACAAAGAAGAGCTGGAGACAAAGCAGAGCATAAAAGCAGACCATTTTTTTTATCTAAAACAAACAATACACAAGCCAAAGGGAGATGGGCACAGACAGGATCCAGCATAGTAGCAAATCATTTTCTGTCAAACTAACATGAAGCTTGCCAATTTATGACCAAAGTTTAGAATGCCTTTGTATTAGATTAAGGGAGGTACGGACCCACGTTGGGTGGGATAGTGTCACCGGGAGGTGGGCTAATTGGGATGTACCTAATTATGTATTTGGGGTATAAGATCTCATGTCACGGGGAAATCAATGCTCAGTCTTAGCGATTCAATCCTGTCTGAGCATCTGTGATATCACAATAAAGTTTGCCTTTCCTGAAGAGACTCGTGTTTAGACAATCCTTGTTCATGTCGGCCTGTCCTCGTCCCGAGTGAACCAAGTGGATTCCGGTTACACCATTAAATATTGTATAAGTATATAAGTGGTAAATAGTATAATTATTGAAGAATAGATTCTGTTGAGTTAACTAGAAAAGAATTCAACTGATAAAGACTCAGTAAAAACTTAGAAAAGGAGTGAGGATATAAATCTAATTTTGATATGTAGAGACTAAATGTCTACATTGGGAGAGAGAGGGTCTTTGTTAAGTCAAATTGACCTTTTGACACGAGATAAGAATATTAAAAAGAAATGGTGGAATTAATTGAGACGTGAATACTGCCCTCTAGAGGATAGCAAATATTATATTTGACATAATGAAGGATATTGCTAGTGACGTCAAATTGACTATAATTGAAGTGGCAATTTTGGTTGCAGTCACTCCGAGACCGAGATTCTGAGGAGAAGAACACTAAAGAGACATTTACATATGTTTACAGAGGAGGAGGTTCTACAGCAGCTGTCTAAAGTAAAGACAAATAAGTCAATGGGGCTGATGGGATCCACCCTAAAAATTATTAAAGAGCTCAGTGATGTAATAGCAAAACGTTAACAGATTTATTTAACCAATCCTTGTTAACGGAGTCGTCCCAGAAGACTGGAAATTAGCAAATGTTGTGCCCATTTACAAGAAGGGTAGTAGGGAGGAATCGGGGAACTATAGGCCAGTTAGTCTTACGTCAGTAGTGGGGAAATTAATGGAAACCATGTTAAAGGAAAGGATTGTTGAACATCTAAAAACACATAGATTACAGGATCAGAAACAACATGGGTTTACCTCAGGGAGATCATGCCAAACTAATCTTATTGATTTTTTTGATTGGGTAACAAAAATAATAGACACAGGTGGTGCAGTAGACATTGCTTATTTAGATTTCAGTAAGGCTTTTGATACTGTTCCGCATAGAAGGCTTATCAATAAATTGCAATCTTTGAGTTTAGATTCAAATATTGTTGACTGGATTAGGCAGTGGCTGAGTGACAGACAACAGAGGGTTGTGGTAAATGGAGTTTATTCGGCACAAGGTCTTGTTACCAGTGGGGTACCTCAGGGGTCAGTACTTGGACCCATTCTCTTTAATATTTTTATTAGTGATATTGCAGAAGGTATTAATGGAAAAGTATGTCTTTTTGCTGATGACACAAAGATTTGCAACAGGGTTGACGTACCTGGAGGGATCAGCCAAATGACAAATGATTTAGGTAAACTAAAAAAATGGTCGGAGTTGTGGCAATTGAGTTTTAATGTGGATAAGTGCAAGATAATGCACCTGGGACGTAAAAACCCAAGGGCTGAATATAGAATATTGATACAGTCCTAACCTCAACATCTGAGGAAAGGGATTTAGGGGTCATTATTTCAGAGGATCTAAGGGTAAGTAGTCAATGTAATAGAGCAGCAGGAAATGCTAGCAGAATGCTTGGTTGTGTAGGGAGAGGTATTAGCAGTAGGGAAAGGGAAGTGCTCATGCCACTGTACAGAGCACTGGTGAGACCTCACTTGGAGTACTGTGTGCAGTACTGGAGACCGTATCTCCAGAAGGATATAGACCTCTTAGAGAGAGTTCAGAGAAGGGCTACTAAAATGGTGTATGGCTTGAAGGAGAAAAGTTACCAGGAAAGGCTTAATGATCTTAACATGTACAGCTTGGAAAAAAGACGAGACAGAGGAGATATGATAGAAAGATTTAAATACGTAAAGGGAATCCACAAGGTAGAGGAAGGGAGTATATTTAAAAGGAAACAAAATAGCAAAACAAGAGGACATAGTCTTAGATTAGAGGGGCAAAAGTTTAAAAGTAACATCAGGAAGCATTATTTTACTGAGAGGGTGGTGGATACATGGAACAGTCTTCCAGTAGAAGTGGTAGAGGCCAAAACAGTAATTGAATTTAAGCAAGCATGGGATAGGCATAAGGCTATCCTAAACAAAAGATAAATCCAGGTAAAGTATCCATGTAATTGGGCAGACTAGATGGGCCGAAAGGTTCTTATCTGCCGACATTTTTCTATGTTTCTATGTTTCTATGTTTCTATTGGAGGCAACTGCCGAGATAGGTCCAGTAAGTCCAATATAGACATATCGGAGGCTTGGCTGATAAGACCAATATATAACGTGTTGTATTCACGTGCGGAGATTATATCCGACAAGGCTATATAATCAGGATAGAGGCTGGGTGGGAGGGTGGGTGGGGCGGGCGGGTGGGAGGGTGGGTGGGGCGGGCGGGTGGGAGGGTGGGTGGGGCGGGCGGGTGGGACAGCAGAGGGAAAAATGGTGGTGGAGAGTGACTGTGGATGAAGATAAATACAGAGTTTAAAGGGGTAGCCATTTGTTCATACAGAATATTTACAACAGTGAGGAGCAGAGCAGACTGAGAATCAGCACAGAATTAAACTATCAAAAAAAAAGGGAAGAAAAAAAAAATAACCTAGCAGCAGAAACAATATGGAAAAAAATGATTGAAGTATACCTTTCTAGGTTTTTTGCAGGGAGTAGAGAGAGAGATAGCTTTGAATATGGCTTGCTCGTGTTCACGTGGCGGAAATAGGGACTGCAAACTTTAGGCCACAATTTGTTCATTTAAATGTAAAATTGAATTCAAAACATTCTATTCTTTTGTCAGTTCTCCTGTATTTCTTAAAATAAAATGACAATTAAAGCAAATAGTGAAACTGATTTAATGGATGGAAAAAAAGACAGACAACTTGAAACATGTCTGTCAATATATGGAGAAGAGACAACACATTTTGCCTTACTCGTCTCTCTGGGAGGAGGGTAAGTTGGATTTTTTTTCAGTCAAGTGGTTTTGCTGATGCCTTGGAATTAGACTGGAACCATTACCATTAACAGCTCACTCATTGATGTTAACGTCCCCATTGGACCAGTACCCAATATATTTCTAGTCTACTTTTAAAACCCCAAGGGCAGTATTACAATGTTGGTGCTAACTTAACCAGAGCTGTTGTAAACTTAAAACCTCCATAGACTATAATGGCTCTGGTAAGTTTACAACAGCTCTGGTTAAGTTTGCACCAACTATGTAATATGGCCCCAAGTGTTGTAATTATATGACTGTAAATCAAAAGTGTTGGATAAAATAGTTATATCTGTCAAGAGTTGTCATGGGCTCATGACTAACTTATGATTTTAATGTTGCAATTACATTCACTTATGTTGGTTATCCCTTAATGAAATATACGTGGTTAATAAGGTTGGAAACACTGGGAGAAATTGACGGTTCGAAAAAAGCTGACTAAAACATTAAATCCAAAAGAGCAGAAGGAAAATTTTCACAATGAATGTAGCTTCTCATATCACTCTTCAGAATTCAATTATGTGAATCGTTGCCATTTTTTGGAGTTGCACCACTGGAGCTTTTTTTGCCGGGGTTTGCAACTTTGACAAACATCAGTGGTACATGACTAACCCCCATAGTATTTCTGTTATCTTTTTAAAAATTAATAGCGCATATGTGATGATAAAGCGCAACTCAAGCAGCTGTTGTTGAATTAAAACTCTGATAAACTCTGCTTCAGTCGTCATCAACAAGAGAATTATAGGGGTTATAGTTCAACAGCAGTTGGCAGCATGCATATTCAAGGTGATAATGTAAGTGATTAAATAGGATCATGACTTTCTGTTTGAATATAGAAGGCTCGTGGGTGATGTTAAAAATGTTGCTGCTAACAAGATGTATGCCATAAGAGGATTGGAAAAAAATAACGCGTTGGATGGCCTTAAAACTTTCAGAGGTATAAAACAAATAAGGTCAAATATCAAACCATCTATGATTTTAAAACTGGTAAGAGAGCGGACAGACTAGAAGAATCATTGTGATCATCCATCAATTACTGTTAATTAGCCATCTCTGATGGAAAAGTTGACCTGCTATAGCTAAAATTTATTAGGCATTTTAGCAGCAATTCATTTCTAAAAAGAGATCATGCATTCATGCACAACCGTTTGGTATAGCAATCAATCACTCAAGAATTAAATTCTAAAGGCACTCATTTGTCTATATTGCTACATCTATCCATAAGGTCAGATACAACATAATCTCGCTGGTACCATGATCGTTTTGAAACACCTGTTCCTTGGATGGGACCTCTGTTAACACTTCTCTCACCACTTCACTACTTTGCAGCGTGGGGTCAGAATCAGCCTCCTGTTCCCAATAAAAGAACTGTAGTAAAAAGGGCATAGTAAATTGTAAGAATATGAAATATTCTTCACATGCGCACACTGATCAGATGGTGTTTAATGCAAAGGAAAAGTAATACGCTGTGTCTACATAACACTTTATTTTTGGAATGGATCCAAGATGGAAAGAGAGTTTTCAGTTATTTACTTGCCTTAGCAAAAGTTGCAGGTTTGCAACTGGGTGGATGATATAAAGGTGTTTGTTTATGTGTGTTTCTATATTTATCTTAATATTTAATTATTTTAATGCATAACTGTAACAATAACTATCACAGCATTTAAATGCACTGTTGTGTTCTGACATGAATGTCATGGTAAGAGAAGAGATCAGTTTGTGGGTCCAATACTTGTGTGGGAACATTAGTGAAGTTGTTAAATACTTAGCTGTGGACCTCTTTAGCCCATTCACCCATTATAACAGATTATTTTCATATGGGATTTGGACGTACCCTTCCTATAAGACAGTGTTTCCCAACACTGGTCTTAAAGTATCTCTAATAGGCCAGGTTTTAAGGATTGCCTTGGGGAAATGCAGACTGAATCCTGCAATCACTGAGCAGCAAATTATATCACCTGTGTTGCACTTCAGATATCTGCAAACCTGGCCTGGTAGGGGCACTGAGGACCAGGGGTAGAAAACACTGCTATGAGAGACTGTTTATAACTTTAAGCACACATGTCATACTCATCTGTTGGGCACCACCATTCTCTGTCCTCTATATGTCACCTGTTTTGATTGGTAAACATTGGCAGGTCTGAGTGGACCTTATATTGCTGTTCCAGTACAATCACGAAGATGGCAGCGCCCTGTAGGTAAGTATGACAGGTGCGTTTTGTCTACACTCTTTGTCAAACTGACACACACCTCTTTTATCCCCATTGTTACACAGTGCAATAGGATATTTACCAAAATAAAGCACCGTATGAGAAAATTAGAATTGTATAAATCCAGGAAATAACACAGTACAGAAAATGAATAGTTCTCCATCTCCTGCAGTCAAAAGATGGGGCACCCTGAACCCCTAAAATATCACGCTAGAAAACAATACAATAGCATATATATAGTAACTACCAGCAGGGCAAACCAGATACAGTTGGCGGTCCCAATAGTTGAGCGTTCAGTCCCACTCTCCAATCTGGAAGGAAATATGGAAACGGAATATAGTGTAGTATTTTTAAACATAACCAACTGTGGGCCCTATTACACTCCTAACGCAAACGTTACCGCTCACTTGCATGAGCATTAACATTTGCCACGGTATTTACAGCATATTACAATCCAAACGCAAACGGGTTAAAAAAACCGTTTGCGTTTGGTACCTTGCGCTGCGCTGCACGAGGTTACTGTACTTTGTGCTCCCTATGTTTAACATGGGGAGCGCAATGTGTTAATCAGCGCTGGATTACAAAGTCCCAGGGCTGATTAACGCCTGGCTCTGGTCAGCGAAAAGTTAACCAGAGCCAGGACTTGGTGTTAACGGATCCTGCTTCTGCAGAATCTGTTAACTCCAGCAAAAAAAAGTATAAAATGAATCAGATACTCACCTCCTGTCCCCCGGCGAGGACCGCCTACTCCGGCCTGCCTACTCCGGGCGGTGGGAGCAGGGAAAGACTAGGGGAAAAAGTCCCCCCAGTCTCTCCCTGCATATTACTATGCCGACCGGCCAGATCTCGCGAGGCGAGATCCGGTTGGTCACGTTACAGGCAGGGAGCAACTCAATGGAGTCCTATGGACTCCAGCGAGTGGATGCTCACGGCTGCGCTCAGCGCTGCCGCGAGCATCCAGAATTTAACGCTCGGAAACAATGCAGGCAGCATTTTTTTGCACCTGCAATGTAATCCAGCGTTAAAACGCGGGCACAAGGGGGGAAACTGCGGGCGCAGTTTTTCCTCCCTTGCGCCCGCGTTTTAACGCGAAGAGCATAATAGAGCCCTGTGCATATAATCATTTGACGCTGTGGCTCAAACCTCCCAACTTTAGTCCCAGTCAGTCCATTATCTGCCCTCTGGTGGGTAAAGAACGAAGTAAGTATGAGCTTCCTTAGTCCACAATCGCGGATCTCATATTCAGCAGCTCAACGCGTTTTGCAAGTACCAAACTCTCTTCCTGAGAAGCAACTAACACCAAATCCTTTAAGCTTACTCAGATCCAGAGACCATTAGGTTAACTCACGACATCTGTCTTCGCTTAAACTTTCAACCAACTGTGGTTCTGCACAACCGGCGACTGACTGGGACTATGATCGGAAGGTTTGAGCCACTGCAGCAAATGATTATATGCACATTTCGTTATTCTGCTTTTTAATTTGGGAGTTTGTTTTTTGCTTTTAAATAATTTTTCATTGTATTAAAAATACTACACTATATTCCGTTTCCATATTTCCGTCCAGATTGGAGAGCGGGTCTGGAAGCTCAACTATTGGGACACCCAACTGTATCTGGGTTGCCCTGCTGATAGATACACTATATATGCGCCATTGTATTGTTATCTATTATAAAACCAGGGACAGTAGAGATAAATGTGTTACAAAAACGGATAAATAAGGGACATGACAGGGCAAAAGAGGCGGCAACTACAAGCAAAGAAAAATAATTTCAATCTATGCTGCCCATTATGATCACATCTAGAAAGGACAAACAAGGTCTCCATGTCACATGAACTCTAGTCAGGCATACTATATGTAAACTCGAATATTTTATATGCAAGAACGCACACCTGGCCAATAAAACCTTAGATGAACCATGTCACTGCTAATTTCTTTCCTTCCATATTTTAGAAACATTTGGAGATATTTATTGCTTAAGAGAAATAACGCTCTGGCAGCCTTACAGTTACATTATTGGAACAGGTTTAACATAATGCAAATACAGCTGGCATGAGTGCCTAGCCTCAATAACTATCTGCTTCTGTAATTTTCTATTTAGTAAGATTAAAAAAAATAGATTTTAGTGCCGAGGAGAAGAAAATATTTTGAGGAGTTTTTATTACATTTCTCAAATAATGCAACAACCTAAATTATTAATGCAAGATTTCACGTATTTGCTTGGTCTCACAGATTAAAAAATTATCAACAGAAGGTTAATGTTTAATGAAATTCTCTACTTATTTATATAGTTACAGTTACAAGCATTTATAATGATTCCCTCTTTCCCCTAGATGTAACTCGACTTCCTTTGGTACAGCTTGCGTATGAATAAAATTAAAATAAAGTCAGCAAGTGTATGTGAGAATGTATGGGAAGCCCTCCAGCTCATCTTCATATTCTAGATTTGTGCAAATCACAACCCATTCAGCGTGGAGCCACTTCAAACCCTTAGGTTAAGGCTGGGCGTACACTGGCCCCGTATTTGTGCGATGGTGCGATCATCCAATATTGTCCGTCGTCGGCGGCCAATCCAACAACATGCAGGTGAATGCACCATCGTCCATTGTGTCCGACGTCTGACGACCGTCTTCCGGCGACGGGTAAAGACGGCATCAGATGGGTGATCACTCCTATTTCACTCGTTTGCATTGCATGTATTTCAGCAGATCAGAGAAGATAGATGTGGAAACTGATCAGGTAAATTATAAAAGCATTTAAAATAAACTATATCAGGGATCTCAAACTCTGGCCCCCGAGTTGCTTCTGCACCACACCTACCATTATTCTCTGGCCATTTATTGCATTCAAAGAATTCTGGGATTTTTAGGCAATAAACATCTTTGGGGCCTGATTTATATGTATGTGAGATGTATGCAGGGCGGGTGCTAGTCTTTTTTGCACCCTAGGCAAGACCAGCTTGCGCCCCCCCAAAAAAAATTGCTAACTGTTGAAATGCGTGGGGCACACTGTGCTTGCGGGGGGAGGAAACACAAACTGTGCACGGACACACACACTGTGCACACGGACGTACTGTGCCCATCTTACCCCTCCGCTCCGTCTGTGCCCCTCTTTCTTTCTTCCTTTCTTTCTTTGTGCCTCTTTTTTTTCTTTCTTTCTATTTTTATTTCTATTTTTCTTTCGTGCCTTTCTGCTGTGCCTTTCTTCCTTTTCTTTCATCTGCCTCTTGTGGTGCGAACACGTCATCCGGTGTGCCACTAGAGGGGGTCCACGAGCTGACAATGTCGGCTTTGCGAGCTGCTACTGCCGGTTACATGAGCCGCACAATGAGGAACAGGTACAATAATGGAACCTGGGTTGTAGTCGGCTGTGCCCCTAGGCAGGAAGTGCGCCCTAGGCAATTGCCTAGCTTGCCTAGTGGGAGCACCGGCCCTGGATGTATGGGACTAGCCCTGTTTCTGTAGGGGAGAGGGGTAGGGCAGGGAAGGCTCCTTGGTGGATTGTAAGCTCTTGGGTCCTCTCTGCTACTGTTGTGTGTGTACATGTAAGTATATTTGTAAGTATATTATTCTGTCTCACCCATTGTCCCACAAAGGACTGCAGTGTTTAAAGAAGCAGAATGAACTGTGTTTCATATGTAAAACCAGTTTGTTCTGATATTGGCAGTCTCTGCACTCTACCTCTGAAATCTACCTGATCGTCAGTAGTCATTCCGACGAATTGCTTGCAGTGGACGACCCTCGTCGACCTAGTCGGACGACTGACGTCGTCCATATCTGACGAATGCATTTGTTGTCCAACTACAATGCCAGTGGACGCTCAGCTTAAAGTTGTTTTTTAGCAGAGCCAGCTCTAGTGTTTGTGGGGCGAGGTGCAAGATAATAGCAGAGACACGTTTTATATTTACTGGCTTTTAGAAAAGAATTTTAATACCAATTTAATCAAACAATTACTAATTTAATCAGCATACGTATATACACATAATAAATGATGTGGCCCGTGGATGTGTGCTGGGTTGTCTATTTGCATGGGAGTGAATATGGCTGATTAAGGTGGAAATGAGTGTCTGAGTGGGGTGGGAATGAGGATTGTTGTTACCGGATTAAGGTAAGAGTGCTTATGTGACTGACTGATTGAGTTAGGAGAAAGTAGACGGATAGCTGAGTGAGATGGGAGTGTGTGTAATTATATGGTTGGTTAAGCGAAGTAGGAGTGAAAGTGTGGTTAGTTAAGTGAGTGTTGGCTGCGTGGCGCAAATGTTTGTTTTAATACAAATGACCATATGCTTGAATGGTTAGTAGCTTGAGTGCGCACTGCACATACTACACACATAGATACACACCACATATACACAGGTATGTATGCACTGCACATACTGGGTACACAACACAATGCACCCTCTGTACACACTGTACTCACCATAAACTATATATGTAAACACAAGTACAAACACACTGCGTATACACACAGCTATATACACAAAACATTATGTGAAAACAGTACTTGCCATACACTGCACCCACTATATACATAGCACACACATACAATATACATACATAGACAGTACTCAATTTAAATGCACAATATATGGACACGGTATTTATACACACAGTATAAACACAGTATTTATGCAAAGTACGCAGCAGATGATATAAACATATTCACTCAGTATAAACACATTAAACTTAAAGACACTTACAGGGTTATATAGAGAGCGCACAGAAATATCACGACATTTCGGTGCTCTCTGATTCGCCGCACTTCGGCAAGTCCAATTCGCCGACCCTGTAGTGAATTCAGCATTCACCGCAACATTCACCACAGGTTTCCCAAAGTGCTCCAGCCACGCTGGCAAGAGGGTAGGGAGAAAAGTTTTGTAATAACATAAGGATTTGTAATAACGAGACCATCTGGGCCAGGTGTCTTGCCAATTAGGGTAGATTTAACTGCCGATTGTAGTTCTTCATCTGTGAATGGGGATTCTAGGGCAAATCGCATTGACGGCGTCGTTTTAGTATGAACATGTTCCCGCACAACCTGTGCATAAGATCTGTAGGGGTGTCACTGGTGTTGGTAGGTAGGTTATAGAGATTGAGAAAGTGGTCTTGGAACATGGTGAGCATATCCCAGGGTAGGGTAGTGGGAGGGCCGTGGGGAGTGCAGAGTCAGGGAATGTATAGTTTGTGCCTGTGGGACTTGAGGGCTCGCGCCAATAGTTTCCCACATTTGTTGCCATGTTCGTGGTAGACCTTATGGACAGTCAGGGATGCTTTCTGGGCCCTTTTGTAAAGTAGGGAGCGGAGTGTAGCACAAATCTCCAGTAGTTCAGTGTAGCTGGCATCGTCAGTGTGCAATTTGTGGGACTGCTCCAGATTGTGTTTGAAAAGGAGGAGCTCCTCTTGTTCACAAACAAGTGCCCTCTTGCGAACAGAGCCTTGCTGGATAAGGTATCCCTGGACCACTGCCTTGTGGGCTTCCCATATAATCTGTGGGGAGGAGTCAGGCACGACGTTTTCACTAAAATATTGTTGACGGGTCTGTAAGAGGCCGTCCTTGATCAGGGGTCCACGAGGAGGGTTTCATATAAAACTTATAACAGGCTCGAAGAGCTTCCAAGTGGTGATGGAGCACATTAATCGGGAGTGCTTTTTTTTAAAATATGTTTAGCAAATGATATGAGACCTGACTATACAAGTCCAGTTCCTGTTGAAGGGAAGGGAGAGAAAGATCGGGGTCAGTCAAGGTTAAAAGGATATCGTCCGCGTATAAGTTGAGTTTATATGTCACCAGGCCCGCTTGTATTCCACGAATGGAATCATTTTGTCGTATGGCCTGCGCCAAAGGCTCTAAAACCAGGGCATACAAAAGTGGTGAAAGAGGGCATCCTTGTCTTGTCCCATTAGTAATTACCAATTCCTCCGACATAAACCCACTGCAGATTACCTTAGCAGAGGGAGAATCATACAGAGCTTGTATCGCAGTTATAAAGGAAGGTGGAAATCCGAACTTGTGCAAAACTCGATACAGAAAATTCCAGGTAACCCTGTCAAAGGCCTTTTCAGCGACCAATGACAGAATCAAACTGGAAGAATCCAAACGTTCCATCAGGCCAAGTAAATTAACCAATATTTTAGTGCTATCAGATCCCTGGCGCTTCGATATAAACCCTACCTGATCTAAACCTATTAGAGTGGGAAGAATATGTTGGAGTCGGTTGGCTAATAATTTGCTGAATATTTTAACATCTATATTAAGCAGAGAGATAGGGTGTAGGTTGGGACAACGGTCAGGAATTTAACCCGGCTTGGGCAAGGTAATAATGTGTGCTCTTAACATATCTACTGGGAAGGAGCCACCCTCCCACGCCTCATCAAAACTCGCACTTAAATGAGGTACTAGTCGGGAGGAGAAGGTGGAGTAATACAGTCCAGTCAGTCCATCAGGGCCTGGGGCTTTTCGTTTAGGGAGATTTTTAATAGCCTTCGAAATATCCTCTGGCATTATAGGTGAGGATAAAGTTGCAATGTGTGTCTGGGACAATGAGGGAAGATGAACCCTCTCCAGGTAGGCATCTATATCCGCCACCATAGGGCATTGGACTGTGTTATTCGCGTCCAAATTATATAGATTTTCGAAGTAGGTGGCAAATTCGTTCGCAATAATTTTAGGGTCATATATATGTCCAGAGGGGGCTTTAAGGATAACTTGTTTACGTGGCGTGTTATCGGGTTGTAGTTTGAGAGCTATAAACCTACCAGGTTTACTTCGAAGGGCATAATAAGTAGCATTGCGCCTGGTCAGTGCTTTAAAATAGCTCTCCGCCTCCAGATCTCTCAGCAAGTCTAGTGTGGAGTCTATAGCTTCTACTATTTCTTGAGACGCGGCTGTTTTATTACGCGTGTCTAGATCTTGTAATTTAGTAAGTAGGTCCAGTCTGCGTGACACATATTGCTTCCTAAGATGAGTCGCCTATTTTATGCATTCTCCCCTTACCTCAGTTTTATGGGCTTGCCAGATAGTAAGGCGGTTGACGTCAGGTGTCACATTTTCTTTAAAATACTGTAATTGTCTAAGACCGATTGGATGGCTATTTGCGCCGGTTCATGTAGTAGGAAATCGTATCGAAGTCGCCAAGGGGGCCTGGCATAGGTTTGATATGCGTCACCTAATGTCAATAGCACTGGAGAATGGTCAGACCAAGTGAGGGGCAGTATAGTGCAGTCTATCGCATAAGGAAGGGCTGAGCCCGATATCAGAAAGTAATCAATTCTTGAGTAGCTGTTGTGAACTCTGGATCGAAAAGTATAATCACGTTCAGTGGGGTGTAAGAGATGCCAAGCATCATAAAGATTATATCTGTGTAACAATTTGTCGAAATCTCTGGGAAGAAGTCCCATGCTGACTACATGTGACCGTGGATGAATGGTCTTTTAAGGGGTCTAATCCCATGTTTAAGTCTCCGCAGATTACAAGAGTGCCCGATTGAATGTCTGTAACCTTTTGCAAGACCTGGGACAGAAACTGAGATTGAGCAGCGTTGGGAGCATAAATTAAGACCAGAGTATACACTCTCGAGTTTAACGTGCAGACTAATATTATGTAACGGCCTTTCGGTTCTTTAAGGATTCGATGCATTTGAAAGGCCACTCTATTGTGAATTAACAGGGTGACCCCTCTAGCTTTAGTTTTAAACGTGGAATGATACTGTGTTAGGTATTGGGGGACATATAAAAAGGAAAAAAGGCTATACTCGATGGCGCTAGATATACACTTTTAAGGATTCGCTATATTCCCACACTGTGGTGCTCTCGTCACCAGAACAAATTGCAAAATGTGAAGTAAAGAAATGGGGACAGCGCTTCAACTTAAAAGGATGCAGTGTATAAGTGAAGTTGTAAATATGGAATAATGCTCACAAGCAATGGTAGGTCCCTTGATGATTAGGTGTGGACTAAATCAATCAAAGTCTTCAAAATAGGCGGACCTCAAAAAAAAATATACAGATAATGGTACAGTATTGCACAGAATATACTGCTATAGTAAGGTTGTAATATTCACTACTCACACTTTACGAGAGCTGCTAGCTCTCATATGTAGACCTCACAGGTGTTCAGGGCCAACCTGTTCGCCTCATACTCCCGCACTCAGACCTCCAGAAAAGCACAGGAACATGGATTGCATATAATCCAACAAGATTGTAAAGGGTAAGCAAATATCCACTCACCAAATAGAATTGAATCTCCAGCAGAAATATTCCAGGGTAGCCGTGTGTGTAAACCTCAGTATAAGAACAAAGGTAACATAAAGGCCAGATATGCTGAAAAAATATTTATTAAAACAAAATATAAAATATATAAGCGAACAGCCAAACGCCTTTCTCGCCTCAGGGGCGCTTCATCAGTGGCAAGGGACAAAAAGCATGTCTTTTTTTGAGGTCCTCCTATTTTGAAGACTTTGATTGATTTAGTCCACGCCTAATCATGAAGGGACCTACCATTGCTTGTGAGCATTATTCCATATTTATCACTTCACTTATACACTGCATCCTTTTAATTTGAAGCGCTGTCCCCCCTTTCTTTACTTCACATTTTGCAATTGGGGGACATATAGCTTGGGATGATCAAGGCGGCGAAAATGCATCTCTTGGAGACACACAATATCTGCATCATAGGCTCAGAGATCTCGATATAAAGAGTGCCTTTTTACGGGCAAATTTAAGCCCTTAACATCAAAGATTAATACCTTTATAGATCTTCAAATAAGTGCATCATGGAAAGGGAATTGACTAGGCCGGGGAGCTCAGTATTTATGAGGCATTTCCATGTATGGGCGGGGGAGGAGATCCTGTCATACAGAAAATACAAGTCCTGAGATTTAGAATGGGAGCAAAAAAAGAAAATAACATTCCAAGAACAAAAAACAAACATTGTGATGTACAATAGTAACTCAGAAACAAAAACCAAGCAAACAAAACGTTATACAAACCCAAAAAAGTACATCTCCTGTGAGAAGTCCCGAAATTCAGAGACACTTCTCAAACTCCTCAGCCCGAGGAGGGAGAATGGGGTACGGATGGCCAGACACGCACATTTCGCACCAAGCGGTCCCCTTGGCAATGAGGCCCACTCACTAACCCGGGGGGGGGTTTAAGTGTCATCTGGCAAATTGAGCAACGGAGCCTCGGAGATCCAGAAGATGCCAGGCAAAATAATTTTTGAGGAGCCAGACAGCGGAAAGCGGCATTGGGCCCCAGGAAAGAGAGATCAGCATTTGTGCCACTCCGGATCCAAACGACGAGGCGCTGCTTGTCTCTCAGGTTATGGAGAGTGATCCCCAAAACCCCAATCACGAAGCAGCTTGTCACCTTCCTCCACGGAAACCACCACGTGGATATTGTCATTACATGAGATCAGCAGTTTAGTTGGGAAACCCCATCTATAACCGATGCTGTTACTTCGAAGTATCGCTGTGCTGTGTTTAAAATTCCTCCGCTGCCGAAGAGTAGCCTTGGACAAGTCAGGATATACGGATATGTGATCGTATTCGGGTTGCAGTGCTCCTGGAGCTCTCAGTATATCCTCACGTGGTTTAAAGTAATGAAGGCGCAGGAGGACATCACGCGAGGCTTTCACCGGGGCTGATGGAGGTTTCGGCAGGCGGTGTATGCGGTCAAACAACAACGAATCCGGTGTAGCATCTGGAAGTAAGTTCTGAAACAAATCTGTCACGTAGGAAGTAAGTTGTGATGGGGTGACAGAATCCGGAATACCGCATATTTTTAAATTATGGCGTCGCGAGCGGTCTTCCATGTCCGCCAATTTGAGCATAATCACCTTAAGTTTTTCTTCCAAAGTTTCAACTTGTTCAGCCATAATGTTGTGGGCCTCCGCAAACTCAGACATTTTCGTTTCTAGTCTGTCCGTTCTCTCATCGATTTCTTTAATATCACTACGGATGGCTGTCGCCACTGCATCCAGCCGAGCTGTTAAAATTGCAGAGAGATCTCCGAGCATGTCAGCCATACGGGACATAAGCGTTTCCAGACTTAAGGTTGATGGTTCGGTGCTCACTGTCTCCTTCGCACACGGGGAAGTCGGGGAGGAACCGCCGCCATCTTGGGAGGCCGCAGTTTTTTCAGCTTCGTGGCGCGTGGTGTAATAAACTAGGATTTGGTTGCTTTTTCCCCCCCTTTGGAGGTAGCCATGGTGGTCAGTGTTTGTTCATCCCCGAAATTGAGTGAGTGGGGGCCGATTCGCTTATGTAATCCGCTGATTCAGAGGATCCGGTGCAGGAGCTCTGCTCTCACACGTCCACCATGCGCTGCGGTTAGGCCACGCCCCAATTTTTTATTATTATTTAATTAGGATGTGGGGTAAGAAGGGGTGCACTTTTTTCTAGGGGGGAGAGGGCAGCTGAACCCGGGAGTCATACTTACCTGAAAGGTGGACCCCTGGTTAGCGCCATCTTCACCCACTCATCTTCTGGCCAAGACTTGGGGACTCCAAGCTGGCAGCCGTCCGCCCAGCATGCTCAACAAATAATCCGAGGGAGAAAGCCACCGCTGATTATGTCACAGGGCGCGCTCAATCCCATAATCAGTGGGAGATGGTGTTCTGAAAAATTAGGCAATTTTCAGAACACCGGCCCTCCGGTTGACACCCGCTGATTATGTCACAGGGAGCGCCGCGTGACATTCAAGCGTCACGCAATGCTTCCTGTGACATAATCAGCAGGTGCCAGCCGGAGAGTCGTCTGCCTCTGATTATGACTCGGTGCGCCAGACGAACAGCTGCCAGGTTGGAGTCCCCGCCGGGGCAAGGCTGCCCCAGGCATCATTGGAAAGGCCAGATTACGACCAGGTTAGATCTATGTAAAAATTAAATAACAAATAAAATAATATTTTTCTCTTCTTTTCTAACGCAGCATTTTTATTCAGTTTACAATTATAAAGTAAACAGTGATGCTGCGATAGCTCACCTTATCTGCCAGCAGTGTGGAGCTGATGATGCAATGCATTGTTTCACCGACAACCTAGACCGTGGAACTGCAGTAAGAGAGGGGGGAATCTTGGAACCCGTCAACTCTGAATTATACACCGCACAAGGTTAAGGCTGGGTTCACACCTGCGCGTTTTTTTACGCGCGTATCGTGCAAAAGTAAAAAACACGCGAACGCACAATGCAGCGCGTTCACGGCCATAGACTGCAGAGTGAACAAGCTGCAAATATGCCCCTAAGAAGCTCCCGTACTTCTTTGGGTGTAGGACGTTTTACAGAGCGTTCCTGCACGCTGTAAAATGCCCAGGTGTGAATGGGTCCCATAGGAAATCATGGGATTTCCGTGTCTCGGCGTTTTACAGCACGCAGGAACACGCTGTAAAATGCTGAAGTGTGAACCCAGCCTTAGAGAGGAATCATTGGAAAGGTCAGAGTTTGGTCTTTACTATGATACCAAACATGACCATGTAATGTGTAAAAATAAAAAAAATGAAAAAAGTAAATGCAAAATGTATTTTTTTTTCTTTTTTACAGCAGAGGCAATATATGCTTTTACATATAAAACGAACAATGCCACTGCACTAACTCAACTAAGGCAACAGATTCTGCCACTTTTGATCTGAACACAGAGAGTAACTGTTTTTCAGTTTTTTTAAAAAACTTTTTAAATTATTATAGTTTGCCCCAAAACTAAAATTTAACCCCCTAGTGACCAGGAAATTTTACCATTGTCTGTCCAAAACTACCCACTGTTGTTTTTACAGTTCTGCGCTGTTTGTGTTTCGGTCTAATTTTCCTCTTACTCGTTTAACCCTTTCACTGCGGAGGACGCGCTCAGCGCGTCCACCCGCAGGTAACATTCCTTGCGGTGGACACGCTGAGCGCGTCCTCCCTTTGGGGCCAGCGTTCGGCCGGGTTCCGGCCGATTGCTGGCCCCCCGGTGCGGGCTGACATCCTCGATGTCAGCCCAGCACCCGGAACTGTCGCCGGCCTAATTAGGTGTCATCGCGGCGGCGCGATGACACCTAATTCAGGTGCCCCCCCGCATGTGCGGAGGAGGCGCCTGAAAGGGAGGGGGGAGGTACTTCGGACCTCTCTCCCTCCCGATCGCCGGCGTTGCGGGGGTTAATCCAGGCACCGTTTGGAAGGGCACAGCCTGCCCTTCCTAACGGTACCTGGAATTAACCCCATGGGGGCTGGATCACGAATCGGTGCCGAAAAGCACCGGTTCGTGATCCTTTCCCGGAGCTGGCCGACATCTTGGATGTCTGCCAAGCTTCCGGGAATGCCCTCTGAGGCCTGGCCTGGAGTTAACCCCTAACTGCCACCAATGAAACCCCTATCTCCCGATCCGTGGCATTTAGGGGTTAATGTTTGATATTGTTGGATCGGCCAGAGCATGGCCGTTCCAACAATACCAAACTTGACTATGAAAAAAGTTTTTTAAAAAAAATTAAAAATAAAAATTAAAAAAATATTTAAAAAAAATTATAAAAAAATAAACAAGTTTTTTTTTCTTTTTTTGGTTCGTTAATGTAGCAATATTGTTCCCATTTCAATTATAATGTGAACAATGATGCTGCACTAACGATTTTTGTATGCGGTGCGTTTGTTAAAAATCGTGTAATTTTCCCCCAAAAAAAATGTAACGAGACCCCATCTCTAATTTTTTGAACAACCGCACCCCATACAAAATATAACCGCAATTGCTCGCATGTTAAAATGTGAAAACAAAACACTTTAGGCCCGTGTCAGACGAGCGTAGTGTTCACGTCCGTGATTGCGCCTAAAATACGTCCGTGATAGCATGACAGGAAGCCCATCAGAGCCCGTTACACGAAGTACGTCCGCACTGAACTGCGGACGCACAACGGCCGCGGCCCACGGACGCAAGGCAGGCAAGAACGTACAACCACTAGAACGGCCGCACAAAGTGCGCTGCGTCCGCAACGTCTGCATAGCTTTGTGTGTGAGTGATGGAACGTGGTCAGACGGACTGCATTTATACGTCCACCATTTTTCACGGACAAAATGGTTTTGCTTTTTATTTTATTTTCTCTCCTACATCCGTCAAAAATTTAACGTCAGTGAAAAAAACGGACTGTGTGGCCACTACTGTGTCTTCCGTACTGACGTACGTCCGTGTGCACGGACGTACAGTCCGTAGAAATCACGCTCGTCTGACCCTAGCCTTACACGTTGTAAATTATTGAAAATTCATATTTTATTGCATTTTTTGTTATAATATACAGACTGGTCATGACGTATAAATATAATAATGACATATTATGAATCTGCCGAGTCTGACGGAAAGAACAATATATAATATGTCTGGGTCATATACTAAAATAAGCCTTCAAAACACGTTTAAACATGATGAGCAAAATCGGTAAAAATTACCTCAGCACAGAGGCGGGAAATGCCTCAGCAGCGAAAGGGTTAAGGAACCCACACATATTATATACCGTTTTTCTCGTTATTAAATGTACTTTCTAAAGATTGCATTATTTTCATAATGTCTTATAAGTTACTATAAAAAATATGAAATATTATGACAAAATGGAAAAAACACACTTTTTCAAACTTTAATCCCCTAAAATCTAGCCATTGTTTCGAAATTTTGTCCTGAAATTTGAAATACCCAATTTTTACATGTTTTTGCTTTTCAACACCTTTCTCTGCTGAGCCATTTCCCCTCTGTGTGCTGAGCTCATTTTGACAATTTTATGCTCATCATGTTTAAATATGAAGTCCTATTTTATTATATAGACAATTTGTTTTAAAAAAAACAACAACATTTTTTAAAAAAAATTATATATTTTTTTTATTCTTACACCATGACCAGGCCTTTCAAATGATACAAATAAGACCCTCTAGCTGCCACGGATTGGGAGATACAGTGGTCCACCCTAGCTTCACTTAGCAGCTAGCGGGTTAACTGGTCAACTGACGTCATCGCACATATGGCGATGATGTCAGTGGGTGGGGTGACCCAGGACGCTTGGCTGAGATGTCAGACTCTGCCCTTTCCGGCAGTGCCTCTCTTTTTTTTCTGTGCAGCCTTTTAGTTTTTCCCCTGCAAGCGCAGGGGGCGCCTGAAAATGAAGTAATTGCGCCCGATGATGACATCATCGCGATGGCCGGGGCCCATAAAACCATCAAGCCTGCTTCAAGGAAGCCAGACTAATGTGGGACCCCCACCAGAGAGGTGAGTATACGGAGGGAGGGGGTTAAAGGACCATCATTTACATAGTAAGTCCTTGGTCCTAAGGCTAGGGTCAGACGAGCGTGATTTCTACGGACTGTACGTCCGTGCACACGGACGTACGTCAGTACGGAAGACACAGTAGTGGTCACACAGTCCGTTTTTTTCACTGACGTTTATTTTTTGACGGATGTAGGAGGAAAAATAAATTAAAAAGCAAAACCATTTTGTCCTTGAAAAATGCTGGACGTATAAATGCAGTCCGTCTGACCACGTTCCATCACTCACACACAAAGCTATGCAGACGTTGCGGACGCAGCGCACTTTGTGCGGCCGTTCTAGGGGTTGTACGTTCTTGCCTGCCTTGCGTCCGTGGGCCGCGGCTGTTGTGCGTCCGCAGTTCAGTGCGGTTGTACTTCGTGTGTCGGGCTCTGATGGGCTTTCTGTCATGCTATCATGGACGTACTTTTAGGCGCAATCACGGACGTGAACACTACGCTCGTCTGACCCCAGCCTTAAGGGGAATTTTCCCCAGGACGTACTATGTACGTCAGTGGCCTTTTAGGGTTAAAATCATTTTAGCATATTTTTTTTTTCTTGGGGAGTAGGGCTGTTTCACATTTCTGTGCCTACAGGCTCTTGAGATGCAAATCCGACCCTATGCAGCACTGCTTAGTAACACATTTTTTGTTGGGCAATTAAGTGTGGGACAGCAGCTCAATGGACGACACTTTGGCCATAACCTCTCACCATGCCTCTGCTTATTAAAAGCAGCATAATGTGCACTGGTCTGTTTATACACAATTCACTATAGAAGTTCCTTTAAGGTGAATTTCCTAATATATAAAGGAATTAAAACTTTCATATTATTATCAATGAAATAGTCAAACTATAATTATATTGTAATATTATTGCTAATTATTTACTTTCAACTATTTATGTAAACATTTAAAGGGTGGGTTGGGGATTAATGATTCAGATTATTCTCAGAACGGCTATTTGTTGGTACTTGCCTCCAGGCTAAATCTTACCAGTGTTCGTCTGAGTCCAGTAATAATCAACACGCTGTTTCCATGAGCCAAACTGTAGGCTTGCACAAGTATAACATGCAGTGTTATTACCACTACAATTTTAATTAGTAGTTGTTGACAATAATTAGTAGATGTTAAATAAAAAAGTAGTAATTGTTCCATCTTTCCATGGGGCTTGCGGTGACTCTACATTCTAATATATTGAGAAAGAGAGACACGGAGAGACAGAGAGAAAGAGACTATCAGGGCTATTCAGAGAGAGGTAAAACCTTGAGAATTGCCAGGACAATGAACAATCTAGACCAAATAGCCAATTTGGAAAGTGAGATAAATGGGAGAATTTTTCTGGTTTGACTATTTTGACCTAGAATTTTCAATTCTCCAGTCCTTCTCAAGGTTTTTCACCTCTCTATGAATAGCCCTGTATATAAATTTGGGTCATTGTGAAAAAAATTAACTTGTCTGTGGAAATCAGCTCCATGCAGCAAGGAATTCTGGGTAAGACATGCAAATAAGGTTCACAACCTCTCAATCACCTAATATCTTATGTGGCACAGGTCAGGCACTGCCATTATCTGTGCAACACTATACTAGATGGCTTCAAACATAGGTTAGTGGACAGACAAATAAGCCCAAAGCAGCTGTCCAGAAGACTGGCCTCGTTTTGCTGTATCCTCCAATCTATGTTAGGATCAGAAAGCCCAAAATATATAGGGCTCTCCGCGCAAATTCATACTCGCAGCGCAATTTTTTTTGAGCGCAGCGTTAAACGTTAACGCGCGTAAATTAACGCTGGTATTATGATCCGAGCGCATTTTTTCATCCGTCCGAAAATATCACACGTAAAAAAAGACACGCAAAAACGAGCGCAAATTAACGCTGCGCGCAGAAATCAGTGTGCAGACTGTTTTTTCACGCGATTCAGGCAATCAGAATTAAGAACCACAATTGTCTCCCGTTCAGTTTTTGCACCTGTCAAAATCAATCTGAGTATATATGCTGCAGCAATTAAAAAAACACTCACAACCACTCAGTTTTATTGTTTGGGTATGTGGAGAATGTGTAACTACACTTTGCTGTAATTTTTTTTTCATGCTGGTGTTCTTCGTTTCAGCCAGAACGTTCAGATTTGCAGTTACCACCAGCTTTTCAAAGACGTTAAAATTATGTGCGCAAACGTCAATCGTAAAAAGATGCGCATCGATTGTAATACCAGACGCGTACCAGTGCACGAACGCATTTGCGGTCACAATGTTAAGTATGGGATGCGCGCACAAACTTTCGCTCGCACAGGATAACTCGTAATTTGACGGTCAGCGCAAAGGGTTTTTCCCCTCGCGTCAATGCGTTTATGCACACGCGCACATTTTTGCTCGAAGAATGTAATAGAGACCATACAGGGTTATTCAGAGAATGGTGAAAACCAGGGGAATGGCAGGAGAAAAGAACAATCTAGACCAAAAAGCCGATTTGGAAAGTGAGATAAATGGGAGAATTTTTCTGGTTTGGCTATTTTGACCAAGAATTTTCAATTCTCCAGTCATTCTCCTGGTTTTCACCTCTCTCTGAATAACCCTGATATTCTCTCTCTGTCTCTCTCTCTATATATATATAAATCCCCAAACTATAGCAGTACGTAGTGATACCTTTTTATTGCAAAAAAATTGTGGGGAATGGACACTAGAGCAAAAATGGAAAATATAACCCCGTTGCCCAAAGCACCAAAAGTGCGGTCCCAATCCGCACCAAATCAACAGAAAAAAGAAAAATCGGTGATCGGCGTGTCCGCGTACGCGGTCTAGGGGAAATATCTAATAATACAAAGGGATATTTGATAATACAGAAATGTACCATACAATAATGATGACTGTATAAGCTGATTGAAAGTTCATGAGAAAAGTTCCTAGAACAAAGGAAAAATATAATAGTGAAGTCCAGTCATAACAACAGATGGGAAAATGAAGGGGGGGAGATGAATCCACTCACACTCTCCAGAGCCTCATTAGGCTCGATCACTTCGCCTGTGGGTGTTTCTATGGCTCACCCAATAGCTCTCAGAAGTAGACTCGTCTTACGGCCTTGATATCCTTTCGGGATCCTGGATCGTCTGCAGGTTCTCCAATATTTGGATGCCGATAACCTTCAATAACTGGCTTCTCTCAGGTCTTGGTATTCCTTTAGGGTCCTGGATGTTTTACAGGTCATACCCTATAATGACTTGTAGGAATCTTTTTGTGTTGAATTGTATTCATGTTTTCTATATAGTTTTGACTTGCTGCAGCCGCACTCCAATGATTGTTGAGAAAATCCTTCAATAAATGCTTGTCTATCAAATGTGTAGATCATCCCGACCGCTTTAGCTTGTTTAAAGCTGTCTTGGGCTGTCTGGTGTAAATCCTGGGTGAAGCATACCTTTTTATTGGACTAACGTTACATTTAAAAGGCAAGCTTTCCAGGGTATGCCTCTCTTCTTCAGGTCTGGAAGCTATACTGACCAAAATCATAGAGTTGGACAAAAGAGAGCCAAGCAGAAGGGGGGGGGGGTTAGGAAGGGTGTTGTAAATAGTGGAATCTATGGTCAAGAAAAGTAAACAAACAGAGAGGACAGACTATAGGCCCATAAAACAACACAGATAAGCATCATGATGATACATTGATGATATTTTCATCACGTGGACAGAAGGAGAGGAACGCTTTCTACACTTCCACAATGGATTCAATATGTTCCATCCATCTGTCAAACTCAAGATGGTTATTTCCATGCACAGTATGAGCTTCCTGGACTGTACAATATCAGTTGCCAAAGGCAGGCTGCACTCATCTGTGTACAGAAAACCCACAGACAGGCCGAGCTACCTCCACAAGACCAGCTTCCATCCCAACCACAACAAACAAGGCATCATCTACAGCCAGGCCATCAGGTACTACCGAATCTGCTCTGACACTGGGGACAGGGATGGTCACCTGAGCAAGCTGTCTGCATCGTTTGGTGGAGCACAATATGTGGGTAGGACCTCCAGAATGCTCCATCAGAGGTTCATGGAATACTACTCAGGAATACGGGCTAAAAAAACTGAAACACAGTGTTCTAGAACATTGCAATAAATGTAATGTTTTTAAATTCGAAGAGTTTTTAAGTATAGGAATTGACCTGTTAGACCCAGATTGGAGAGGAGGGGATATTGCAGTAAAATTAACGAAAAGAGAGACGGAATGGATTTATAAATTGGGGACCCTAGATGGAAAAGGGATTAATAATGAAATAGATATTCTGGCTTTTATAAATTGGATAGAGTACTGTTTCACTATCTGATCGCAATGCTGTTTTAAAAGAAGTTTTTTTCGCTCAAATGTACTAATTTGAGGTTTCTTTTAACTTTTATTGGTAAGGAATCTAACACAAGGACCCATGACATAATGTGTAGAAATGTAATGATGAGAATTGAAGGCGATCCTTCATTCAGATCCCCGGAAGTGTATAATTTGCATTTTTTTGGGGGGGATAGGGATGTAAGAGATTGCCCCGATCCTTGGTTGTAGGTTTAGTTATTTTGGAATCCATGATTTAATATGGAGCAAAGAAAGGACTCTCAACGGAGGCTGTCACGCATATTGTCATGGAGCTGATGTAACGCTCCATGCTTCAAACCCCAAGAGACTTTATGTTCATTTATATTGTGTGTTTTTAAATATATTTTACATCGTTTGGTTTTAGTTTAATTTAGTTTAGTGTAAAATGGCATAGCTTTGGTTTTAAAAATACTTATATTCCTGTAGGTAAATGTGTTTTTGTGTATACAGTAAACAAGCTTTACTGCTGTGTAATTTATGCACCAGGGCTTTTCCCATTATCTAGCTGCATGTTTGATTCAAGGGATCTCTGATAGTGTGTGTTTAATCTGATGTGTTAGAACAATAATATACAAATGTTGTGTGAGCTGAAGGCTAGAGAACGTAAAGAATGTTTATTGTAAATAACTGACATAATGTAATTAGTATGGGTATGCAAATTATGACTAGTAATTAGTATGGGTATGTAAATTATGACTGTTGGACTTCAGCATAAATGGTGGTGTTTTGTTCATTAAAAAGTCAGAGAACTCTCAGAGCTCAGAGAGAGCGGATCCTGTTTTAAAGCATACAGCCGCGTCTGGTGTCTTTATTTCAGCGACGCTACACTATACACTATCACCCTCAGAAGGCAGAGAGTGGCCTTCTGGAGATTCCTAACGGCTCCAGGGCAGAGGAACAGAAGCAGGCAGGTCAAGCTGCTTGAGGCGCTGAGGACAGCGCTCCCAGTAGCCGGGCTGACCGCAACGAAGGGGTGTCTGGAGAGCCAGGACAGACGGAAGGGAACGGTTCCTTCACACATATGTGATGAAAGACCGAAACTGGGAGATGCACGTGCGCAATGGAGAATGAAACCGAAACTCGATAACACGCAGACGCCGCTGGACGCGAGAGGTGGTTCCTGGGATCGGAGGAGGACCAACGAGCGCAAAACTTCATTTTGAGCATCTGCTGGGAATTGCATTAATTGTTTTGGATGACTGAAAGGGTTTATAAGGGGATTTTAGCCATTCAGAACCAATCTCCTGATGAAGTGAGAACTATTTACTCACGAAACGCTTCGAGCTGGGAATTCTTGGCAAGTGCAGCAGTAAATTGGAGGACCAGAATCCGAATGATTGGCGTCGATCCTTGATATTAAAAGAATTGGACGAACTGAACCTGCTGGTATATCAGGAGGTCTGAGCCACTGCGGCGCATGAGTATATGCACATTTTGTTATGTGCTTTTTAAATTGTGTGTGTTTTTGTCTTTTAATAAATGTTAATTTTAAACAAAATACTGCACTATGGTGGGTGCTTTATCTCTGCTTTATTTCAGAATTTGGAAAGAAAGTGAAAAAACACACACTGGGGGATAAAGAGAACCAGTGTCTAAGGGCTTAACCCAATGTGTATCTAACCAGAAAAATCGAGGTAGACACCGGCTACCAACTTATACACTTTATTAATTTGTACATACCCACAACATAACACAAAAAATACATAAACATGAGTTGTGTGAGTCCTTCCCATCAAGGGGTAGGATACCTATAAAGCAAAAGAGATATGGTTGACTAATGCAGAGTGAATTTAAACATATGTGCAAATGCCCAGCTAAGACTGCAAAATGCAGAGTGGCAGAATAAGAGGAATGGCTGTAAATAGGAAGCAAGAGAATGCTCTTCGAGAGTCAAGCTCACATCAAACCTAAGGGCAGGTCACCTGACCATACACCATACCACAAGCCGCTAAATAAAGTACATACATATGTGCAATCACCTAATTAATACTGCCCAAATCAGAATGTCAAAACAAAACTGTTGGCTCTACATATAAAGACAAATACTTTCAAGAGCCAGACTTTCATCGAGTATAAGGGCAGGTCGACCGACCATACAACGTATCACAAACATCTACACCCTCATTGTTAGGGGCAAAACTCATTAAAAACGGTAGGTATTGACAACATTCAGACAACAGTTAAAAGAATGCCACATTCCTCGACGCGTTTCGCCATCTAACGCTCACAGCTTTATCAAGAGAAGTAAATTTACTCACGAACCGCTTCGAGCTGGGAATTCTTGGCAAGTGCAGCAGTAAATTGAAGGACCAGAATCCAAATGGTTGGCGTTGATCCTTGATATTAAAAGAATTGGACGAACTGAACCTGCTGGTATATCAGGAGGTCTGAGCCACTGCGGCGCATGAGTATATGCACATTTTGTTATGTGCTTTTTAAATTGTGAGTGTGTTTTTGTCTCTTATTAAATGTTAATTTTAAACAAAATACTGCACTATGGTGGGTGCTTTATCTCTGCTTTATTTCAGAATTTGTAAAGAAAGTCGATATTATGGACCCCTAATTGTATCTAGGAGTCCACATTGGTAAAATATATGTTTATTTATGCACGTTATTGCGCCATTGTTAACATTTTTATTTGGTTATCACTGAAGGGCTGCAGGGTGCCCTTATACTTTGGGCTGCAGTTGGGCGTTTATGAACTAGACATATACTTGTTTTTTGTGAAATATATACAACAAACAGGTAAAAGAGCACTAGGCTGCAGATAACTCCTAGCTTAAAGCTAGTATCTGAAGCTTGCAGTCTGCAGTGAGGGCTATATGACATACAATACATCTCTTATCACATACAGGTATCCATAATGTATATGCAGGCTATACTTTCATTGCTGGAAGACATATGAAAAAACACACAGTCTGCGGACCTGCCTGTTCCTGACCTCTAGTGACAAAGCAGCCATTAAGGGAGCAGGGGTGGATCTCAGGACAGCAGACTCTGGCAGAGCAGTAAAGCTCATGTTTAGTTAAAAGTTGAATCATGGGAAAATATCCACAAAATGGAGCAAGAGAGAAAAACCTAACTTTGTTTTTCCTTTTTACATGCTATTAATTCCAACAAAGAAAAAAAACAGCATCATGTGGTTCAGAATGTGGTTTTGTTTGCAATGGACAATTAATCTGGATAACACTTTTTTTGGTGGTAGTGTCCTTTTAACCAGAGCTGCTGTAAACGTACAGGGCCATATTACAAAGTTGGTGCTAACTTAACCAGAGCTGTGGTAAACTTCCCAGAGCCATTATAGCCTATGAAGCTGTTAAGTTTACAACAGCTCTGATTAAGTTAGCACCAACGTTGTAATACTGCCCACAGAGGCCCCTATTACGCTCTTAGTGTTAAAATGCAGGCACAGGGGAGGAAAAACTGCGCCCGCATTTTAACGCCAGATTACAATGCAGGCGCAGACAATGCTGCCTGCATTGTTATCGAGCGTTAAAAATCTGGATACTCGCGGCAGCGCTGAGTGCAGCCGTGAGCATCCACTCGCTGGAGTCCATAGGACTCCATTGAGGACCTCTCTGCCGGTCACGTGACCGGACGGATCTCGCATCCCGAGATTCGTCCGGTCGGCGTAGTGATAAGCAAAGAGAGACAGGGAGGACTTTTTCCCCCTGTCTTTCCCTGCTCCCACCGGCCGGAGGAGGTGACCGGAGCCGCGATCCTCGCCGCGGGACAGACGGTGAGTATATGATGCATTTTTTATTTTTCAAGCTGGTGTTAACGGATTCTGCACCAGCGGAATCCGTTAACACCAGGTCCTGGCTCTGGTTAACTTTTCGTTGACCAGAGCCAGGCGTTAATCAGCGCTGGGACATTGTAATCCAGCGCTGATTAACACTTTGCGCTCCCCATGTTAAGTATAAGGAGTACAAAGTGCACTAACCTCGCGCAAGGTCCCAAACGGGTTAAAAAACCCGTTTGCGTTTGGATTGTAATATGCTCTGAATACCACAGCTAACGGTAGTGCTCACGCAGGTGAGCGCTACCGTTAGCGTGCAGAGTGTAATAGGGCCCAGAGTCTTTATAGTCTATGGAGTTGTTAAGTTTACAATAGCTCTGGGTAAGTTAGCACCAACTTTGTACTACTGTCCTTTATATTTTATGAATTTACATGTCAGTGTGGGTCCTTCGGGTGGAAAATTGGAATGGCAGATTTGATGATGTTGTCACATAGGATACAAGATTAATGTATATGTCATTATTACCTTTGCTTGCTTGTGACAGGGCCGGTGCTAGTCTATTTTGCACCCTAGGCAAGACCAGCTACTTGCGCCCACCCCAAAAAAAATTGTTAACTGTTGAAATGCGGGGGGCACACTGTGCTTGCGGGGGGAGGAGACACAAACTGTGCACGGACACACACACACTGTGCACGGGGGCCGCACACGGACGTTCGGTGCCCATTTTATCCCTCCACTCAGTCTGTGCCTTTCTTTCTTTCTTCTTTCTTTCTTTCTTTCCCCTGCCCTCTGTGCCTCTTTCTTTCTTCTGTGCCTCTTTCTTTTATTTCATCTGCCTCTTTCTTTCTTTCTCCCGTGCCTCTTTTTTTCTTTCTTTCTATTTTTCTTTCGTGCCTTTTCTTTATTTCGTGCATTTCCTCCGTTCATGCCTTTCTTCCTTCCTTTTTTCTGTGCCTTTCTTGCTTCTGCCTTTTTTTTCTTTCATTTGCCTCTTGTGGCGCGCTCACGTCATCTGGTGGCGCCTGTGTGTCACCAAAGGAAGCCTACCTTCTGTGCCACTAGAGTGGGTCCGCGAGCCAACAATGTCGACTTTGCGAGTTGCTACTGCCGGCTACATGAGCCGCACAATGAGGAACAGGTACAATAATGGAACCCGGGTTGGGGTCGGCTGCGCCCCTAGGCGGCAGTGCGCCCTAAGCAATTGCCTAGTGGGAGCACCGGCCCTGGCTGTATTTCTTTTAAGCCTAGTGTTCACTACTACACATGCAGGCACCATGCACGGGGCATCTCTTTAGTCAAGGATGACATTTGATGTAAACCTGTTTTTTTTTTTCTCATTGAGTTCACTTAAACCCACATCCCATTACAAACAAAACACACACATATTCTCTATGACGCTAGCCATTATATCATGTCTTCTGTTTTCCTTGACTGGAAGAGGTTTAGGTTAATTTGCGGCTTCTCTAAAGCATGCTAGAATTGATGGAGGACATCTGAAGCAGAAACTATAAATCCTCTCATCAAAGAGCCATTGACTTTTTAATTTTACAAATGCGGCTGTTTGCCTCTGCAAGCTCATGCTATGTTTTAGTAATCATACCTCGGAGACCTCATATTGTTACATGTTCATCTACAGCAGGTACTCCACGCGTTCTACTATCTATTCATTCTTTTTACTTTGTTCCTTTCATTTAATGTTTTCATTCACTCAGTATACTCAGTGAATACTATAGTCAAGGCATGAATATGCTGTTCAGTTTCTTTAAAAAGGCATATTAACTGTTGGCGCTAGCCTAGCCACTTAGAATTCTGCTCCCCCAATAAATATCAACTTTGTACATTAATATGTAATTAATACAAATATTCACTAAGTTACAGCACAAAAAAAACAAGTACACATTTCACAATTATGTGTATACAGTCATATCGCTAAATTACTTATCTGAATTTAACAATTTTGTTGCAACAGCAATGAATAACATGTTTTTATGAGTGTTTTCACACTTCCAGTTAATTAAAAGGTCTGACCAGCAGGAAGACATAAGTGTTAATTTGAAAAGTTGCAAGTAGATAGCGATAGTAGCAAAAATAAGCAGTGAGGCTAATAAGGAATTAGTGTGTTGGCCAATGAACATATATATAATGGTTGTAAAATTATCTAAATTCTAGAACAGAACATGAAAGACAGTGAATAGAAGGGTTAGCATGAGAAGGCTCGTCTAAATATGCTGGTGTAGTATTTTGGAGTATAATAGATACTGGGATAGATAAACGGGGACATTTCGGGGCCATTCGTCTATTGAGAGAGCAGGCAATTCGCCAAATCTTGTATTCGGCGAGTGCTCGGCGGGTTTGCAGCGAGTATTCCCTTCACTATGGGGCCCTGAGGTGCTTGCTGAATACACCGCAGGGTCGGCGAACTAGGAATCGGCGAATCGCCCCGAAGTGCGGGGAACCAAAAGTTACCGAACGTGCGGTGATTTCTCGAATCTCCTTGAATAACCCCGTTATCTTTTAATTGACCAATGTAATATAAAAAGGGCGCCTGCACATGACAGGTCTGCAAACAAAAACATATGGTGGTAACCAAAAACAATCACATAGAATGTAACACTTACACTAACAGGGTTATTCAGAGAACACCGAAATGTCAGCGACATTTCGGAGCCCTTTAGTTCCCTGCACTTTGGGGTGATTCTGCGATTCTAGTTCCCCGACTCTGCGGTGTGTTCAGTATGCACCGCAGGGTCTCCGTAGTGCAGGGAAAACTCACAGCAAACCTGCAAAACACTCACCACAAACCAGTCGAACACTCACCGAAAACCCACAGAAACCGCTGCAAAAACTATGCCAAACACACTGGAAAAGCCGACCAGCCGCCGATCACAGCGCAAAGAAGGCGCCGGAAAAAGCCGACAAACAGACGAACGGGGTAAAAAAAACAAAAACAGTACGCTTGAAAGTATGAAAATTGAAACGTTGTTTGCAAAAAAACAACTGAATGAGAATGTCTGGAATTTGCACACAAGATCCAATGAATGATAATAAAAAGGTCTGTTACAGAAAAAAGAAAAAAACAATTTAAAAAAAAAAACAGGAAACAAAATTTGCAGAAAGCATCCCAAAAAATGCCCAAAACATCCTAAAAAATCTATAAATAAAGAAATTTTTACTGCAGATTAAAAGAATAAACGGTTTATTAAATATTGGATTAAAACGGGAATATTTTTAACATTGAAGCCTATGGGATTCGCCTGAATGAACCTGTCGAATGAAACCACCGAAAAGCAGGGCAATTCGGCAACTTTTCACTGTTTTCTAAATAGATGGACCATTGCTTCTCTATAGAGGATGTTACTGCCCTCGAACAGCACCGTACGTGAAGGCAATTCGCCAAAATTCTGGCGAACTGCCGGCCCTTCTGCATAGCCAAATGGCCATGAAATGTCACCGTACGCTGAATTTCGGTGTCCGGTTACATTTCTGGGCTAGATCGGCTCTCTCTGAATAACCCCTTAGGTAACAAAAAAGCAAAAACCACAAAGCAAGGAACAAAAAAAGCACAATAAAAGGCACAGCACACTAGTGTACAAGGGAATAGGTAACTCTATTGGCATATGGAATAGATACTTCTGTAGATCCCATCTGGAATACATTGTATCAAAGTAGGAATATAGGCCTTCGTGTGTCAGTGGTAGATAGGAAAGTTGGAAGGCAAAATAAAGCCCTATTTAAATAAATAATAAACCAAAGTTACCATTGCAGAGACATATATAAAAATACTCAATGCCTAGTACCAGTAAAAAATCTAGGCAAGAATCAAAACTGGGAGACGCTGCGAGCGATCTGGTATAAACAGAGTGTGTCAGAAAGTAAAAAAAGAAGAAAAAAGGAAAACCGAAAAACTATAATACTCCATTGTCCTCCGTGTTTCGCCAAATAATTAGTGTCATCAGGAGTAGTGATGAGCCGAACACCCCTGTGTTCGGTTCGCATTCGAACTCGAACAATTTCAAAAGTTCGAGTTCGAACTCGAACCGAACTCAATGCAAGTCAATGGGACTCGAAAGTTAGATTTTTAGAGTGCCCTCTAAGAGGGCATATATGCAAGATATTTGCCATAAAAGGTGTATGGGGGTCCGGGAAGTGCCCTGGGGGACAGGAAACAAGGACAAAAAGTTTGAAAAAAAACGTTTTTAAAGGAACAGTGAGTTTTACATGAAATAAAGGTTAAGAATAAAAACGAAAAATTCCTTCAAATATCGTGCCTAGGAGGCCCCCATAACCTGCCCGTGAAGTGGCGGATTTGTAGGATGTATAGAAACATTTAAAAACAAAAAAATGACATTTCAAATGACGGTAAATGGTTTTCCTTTAATCTATTCATAAACAACTGCTTGGGGTGGCAGCCTGTATGAAAAGAGGAGACATTTTAGGACACGCAGAACAAGTTTAGTGATTTTTTGGCTAAATATTGGTGAAACTTATGCAGGCTTTGGATGAAAGTAACATTAGGTGCTTTAAAATTGCACCTTTAGTGTCGGCAACAGTGCCGTCACACCGTAACCCCTCTGTGGTATTGTGGAAGAGTGCAGTGGTGGACCCTGCGGTCCAATATTAAAATGATATGAATCTGGTATAGGCATCAGTGGCAGTGCACCCAAATATTTTGCCTTTGGTGGCAGCAAGTGCCTTCACACCGTAACCCCTCTGAGGTATTGTGGAAGAGTGCAGTGGTGGAGGTTTTGGTAATGCAGAAGAGATCCCCGATCTATTCAGTTACATCAGCAGCTATAACAAAACCGGGTCAGCAATATCACTTGTACTGAGCTACTGTATATGGTGAGAATCGGCGCACACCAGTAGCAACAGGAAGCAAACAGAACAGGCAGGGAATACACAGAGAGAATAGTCAAATGGCAGGCAAAGTCGGCAACAGATCAGGTCCTCAGAACAAGCAGGGACAGTAACACGTATACAAACTGATTTGGTAAGCTAGCGATGCGGGAATAAAGGCTGAGACACACTGAGCATGTAGCGACGCACAGCGTAGCGAAGCGAAGAGAAGCAAACATTTTGCAGGCTTGACTTCACTCTGCTCCGCCTCGCAGCGTGTCTACACTGCATTACGTTTGCTTCTCACCGCACTGGACAGGAATCCACTAACTAAATTAAAATGTACACACAAAACAGTTTTATTTTCACAAAGCACATGTTGTATAGGCAAAAAAAGTTTCTACTGAATAAAATACATCAAAAATTACTGTTAATTTAATAGAAATAGTATAAAAACATAAAAAAAGGTAACCCCTGATCATATATATTATAGGGACACGGAGCGCTGTGCAGTGGTGTATTTAGGTTTTGTGCTGCCCTAGGCCTGACTAAACTCGTGCACCCCCTAAATTAAATTGGACACACTCCTTCCTTTCAAGGCCGCACCTCCTGTTTAAACAGCCAGACACTTTCTGGTTTTAAAGATGACTGTTGCTATAATGCAGTGGCTATCATCCACTTAGTGCAGTACAGGCTGCATGGAAAGGCCTGCCAACTAGTTTAGGAAACTTTTGGGTCCCCTCCAAATTTACAGATGACTTATGTATTATACATAATAATACACAGAGAGGACACAATACAGGGAGTCTGGGATTTACCAATATGTCTACATTACACATTATACACACAAAGGACACAATACAAGGAGTCTGGGATTCACTTTTGTCTGTGTTACACATGTAGCGCTGTTTAAAACTGTTACTGCAATTGCTCGTTTTTGGCCACCAGAGGGAGACAAAAGCCATATGGACTATGCGGGACCTAAACGAACTACAATATCCATCAGGCTTTGCGGCGGATACAGGAAGTGGGTGGGACAGAGGGGAAGGACGTAAGCAGCCTCGTGCGGAGGAGCGCCAGAGTGAGCGGAGCGGCGAAAGACAGAGGACGCAAGTGAGTCTGCCAGGGATCGAGATCAGGCCGGAGTGCAGACGCTGCCTCGAGGGCGCTGGAGATCGGGACAGTAACTTGCGGAGGCATACCCATTTATCGCTGAGAGGTTTGCGCAGAACTTCAGTTCCAGTTGGACCCCCTGTAAGGAGACCGCGATGATCCATGGGGAGTGCAGGCGGTAGGCCGTAGTTTCTTGTGTTGGAGATCGGACAAGCAAGAGAGCGGACCCAGTGGCACAGAGTTCCAGAGGACAAGCGGAGAGACATACTTGATCGGACAGTGGGACAGATTGTCTAACGGATGATGAGAGGCCTTACAGGCTGCAAGTCTGAGTATAACCAAGCATGCTGCATTATTGTTTCAAATCTACAGGGCCCCAACGTGACTAGTCGAAGATTTGCTTATTCCATTCACTGCCCAGTTGAATACGGTACCCGGGTACACGAACCAATACACTTACACCTTTTTGAGACATTACATTCACGGGACTTAATCCTATTCTTTTGCCGCCGCATGTTTTTCCCGCATTACGAAATCCTGTCGTTCATATACTGTATTTACATTATATATGCCACTTTATTGGGATCAGTAAAGTATATAATCTATAAAAATCCACAACAGTGCTGGTGTATATTTATTCCCTAGTGCGGTGAGACTAACCCGAGGTTAATTCAGCGGCTCCTCCGAGAGTGAGCGCTACACACATATTAAGTAAAACCGCAAAAAAAACAACTAGAATAGTAAAAGGTATGATCGCATAACTCATTGGCAGAGAGTTATGGCGTGTGCACACACATATGGAGGAGCCCCTATAAACATCTACAAACCCCGAATATGGAGGAGAGTCTAAAGACATCCAGAAACAACCTACAGAGGATTCCTTAAAGACAACCCAAACCCAGTATATGGAGGAGCCCCTAAAAAGAGGGAGATTAGGGCAAATAAAGGACAGAGAGATTTGCTGCCAAAATTGGGGCTACCCTTAATATATAGGATACATAAAGTTTAAAAAACTGAATAACAAGCACCACACTGATATCACCAAAATGATTATATTTAAAATTTAGTTTAAAAATAAAAAGGAATGATTAAATCAGGACTACATGACATGTATTGTGGACAGTATATATGGAGAGAGACAGTATGGTGACAGTATATAGAGAGGCAGTATGGCGACAGTATATATGGACGGAAGCAGAATGGTGACAGTATATATAGAGGGAAGCAGTATGGTGACAGTATATATGGAGGGTGTATGTGATGTGTGTTAGTCACTCACCACTTAGAAGAAAGGCCCACAGCTCAAACCTTAAAGGAGGCACCTCTTATCAGATCAGGATGCTGCAGAATGCCTGTCAGGTGGCATCATCTGGTGGCAATGTAATAGATGGGCCATAGGGGCTGGCTGGGCATGCTGGGAGCGGCTGGAGGGCAGAAGTATCTCTGGGGTCCCTGCTTCCCGAGTCCACAGCCTGTCATTGCTGCACGCGCGCAGTCGGCTCCTCCCTGGCTGATGTCAGCTGACAGGGGCGTGGTGTCAGGCAGTGATTGCTGGTCATCGAAGCCAGCCTGCCCTCACTGAGCCCTGGCACCGCTGCAGGGCAGGTGAGAAGCTTTGTCTCTTCTCTAGCAGCTTTACAATCGTTGGGCAAGTAGTGCAATATGCCAGCAGCCAGTGAAGGCCTGGCTGCTGCTTGCTGTTATAGCAGAGGCGTAACTAGAAACCTCAGGGCCCCGGTGCAACAGGTCTCCTGCACTATCGCCTAGTATCCCTATTATATATCTATTAGCAGTGGAATTTAATGCTATGGTAATATTAATATAATAGTATACTAGGCGATAATACTATAACCTATTAAGTTTTGAAACCAGCAGTTTTTGGATAGTGCAGGAGACATGTATACAGCTATTTTTTGCACTCTTAAAATGGCCATACAATATGGAAGTATTTTTAAAGAACGGGTTATGGATCCTCATATAGCCTTCTCTTGTGTTATGCTGCCTCATCTTGTGTGTCACCCCTCTCCTCTTAGATTGTAAACTCTCGAGCAGGGTCCTTCCTCCTTCTATTCAGTGTGTGTAACATGTATGTATATTTGTTATTCTGTCTCTCCCATTGTACAGCACTAAGGAATTTGTTGGTGCTTTATAAATGCTTGAAACTGTTATAAGGTGGAGTATTAATTAAGATCTAGTTTAATAGCCCTCTCCCCCTTATTTTTTAACCCTTTTTTTTAAACAAGTTTTTTCATTAATGGAGTTTTAAGAAAATGTTTTTAGTAAGAATTAAAAACTCTCTCCATTTAACTGAATGGGTTAATAAGCTGACCGGACCCTGCAATGAGACACCAGGAGGTGTCAACTAATGATGGCTAGCCAGACAAAAGATAACAAGGCCTCTGCTGCCTATTAACCCTTAAGGACGAATGGCAGAACTGTTCCCTCATAAATGCATTGACTTTAAAGACCCTAGGTCCTTAAACAGTTAACAATTCACTGCTGAATTCCTCTGCTCCTGCCAGACTGACACACAGTAGCTGCTGTTTTTGCCACCTCACTGGAAACTGCTGCCCTAGGCCTTGTTGGCCTAGGCCAAGATACAGCACTGGCGCTGTGTATAGAGTAGGGATGCATTGATACCACACACAGACATATACGTATATATATCAACACGTAGATATATATATACACCCACCCACAGATCTCAGACCTCAGACCATATATACACATACGCACTTGGGGGGTGGCATGTGGACAATCTCAACTAAATGCGCCCCCCCATTTGGCTGATCCCTCCAGAAGAAATGTTGAACCTGACAGAGCAGAGAATATATATATTATTCTCTGCTCTATTGGGTTCAACATTACTTCTGGAGGGATCAACCAAATGGGGGGGGGGGCAATTAGTTGCCAAAATGTGTGTGTATTACAAGTCTGGATATATATATTTATAAGAATATAGAGATATATCTTATCTATACAAACCACTGCCTGAGACCCCGCGCAGCCCACATGCCACCCCCTCTACCTGGCTGAATGTATCTAATATATATAATTAAATACATTCAGCCAGGTAGAGAAAGAAAAAAAAAAGATTTATTTTATGTTCCCAGGGACATTTAAAACTGTCCTCGGATTTTATTTTTTTTAGAAATGTGTTGCCTTACCTTAGCCTGGTGGTCAGTGGGGCTCCCTGGATCCTGGCTGTGGGGGGATTCTGCTGTGGCCACAGGTGCAGTGGCTCCCTCCCTGCGCTGCCTGTCTCTGCCACATGCACCTGGGCGGCTAGCCCGCACAGTCGCAGCTCTGTCATCCGGCGGCCGCATGCCCCTCAAGGGGATCCTTGGGAGGCCCCGGCAGGCTGCCCTCTACATTGCCTGATTAGAGGGCCGTTTCTGCCTGATGTTTTAGTAAAAAGAATGTTTTATCCCATTGGCTTCAATGTTAAAAATATTCCCGTTTTAATTCAATATCTAATAAACCGTTGCTTATAATATTCTGCAGTAAAGAGTCTCTTTATTTCTAGATTTTTTAGTATTTTTTAAGCATTTTTTAGTATTTTTTAAAAAAAATAATCGAACTTTTGGTGAACGTCCCAAAACGTTCGAAGTTCGCGAACTGTCGAACGGCCAATGTTCGATGCGAACTCCAAACAGATCGAACCGAACAGCTCATCCCTAATCAGGACCATAACCAGAGTAGTTGGTGACTAAAAATAAGACGTCTACTGGGATACCCCCATTTTTGCCAGATACTGGGCCACATTACAATCTTGTTGCTAACGTTAGCACTCACCTGCCTGAGCATTAACTTTATCTACCACATATTACAATCCAAACTCAAACAGGTGAAGTAACCCGTTTGCGTTTGGTACCTTGCGCTTTTCAGCACAAGGTTACTGTACTTTTCTCTCCCTATACTTAACATGGGGAGGGCAAAGTGTTAATCAGCGTTAGGATTACAAAGTCCTAATACTGATTACCGTCCAGCTCTGGTTAGCAGAAAGTTAACCAAAACCATGACTTAGTGTTAATGGATTCCACTTCTGTAGAATCCGTTAATACCAGCCGGCCGGTCAGCATAGTGATACGCAGGGAACGACCGAGGAACTTTTCCCCCGTCTTTCCCTGCTCCTGCCGGACAGAGGAGGCGGTTGGAGCCGCAGTCCTCGCCGCAAGACAGGAGGTGAGTGTCTGATTCTTTTTATTTATTTTTAGGCTGGTGTTAACGGATTCTGCAGAAGCGGAATCCGTTAACACCAAGTCCAGGCTCTGGTTAACTTTCTGCTAACCAGAGCCAGACGGTAATCAGCATTAGGACTTTGTAATACAGCGCTGATTAACACTTTGCGCTCCCCATGTTAAGTATAGGGAGCGCAAAGTACAGTAACCTCGAGCCGAAAAGCGCAAGGTATCAAACGCAAAAGGGTTACTTAACCCGTTAGCATTTGGATTGTAATATGCGGTAGACACCGCGGCTAACGTTAATGCTCACGCAGGGGAGCGTTATCGTTCGCACATAGATTGTAATTTGGCCCTGAGTGTTTCAAGTTACTAGCTGCACATGCTGCCATACGATCCTATTATTGGTGTAGCATTTTAAATTAACCATTTTACCTCTGTGTGCTGAGTAGGGATGAGCCGAACACTTCCCGAGTTCGGTTCGAGGCCGAACCCGAACTTCCCATTTGTTCGGGTCCGAACCCGAACTCGAACTCAATGCAAGTCAATGGGGCTGAAAATTCGGTTTTTAGAGTGCCCTCCAAGAGGGCATATATGCTACATATTTGCCATAAAAGGTGTATGGGGGTCCGGGTAGTGCCCTGGGGGACAGAAAACAAGAACAAAAAGTAAAAAAAAAAATGTTTTTAAAGGGACAGTGAGTTTTCCATGAAATAAGGGTTATAAATAAAAAACAAAAATTCCTTCAAATATCGTGCCTAGGAGGTCCCCATAACCTGCCCGTGAAGTGGCGGATTTCTAGGATGTATAGAAACACTTAAAAACAAACAAAATGACGTTTCATATGACGGTAAATGCTTTTCCTTTAATCTATCCATAAACAACTGCTTGGGGCGGCAGTCTGTATGAAAAGAGGAGACATTTTCGTACACGCAGAAAAAGTTTACTGATTTTTTTGGCTAAATTATTGTGAAATATATGCAGGCTTTGGATGAAAGTAACAATAGGTGCTTTAAAATTGGTCCTTTAGCGTCCCCAACAGTGCCGTCACACCGTAACCCCTCTGAGGATATGAATCTGATACAGGCGTCAGTGGCAGTGCACCCAAATATTGTGCTTTTGGTGCCAGGCCTGCAAGTACTATCATACTGTAACCCCTCTGTGGTATTGTGGAAGAATTCAGGGGTGGACCATGTGGTCCTATATTGAAAAGATATGATTCTGGTCAAGGCGTCAGTGCACCCAGATATTGTACCTTTAATGCCAGGCCAGCAAGTATCATCATACAGTAACCCCTCTGTGGTATTGTGGAAGAGTGCAGGGGTGGACCATGTGGTCCTATATTGAAAAGTTTTTTATCTGTTAATGGGCATCAGTGCATGCAGATATTGTGCCTTTAATGCCAGGCCAGCAAGTATCATCATACAGTAACCCCTCTGTGGTATTGTGGAAGAGTGCAGGGGTGGACCATGTGGTCCTATATTGAAAAGTTTTTTATCTGTTAATGGGCGTCAGTGCACGCAGATATTGTGCCTGTAATGCCAGGCCAGCAAGTATCATCATACAGTAAGGCTGGGGTCAGACGAACGCAGTGTTAACGTCCGTGTTGCCCGCACATAAGTACGTTCATGATAGCATACAATTGTGTTAAATGGAGCCTCACACACGAAGTACGTCCGCACAGAAGTGCGGGGGCTGACGGACGCTGCAAACGGACGCAGGTTAGGCAAGAACGTAATACTGCTAGAACGGACGTGCAGAGTGTGCCACGTCCACAACGTCCGCATAGCTTTGTGTGTGAGTGATGCAACAAGGTCAGATGGACTGCATTTATACGTCCAGCATTTTTGACGGACAGAATGTTCTTTCATTGTAATTTATTTTCCCTGCTACATTAGTCAAAAAATACGTCAGTGAAAAAAACCGACTGTGTGGCCACTACCTTGTTGTCAGTCAGTAAGTACGTCCGTACTGCACGGACACACAGTCCGTACAAAATGCGCTCATCTGACCCTAGCCTAACCCCTCTGTGGTATTGTGGAAGAGTGCAGGGGTGGACCATGTGGTCCTATATTGAAAAGTTTTTGATCTGGTAATGGGCGTCAGTGCACCCAGATATTGTGCCTTTGGTGCAAGACTACCAGGCAAGCAAGTATCATCATACAGTAACCCCTCTGTGGTATTGTGGAAGAGTGCAGGGTTGGACCCTGTGGTTCAAAAAAATAAAATGATATAAATCTGGCACAGGCATCAGTGCAGCCAAATATTGTGCCTTTCATGGCAGCAAGTGCCTTCACACCGTAAACCTTTTGTGGTATTGTGGAAGAGTTCAGTGCTGGAGGTTTTGTGAACGCAGAAGAGGACATCCCCTATCTATTCCATTACTTCAGCATCAGGGGATTGATAGCTGCTGATCCAGGACTGATTCATTTTTATAAATGTCAGCCGGTCTACAGAGTCAGTGGACAGACGCACTCTTTTGTCTGTGACAAAACCTCCAGCGGCACTGAACGTCCTTTCGGAAAGCACGCTAGATGAAGGGCAACCTAGTAGCTGCATAGCATATTGTCTAACTTCTGGCCAGTGATCCAATCTCAACACCCAGTAAGCCAGTGGATCATCTGCTGGAAAGGTATCCAGGTCTGCCCTTGCCCCTAGGTAGTCCTGCACCATATGGTGAAGACGCTGGCAATGGGTGCCTACATTTGACGTCCCTGGGTGTCGAGAACTCAAAAAATTAAAAAAAGCATCAGTCAAGCGGCCCTGGCCTTTACCACTATTCCTCTGATCACCCGCAGCCTCAGAAGCACGTGTGTCAGCACTTGGTAATCTACCAGTGCCTGGAAAGGTGTTACACAAGTGTCGCTTTAGAGCGTCCTCAAGTTTTTTCATCCTGTGCTCCCTCTGTGCGGGCAGGATGAGCTCTGCAACTTTCCCCTTGTATCGTGGATCAAGAAGGGTTGCCAACCAGTAATGATCCCTCTCCTTGATAGCACGAATCCTGGGGTCCTTTAGCAGGCTTTGCATCATTAGGGAGCCCATGCAGCGTAGGTTGGAGGTGGCATTAGCTTCCGAGTCTTCCTGGTCAATGAGGATGACCGTATCGTGCACTTCCTCCTCCCAGCCACGCACTAGCTCTTCTGTTTCTGGGCACACAAAACCCGCCCTTGAGGAATCCCCACCTTCAATGCCCCCACTACTTAAATATTCCTCCTCATCCTCCTCCTGTCTGATCTGAGTAGGACCCGCTGGAATGCTGTCTGCAGAAAGACTGGGGCCTTGAGAGCTAGGGAAGGCCTCCTCTTCCTCCCGCTGCTCTGTCTCTAGAGCCACATCTATAATTCCCTGCAGAGTGTGCTCCAGCAGGAACACTAAAGGAATTGTGTCACTGATGCATGCACTGTCCCTGCTCACCATCCTCGTTGCCTCCTCAAATGGTGACAGTACAGTGCATGCATCCTTGATCATCAGCCACTGCGGGGGGGGAAAAAAACAAGTTGACCTGAACCTGTCCTTGTGCCATACTCACACAGGTACTCGTTGATGGCCCTCTGCTGCTTGTGCAGATGCTGCAGCATTGCTAATGTCGAGTTCCACCTGGTGGGCATGTCACAGATCAGACGGTTTGTGGGAAGGTGGAATTCTCTTTGAATTTCTGCCAGGCGAACGCTTGCTGGGAATGACCGTCTGAAGTGGCTGCAGACTTTTCTGGCCTGGATGAGAAGCTCTGGCAGCCCTGGGTACTTGGTTAGGAAACGCTGTACCACCAGATTTAGGACGTGTGCTAGGCATGGTACATGCGTCAATTTACCCTTGCGTAGGGCGGAGAGAAGGTTGCTGCCATTATCGCAGACGATCATTCCCAGCTCAAGCTGGCGTGGTGTTAACCATCTCTGCACCTGCCCCTGCAGAGCTGACAAAATTTCTGACCCGGTGTGGCTCCTGTCCCCTAAACAAACCAGCTCAAGCACAGTATGGCATCTTTTTGCTTGAGCCATTGCATAGACCCGGTCAGGTGTCGGTTTAACTGCCACTTCGCCAGAGACATAGAAGGAGGAGGAGAAGGAGGAGGAAGAGGTGGTGGTGGTGGAGCAGACAGACCTCATACAAGCAGCTTTCTGGAGGCGTGGTAGATGAACAAGCTCCGGCACAGAGCCCCGTCTTGGATCACTCCCAGCTGCGATCAGAGTTACCCAGTGTGCCGTGAAGGAAATGTAATGACCCTGTCCATGCTTGCTGGACCACGTGTCTAAAGTCACATGCACCTTGCTGCTGACTGTCTTTCCCAATGACTGGATAACATTGTCTTCCATGTGCTGGTATAATGCTGGAATGGCCTTGTGTGAAAAGTAATGGCGTTTTGGAACCTGCCACTGTGGTACAGCACATTCAGCAAATTCACGGAAGGGAGCAGAGTCCACCAGCTGGAAAGGCAGCAGCTGCAATGTGAGTAATTTTGCTAAGCTGGCATTTAGACGCTGTGCTTGGGGATGGTTGGGACTATATTTTTTCTTTCGCTGCAGCAGCTGCAGCAACGTAATCTGACGGCGTAAATATTCAGCTACTGTTGTATGATGTCACATTGTGAGGAAGGACCTGGTACATCCATGACTGTAGAATCATCCCTGTCGGTGGAGGTTGGAGGCAATGACATGGCAGGACATACAGTGGGGGTAGAGACAGATAAGGAGGAGGAGGACCTACGCAAAGTTTTGCGCCAACGGGATGTGTGGCACTTGTTCATATGTAGCCTCAAGCACGTGGTACCCAAGTGTCCGGTATCTTTCCCACGCTTAAGCCTCATCTGACATAGATTACAAATAGCAATGCTGCGCTCTACTGCACATTTCTTAAAGAACTCCCAGACAACAGACTTCCTGCATGTGTTCTTTGAGACAACAGCGCTCTGCACCGGAGCAGCTCTGACATGTGATGCCTTGGACTGGCTAGTGCTACGGTTGGTCACAGAGGATGTTGTTCCTCGTGTTTGCTGTGCCTCCTCCTCCCCCTCCTTCTCACTTGATTCCTCTGTTCGATCTGGCACCCAGGTGGAGTCAGTGACCTCATCTTCATTGTCATCTTCACCCCCTATCTCCTCGTCACTGGAGCCAACTTGGCAGTATGCTGCAGCTGCTGGGCCAACATGAGTGCCAGTTATTTGTGTGTCATCACTGGCACCCCCTTCCTCTAGGATGATTATACTCCATTGCTCAACCTCAGAGATTGAATCAGAGCACTGTACTTGCTGTGCATCCTCAAGCAGCATGTCACTCTCATTGTAGTCAAACAATTCAGCTGACTCCTCCGTGTGTGATAGCGAGGCTACGGCAGGAGTAGCTGTGGACATGGAGGCTGCATTAGATGCTTTGGCAGCTGAGGTGGACTGTAAAGCACTAGAAGCCTGGCTGGCAGAGGACTCGGAGGATGAGGATTGCCTGGTTAGCCAATCCACCAAGTCCTCTGTATGTTGCTGCTGCTTAAGACGGCCAGCACCAGTTAGAAAGCACAAGCGTGCCCCTGCAGAGGATGCACCACGTCCACCACGACCAGAGGCACAGCCTCCCGACACAGGGGCTGCTTGCCCTCTTATCTGTGTCTGGGAGCATCTGCCTGTCCTTTTTGTTCTTTCAGACATGGTGATTGATATATAGATTAATATATGCAGAACTCTGATTCAACTCTGGTATAAAGATTTAAAGAACTCTGGTATAACTCAGTGAGACACACTGATAGCTGGCAGCCAGTGACGAGACACAGATCACCTCAATTCACAAATGTTTTGTAGAAATTAGTGAGCCCCAAAAAACAGTGTGGTACTTGATGTGTGACGAGACACAGATCACCTCAATTCCCAAATGTTTTGTAGAAATTAGTGAGCCCCAAAATAATGCGTGGTACCTGTTATAAGACAAGAGACAGATCACCTCAATTCACAAATGTTTTGTAGAAATTAGTGAGCCCCGAAATACAGCGTGGTACTGGATGTGTGACGAGACACAGATCACCTCAATTCACAAATGTTTTGTAGAAATTAGTGAGCCCCCAAAATACTACGTGGTACTGGATGTGTGACGAGACACAGATCACCTCAATTCCCAATGTTTTGTAGAAATTTGTGACCCCAAAATACTTGCTGGCAGTGACAAGAGACAGATCACCTCAATTCCCAAATGTTTTGTAGAAATTAGTGAGCCCCCCGAAATACAGCGTGGTACTGGATGTGTGACGAGACACAGATCACCTCAATTCACAAATGTTTTGTAGAAATTAGTGAGCCCCAAAATACTGCGTGGTACTGGATGTGTGACGAGACACAGATCACCTCAATTCCAAATGTTTTGTAGAAATTAGTGAGCCCCAAAATAATGTGTGGAACTGATTGTGTGACAAGAGACAGATCACCTAAATTCACAAATGTTTTGTAGAAATTAGTTAGCCCCGAAATACAGCGTGGTACTGGATGTGTGACGAGACACAGTACACCTCAATTCACAAATGTTTTGTAGAAATTAGTGAGCCCCAAAATAATGCGTGGTACTGGTTGTGTGACAAGAGACAGATCACCTCAATTCACAAATGTTTTGTAGAAATTAGTGAGCCCCGAAATACAGCGTGGTACTGGATGTGTGACGATACACAGATCACCTCAATTCCCAAATATTTTGTAGAAATTAGCGAGCCCCAAAATAATGCATGGTACTGGTTGTGTGACAAGAGACAGATCACCTCAATTCACAAATGTTTTGTAGAAATTAGTGAGCCCCAAAATACTGTGTGGTACTGGATGTGTGACAAGACACAGATCACCTCAATTCACAAATGTTTTGTAGAAATTAGTGAGCCCCGAAATACAGCGTGGTACTGGATGTGTGACGATACACAGATCACCTCAATTCCCAAATGTTTTGTAGAAATTAGCGAGCCCCAAAATAATGCATGGTACTGGTTGTGTGACAAGAGACAGATCACCTCAATTCACAAATGTTTTGTAGAAATTAGTGAGCCCCAAAATACTGTGTGGTACTGGATGTGTGACAAGACACAGATCACCTCAATTCACAAATGTTTTGTAGAAATTAGTGAGCCCCCAAAATACTACGTGGTACTGGATGTGTGACGAGACACAGATCACCTCAATTCACAAATGTTTTGTAGAAATTTGTGACCCCCAAAATACTTGCTGGCAGTGACAAGAGACAGATCACCTCAATTCCCAAATGTTTTGTAGAAATTAGTGAGCCCCGAAATACAGCGTGGTACTGGATGTGTGACGAGACACAGATCACCTCAATTCACAAATGTTTTGTAGAAATTAGTGAGCCCCAAAATACTGCGTGGTACTGGATGTGTGACGAGACACAGATTCACCTCAATTCCAAATGTTTTGGTAGAAATTAGTGAGCCCCAAAATAATGTGTGGTACTGATTGTGTGACAAGAGACAGATCACCTAAATTCACAAATGTTGTAGAAATTAGTTAGCCCCGAAATACAGCGGGGTACTGGATGTGTGACGAGACACAGAACACCTCAATTCACAAATGTTTTGTAGAAATTAGTGAGCCCCAAAATACTGTGTGGTACTGGATGTGTGACAAGACACAGATCACCTCAATTCACAAATGTTTTGTAGAAATTAGTGAGCCCCGAAATACAGCGTGGTACTGGATGTGTGACGTACACAGATCACCTCAATTCCCAAATGTTTTGTAGAAATTAGCGAGCCCCAAAATAATGCATGGTACTGGTTGTGTGACAAGAGACAGATCACCTCAATTCACAAATGTTTTGTAGAAATTAGTGAGCCCCAAAATACTGTGTGGTACTGGATGTGTGACAAGACACAGATCACCTCAATTCACAAATGTTTTGTAGAAATTAGTGAGCCCCAAAATAATGCGTGGTACTGGTTGTGTGACAAGAGACAGATCACCTCAATTCACAAATGTTTTGTAGAAATTAGTGAGCCCCGAAATACAGCGTGGTACTGGATGTGTGACGATACACAGATCACCTCAATTCCCAAATGTTTTGTAGAAATTTGCGAGCCCCAAAATAATGCATGGTACTGGTTGTGTGACAAGAGACAGATCACCTCAATTCACAAATGTTTTGTAGAAATTAGTGAGCCCCAAAATACTGTGTGGTACTGGATGTGTGACAAGACACAGATCACCTCAATTCACAAATGTTTTGTAGAAATTAGTGAGCCCCGAAATACAGCGTGGTACTGGATGTGTGACGATACACAGATCACCTCAATTCCCAAATGTTTTGTAGAAATTAGCGAGCCCCAAAATAATGCATGGTACTGGTTGTGTGACAAGAGACAGATCACCTCAATTCACAAATGTTTTGTAGAAATTAGTGAGCCCCAAAATACTGTGTGGTACTGGATGTGTGACAAGACACAGATCACCTCAATTCACAAATGTTTTGTAGAAATTAGTGAGCCCCAAAATACTACGTGGTACTGGATGTGTGACGAGACACAGATCACCTCAATTCCCAAATGTTTTGTAGAAATTTGTGACCCCCAAAATACTTGCTGGCAGTGACAAGAGACAGATCACCTCAATTCCCAAATGTTTTGTAGAAATTAGTGAGCCCCGAAATACAGCGTGGTACTGGATGTGTGACGAGACACAGATCACCTCAATTCACAAATGTTTTGTAGAAATTAGTGAGCCCCGAAATACAGCGTGGTACTGGATGTGTGACGATACACAGATCACCTCAATTCCCAAATGTTTTGTAGAAATTAGCGAGCCCCAAAATAATGCATGGTACTGGTTGTGTGACAAGAGACAGATCACCTCAATTCACAATGTTTTGTAGAAATTAGTGAGCCCCAAAATACTGTGTGGTACTGGATGTGTGACAAGACACAGATCACCTCAATTCACAATGTTTTGTAGAAATTAGTGAGCCCCGAAATACAGCGTGGTACTGGATGTGTGACGATACACAGATCACCTCAATTCCCAAATGTTTTGTAGAAATTAGCGAGCCCCAAAATAATGCATGGTACTGGTTGTGTGACAAGAGACAGATCACCTCAATTCACAAATGTTTTGTAGAAATTAGTGAGCCCCAAAATACTGTGTGGTACTGGATGTGTGACAAGACACAGATCACCTCAATTCACAAATGTTTTGTAGAAATTAGTGAGCCCCCAAAATACTATGTGGTACTGGATGTGTGACGAGACACAGATCACCTCAATTCCCAAATGTTTTGTAGAAATTTGTGACCCCCAAAATACTTGCTGGCAGTGACAAGAGACAGATCACCTCCATTCCCAAATGTTTTGTAGAAATTAGTGAGCCCCGAAATACAGCGTGGTACTGGATGTGTGACGAGACACAGATCACCTCAATTCACAAATGTTTTGTAGAAATTAGTGAGCCCCAAAATACTGCGTGGTACTGGATGTGTGACGAGACACAGATCACCTCAATTCCCAAATGTTTTGTAGAAATTAGTGAGCCCCAAAATAATGTGTGGTACTGATTGTGTGACAAGAGACAGATCACCTAAATTCACAAATGTTTTGTAGAAATTAGTTAGCCCCGAAATACAGCGTGGTACTGGATGTGTGACGAGACACAGAACACCTCAATTCACAAATGTTTTGTAGAAATTAGTGAGCCCCAAAATACTGTGTGGTACTGGATGTGTGACAAGACACAGATCACCTCAATTCACAAATGTTTTGTAGAAATTAGTGAGCCCTGAAATACAGCGTGGTACTGGATGTGTGACGATACACAGATCACCTCAATTCCCAAATGTTTTGTAGAAATTAGCGAGCCCCAAAATAATGCATGGTACTGGTTGTGTGACAAGAGACAGATCACCTCAATTCACAAATGTTTTGTAGAAATTAGTGAGCCCCAAAATACTGTGTGGTACTGGATGTGTGACAGACACAGATCACCTCAATTCACAAATGTTTTGTAGAAATTAGTGAGCCCCAAAATACTACGTGGTACTGGATGTGTGACGAGACACAGATCACCTCAATTCCCAATGTTTTGTAGAAATTTGTGACCCCCAAAATACTTGCTGGCAGTGACAAGAGACAGATCACCTCAATTCCCAAATGTTTTGTAGAAATTAGTGAGCCCCGAAATACAGCGTGGTACTGGATGTGTGACGAGACACAGATCACTCAATTCACAAATGTTTTGTAGAAATTAGTGAGCCCCAAAATACTGCGTGGTACTGGATGTGTGACGAGACACAGATCTTCTCAATTCCCAAATGTTTTGTAGAAATTAGTGAGCCCCAAAATAATGTGTGGTACTGATTGTGTGACAAGAGACAGATCACCTAAATTCACAAATGTTTTGTTGAAATTAGTTAGCCCCGAAATACAGCGTGGTACTGGATGTGTGACGAGACACAGAATACCTCAATTCACAAATGTTTTGTAGAAATTAGTGAGCCCCAAAATAATGCGTGGTACTGGTTGTGTGACAAGAGACAGATCACCTCAATTCACAAATGTTTTGTAGAAATTAGTGAGCCCCGAAATACAGCGTGGTACTGGATGTGTGACGATACACAGATCACCTCAATTCCCAAATGTTTTGTAGAAATTAGCGAGCCCCAAAATAATGCATGGTACTGGTTGTGTGACAAGAGACAGATCACCTCAATTCACAAATGTTTTGTAGAAATTAGTGAGCCCCAAAATACTGTGTGGTACTGGATGTGTGACAAGACACAGATCACCTCAATTCACAAATGTTTAAAAGAAATTAGTGAGCCCCAAAATACTGCGTGATACTGGATGTGTGACGAGACACAGATCACCTCAATTCCCAAATGTTTTTTAGAAATTTGTGACCCCCAAAATACTTGCTGGCAGTGACAAGACACAGATCACCTCAATTCCCAAATGTTTTGTAGAAATTTGTGAACCCCAAAATACTGTGTGGTTCTGGCTGTGTGACAAGACACAGATCACCTCAATTCACAAATGTTTTAAAGAAATTAGTGAGCCCCAAAAGATTTGCTGGCACAGTGACAAGACCCAGAAGATCACCTCAATTCACAAATGTTTTAAAGAAAGTTGTAGACCCCAAAAAAACTTGCTGGCACAGTGACAAGACACACATCACATAAATTCCCTGATATTTGGTAGAAATGAGACCCAAAAAGACTTGCCGGCACAGTGACAAGACCCAGAAGATCACCTCAATTCACAAATGTTTTAAAGAAAGTTGTAAACCCCAAAAAAACTTGCTGGCACAGTGACAAGACACACATCACCTAAATTCACTGATATTTGGTAGAAATGAGACCCAAAAAGACTTGCTGGCACAGTGACAAGACCCAGAAGATCACCTCAACTCACAAATGTTTTAAAGAAAGTTGTAAACCCCAAAAAAACTTGCTGGCACAGTGACAAGACACACATCACCTAAATTCCCTGATATTTGGTAGAAATGAGACCCCCCGAGACCCCCCCAGTAGCGTGGCAGACCGGCAGTAACAAGACACAACTATCTCCTTTGAAATCTCCTCTGAAATGTGTGCAGAATCGGCGCGTGGAAATGTTATATAGTGTGCTGCGGGACTTAGCTCTGTGAGCCCATGATTGGGCAAAATTTGCCCAATCAGGACTCTGAGTGGTGATTGGCATAGTGTTGAACCAGTCTTGCACCAGACCTGTGGTCAGGTGCAAGGCTGTAGCCAATTACGAGCTTCAGGCCAGTGGGAAAATGCATTGTGGTCCATTGTGGTCGAACATGCGGCGAACACCCGGAAATGTTCGGTGTTCGTGATCTCATCGAACATGCCAAGTTCGGGTCGAACTCCGAACCGTCCAAACCCGAACCACTCATCTCTAGTGCTGAGTTCATTCTGTCGGTTTTGTGCTTGTCATGTTTAAGCATGATTTAAAGACATGTTTTATTATAGGTCCCAGGCAAATTATATATATCTGTTCTTCGGCAGCCTTGGGAGATTCAAAATATATCATTACTAAATATATATATATATGTCAATTGACATCAAAATCATATATCAAAGAATGTCAAAATAAATTTCCTTTCGAATTTCAATCATTTACAGCGTGTAAAATAATTTTTCCATACTTCACCATCCAAATTTTTGTGAAGATTTTGATATGGAGTCCATATGCCCTGCCTCTCGTCTTAGCAGTGAGGAGGTTTGTATCTTACCTCCACACTTGCTCCCAGTGTACGAAATTAAAAGGTGAGTCAATGCAGGGTAATGTTTGCTTTATAGGTAAAAAGCAAACAATGCGACTGCTTTAAATAATAAAATATATATTATTTTAGTTTTATTTATTTTATAATTTATTTTTATAGTTTATTTCTAAATGAGGTCAGACTTAAACATTTCCAATGATACTGCATTTGTGTTTCTAGCCCTAATGGATCGGAACTAAGGATATATTGCAATATTATGAATCAATGTATGGAAATACGAAAGAGGTGACCTAAATTGATACCTTCAGGGTTATTCAGAGAGCGTGAAAAGCAGGAGAATGACTGGAGAATGAAAAATTCTAGGTCAAAATAGCCGATTTGGAAAGTGAGATGAAAGGAAGAATTTTTCTGGTTTGGCTATCTTGACCTAGAATTTTTCATTCTCCAGTCATTCTCCTGCTTTTCACGCTCTCTGAATAACCCTGCTTGTAAAAATTTTCTTTTAATTATCTTTATTATGTGTACACATTTGCTTGTTTTAGTTTTTTTGGGTAGGAAAGTTTGAGGTTATTTTAAATTATTTAATACATATTAAGTTTTATTTTATTATCTTTTTTGAGGTACTCACACGGGACCCCAGATACGTAGAGTTTTTTTTAAGATAGATATATATATATTTAGATAGATGAAGGCTGTAAATATAATGTAATTTATTTTATGAAATAGTTTCAGTAAATAGTTATACAAAACCTCTAGTGATCTTATTAACTAATGTTATTTTACACAAATCCTAGATTGTATCTTTAGCCACCCCATAACTCATTAAATACATTATCTGTGTTTTGTTTGATGATAGCTCTAACAAACCAAGAGAATTCTCATAATTAGTTTGGATTCTGAAAATCAGATGAGCACCTTTACATCTATTAAATGTTGTGCATCTTGTTTTATAAGCGTATAGTAAAAGCATAGTAATTGAGGTTTATAAGTGTCACAAGGCCATTAGGTTTAACATTATGTAAATGTGTTTTCTGCCATCGCTGACCCCAAAGGTAGGTTAAAATGGCAATTATGCAAAGTTAAATTTGTTAGTAGTATATTTAATACATTCAGTGTGTTTTTGTCTGTGCATGTGTATGATAGCAGCATTTGCTTTACTGTCTGCATTTTTATATATATTTCAGAATTGCACACAGGGTCCAAACATTCTGACCTTCTCCTGCGCCTAGATTCAGTCAATAAGAACTTGAATTCAAGACGCAAAGTTGTGTATATGTAATGGTCAATGCCAATACCCACAGTAACAGTACATTATCCGTACATAGAGCATTCAGTGCCCAGGAATCAATAAATATACATCTTTTGAATTGATTTAAAACATTTCCAGGACCCTTAAATTAGCGCTTGAAAATCAACAGCCACATACAGTAACTAGTGCTTTGCAGGTCTTACGACTGGTAATAGTGCGCATTGTCATTCAGTTTGTGCCAGACAGTACCTTAGTTATTTGGTATTTATTTATTTATAAAGGATTTTACCAGGAAGGATACATTGAGATTTCTCTCGTTTTCAATTATGTCCTGGGTTCGAGAACATTGAGTGGTTACAGAAATACAAAAAATAGTAAAATGCAAGATATTAACACAAGACCAAATATACCGATTAACAGAAAAATAAATATGGAGGAAATAAAGTCATTATGTTACATGTTTACAGATGCATTTCGTATTGAGGTATGTTAATTAGTAGACACAACCTTATTTTAAATTTATAGTGAATTTAGATGCTCTATTTCTACTCATCACACACCTATAATAATATAGCAAGTAAAGGTCAGGGTTACACCTGAAATTGAAAATCCTCCTTATACAATATTATTATCGAAATTAATTTCCAAAAATTGCCCACCACCACAATATCAACATATTATTTTAGAGCTTGATATTACCGCTATTCACATAAAAATTAGAGCAGACCAACGATCAATCAGTCCATCAAAACAAGAAAAACAAATGCATAGGGCCCTATTCCACTCTTGCCGATAAGTTAATTGCTGGAGCCCTTCTGCATTGTGGCTCCAGCAGTTAACTGCGTGAGTTACGATTCCAAGCTTGTTGGCAACTGGCTGTAAATTAATAGCCCCTGTGTTTTGTAAAGGAATCGTTAAATAACTCCTAAGGACTCCAGGAGGTGATACTCGCGGAGGCGTGTATCACTGGTTAGCGCTGCATTCCGGGGCAATGAAAATCCCTATGATGGATCATTTTCACCCCCGTATCTCTCGGACAGTAGTGACTAAACCGTCATGTTTGGTATCATTGGAAAAGACTGAGCATGGCCTTTACAATGATACCAAACATGACTAGCTTATGTGTAAGTAAAAAAATAAATAAATATATAAAATAAACAAAAATATAACTGTATTTTTTTCTTTAATTTATTAATGCAGCACTATTGTTCACTTTTCAAATATAATGTGAACAATAGCGCTGCATGAAAGAAAAATTTCCTTTTTTTGCTAAAATCGTGTATTTTCTCAGAAAAATACAGTAACAGGTTCCCATTTCTATTATTTTTTTTTCAACAAGTGTACCCTATAGAATATATAACCGCAAAGGCTCGGATGATAAAATGTGAAAAAAAATACTTTACACACTGTAAATGATTGAAATTTTTATGGAAACTCTCATTTTTTTTACATTTGTTGTTATATCATTCTGGCAAGACATGACGTATACATATAATAATTATATATTATGAATCTGCCGTGTCTGCCGTAAAAACAATATATAATCTGTCTGGGTTGTATAATAAAACGTGGCTTCAAATCGAGTTTAAACATGATGAGCACAAAACGGTGTAAATGAGCTCAGCACTCAGGTGTGAAATGGCTCAGCAGTGAAGGGGTTAAAGATCATTACAGAGTACATTATGAGGAATCAGCCGCAGTTAACAAATTATACTCCAAGCACTGAACATTTTTTTTGTTTCAGTTGTCCAGTTTACACCTAATTAAGGTTAAGTGGTGCTAGAGTTTGCTTTTAGAAGCTGTTTTTTAATTGCACACCCACTGGGACTGAAATATTAGCGAACAGTTACCCCAATGACTATTTGTCATGTCGACGTTTATGTACCAACAAATGGAAAAAAATAACAATTTCACAGTACCTAAACTTCGACTTCAGCAGTATAGGTTCAAGTAGAGGTTTATTGTGGTGGTTACATCGTCCAAATGTCTGAATTCATTGTTGTTACTTAGAAAGTGACAACCTATTCCAAAGTGGTGTGTAAACAAAACATACAAATAATTGTAGAAAACCGAGTTTGACATACAGGTACCAAAGGTAATGAGAACCCTGCTCAGACAAGCTTACAGTATACTAAGCTCTGATCAATAGCCTATTAAAGGCCCATTGTAAGGCCCATTAAACATGGAGTTTTATTTCCTCTGCCGGATGTATGAGTCCGACGCTATAAAGCAATAAGCAAAGGTTTAAAGTCTTCCTTTTTTTTTTCCCCAGCAATAAACTAAACCTGTCCTGTCATGAAAGAAATTTTAGCTGTGTATTGTAGTCTACCGCTAGACTTTTAAACAGAACACCTACAGCTGCACTGAGATTTAACGTCAAAAAGACGCCTACTGCAACCGGTGAAAGACGTTAACATCTTTCCCTGTGAAAAAAACCCTTTCTCTTGAGATTAGGAACACAATGGGCCACTGGGATCCACCCTTCCAGTTGTGCATCTTCTTATCGTAGTAACGAGGGAAAGCTTTGTAAAGCTCACCGAGTATGATTCGAAGCCCTAGATGGCTGCTCAGCGAGTACCGTGTGTTGAACAAACTATTCAGGATCTCAATCACTGTTCTCTGAGAAAGAACGAAACAGCCTGAAGCAGCTGTTTGTTTTGTTAGCTTGCAATTTCTCCCGCTTCCTTTCATTTTCTTGCTAGAGTATATTTGGCATTGCACACGATTTGCCATGATTACATTTCTTTTTTCTTACTATTTAACCTGCGGCGAAGGATAGCTGTACAAATAGGAATTAAAGGGTTAACTGATTTTTATTTATTTATTATGTGTCTACGGCAAGAGAGGATTTCTGAGATGATTATTCATTCCTCCTGCTCTGTGCTTTCTGGGGACTGCATGTTCTGCATTCAGTGTCTAAGATACAGTCCCATGTGTTTTCCTGGCTCAATCAAGTGTGTGAAGCACTGTCACAATAGTCCTTGATGCCAGGAACATAAAATTTAGAGTTGGAAACCAGAAACCTGAGTTGCATTTTAATACGGTGCCACTCGCTTCATCTTTTAAGGATTTTCATTTTTTTTTATTATTTTTTTTTCGAGAGTATTACAAAATTTATACAAATAATTGTAGATCTTTACCCTTCATCAACAATTTTTAAAGCTCTTATTGCTACGTTTTCTAAAAATCAAGGAAAAAAGGATTGTTGTTTTATCCGGCTGGATAATTGTTGCTGAAATGCTGTCAAATTGTTACAGGTGGCTATATTTCTTGTGTGCTGTGCCACTGGGATTTATACACAAAACTGTTTTGTTTTTAGAGAGGAGGGGGAGGCGTAGAGACACATAAGTCAAAATGATAAATTATGACAGAGAAAATCAACAGCTGAATTTTAAGATAATGGCAAGAGAGAAGGGCTTCGTGATGCTCCGAGCAGTGGAGAGGAAAGCACTCTCTTGAAATTACTGACAGAATCGAGAACTTCCTAAAGAAGAACAAATGACTTCGCCATAGCCTGTAATTAGACTTTTTTTAGGAGAGAAAATTACAAAAAAACACAAAGAAAAGAATGATATTTTTTTTCTCATGTGAAATTATAGAGACAACGTGTTACTGCTTCATTTTCTTTCTCAGATGGGGCTTTATTGCAACTGCTTTGGTTATACTGATTTCTCAGATGTGCGCTATGCTCCAAAAATTAGCCTTCTCCTATGTATAACTCTTTGTCAAGCGCGTTAATCGCTCCTGTAAGTTACAATGAATCAGGTGACTGTGAAAAATTAATTGCAATGTATCACAGCCTGAGAATGGACATTAAAATAAACTCTAGTGTTTGCCCCTATTTAAAGGTGTTACTATTTACATTGCAAAAAGTTAAAGTGAACCTGTCATGGCTAGCTAAAACCTTGATAAATAAACCTTGATAACCTAAATAAAACCTTGATAAATTCTATCTACATATTGTTATATAAAAAACTGAGAAAGCAAAAAAAAACAACTGCTCCCCTTTCAATCACTTTTTTTTGGCACAGAGTTCTATGCAGGAAAACCAGACCCTCGATGCCAAGAATCAAGTGACAAGAGAGAGCAGATGAATTCACCTATGGGCAGACCTCCTCCTGCTTATCTTTCATTCACAGTACAGGGTTATGTGCTGGCTATAAAGGGCTGTGACATATCCAAGTAGGGTCACGTATGATGGAAGGTAAGAGGTAAGTGATATAAGGGATGGGAGTTGCAAGCCCATCATGATGCTCAGGACTGAGGAAGAAGCACCTATGTTTTCATGAAGAAATCTTAATTATCAAATATATATTTATGACTGAGTTAGAGGTTTCTACACAAACAAGGGAAAAGTCACAATAGCACACACATATATTTATACCCAAAATAAAGCCTTAAGATGAGTATCGCCTCCTATGGATCCCGAAGGAGGGGGGACAATACCAATAGATATATCCAGAGTACACAAAAAAATCCAGGTACTCTATATTTGGCCACAAAGCAGCAGCTTAACTGGGTGAATATGGGTGGCAATTTTTCACCCAGTTAAGCTGCTGCCTTTCTGAAGCCCAACTAAATTAGCTGTTTCTTGCAAAGTAAAAAACCTCATGACTGGTTAAAGACTGATCTCCATACACATACAGCTCCTCACAATAAATGAGATTGTAAATATATATTTTCTGCCAGGGGACTTACCTCTCTGGGGATCGGCCCGGCCAAATGGATCGCGGCCCCTATGAGGTCCAGCCACCGCGTGTTCGACAAGGGGGTTCCCCTGGGCCCTTGGTGGCCTCTATGCTGGCCTCTCTTGCCGGGTGTCATGCCACCCATGGTCTCCAGGGTGCCGCAGTGATCCTCGGCATCCCAAGTGTTGGCGAAGATGGTGCCCATCCGGAACTATCGCCCAGCAGCTAATCAGCTGCCATGACTGCACCATGGCCAGACTGGTCACCATGGCAACCCATGTAGCCTCCTTCCCCTATTGGTGGACTCTGCTGGTTGTCTATTTAAATCCCAGACTGCCCTAGAACCAGTGCTCAGTTTTCCTGTGTCTCCCACTGCATTCCTATGCTTCTGATAGTCCCAATCAGTCTCCAGTTTCCTGTCTTACTTGTCCTGTTCTATCTGACCTCCTGGTACGCACCCCTGCTTTGGAAATAATGACTACACCTTGCCTGCTGCCTACCATGACCCTGCTTTGATATATAACGACTACACCTTGCCTGCTGCCTACATGACCCAGCTTTGGAATAAGAATTACGTCTTGTCTGTTGCCTTCCTTGCTGTGGGCAACTACCACGCACTAGTCAACTGTTTGCCACAACCCATTGAACCCTCGCTCAAGGTACAGAAGTTTATACTCCTACAATCCATATGCCAACTCCATTTGCCTTGTTTGCTGTATTATTCTCATGTTTTAAGGTGTCTCCATCTTGTCTCCACCGCATACTGAACTCCAGTGATGTAACAATAACAGCCTCAGCTGGCTTTCTAAAAGAAAGGCTCTGATGATACATGCAGAGGTTAACTTGTAACACCTGCCGACCCTCTGCTTATTTTATATCTTTCATATTTATATTTTAAAGGGCCAGTACCACCAAAAAATGAAATGTTGCTTATCTTACTTTATATATGTCAGAGGGGGAAAGAAAAAGAAGAGATTGTATGCTGAACATTGGCATTCAGTTTATAATAAACTAGGTGGAAAGCCTGCCCAGAGGGCAGGTTATTGTTGTTGTCGCCAGCTCAGAATTCATGACCACTTTTTTTTTTTCAATGTCCTATCCAAGAGTATCTCTCTATATAAATGCATTTGTAACGCGTCAATTGCCATCCCATCCGCAACAGGAGGGCCAACTGAGCAGCTGTGATGGGTGCGCACGCAGCTGACAATGCATTACATAGGCATTTATATATTAGAGCAGGTTCCTCTTCCCTCTTAGATTGTAAGCTCACGGGAACAGAACCCTCAGATTGTAAACTCACAGGAACAGGACCCCTTAGATTGTAAACTCGTGGGACCCCTTAGATTGTGTTGGGCTTGGGCGGGCATTTTTTTGTAGCGTATACATTATGCGTATATTTACTTTATGCGTATATATAATGGCACGTGGTATGCATGGCATGTCAGGCTGGTATTTAGGCACACTGGTATTATGACACTGGTATTATGCATGGCAGACTGGTAATAAGGCTGGCAGACTGGTATTATGGCTGGCAGACTGGTAATATGGCTGCAGACTGGTATTTTGCATGGCAGACTGGTATCATGGCTGGCAGACTGGTATTATGCATGGCAGACTGGTATGCATGGCAGACTGGTAATATGGCTGGCAGACTGATATTGTGCATTGCAGACTGGTAATATGGCTGGCAGACTGGTATTGTGCATAGCAGACTGGTATTGTGCATGGCAGTCTGGTAATATGGCTGGCAGACTGACATTGTGCATTGCAGACTGGTAATATGGCTGGCAGACTGGTATTGTGCATTGCAGACTGGTAATATGGCTGGCAGACTGGTATTGTGCATAGCAGACTGGTATTGTGCATTGCAGTCTGGTAATATGGCTGCAGACTGGTATTGTGCATGGCAGACTGGTATGCATGGCTGACTGGTAATATGGCTGGCAGACTGGTAATATGGCTGGCAGACTGGTATTGTGCATGGCAGGCTGGTAATATGGCTGGCAGACTGGTATTGTGCATGGCAGACTGGTAATATGGCTGGCAGACTGGTATTGTGCATGGCAGGCTGGTAATATGGCTGGCAGACTGATATTGTGCATTGCAGACTGGTAATATGGCTGGCAGACTGGCATTGTGCATGGCAGACTGGTAATATGGCTGGCAGACTGGTATTGTGCATGGCAGGCTGGTAATATGGCTGGCAGACTGATATTGTGCATTGCAGACTTGTAATAAGGCTGGCAGACTGGTATTATGCATGGCAGACTGGTATGCATGGCAGACTGGTAATATGGCTGGCAGGTATTGTGCATGGCAGGCTGGTAATATGGCTGGCAGACTGGTATTGTGCATTGCAGACTGGTAATATGGCTGGCAGACTGGAATTGCATATAGTTTTTATTGTAAAGGCTGGCAGGCCCCTCCCTCTCTGGATTTCTCAGGCAGGTGCCCCCCATCCTCCTGCAGCGAATACACTCCACAGAGCCAGCCTGGGGCGCAGGCACGTGTAATCAGGGTATCGGCAGCAGTGCACACAGTGCTGTGTGAGGTGTCGGCGGCTCGCACGCAGGCCTCTGTCCTAATGCGGAGCTAGAGGAGAGAGAGAGCGCCCTGGTAGACTGGCATTACAGGCACCCATCCTCAAATCACCACTCACAGCCCACAGCATCCTGCCAGGCCGGGTGATCTGCCAGCGTCTGTGCCACCCACCCTCTGCATCCTTCCTGGCATCCCTGTGTCATCCTAGCAGCATCCCATCATGCTCGGAGATCGCCTTACAGCCGATGTGCATTCCATGGACATGTAAACCTAGGCGGAGCGAGGGCCGTAGCGACGGGGGCACGTATTGAAATGTAAGTATGGGGACATGTGCCTCCGGGGGAGACTCTGGGCAGGGGGGATCCGTGAGGGACACAAAAAATCCGATCCATTGGAGAGTGCGCCTCTCCAATGGATCGGATTTTTTTTGTCCCTCGCGCACGCTGACTGTGCGCTTGCCGCGGCGGTTGGATGCTCGCGCAGCCAACCGCCGCTGTTTGTGCAAGCATGCGCAGTAGAGGCTTGGCGACAGACACGCCGGGCCTTACTGCATTATGTTATAGATTTTATTAATTACCCATGGCACCCAAAAACACAAAACTAAACGATTAAAACCACATAAAAAGAGAATGAAAAAATATTGAAGAAAGCCCAATATAGAGGGTTACGGGGGGCTGAGTCAAACAAATAAGCAAGATATATATTCCAAAATCCACAAGTGGCCAAATTCGGGAAATAAAGACAGCAAAAGCTGAATTATGCCTAAATACCGATGTACGACAGTAAGTTGCCAAATTGGCGTCAACAGAACATCAGGGCAAAGGGATAATATCCAGTGATATAATGGCACTAAAAAGACCATCTCTTGATAAAGCTGCACCCCGCAAGTAGCGAAACGCTTCGACATGGCAGTGTTTTTTAGCAGTTAATGTTTCCATTGTGATTTTTTGCTGGCTGTTCCTTAGTGGCGTTTTGCCCATATTTAATGAGGGCATGGTAGGGTCTTTTTTGGCCACTTGTGGATTTTGGGGTATATACATTGCTTATTTGTTTGACTCCGCCCCAAACCCTCTATATTGGGCTTTCTTCAATATTGGCTTCATAAACAGCTTGCCCTGTGAGTGTGTATATTATCTCACTACTCAGTGTATTTACTGAGGACTGACTAATTACTCCAACAATTACAATTTTTTCATTCTCTTTTTTATGTGGTTTTAATCATTTAGTTTTGTGTTTTTGGAGGCCAATTTACTATAAACTAAATGCTAAACTAAATGTTCAGCAAACAATCTCTTCTTTTTTTTCTCTGATTGTGATGCTAAGGGTTACCCCCTTTTTCTGCTGAACATTTTATTCTATTTCTTTTACCTGTGTTTTCTACTTTATATATGTCTCTGGGCGCATCCAGTTTGTGATTTGGCCATGACATCAGAAGAAACTGAAGAAATTTGAATTTGACAGGACTATCCCCAACAAAATTATATTGTGTGTTATTCCAAGTCTAGTAATAACAATTACCTAAAGTTTGATAATTAACATGGGTCTACATACAATCGTTACCGCTCCACTTGCTATTCCATGTGGAGCAGTCACTTGCATTAGATAACATTTGTAAGTCATATATTATAGGATACGACACTTAAAAAGTGGCACTTTTCAAATCACTTGTTTTTCATAGTGCAAATGCAAAAAACAGCAATGAAAGAACCCCCATGGACCAAGCAGCCCTGTTGTAAAGTAATTTTGACAACCATCTCCCGATGGTTCTTTCTCCACTTCCTTTCATTATAGAATCCTTTGCTTTCCATTTCCCAATTATGTTGTGATTTCTTCAACAAATATCTAAAAAGAAAATAACTGCATGACTGAGTTTCTTATTTTGGCAGGATAGACGTGCTCATACTTATATTATTACAAAATGAAACTGAGCATAAAGCAGATCATTGACACTAAAGGGGTTATTCAAAAAGAGCCGAACTTGCCACCGAATTGCACCGAACGGTGAATTTCATGGCAGTTCAACTATTCGGAAAGCTGCCAATTTGCCAAATATATGTTAATTGGCAGAGAAATATAGTGCAATTTGCCTCAGATTGCCACAGTTCAGCAACCTTCGGCGGCAGTGCAATTCCCCACAGAGAAGTAATGGTTAATATATTCAGGGAACTCCGAAATGTCGAGTTGTGGTGAAATGCCCAGATTTTCAGTGCTTCAGTTCGACAGATTTAAAACAGGTTAATCCCATAGGTTTCAATGGAATTTTTTTTACAGATTTTAGCATTTTTGTATTCAACTGTTTATTCTTTCCATTTGCAGCAAAAAATCTTTTTATTTATTTATTAGAATTTTGGAGCCATTTTTCTGGCTATTTTGGCGAAATATTTTATTTCCATTTTTTTTAAAATGGCATTTTTGGTTTTATTATGTAACAGACCTTTTTATAATTATTTATAGGACCTTTTCTATTATTTCCATGCATTTTCATGCATTTGTATTGTTTTAAGCGCCTTTAAAAAAATAGGCTGTTTTTTTACCCAAGTTTGGCAGCTGATCGGCAGTGATCGGTGGTCAGTTCAGCGGTGTTTGGTGGATCGTCGGCTGTGTTCGGCGGTCTGTTCAGTTGGCAGCTGCGTTCGGCAGTCTGTTTGGTGGCATTCGGCGGGCTGATTGGAGTCAATCTGCAAACCCCATTTGGTGCTCTTCGGGGACCCTCAGGTGAATTCTGAATCACCACAAGGTTGGCAAACTAAAATTGTTGAAGCACACCGAAGTGCGTTGAACGAGAGAGCACCGACATTTTGGTGAAATTTTGGTGCTCTCTGAACCCCTTATGGGTCAATATCTATGATTCTGATACATGAGATGACTGCCTTTATTTCACCTTGAAAAACAGGTACTCCACATAAGAGCTGATCACCACAATAGAAGTGCAAACTTACTGAACAGCACAATGGTGTTTAAAAGTTCAGTCCAGTAACTTTTCATCACAATGAAAATGGTCTTACTTTAGACCGTGCCTGTGGTGTGCCTATAATGGTCTTCAAGACAAGCATAATTACTCATAAACAATGCTATGCACAAACAATTTCTCAGGTATTATGTATTTTTTTCCTTAGAACAAAGAATTACCATATTTTTCGCTCCATAAGACGCACCTGACCATAATGACGCACCTAGTTTTTAGAGGAGGAAAACAGGAAAATAAATATTCTGAAATCAAATAGTGTAATAATGGATAATGCCCCAGCTCCTCTCATGGATATACTGCCCCAGCTCATGGATACTGCCCCCAGCTCATGGATACTGTCCCCCAGCTCATGGATACTGCCCCCAGCTCATGGATACTGTCCCCCAGCTCATGGATACTGCCCCCAGCTCATGGATACTGCCCCCCAGCTCATGGATACTGTCCCCCAGCTCATGGATACTGCCCCCCAGCTCATGGATACTGTCCCCCAGCTCATGGATACTGCCCCATTCCTGGATACTGTCCCCCAGCTCATTGATACTGCCCCCAGTTCATGGGTACTGCCCCCAGCTCATGGATACTGCCCCAGCTCATGGATACTGTCCCCCAGCTCATGGATACTGCCCCCAGCTCATGGATACTGCCCCCAGCTCATGGATACTGTCCCCCAGCTCATGGATACTGCCCCCCAGCTCATGGATACTGCCCCCAGCTCATGGATACTATCCCCCAGCTCATGGATACTGCCCCCCAGCTCATGGATACTGCCCCCAGTTCATGGATACTGCCCCCCAGCTCATGGATACTGCCCCCAGCTCATGGATACTGCCCCAGCTCATGGATACTGTCCCCCAGCTTATGGATATGCCCCCCAGTTTATGGATATGCCCCAGCACATGGATATGCCCCAGCACATGGATTTGCCCCCCAATTTATGGATATGCCCCCCAGCTCATGGATATGCCCCAGCTCATGGATATGCCCCAGCACATGGATATTGCTCCAGCACATGGGTAATACCCCAGCACATGGGTAATGCCCCAGCACATGGATATGCCCCATCTCACTCATGGATTTGCCCCAGCTCGCTCATGGATGTGCCCCAGCTCGCTCATGGATGTGCCCCAGCTCGCTCATGGATGTGCCCCAGCAGCTCATGGATATGCCTCAGCTCACCTGTCATCGCCGCCGCGTTAGGCTCCCTCTGAGCGTGCGTCCGGTGGCAGGAAGCTTGGGCACTCGCCTGGGGGAGCCACGTGACCGCGATCTCGCGAGATCGCGGTCACGTGGCTCCCCCAGGCGAGTGCCCAAGCTTCCTGCCGCCGGACGCACGCTCAGAGGGAGCCTAACGCGGCGGCGACGACAGGTGAGCTGAGGCATATCATGGGGCATTCGCTCCATAAGACGCACCCACTTTTCCCCCCACTTTTTGGGGGGAGAAAAGTGCGTCTTATGGAGCGAAAAATACGGTATGTAGTAAATATCACTATATATTAAAATGATAGACGACATTAGCACATTATTGTGATGTATCACAAAGAATGTGGAATTCCACAGCACACCAGAATCTGTGCTTATCTGATTTTATATTGCATAAGAGACTGTGAGGGCCATGATCATGACAACATATGCAGCTTTCCACAGTTGCTGGAGATAATAGGAACATTTTCAATTTAAATTCCAATCCGTCGCACAGTTTTTCAAATAGTAGACACAAGCATTCATCAGTTCAGCATGCAAATTATCCTGTGCTGTGGTGACATAGCTTCTGAATCTAGTAGAATAATGTAAGGAATTTCTTAAAAAAACCATATCCCATATCTTATAATATATGATAAACATATCTTCTGTGACAAAAGGCACTATTAATGGTGGGAAACTTTTTCCAAGGTCACTTAGTACTCTCATTTGCAGCAACAATATTAGAAAAAGTTATTGGTTGTCAACATCTGGTGTTAAAGTGTCTCGGATTTGCTCACTGGATGTTGGGCTCATTCCATAGGGACTTACTTCTTATACAGTCAGGTCCAGAAATATTGGGACATCGACACAATTCTAACATCTTTGGCTCTATACACCACCGCAATGGAGTTGGAATGAAACAAAAACAATGTGCTTTAACTGCAGACTGTCAGCTTTAATTTGAGGGTATGTACATCCAACTCAGGTGAAAGGTGTAGGACTTACAGCAGTTTGCAAATGTGCCTCCCACTTGTTAAGGGACCAAAGGTAATGGGACAATTGGCTTCTCAGCTATTCCATGGCCAGGTGTGTGATATTCCCTCATTACCCCAATTACAATGTGCAGATAAAGGCCCAGAGTTCATTTCAAGTGTGCTATTTGCATTTGGAATCTGTTGCTGTCAACTCTCAAGATGAGATCCAAAGAGCTGAGCTCAGCAACACCAAAAGACCCGGGAGACCACGGAAAGCAACTGTGGTGGATGACCGAAGAATTCTTTCCCTGGTGAAGAAAACACCATTCACAACAGTTGGCCAGATCAAGAACACTCTCCAGGATGTAGGTGTATGTGTGTCAAAGTCAACAATCAAGAGAAGACTTCACCAGAGTGAATACAGAGGGTTCACCACAAGATGTAAACCATTGGTGAGCCTCAAAAACAGGAAGGCCAGATTAGAGTTTGCCAAACAACATCTAACAAAGCCTTCACAGTTCTGGAACAAGATCCTATGGACAGATGAGACCAAGAGCAACTTGTACCAGAGTGATGGGAAGAGAAGAGTATGGAGAAGGAAATGAACTGCTTATGATCCTAAGCATACCACCTCATTAGTGAAGCATGGTGGTGGTAGTGTCATGGCGTGGGCATGTATGGCTGCCAATGGAACTGGTTCTCTTGTATTTATTGATGATGTGACTGCTGACAAATGCAGCAGGATGAATTCTGAAGTGTTTCGGGCAATATTATCTGCTCACATTCAGCCAAATGCTGCAGAACTCATTGGACGGTGCTTCACAGTGCAGATGGACAATGACCCAAAGCATACTGCAAAAGCAACCAGAGCTTTTGAAGGGACAGAAGTGGAATGTTATGCAATGGCCAAGTCAATCACCTGACCTGAATCCCATTGAGCATGCATTTCACTTGCTGAAGACAAAACTATTATTCTGTCCCATTACTTTTGGTCCCTTAACAAGTGGGAGGCACATCTGCAAACTGTTGTAAGTCCTACACCGTTCACCTGAGTTGGATGTACATACCCTCAAATTAAAGCTGACAGTCTTCAGTTAAAGCTCATTGTGTTTGTTTCATTCCAACTCCATTGTGGTGGTGTATAGAGCTAAAGATGTTAGAATTGTGTCAATGTCCCAATATTTCTGGACCTGACTGTGTAATAGCATATTTTTGCTAACATGTTCTTGAAAAATTGAGCATTTTCCTTTTACCTTGTTTGCTATCACTCAATTTCGTATGGAATGTTAAAGAGGGAGTGACAGCTCTGAGTGGAGAGCCAACCAGCAGAACATCTCTTATTTATTTTTCTCCTTTTTTATACCTCATGTAAAAACCAATTACAAACAAGCCATTAGAATCACAATAAACTGCATTTTAGTTAACAAAAAAAGAACGAAAAAATAAATATACATAAAATGAGACTATAATTCTCATCTGAGCAAAGGTGCAAGCAGACAGCTTTACACTAAATACACTGCAGATTTACCATAGGAAACATTACATCACAAATACCAATATACAGATCAAGAATTCAACTGGAGCCTATGTACACGATAGGGAAGGAGGGTGGTAACGAATGGATGCTCACCTCATCTCACCCTGAAACGTTCATCACTATCCTCCGGATCTTGATCAGTCGTCTGAAATCACTTCCGTACCGACAGCTCATTGCTTGGTGTGAGTCAATGTCCGACGTTAGTCACATTTCTGCTGCATCCACTATGCCGCCATCAGCAGAACATCTCTTATTGACAACAACTTAGAGTGTCAGTTAGCAGCACTGTGTGACGACCCACAGTAAGTACTGCATGGGGGAAGGGCCATGGTGACCACCCGACACTGGAGCCAGGTAAGTACCAGCAGTGATATCTCATAAAGAGATGAGATATGGCATTCATCTTTAAGACCAGTGCGATAATGACCCTCTGTAGGGTAATCGCAGCCTAAGCGCTCTGAGGCAGTAAACATGCAATTTAAATGAGTTTGCATCTGCATACATTAGCATTAAGACCTTAATGGCTTGTACACAACATAAGGACTTCTTCTATTTACATCATAACTACAAAGACAAACACACCATTTACTAGCATTCTGTCACGGATTCCCCCTTGATCTATAATGGTGGTCCTGGTACACAGTATACTGTCTACCCCTTTGATCTTTGAATGGTCGGTAAAGCTGTATCTATCTTCAGCGACCTGAGCCTGTAGCACCAAGCAAGGGTTAATAGACACCAGCATAGGAAAGGATGCGTAGCCCTAGTAACAGAGGTGTTTTTACCGGAGGAGATGGCCAGTCTTATAGCAGTTGTGATACTCAGAGCAGGGTTCTCAGAAATAGCCGTCGTCATACTCAAATCCGGGTCCCCAGAAATAGCCTTAGTCTCACACATAGAGGGTTCGTCAAAGAAAGCCAGAATCATGCACATAAATTTAGCATAAATAGCGTAAAGCACTAAGGGAAGCTAAACCACCTCAGGACAATTAGTCTGCCTGAGCAGACTGATTTTGAAGCCGGCAGTGCCGCATCATCATGCTGCGCCCTGCCCCTTGACCACCCACGTGGCCGCCATGAGTGCGTACATAACTCGGCACACAGCCAGCGAGCAGCGAGGACTAAGCTGCCGGGCACCGGGTTAACTCCGGGGCACGAGATGTTATACATTCACACATAGCTACTGCTTACTGATGAAGATGTAATGCAAACACTTTAAAATCATATGACATTAAAGTACACCTGTCATGGGCAGAATCACTTTTGCCCATTTGACAGGGCACCTCACCCTTTATATAGGGCAGTGTTTTTCATTGACTTACATAAAATACTGAGAGGTTCCCCTAGGAATCGTAGCCGTCAGCAGTATTGAAGCCTCGATTATTCGTCCTGATCGTATAGTTTTCTCTCCCAAATACTAGTCGAGATGTAGTATATGTTAAGCAGATGGAATGATTTATTTTGACACACAAATAGGGTAAATTTATATGGAACGGTTCCCATTGTTCTTTCCCCTGCCCATCCTCAGACATCCCAGTGCCAGTTTTGCCACTGCCCCTTGCCATAACCCTTTACCTATATTTAGAATGGGTTGCCATTGCCTCTAGACATAATCCTGTTTTTGTCGCCACACTGTCTGGCCTGCCTTCGGACCTTCCCAGTCTCAGGAATGTGCCACTGCCCCTAGCTTGAGTCCACTTTCTGTGATGCTCATTGGAGGCTCTAGCTCAGCATCCCTTATGCTGCTTGTAAGCCTGACTTAGGTTCTCAATGTGTTTTTTGGGTGATCCTGGTGTAGGGGCAGCACAACCCGGGTACTGCCGCATAGCTCTGGTCCCCGGCTGCTCCTTGAAAAAAGTGGTGGGTGGTGGAAGTCGGGCAGTTGGTGTCCTGTGTCCGGGTCGGAAGGTGGTGATCCCGTTAGTGCTCCTCCTCAGTATTCACCCCGCAGCAAGCTCCTGTTGGAAAGGACCCCCTGCCTAAAAAGCACTCTGGTGGGGGCACAGGGGCTGAAGATCTCAAGTGGCAAGACATGTCGGCAAGGCTAGGTCTTGTCTTGCGGTGGCTTGGAGTGGGTGCGCCGGGCATGGAAAACACAGTTTATGGGCGAGCAGGGTACATTGGGGGACAAGAATCAACATAGGGGTCACACAGGCATAAATTGTGGAAACAAAATATCACACTTAATGGACAAAATATTAACAACTTATATAGAATTAAATTGTAAGTGATGGCCATTCCGACACATAGAATATCTCTGTTTTTCTACATTATATAGGTCAGCGAAAAAACACAGATCTATATAAAGGGTAAGGTGCTGTCAGGACCCTTACCCCCAGACTCTCTGGCGCACCCTTTGTTTTCCTTTTTTGCCATGTTCTGCATGAACTATGCAGGTTCCAGGACTTTATGTTGAACAATGCTCATTCCTGGACTGCTTTGCATTCTGGACCTGAGACCTCACCTGCAGTTGATCCCGCCTGATGAGTCCTGCATAAGAGTAAGCTATGCCCCTTATCTCAGGCTTCCTCATTGAAGTTCCTAGTTTAGCTAGTGCAGACCTGCCTCCCAGAGATCCTTGCCTGAAACCCCTCTGATCCAAAGATTTTCTTGCCTTCCTTCTGCTAATTCCTGGACATTATCATTCATTACCGGTATCCTCATTTGCCTCCCTGTATCCCTCTGTTATATTGCTTAACTACCTGTGTACCAGACCCTTGCTTAACCCCTTAAGGACGGGAGTAATTTTACGACTTTGGCGCTCTTTCGGAAGTGAAGTTTGCTGATGTTTTTGCTCATCATGTTTAAACGCGGTTTTAAGTAACGTATTATTATACCACCCAGACAAATTATATATCGTTCTTTCCGGCAGACTCGGCAGATTAATAATATATCATAATTATATATATACGTCATGTCCTGCCAGAATGCTATAACAAAAAATGTAAAAAAATGTGAATTTTCAATAAAATTTCAATCATCCACAGTGTGTAAAGTGTTTTTTTTTTCACATTTTATTATCCGATCCTTTGCGGTTATATTCTATGGGGTAGACTTGGGAACCCATTTTTTTTTTTTGGGGGGGGATTACGTGATTTTAGCTACACCCCCCCCCAAAAAAAAAAATCAGTGGTGAAGCATCATTGTTCACATTATAATTGAAATGTGAACAATAATGCTGCATCAAAAAAAAAAAAAAAAGCACGTTTTTATTTTTTTATTAATTAATTAATTGTTTTTTAATTTTTACACTTTTATTTTACTTTTTTCATTGTCATGTTTGATATCGTTGGAAAGGCCATGCTCAGACCTTTCCATCGATATCAGGCATGACCCCCTAGCTGCCACCGATCAGGAGATAAAGGGGTTCAAAGAACCCCCCTATCTCCTGCAAGGGATTTCCATAGGAAATCCCTTTGCAGCTAGGGGCTTCCCCAGTTAACTGACATCATCGCGCATGGCGCGATGAGTCAGTTGACGCGGGGGGGAACCAGAGGTGGGGCTGCCATCCAAGATGGCGGCCCCCACCGGAAATAGGCCGCGATCGGGCACAAATTAGTGCCCGGTCGCGACCTGGCAACTCATGGGTTAACCCCCATACATCGCTGGAAAGGTCAGGCTGTGACCCTTCCAGCGATGCTGGCCACAGCCTTGTAGCACCCGGCGATGGGGAGATAGAGGGATCCGAAGGATCCCTCTCCTCCCCTCCAGGCGCTTCCCCATGCTCTGGCGGGGGGGGGCGCCTGAAACTGACGTCATCGCGCCAGCGCGATGACGTCAGTGCGCCGGGAGGCTTGAAAATACGCAGATCAGGCTTCATCGAAGCCAGATCAGCGTGGGAGCCGCCGGGGAGGTAAGTATTACCGCCGGCTGGGCTCCTAATGCCGAGGACGTTCCATGCCGTCCTGCGGCATTAAAGCCCGCCAAATGCAGGACGGCATGGAACGTCCGGCGGCGTTAAGGGGTTAACCCTGATTGCTGTTTTGCCTGCTTCATCTGTACCATTGCCTGGAAGAGATGTTCTCTGTATCCTTTGTTTTGTATTTATCCAGTTCTCCTATTCCCACTACCCCTAGCCTCCTCCTATGGTTTTGTTTTGAGCCTTAAGTATGATTTCTTGTCTGTTTATTTGTTGCTACAAATAAACCCTGATACCCTGTATCTTGCCTGCATCTGCTATACTTACTGCATCTTGGGCTCACACCCACACTTCTGCACATATGCTAGGCCAGGGTCGTGACAGAATGAGGAAGCCCAAAACCAGTGAGCCCGCAGTGATCATAGCCTATGTAGAAAGACTAAAAAATACAAACCAGAAGGTCCAGCAGCACCTGAATTCGTTATGGGATTACCTGCAGCAGAATTTAAACGGCACTTCTACTAAGGTACACATTCCTGTCCCAGAAGGTGCTCGAGGACCCCTGACCGAGGAGGAAAGGGCAAGGAGAAGAGCGCAAGGCCTCTGTTACTATTGCGGGGGTCATTTGCATAGAGTATCGGCCTGCCCACTGCGCCCTCCAAAGCCAGACATCAAAAAGGTTCCTGTGCCTGTTTCTAACAAGCCTGTGCCTAGCAAACCCACGGAGGCTACTCCAGAGAAGTCTAGAAACCCTACGCGTAAAGAGAAAACGCTGTCCAGGAAGTTGTTGGTAAAACGGTGCCTGCCGCGCTGAAAATAAATTCACCAACTGTCAAGTCAAAAAGACCTGCACCCAAGGAGAAACCCCTATCCAAACCTGCTCCCAGGAGAACTCAGGTGATTAAGTCACCTCAGCAAAAAAATGCTCCTGCTCCCAGGAGATCTGTGCCCATAATGCCCAGAAGGGTATCGCTGGATCCCACCTCTGAAGAAGAGTCAGAGACCCCTATGGAGTGCACTGAACCAGAATCCAACTATGAAGAGCCCATGGAGCAAGAATCCACAGAGCGAGATCCAGTGGTGCAAATGGAGACAGAGCCTATCCTGCTTACAAGTGTGAGGCCCATCACTTCGAGCCAGCAAAACTCCCCATACTATTCAGACCAGGAGTCTGGTTCCTCTGAGTGGAGTTCCTTGGAATCAAAGGAAGAATGGCCCAAACAGACCGCACGCCGCTCCCAGGAACCTCCAGGTCTGCTTGTGGGATATGTTGGGTCTTCTACCACCATTATGTATCCTGAAGGTTTCGAGATCACTCTGCAACCCTTACCTCCTGGATTTGCCTACGGGTCTAATGGGACGGTTGTGCAGGAAGCAGACTTCCATGTTTTTGATCACCCTCCTATGGAGAATGAACCTGCTGGAAAGACTCGTCGAGCCTCTGTTCTCCAGTGCTATCAGGCGAAAGCCTACATAGGCACCATCTTCATGTCACCCACAGTTTCTCGGTTATCTGTAAAATCAAAACCCCCAGACCCATACCTCATTGACCAGCATCTCGCAGGATCTCCAGAGTCCGCTGCCCTGCATCTCACAGGATCTCCAGAGTCCGCTGCCCTGCATCTAGCAGGATCTCCAGAGTCCGCTGCCCTGCATCTCGCAGGATCTCCAGAGTCTGCTGCCCTGCATCCCACAGGATCTCCAGAGTCCGCTGCCCTGCATCTCCCAGAATCCTCGGAGCTGTCACTGCCACAGGGCCGTCACTGCCACCTTAGAGCCAAGCCGGTCACTGCCCAGCAGAACGATGATACCAAGGTTGCCGCAGGGTCGAGCTGCGCCGAGGTCTCCCAAGAGCCGTGCTGCGCTGAGGTCGCATAAGAGCTGTGCTGCGCCGAGGTCGCCAAAGAGCCATGCTGTGCCGAAGTCGCCCAAGTGCCGTACTGCGCAGAGGTTGCCACTGAGCCATGCTGTGCCGAGGTCACCGCCGAGCCGTGCTGTGCCAAGGTACATGCCCAGCAGAGCCATACCGAGGTCCACACCAAGGGCGCTGCCCTGCTGAGCCGTGCCAAGAGCGCTGCCCCACTGAGCCGTGCCAAGGGCGCTGCCCCACCGAGCCGTGCCAAGGGCGCTGCCCCACAGAGCCTTGCTAAAGGCGCTGCCCAGCCGGTCCTTGCCAAGGGCGCTGCCCAGCCTGTCCTCACCAAGGGTGCTGCCCCACCGGTCATCGCCAGGGGTGCTGCCCCACCGAGCCATGCCAAGGGCGCTGCCCCACTGAGCCTCACCAAGGGCGCTGACCCACCGAGCCTCACCAAGGGCACTGACCCACCGAGCCCCGCAGCTAAAGTGTCACCACCGAGCTGTGCCCATAATACTATTCCTGACGCCAAGTCTGACAGGGCTGTACTCCTTGCTGTCTTTGAGGACTACCAGAATCTGGGTAGTTGGACTGGCAAGATGTACCCTACAAGAGGACCTGCCGCTACGGGATACGCCAAGACGCCCTCTGGCGTGTTAGTCCGGGAGGAGCACTTGACAGTGCTCCGGGGCTACCCCCAGCTCTGGAGACATTTGGACGTCTATTCTGATGACTCTAGTTAACAGACCGATTTTGAGTCTGTTTCCACAGATCCCTGGTACTTGGAACTTTTGGGGGTTCGACTTGTTTTTGTTGAGCGTCCAGTGGCCGCTCTTTTGGGAGGGGGGTAATGTCAGGACCCGTACCCCCAGACCCTCTGGTGCCCCCTTTGTTTTCCTTTTTTGCCATGTTCTGCATGAACTATGCAGGTTCCAGGACTTTATGTTGAACAATGCTCATTCCTGAACTGCTTTGCATTCTGGACCTGAGACCTCACCTGCAGTTGATCCCACCTGATGAGTCCTGCATAAGAGGAAGCTACGCCCCTTATCCCAGGCTTCCTCATTGAAGTTCCTAGTTTAGCTAGTGCAGATGTGCCTCCCAGAGATCCTTGCCTGAAACCCATCTGATCCAAAGACTTTCTTGCCTTCCCTCTGCTAATTCCTGGACATTATCATTCATTACCGGTATCCTCCTTTGCCTCCCTGTATCCCTCTGTTATATTGCTTGACTACATGTGTACCAGACCCTTGCTTAACCCTGATTGCCCTTTTGCCTGCTTCATCTGTACCATTGCCTGGAAGAGATGTTCTCTGTATCCTTTGTTTTGTATTTATGCAGTTCTCCCATTCCCACTACCCCTAGCCTCCTCCTATGGTTTTGTTCTGAGCCTTATGTATGATTTCTTGTCTGTTTATTTGTTGCTACAAATAGGCAGGATACAGGGTAACAGGGTTTATCTGCTATACTTACTGCACCTTGGGCTGACACCCACACTTCTGCACATATGCTAGACCAGGGTCATGACAGGTGCCCTGTCAAATGGCACTTTAATCACATTCTGAATATTTACCATTCACATGCACACATCATGTCTGGGGTTCGATACAGTTGGATTCACCTCTGCATTGCCTATGTGTAGCCTTTACCGTAACAAGCCCATTTTTCATGGGAAAATGCCACTTGTCGAAAGACTATAGACTGTTCCAGGCATGAGTGTCAGGAGTCAGGAGACTTCGGACATATTGTATTTTGTATTATCACTCTGTTAACTTACCTCAATATTCTCTCCTCCACTCCTGTTGTCAATAAGGATGAGAAGGATCACAGCTGAGTTTGCAGCTCACATGAGTGCTGCAGAAGAAATAGGTTTAACTCCTTGTAGGGCGAAAGAAAATACAGTAGGTGCACTTTCTTAAAAGTTTCCAATGATATCCAGGCGGGCATGGAACAAGGAAACCTAACTGGAGCCATCTTCCTTGATTTTGCCAAGGCCTTTGACACAGTAGACCATGGCATCTTATTACAAAAACTTAAAAACTCTGATATTGGTGATCGCACGCTAACCTGGTTTCAATCATATGTGTCTGATCGGTTGCAATATGTGTCCATTTCTGACAGCACTTCTTTCCCCCTCCCAGTCACATGCAGTGTACCCCAAGGCTCGATACTCGGTCCCCTGCTATTCACAATATTCATAAATGATCTGCCCAATGTCTGCAAAGCCTCAACTGTACACATGTACGCAGACGACACTGTAATCTATACCAGCAAACCAAATCTCCCGCAGCTGGAGGCAGTGCTGCAAGAACAATTCACAGAGGTAGAAAAGTGGATCAAAGATAACAAACTTTTTCTAAATGCTGACAAAACTATTACAATGCTCTTTGGAACAGCACCTAAACTACACAAATTGCAAACACCCCATCTATGTGTCATGACAAAATCAATTGGCACGTTGACCACAGTCACTTCTCTCAAATATCTAGGTATGTGGCCAGACCCAAATCTATCCTTTGGCCCCCACATCGAAAAACTTTCATCTAAACTTTACCCCAAACTAGGTGCCCTGTACAGAAACAAATCCTGCCTGAGCCCCGCGGTAAGAAAGCAGATTGTACAACAAATGCTTATGCCAGCTATTGAATACGGAGATGTAGTGTATGCAGCCGCCCCGCAAACGCACCTCCAGAAACTTACTACATTGTATAACTCATTCTGTCGCTTTGTGCTACAATGTAACTACATGACCCACCATTGTGACATGTTAAAAGAACTAAACTGGCATCTAGACGCATTCTTCACCTTTCCAACCTGGTGTTTAAGAGCATTTCAGGGAAGCTACCACCCTACCTGAATAGGCTGCTTCCCTCAACAGTTCCCTCATCCTATAACTTCCGATCCAGGACCGGCACCTTACTTGCAATACCACAATACAAAAAGAAAGTGGCTCGATCCTCATTTTCCTACAGAGCACCACAATTATGGAATAACCTCCCAGGCTCCATCAAATCTTCCCCCAGTCTAAAGTCCCTTAAGAGCTCCTTACTAACATACCTCAATACAGAATGCACCTGTAAACATGTAACATAGTGACTATATTTCCTACATATTTATTTTCTGTTAATCTGTATATTTGTTTTGTGTATTTCTTGCATTTTACTACTTTGTATTTCTGTAACAATGTTCTTGAACCCAGGACATACTTGAAAACGAGAGAAATCTCAGTGTATCCTTCCTAGTAAAATCCTTAATAAATAAAATAAATAAATGCTTCTTCTCCCAACTGGGTTCATCACGGTTTATTTTATTAACCTCTATAATGTCCCGTTCACTACAGACTAACACTCAAAGTTCCTTTATCTAAAATTCCGTCACATCTTGGAGTTACATCTGTTTAATAAAGATATCCAAATAGTAATATTGTTAACAGTTCTATCACAGTCTGTTATTTGACATACCTACTTATGGCATGCATCTTGGATGAACATTTGACATTTACACTCATGAAGGTGGTCTGCCACCATTCCTAATCTTAATGTTAATCACTTGTTCTTCTTGGAATTGAAAGAGGGTGACTTGCCTTAAATTGCCAATGCTGTAGCACTGGTCTCTTTACTATTCTACATATGGAAATTAATACATGAAAACAACCGTCTAGCAGGGGAGTCAAATATGAATGGTCAGTGACTGCCATTAAAACCTTATCCAACAATACAACTGTCTGGACCAAGTGAATGCTAAACATCTATGTGTGTCCAAACTTCCAGAACCCTTAACATATAGATCATCTTATGTCTTTTTAAATCCTGGTTTAGACACCAGTTGTCTTAAATTGCGGTTTAAAATATAGCAAGCAAGATCACATTACAATGACAAATTTATAATAAACATATTGTATGTAAACAGGATGCAGAATAAAAACAATCAAACCCACAGAGGTGCATTTTATAGACTGAAGAGGACTAGAATACGATTTAATGATATTCTCCCTGTCAGGAGTTAAAAGGATTTAAAAAATGTGTTTATTTCGAGCAAAGCTCAGTTTTCAGGTACCATTCGTTCAAAATCCATCCCCAGTGGGCATGGTCAATCACATGTCCATTATGCCTCGTAACAATTATTCCCGTCGAGAATTCCCAGCCAAAATACAATTATTTCTTCACACATCATTGAATCTTGACTATCATCGCACCTTCACTTGGGATGAAGAAGGTGCTAAACACAGATAAGTTGCCAACTGGGCATCTTCTCCATGTCCTGTCAAGTGAACAGGATATGCTTAAGGGTTTCATTATACTCGTGTTCACTTTTTTAATCAATTTGCTATTTTGTACTGTATTTAGCAACTTTTGAAACTTTTTTTTTTAGCAGACACAATGCACCTGAGGTGGCCACGAAAGACGGGGGCAATATTTCAATTTGCTACCAAAAGCGGCTTTGACATTGTAATACATTTGCTTGAGATATGAAGATATATGAATTTACAGACGAAGGAACAAACAGTAATTTTAGACAGTACCTCTAGGGAAATGAATACAAACCACAAGCGTTGGTTAGAATCTGTAGCGGCACTGTCCTCTTGAGGAAAAAAAAAAAAGCTGTGGTACTTTAAGATGGCTACTGAAAAAAATTGTCCTCATTTGTAACATGCAAATTGTTTTCTCAACATCCGTGATGTCTGAACTGTAATACTACATGGATATAATATTTATACGTGTAATTATGAAATAGGTAGGTACCTGAATGGCTGCGCATTTAGTGCACAAAACTGCTTTAAACCGTAATTAAAAATGAAAGGGAAAATTAAACCAGATTTATTTATTTCTTTCAGGGACGAGAGTTGTGTTTTGTGACAAGCAAAAGCTTAGTATTGCATGCTACAATTAGCAATTAATATAGGCTTAGGCAATCTTCACGCCCACTACCTTCTCTCTCTGTATGCGCACCTTTGTATTGATTATATTATGTTTCTTTAAGGCTGTAATAAATGGACCTACAAGATCTTCAAGGCATTAATTCTTTTTGTAATCAATTTGTACTTTCTATGATTATTTCTCTTCAAACGGGCATCGAAATTCTGCTTGAAGTTTTATATTTAACCCTTTCACTACCAAGTACCGTTTATTGAAAAAAGAACATTAGCATAACATGTATTTGTAACATGGGGTACGTAGTTATCAAAAAAGCTTAGGATAAAAGGCAATTTTTCATAAAACAGGGGTCAGCAACCTTGGCCCTCCAAATGTTTTGAAACTACATCTCCCAGGATGCTGAGCTACTCATTAAGTTGACTCACTTAATCCTCATGGGAAATGCAGTTCCAAAACATCTGGGCTCTGTCAGCTCATTAATGCTAGTGCTAGCGCTCACGTAAATGAGCACCTGCGCTATCTTAAATAAGGTGATAACGCTCTGCCTAAATAACCTCCCGATCGCTAACGGGTTAAAAAACCTGTTAGTGAAACGGTATTAACGCTTTTTAGCGGCAGCTTACAGTACATTGCGCTCCCTATGCTTAACATGGGGAGCGCCAAGAGTAAGCAGAGAGTAATCAGCGTTAGGATCACCAAGTCTTAACGCTAATCACAAACAGTTATTGCTAACTAAAAAAGTTAGCACCAGTTTAGATCCGCCACTTCTGACCGCCGGGATCAGAGTGAGACTGGGGAAAAAGTCCCCAGTCTCCCTCAGTGATCACTCCACCGACCTGCAGGATCTCACGAGAGGCAAGATCCTGACGGTCATGTGACCTGGCAGCAGAAGCCTCCATGGAGTCATTAGTTGTTAGCGTAGCGCTGCCCTGAGCATCCAGGACCCTAGCCGCCACTACAGGGCAGGTTGCTGGACTCAGCGCCTGCCCCTTAATCTACAGGTAAAATGGGTTCGCTAGGGGGGATTAGCGAATGCTTATTTTTGCATTTAGCATTCCCGTTTTAGCTGTAGGCATCTGATAGGGCCCCTGGAGGGCCAAGGTTGCTGTCCCCTGGCATAAAGATTGGTATTATAGATTATAAAAAAAATCACAACAATATAAATGTATGCATTTAAATTTTTCATTTGTTCATCCTTTACAGAAATATTCTTGACATGCAGATTTGTACACTTTGGATGATGGCTATACTCTTGAAATATTTCATTTGGAATTTAATTGTTAGAGACTGCATTCTGCCAGGGTTAGGCTTTTTGTCATATTCAAGAATAGAAAAATATAATGCACATAGGTATTTTGTAGGGATAATTACAAACTTATTAGCAATGTACCTTCCAATAAGTAGGAACAGAATCTAAAGGATCATGGGCCTTATGCCTGCATGCTGAAAGAACAGTAACATCTTGCATCTGTATTACAGAGTGATTTCCAGCACCAAGCTCTGCATTCCCAGGACATACTTGAAACAAGAGAAGTCTCTATGTATCCTTCCTGGTAAAATACTTTATAAATAAATAAATTCTCAGCGACTGTTCAGAGAGAGGGGAGCACTCAGCTAATCATGACTACTTGAAATTAACCCTTTCGCTGTTGAGCCATTTCTCTTCTGTGTGCTGAGCTCATTTTTATCGTTTTTGCTCATCATGTTTAAACGCGATTTGAATTCATGTTGTATTATACGACCCAGACAAATAATACATCATTTTTTAAGGCAGACTCGGCAGATTCATAATATATCGTTATTATATGTATACGTCATGCCCTGACAGAATGCTATAGCAAAAAAATGTAAAGAACGAAATGTGAATTTCCAATCATCTACAGCGTGTAAAATTATTTTTTTCACATTTTGTCATCCGAGCCTTTGTGGTTATTTATTCTATGGGGTACGTTTGTTAAAAAAATTAGAAATGGGAACTCGTTACTTTTATTAAACTGAGAAATTACGTGATTTTAGCTAAAAAAATACATAGAAGAAATTGTTAGTGCAGCATGATTGTTCACATTATAATTAAAATGTGAACAATAATGCTGTATTAATAAAAACTCAAAAAACAGGCTACTTTAATTTTTTTATTATTATTATTACTTTTTTTACTCCTTTACTTTTAACATGGTCCTGTTTGGTATCATTGGAAAGGCCATTCTCCGGCCTTTCCAATTATACCAAACATTAACCTAGCTGCCAGATTTGGAGATACGGGGCTCATTGAACCCCTCTATCTCCACCATAGGTGGTAGATAGGGGTTAACTCCTGAACTGACGTCATCACATCCATGCGTGATGATGTCAGTGGGCGGGGAAGATCCCGGAGGTTTCGCCGACATCCATGATGTCAGGCACCAAAATCTCCAGTTCCAGGCACATGAGGCCCATTATCTAGCAATGGTGATGTGGCTGTTCTTCTTCAACATTAGTATCATATAATATCAAATAACATTTGTGGGATTTGTGCTCAGTGATAGCTATTACACACAATGTCTAGGGTGGGTGAGGGTACCCCACACTAATTTCTGCATTGACTCCTACATATTAATATTATTGTGTGAATTTGTTATCACTCTTATAGAACAACATTTTTATAATCATCTTTAAGTTTTAAGATACAAATTTTAAATGCACAGCCCTCCTTTTGTGTCATCAGTTCAATCTTAGTAGAAGACTTTTAAAAACTAGCATTGAACATTTATAGAATAGAGACAAAAATTACACTTTCCATGCCCGAATCTATTTATTGAAATTACCAACTGATAGATTAGCATGATGTTTAAAATAGATCAAATCCTGAAAAATAGGCTCATTCCTAGTTGATCCTTTCACAGCCTTTATAAATGGTCTAAGTGCTGCCACCTGTACGACCCTTGCAAAATTTATAAATGTTTTTCCTCCCTTCTGATGCTAGGAAAGGTGTAATTCATCATCTGCTGCCTGCATTATCTCATCATGGCCTAAAATGAGCGTGAGCTAATGCAGTCTGCGTGGTGGTCTTGCAGCTAAAGATCTTGAATCGCATTAGGATGCCTTTTACATGGATCGAAGGAGTTTTGTCTCCTGATTTCAGACACGAATCTGATTTTCTGACCTCCCTTTGATAATATAATTGTTATTTTACTATTAATTTTTGTGTAATCATATTTAGACAATTTATTCAATTATACAGCATTGAAAATCTCTCTGCACGTATCAATTATTATGCTGCTGCAAGTTTTCCCATTCCTGGGGTTGTTTATGGTGTTTAATTGCTCCTCATTTGTAACCCCCAACTGAGAAATCACCTGTCCAATGTAGAATTCCAAAAATTACGTTTTCTATATTTAAGCCTAGTCAATATTTGTTCAGTTTCCTTGTATTGTTTTCTGGCATTATAATAGGAACATTGCTGGATTTTTTTACCATCATCTTCTGGACTTGATAAAATTGTGAGCTCTGAACTTTCTTAACAATGGGTTTTGTGAAAATATTGTGAAATATTCTCAAAGCAGCCACAAAATGCTATCCACTATGTCACACTGCAACTCATCAACCTCAATTATAATACATATAACCATGTGCTCCAATGCTTGCTTCATGATTGCTTCACTGACTACCTATGATTTTAAAGTGACGTTAACATGGTACAGAAGACCATCATGTCCATAAGGCAAGAAAGGCAGCTGCCCGTGGCTGCCTTGGCTGGGGATAGTACAAAAAACTTTTTTTATCATTAACACTCCAGAAAGTAGGTCAACTGCTATTAAACTCTGACTCTGTGCATCAAAGAAATGAAACCTCTAGGCAGACTGAATGGTTTATGCTGCTAGAAACTGCAGAATTTTCACCTGGACTATGGACACACCCCAGGAAAAATTGGAGCATATACAGATAAACTCAAAACACACTCCCATACTGTCACTTATAGGACTGTATCCATGTCTCCTAATGATGTCCAAGAGAGGCTCACTTTTGAGATGGCACCTGCCGACTCAAAAATTATGCCAAGACACTCCAGTGTTACTGAAGCCAGCTACTGCAAGGCTGCATCATTTATTGACACTCAGGTCCTGCGTCAATCTACCAAGATGGGCACCTGAACTTTGCGTCATAATTCCAATGCAGTCGTACACATACCACGCAAAGCAAACCATGTTTTGGCACACCAGGGCGCCAGCCAATGAAAATGCAATCACTTCTATATAAGATTGTGGCTCCATTCCTTCATTGTCCTATCGTGGTTTCAGACCCTTTAGCACATTGCTCTTGAGCAGACTATTATTTAACTATCTATTATTGACCCGTCTTGTTCTGACTATCCTGACTCTCCATACTCCTTGACCCGGCTTGACTTATTGATCTGTGTATTTTATCCACTCCTTGACCTTAGCTTGTACATTGAACTACTCTTCTCTGGTCTTGCCCCTTGTTTGTGTATTGTCTTTTCTCCTTCTTTATTTGTCCTTAGTTTTCACCGGCCATTTCAAGGAACAACAGGGCTTGTGTTGTTATTTGTTTGTTACTTGTCCTTTTGATTGGTTATTCTCTGCGTAATTAGGTCACCTTTCCACCATCATTACGAAACCCAGCAGCCTCAAGGACTGGTACTACACCTGTGTTATAGGGTTCCTTATTATTAGAGTACCTGGTACCCAAACACCTCCTCAAACCCCACACCAAACCTTACACATTCCACTCAACAACACATATACACCTCCTTCTCACTCACCAACTCACTCCTATTTCACTCAGCCAAACACACACTCACTCCTACCCCATTCTGCCACCACGCTTCTCTTGAAGTTATCTAGAGTTGTTTTTACTGTTGTTCTTAATGTAGTTTCAAAAGAAGTTCAGTGAAGATCGATTCGCTACTTTAAAATTGCTTAAGTAAATTCACCATTTGTTGCAAAAAACGGAGGAACAACAAGTGGAAAACAACTCTCTGATATGGCATGGTATAACATGCTACTTAAAAAGAAGTAAAAATACTCACAGATGAGTTTTTAAAAAAAATCGGTGATTTATTTGCCAGAAGTTCACAAAGACTTATTTCAAAGACAGAGCTTCAAGATAGAACGATGGCAACAGCAGTGAATATAAGTCTTTGCATGCAGGGAGAAATATAGTAGACGGAACCCTAAGTATCTCACTCAGCTTCAGGGATGGTGGGCCATCGTTGCTTGCAAACCTTAAAGTAACTTTTAAATCAGTAGAAGCGCAAACTAACCTACCGCAGAATACTACTAAAGGGTTAATCAGAAAGCACCAAAATTTCAGTGAAATTTCAGTGCTTTCTAGTTCGGCACACTTCGTGATTCTCTTTCACGAACCCTGAGGTGAATTCACTGTTCACCGCAGGGTCACCAAAGTGCAGCAAACATAGAGTCGTCGAAGACCGCTGATTGCAGACGACGACCGCCAAACTGACCGCTGAACTGCAAAATAAAAATAAAACAGAACTCTGCTATTCTTCTAATAGGTGTTTAAATCAATAATGCATTAAAACGTGTCTAAATGATAAAAAGATATTTTACAAAATAATAAAAAGGTCTGTTACAGAATTTTAAATAAAAAGTCCTTTTTTAAAAAAATTTGGAATCAAAATTTTCTTCTAAAAAAAATACAAAAAGTTGTTCCAAAAAGTAAATAATTTAGGAACCCATGAACCTGCAGTCCCCAATATAGTGGTGCACCATCTTGCTGGAAAATGGTGGGAGTTGAAGGTAGTTGTGGTGCCATGTATTCAGTCAAAAGGGCAAGGTAAACATTTGCAGTAATTGATGTCTTGCCGAGGAAAAATTTGTTCTTTCTATGGGGTTATGTTAAAGATATCGTTCTCTATTACATTCCACACGCATCGGTTTTGAGCGCACGCAAATGCGCATTTGCGCGAGGACAAAACCATTTGCACAGAATGTCGTAATATGACGTTCGTGCAAACGATGCGCGTTAACGTCCAACGCAAGTGACCCTGCGCGAACCCAGCGCGAGCGCAAGTTCGTGCGCACATCCCATACTTAACATTCTGAGCGCCAATGCGTTAGTGCGCTGGTACGCGGATGGTATTGCGCTGCGTGCGTGAGTACAATTGCGCAGAGAATGTAATAGGGCCCATCGTGTATGGAACAAAGGTACGGGACATCACTAATCTAAAGCAGAGGATCATTGATGTCATTGCCACCATTGATGAGGGTATGCTACAGCAAACATGGCAAGAAATCGAGTACCGTCTCGTGCTTGTGACATCCTGGGCCCCCTCTGGCAGAGGTGGACTTTACCAGTGAAGAATCTGGACATTCCGTGCATCTGGCACCACCTCTGGCTTCTTTTGAAATCTACATCTGCATGAAATTGTAACGTTGGGAGCTTCCAGCCCTACCTGTGTGCTTGAGGGCAGCATGTCTGATGCTGCTCGCTGACCAAAGCCCGGTTTAAATGGAGACAGGCAGGGAGGTGGTTGCAAGAGGCGCGGCTTGAGTGGGGGGCGTGGCCTGGTGAAGGTCTTTAAAAACCCTCAGTGTATTCTCAGCAGTTGCCAGATCGTGGTTATCCATACCTGAGCTCCTTGTACCTGACTGCTATATTGTATTAACCCGTTATTGACCTCTGCTTGTTTCTGACTATTCTGCCTTCTGTTGCCCTAGACCATTTTCTTGTACTACGCCACTGCTCTGATATCGACCCGGCTATTCCATTTGACCATTCTGAACTCTGTATTCCTGATTCTGGCTCGGCTGACTACTCCCCGTGTTGTTAACCCTATCTGTCTAGCTAGTTTACCTGGCCAATTGTAAGGACCAGACAGTTAGATCTTTCACGGCTACTCTGTTGGTAGCTTCTGGGTTCTGTGGAGTGTGGGGCGTTAAGTACTGTGTGGTGGGATCTGGGAACTGTGACAGAAATCTGCGCTTTCAGTTTCTTTTTGGATTCATGCCATGGATACACACCTGGACTCCATAATCGAACTCATGTGCTTAAAAGCAGGCAGCGCCCAAAGTAGGACGCTGCCTCATTTGTTTTGGAGCTCAATCTGATAGGTACTGTTTCTGATTCAAGCCTCTAGTTAATTCATGTTCTGGTCTAGTCAAGTCTGTTCTGTTTTCCTCTTTGAGTTTTAGCCTCATTTTTATCTTGATCCTGCTTTTTGTTTTCTTTGCTCTTGTATCATTTGTCAGGTATAGTCTTGTGTTTTCCCATGTCTAGTTCTATTCATGTTTATCTAGTCTAGTATTCACTGTGTATTTAGTTCAGGTCTGTTTCTATGCTTTATGCTTTTGTTTTGCGAAGTTCCCTGGTCTCTAGTTTTATGTGTATTGTGTTCTAGATATCTGCTGTCTGTTTATATTGGTTCCTCTTTTGTTACTTAGTCTTGTTGTAAATAAATTATTTTATTTACTCTTTAAGATCATGTCTATTCACGTCTAGTCACTGCTTCTATAGCTCATAACCTCCTGCTCCATGTCTAGGCAGGTCCCCCCAGTCGTTACATAATGAGGCAGCCAGTACAAAGTGAATTAGCAGTGATTCTAAGTCTGCTGGAGAACCTGAGAAAGGCAAACGAGCTGATTAAGCTGCACCTGGATGATCTGTCTAGAGTCCTGCTGCACAAGTCTAGGGACGTCTTCCCTACTGCTCCTGATCAAGTTGCTGCTACCGAGAAAAGACCCAGAGGACCTCTGACCAAAGAGGAGAAAGCCTGGAGAGGAACCCAGGGTCTATGTTTCTATTGAAGGTACCTGCCAGCACAGGTTAGCAAATTGCAAGGTGCGCCCCCAGAAAGACCCCACTTTCCGGCCTTCTCAAGCCTTAGCGAATTGCAAAGTGTGCCCACAGAAGGCTCCCATGTTCTGGCCTTCTCAAGCCTCTAGGATCCAGCCGTGTCAGGTCTCCGTGGTCAAGTCTTGCCCAGCCAAGTCTGCTGCCCTACAGGGTGAGAACACAAGTACTGCCCAGCAAGAGGATAAATCCACATGTGCTGCCCAGCAGGAGAAGGACTCCATGTGTAATACCCAACAGGGTGCGCTCGAGTGTGCTGTGTACCAGCTTCCAGCCAAGTCCGCTGCCCTACGGGGTGAGATCAAGTCCGCTGCCCTATGGGGTGAGATCGAGTCCGCTGCCCTATGGGGTGAGATCGAGTCCGCTGCCCTATGGGGTGAGATTGAGTCCGCGGCCCTACGGGGTGAGATCAAGTCCGCTGCCCTACAGGGTGAAGACAAGTGTACTGCCCTACAGGGTGAGATCAAGAGTGCTGCCCTGCAGCAAAAACAATTCTGGATTGCTGCTCAGCAGCTTCCAGCCAAGTCTGCTGCCCTACGGGTGAGCTCAAGTCCGCTGCCCTACGGGGTGAGCTCAAGTCCGCTGCCCTACAGGGTGAGATCGAATCCGCTGCCCTACGGGGTGAGATTGAGTCCACTTCTCTACAGGGTGAAGTCAAGTGTACTGCCCTACAGGGTGAGATCAAGAGTGTTGCCCTGCAGCGTGAATAATCTTCCCAGTATGCTGCCCTGCAGAGTGAAGCATCTTCCACGTGCACTGCCCATCAGGAGCACGAATACCCCAAGTGCGCCTTCCAGAGACACTGCAACGGGGCCATCAACGTCGCCGCAGAACCAAGCCGGTCACTGCCCAGCAGAACGTTGGCACCGAGGTCGCCGTAGAGCCTTGCTGTACCCAGGTCGCTCAAGAGCCTTGCTGTACCCAGGTCACTCAAGAGCTGTGCTGTACCCAGGTCGCTCAAGAAATGTGCTGTACCGAGATTCAAGCCCCACGAGCCTTGCCAGGGGCGCTGCCCCACCGAGTCTTGCCATGGGCGCTGCCCCACCGAGCCATGCCAAGGGAGCTGCCCCACTGAGTCTTGCCGAGGGCGCTGCCCCACCGAGCCTTGCCAGGGGTGCTGCCCCACCGAGTCTTGCCAAGGGCACTGCCCCCCTAGTCTTGCCATGGGCGCTGCCCCACCAAGCCGTGCCAAGTGAGCTGCCCCACTGAGTCTTGCCAAGGGCACTGCCCCACTGAGCCGTGCCAAGGGCACTACCCCACGAGCTGTGCCAAGGGCACTGCCCCACCGAGCCTTGCCAGGGGCGCTGCCCCACCGAGCCTTGCCAGGGACACTGCCCCACTGAGCCGTGCCATGGGTGCTGCCCCACCGAGCCATGCCAAGGGCGCTGCCCAGTCGAGTCATGCTACCATGTCCAAGTCACCACAGAACTCAGGTGTCAAGGTCGCCGACAGGACCGACAAACTCATGAGTGCTATACTAGAGGTTTTGTCATCGCTGAGTCGAGATGGCACTGACGAAGTTCTTGCCGAGTCACATGCCGCGAAGGGACCCTGACTCCTGGAACTTTTTTCAGTTTTTCGTTTTCTTGTTTTGAGCATCTGGGGTCTGCTCGTGGAGGAGGGGATATGTGACGTCCTGCGCCCCCTCTGGCAGAGGTGGACTTTGCCAGTGAAGAATCTGGACATTCCGTGTATCTGGCACCACCTCTGGCTTCTTTTGAAATCTACATCTGCATGACATCTGGACTTTCAGTTTCTTTTTGGATTCATGCCATGGATACACACCTGGACTCCATAATCGAACTCATGTGCTTAAAAGCAGGCAGCGCCCAAAGTAGGACGCTGCCTCATTTGTTTTGGAGCTCATTCTGATAGGTACTGTTTCTGATTCAAGCCTCTAGTTAATTCATGTTCTAGTCTAGTCAAGTCTGTTCTGTTTTCCTCTTTGAGTTTTAGCCTCATTCTGATCTTGATCCTGCTTTTTGTTTTCTTTGCTCTTGTATCATTTGTCAAGTATAGTCTTGTGTTTTCCCATGTCTAGTTCTGTTCATGTTTATCTAGTCTAGTATTCACTGTGTATTTAGTTCAGGTCTGTTTCTATGCTTTATGCTTTTGTTTTGCTAAGTTCCCTGGTCTCTAGTTTTATGTGTATTGTGTTCTAGATATCTGCCATCTGTTTATATTGGTTCCTCTTTTGTTACTTAGTCTTGTTGTAAATAAATTATTTTATTTACTCTTTAAGTTCATGTCTATTCACGTCTAGTCACTGCTTCTATAGCTCATAACCTCCTGCTCCATGTCTAGTCAGGTCCCCCCAGTCATTACAGTGTGACTAATGGTGCCCATATAGAGGTGTATTAAATGAGGTAAAAAAACGAAATATATACGTCTCATTTTGTAATAATTGTTTTCACTTATCTGTCTTCTCATTTGTCTTTCTAATAAATTTTTGAAATTTTAAAAAGACTTTATGGACACCTTGTATATTTTTTACATTGCATCCATTAGGATTCGCCGATTTAAACCTGTCAAACTGAATCACTGAAAATCAGGGCATTTCATCGACATTTCGGTGCAGTTCAGCGTTTTCTGAATAGATTAACCATTACTTCTCTATGGGACAAATTTCACTGCCATCAAAGATCACCAAAGGTCGCTTATCTGCTGCAAACTGCATGGTATTTTGCTGTCAATTTGCCAGTATTTCTCAAATTGACAGCTTAGTGAATAGACAAACTGCCACGAAATTGCACCCTACGGTGGAATTCACCGTTCAGTGCAATTCGGTGGCAAGTTCGTCCCTCTCTCAATAACCCCTTAAGATTCATATATGGTGAAGCAGCTCTTCATGTCTCCAAATATAGAATGCAGAAGGAAACATTATCAGAGACTTTCCTTGGTCAGCTTCTGGCCGCCTACGCAGTCCATGGCATATATAACAAGCATGGTCTTTGGCAACCATGTTTCGAATGTCATTAAAATCTCATTCAACCTTTTTTTACTCACTATGTAGAAATCCCCAAATCTATAATGAAATATTGAACACCATAATTTTTATGAAAGAATATTTGTGGTACTGTTGTTCAGAGATGTTTGCATTATCTTTCCCTCCCATTGTTGAATTTGCCTCTCTGAATAGTTAAAGTTCAACATAATAGCAACAGCAGGGATTTTTACCAGTGTAAGCAACTACGGAGATCTTCAATGAAACGTTTGTTCTGAGTGAATAACCACTGTAAAATTTTGATTTTTTTTTCTTTCTTGTTTGACTGAATTCTGAGAATCCTCTGTGAATTTCTGAAATGGTTACATGTTGTTATAAATTAATTACTCTCTCTTTCAAAGGTGTTTTCCATTTTGCTCATTTTTCATGTTGTCAATCAAGGTGATATCAGACAGCAGGTAGAGGTTCTTGATGTAGATGGAGAATAACTTAAGCGGAACTGACACCCCGCAGGTCATATTGATAGCTGGGGTTAGTGTCTATATATTCAAAAAGGAATATCTTTTATGCATAGTGTCATTCTTGACTCATCAAAACACACTTAAGTTATTTATTTTTAAGGGGTTTTTTGTATTGATATTTTTGTTACAATTTCTATGCCATTCAAAGTCCTGTTGGTGACAGAAGAATTTCTGTAAACAGGAACCTCGCAATTCAGCAAGAATTCTACCTCCCCAGGGAAATCAGAACAGCCGTGACATGGCCTGTGAGCTTATCTGATATGGAGAAGAGTGGTCTTGCTGTTTTAATCTCTTTACTATTGAGTTTTTATTCTTTTTATGATTACACCTATGACACTCAATGTTATTATGGCCTTTTATTTCCTGGAGAACTCCAGTAGAAAAGCATGATTTGATTTTTGAAATGAAACGTTAGCTTTGTCACCAGAAGGTTTTCTTTACAAAAAGAATCACATGTCACATGGGTTGGCAATCAACACAAGATCTCTGCAGAATATATTTTTTATCAGATTGTTTTTTTTCTCAACGAGAAATTCCATACAATATTTCTTTTCCAGAAAATATCAAATTAATAGAGAGCATAATTCTACTGCTCTCATCCCTGCATGAGGCACATTTTAAAGATGATCTAACTACCTGACCATCTGCAATGGATCCATAGCACTTCAGAGAGTGTTGGAACCCAATAGGAATTGGATAAGGCATCTCAACTTTTAAGGTGGAATTAAGGTACCTGCGAAGTGCGGAGCTAACTGATGCATGGTTACCTCAGCAGGCAGATTGTGGGACAACACAGTAAATCACAGTTCATGAGTTCAATATAAAGGCAGGGATCCGCACTGGTATAACAATGTGGCTCTACAAGAGATCAAACAGGCATAAGCGCTGTCGGTATACAGCCAGGATTCAGCAATAAAGTGGCAGTATAGCACAGTATAGGATACAACAAGCCCAGGCAGGCAGGGGTTTGTACAAGAGCAGGACAGCTCAGTGCAAGATCAAGGAATGTTCGGCATCTTTCAGTTTTATGGCGAAGTTTGGTGATGATAGTTCAGTGCAGCTGTCATGGTGATCTATCGTATTTATGCATATGTCATGCGTAGTGCATGACATATGCATAAATACAATAGATCACCATGATAGGGAGGTTGTATGTGCTTGACATGTTCAGTGTAAGGAGGTGAAGGTATGAGCCAAATATGCGGTGATAAACAAGCTGAGGCAAATGAAGGAGGGAAAAGGGCTGACTGAGGGAAGAGACAGGGAGGAAAGAACAAAGGAAGGAAGGAACAAGACACAGAGATACATTACAGGGTATACAACAGGAGACTCACGGGATACACAAGACAGGCGGGACAGGCGAAGTACAGAAGGCAAGTAGCAGGGCTGGTTGTAGATAAACAGGTGGCAGGGGAAGACGGCAGACAAAGCAGGTTGCAGGGCCGTAGATAGGTCCAGATATACAGGGGTAGTGTGGGTTGGAGATCGGAGAGGCAAGGACACTGGAAGCTGGAGACCGGAGAGGCAAGGACAATGGAACCTGAAGACTGGAGAGGCAAGGCACTGGAGGCTGGAGAGGCAAGGGCACTGGAGGCTGGAAATCAGGAACAGGAGACAGGGAAGCATGGTTGAATGCACTGGGAACACATGTAACTACTCAACGCGTTTTGCCTTACAAGTGACTCTTCAAGAGTGTTCTTGAAGAAGCCTGTATAATGCAAAATAATTTGAGTGTTTACATGTGTTTATAACAGTTTGTTTGTCCTTTCTGGTTGTGGAAATATAATGATTTATTGATTTTTTTGGTAAATAGGCAGCTAGAACTGCCGAGGTATAGATAGGGTACATTGAATTTTATTCCTGTGTATTGTTGTGGATACTGTGGCCTTGGGTAGGCATATCTATTTGAGTTGGTGCCTCATGCAAACTGTTCTCCACTCTATATCCACTTTATACCCCAAGTGCCATTATTGTGCTCCTGATAGTGTCAGTATTTGTTTATTTCTCACAATATATCTTTTTTATATGTATTGTTGGTCTGTAGCAATCAATATATCCATTTTTAGTCTTATAAGTTCTTTTGAATAAAGTGTTTCAACTTTTGATTGTTCTGTTGGGTATACAGATTATTTTATGATCCCTAAATCTTGGTTTGGTGATCGTTTTGTGGTTGCGAGTTACTTATTAGAGGGAGCACCTATGGTGCCTGCAGGAGAGCCAAAACTGGCCTGAGACAGACAGTGCAATTCAAGAAAGGTGCTGCTTAGGAATTTTCATGCAGGTGCATCACCAACTTGGGTCTTCTTGTGGTGGCATGTGCCTGGCTTGGGATGTCACAGTGCTGCTATGCTCCGGTGCCATCACAGACGTAATGGTTGTGCTGAAGGCCAATTTTTAGGGGGTTAGGCTCCAATCTCTTATATCATCCTTTCCATTGTCATGTTATCCTTCTTCATTTGCCCTTGGTAGAGGCTACTATTAGACAGTGTGACAGACCTCTCTTGTCTGCCTGTCCTCCTCTCCCGGCACCCTGACCTAGAACATCCCGGCCACTGAGTTGCTCAGAACTCAGTGCCTCGAGCAGCTTGATCTGTAGCTCTTGACCCACTTGGTGTGATCCTCTGCCTCTTTGAATTTTCAGATGGCTGTTCCGTGCCTTCTGAGGGTGATTGTGAGTACCCTGAATGAGACACCAGACAGACTGTATGTTCAAACAGGATCAACTGCTGTATTGAAAAAGACACCAGTATTTATACAAAGGTAACACACACACACTTTTCAAGCACTTGCGCATAATATTGCACAACTCAGGTTTCAGATTAAAGACCATGTCCCGGTGTCACGGCGAGGAGGAGATAGGATTAAATTATTAAAACAGAAAGAAAAGCGCTGGATTCATAGACTAGATACATTATGGCCCAGGGGCCTCAATAGAGAATTTGATTTACATCATTGTTACTAGTGCACCCTGTCCTTACATATTGCGGACATTGTTTTGCGCTGTGTATGATCCCTTTATTTTTCGCTGTGCATGATCTTCATTGCCCCTTACACACCGCGCTGCATCTGAGTCCGGTTGAGTATGAGCTCCTTTATTTTATTTTTGTTTATATGCTTTTTTATTTATTTAATCATTTGTTTTTCTTTTTTTCTTCTTTTTTATTACTTGGTTGCGTTTAACCTTACTTTGCATATTTACGTTTGGGTGTAATTATTCGTCTTTTTTAAATGGATTATACTATACACCTGTGATTTAAATAGATTAGAGACCGGATTGGTGGATATGGGGTTATAAGGATGGGTGTTTGGTTTTTCTGTTATGTATGATTAAGGCCGCTTGTGGCCGAAACGTTACCACGACTTTTTACTCCTTGGGGTTTTTCCCTCCCTGAATAAATCTTGGAACTAGCTGCCTGAGACCCGTTTCTTTTGGTGTTCAGACTGTATGTTCAAACAGGATCAACTGCTTTATTGAAAAAGACACCAGTATTTATACAAAGGTAACACACACACACTTTTCAAGCATCCAACCCACCCCAACAGTTCTGATTGGCTAGTTTCAAGACCACTGCCAGCTTCATTCTGGTCCTCCTCAGGTTCTTAGGTGAGTATGTCAGGTTTGAGAAAGCTGTCAGATTAATCCTCTCAATCAACAGATAACAGGGAGAAGCACACAAATTCGCAATCAGTTAACACACACAATAATTGACATAATCCATTGTCCCAATAAATCTGATTGGGACAGTGTTTGCTTTAAAAGGCTAACTAACAACTTCTCAAACATGCATCAGATAAACAGAAAGACATAGCATTCTTGCATAATCACAATTCAACACAAATGTAACTGTAGCGCTGGTTTTAAATCCCCTGCCGTGTAGTACTTGCTTTTGGCCACCGGAGGGAGACAAGTGCGATGTGAGACACTGAACATTGGGACTACATTTCCCGGCATGCTTTGGGAGCGGACACAGGAAGTGGGTGGGACACAGACGCTGACATCCTGAGCCTCGTGGAGAGAGCTGGCAGAGCGCGCCAGGGAGTGAGAGAAGCAAGACACAGTGCTGCAGAGCGTGACAGTGACCAGGCCGGAGCGCAGCTGGGGCCTGACAGAGATAAAGACCGGGTTATTCAGCCTTGCAAGAGGAAGACCCAGTGATTCACCAGAATACCCACGCTGATATCGAGTGAGCTGGAGGACCCCGAGTTAGGAGCACCGCAGATCGATCTGACAGGGAGTGCAGGCGGTGAGCTGGACATCTTGCGGCAGCTAAAGGAAAGCAAGACAGCGGATCCGGTAACCCATAGAATCCCAGTCAAAATCGAGCGGAGAGACCTCCTGGGTCGAGCGGAGCACCAAGTATCTGGCCGTTGTAATAATAGAAAGCACGCTGCTGTTTGTTTAAAAAACCCACAGGGCCCCAACTTGACTAGTCGAAGATACCTCATAAATAATTCACTGGCCAGTTGAATATTGTACCCGGGTACAATCACACACAAACACCTATATTTTTGGGACATAACCTGTACTGGACTCACTCCCCAACCACAAAGGGGGTTAAAGATATATTTTTCTCTTTTCCGCTGCGCGTTTCTCGAATTACGTAGCATCGTATTTCTTTTCCGCTGCACCTTTCTCGAATTACGAAGCATTGTATTTCTTTTCCGCTGCGCGTTTCCCGCATTGCGAAGTACTGTAAATATATACGTATACCGTGTTATTCATTATATGCCATTTATTCTAGTAAACTATATAATTTATAAAATCCACGACGGTGCTGGAGTATATTTATTCCCTAGTGCGGGGAGACTGACCCGAGGTTCAATATCAGCGGCTCCTCCGGGAGTGAGCGCTACATAACCAACACAACAAGTTCACAGAAATACATTGCATAAAGAAAGGGAATAAAATGGAATAAATGCCGTTTAAGGAGAATACAAAGGGAATGAAGTCCGTCTGTCTCTTCAAACATGGGAGCGCCCTGTGAGCTCCGTGACAGGCAGCCAAATCTTTGGCACTTCATATTAACCTTACAAATATCTATAATTACTGCTGGGGTCTTCTGTTTTCTCTGCATACCTTCTATGGGAATTTAGAGTGCTAAGTGAGCTTATTTTTAGCATCAAAAACCATTGGTTAAGATATCTTATTCTGGAACAATATGCCTGTAACAGAGAAATCTACATCTGATCTCACAAAAGATATTGAATATGCATAAAGAACCGAGGTCCATTTGGCACTAACTATTTAGTCAAATAGCAAATTCAGCATAGAAAATACCACAGACTTTAACTGTAGAACTGCACGATTACTTTGAAACACATATCCTCCATATTCGAGTAATAAGATACAAAAATTTAAAAACAATAAGTGAAAGGTCATTACCACTGTTTATTTTAATTCTTTGTTTACTTGCAATTAGCTTGCAACTAAAATTATTTCAAAAATATATTTTTCTTTTCCTGCCCCTATGCCAAGGCTATTTGCGCTTTTCAGATGCATAAATCATAAAAGAAATCTGACAAATAATTATTGAATGCATTTGTTCTACTACAGGTTTTCATTTATCGTACTGTACCTTTCTCTGAAATTTTTTCTGAGTAACTAACTGCTACATAACTTTAAAGTGGACCTGTGGTGGCCAGGGTTACCTTCCCTGTGATGGATATAACATTGGACATAAAAAAAATGCAGTATCTCATCCCTAGGTGCGTTATCATTACCCACTGCTTGCCTGATTGTAGGGCTGTGCGTCTCCATCGTTCTCTTTTGTAGGCATCACTTACTGGGGTTTATTATGCCGCACTGTGCAATAAGCCATCAGTGGTCACATTGGCTGACTGAACAAAGAGGGTTTATACTGCGGAAACACCCAAAAAGTAAGCAGCAAAAAAACACCACCCTGATATCCACCAATTCAGAAAGCATATAACATAAAAAACAAATTGGTGATGTTGCGCTAAATAAAATAAAAAACTTTTGTAAGTCTATATTAAAAGCATGCTAATATGCACAGCAAGAAGAGGAAAAAAATTTTTCTATTCCTCTATAGTTCGTTCAATGGATATCCAGTCTCTGTTAAAAAAGGAAATTTGGCAAATTCTTCCAATCCTTTAAAACGAACGACCACTTCTTTGGCGAATCTTCATTAAGGGTATATATCTCGAGAAAAACTCTTTCTGTACAAACGGAAGCCTTTCTCCAGACGTCTGCGGTGTCGGGGTTTTTCCAGCGGCTGCTCTGTGCTGTGATCGGCTCCTGCTCGGAGGAATGCACACTGAAACCAGCAAAAACATCTGTATTAACCTCGCTGAACACGCCAGAGGAATCCGAGCAGGAGCCGATCACAGCACAGAGCAGCCGCTGGAAAAACCCCGACACCGCAGACGTCTGGAGAAAGGCTTCCGTTTGTACAGAAAGAGTTTTTCTCGAGATATATACCCTTAATGAAGATTCGCCAAAGAAGTGGTCGTTCGTTTTAAAGGATTGGAAGAATTTGCCAAATTTCCTTTTTTAACAGAGACTGGATATCCATTGAACGAACTATAGAGGAATAGAAAAAATTTTTTCCTCTTCTTGCTGTGCATATTAGCATGCTTTTAATATAGACTTACAAAAGTTTTTTATTTTATTTAGCGCAACATCACCAATTTGTTTTTTACATTGGCTGACTGACTCAACATGCCAACAAGTGTGTAGAGTGAGTAGAGGGCTGTCTTGTTGGACTGCTTTCTGCTCACAGTTCTCAATCATAGAAACATAGAAACATAGAAAAATTTCGGCAGATAAGAACCTTTCGGCCCATCTAGTCTGCCCAATTACATGGAAAGTTTACCTGGATTTATCTGTTGTTTAGGATAGCCTTATGCCTATCCCATGCCTGCTTAAATTCAATTACTGTTTTGGCCTCTACCACTTCGACTGGAAGACTGTTCCATGTATCCACCACCCTCTCAGTAAAATAATGCTTCCTGATGTTACTTTTAAACCTTTGCCCCTCTAATCTAAGACTATGTCCTCTTGTTTTGCTATTTTGTTTCCTTTTAAATATACTCCCTTCCTCTACCTTGTGGATTCCCTTTACGTATTTAAATGTTTCTATCATATCTCCTCTGTCTCGTCTTTTTTCCAAGCTGTACATGTTAAGATCATTAAGCCTTTCCTGGTAACTTTTCTCCTTCAAGCCGTACACCATTTTAGTAGCCCTTCTCTGAACTCTCTCTAAGATGTCTATATCCTTCTGGAGATACGGTCTCCAGTACTGCACACAGTACTCCAAGTGAGGTCTCACCAGTGCTCTGTACAGTGGCATGAGCACTTCCCTTTTCCTACTGCTAATACCTCTCCCTACACAACCAAGCATTCTGCTAGCATCACCTGCTGCTCTATTACATTGACTACTTACCCTTAGATCCTCTGAAATAATGACCCCTAAATCCCTTTCCTCAGATGTTGAGTTTAGGACTGTATCAAATATTCTATATACAGCCCTTGGGTTTTTACGTCCCAGGTGCATTATCTTGCACTTATCCACATTAAAACTCAATTGCCACAACTCCGACCATTTTTTTAGTTTACCTAAATCATTTGTCATTTGGCTGATCCCTCCAGGAACGTCAACCCTGTTGCAAATCTTTGTGTCATCAGCAAAAAGACATACTTTTCCATTAATACCTTCTGCAATATCACTAATAAAAATATTAAAGAGAATGGGTCCAAGTACTGACCCCTGAGGTACCCCACTGGTAACAAGACCTTGCGCCGAATAAACTCCATTTACCACAACCCTCTGTTGTCTGTCACTCAGCCACTGCCTAATCCAGTCAACAATATTGGAATCCAAGCTCAAAGATTGCAATTTATTGATAAGCCTTCTATGCGGAACAGTATCAAAAGCCTTACTGAAATCTAAATAAGCAATGTCTACTGCACCACCTGTGTCTATTATTTTTGTTACCCAATCAAAAAAATCAATAAGATTAGTTTGGCATGATCTCCCTGAGGTAAACCCATGTTGTTTCTGATCCTGTAATCTATGTGTTTTTAGATGTTCAACAATCCTTTCCTTTAACATGGTCACCTCAGGTCATGCCACCGGAAGTGAGTGATGGCAAAACTTTGGCAGGGAATTACATATGTTAGCAAAAAGATCACCAGCCCATATATTGGGAGTGATCCCTTTTCAAATTAGGCCAACCTACTGTATGTTGAAAGTGACAGGTGGACTTTAACCATTTTGCCTGTTTTGGTAAGTTTGTATTTTACGTTTTGCCAACTTAAACAAGTATAAGATCACAAAGGCGGGGATGTAGCTGCTGAGAGTTGTGGTCATGATACTAATTTTGTCATTGATGGTGGCCACTCTCCAAATGGGGCCTGTCATCTTGGCACACAAGGCATCCAGGATGACCATCTGCCAGGCTGAGCAGTCAGTCTGGACTGTTCACACATGATCATTGCATTAGCCCTTGTGAATGAGCTTATAAAGCTCAGATTTCAACTATTTAAAGTGACACTCCCACTCACATAAACTGTGATTAGATTACATAGTTACATAGTTACATAGGCGAAAAAAGACATGCGTCCACCTACTGCTGTTGTGCATTAGAAATAAAAACAAATTATAAAACACATGCTGCTGGGGGGTTTTCTTTGTTTGAAGTAATTGTATGTAAAAAGGAAAAATAAAGTTATGTATTTTATCTCCGAGGTTCCAGTTTCTGGATTTTTCCCAGAAAGCAACATTTACCAAAAGTTTTGCTTTGTGGCTCTTGTTTATTTAAACTTCAATATCTACCAGTTAATGAGGTGGAGGAGTGAATGTTTAGATAAGGTGGTGTATTGTGAGGTGTAGCTTACTTGAGATAAGAGCTGGCAGCTGAATGTTATATGACAGGGAGCTTAAAAGAGATCTAATCTACCCCGGTGATGTCTTCTGAATACATCCCACACAATACAGTGATGTGAGTTGGCTGCCAAAACCACAAACTGAGGTCCACGTGAAGTAAATATACTGGGGGGGGTGGCAGTTTACAACATAAAATATCACAAAATGGATGCACACAGTGAAACATATAGAGTAAAATATTTTTCTTAACTAAACATATAAACATAAAAGAGAAAAACAAAGTACACGTAAGATATCAACAACATAAAATAAACACAATAAGGACATTTAATTTTTTGGTGGTTGCATCCCTTTAAGTACCATGAATGCAATTTAACAGGAGCTTTAAACAGGAGCTTGCTGTGCATTTACCTCAGTCCTCATGAAAACCGGATGACAGCCTAGGGCTGTTGGGTGATGAGGAGCACTGAGGGGAACTGTATGTCACAGGAAGAAATTGTATGACTGCAGGTTTGCTATTTTATAGATATAAAATTATTTGAATATTACCTGCAACATGTTCATAAAGCAAATATAATAATCAGACACCCTGAGGTCTCCATCTTTACTCTTTCAAGAAGGACATTATCTTCTAATTAAACGGAGCTCCAACACATGGGTCCATTATCTGAGGGTGAGCGCACATTGAATATTTATCACCTGCAAACTATGCTCACAAACAGGCAGTCGTCATTTACCATGAACCAAATAACAAACATCGAATAACTGTATAGGGGGAACTAAAAGGTGGTAAAACAGGACCTCTTCATCCAGCTGCATCCTCTCTGCACATGCCTATGGTCCATCAGATTCCCCACTCCCACCCCTTGCCAAAATAATGCTTTTAAATGTATTTATTTTAATTGAATCACAGTGAAAGTGATTTGGTAATGTCTACTATTAAAATCCATTAAGACTGTAGAGTAAGGGACGTCATGACGTAGATTCCCATGGCGTTATTTTATCAGGTTTTGCCAGACACCATCAATTTTGTTTTCCTTTTTTTTTGTCATCAAGGTTTCCATGGGTGACTACTGCAGTTGCGATAAGTAAAGGATGTCTCACCATCTTGAAGCAAGTGATATAGTACTCAGTGGAATAGTAGCCGCTGCAGGATTGTATTGTAGTCTGAGAAAGCAGCCCTGCACATATTCTTTACATAAATCACCCGATTGAAGTGGAAGATCAGCACGCAGTAAAAGTAGTTAATGAATGGTTTTGTACAGTGAAGTGAAGCTCAGCGGTGCTTAGAAGAAAATCATAACAAAATACTGGTCATACTGATCTCAGATTATGGTATAAAATGCATACAGTTTTGCATGATGTATTCCTAGAATGCAGCACTAAATTATCCGACAACGGAGCCCAGGAGAGAGTTACTACCTTGCGGTAGTGACAAGTGACATGTCCCACTTTACCTCAAACACTGTGCAACTACTGTAAATTTCAATTACCGCAAGTCTGAATGTGACTGTGGATAGAAATGAACATTCCCTCTGCTTGAAAAGCCTCCAGCATGGAAAAGTTTCAACGGGGGAATCAGAAGACAAGAAAAAAAAAGAAAAGAAAAAAAAAAAACATCAATTGATCAGACTTTTACTGATTTGAATTTCCATGCTTCAGATTCCTCCGGTAATAGCTGTACAGCACCATATTTCATCTACCAATTTACCCACAGCACAAGAGAGCTTCACTCAACCAGAAATCCCCTTCTTTAAAAAAAAATAAAAAATGCAGGTGTCATTCATTCTGGATTGCGGTCTAATGTATAGAAATTGAGCTGATGGTAAATAATTTGTTTTTGACATATTTAGATGATTGAAAGTAGTTTAAAGATATTGTAATTCAAACAAGGTATAGATTTTGTTGGCTGAGGAATAGATCTGCTATGTGCCAGGATAATATATTATACCTTACGTTTTTATGATGGATGGGCTCTAATTTATCCAGGTTTTCTATGCTCGATAAGTTTGATAAAACGCTTGCTTATAGAATGTGTTTGTTTAGTTTATTGGGTATAAGGAAGAGATTAATATGAAGATCATTTCTGTTAAGCAGCGGTTTTGTACATGTATAAAATGCCAGTAGCAAGTGTGAGCATGTGTTTGTAGGGCTACCTTTGTGCAAAGTAATGATGCGGAACCTACCATTGTGGTGGTCAACATACTCAATGAGAGGTGGGGTGTGTACTTTGCAAAACACCAGCTGGGTAGAGTAGAGGTAACATCTTGCTACTTCCACCTAAAAACAATGCACGCATCTGTCCCTTTCTTAATCAGGACTCAACTAAAAAGCTCATCCAAGCTCTTATTATCTCCCGCCTTGACTACTGTAACCTCCTCCTCTCTGGCCTTAAGAGATCCCAGATTCTGCCTCTGCAGTCTGTAATGAATGCCAATGCCAGACTCATCCACCTCAACTCCCGCACCTGCCACACCTCACTCCTATGTCAATCTCTACACTGGCTCCTGGTTTCCTTTAGATTCCATTTCAAAATACTGATACTCCCATACAAAGCTCTCCATAACTGCGCCCCTGCCTACATCCCCTCCCTTATTAGCAGGTATACCCCTTCCCGACCACTTCACATTGGTAATGATCTGATGCTATCAGTTCTTCGTACCTCCACCCCCAACTCCAGCCTTCAAGACTTCTCCTGGGCTGCCCCCTTTCTATGGAACTCCCTCCCCCGCAACAATAGACTCTCCCCATCTCTCCAGTCCTTCAAGAAGTCTCTGAAAACACACTACTTTAGAGAAGCCTATCGGCTTCCTCCATGATCCCTCACTGTACATCTCTTGCTCCCTCTTCCCAATCTGCCCATATGCGCCCTGCTACTACACATACTCCAGGTACCCTCACCTACTGTGTCACCCCTCTCCTCTTAGATTGTAAACTCTCAAGCAGGATCCTTCCCTCCTACTGTTACGTGTGTGTACCATGTATGTATATTCGTTTTTCTGTCTCTATCATTGTATAGCGCTAAGGAACCTGTTGGCACTTTATAAATGCTTGTAACTGTAACTGCTCTACAATTGTGCCAACGTAGGTTCAAATTCCAGTCAGAGTACCTCTCCAGTGAGTGTCCTTGGGCAAGACATCTAACGAGACATACTTGCCGACCAATGCTGCTCTCCTCTACAACTATGGAAAATCGATCTCAGCCCTACAACTGTGGAAAGACTGATTTAATTTAACTACCATGCCTCAGCTCTACAACTGTGGAAAAGCAGATTCAGAACGCCTCACCAACAACTGACGTTGGGCAAAACACCTAACGATATGTTCGTGCCTACCATTGCTCAAACCCCTGTCCAACTTTATTGGAATCTTTCTGGGTAAAGAATTGACCATAATGTGGCATTTGTTGTTGTCCAAATAAAGTCAGATATTGTAAAATTACTTGAATAGTACCCTAGTATTATTCTGTCCTGTTCAGTAAATATTATCCTGCCAGAGAGATTTAAAAAAAATATACAGCCGTTCTTGTGAGGCACATACTGCGCTATATAAATAATATATTAGGAATTTAGTGGAAAAAACACCATTCAGATATTGAGAAAACCAAGTGGACCAGAAGTGTTCTTTGTACAATAACGAGGATGATGGTTGCTTACTTTCCACCAGCTCGATCCATTCTTGTTGGTGACTCAGTCTCATATTGTTTTATTGTCTGTCTCAACTAAGCACAGCTTCACAGAATGGACGACGTATTCACAGCAAACTGAATGTCTTTCAAAAGATCTCTGCGTTTTGTAGGTAATTCACTTTTTCAATGCTCCAACACCCATCTCAGTAATCGGTTTCTATGGGAATTTTTCACAATGCAGAGGAAAATGTTTCTGCCAAGTGGCATAAAGTGTTTAGTAATACAACAGAATGTTTGGCTAAATGAAGGAGAAACATCCCCACAATACCAGCATAGTATCCAATGTGTTAATATAGGGGCAAAACATTCCTGTGTGTATATATATATATTCTCTAAAAGCATACGAGAATCATGAGGTTTACAAACATCTTGAATGCCAAGGTTATTCAAGACTAGCTGTGTATACAAATATATGATGACGTGTTGTTACTTACAGGGCTATTCAAAGAGCACCGGAAATTCCACCGGACCTCCCCTTCCCTTTCAGGCTCCCTCCTGGCAGTGTCAGGGGGGCCTGAAAATGACATCATCACGCCCATTGCGATGACATCAGTGCGTCGGGAGGGGGCTTAAAAGTAGCGTCTGACTTCCTTGAAGTCAGATCGCCGTGGGATCCTAGAGAAGAGAGGTGAGTATAGGAGGGAGAGCTCACTTAGCGGAAGACGTGTGAGGAATGACCTTCGCATATAGTGGGAGACTCCCATGATGTTCCCCACACGTCTTCCGCAGAGAAGGGGTTAAAAAAAATTGGCTGAAAAAATCCCAAAAAATGCATAAAAAATTAAATAGAGACTTTTTTGCTGCAAATGAAAATAATAAATGGTTTAATAGATATTGGCTAAAAACGGGGGATATTTTTCAAATTGAAACCTATGGGATTCGCCTGAGTAAACCTGCAGAATTACTTTCAAGAAAACACATATGAAACACCTGTAGCGCAGCTTTTTGAAATCTACCACATACCAGTCTATTGTAAAGTAGGTGAGTACAGACCATTTTATTTATGTTCTACTGCCATATATAAATTTTTCCTTTTTTTCCTTTTTTGGCCTGAAATTGCACCGAACAGTGAATTTCCCTGTACAGTGCAATTTCGGGGCCATTCGTCTATTCAAAACCTGGCAATTCGCCAAATATTGGCGAATTGCCAGCGAAATATGGTGCCTTTTAGACGGCATAGAAATCCCCATAGAGAAGCAATGGTTAACCTATTCAGAGAACACCAAACAGGCGAGAAATGTCAGTGAAATGCCCTGATGTTCGGTGGTTTCATGTTGGTATTTTTTATTAGGTAGAATAGGATTGTGCAAGTGTAAGAAGAATGGATAACGGATATTGGCTGGCTCATGGATAATAGAAATATAAGAATAGATATATTTCTAGGTATTTCTATAGATATTTCTTATAAGAAAAAAGATATAATGATATATCAATAAGCTATGGGGGTTATTCAGAGAGATTCAAAATGTCACCGCACGTTCAGTGCCCTTTTCGTTCCCTGCACTTCGGGGCGATTCTAGGTCACTGACCCTGCGGTGTATTCAGTATGCACCAAAGGGTCCCTGTAGTGCAGGGAAAACTCACCGCAAACCCTCCGAACACTCACTGCAAACCCAGCGAACACTCACCGAATACTCACTGAAAACCCGCAGAAACCGCCGCAAAAACCACGCCGAACATGCCGGGAAATTCGAGGAGCCACCAATCAAAGTGCAGAGCAGCCGCTGGAAAAAGCCGACAAGTGGACAACGGGGTAAAAAAAAAAACAGTACGCTTGAAAGTTTCAAAATTTAAACGTTGTTTGCAAAATAATAAATGCTGGACAAAAATGGCTGGAATTTACATATAAGATCCAATGAATGATAATAAAAAGGTATTTTACAGAAAAAATAAAAAACAATTTAAAAAAAACAGAAAAAAGGGTTTGCCAAAAAAATCCCCAAAAATGGCTAAAAGATCCTAAAAAAATCTATAAAGAGACGTTTTACTACAGAATAAAATAATAAATGGTTTATTAGATATTGAATTAAAACGGGAATATTTTTAACATTGAAGCCAATGGGATTCGCCTGAATAAACCTGCTGAATGAAACCACTGAACAGCAGGGCACTACGGCAACTTTTCACTGTTGTTCAGTGTTCTCTGAATAGATTAACCATTGCTTCTTTATGGTTGATTTCACTGCCTTCGAACAGGCACCGTACGTGCAGGCAATTTGCCAAAATTTGGAGAACTGCCTGCTCTCTGAATAGACGAATGGCCCCACAATGTCACTGTACGCTGAATTTCAGTGTCCAGTTACATTTCGGCGACATTTCGGATCTCTCTGAATAACCCCTTTAGCATCTTGTCAAAACCAGGAGCGAAGTGGGTCACCACTCACCAGGAGGTCAGCAGCAAAGAAAAGAGGACTTGGGAGGGGCTTACTGTCCTTTCATGGGCATGATGTTGATCGGATTGTTTTATTTCTTGTTCCAATGTTAACTCTTTCTTTGCTGCTGGAGGTTTAGTAAAGAAAAGAGAATGCAAAATATTTGCTTCCTGTCTTTATTAAAATTCAGATTTTGTTGTCACCAAGGCTGGAATAATCCACAATTATTTATTGTTATCAAATATACGAAAAATAAATGACTGACTTTATAATTCTGTTCTGAAGATAACAAATAAATGAGTATTTATGGTTTAATATGCTTTGTTAAGAAACCTTTCCAGAGTCTCCCTAATGACCCTCTTGCTTATCTTGCAGGTATCCATGAGGTCTGAGTGCTATCAGTTCCATTATGCCATTGTCAGCGTTTGTGAAATTCAGCAAAGATTTATTCCTATGGGGTGACTGTTCTAGAAGCAGCAGGTTGTTGATTCTTCTCGAGTGTGAGTCTTATCACATTTATTTGTTATGAAGGAATATGTGGTATTTCATCCTGCTCCTGGGTATATTTTTTTCAGATTAGTTGATCAGAGCTGCCTTTTATCTCTGGACTGCTGACACAACGTTTGGAATATACAGGATTTGTCAATCTTACACGTCTGATTTGCATTTCAGTTACTGGGTTCATTCACTGTTTTTTGTTTTAGATGTGATTTTTATGTTACTTCCAGAGGACATTTAATGTTACCCATTTCAACGAACTTGGTATCCATTTCTCCTGGAACAATAAGAATAATCTATGAACGCTGAAGAACACATGATGTGTTTTCTCACATCATGTGTTCTATTGATCTTATGCTCGAGCTAGGATCAGTGTAAATCCTTAAAATATTATATAGGTGTTCCATATGGGATTGCTGTATATTTGTAGTGTTGTCTGGGAAACACCGTTTTAAAGTAAGCAAACATACAATAAAAAAATTACTTTTGGAAATCCTAAAACCCACCTAGGAAATAATATCTGACAAGCAAACCTAACTCATCCAACCATATTAAATGGTCTTTCCGTAGTGACAATAAGATTAATAAATTAATAGAAAACGTCTGCTGGTAGTTGGAGCTACTGTGTCAACCCAGATCTAGTGAATGGGGCAATAGGAAGAACCCCAGCGGGGCCATCAGTGACCAAGCCTCCTCAGGTGTCGAGGCTACCTGGACGGTACCATTGGCCGTCACAAGAAGGGAGCCAGCCGCCCCCATCTGTAATGAACTCCTTCAGCTCGTAGACAAGTCGTCACATCCCTGAAGCGCCATTGTGCCAGCAAGGTAGCTAAGGGGAGATCCGCAACTAGGGAAAGAAACAGCGACTCGAAGGTAAGAGGGCTACGTGCAGCTGGAACCGCCGTGAGCTGAATCATCAGTGTGACATCCTTCGTCACCACCAGGACGTCCAAGCTGCACTTGGTGTCAACAGCGAATTCCGGAGGCGCAGCACAGACCCTGAAAATCTCTGGTCAGCCGGTGTCTTGTGGTGAAGGGAAGCCACAAGTCTGTTCGCCAGCCCGAAAGCCACCTGGAGCGGCATCGAATCCGTAATCTCCCTGATCTGGACATTCCGCTGCCAATGGCAGGTCTCCAGCCGCTCCACTGTCTGCGAGAGGAGAGTCACTTGGGCCTGCAGGGTGTCGACTCGCTTCTTCATGTGGCCATGAGTCACCTTCATCTCACTTGCGCGATCCCAGACTACAGTCATCTGGGCCCCTGGACCCCCACCACCTCAGCCCATAATCCAGCAAAGTCGGTCTGTCACATAGCCTTGAAGTCAGCCATCATAGCGTGGATGTCACCTTTAGTAGAAGGCAGGTGACTATCCATTGCTTCTCCATCCCCCGTAAACACCACGCGGGAAGAAAACGTTGGTGCAGGGAAATGGTGTATCGGCATGGGGTAATCGGCACTCAGAGAGACCGAGGGGCCCCAGGTGTAAACCACTGTCGTCTCCTCCGTCCAGGGCAGCTCCTCCCTATCCACGGCGTGAACAGGGGTCGGGGAACAGGACTTGGCCTCACCGCGGTGAGTGCCTGAGGCCCCACAGAGAGATTTTCTGATGTCTTACTGACGGCGCCCTCTGCTGGGTACGATCTCTTCCCTGTCTTTTTCCCCATCGGGGAGTGTGAAGGCAGGGACAGCCATGCCAAGATTAAACATCCACAGCTAGGAGACACAAGGCCCAAGATGGCCACCAGCCAGAGGTCTGCAAAACGTCCTAAATCATGGCCAGAACACAATCGGCAGGGAACAGTAGGATGTCGTGTCTGTCCACCACCGACCAGTAAGCTCCAGCCGATGGCAGGTCAAACAAAAAAGTCAGCAGGGTGTTCTTAGTCTGAGAGAGTTCCTCCAGACGCAATCGCTGTTGTCACATGCCGGCTCTGCCCTCCGGTATCTTATATTTTAAATGCAGGGAAAAGAGCAGCATAAAAAATAATGCAGTAACAAAGTCGCGTCTTGATATAAGAATTTTGATAACCCGAATATGGCTGCAGCAGAATTGGATGCTTTGGGCTGAAATGTTAGGTTAGGTTACTATTTGTGCTTGTTTTAGGGTAAACCAAATATTCTGCTCCAATTTGGTTCATTTTTAGGCAGCAGATTCTGCCTCATCTTTTGCTGTAAGCACAACAAATACCTGGTTTATATATTTTTTTTAAATGTGCAATACCTTTTTGTTTGCCACCCCAAAAAATTATAAAGGTATTTTCCCTAGTTTGGGCACTTTTTTAGGAGGGCACTCCAGATGTATGTGCCTACAGGCTCTTGAGATATAAATCCGGCCCTGTGTATGTGATTAGGGATGAGCCGAACACCCCCGTGTTCGGTTCGCATTCGAACTCGAACAATTTCAAAAGTTCGGATTCGAACTTGAACACGAACCGAACTCAATGCAAGTCAATGGGACTCGAAGGTTCGAATTTTAGAGTGCCCTGCAAGAGGGCATTTATGCAAGATATGTGCCATAAAAGGTGTATGTGGGTCCGGGTAGTGCCCTGGGGGACAGGAAACAAGGACAAAAAGTTGTAAAAAAAATTTTTTAAAGGAACAGTGAGTTTTCCATGAAATAAAGGTTAAAAATAAAAATGAAAAATTCCTTCAAATACCGTGAAGTGGCGGATTTCTAGGATGTATAGAAACATTTAAAAACAAAAAAATGACATCTCAAATGACGGTAAATGGTTTTCCTTTAATCTATTCATAAACAACTGCTTGGGGCGGCAGTCTGTATGAAAAGAGGAGACATTTTAGGACACGCAGAACAAGTTTAGTGATTTTTTGGCTAAATTATGGTGAAACTTATGCAGGCTTTGGATGAAAGTAACAATAGGTGCTTTAAAATTGGGCCTTTAGTGTCAGCAACAGTGCCGTCACACCGTCTGTAACCCCTCTGAGGTATTGTGGAACAGTGCAGGGTTGGACCCTGCGGTCCAATATTAAAATGATATAAATCTGGTATAGGCGTCAGTGGCAGTGCACCCAAATATTACTGCGCTATAGTGTATGGCAGGAAGGAAGCGCACCAGCAGTAACAATCAGTGGAATATACCAGACAGGGGCACAGAGCGAGAGTAGTTGTTATAACAAAACCAGGTCAACAACGTTTAGGCACTAGTACTGCGCTACTGTATATGGTGAGAATTGACGCACACCAGTCCAGGCGGCTCTGTGTCATCACGCCGCGCCCTGCCCCCTGATCACACACATCTGCACCGGGTGCTGCCATGTTCCCAACCACTGCTGCGAACATGCTGAAGAGTCATCTCTGTGCAGGTAGAGAGTTTAATTGCTAAAATGCTTATGTTACCATCCTGAATTTATTGAGGCTTACTATAAAAATGGTTGAATGTCCCTTTAAGGGTCAGTAAGGAAAAATCGAGAAATCATTAAAGTGTTTATTTTAAAAGAGCTGTTAATAGTTATGATGTAAGAGATATTTAATTGTTTCAACAGAGGAATTCTTCATAATCCATTATTATTCAATGCCTGTGCTCAGTGCGAGGGAGTTAATATAAAAAGCATACACAAAACATAAAATAATCAATAGCAATGCAGTCAAACGGAATATTGAAAGAATATGTTCACTCACCAGAGACTATGTTTGTAATATGGTTTTGTTCCACAAATTGTTTTTTACACAAGAAGATATTTCAATTAATGTATTTATTAAGTCTTGAAAACATAACATGTATGTCACGCTGAACGCAATGCCTCCTATGGGGAAGATTATCTAATTACTTAATGGTACACTAATCCAACATATCATTGTTCCCCCTCTTGCCATATACAGCATCTCTAGAGATCAAATGTATTTGTTGTATATTCAGTGATCACAGGAAACCATACAAAATGAGTCAGTGGGGGTCGAATGTAATAACAGTTAATCTTAAATCTTACACTTAATAAACACAATAGTTTAGCCTTTAGTCTTACCACAATACATCTTAGTCACTTAGATATGATTTGCAGCAAGGAACGTACATGAAAAAAGAAGCCATACTCAAGTGGGTCGTGTAAGATCTTCATTATCAAGGTTATTATATAAGATGTACCTTTCTGGAAAAGATGTCCTTGTGAAGTCTATTATTTTGTCTGATTACGTCTGTCCTTTGTTCCAAAGATCCCTTAATAGTAGTAACGATGTTGACCAAGTCCATCAACTTACTATGGCGAGTATTGTTATCATTGTTTGTCCTTAGAGCTCCACATTTACCCCAACCAGTCACAATGCTAACCCCTTTTCTGTGCTGTATGTATAGAAACCTATGGTACATGTGAGAAATAGAAAGCACGGATTGCACTTAAAGCATAGACGAAACCTTAGTTTCCCTGATACAAGTAAGAGAAATATGTATATTTATATGATTTTTATTTTTCGTTTATCCATTATACTTTTTTCAAAATATTAAGAGTATATTGCAGCTTCAAACAAATCCTATATTGAAATGTTTCATACAAATTGAGAATAAATTCCATAAAAGGACAAACAATTATCTAAATTAAAATAAGACATTGAAACATCCTGCAGATAGGTATGAAAAATCAGTTATTTAGGAAATGTAGCTGATAGAATGTAAATATAATTGTTGCATTGCTCAAAAATAGAGGTGCCTAATTAAAACCAGGCATCTGTACTTGAAATGATGAAAACCTGTATTTAAAAAGATGAAACCTTCTTAAAACTACAAGTATTCATACTAACATATAATTAAATAGCTATGTCCCTGTGCCGGCTCCTCATTCTGCAATATGGTGCTATTTTGGTTGCATTATTTCTAAAGTGTTTGAGGGTGATATTTGTCATCTGAAACAAAGGGAGTCGGCTGATAATAATGTGCATGTGATTATGCCATGAGGAAGAGAACCATGGACTGTTCTTTTAAATAGGAATAACTTGCTAAAATTAGGAAATAAATAATAGATGCTAATTAGAAGAATACTTGTTTCGAGAAGGTTCAAAAAACACCAGAATGTCTCTTTAAAGTGAGGTTTTATTAAAAATAGAGTTCCCTTTTTGGCCCTTAAATATTTGAGCAATTTGCCCAATTATTTTTTTGTTTAAATTTTTTTTTATTTGGGGTGAATTTCTCATCTTTTTGTCCCTTGGTGTGCAGCTACTCCCTTTCAGCTCAGGGGCTTCCGAACCCGAAAGTCCCTAAAAGCATTTCTACACAATTTGTGCTTCCACACATCTTATGTAGCGTAGGAACTGCAAAATACGCAGAATTACAAACTTGTGTACTTTACGTATGCAAGTTACATACTGCCTGAGCAGAACGATGGATTGGAGCTGTGCGCATGCGTAGGTCTGATCCATCGGCTATGTGTCTGAGACCGCTCGGTATTGCAGGCGGTCTCACAGGGTGATGTTAGCGTCCTCTCTGCATCTTGAGACCACTAGTAACCAATCTGGTGACCAGCAGCTGGGAAATTCAAAATTCTTGGTGGAGGAAGCCTCCTCTTCATATGTTGTTTTCTCCAGATCGAGAAATGGAGACTTTTATGGATCTAAAAGTCTTTTATTTGAAAATGAATGATTGAGCACAAAACCATGGTTTGGAGGCTAAAGCAGTACCTCTTTGAAGATGTGAGCATTTCATCTTTGCCTTTTTTTTTGGAGACCTTCAACCAAACACATGTATGAAGTCTTTATATAATACAGCAACATACACCTTTGGAGTTCAAGCATAAGTTCATTCCTATTAGACAGTGGCAAGAAAAAGTATTTGCACCCTTTGAAATTTGTTGGTTTTCTAAATGAATTGGTCATAAAATCTCATGGCAGCTTTATGAAAGTCACAAGTATAGACAAACACAATGTGCTTCATCCAACAACACACAAACAATTATAATCTTTCCTGTCTTTATTGAACACATTCTATTAAACACTCACAGTGCTGTGGAAAAAGTAAGTGAACATTTATGTTTGATAGCTAGTTGATCCTCCTTTGGCAGCAGTAACCTCAACCAAGTGTTTCTGGTAGCTGCGGATGAGACCAGCACAACAATTAACAGGAATATTGGACTACTTGTCCTTACAGAACTGCTTCAGCTCAGCCATATTCTTAGGATGTCTGGTGTGAACAGCCCTCTTGAGATCATTCCACAACAATCCAATGGGGTTAAGGTCAGGGCTTTGCCTGGGCCACTCCAAAAGGCTGATTTTCTTCTTTTGAAGCCATTCTGTTATGGATTTACTTGAATGTTTAAGATCATTGTCCTGCTATATCACACAAATTCTACTGAGCTTCAGCTGTGGCACAGCCAACCAGATACTATCCAGACCTGAAGAGGAAAAACAGCTCCAAATCATGATGCTCTCTCCCCTATATATTGGGATGATGTTTTCATTAATTGGACCCAGGTTTGCCAATTTACAACTCTAATTAGCTTATTGTTGAAGTCATTAGTCAAACATTTGCTGTGGTTTTTCCAACCTATACTGAGAATATTTGAACAATATATTCACAGATACAAGAACAATACAATAATTTCTGCTACTAGTTAAAACAGATTGGGCCCTATTACCTTCTTCACGCTAACATGGGGACACTAACGCTAACATGGGGATGGGAAAATTGGTGCCTGCAGATTTCCTCGTAGCGTCCCCATGTTAATAACAGGCGCTAGCTCTGCATCTTACCCAGGACAGAGATGCTAACCACTGGGATACTCAAAGTAGCACGTCCACGCCCCATGCAAGTATCACCTCCTGGAGTTCATAAGACTCCATGGAGGGTTGTGCTTCTGGGCCGAGAGACCATGGAGCGGTCGCAGAGGGAACTATTTGTTCCCAGTCTCACTCTGCTCGCGGCCAGAATAAGCGGCAGATCAGGCCATCCTTCTCACCGTGAGATGAGATGAGAGTGTCGAATTTATTAGGGGAGTTTAAGGGCTGCTAAATGATTTTCATTTGCATAATCATTTAGCACCAGCTTTTAGAAAGTGCCATAATTTTGCCTTGAGCGTACCTTCAGTAATTACTGCTAACACTTTGTAATAACTTCTTACATATCGGAACACTAATTAATGATTATGTACTTTACCCATCCTATGTTAAAGATAGGATGGGTAAAGTACAGTAAGCTCACAGAAGCTAGCGCAAATACTCATGCGCTAACGGATTACTACCGGGGGTAATGTCAGGAATGAAATATGGGTGGAATGGATTAAACGCATTTATCCTAGTGATAACACTTACAAATCTAAACACTAACATTAGCGATAGCTAGGGAATAATGCCCATTGTGTTTATTGATTACCATAATTTAGATGAACATCAAAACAGATTTCAAGACAAATTTATATTTAATTGCAGTAATTTCTAAAAGGTTTACATGCCTTTTCTTGCAACCATACCTATCATAAATCGAAGCTTAGCGTATTGGAATCAATGCAAATATACTGTAGTGAGAAAGCATGCAGATCCACAGTCATCTCTAGCCAAAGATGGACCTCTCAGATCTGGAAGACTTTCTTAGACAAGAAGGCACTTCATCTAGTATATTGTAAGCAATTTAGAAAAGATCAATATAGGGACCTGTATTGACCAAGTTATCCACAAATTTGTGAAAGACAGGTCCACCTTCAGCCTTTTCTCAAGTTCAATGAGAAAAGGAATCATTGTACAATCAATGGGTTCCTAGGCTCTGCAAGTTAGTATAAATTCTTCTACCTTATCCGGCAAAAAGAAGAAAGATTGCAGCAAAGGTTTTTATATGTTGCAGTTAACTGGCGATTTCCCCCAGAACAAAATGTGATATGTGGATGCGTAGCATTCAGAATAAGTAGATATTGAATCGAATTATAAAAAGGACTTTTGTTCTTGTATTTCTAGTTTTTTTTTCAATTCCTGGTGCTTTTTTTTATCTTTGAATTAATTAGCATTGTCTTATCTGACAATGTTCTTCGGAGTAAGCAAATAGATGATTATAATCACTATGCGGCAGGGAAACGGCGATGCATCAAACAAGGAAGAGATCAGCACAGACAGCTCTTATCTGTTTTCCATCAACTCCTATGCATCCAAATCTGTATAATTAAGGTGGCAGCGAAACACTCCTATTTAGAGTATGTTACATTCATTTTTCTTGCTTTCTTTTGTGATGTAAGCTTCACACCCCGCAGCATCACTACTTAAATTTTTGCCTTGATTTTACAAATTTCCAAGGGACCATAAACATTAATTCTCCTATAATTCTTTATGTACGCCATCGTTAACTCATCTGCACTAATGTGCATGGAAACAAAGTTATACTGTACAAATATAAATTAACCCTTTTGCTGTTTAGTCATTTCACCCCTGAATGTGAGCTCATTAAGGCCATTTTTTGGTCATCACATTTAAATGCTATTTGAAGTCATATTTTATTGAAGAACCCAGGCAAATTATATATCATTTTTTCAGAAATAAGATAAGGAATTTTAATCAAGATTGAAAACCAAAAGTTTTACTGTTGTGCACTGCATTTCATAAATAAAAGTATGTATAAGCCACTGTACTTGCACCCAGGGTGGGAAATGAGAAAGTGAATAATGGTAGCAGCATTGATATACTTGAAAAGCGGACAATGCCACTGACAAAATAAAATATATAAAAATATTGTTTAATTCTTTTAATTTTTTTATTTTTACACATTATATAGTCATGTTTGGTATCACTGGAAATGCCAGACTCAGTCCTGTCCAGCGGTATCTAATTTGTCCTTGTGGGGTCATAGAATGCAGATAAAGGGGTTTAAAGGACCATTGAAAACCCTCTCAGCCTGCAGTGACAACATTTTAGAAGAAACAGTGCATAATAATGCACTGCTTCATCTCCTCCACACATGCTCATGGTTTAGGAAATGAGAAGGTGAGTTATTACAATGGCATTGTTCGCTTTTTAATTGAAAAGCAGACATTGCCACTGCTTTAGAACCAAAAAAATTAAAGAAAACATATTTTCTTTTTTTTTTTTTTACATTTAACACTGTAATGTGTGGTATCATTCAGCAGGCCAGACTCAATATGCAATCATTTGGTTAAATTAAAAAAAAATTTAATACACAGAATGGAACCTACTCCAAATCCTTTGAGGGATTAACCCAATCCCACATATATGAGCAAATAGGGAAACAATTCAACTCAGGACCAAATCTAGCTGTGAAATGTATCATTGTAAATCTTGTTTATTATCTTTTTCTTATGGACACGAATGATCCTGGATTGTCCATTATGTGTTTTATCATATATCTGTTTACCATCATTGTACCTGTATATGAAATGTCTGATCTAATAAACAGATCATAAAAAGAAAAAGTGAAAATAGAAAAAAGTTGAAAAAATATATCAACTCTATTTAAAGCTACTGAGATATGGGATAAAAATAAAATTAACACAAAAGCAGCTTTGAAATCAATGTTCTGCAATGGGCAGATCTCCCTTGGTTCTCAAAGGGTAAACTGTGGCAACTTCTAATAGAATACATTGCCCGTGGTTCAGTTTCAAAACGAAGAAAAAAGACAGCCGAGCACAAAAAGTAAGGGCACTATTCTATTCTCATGTTAGTGCTAAAATGGGGATGCTAACGGAGAAAATGTGCGCCTGCAGGTTTCCACATAGCGATGACATTTTACAGTGATATTCCGGTGGCAGGCAATGTCTCTGCAGCTCACTCCGGATGCAGCGCTACCCACCTGGATACTCGCGGTAGTGCTTCCACGTCACAACAAGTATCACCTCCTGGAGTCCAAAGGACTCTGTGGGTGTTTACGCTTCCGGGTCGTGAGCCTTGTAAGAGATTGCACAGTGCCATGGAGTGATTGCAGAAAGAGACTGGGAACTATTTGTTCCTTGTCTCAATCTGCTTCCAGGACAAGAAGTAGCGGAACGGGCCAACGTTCTCGTCACGGGATGAGAGGTGCGTATTGGATTTATTGGGGAGGGTTTAGGGAGTACTAAATGATTATGAAAATGTGGAATCATTTCGCACCAGCATTTAGGTGTAGCTAAAGTTTTGCCTTGCGCGTCCCTGTAGTAATTAACGATAGGACTTTGTAATAGCTTACTTATCGAAACGCTAACTAATGATTGCGCATCCCATGATAAGTATATGATTTGCAAGGTACAGTAAGCTAACGCAAAAACTGGTGCGCTATGGGATTTATTACAGGTTTAGCATTAGGAATGTGATATGGGGAGCATGAGTTAATGTCACTTATCCTGGCGATAACACTTACATATCCTAACGTTCACGTCCACAAAAGTCAGCAAAGATCAACATCAGTATAATTTTTAAAGACAGAATTACATAGAAAGGGTTAATGTTGTATAAATTAAAGCCTGCTGCTCTCCGTTGTACTACAAGGGTTAATTCAATAAACTACCCACATTATAACACATCTTCCAAGATGTCAGAATGAATGTCACACGTCTTTCATAGTCCACAGTCTGTTATTGTAGAGTGCAAGCCATTTTGTTTCATTTTTAATTAGAAAACATAATCAACGTAAAAGCTTTACTAGACCAATCATTATAATTTTCCAGCTTTCAGGGATTAAATATGCTTTTTAATGGAACTGATTTAAGAAACAAAATACCATAATTAACTGAAGAGACTGTTAAAAGGTACAGTCTCTTGTTCAGGATTATCAAGCAAGCCTTGAAATTAAAGGGGAAAAAAAGCTTAACATGCTGCAGAGGATGTAATGCCGCTCTTTTGCTTTTTTATTTGATATTTTTATTTTTTTCTCTTTTTCAATTATCTACACTTATAACGTTGCAGTTAATTATAATTAATGCATATTTATAAAGTATTGGTGAACTGTGCCCTTGTGTCTGTAACAATATCAATCTCATAATCATACATGATATTAATTGCTGTCTTAAGACAAGTTAAGACAAGCTTTCTTGCCACTCTAAAACTTAAGAGAAATGCATTTAATATTAAATGGAACATATTATTTCCACTACCAACAGCATAATTATTCTCTTTACAACTTTGAAAAGACTTGACAAAAACTACATTTGACCTTATACAGCTGAATACCCTGTAGTTTCTGCTTGTTTCCCACCACCTTCCCTCTGCGCAAAATTAATTATCCCATCCCCATTCTGCTCTTCCCCAGAGCAACAGAGACTCCATATCCTTGCTTTGAACCAGGAAGAAAGGGAAGACACCTGATCACTGTAAGCAGTGGAATAACCAAGATTAACCCCTTGAGGTCAGACATTAGATAAATTGACTGAATTTATGAAGGATTACGTGTGCAACTATTAGATGCTCCTAGTAGGAGAAAAACTAATAGATTTGTCATATGCAGCAACCTGTAGAGGCACCTTCTCATTATTTTACAAACAAAAACTCTTCGAACAGCGTTAGCTCCAATCCCATCAAAAATAAAGTACAGATGCAAAATAAAAACAATGTTATAGACATCAAACTCTTCTTTATATCAGAAGGAACCATATTTGGTATTCCATATAAACCTAAATCGGAGGGTGCAAGCAACATGCGAGGTAAAAAATGACAAGCTCAGAGTCGTGTCTATAAATGCTCGCAGTTTAGTCAATAAAATCAATGAACTGGAGGCAATGATGGCAGCTGAAAAAGTAGATTTAGTGGCGGTTACTGAGACATGGTTCAGTGAGAAAAATAACTGGGACATAACAATACCGGGGTACTCTTTATATAGAAAAGACAGAGAAGGTAGGAAAGGAGGAGGAGTGGCCCTGTATGTGAAAAACAACATAAAAACGAACCAAATAAAAGTGAGCGAGGTGAACATAGAGTCAGTTTGGGTTACGCTAACATTTGGCAATCATACAGTAGCTCGTGTAGGTGTGATCTATAGACCCCCTGGACAAGTAGAAGAGCTAGATAATCTGCTGCTTGAGGAAATAGCCAAAATGGCAATGAAGGGGGAAGTTATTATCATGGGGGACTTTAATCTTCCTGATGTGAACTGGAAAACCAAAACAGCTGGGTGCACCAGGAGTACAAATATTCTAAACTCCCTACTGGGATTATCTCTAACACAAGTAGTTGAGGAGCCGACCCGTAAAGAGGCCATATTGGATTTAATACTCACAAATGGAGGTTTGGTATCGGACGTTGTTGTAGGTGAAAATTTGGGATCTAGTGATCACCAATCAGTACGGTTTAATATAAGAACAGGGATGGAGCCGCACCACACAAAAACAAAAGTTTTAGACTTTAAAAAAACAGATTTTTCTAAAATGAGACTTTGTGTGAATGAGTCATTATCAGACTGCAGGAGTTTAAAGGGAGTCCAGGAGAAATGGGATTATTTAAAGGAAGCATTATTGAAGGCCACAGGAAATTGCATTCGGCTTGTTAGCAAAAACAAAAAAAGGAAGAAACCACTGTGGTACTCTGCAGAAGTGGCCAAAATAGTGAAGAACAAAAAGACAGCATTCAATAATTATAAAACAACTCAGAGTGAAGAGGATAGGCAAACCTATAAGATTAGGCAGAAAGAGGCAAAGCAATTTATAAGAGCTTCCAAAGCACACGCAGAAGAGAAAATAGCTCAGTCAGTAAAAAAGGGGGACAAAACATTTTTTAGATACATAAACGAGAAAAGAAAAGTAAAACAAGGATTAGTTAGATTAAAAACAAAGGAAGGAAGGTATGTAGAAGAGAGATAAAAGTCTCGCTGACTGCCTCAATGAATATTTTTGTTCAGTCTTTGCAGAAGAAAAGGAAGGAAAGGGACCTCAGTTAGGAGAGAACACTAAAGAGACATTTACATATGAGTTTACAGAGGAGGAGGTTCTAAAGCAGCTGTCTAAAGTAAAGACAAATAAGTCAATGGGGCCTGATGGGATCCATCCTAAATTATTAAAAGAGCTCAGTGATGTAATAGCAAAACCATTAACAGATTTATTTAACCAATCCTTGTTAACAGGAGTCGTCCTAGAAGACTGGAAATTAGCAAATGTTGTGCCCATTTACAAGAAGGGTAGTAGGGAGGAATCGGGGAACTATAGGCCAGTTAGTCTTACGTCAGTAGTGGGGAAATTAATGGAAACCATGTTAAAGGAAAGGATTGTTGAACATCTAAAAACACATAGATTACAGGATCAGAAATAACATGGGTTTACCTCAGGGAGATCATGCCAAACTAATCTTATTGATTTTTTTGATTGGGTAACAAAAATAATAGAAACAGGTGCTGCAGTAGACATTGCTTATTTAGATTTCAGTAAGGCTTTTGATACTGTTCCGCATAGAAGGCTTATCAATAAATTGCAATCTTTCAGCTTGGATTCCAATATTGTCGAATGGATTAGGCAGTGGCTGAGTGACAGACAACAGAGGGTTGTGGTAAATGGAGTTTATTCGGTGCAAGGTCTTGTTACCAGTGGGGTACCTCAGGGGTCAGTACTTGGACCCATTCTCTTCAATATTTTTATTAGTGATATTGCAGAAGGTATTAATGGAAAAGTATGTCTTTTTGCTGATGACACAAAAATTTGCAACAGGGTTGACGTTTCTGGAGGGATCAGCCAAATGACAAATGATTTAGGTAAACTAAAAAAATGGTCGGAGTTGTGGCAATTGAGTTTTAATGTGGATAAGTGCAAGATAATGCACCTGGGACGTAAAAACCCAAGGGCTGAATATAGAATATTTGATACAGTCCTAACCTCAACATCTGAGGAAAGGGATTTAGGGGTCATTATTTCAGAGGATCTAAGGGTAAGTAGTCAATGTAATAGAGCAGCAGGAAATGCTAGCAGAATGCTTGGTTGTGTAGGGAGAGGTATTAGCAGTAGGAAAAGGGAAGTGCTCATGCCACTGTACAGAGCACTGGTGAGACCTCACTTGGAGTACTGTGTGCAGTACTGGAGACCGTATCTCCAGAAGGATATAGACATCTTAGAGAGAGTTCAGAGAAGGGCTACTAAAATGGTGTACGGCTTGAAGGAGAAAAGTTACCAGGAAAGGCTTAATGATCTTAACATGTACAGCTTTGAAAAAAGACGAGACAGAGGAGATATGATAGAAACATTTAAATACATAAAGGGAATCCACAAGGTAGAGGAAGGGAGTATATTTAAAAGGAAACAAAATAGCAAAACAAGAGGACATAGTCTTAGATTAGAGGGGCAAAGGTTTAAAAGTAACATCAGGAAGCATTATTTTACTGAGCGGGTGGTGGATACATGGAACAGTCTTCCAGTAGAAGTGGTAGAGGCCAAAACAGTAATTGAATTTAAGCAAGCATGGGATAGGCATAAGGCTATCCTAAACAAAAGATAAATCCAGGTCAAGTATCCATGTAATTGGGCAGACTAGATGGGCCGAAAGGTTCTTATCTGCCGACATTTTTCTATGTTTCTATGTTTCTATATTAACCTCCCTGGTGGTCTAAGTTTTTCAAAATTTTGTGTCTAAAAGCGTTTCAATTTTTTTGGAAAGGAAATGTGTTGTTTTATATAGTAAGCCTGTAATCCGTGCAGGAATAACTCACTGAAATCCGTGCAAACAAGCGTCAAGTAAACACACTGAGTCAGAGAAGGTTTGAAACACGAAATAATAATTTATTATCCCAAAAATAATTATCCAAAATAATGCAAATAAATTATATTCAATAATATAATCAACCCAAAACCATGCCTCTTTCCTCTGGGTTGGATCTGGGCAAGCACCAGCGAAACGTGTATTGGAAAGCCTTATTACATTTTACAAAAATTTTTACTTACCTTTTATGTCTGTAAAGCTGCTTTTGAGAATAAATCCTCAAATTTTTTTGGTACCCCCGTGTCCTGTATTTCATTGGCAAAGGAGTCCACAACTGAATGGAATTCACAGCACCCACTGCACTGCACAAACCTAATTTTACAGTATTTTTTACAGTAATTTTTTTTTACAGTTTTTGAATTTGCTGTTTGGTCCTGCCCCCCTGCTTCACGTGGCTCACAGGGAGCGGAACCAGGAAGCAAGCCGTCACAATCACACTGCGGTGACTGCGGAGACGGCGAGGGAGCGAAGAATGCGGTGAGTATACACAGCCCGAGTGTGGCTCGGGGTTACCGATCGCGGTAGCGAAATTTAACCCAGAGTCACACTCGGGAATACTGCCAGGCAGGTTAAAGATAGATAAACAGATAAATAGATAAATGGATAGACGGAAAGATAGATAGATAGATAGATAGATAGATGATAGATAGACGGATAAATAGATAGATGCAGAAATAGATGGATAGATCTATTAGTTTTGTCCTACTAGGAGCATCTAATAGTAGATAGATAGATAGATAGATAGATAGATAGATAGATAGATCTATCCATCTATTTATGCATCTATTAGTTTTTGTCCTACTAGGAGCATCTAATAGTAGATGGATGGATAGGGATAGATAGATAGATAGATAGATAGATAGATAGATAGATAGATAGATAGATAGATAGATAGATAGATAGATAGATAGATAGATAGATAGATAGATAGATAGACGGATAGATATATAGATAGATAGATAGATAGATAGATAGATAGATAGATAGATAGATAGATCCATAGATATATCTATAGATAGATAGACGGATAGACATATAGATAGACGGATAAATAGATAGATAGACGGATAAATAGATAGATGGATAAATAGAAAAATGCATAAATAGATAGATGCATAAATAGATAGATAGAAAGATAGATAGACAGGTAAATAGATGGATAGATCTATTAGTTTTTGTACTACTAGGAGCATCTAATAGTAGATAGATAGATAGATAGATAGATAGATAGATAGATAGATAGATAGATAGATAGATAGATAGATAGATAGACGGATAGACATATGGATAGACGGATAAATAGATAGATAGACGGATAAATAGATATATGCATAAATAGATAGATGCATAAATGGATGGATCGATCCATAGATATATCTATAGATAGATAGATAGATAGATAGATGGACGGATAGATAGATAGATAGATAGATAGAGATAGATAGACGGATAGATAGATAGATAGACGGATAGATAGATAGATAGATAGATAGATAGATAGATAGATAGACGGATAGATAGATGGATGGATCCATCGATATATCTATAGATAGATAGACGGATAGACATATGGATAGATGGATAAATAGATAGATAGACGGATAAATAGATAGATGGATAAATAGATAGATGGATAAATAGAAAGATGCATAAATAGATAGATGCATAAATAGATAGATAGAAAGATAGATAGACAGATAAATAGATGGATAGATCTATTAGTTTTTGTGCTACTAGGAGCATCTAACAGTAGATAGATAGATAGATAGACGGATAGACATATGGATAGACGGATAAATAGATATATGCATAAATAGATAGATGCATAAATGGGTGGATCGATCCATAGATATATCTATAGATAGATAGATAGATAGATAGATAGACGGATAGACGGATAAATAGATATATGCATAAATAGATAGATGCATAAATGGATGGATCGATCCATAGATATATCTATAGATAGATAGATAGATGGATAGATGGACGGATAGATAGATAGATAGATAGATAGATGGATCAATAGATATATCTATAGATAGATAGACGGATAGACATATGAATAGACGGATAAATAGATAGATAGATGGATAAACAGATAGATGGATAAATAGATATATGCATAAATAGATAGATGCATAAATAGATAGATAGATAGACAGATAAATAGATGGATAGATCTATTAGTTTTTGTCCTACTAGGAGCATCTAATAGCAGACAGATAGACCGATAGACCGATGGACCGATGGATCGATGGATCAATAGATAGACAGATAGATAGATAGATCTATAGATATATCGATGGATAGATCTATAGATATATCGATAGATAGATCTATAGATATATCGATAGATAGATGTGTAGCGCTGCTTTAAAGACTGTATTTTGCTGCATTTAATTATTATGGCCACCAGAGGGAGATAGAGACATAATGGACTATGCTGGACAAACACGGAACTACAATTTCCATCATGCTTTGCATAAGTACAGGAAGTGGGTGGTGTAGGAAGAGGAAAGACATCAGCAGCCTCGTGCAGGGGAGAGGCAGAGTGAGCTGAGCGGTGAAAGGTGGAGGACGCACGTGAAAACTGTCAAGGATGGGGTTAATCTTTTCTTTTGCCGCCACGTGTTTTTCCCACTTTACGAAATCCTGTCGTTTAAATACCGTATCTACGTTATATATGCTGCTTTATTGGGATCAGTAAAGAATATAATCTATGAAAATCCACAACAGTGCTGGTGTATAGTTATTCCCTAGTGCGGTGAGACTAACCCGAGGTTAATTCAGTGGCTCCTCCAGGAGAGAGCGCTACAGATGGATAGATCGATAGATATAGATAGATCGAGCTATAGATAGATAGACGGATATATAAATAGATAGATAGACGTATAGATGGATAGATAGATGGATATATTGTTAGATAGAAGGATGGATGGATAGATAGATGGATAGATAATTAGAGCCTCATCTCCACTGGGAACTTTGGATGTTTTTATATGATGTCCTAATGATAGAAAGTTGAAACTTTTCAGCCCCATGAAATGAAAATTGGAAAATAAAAATGAAATACTTTTTATAAATCTATATCCAAGGTCATGAAAAACACAAATGTGATTTTGAAAACAGATTTTTTTTTTGTAATTTTGGTGCATACTGCAAGTGGTTTCATTGTGAAACCGTTGGGTTTCCGCAAAAAAATCAATTTCCTAGTTTCTCATGAAAATGTCGCTTCAGATTTAAAATAAAATGTTGCAGGCCCAGTGGTTTCAAACAGCTACGGCAGTACATAGGAGCCACAGGATGTCCTCACAGAGACAGAGATAAGAAGAAACCTAGTTTTGCTGACAGCCTCTGTCCAATTTTCCCCCCTATATTTAGGAGATGACACAGAAGAATAACTATTAATGCTTGCACTGTCTTTGGGTCCATCAAACGTATACTGCGATATTTTTTAAGGGATACAGCAAGCTTAGTCAAAACCAAAGGGCCCTCCCTATATATTAGGGGATCATAAAATAATATGGGAACTAATGATTCTGTTTTATCTATGATGTCATGTTAAGGTTGGGACTGATTGATAACTCTAATATTTTTATTTTATAGCTGTGCTTTATTTTACTGGGATGGAGTTTTTGCTTCTTTGAAGAGTTTTTCAAATGCTGAGACGGTGTGTCTACAGGCAGTAGTGAATGACAAATCTATTCGTTTTTTTCATATCAGGAGCATTAAAGGGCCACGGTAATGGCTGAACAACTAATATTTCCTAAACCCATTGTAGTAAATAAGTTTTATAGCATATGAAAACACTTAATTAGTTTCTGCCTCACAGGGGTTAATCACAGGCCCGGATAAAGATCTCTATAGGCCTGGAGCTGAATATTTCAGTAGGCTTTTTTGTAATTTTCAGGGTTATTCAGAGAGCGTGAAAAGCAGGAGAATGACTGGAGAATGAAAAATTCTAGGTCAAAATAGCCGATTTGGAAAGTGAGATGAAAGGGAGAATTTTTCTGGTTTGGCTATTTTGACCTAGAATTTTTCATTCTCCAGTTATTCTCCTGCTTTTCACGCTCTCTGAATAACCCTGTTAGTGAAATGAAAACATATTTTTGGTTATTTAATAGTGCAGATACGGGTATATCTAACCATGCAGATAGTGTGTGATTAATTTTTCATTCAGATTTCAATCATTTAAACAGAGTAAAAAATGTTTTTCCCGTTTTATCATCCAAACCTTTGTGGTTATATATTCTATAGGGCATTCTTGTTAAAAAAAATGTGAAATGGGAACCTGTTACTGCATTTTTCTGAGAAAGTATACAATTTTAACAAGAAAATGAAAAAAATGAAATATTTCCCTTGTGTTTTGGAACATGTTTTTTTTACGAATATTATGACTATGTATAAAACACTGACCTTACTCCCAGTCTGGGAAATGAGAAGGTGAGTAATGGCAGTGGTATTGCTCATTTTATACATGACAAATGGACAATGCCACCGCTTTGGAACTAAAAATAAATAAATAAATAAAATTGTTTCCTTCTCTTTTAGATTTTACATGGTCAGGTTTGGTATTAATGCAAAGGCCAGACTCTGCCCTGTCCAATGACGCCTCACTTGACCTTGTGAAGTGTAAAGATTAGTGATGCAGGGGTCCAATGTTCCCTGCAGTGATCTTTGCTGCAGTGCGGCAGTTTAGGTTTTTGATGTAACAATGGATTGTACCATCACCTCCACACTTGTTGGTGACATGAGAAATGTGATGGTTAGTTAGTGCAGCATCATTGTTTACTTTATAATTGAAAAGTGAAAAATATTACTTTTGGAAGGAAAAAGAAAAAGTAAATATTTTATTTTTGTTACTTAAAACCTGGTCATGTTTGGTATCATTGGAAAGGCCATGCTCGGTCCTTTCCAGTAATACCTCACTTGACCCTGTAGCTTCTGTGGAGTTGGAGATACAGGGGTCCAAATGCAGTCATAGTTATCCTTTCTCTGGGCCTATTCTGAGGCATGGGCCAAGAGCTGCTGCTCCATCTGCCCCTATGTTAATCCGGCCCTGGTTAATCATATTCTTTAACTGCTTTCAGTGGTGGGGTGCTATTCTTTTTTATGGTTCACAGCAAGGAAATGGAGTCTCCGCTGCTCTGAGGATCAGCTATATTTAACTGTGGACCTGGCGAACACTAGCTAAAACAATGAATAATGGGAAAGAAAACAAAAAGAAACAAAAATAAACAATTTACAGCTGAAGCCAGACCTCAAAAAAGCCTAGACCTTGATTTAAAGAAAGATACACATCCAAAAACCCATACAGCTTTGTAATTAATTTCAGAAGATAATATATCTATAAGAAACACACACAGCATCTGCATTATAAATAAGAGACACTCTAATCCAGGGGTCTCAAAGTACCGGTTACAAATGGCCCATAGTGGTGGACGGGCCCATCGGGCAAACAGTCGCCACTCAAGGGCCCGGATGGGAGGAGCTACTCCAGGTTGGCCTTGCTGCTCCTGCAGTCCAGGATGTGCGTGGAGCACCATGGGGATTCCCTCCCCAGTGCGGGGGATGCTCCACACCTGTCACCTGGCCCCAGGTTCCCCTGCAGGCACCGGGGGGGCCTGAAAATGACATTGCGCATGGCGATGACATCATCGTGCATGACGATGACATCATCGCGCACGACGATGACATCATCACGACAGCTGGGGCCCATAAAAACGTCAGGCTGGCTTGAAGGAAGCCAGTCTGGCGTGAGACCCCAGCCACAGTGGTGAGTATAGAGAGGGAGGGGGGTTAAAGGACCATGACCTACATTGTACGTCCTTGGACCTTAAGGGGAATTTCCCCAAGACATACTATGTACATCAGTGGTCCTTATGGGGTTAATATATTTTTATATTTTTTATATTCTAATAATTATAATTAAATATATTTTAATAAAATACTGCATTTTGATATAGCTTTAGTTTAATAAATAATAAGTTAAATATAATTGTTTTCAAAGAGTTTGAAATTTTGCATGCGGCCCCCATGGGATATGAAAACTTGTCCAGTGGCCCTCGGGTAATTTGAGTTTGAGACCCCTGCTCTAGTCCATTCCCATGAAATCAACATTGTGGTTTGTCATTTATGTTTAATTTATTATCATATTTTTTTTAATAGATTGAAATGCAACAAGGATTAAAGGATCCAATCATGTTATTATTATTATATGCAAAGATGTATTAATTAATGCAAAGTGGTATTTAGGGTAAGCTAAGCAAAGTAACAAATGTAACCAAACAACGTGGAATTAAATGGTTGTGAATTGCCTTTTCTAACATGAACTGCTATGCCATAGCTGACTAAAATGACCTACCATTGTGACATATTTCCTATATTTTGAGGCACTTTCCTGACAAAGCTAGGAAAGACGCAATCAGCTCTGAACCATTGGATTCACTTGACCTATCTAAGGATATCTTAAACTTTACCGAATTACATGACCAGCAGTTTTTCTTGGAAGCTGCAGCACGGATAATTATGCAGTCACCGGCGTTGCATTATATTCTTGGGTTCTTTCTCTCTCGATTTGACAGAATATCTTACCAAGCCTCATGGGAAAAGTTTATATTCTTGCATCCATATCCCCCAGTGGAATTTCCTAGTCCTGTCTGACATTCTGGAACAGCATTTCGATCCCTAGATACCGTGCTGACCCCAGGGTCCTGTAAAATCCAAACAGTCCTGGAATAACAAATGCCAAAGAGATGTATGATGGGAGATCTCTGAGGGAATCAGTAGATGTGCGATGATCCCAAAATATTCCACATATCTTGTGACTTGAACCGTATTTAATATTCCTGGTCTATATTCTATTTTTATACATAAAAACAAATTTTACATACAAAACAAAATTGAAATAAAATATAAATGCATTGACTGACAGCTTTATTCATGCACAGAGAGATATAGAGGTATAAATAATTATCAAATTACGCATATATAACATTCAGATCTTATCAAAAATCCAAAGCAACGAGAAACATACTGAAAAATGTCGTTCAGTTTTTTTGTATGCCGGTTGAGCTGTCGGCAGAACTGTTAGAAAATGACTTACGTTAATTCAGCACTTTAAACTACAATAAGCTGAAGCCCCAGCACATGTTTCAAACATCCCGAGCACACGGTTTATGAGCACCTCAGTCATGCTGTTTCCATGATTGATCTGAACTTGAACCGAGCCAGGGCTATAGAAAATGGCCATTTAGCGTACAACAGTGAGCACAGCACTAGTTTCTTACTTCCCTACTTGGATAAAAACTCAATACCAACTTCCTGCAAGATGCATCGAAAGGCATAATTTCACTGTGTGGAACAAATTGTCAGAATCAGCAACAGCAGCAAATGATACATAAAAGCGAAAGATGAATTTACATGGTAGCGTGTCTACAAATGTTTGCTCTAATGAACCCTTTTTGTTACCATGGTGATCTGCAGAGCATCACAATGCGCCTAATGCTGGAGCGAAACACAGCATATACTGTATGTTCAGAGAGAACGCACATAAGTATTGAAGTGAAAGTATTTACACCCCTCCATTTTTTTCCCATTTTATATCTTTCATCGTTATGCGAAAACTATTTGAATTCATTTTATTTTTCACATAAGTCTTCACTCAATACTCCATCACGAAAAAGCAGATATTAGATTTCTGACAACATTGAAAATTACAAAGGAAAAACAAACCCAAAATATCACATTGACATAAAAAGTCAGACCCTTTTCCGACACCTGAAATTTAGCTCAGATGCATCCCCTTTCTCTGGATCATTTTTGATATATTTCCACACTTTTGATTGGGTCAGCTTGTGGCAAATTCAACTAAACGGGTATGATTTGGAAAGTCACGCAACTGCAAAATACCATCCGTGTAGCATATTGGGAGGATGTTTTGGAGTTGCTTTTTGATGGCAGGGACAGGGTGGTCTGAAAGAGCAGAAAGCAGCAAAATACAGGGATATCCATAATTAAAACCTGGTCTGGAGTACACCGGACTTCAGACTGGGCTACATGCTCACCCTCCAACAGAACAATGACCCCAAGCACACAGCCAAGACCTCCTTTCCCTAGTAAACCCAATAGCATATATCAACAACTGGGTGCAACTTTCAAGCTGGGTTCTTTGAGCTATACCTGAAAAATAATGTTTACAAGAAAGTAATGAATGCACTCCTAAATTATAAAACTTCATTGTTAACCTCCCTGGCGGTAATCCTGAGTGTGGCTTGGGGGTTCATTTTCAGTACCAAAAACAGTAACCCCAAGCCACACTCGGGATTATACATACCTTGTCCCTGCGTTCCCTCGATGTCCTCCCGCTGTGTCCTCCGGCTGATCAAGGCGCCCTGTTTCCAGGTTCCCTTCCCTGCAAACACCGCAACGCAGGGGGCGGGACCTGGCAGGAAATTAAGAAAAAAAAAATCCATTCAAACCAATGTCCCACTTTGACATTAAAAATAATGTCATAATCAGACTGCCAGGGAAGTTAATAATGATAATAAAAAATATATAATCACAGCAAAAACAGAAGTGTGCTCTTTCCCAAGGCTATAAGCAAATAAGCAAATGGTAGTGTAGCGCTCACTCCCGGAGGAGCCGCTGAAAATGAACCACGGGTCAGTCTCCCCGCACTAGGGAATAAATATACTCCAACACAGTTGTGAGTTTTTATCATTTAAATAGTTTACTAAAATCTTAAGCAGATGTTGAAACACGGTATTCACAAGGATTCTTACAGTATTTTCGTATCTCGGTAAAACGCGCAGCGGAAAAGAAACGAAACACGAGGATTCGTATTTCGTAAAATAAAATATTCACGACCGAACATAAAAGAATACAATTTCCCGATAGTTCAGAAAAAGGGGACAAGAAGCGAAACCCAAAGCATACAATCCCTTCGTATTTCGGCGAACGCGCAGCGGAAAAAGAGAAAAATGTATTCGGAACGTATCTTTGTCTTTAACCCCCGTTCCGATTCGTAAAAGAAAATGAGTCCTGTACAAGTTAAGTTCCAGAATGTGAGAAGCGTATCTGTGTGTGTGTGGTACCCGGGTACTGTTCAACTGGCCAGTGAATTTATTAAAGGAAGGTCTTCGACTAGTCAGTTGGGGCCCTGTAAACTTTAAAGAGAAAACAGCAGAGCGTCCTTTAATCATACAACAGCCTTGGAGGCCTCTCACCCATCCGATGACTGCTTTAGGCTCGGCTGACCCAGGACGTCTCTCTCCACCCGATTTTGACTGGGGATACTAGCGGCCCGATCCGTTGTCTGACTCCATACAGCTTATCCAGCTCACCGCCTGCTCTCCGTTCGATTTCCCCGGTCTGCAGCAATGCCTGGATTCCGGCGGGTCCTCTTCTCCTCAGCTGGGGTGATCCTCTCCGCAATAACAGGTCTCTCTTGGTCTCTCTGGGCTATCTCTGGGTCTCTGGCCAAGGCCCTCTCGTGACCTCATACAATACATCTCCTCTCTCTCCTTTCCTGGCGCGCTCTGGAACCTTCTCCACGAGGCAGAGGATGTAAGTGTCTAGTCCCCACCCACTTCCTGTCTTCTTGCAAAGCATGCCGGGCATTGTAGTCCCAATGTCCAGTATCTCTGATCGCGATAGTCTCCATCTTGTGGCCAAAAATAGGTACTGCCACAGTAAGATTTTTAGCACAGCGCTACACTCTCCCCCTCCTAGAACTCTGGAGTCTCTCCAAGGAGGTACAACAGTTACATTAAGTTCCACAATATTTGAATACAATTTACATAACATGTACAGGTTCAGCAGCATACATACAGTGGGTTAGGAACACTTCCTCAAGTTGACTCATATTTTGGGCTACCTCAGCTAGCATAGCAGACACTTCGGGCAACCTCTGCACCGTGTTGATGGCCTCTTCAGTGCTATGTCCTGGTGAGTCGTAGGTGAGTCGTTGGGGCGGTCGAACAGAGCGTTTTGGTTCTGGCTCAATCAGTTCCTCTTCAGGTGGAAGTACTATAGGCGTCGGCTCAATTCTTCTCTCTATCACTGGAGCAGACGTTTCTTCAGAGTATGATCCCTCCAGTGAAGGCATAGAACTGTAATCACCTGAATAAGCTTCCGGAGCTACTGGGATCCCCACAGCCTCAGGGACTTCCAACTGAAATTCAAGAGGCTCAGGGATATCAACAGTCTCAGGGGCTTCCAACAAGAATTCAGGAGCTTCAGGCCTCAAGTTACTCTCCCACCGCTCAGGGACAACGACAACCTCTTCAGGCTCCGGCGAGCGTATCCAGTCCAGACAGAAACTTTCTTCTTCACTGTCTCTTTCGCTCTCTTCGACAGCCCGGGTCTGTTGAGACCGAGTAACAGGAGGCAAACATGGAACAGGCGGATTTGGCAGAGGCGGTTCGTCCCCAACTGGCATTCTCAAAGCCTCTCTCAAAGGTAACAAATGATTCCGGTGCCAGTTCTTGAGAGGCCCAGCCTTTCCATCCGGGCGAATCTGATACACTGGTAGACCTGGTAACTGTTTGCAGACAATGTAAACCTGGGAACTCCACCTATCCGCCAACTTGTGTCTCGCAGCAGCACCCAAGTTCTTCAATAGAACCCTATCACCGGGTTGTAGATCTTGTATTCGAACTTTCAGGTCATAGTTCCTTTTGTTTCTTTGCTCCCTGTTTCCCGAGGTCAACCGGGCCTGTTCAAATGCAGAAGCCAAATTCTTTCGAAGTCTATCCACGTAGTTTCTATGGGAAGCTACTGACGTCTGGTCTAGAGACAACCCAAATGCCAAATCAACCGGCAGTCGAGCCTCTCTTCCAAACATAAGACGGTACGGCGAGTATCCAGTTGCATCACTCTCCGTACTGTTATATGCATGCACCAAAGTAGCTATGTGTCGACTCCAACTCTGCTTCTCCACATTCGACAAGGTCCCCAACATGTTTAGCAGTGTGCGATTAAACCTTTCAGGCTGAGCATCACCTTGAGGGTGATATGGTGTAGTTCGGGTCTTCTGGATTCCCAACAACTCCAACAATTGCCCCACCAGTCTGCTTTCAAAATCCCTACCCTGATCAGAGTGTATCCTTCTTGGCAGTCCGTAATGAACAAAGAATTTTTCCATCAACACCTTGGCTACTGTTGGAGCACGTTGATCTTTCGTGGAAAATGCTTGGGCGTAACGAGTGAAATGATCAGTCACTATTAGAATGTTCCCTTGCCCACTAGCATCCGGCTCTAAGCACAAGAAGTCAATGCACACCAAATCCATGGGTCCCTGACTCTGCAGATGGCTCATTGGAGCAGTTCGGGTCGGTAGAGTCTTTCTCTGAATACACCTCAGACAGGAATGACAATAACTTTCCACTTCAGCCCTCATGCAAGGCCAATAAAACCTATCTCGCACCAGCTTAAAAGTTCTCTCTGCACCCAAATGCCCATGCTCATCATGTAGTGATCGCAGCACACTCTCCCTATGTTTAGTGGGGAGGAATAACTGTTGAATCTCTTCCGCGTTGTTGGAGGGGCCCCTTCGGTAGACCACCCCATCCAGCATCTTTAACCGCTCCCATTCTTTGTAGACCAACCTGGCTCCACTCGGGGAGTTGGTTAACAAAATCTCTCGCTGGTTTGCAGTCAGGGCCTTTATGGTCAAGGCAATTAAAGGGTCTCTGGCCTGATCCGCTTTCAGGTCCTGTCTCGAAAAGGTAGGTAAACTTTCATCCCTTAACTGCGTAGGGTTACAGTAGAACTCAGGAACAGCCGCAGCCATAACTCCTATGGCCTCTGCTTCAATCCCTCCTTTGACCCGGCGCTCTGTTCCTTGACACAAAGCATGCACCCCGTCTGGAGTCAACTGAGTCCATTCTGTAGTATAGGGTCTTCTCGATAACGCATCAGCATCTCGATTATTCACCCCAGGGCGATACTTCAGGCTGAACCGAAACCCTGACAGAGCGGCCAACCACCGATGTCCCGTTGCGTCCAGTTTGGCAGTAGTAAGGATATAGGTAAGAGGATTATTATCCGTCTTGATCACGAACTCAGCTCCATACAGATAGTCTTTCAACTTGTCCACCACTGCCCACTTCAAGGCTAGGAACTCCAGCTTGTGAGTAGGATAGTTCTTCTCTGAAGGCGCAAGGCTCCGGCTCACGTACGCCACAGGCCTCAGCAATCCATCATACTCCTGATATAGGACTCCTCTCAGACCTTCTCGGCTGGCATCCACATGTAGTTCATACGGCTTGTGAGGGTCCGCATAGGCCAAAACAGGAGCTCGGGTTAGACTCTCTTTCAACTTTACGAAAGCTCCTTCACATTGACTGGTCCATTCACCTTGTATAGACTCTCGAGCTTTCCTTGGCCCCGGGGCTGACGGGTTTTTATCAGAGACCTTGCAGCCTTCTTTTGTGGTTTCCTTCTGCAGGAGTTTGTTCAGTGGTTGAGCTATTTTCGCAAATCCTCCCACAAATCTTCGATAGTATGAACAGAATCCCAAGAAAGATCTAAGTTCAGTGACGTTTCGGGGTCTAGGCCAAGAAGCTACGGCCTCCAACTTCCGAGGGTCTGTCGAAACACCTTCTGCTGAGACCACATGTCCTAGATACGTAACAGACGGCAGGCAGAATTGGCATTTCTCCAGAGACAGTTTCAGCCCCTCTTCATGGAGCCTCTTCAAGACCTTCTCCAGACGTTGCTCATGTTCTTCCAGAGTCTTCCCAAATACAATTATGTCATCCAGGTACACTAACACTTCGATTAGATTCATATCCCCGACTGTCTTCTCCATCAACCGTTGGAACGTGGCTGGAGCCCCCGTAAGGCCTTGAGGCATTCTGTTGAATTCAAAGAACCCCAGTGGACAGATGAACGCAGTTTTCTCCTTGTCTTCAGGATGCATTGGTATCTGGTGATACCCACTTCGCAGGTCTAGTACACTAAACCACTTTGCTCCAGACAAACACTGTAGGGCATCTTCAATCCGAGGAGTGGCATATTGATCGGGGATGGTTCTCCGGTTCAATGTGCGGTAGTCTATGCATAAGCGGACAGAACCATTTTTCTTCTGGACCAACACTATGGGAGATGCATATGGACTCCTGGACTCTTGAATCACCTTGGTTCTTTGTAATTCGTTCAGCTGCTCTCGCAGATCATCTAAGTCTCCTAGCGGAACTCGCCTTGATCTCTCACGAAATGGCTTGTCTTCTTGTAATCGAATACGGTGTTCAGTACTCTTAGCTAGGCCCACATCGAACTCATCTTTCGAGAACAATTCCTTCCACTTTAAGACTTGAGACTGAAGACGTTTCTTCCACTCAGGTGAAATGGGAGCGTCCTTGGGGTAGAATCTTTCATCTGCAATCTCTTTACCTTCTCCCCCTCCTGAATCGGTAGAGAGGGGTGTAGCAGACTCTACTTGCCCGATAGGCATTCGTGCTTTAAGAACCACTGGAGAATCCGTCACATTGCACACACTGACCGAGACTCTTCCTCGTGTTCTCTTCAGAGCCTTGGTGGAGATTATTTCAGGAATTACTTCGACTCCGGTTTCACTCCCATGATCAAAATCGGTTCCCAGCACCACATAGGGACCGGGTTGCGATCCGTTCAACTTGACTGAAGCCCGGAAGCTCACTACTTCTCCTGCTTGCAGAACTTTCTCCGTTCCACCCAGTCTCCACAGTCTTCCCACTTCAGCAGGTGCCTTTCGTTCTTCGACCATCCTCTGATAGACCGGACGTAACATTGGGTGCACTCCTTGAGTTGAACCTTCTTCCAACACAATAGGCGTCAGAAGACGCCGCACTAGGTCAGTATTCGTCCCCACTATCAGGGAGCTTCTGTTCGCACCCGAGGGTCGAGGACACACAATGGCCAATGCATCACAACCCCCAGACTGCCCGACGACTTCAGATCCAATCTCCAACTTTACTTGCAGGTACCCGTCATAAGGGAGTTTCTCAGTGCCGATACCCCATATTTCCAAATCCTTCAATTCTTGCAGAGGGATGTGTTTTAAGTGTTTCTCGTAGAAATCTCTGTAAATCAATGTCACTTGAGCCCCTGAATCCAACAGGGCTTTGGTGTAGACTCCTTCCACTTGGATTGGCACGATAGGAGAAGGACCTATCAGTTGGTCAGGAAATTTGGTGGCGGTATCCGGACGCTTAGACCCAGTTTGCTGTACCCTGACCTTTTTCTTGGCCCGTGCAGGTTTTGGGTGTGCATTGCTTCCCCATGACGTAGACCCGGATGCTAAGGGAGTGACTCTCTCAGTCCTGGCAGGCTCTACAGTTGGCTCGGCTTTGGGCCTCCTCGCCCTCTTAGTCTTTGCTTGGTTTCTGGAGCGGGGTTCAACCCTCGGGCACTCAGGTTGCTCCTTTACTGGTGCCCTCTGGCGTTTCCCGCCGGTGAAGTAGATAACAGTCCTTCCAGGGCTTCAACAGTCCCTTGACTCTATCCTTCTCAGGCTTTCGGCCTTTGCACTGTGCGCGGAAATGGCCCATTCTCTCCACACCCGAAACATCTCTTCTTAGAGAGCGGAGACGTAGTTGCTTGTTGAGATTTGGTTAAAAGATTTGGACCAGACGCCACAGCAACTTCCGTCGTCTGCATACCTGTGAGGAATTTCTGCATTTCTGCCTGCATTTCTGTCACCTTCATCAATACCCGGCACAGTTCCGCGTGCGCTTGTTGCAATTCAACTTGAGCTTCCTGAACTTCCTTGACAGTTTTGGACAATTCACCCCGTTCAGGGAGGTTCGATTCTTTAGCAGCCCTCTCTGTAGATTTAAAACCAACTAGGTGTTCTTGTTCGTCCTCATCAGACCCATAGGTATCTAGAGAGTCGCTTTCAGGCTGCAGGCCGCCGCTATGTCTCACAGGTTGTGCATACGCCCTTTCCCCCCGCCTGAAAGATTTTTCTTCTAGTAAAGCCTCTTCCTCTCGCACAACTTGAATCAGTTCCAGGTACTTTAACTCTTGGCTACCTGCTCTGCTTCTCAGCTGCATCATCACTGGATCTAGAGGTTGAGAGCCCCTCAGGATCTGTTTTATTCGGATCTTATCTACTTCGGCTGGTTCGGCCCCTTTCTTCAGGAGTATCTGGTGTAGAATCTTATCCAGGCGCCTCATGTACTCGGTCATTCTCTCACCTCTTCTCTGGTAGGTGTGTTCGTACTGATATACCAGTTCGGCCGCCTTTTCGGTTCGTCCAAAAACTTCTTCAAGAACGTTTAAGTAATCTAAAGCAGTACAATCTTTTCTGCGCATTTTCAGGTTTCTCACCGCTTCTGACGCAGGTCCCTTTAAGCTTTCGGTGATCCTTTGCTTTTTCTGGGCCTCAGGGACATCCCACTCATCCAGAGCCTGCATCGCCTGTTCCACCCATTCTTCAAAGGTTTCTTCTCCCGCCGGAGTTGGTACGTTTCCTGTAAAATTTCTTAACCGTCGATAACCGAAGTTAGTGTGAGGAGGGCTTGTTTTCTGACATTTAGCCAGTAGATCTCCAATAGCCACGATAAATTCCGGCCCGATCATGGCCAACGGACTAGGCACGGGCACACTTGCGGATTCACCACGTGGCGTACTTGGCTTAATTAGTTGGACTTCCACCTCTTCGGCCAGTTTCACGCTCGTGCCCTGAAAACATGGCGGAACACCCTTTCTCCATTCAAGAAGAACATACATGTGAGAGGTATCTGGGTTTTTTTCAATGTCCAGAATTAAGCCCCGATGATCTGGTGCTAGCGTGGCCACGGCCTGGCGAATCTGATCTTCAGCCCAAGTGTCTGCTGGAATATCCATGACTATACAACATTCCGACTGGCTACTGTGCTCCCCACACCACTCGGCAACAGTGTCTGGATCCATATTTAACCCTTTAGATGCGTTTTTTCCAGAGACTGGATCCCGGAAACGAGCCCCCATGTGTAGCGCTCACTCCCGGAGGAGCCGCTGAAAATGAACCACGGGTCAGTCTCCCCGCACTAGGGAATAAATATACTCCAACACAGTTGTGAGTTTTTATCATTTAAATAGTTTACTAAAATCTTAAGCAGATGTTGAAACACGGTATTCACAAGGATTCTTACAGTATTTTCGTATCTCGGTAAAACGCGCAGCGGAAAAGAAACGAAACACGAGGATTCGTATTTCGTAAAATAAAATATTCACGACCGAACATAAAAGAATACAATTTCCCGATAGTTCAGAAAAAGGGGACACGAAGCGAAACCCAAAGCATACAATCCCTTCGTATTTCGGCGAACGCGCAGCGGAAAAAGAGAAAAATGTATTCGGAACGTATCTTTGTCTTTAACCCCCGTTCCGATTCGTAAAAGGAAATGAGTCCTGTACAAGTTAAGTTCCAGAATGTGAGAAGCGTATCTGTGTGTGTGTGGTACCCGGGTACTGTTCAACTGGCCAGTGAATTTATTAAAGGAAGGTCTTCGACTAGTCAGTTGGGGCCCTGTAAACTTTAAAGAGAAAACAGCAGAGCGTCCTTTAATCATACAACAGCCTTGGAGGCCTCTCACCCATCCGATGACTGCTTTAGGCTCGGCTGACCCAGGACGTCTCTCTCCACCCGATTTTGACTGGGGATACTAGCGGCCCGATCCGTTGTCTGACTCCATACAGCTTATCCAGCTCACCGCCTGCTCTCCGTTCGATTTCCCCGGTCTGCAGCAATGCCTGGATTCCGGCGGGTCCTCTTCTCCTCAGCTGGGGTGATCCTCTCCGCAATAACAGGTCTCTCTTGGTCTCTCTGGGCTATCTCTGGGTCTCTGGCCTAGGCCCTCTCGTGATCTCATACAATACGTCTCCTCTCTCTCCTTTCCTGGCGCGCTCTGGAACCTTCTCCACGAGGCAGAGGATGTAAGTGTCCAGTCCCCACCCACTTCCTGTCTTCTTGCAAAGCATGCCGGGCATTGTAGTCCCAATGTCCAGTATCTCTGATCGCGATAGTCTCCATCTTGTGGCCAAAAATAGGTACTGCCACAGTAAGATTTTTAGCACAGCGCTACAGTAGTATACAACCTTATGATGACATTTTTATAGTTGCCTTGGGCCACATATAGCAGCAAAAAAAGAATTCACTCTGATTCTGAGGGGCTTCCGCCTCGGGACAGTTTCTGCGTGGTCTGGTTGATTGGCCCTTCGCTGAGTGCAGCCCTGGTATCCATCTAAGGAGCAGTGGAGCCACACGGAACCTGGTGAGATCGCAGGATAGCATTCCAGGCTAATAAAAGATAACGCTATATGCATTGATACCTCCTGAATCTTGTGAGTGAGATTTAACAGAGGCTTCGTGGTATTGCAACTGTTTTTACAGTATTACACTATGTACCATTCCTGTTCCTTCTAGATCTCTACCCCCTTTTTTTCTGTTTTGTTTAAAAAATATATAAGGCTCGATTTACAAAGCACCCGTGTTGGATATTTGCTATTATATTATTTATAGCTATTTAAGTGCAAGGAGTTAAAATTTCCAGAGGTCAGGGCTAATGCAAGATGTGGGTACAAAGATGTATAGTGGAATGCAAGCAAACGCTCAGTGAATAAATTAAACTCTGAATCTGCATTCTGGGTTATTAAAAAGGAAGCACACAAAAAAACTTTAATGTGTCTAGCCTGTCCGATGTTACAATTGTTTTGTGCTACTAGAATATCCCAGTTTTAAATCAACTCAAGAGCATAGCGATACTTGTATCTCAAGGTTCTCAATGCTTGTCTTAAAGACAATAAACCATTGTTTTATTTCCCCACAATCGGCGCTCACTCTCTGTGCAATCAGCCTCTAGCTACAGATTTTATAAACCGTTTCACTTCTGAAGGGGACAACCTGCTGCATATCTCTTTCTATTCATTTCCAAATAATACCACGGAAAAAAAGGTCTCCTCATATTCCTTCCATTATTAATGTGTATGTAACCATAGATGTGATTTAAGCTCTCTTAACCCAGACTACGCCTTTGAAATGCGTAAAGATGACAGTAAGAATTAGGCTGTAATAACCTGTCACATAATGTGATTATTGCTGCTGGAACAGCACATCATGCTGGGATAGATTACAGCAAGATGACACTTCCCTGCAGGCCACCTGCTGCATTATTATTAATAAACAACCCATCCTAAAAATAATCCATACTAAAAGCTAGACAATAGATTGCAGGTTCACAGCCCGCAACCTGCTAATGATCAATTTGATTTTTTTTTTTACCATTATTATTTATCATTTGTCATTTTGTACACAAATTAAATTTGTTCTGTCTATAAAAAGCTGCATAAGTAAAACAGATAACCAGCCTGTGTTTAAGGAGCAGACATTTGCTAATGTCAAGAGTTAACCTTTTCGGAACATCCTTTGCTGGGGAATACAGAACTATGGAAAGTTGTTTCTTGTCTGCAGCCTGCCATTTTTATGTGATCGTCAAAAATGATGGAGTCCTAGTTGCCTTCGAGTTAGCATAAAGAATAACAACCTTCAGAAACCTTTGACGTTTTAGACCCTCATGCTTCCAAAGAACTAACTTATACACATGAGGTTCTATCAAGCTTTGGTCCGTGAAGCCTCAGTGTCATGCATTTAGTCCCTAGTGATCTCAATGGATCATTCTATGTGCAGGAATATATATGGTTTTTTTTAAACAGTTTGACAGGCAGGTTTATATGCCTCATGTGATCAGGATAGTGATATAAATTCATATATATATATATCTTAAAACAAACATATAACAAGCGAGCAGACCGTGTCTCCCACTCGATAGTACACTTACGAAGACTTGTAAATATTATGCCTTAAATGAAATCCATCAATGTTTCAATCCATGCAGAAGGATTTTCATCAGGGCAAGCCATATAGGTATATAAATTATATAGCTCATTAAAGCTATAAAGCTATTGTATGACTTCTAATGAAGCTATACTATACCCGCACTTTTTTTCCTATATACTATATATAAAGTGTTACGTGCAAACATGAGAAACATGGACACATTTATAAAGATTTCATGAATGTTTCCCCTGAATGTTTCCCCAGAAATATCAAATGTTTTTTGCTCCATAATTACCACAATTATAGTCTGTATGAATAGAGCTTTCATGAAAAGGTAAACCTTAATAAATCCAATCTGGTAAAAGAAGCATTTTGAAACCATTTGCTTATTTTCTGCCTACAAGCAGTTAACCATAGTTCTTCGGTAACCTTATGGATGCTGCAGACTCTGCTTCTGATCCTTATCTCCCTTGCTCACAGTAGGCATCCATCTCACCATGTGTCTTCCGGCACAGGCAACCCACTGCAGGAAGAAGCCTTCTGTCAGACTCATCATTACCATTTAACTTAGCTTAGAGTATTCCTTTAAAGAGATTCATAATGCAGTTGGTTATAGATACAATCATAGAATCACTGGCGTGTGCAGACCGTAATGTTAGGGTGTGCACCCATGGAACTTTTTTTAATTTAAAATTTATGTTTAGAAGACTTGGCACAAAATGTACATTTTCCATTAGAGATAACAAGCCTGTAATCAGAGATACAGTCAGTTTTTATGTTATTTATCATGCACCAGATAAGGGACATCTAAAATGTCAGTGTAGGAGTTGAAAGAGGACCTTATCATCCAACTTTAGGGTGTGCCTTGGCACACCAGACACACCCCATGTCCACGCCTATGTATAGAATACATTTAGTGCATGATTAAACATTACTGGACTATCCTTTTGGAAGCATGTATTCCTCGATGCTGAAGATGTGAAGAAAGCTCTATAAGGAAGAAAATATGGTATCAGATTGGGCACAGGCAGGGCCACCCTTTGCGAGACACTGGACTAGTCAAATTTGCAGGACCCCTCAAAAAGCCTAGGCAGTATTGATAATTATGCCCTGATTAGATGAGTTATCTGAGCAATAAATAATATTTGTAAACCCCAAATTACTAAATATTATATAACCCAGTGTTGGTGGTTTCGGACATTTACAATTGCTAAAATTACTCCCATTAACAGGGCTTGATCAGCAATACCGAATTATACACGTAGGGCCCTTGTATAGGAGATGTTCATTTTCACCTCCTTATGGAAGAAAAGCTGTAGGTTGCTCTTCCATCCGGGAGACAGTATTTCACTGAAAAATGCCATCTTATAAAAGCTTTGCTTTGGAAAAATAAGGTAACACACTGTCCTAAAAATTCAATATGTGCTTCGAGTCCCACGATGGAGAGGGAGGTGCTATCTGCTACTTCTTCTCACCAGGAGCTGAGTGAGACTGAAAACAAATAGCTCCCAGTCTCCCACCGCGATTCCTCCATGTTGATGCTTTTTTTAAAAAAGTGTGTTCTTGGACCTCTCCCTCCAGTCCAGTACGCATGCACTTTGCTTAACAGAAAAGGTAAGCAGCCCAGGCATCCAAGAATAACAAGATTTGCAGTCTTTTATTTGGATGCAAATAGTGGTGGCTCGTCAATAGCGTCAGATGGGGTGCCGCCCTACCATTTTTTTTGCAATAAAAAATCTAAACTGTATAATTTTTTCAGTTGCTTTTTGTGTCATTTAACATGTGCTTGTTTGATAAAATGTGTTATGTCCCTTCAAGCAGTGTCATTGTCTCCTCAACTGTTGCTAGGCAGAGTAAAAAAAAAAAGAAAGCTAATTATTTGTCTTGACCAGAGTCCAGATATCTGATACGTGCTCTATGAGAAGACTTGGCAAGCACAGACCACAACTGTTATAAATCCCCCTGTTGCTGGCAATTTGCACTTTGAATGGACTCAAAGAAACCTGATCCAAGAAAGCTAATCTGAAGCTTGAATGTAGATTGTATCTGCTTCATACACCAGGTGCATGCCTTAACCCCGTAATAACAGAAAATGTACAGACATATTTTTCTTAATGTGCTAAATACAAACAGGATTTTTTTCTTTCATACACTGACGTTTTGCATACTCAGAATAAAATTGGTAGGATTAGTGGTCAGTTATTTTTTTAGAAAATAACAAAAAAACACCACATATTATAGAGGTTTATTGAGGTTTTCAGGTGGGCAAATCATTTTTTTTTTAATTCTGCGTGACAAATTATTATTATTTTTTTATTAGGGGTGGGGGTCAAATCTTTTTTTTTCCCCAAAAGGTATATAATGTAAATATGTTGTTTTTTGTTTTGTTTTTTGGGAAGGCAAAGTAAATATTTATTTATTATTTCATTGGGGGGTAAATAGTGGGCAGGCAAATAATGCAAGTCTGTTGGATATTTTTTTTTACATAGAAAAGCAAACAAATTAACTTTTTTCTCAGGGGGCCAATCCTCTTTTTTTTCTGGGGGGAAGAGTTGTGTGGGGAGCTGAACCAGGAGTCATCTTACCTGACAGGTGGACATGGACCCCTGGAACCCTGAAGAAAGTGTGGATGTGGCAGGGTGGAAAAGTTGATCGAGTACCTGCTCATGTACATGAGGCCAGATCATAGGGCATACTGGGCATTTGCCCAGTAGGCTGCCGGACTACCAGGCCGGTCAGCTGCTCGACATGTACTGGATGTCTCTCGGGGGACGGGCTGCCGGCAAGAGGCAAATTAGGTGGCCGCAACTGCCTAACAGGTGTGTTCCCTAGGCTGCAGCCTAGGCACGGCTCGGACTTCAAGATGGCGGTCGGGCCCTCTGGCTGGCCGCCCTGATAATGTCACAGGGCGCGCTGTCTGACGTCTGTCGCCTTATTCCCTGGCCTCCCAGGTGATTCCCAGCACCAGCATGATCAGACAAGCCACACTTTGATAGAGGGAGAAGATGGAGCTGACCAGGGGTCCACGTCCATCTGTCGGTGTCAAGTAAGATGACCCCTGATTCAGCTGCCCACACAACTCTTCAGCCAGAAAAAAATGGTTTGTTCTTCCCCTCAAAAAAAAAGTAAATTTATTTGCCTTTCATTATAAAAAAACCAGACATTGCATTATTTGCTTGTCCACTATTTGTCACCCCAATGAAATAAAAAATATTTAATTTGCCTTCCCAAAAAAAAAAAACAACAGATTTACATTATACTGTATACCCTTTGGGGGTAAGAAAATAGATTAGATAGATAATTTTCCCACCTGGAAACCTCAATACTACTCTATAATATGTGGTGTTTATGAGGGCGTCACAACTCCACAGCACTAAACCTCACAGTACTATACGGTGTGTATGGGTGTACCACAGAGCTTCACAGCAATAAAACTCACTTAGTAATGTGTGCTGTGTATGAGGGTATCACAAGCTCCACAGCAATGAACTTCACAGAAATATGCGGTGTGCAGTATAATTATTTTTTTTTAAAAAAAGTTGGCTGCTCAGTCTAAAATGCCCAGGCCCACTTTTTGTCCCTGTCTGGGCCTGTCTGTCATAATTTCCTTCTTTTAGCGAGTCCATAGACTTCTCCCTCCTGATAGACGCATTTTACTTACCAGCTAGACTGTCCATCGTTCCATGATCTATGCACGCTGACTTTAAAAACATAGCTGAGTTTGAATTTATTTATTCTTAATATTTAAGAATACATTTTCATTGCCATCTTAGGGCTCTATCACCTCCTTCAAAGCTAACACTGGCGTCAGCGTTAGCTTAAAGGAGGTCATAGAGCTGCACCCTCATCACCTTCAAATCGCTAACGGGTTAAAAAACCCGTTAGTGCTCATTAATTTGCGATTCATAGCGCAAGGTTATTGTACTTTGCACTCTCTATACCTAACATGGGGAGCGCAAAGTGAAAGCACAGAGTAACTAGCGATATGATCACTTGGTCCTACGCAAGTTCATAACAGCTGGCGCTAACAAAAAAGTTAACACCGGCTCAGAGGTGTAAGTAACGGATTCCGCTACTGCAGAATCCATTACCTGCAGCTCAACCCCCCCAATCAGATACTCGCCTCTCTTCCCATGGTGAGAACAGCGGCCCGATCCACTGCTTCTGGCTGCTGGGAGCAGAGTGAGACTGAGGGAAGAAATTCCCCTGTCTCCCTCCACGATCACTCCGCCGACCAGCAGGATCTCGTGTGAGGTGAGATCCAGCCAATCATGTGACCCTGCAGCATGATCCTCCATGGAGTCCTATGGACACCATGGAGGGGATGCTGGGGATGGTGCTGTAGCGCTGCCCCCAGCATCCAAGAGCTTAGCGATCGCCAAGGGGCAGGCTGCCTGACTCCGCGCCTGCCCCATGATCTGCTGTGGAAACCGGGACGCTAAGGGGAAGTTAGCGAATGATAATTTTTTCCCCATAGCATCCCGGTTTTACTCAGGGCACCTGAGAGTGCCTTTAAGCTGCTTATTGTGTAGTGACTGGATTTTCAAGTGAAATGTTTGCACATGAGCAAAATGTAACATAAATGAAACTGTCCACACTGTAATTCATACCGTTGTCAAAAACAAAATAGAATGAAATATTTGCTTTTTAACACAATTGTTTTCCTTGCAAAAGATTCAATGTGATATGTAAATTTCTTATGTAAATGAGAAAACTTAGTTATTTGTCATCTATTTATTATACTGTTTGGAAAAATACGTAGCCAGAATATTTCACACATCTTTTGGTGTAAAACCTGTTACATCAGCCAAGTTGGATGATACGGACGTGTTATAGAGACTTACACAAGGTTCTTCATCTCAGAAATATACTAAAAATAACAGATTGTGTTTATAATTCTCCTTTTAACCCCTTCACCACAACAAAAGCTTTTTGTTGAAAAAAAATATTATCATAACGTGTTTTAAACATTGGATGTGTAATTAACAATTTTAAGTTGAAGTAGCATTTCTTCACAGAGATCGCTATTCTGAAATAGTTAAAATATTAAAATAATGTAAATTTGATAATTTTTATTTTTTCATGTATTTGTCCTTTACAGAAATGTTGCTGGGATAAAAAGTTCTAAACTCTAGATGTTGTCCTTTATCTTACACAATTTCAAACAGGGTCTGCATTATTAGCATACAGGCAGAAACAGCTATTGCATCAAATACAGTAAAGGTGATAAAGATCGATATTAAATTGGTCAGATATCCTGCTTATTGGGATTTGTAGTGATCATAATTAGTGATGAGCCGAACACCCCCGTGTTCGGTTCGCATTCGAACTTGAACAATTTCAAGAGTTCGAGTTCGAACTCGAACACGAACCGAACTCAATGCAAGTCAATGGGACTCCAAAGTTCGAATTTGAGAGTGCCCTCCAAGAGAGCATATATGCAAGATATTTGCCATAAAAGGTGTATGGGGGTCCGGGTAGTACCCTGGGGGACAGGAAACAAGGACAAAAAGCTTAAAAAAATCCTTTTTTAAAGGAACAGTGAGTTTTCCATGAAATAAAGGTTAAGAATAAAAACTAAAAATTCCTTCAAATATCATGCCTAGGAGGTCCCCATAACCTGCCCGTGAAGTGGTGGATTTGTAGGATGTATAGAAACATTTAAAAACAAAAAAATGACATTTCAAATGACTTCAAATGTTTTTCCTTTAATCTATTCATAAACAACTGCTTGGGGCGGCAGTCTGTATAAAAAGAGGAGACATTTTAGGACACGCAGAACAAGTTTAGTGATTTTTTTGGCTAAATTATGGCGAGACTTATGCATTCTTTGGAAGAAAGTAACAATAGGTGCTTTAAAATTGGGCCTTTAGTGTCGACAACAGTGCCTTCACACCATAAGTAACCCCTCTGTGGTATTGTGGAAGAGTGCAGGGTTGGACCCTGCGGTCCAATATTAAAATGATCTAAATCTGGTAATATAGGCATCAGTGGCAGCGCACCCAAATATTGTGCCTTTGGTGGCAGCAAGTGCCTTCACACCGTAAGTAACCCCTCTGTGGTATTGTGGAAGAGTGCAGGGTTGGACCCTGCGGTCCAATATTAAAATGATCTAAATCTGGTAATATAGGCATCAGTGGCAGCACACCCAAATATTGTGCCTTTGGTGGCAGCAAGTGCCTTCACACCGTAAGTAACCCCTCTGTGGTATTGTGGAAGAGTGCAGGTTTGGACCCTGCAGTCCAATATTAAAATGATATGAATCTGGTAATATAGGCGTCAGTGGCAGTGCACCCAAATATTGTTTATACTATATTGTAATGATTACATCTATATATAACATTTTAGATTAAACTAACAACACTATATAAATGGAGTCAATCTGACTATATATACAGTCAGGTCCAGAAATATTGGGACATCGACACAATTCTAACATCTTTGGCTCTATACACCACCACAATGGAGTTGGAATGAAACAAACACAATGTGCTTTAACTGCAGACTGTCAGCTTTAATTAGAGGGTATGTACATCCAACTCAGGTGAATGGTGTAGGACTTACAGCAGTTTGCAGATGTGCCTCCCACTTGTTAAGGGACCAAAAGTAATGGGACAATCGGCTTCTCAGCTGTTCCATGGCCAGGTGTGTGATATTCCCTCATTACCCCAATTACAATGTGCAGATAAAAGGCCCAGAGTTCATTTCAAGTGTGCTATTTGCATTTGGAATCTGTTGCTGTCAACTCTCAAGATGAGATCCAAAGAGCTGTCACTATCAGTGAAGCAAGCCATCATTAGGCTGAAGAAACAAAACAAACCCATCAGATAAATAGCAAGAACATTAGGCGTGGCCAAAACAACTGTTTGGAACATTCTCAAAAAGAAGGAATGCACCGGTGAGCTCAGGAACACCAAAAGACCCAGGAGACCATGAAAAACAACTGTGGTGGATGACCGAAGAATTCTTTCCCTGGTGAAGAAAACACCCTTCACAACAGTTGGCCAGATCAAGAACACTCTCCAGGAGGTAGGTGTATGTGTGTCAAAGTCAACAATCAAGAGAAGACTTCACCAGAGTGAATACAGAGGGTTCACAACAAGATGTAAACCATTGGTGAGCCTCAAAAACAGGAAGGCCAGATTAGAGTTTGCCAAACAACACCTAACAAAGCCTTCACAGTTCTGGAACAAGATCCTAAGGACAGATGAGACCAAGATCAGCTTGTACCAGAGTGATGGGAAGAGAAGAGTATGGAGAAGGAAAGGAACTGCTCATGATCCTAAGCATACCACCTCATCAGTGAAGCATGGTGGTGGTAGTGTCATGGCGTGGGCATGTATGGCTGCCAATGGAACTGGTTGTCTTATATTTATTGATGATGTGACTGCTGACAAAAGCAGCAGGATGAATTCTGAAGTGTTTCGGGCAATATTATCTGCTCACATTCAGCCAAATGCTGCAGAACTCATTGGACGGCGCTTCACAGTGCAGATGGACAATGACTCAAAGCATACAGCAAAAGCAACCAAAGAGTTTTTGAACGGACAGAAGTGGAATGTTATGCAATGGCCAAGTCAATCACCTGACCTGAATCCCATTGAGCATGCATTTCACTTGCTGAAGACAAAACTGAAGGGAAAATGCCCCAAACAAGCAGGAACTGAAGACAGTTGCAGTAGAGGCCTGGCAGAGCATTAACAGGGATGAAACCCAGTGTCTGGTGATGTCTATGCGTTCCAGACTTCAGGCTGTGATTGACTGCAAAGGATTTGCAACCAAGTATTAAGAAGGGAAAGTTTGGTTTATGATTATTATTCTGTCCCATTACTTTTGGTCCCTTAACAAGTGCGAGGCACATCTGCAAACTGCTGTAAGTCCTACACCGTTCAGCTGAGTTGGATGTACATACCCTCAAATTAAAGCTGACAGTCTGCAGTTAAAGCACATTGTGTTTGTTTCATTCCAACTCCATTGTGGTGGTGTAAAGACCCAAAGATGTTAGAATTGTGTTGATGTCCCAATATTTCTGGACCTGACTGTATATCAGTAAGTTAACATTATACACTATGTAATCATTAATTCACAAGAATATCCACATAAACCTTATCAACAAATAGCGGAGTTTAATAAAATTTATGCACCTGAATTGACTAGGTTACAGTAATAAATATTGTTCATGAAATGGCCACATGTTTTGGTTTTTAATTTTTAGTTTATAGTGGGAGCACATGTGTTATTTACACATTCGAAATTACAATTTTGAGTTAGCAGGGGATCCGGCGAGATGCACTAAACGGAAAACTGTTTGTATTCTAAATATGTGTCCCTTGATTCGAGATACTCTGTGAAGAGAGAACGTTAAAGCTGAGTCTTCAGGGACATCAAACACTTCGGATTGACCTTTACTTTTCCATTTGCGGTCGGAAAAACATCAACCGGAAGTGACGTAACAGTGGTTGGAACGCAGTGGAACGCGGAAATGGACCGCGCATGCGCAAAATGGCGACCCCCTATGCTAGACGATCGAAGAAAAAACGGAAGGATCAATAAAGGCACCGACCAGGACACATGGGGACAATTAAAGCACTTATGGACACTATATAAGGACCTGTAGGTCCAACGCAACTGTACCAGCTGATGAAGCTGCCATTCCATGTGGCGAAACGCGTTCTGGAGCATGTTTTAGTTATGTTTTAAATAAATGTTATTTTCTATCTCCATTCCTGTTTATGCTGTGCCATCCTTTGGATCCTTGGTGGTTTTCTTTTGGGTTTATGTATCTAAAAAAACCCATGAGCACTTATCCAAGAGCTATGTGAGCTCCTAAAAATGTGAGTACAAAAACCTCCAGCATACTATATTGTGAGTCCCGCAGATCTGCGCAAGGAGTTTTTTCCTTTCTGTTTCCTATTACATGATCTTGGACAGAACATCCTTAATAAGGTGGGGGTCACCTGAGAAATTCGAAGGCAATTTACCCGCACTTTTGGACCCACTCAGAGCCAGTGTTTGGGCTCTTCACTTGTGGGTGGGACATTACTTGTACTATTTTAATATCTTTAATACCCACTGTATTACACCATTTCTGTCTATTGTCTCTCCAATGTATATGTGAGATCTCAGGACCCCAGAGAGCATTATTTGCACTGATTCAGGTTATATATTCTACACCCAAATATTGTGCCTTTGGTGGCAGCAAGTGCCTTCACACTGTAACCCCTTTGAGGTATTGTGGAAGAGTGCAGTGGTGGAGGTTTTGTGAATGCACAAGAGATCTCCGATCTATTCAGATACGTCAGCATCAGGGGATTGATAGCTGCTGATCCAGGACTGATTCATTTTTATAAATGTCAGCCGGTCTACAGAGTCGGTGGACAGATGCACTCTTTTGTCTGTGACAAAACCTCCAGCAGCATTGAACGTCCTTTCAGAAAGCACACTGGATGAAGGGCAACCTAGTAGCTGCATAGCATATTGGCTAAGTTCTGGCCAGTGATCCAATCTCAACACCCAGTAAGCCAGTGGATCAGCTGCTGTAAAGGTATCCAGGTCTGCCCTTGCCCCTAGGTAGTCCTGCACCATATGGTGAAGACAATGGCAATGGGTGCCTACATTTCACATCCGTGGGCGTCGTGGACTAAAAAAATTGGAAACGGCATCAGTCAAGCAGTCCTGGCCTTCACCGCTCTTCCTCTGATCATCTGCAGCCTCAGAAGCACTTGTGTCATCACTTGGTAACCTGCCAGTGCCTGGAAAGGTGTTGCACAAGTGTCGCTTCAGAGCGTCCTCAAGTTGTTTCATCCTGTGCTCCCTCTGTGCAGGCAGGATGAGCTCTGCAACTTTACCCTGGTAGTGTGGATCAAGAAGGCTTGCCAACCAGTAATGATCCCTCTCCTTGATAGCACAAATCCTGTGGTCCTTTAGCAGGCTTTGCAGGATAAGGGAGCCCATGCAGCGTAGGTTGGAGGTGGCATTAGCTTTCGAGTCTTCCTGGTCATGAGGATGACCCCATCGTGCACTTCCTCCTCCAAGCCACGTACTAGTCCTTGGGTTTCTGGGCACACAAAACCCTCCCTTGAGGAATCCCCACCTTCAATGCCCCCACTACTTAAATATTCCTCCTCCTCCACCTCATCCTCCTCCTGTCTGATTTGAGGAGGACCCACTGGAATGCTGTCTGCGTAAAGACTGGGGCCTTCAGAGCTAGGGAAGGCCTCCTCTTCCTCCCGCTGCTCTGCCTCTAGTGCCACATCTATAATTCCCCGCAGAGTGCGCTCCAGCAGGAACACTAAAGTAATTGTGTCACTGATGCATGCAATGTCCCTGCTCACCATCCTCGTTGCCTCCTCAAATGGTGACAGTACAGTGTATGCATCCTTGATCATCAGCCACAGTGGGGGGGGGAACAAGTTGACCTGAACCTGTCCTTGTGCCATACTCACACAGGTACTCATTGATGGCCCTCTGCTGCTTGTGCAGATGCTGCAGCATTGCCAATGTCGAGTTCCACCTGGTGGGCATGTCACAGATCAGACGGTTTGTGGGAAGGTGGAATTCTCTTTGAATTTCTGCCAGGCGAACACTTGCTAGGAATGACCGTCTGAAGTGGCTGCGGACTTTTCTGGCCTGGCTGAGAAGCTCTGCCAGCGCTGGGTACCTGGATAGGTTGCTGGACCACGTGTCTAAAGTAATGTGCACCTTGCTGCTGACTGCCTTTCCCAATGACTCCATAACATTGTCTTCCACGTGCTGGTATAGTGCTGTAATGGCCTTCCATGAAAAGAAATGGCGTTTTGGAACCTGCCACTGTGGTACAGCACATTCTGCAAATTCACGGAAGGAAGCAGAGTCCACCAGCTGGAAAGGCAGCAGCTGTAATGCGAGTAATTTTGCTAAACTGGCATTTAGACGTTGTGCTTGGGGATGGTTGGGGCTATATTTTTTCTTACGCTGCAGCAGCTGGGGCAACGTAATCTGACTGCGTAAATCTTCAACTGATGGGATGCTGTCACATTCTTAGGAAGGACCTGGTACACCCATTACTGTAGCATCACCACTGTCAGTGGAGGTTGTAGGCAATGACATGGCAGGACATATTTATTTATTTATAAAGGATTTTACCAGGAAGGATACGTTTTCAAGTATGTCCTGGGTTCAAGAACATTGAGTGGTTACAGAAATACAAAATAGTAAAATGCAAGATATTAACACAAGACCAAATATACAGATTAACAGAAAAATAAATATGTAGGAAATAAAGTCATTATGTTACATGTTTACAGGTGCATTTCGTATTGAGGTATGTTAATAGGGTAGACTTAAGGGACTTTAGACTGGGGGAAGATTTGATGGCGTCTGGGAGGTTATTCCATATTTGCGGTGCTCTGTAGGAAAATGGGGATCGAGACACTTTCATTTTGTATTGTGGTATTGCAAGTAAGGTGCTGGTCCTGGATCTGAGGTTATAGGATGAAGGAACTGCCGGGGAAAGCAGCATATTCAGGTAGGGTGGTAGCTTCCCAGAAAAGCTCTTAAACACCAGGTTGGAAAGGTGAAGGGTGCGTCTAGATTCCAGCGATGGCCAGTTTAGTTATTTTAACATGTCACAATGGTGGGTCATGTAGTTACATTGTAGCACAAAGCAACAGAATGAGTTATACAATGTAGTAAGTTTATGAAGGTGCATTTGCGGGCAAGCTGCATACACTACATCTCCGTATTCAATGGCTGGCATAAGCATTTGTTGTACAATCTGCTTTCTTACCGCTGGGCTCAGGCAGGATTTGTTTCTGTACAGGGCACCTAGTTTGGGGTAGAGTTTAGATGAGAGTTTTTCGATGTGGGGGCCAAAATATAGATTTGGGTCTAACCACAGACCTAGATATTTGAGAGAAGTGACTGTGGTCAGCGTGCCATTTGATTTTGTCATGACACATAGATGGGGTGTTTGCAATTTGTGTAGTTTAGATGCGGTTCCAAAGAGCATTGTAACAGTTTTGTCAGTATTTAGAAAAGGTTTGTTATCTGCGATCCACTTTTCTACCCCTGTGAATTGTTCTTGCAGCACTGCCTCCAGCTGTGGGAGATTTGGTTTGCTGGTATAGATTACAGTGTCGTCTGCGTACATGTGTACAGTTGAGGCTTTGCAGACATTGGGCAGATCGTTTATGAATATAGTGAATAGCAGGGGGCTGAGTATCGAGTCTTGGGGTACACCGCATGTGACTGGGAGGGGAAGGGATGTCAGAAATGGACACAAATTGCGGCCTATCAGACACATATGATTGGAACCAGGTTAACGTGCTATCACCAATACCAGAGTTTTTAAGTTTTTGTAATAGGATGCCATGGTCTACTGCAGGCCTCAAAATTTCCACTAGCCTGCTCGCATTTGGCGAGTGGAAATTACATGAGGGCGAGTAGGAATGCAGAGGCAGGGCAGGATAAGGGGTTAGGTGGGGCAACTAGTGGCGAGTAACTCTTAAGGCCTGGCTAGTAGCTTCGAACTTGAAATTTTGAGCCCTGGTCTACTGTGTCAAAAGCCTTGGCAAAATGAAGGAAGATGGTTCCAGTTAGGTTTCCTTGTTCCATGCCCGCTTGGATATCATTACAAACTTTTAAAAGGGCAGTTGTAGTTGAATGATTTGGACGAAAGCCTGATTGATCTGGGGTTAAATAGTTCTGATACTGATAATAATCACGTAATTGAGTGTAGACACATTTTTCCAGAATTTTTGACATTACAGGGAGCAGTGATATTGGGCGGTAGTTGGATACCAAAGTATTGTCTCCACTTTTATGGATAGGTACCACCCTTGCAGTCTTCCAAAGTTTGGGTATGTATCCAGTCGCCAGTGATTCATTGATTAGGGTTGCGACAGGTTTTGCAATTGCTGGCGCACTGATTTTCAGCAGCATTGCTGGGATTTGATCAGGTCCAGACTGGTATTTCATTTTTTGGTTACGGACATATAGTGGGGGTAGAGACAGATGAGGAGGAGGAGGACCTATGCAAAGTGTTGTGCCAACGGGATGCTTGGCAGGTGGTCATATGTCGCCTCAAGCACGTGGTACCCAAGTGTGGGATGTCTTTCCCACGCTTGATCCTCATCTGACACAGATTACAAATAGCAACGGTGCGGTCTGCTGCACATTTCTTAAAGAACTCCCAGACAGCAGAGATCCTGAAAGTGTGCTGCGAGACAACAGCGCTCTGCACCTGAGCAGCTCTGTCATCTGATGCCTTGGACTGGCTACGGTTGGTCATAGAGGACATTGTGCCTCGTGTTTGTTGTGCCTCCTCCTCCTCACTTGACTCCTCTGTTCGATCAGGCATCCAGGTGGAGTCAGTGACCTCATCATCATCATCACCCCCTATCTCCTCGTCACTGGAGCCAACTTGGCAGTGTGCGGCAGCTGCTGGGGCAACATGAGTGCCAGTTATTTGTGTGTCACTGACACCCCCTTCCTCAAGGTTGATTATACTCCCTTCCTCAACCTCAGAGTTTGAATCAGAGTACTGTAGTTGCTGCGCATCCTCAAGCAGCATGTCACTGTCATTGTAGTCAAACATTTCAGCTGACTCCTCCGTGTGTGATAGTGAGGCTACAGCAGGAGTAGCTGTGGACATGGAGGCTGAATTAGGTGTTTTGGCAGCTGAGGTGGACTGTAAACCACTACAATCCTGGCTGGCAGAGGACTCGGAGCATGAGGATGGCCTGGTTAGCCAATCCACCAAATCCTCTGTATGTTGCTGCTGCTTAAAACGGCCAGCACCAGTTAGAAAGGACAAGCGTGCTCCTGCAGAGAATGCACCACGTCCACGATGACCAAAGGCACAGCCTCCTGACACAGAGGCTGCTTGCCCTCTTATCTGTGTCTGGGAGCATCTGCCTGTTCTTTTTGGTCTTTCTGACATGGAGAGTGATATATAGATTAAAGATATACAGAACCCTGATTCAACTCTGTTATAAAAATTGGAGATATGCAGAACTCTGATTCAACTGTGTTATCTAGATTAAAGATTTCCAGAACTCTGGTATAACTCAGTGAGACACCCTGATAGCTGGCAGCCAGTGACAAGACACAGATTAAAATTCCCAGAAACCACCTATAAATCAGTGAGACCCCCTGATAGGACCCCCTGATAGCTGGCAACAGTGACAAGACACAGATTACAATTCCCCGATATCTGCTACAAGTCTGTGAGACCCCCTGATGGGTGGCAGTGACAAGACACAGATTAAAATTTGCAGAAATCTGATAGAAGTATGTGGGACCCCCTGATAGCTGGCAGTGAGAAGACACAGATTACAATTCCCAGGAACCTCCTATAAATCAGTGAGTCCCCCTGTTGTGTGGCAGCGACAAGACACAGATTACAATTCCCAGGAACCTCCTATAAATCAGTGAGACCCCCTGATGGGTGGCAGTGACAAGACACAGATTAAAATTCCCAGAAACCACCTATAAATCAGTGAGACCCCCTGATAGGACCCCCTGATAGCTGGTAACAGTGACAAGACACAGATTACAATTCCCAGATATCTACTACAAGTCTGTGAGTCCCCCTGATGGGTGGCAGTGACAAGACACAGATTAAAATTCCCAGGAACCTCCTATAAATCAGTGAAACCCCTGATGGGTGGCAGTGACAAGACACAGATTACAATTCTCAGATATCTGATAGAAGTGAGACCCCCACAATTGCTGCTGGCAGTGAGAACACAAAGATTACAACAATTCCCAGATATTTTGTAGAAATGAGACCCCCACAATAGTTGCTGGCAGTGAGAACACACAGATTACCACAATTCCCAGATATCTTCTAGAAGTGAGACCCTCACAATTGCTGCTGGCAGTGAGAACACAAAGATTACAACAATTCCCAGATATTTTGTAGAAATGAGACCCCCACAATAGTTGCTGGCAGTGAGAACACACAGATTACCACAATTCCCAGATATCTTCTAGAAGTGAGACCCCCACAATTGCTGCTGGCAGTGAGAACACAAAGATTACAACAATTCCCATATATTTTGTAGAAATGAGACCCCCAAAATAGTTGCTGGCAGTGAGAACACACAGATTACCACAATTCCCAGATATCTTCTAGAAGTGAAACCCCCCAGTAGCTGCTGGGAGTGAGAACACACACTAACACAACAATCTCCTCTCAAAAACATGCGCTGTGGCTGAGTGAAGCCTTATATAGTGTGCTGCGGGACTTAGCTCTGTGAGCCCATGATTGGGCAAAATTTGCCCAATCAGGACTCTGAGCCATGATTGGCATAGTCTTGCACATGTCTTGCACCTAAACTGTGGTCAGGTGCAGGCTGTAGCCAATTACAAGCTTCAGGCCAGTAGAAAAGTGCATTGGGGTTCATTGTGGTGCATTGTGGGCGAACATGCGGCGAACACGCGGAAATGTTCGGAGTTCGCGAACAGCCAAACGGCCGATGTTCGATGCGAACTCCGAACAGATCGAACCGAACAGCTCTTCCCTAATCATAATGAGATTATTAGCTATGTAGCTTCCACAAAATACCAATAGAATCTAAAAATATTTATGCATGGGCATAAAACAATACAATAAGACCTTCAGGTCTATGCACTAAAGGTGAAACTCAGAAGAATGACTGGAGAAGTGAAAATTCTAGGTTAAAATAGCCAAACCAGAAAAATTCTCCCAATTATCTCACTTTCCAAATTGGCTATTTGATCTAGATTGTTCACTTCTCCTGCCAGTTTTCCTGGGTTTCACCTTTAGTGAATAGACCTGTACGTTTCTATACTGTTCAGTGGTTTTCATTAATTACAACTTAATCTTATCCCTGTACAGTAGTGAGTGACTCCAGAGTTCTCCCTGAATTCTGACACCTCCCTTCTTGTTGTAAGGCAGCAATATAGTATGTTGAGTTTTTTGTTATAGTGAGGGTGACAGCTGCTCCTTGTAGTTTCTCTGCAGTAATACAGGATGACAGGATGACAGGAGTGAGATCTGTCACGGAACTAGCTTCTCAGAGGGCACACTAATCTTGTATTAAAAATGTGTGTAAATAGGGGTTTGTGCTAGTTTTTTAATTGTAACATAATGACAAATCGAGTTTACAACTTTATAGCAGTGAAAGTATTAAGGAAATGTATTTATAAAAATGTTTTACTTTAGTATAATTAAAACATCTTTTCCTCTATTATATTCTATACAATATAATTGTAGAATCTGTCTGGGACCAATGAATCAACTGTAACTCTGCTCATCCTTCCTGCCCTTCAATTTCTGTTCATCACTTCCTCCCTGACCTATTTAATTCACTACTAAATTCCTACTTATGCCGTACAGTCATTTGTATAGGCCAACAAGGCCGGGACCCAGGCATCAGATTGGAGGATCAGTATTTTTTTAAAATACTTTCTATATGATCAAAACGGCAGTTAGAAGGAAAATGTTAAAAAATATATATCTAATTTCCTAATTTTTCTTAATTACCTTTATATTAAAGGTCTTATATATTTATATATTTCAATGTATAACAGATATCATAAACTCCCTGCAACGAGGCTTTAAACTATAATGCATTTTGGCTGGTGTCAGACGAGCGCACTATGTGCGGCCGTACTGTCATCCCTGCAGGCGTCCGTTGCAGCATTGTGACGCTGCGACGGGGCCGGCCACACGCTATTGCAAAATGCGTGCGTGACAGCGGCCAAGCTGCGGCTGTGCTGCAAGCCTCCCCGTCGAAGCGCTACGACGTGTGTTTGACAGGGCTGCAAAGTGCGATCCTCCATAGGACTAACTGTGCTCAGCGAGGTAGCCAGGCATGCATCAGACAGGCATCAGAGTAGAAGAAACGTCCACTCTCATAGACATTCCTTCCACTCTTAGAAACACTCGTGTGACACCAGCCTTATTCAACACCGGATGGGGGGGTCGCAGCTAGATTTGATGTGCCTAGCGCAGTACCACACCTATACCAACTATAAATATACTCCTGCATACTGCTGAATTTCGTCCTTGCCGTGCTCCTTTCATTTCCATTTCTTTCCTTCTGTGCACCTTTATGTATACATCCTTTCTTGCTTCTTAACTCCATCAGCTCTAATGTGTTGCCTATTCTTGTGCTCTCTACGAGTAAATGGAATACCCATTAGCCCAACACCCCAAGCTCGCTGCCTTGGTGTCACTTTTGACTCAGACTTAACGTTCTCTTACTACAACCAGTGACCAAATCCTGTTACTTTCAACTCAAAAACATTGCCCATGTCTGCCCCTTTCGGACACAAGATACCTCAAAAGTGCTGGTTCATGCTCTTGTTATTTCATGACTTGACTACTGCAATTTGCTCCTTATTGGCCTCCCCGACTCCTGTATTGCCCCTTTGCATTCTGTAATGAATGCAGGGACCAGACTTATTTTTCTCACTAAACACACGTAGCGTACCTCCCCCCTCTGCCGGTCCCTCCATTGGCTTCCTGTACGTTTCAGGATACAGTTTAAAATACTGATGCTCACGTTCAAATCGCTCAATAACTCAACCCCTCCCTACATGTCTCCGTTACTCCGCAAGCACGTCCCATCTAGACAACTCCGTTCAGCAGGTGATCTCCACCTGTCATCGGTCTACACACGCATGGCCAACTCTCGCCTCCAAGACTTCTCAAGCGCAGCACCAGTCCTGTGGAATGACTTGCCTCGCCCTATCAAACTGCTCCTATGAGCCGGGCCCTCTACACCTCTTGTTTCCATCTTATGTCCGTTTATATGTATTTTGTTCCCTTGGGTTATTGTAAAGCGCTGCGGAAACTGTTGGTACTATATAAATGATGGCAATAATAATAATAATAATATTTCCTTCCTATTTTATTATTCCCAAAATATTGTCCCATTGTGGTTCTATTTTCCTCTTTTCTTTCACCTCATCTTTGCCAATTGTACTGATTGTTAGTGCCTAATGCATAAACCTAGATTTAGAATAATTATAGTGATGATAAAAGAATGAATATTAGAAGCATTAGCAATTATGCAAGTACACTGCAGTGGAGACCTTAAAATAAATATGTCTCCTTAAGCTGCATCTGCTAATGGTGACATTGTGTGCTGGACATGATTAATCTCTGCAGGACTGACAATACTTGTAACATAGTGGTCAAATTTTCCCCAGTCTCCCTCCGTGAATCCTCTGCAATACTGCATGATCTCGCGGTCTGGCAGTGCAACCCTCCATGGAGTCCTATGGACTCCGGGAGGTGATACTCACGGCAACATGGAAGCGCTAACGTGAGTATCATGGAGGGTTGCGCTACGTTCCGAGGCAGGCTGTTGAAATAGTGTTTGTCCCAGAATATGATGCAGGCTCAGGCTTTCTCCGTTAGCTTCCCCATTTTAGAGCCAGGCACAGAATACTGCCCAAAGTGTGGAGGGAGAAACCCTGCCTAGAAAGCTCAGATCAGACTTCCTGGAAAAAGGTCAGAAATGAACACTAATTTATTCTCACCTTTAGCCAATGGCTCTCAATATGCTCACAATAAGAGCCATTTGAACTCAGCTCTCCCCTTGTTCTTCCATCTGAACCTAAACTTTATCAGACTCGCCGAAATCTCCGCTCTCTGGATCCACAGCAATTCTCTGCCAAAATATCTGTACCGCTCTCATCCATCCTATCTCTCTCCTGTCCAAATGAAGCCATCACCCGCTACAACTCTACTCTTTCCTCCACCCTTGATAAGTTGGTGCCGTCAAAACCCTGGTCAATGAGGCGACAAAACTTGCAACCCTGGCACAAAAATTGACCCGGCATCTCCAAAGATGTTCTAGAACTGCTGAACGCTATAGGAGAAAGACCCGCTCCCACTCCGACTTTCTTCACTATAAATTTATGCTCCAGTCCTAGAGCTCTGCGCTTTTCCTAGCCAAGCAGTCATATTTTACAGCCCTCATACACACCCACTCTCGGAACCCAAAACACCTGTTCACCACCTTCAACTCCCTTCTTTGTCCTGCTGTGGCTGTTCCTCACACTGACCTCAAAGCCGAAGACCTAGCATGCTTTTTCACAGCAAAAATTGAACAGATAAGAACTGAAATCTCCACAATGCCATCTTCACCCATGCAGGAAGATGCTAACCATGTCTATCCTCACATGATTAACTCGTTCCCTTCAGCTACTGAGGACTTCTTGCCTTAAACTACTGCGATCCTCTCATCCCACTACCTGCCCCCTCGACCCCGTTCCCTCACATCATGCCAAAACACTTTCTGTTTCTCTTGTCCCATACCTTTAATCTGTCTTTAACCTCTGGGGTCTTTCCTGCTCCCCTCAAACATGCCACAGTAGTCCCAATCCTAAAAAAATCTCTGGATCCGACTGCTCCCTCCAACTACCGCCCCGTTTCCCTGCTTCCTTACGTCTCCAAACTCCTCAAAGCTTGTGTATGCCCGTCTGATTGACTACCTCTACACCCACTCTCTTCTTGACCCTCTGCAATCTGGCTTTCGCTCACTGCACTCAACAGAAACGGCTCTTGCGAAACTGACCAATGACCTTGCAACTGCTAAATCCAATGGGTGCTACTCACTGCTGATCCTTCTTGACCTCTCTGCCGCCTTTGATACAGTTGACCACTCAATCCTCCTTCAAACTCTTAGTGATATAGGCCTTCAAGGTGCTGTTCTTTCATGGTTCGCTTCCTACCTGTCCCAACGATCGTTTAGTGTCTCATTTGCTGGAAGTACCTCCTCCCGGCAGCCTGTCTCTGTTGGGGTGCCCCAAGGTTCAGCACTGGGCCCTCTACTTTTCTCGGTCTACACCTCTAGGCAAACTGATCAGCTCCTTTGAAATCCAGTACCACCTATATGCTGATGACACCCAAATTTACCTCTCCTCCCCTGACCGCTCTCCAGGTCTCCTGGATCGAGTCACTGACTGTCTCTCCACTGTCTCAAATTGGATGGCTTCCCGCTTCCTTAAACTCAATCTTGCCAAAACTGAAATTCTTGTCATTCCTCCCTCCAAGAAGATCCCAATACACCCATCTCTCTACGAGTAAATGGAACACCCATTAGCCCAACACCCCAAGCTCGCTGCCTTGGTGTCACTTTTGACTCTGACCTAACGTTCTCTTCCCACATCCAGACAGTGACCAAATCCTGTTATTTTCAACTCAAAAACATTGCCTGTGTCCGCCCCTTTCTCACACAAGCTACCGCAAAAGTGCTGGTGCATGCTCTTGTCATTTCACGACTTGACTACTGCAACTCGCTCCTTATTGGCCTCCCAAACTTCCGTATTGCCCCTTTGCAATCTGTAATGAATGCAGGGGCAAGGCTTATTTTTCTCACTAAACGCACCTCACATACGTCCCCACTCTGCCGGTCCCTCCATTGGCCTCCTGTACGTTTCAGGACACAGTTTAAAATACTGATGCTCACATTCAAATCACTCAACAACTCAACCCCTCCCTACATGTCTTTGTTACTCAGCAAGCACGTCCCATCTAGACAACTCCGTTCAGCAGGTGATCTCCACCTGTCATCGGTCTACACACGCACAGCCAACTCTCGTCTCCAGGACTTCTCAAGGGCAGCACCAGTCCTCTGGAATGACATGTCTCAACCTATCAAACTCTCCCCTAATCTTCAGGCCTTCAAGAAATCCCTCAAAACCCACCTCTTCAGATTAGCGTACCACATCACTGATGCAACTCTTCCCTCTGCTCACCTACTCACACTTGATTGAAGCCACTCTTATGGCCCCACCATTCCCAAACCACTGGCACTAATGATCCTGCTATCTAGTGAAATTCCTCTTGTCTTCTTCAACCCCAATCCCTCTAGACTGTAAACTCCTATGAGCAGGGCCCTCTTGTTTCCATCTTACATCTGTTCATTTGTATTTCGTTCCCTTTGGTTATTGTAAAGCTCTGCGGAATCTGTTGGCGCTATATAAATGATGACAATAATAATAATAATAATATTAATTTGATTGGCTGGATGCTTCCTCCAGTGTCCATCTTCTCCTTGGGCTTCTGACAGCTGCAATGTGTCAGACCTAGACCAGATTCCGGCTGAGTTTTAAACTAACATAAGGGTTAATCAAGTATTGGGGTGCAGAGAGGGTGAGGAGAGTTAAAGTTTAACCTCTCTGCTTTCCAAATATCATTGATGGCTTGGTGAAAGAAAACATTATAATTTGAAATCTGGTAAAAGTAAATCCCTCATTTTACTTCCAATTCCTTTACATTTCCTATTCCCACCTGATCTTCTTGGGCTCCATATCGAGTGTGCTTGCTTTATCTCTATCAGGGTTATTCAAAGAGATTCGAAACATCACCGCACGTTCGGTGACTTCGTTCTCTTCAATTCGGTTTGTTTTGCCGATCCCATTTCGGTGACCCTGCGGTGTAATCAGCAAACACCACAGGGTCCCCGAATTGCAGGGAAAAGCTACTGCAAACCTGACGAAAACTAACCGCAAAACCCAGCAAATGCACGCGAAAACCCTCAAAAACATCTGGATTAACCTACCGAAAACCACAGAAAAACCCGAACAGGAGCCGATCGCAGCCTTCGACACAGCAGTGAATAAATTAGGAAAACAGTTTGTATGAATGATTGAAAAGTGAAACACTGTTTGCAAAGAAACTACTGAGCGAAAATGTCTGAAATTTACATATGAGGTCCAGGGAATGATAATAAAGAGGGCTGTTACAGAAAAAATACGTAAACTTAAAAAACAAATTAAACAAAATCGGACTTTTAAAAAAAAAAAATAATAATTCAGAAAAATGCTTAAAATATCCTAAAAAATCTATAAATAAAGAGACTCTTTGCTGCAGAATTTTATAATGAACGGTTTATTAGATATTGAATTAAAACGGGAATATTTTTAACATTGAAGTTTATGGGATTCTCCTGAATAAACTTGCCGAATTAAACCACCGAATGGCAGCGCATTTCGGGAACCTTTCACTGCTGGTTTGTGTTCTCTGGATAGCCGAAGCAGTGCTTTTTCGTGGGGATTTCACTGCCCTCGAACAGGCACCGAACAGGCACCATATGTTCAGGCAATTCACTAGGATTTGGCGAATTGCCTGCTCTCTGGATAACCGAATGGCCAGGAAAGGTAACCGAACGCTGATTTTCAGCGTTCGGTTACCTTTCTCAAGCAATTCGGAGTTCTTTGAATAACCCTGTATATCATGCATGTGTACGTTCTTCTCTTCCTCTTCCATCTTTTCTGACCTGTGCTCTACAGGATGTTGTTTTCACATCAGAAATAAACAGTAAAATGCCAAAAATAAGTCAAAATGGTAAGGAAGTTGGAATAAGTTAGTGGCAGGGGAGGTCGGAGGTTTGTTTTGTTTACTTGTTTTTCTGTTCTTGGTATGAGAACCAGTTTGTCTAAAACCAGTACTGCTTTCATCTCATTTTTCTGTATCCACATATAGATCATTTTCTGTTTTTCCACCCCTGGATAATTTGTGTGGCAGGTTTCCCTAGGCGACACTGCTGAATATAGTATATGCTTGTATGGAATAAAAGCGAAATCTCTACGGACCAATTCACTAAGTTTTGGGCATTCCTATCCAAATATAGCGCAGTAATGGAAAAGCACTTATTGTTCTAAACTGCTGTGGGAATACACCTGCTACATAGAAATGTGACTGACCCCATATACGAGAGGCTTGCGGGGAATCGGCAAGACGAGAATGTCAAAGCTGGGGCAAGAGATCACGCAGCATAAAATACTTGGTTGGTACAGGGCTTTATACACAGACCAAGTAACAGGATGGAATTTGTGATAAAGGGAATAGCTGGCTGCTCTGTAGCTTGCTAAAAGCAAATTGCCACAAATAACCTTACAGAGTTGATCTCCTCCAGATTGCCAACCATCTGACTAAAAAAAGAAATCTGCTTCAATTTAATACATATCCATTCTCCTGCTTTAACTGGCCTAAATCTGTCGTTTCATTGCATTTAAAAGAATAAGTTATTGTCAGGCGAGGGATAAAACCGAAGGTGCTAGAAATGTAGCAGAATGCAAGTTTGACCAAGGTAAACAGCTCAAACAAGAATGACGGCTCCGTGACATCCCATTCGTGTGACGCTCGCTCCCTCTACAGGAATTCTTTGCTTTTCTTCCAGTGTTTCTTTCTGCTTGGTCCTGGGAGCTGCTCAGCTTACACGAAGAATGAGCCAGAGATATATATACTTGCAAATTCACGGAACCACTAAAAGCGTAATTAAAATGAATAATTTAGAGATAGGTATTAATTTTATTGATGAGCCCTTCTGTTATTTACTCTGTAGCTATTAAGTGTCGATTCACAAGCTGTCGTTGTTTGCCAAAACCCAGAAGGCATACCTAGAAGAGGGCTCAGGATTCACCTAACAGAGGATAATAAAATCATAACCTATTTATTTGGTTAAACTGCTACCACTCCGGAGTTTGGAGAAGAAAACGTTATATTAGACCAATATAACAGAAATGCATATGTGGTATTAAATAGGTGGAGGTTCTATTCACTATTAAAAATAAGGCTGAGGACAAAAAAGTGAGATTAAAATCCTCCATACCGCAAATTGCAAAACATAATTGCGAAAAACAGCTACACATAAAAGCAATTCAGAGAACTGCTTTGCCCACAGAGCTCATTTGCTATGCTCCTTTTATTATGCAAGGAACTCTGGGTAAGACCTGCAAATGACATCCACACGCCCTAAATGTAAACATTCTGTCTAGATAATTTGCCTCAAATGTTAAATGCGAGACCACAACTATCTACCGGCTGGATGGAGTAGAAGTAATATCACTGCTCTATAACCGTGGAGACCCAGGTTTGAATCCTGACCAGAGCACATCTCCAGTAAGCATCCTTGGGCAAGACACGTAACAGTAAAGACTTTCCTACCACACAATATCCAGTGGCAACGTCTCTACCCTTCGACTGTGGAGAAGCAAGTCAAACTACCATTCAGTACATCCCTACAATACAACTGTAGAGAAGCAAGTCTGGACTTTATGCAAAGCGGGTTCAACCTAACCACCAAGTTGCTGCTCTACAATCATGGAAAGCTGACTCGATCCCGCTCAGAAGACGCCACCAGTGACTGTCCTTGGGCACGACACCCAACAATATGGATGTGCCTACCTCACAAAATACTTGGGAACAAAGTCCTCCTGAATCATGTCATCATCCAAGGGTGGTATTCTAATGTAGCAACCCCTTTTACACTGATCTTGTAAAGCGCTGTGGAATTTGGTGATAAAGGATAATAATAATCTATTTATCTACTCACCGACAGACATATTTATGAGCACTGTGATAGAGGTGTGAGAATGGTAGATCAGCACCCACTGGTCACTTGCTGCCTATCAGTGGAAAAAAAACATTAACTACTCTTATTGTAGCCACAAGCCACATTTCCATTTAATTGAAAAGGCCAGAAAGTGATAAAAGCATGGGCTCTCTGTTTGTGCAGGTCATTAGCTTAACAGAAATGCAAAGGAAAGCACAAAGCCCTTGAGCCCATGAGGGATGTTATAGGTTTTAAACAAATCTCCACTAAATATGTAGATCCATACAATTATTTAAGTGTATCAGGGTCATGTTTTCTAATTAAGGCAATAACCATTATGACCCAAGGATGCTACATAATCTCTTGATACATCTGTGATACGTTGCAGGTGTTTACTGTGGCAGCATCTAAAATGGGTAAGAAAATAATGCGAAATCCCTGTGAAAATAGATCAGAACTTGGAGGTTGAAAGGATTTTACCAGGAAGGATACATTGAGATTTCTCTCGTTTTCAAGTATGTCCTGGGTGGCGAGTATGTACCGTTAGATGTCTTGCCCAAGGACACTTACTGGAGAGGTGCTCTTGCTGGGATTGAACCTGAGTCTCCACGGTCTCCACAGTTATAGCGCAGTGATGTCACCTCTACTCCAGTTATTGTGATATGTGAGAGAGAGGGCTGTCAATTAAAATTGAGATATGTCAGATTTCAGAGCCATATGACCCAAGTAACCCAAAGAATATTCAAGTGTGTTTGATTGTTGACATTGCATATCTTCCACAGCCTCCTCAGCATTGAAGCTTTATTCAGTACTTTAAAATTCCAGACCTTTCAACTCTACAAGTGCTGGGAAGCTGTATGAACAACTTACTAACAAGTAGTTTAGCCCTTTTAGTGCAACATCCAGAAAAAAACTTGTGGATCTTTTCACAAGGAAAATAAAGGCTATACAATAAACAATACTGCTATTCTGTGCACAAGGTCTATTAGATATTCAATTAAATTGTACTGCAAATATGTTAAGTTGTCTACACCATTAAGTTGCTTATTAAAAATCTTCAAGCACAACTAATGTCGTCCTCCTGTTATCAAACATGTAGATCAGCAATTCTTATTTCTGATAACTTTGTTAAATATGAGATATCATTTGCATTTGTATCTGAAAACTCAAAAATACTAGGCCAGATCATGATGTAGCCATTAATAGCAATGCGCAGAAGGGATAAGGCTGCGTGAGTCTTTTCCCCTTTGCAGCTTGGCATTAATGGGACGCATTACATTATGAGGGTTATTCAGAGAAAGGTGAAAACCAGGAGAATTGACAGGAGAGGAGAACAATCTAGACCAAATAGCCAGTTTAGAAAGTGAGATAAATGGGAGAATTTTTCTGGTTTAGCTATTTTGACCTAGAATTTTCACTTCTCCACTCATTCTCCTGAGTTTCACCTTTCTTTGAATAGACTTGTATATTTTACTATTCCATGATAGCAGCAGTGTTGCGTGCTCTGGTATCGGCTCATGGCGACCATAGGACTACATGGAGCTCAGCACGTCCCTGCACGTGTTCTGTGTGAACTAATCAGCAGGGTCGCTTAGGAGCCGCAAAAGGACACAGGGACCTATTTATCCCCAGTCTTCCGCTGCTCCCAGCCACAGGAAGCTGTGAATGTCACCACCCGCTGCATCATGGGATCTCAGATGAGCAAGGGATTTTTCAATCCCTTTAGATTGAGGTGTTAGGCTAGGGTCAGACTGAGGCAGTGCGAACGCGCGTGCAGCCGCACTTAATCACGGCCGCACTAGCAGCAGATGCCGGGCAATGACGGCCAATATACGAAGTACGGTCGCACAAAAGTCCGGCTGCGCAACGCAAGTGGAAAACGAACGCATTTTTTCGAGAACGTGAAACCGCAGGTACTGACGTACAGAGTGCGCTGCGTCCGCTAGCGGCGTGTGTGTGTGATTAGGAGATGTCAGACGCTGCTAATGTCCGGCCAACATAACGTCCAGACACAAAAAGAGTTTTATTGATGATCCGTACAAAATCACGGACGAAAATACGCATAGTATGACCGCTATCACGTATTCTGTGAAAAAATGCGTCCATTCGTTCGAACGCACTTTTTCACAGACAACATAAAAATGCGTTCGTCTGACCCTAGCCTTATCCATCAGAGAATGCTCCATTTTTCACACGTAAATCACCAGCTGTTCATACAACTTCACCACGTTAAGTGACATATCTGAGGTGCTGAAACTTTAGTGGCACAATCTGGAGCCCATTTGCAAAGAAATGGTGTTTGCGGTAACTGAATTTTTTTTTTAATTGCTTCAGAATAAGGTCAGATCAACTTAACTTGATATTCAAAAGCTCCTGTGGGGGCCTGTGATCCAGGTAAAATGATTTTAGTAGTGAAGGTTTTCAGATTGACTTTGGAGATTGCTCTGCCTCAAAAGAACACTCACTGAGGAAGGCTATACGGCGAAAACACGTTCTGGTGATCCTTTTAAAGCTTATGTATTTTTTTATACAAAAAAAAAAAAAAGAAGACGAATTTTAGATTTATTCCTGCCATATGACTTTTTTAATTTAAATAAAAGTCTCTGGCCCCTATTACAATCCTCGCGCAGCGCGAGGACAAAACCATTGGCGCGGAACGTCGTATTACGTTACCTAGGAGGTTCCCATAACCTGCCCGTGAAGTGGCGGATTTGTAGGATGTATAGAAACATTTAAAAACAAAAAATGACATTTCAAATGACGGTAAGGCTAGGGTCAGACTAACGCATTTTTCACGTTGTCCGTGAAAATGTGCGTTCGAAGAATGGACGTATTTTTTCACGGAATACGCAATAGCGGTCATACTATGCGCAGTTTCATCCGTGATTTTGTACGGATCATCAATAAAACACTTCTTGCATCTGGACGTTATGTTGGCCGGACATTAGCAGCGTCTGATGTCTCCAATTCACGCACACACGCCGCTAGCGGACGCAGCGCACTCTGTACGTCAGTACTAGTGGTTTAACGTTCTCGAAAAAATGCGTTCATTTTCCACTTGCGTTGTGCAGCCGGACTTTTGTGCGACCGTACTTCGTATATTGGCCGTCATTGCCCGGCATCTGCTGCTAGCACGGCCGTGATTAAGTGCGCCAGAACGCGCGTTCGCACTGCCTCAGTCTGACCCTAGCCTAAATGGTTTTCCTTTAATCTATTCATAAACAACTGCTTGGGTCAGCAGTCTGTATGAAAAGAGGAGACATTTTAGGACACGCAGAACAAGTTTAGTGATTTTTTGGCTAAATTATGGTGAAACTTATGCATGCTTTGGATGAAAGTAACAATAGGTGCTTTAAAATTGGGCCTTTAGTGTCGGCAACAGTGCCGTCACACCGTAACCCCTCTGTGGTATTGTGGAAGAGGGCAGGGTTGGACCCTGCGGTCAAATATTAAAATTATATGAATCTGGTATAGGCGTCAGTGGCAGTGCACCCAAATATTGTGCCTTTGGTGGCAGCAAGTGCCTTCACACCATAAGTAACCTGTCTGTTGTATTGTGGAAGACTGCAGTGGTGGAGGTTTTGGTAATGCAGAAGAGAGCCCCGATCTATTCAGTTACATCAGCAGCAATAACAAAACCGGGTCAGCAATGTTTAGGCACTTGTACTGCGCTACTGTATATGGTGAGAATCGGCGCACACCAGTAGCAACAGGAAGCAAACAGAACAGGCAGGGAATACACAGAGAGAATAGTCAAATGGCAGGCAAAGTCGGCAACAGATCGGGTCCTCAGAACAAGCAGGGTCAGTAACAAGTATACAAACTGATTCGGTAAGCTAGCTATGCGGGAATAAAGGCTGAGACACACTGAGCGTGTAGCGACGCACAGCGTAGCGAAGCAAAGAGAAGCAAACATTTTGCAGGCTTGACTTCACTTTGCTCCGCCTCGCAGCGTGTCTACACTACATTACGTTTGCTTCTCACCACACTGGACAGGAATCCACTAACTAAATGAAAATGTACACACAAAACCGTTTTATTTTCACAAATCACATGTTATATAGGCAAAAAAAAGTTTCTACTGAATAAAATACAACAAAAATTACTGTTAATTTAATAGGAATAGTATAGAAATATAAAAAAGGTAACCCCTGATCATATATATTATATTATATATACGGAGCGCCATGTATAGAGTAGGGATGCATTGATACCACACACAGACATATACGTATATGTCAGACCATATATACACATACGCACATGGGGGGTGGCATGTGGACAATCTCAACTAAATACGCCCCCCCCCCCCCATTTGGCTGATCCCTCCAGAAGAAATGTTGAACCCGACAGAGCAGAGAATATATATATTATTCTCTGCTCTATCGGGTTCAACATTTCTTCTGGAGGGATCAACCAAATGGGGGGGGACAATTAGTTGCCAAAATGTGTGTGTAATACAAGTCTGGATATATATATTTATAAGAATATAGATATATATCTTATCTATATATACAGTTGTGTTCAAAATTATTCAACCCCCAATGCTGTAAAGGGTTTTAGGGAATTTAGTGTACATTTGTAATTGTATTCAGAATGAAATCCTACAAGGGCTTTTTAAAGAACCATATGCAACTAAAATGACATCAATTGGTTTTGTAATACAGTAGTAAATGTTTCTTTTGTGAATTCTTCATTGACACAATTATTCAACCCCTTAAAGACTACCACTCTGAAGAACAGAGGTTCATTCAAGTGTTTTCAATCAGGTATTGAAAACACCTGTGGATGTCACGGAGCAGCAATAAAGTATAATAAGCACCAATTAGGCAGCTTTAAAATGACTGTGATACTCAGCTCCTTCTAGACATTTACTGGTGTGGTTACAAACATGGTGAAGTCAAGAGAATGGTCCAGGAAGACAAGAGAAGAGGTGATTACTCTTCACAGGAAGGGCAATGGCTATAAGAAGATTGCAAAGATGTTAAACATACCAAGAGAGAACATAGGAAGCATCATTCGCAAATTCAAGGCAAAGGGCACTGTTGAAACGCTACCTGGTCGTGGCAGAAAGAAGATGCTGACTTCGACTGCTGTGCGCTACCTGAAGCGTAGAGTGGAGAAAAGTCCCTGTGTCACTGCTGAGGAACTAAGAAAAGATTTGTCAGATGTGGGTACTGAAGTTTCAGCTCAGACAATACCGCGCACACTGCGTAATGAAGGCCTCCATGCCAGAACTCCCAGGTGCACCCCCTTGCTGTCTCCAAAGAATAAGAAGAGTCGACTGCAGTATGCCAAAAGTCATGTGGACAAACCACAGACGTTTTGGGATAGTGTTCTGTGGACTGATGAAACAAAATTAGAACTGTTTGGGCCCATGGATCAACGCTATGTTTGGAGGAGGAAGAAAAAGGCCTATGAAGAAAAGAACACCTTGCCTACTGTGAAGCATGGCGGGGGGTCAATCATGCTTTGGGGCTGTTTTGCTTCTGCAGGTACAGGGAAGCTTCAGCATGTGCAAGGTACCATGAATTCTCTTCAGTACCAGGAGATATTGGATGACAATGTTATGACGGAATGGGATGTTGTCCGCCTGCGGGTGTGCTCTATCTGCGTGCCCCCGGCGCTTACCGCTGGCCCGACTACCGAGTGACACGGCACTCGGCGTCTCGTGCGGCCTGGAGTGACCCTGAGGAAGGGGTAGCGGGCGGTGGAGGGGACCCCTGCGTAGAACCAGCCCGACCACTGAGCAACACGGTACTCAGCGTCTCGAGCAGCTGGTTCACTGACCTTGTGAGTGTGGGACGTCTGCGGAGCGGCCGTGCGAATTCGGAATCGGACCTTCCCACGTAAGAATATTCGGATCTTACGGGCGGAGGAATATTCTGATCTTACGGCCGGAAGAATATTCGGATCTTAAGGGATCGAGGGAATCTTCGGATCTGATTAGCGATCTCCATTGAGGGAATATTCGGATCTTATCTCGGGTCACTCGATGTACCGAAGCGCGGTACGCGGTCCGCGCCTTCGGATCTTAAGGTGGTTCGGTTCGGAACCGAACTCTGAGACCGCGCGGGATCCTCAGCAAATACGGACGAAAATAATAGTCATCAGGCGGGGCTGGATGCACTAGAAAAATCTGCCTTTATTTTTACACAACACATATACTTATAAACTTTACACAAATATGAGAACAATGGGAATCCCTGCCCGCCCACACAAGTCCCATTGGCCCTCGCTGGCAGGAGGCACCCGGGCCCCGATCCGTATTGGTAGTTATGAATCGGGGAGTTGCCGATTCGGACCGGATGGTCCGAATCGACCATTTTACGATTCGACCGGATGATCCGAATCGGCCATTTTCATTCTGACCGGATCCACGAGGCACCAGGAAAATGGCGGCGGGCAAGGCAGACAAAGGGAATTACATTTCACACTACACAAACGGGGACACTTTTATTTCACCACACACAAATCCACATCTAAATAAAATACTCAAAACTCCGTGGGTGCCACAGCACCTAAGTGTCTATGGCCATATAAATGTCACCGTGAACCGCCCCTGGCTGAGGGTGTTGGGCCATTCCGTGACACTCCTCCCCCTCCCCAAGGTCCGACGCACCCGGTTGGACCCCAACGGGTCGTACCGGGGTAGTCGGGGCTCCCCAATCCCCTGGTTCCCGGGCCGACTGCTGCGATAACCCATCTGCGTTACCGTTTTGCGACCCGGGCCGGTATTGAATGGTAAAGTTGAAGGGTTGGAGAGCCAGGCTCCACCACAACAGGCGACCATTTTCCCCCGCCACTCGGTTGAGCCACACCAAGGGGTTATGGTCGGTCATCACGGTGAAGGACCGACCGTAGACATAGGGTTGGAGCTTCCGTAGGGCCCAGACCAAGGCCAGGCACTCCTTCTCCACCGCAGCATACCCCACCTCCCGGGGTAACAGCTTCCGGCTGATGAACGCCACCGGATGATCCCCCCGTCGTCCCCACTTGACTTAGGACAGCTCCCAGTCCGAACATGGACGCGTCTGTATGGACAACAAAACGTTTGTTATAGTTGGGAGCTGCTAGCAGGGGAGCTTGGGTCAGGGCGGCCTTCAGTTGCCGGAAGGCCTGTTCGCACTCCGGGGACCACAGGACTTGGCGGGGCAGGGATTTCTTCGTCAAGTCAGTCAGGGGTTTGGCCAGGTCGCTGTAATGGGGCACAAACTTCCTGTAGTACCCCGCGGTGCCCAGGAAGGCGAGGACCTGGGTCTTCGTCACAGGGGTGGGCCAATCTAGGATGGCTTCTATCTTGGCGGGCTCTGGCCGTTGTATCCCGCAACCCACCCGGTGGCCCAGATACTGCACTTCGGCCATCCCCACTTTACATTTCTCCGGCTTAAGGGTCAGGTTGGCGTCCCTAATCCGGCCCAGGACTGTCCCTACATGGTCCAGGTGTTCCTCCCAGGTCTGGCTATAGATGGCTATGTCATCCAGGTATGCGCAAGCGAATCCCTGGAGGCCATCGAGGAGGCGATCGATTAACCGCTGGAAGGTAGCAGGGGCGTTCTTCATCCCGAACGGCATGACTCGAAATTGGTACAAGCCGAATGGGGTGATGAAGGCCGACTTCGGGGTCGCCTCCTCGGCAAGGGGAATCTGCCAATACCCCTTGCACAGATCGACCGTGGTCAGAAAATGACCCCGGGAGATCTGGTCTAGCAGCTCGTCGACTCGGGGCATGGGATAAGCGTCTGTAATGGTACAGTCGTTTATCCGCCGATAGTCGACGCAGAACCTGGTGGTACCGTCCTTCTTGGGCACCAGGACCACGGGCGACGCCCATGGGCTGGCTGACGGTTCAATGACCCCCAGCTCCAACATCTCCCGGATCTCGGCCCGCATGGACTCGCGGACCGCTTCCGGGAGCCGGTATGCAGGTTGCCGGAGGGGTCTCTGACCGGGCGTGTCCACTTGATGGATGGCCTGGTCAGTGTATCCCGGAAGAGCCGAGAAAACCCCCGGGTAGTCGTGAAGCAGCTGCCGCGCCTGCGCCTGCTTTTCGGGCCCTAACTCCTCCCCCAGCTGCACCTGATCCACCCCGGAAGGCTGCTTGGCTACCCCCGGAAGTTCTACCAACGGGAATAGTTCCGTCTCCTCAGCAGCCGGCGCGCATATGGCGTCCACCGTCTCTGGCCGCTCATGGTAGGCCTTCAGCATATTGACGTGGAACGTCCGCTGGATTCTGGTGTCTGCGCAGCTAACAACCACATAGGTGGTATCCCCCAATTGGGTTACCACCTTGTAGGGACCTTGCCAGGCCGCCTGCAGCTTGTTCTGCCGCTGTGGCTTCAGCACCAGAACCTTCTGCCCCACAAGGAACGAGCGACTGCAAGCAGCGCGGTCGTACCACGCCTTCTGCTGAGCCTGGGCCGTCTCCATGTTCTCCTGTACGAACCCCGCGAGTTCTGCCAAGCGCTCCCGGAGCTTCAAGACATAACCCAACACAGGAACCCCATCTTCCTCCTGTTCCCCCTCCCACTGAGCCCTAACCAGATCCAAGGGTCCTCTCACCTGGCGCCCATACAGCAGCTGAAAGGGAGAGTATCCGGTGGATTCCTGAGGAACCTCCCAGTAGGCGAATAATAGATGGGGAAGATACTTCTCCCAATCCTTGCTTTCGTGCACAAAGGCCCGGATGAGCTGCTTCAGGGTCCCATTAAACCGCTCGCACAGCCCATTTGTCTGGGGGTGATACGGGGCGCTGTGCAGCGCCCTAACACCACAGAGACGCCAGAGCTGCTGGGTGAGCTCAGCGGTGAACTGGGTACCCTGATCGGATAGGATTTCCCGGGGAAACCCCACCCTCGTGAACACCCGTAGGAGCGCGTCCGCTACGGTGTCCGCCTGGATGTTGGCCAAGGCCACAGCCTCGGGGTACCGGGTGGCATAATCCACTACGGTAAGTATGTACCTCTTACCGGTGGCACTGGGCCGTGGCAACGGCCCAATGATGTCGACCGCCACCCGGCTAAAGGGCTCCTGGATGATGGGCATGGGGCGCAGGGGCGCTTTCGGGTGATCCCCGGCCTTCCCAGTTTTTTGGCAAACTGGGCAGGTGCGGCAATACTCGCGGGTGTCTTCGCTGAGGCGGGGCCAGAAAAACGCGCGCGCCAACCGGTGCCGGGTTTTCTTCTGCCCTAGGTGACCTGCAAGGGGAATGTCGTGAGCCAAGCGCAAAAGTTCCTGTCTAGGGCCCTGGGGTACTACCATCTGCTTCTGCGGAACCTGCTTCTTCTTGGACCCCTCCCTCGCGGTGTACCGGTAGAGAAGCCCGTCCTCCCACTCTATCCTGTCCTCCCTCTTATCGTCGAGGCCTCTACCGGCCCGATCCCGGTAGCACTGTAATGTGGGATCGGTCTGGGTCTGGTGGCGAAGCGTCTCCGGGGAGCTCCACGGGGACGGGGGGTCAGGTGGGAAGGGAAGAGCCGGGACTCGTCGGGGTATGGGGGGTCGGGGAGGTCGGGGAGGTCTTGGTTGGGATCTCACCTGGGTCCCGATCGGAGTGCCCCTGTCGTGGCGTTGGCTCTGTTGCCTAGTGGTTACTGGGGTGGCCGCATCTGTGGAGTAAGAAGAGACCAGCCGTCCCAGATCGTTGCCAAGGAGCACCTCGGCCGGCAGTTGCTTCAACAACCCCACCCTCACCACTTTCTCCCCGGTCCCCCAGTCCAGATGAACCCGGGCCGTCTCAAGCCGGAGAACCTTTCCTCCGGCCACCTGTACTGCAATGGTGTTGTGCAGGCGGTCGTTCGGCTGAACCAAGTGGGGCCGTACCAGGGTAATGGTAGCCCCGGAGTCCCGCAGCCCCTCAGCGGCCCGCCCGTTTATCCACACCGCCTGACGGTGATGATGACGGTTGTCGTCCGCGGCGGCTTGCACGGGGTCTGCCTCATGTAGCCGCTCCCATTCCTCCGGGGCCTCCGGCCACGGGGTCTCGGTGTCGCAACAATGGGCAGTCGACGACGGACTGGCGGGCGGTCGGGTCAACTCCGGTCGGTTGGGGCAATACTGCTTGTAGTGCCCATCTTGGTTGCACCCATAGCATCGGACATTGGCCAGGTTGTTGGGCCGACTGGTGGGCCGTGCTGCCGGCGTCCGGACCGCCGGTGTTGGGGTTGGTGGAGCAGGTAGAGCGGGGCGGAAGGGCAGGGATCGCTCCCCCCGGAAACCTTCCGAGTGTCAGTATACTCGTCTGCCCAAATAGCCGCTTGCTGCACTGTTTGGGGCTTCTTATCACGCACCCACTCCCGGATAGCGGAGGGGGTGTGCTCGAAGAACTGCTCGAGCAGTAGCAGCTGGGTAATCTCAGTCACCGTCTCCGCTTTGCTACCCGAGAACCAGGTGCGTAAGTCCCGCTGCAATCGATGGGCCCACTCCACGTGGGTAGCGCCATTGGGCCGGCGAGAGTTCCTGAACTTCACCCGTCTGGCTTCCGGGGTCACGGCGAACCTGCTCAGCAACACCTGCTTTACGTGCATATAACTGGTGGCCTCCTCGTCCGGCACCGTGCAGTAGGCCTCGGCGGCCCGACCGGTCAGCTTACATGCCAGGATTCTCACCCAGTCGGCACGGTGCACTTCGTGCACTTGGCACAGGCGCTCAAAGTCCTGGAGATAGCTCTCTATCTCCTCCTCTGCTTCTCGGAATTCCTTGAACGCCTGAAAAGGCACTTTGCGCCCGGTGGAACGGTCCGAATGGGGGCTGCTGTTCCGTCGGCCCCGCACCTCAGCCAGCCGCAGCTCGTGCGCCCGCTCCTTTTCTCGCTCCTCTTCTTGACTGACCTCCCGGATCACGCTCTGCATGACAGCCTCCGATGGGGCCGTTCCATACATAACGGCCCGCTGCCGCACCTTCCGGTGGAAATCGCTTTCTTCGGGCTCGGCGGGGACGGGTGCCGGCGCGATGTCAGCGGGTTACGCTGCGAACGCCGCCTCTTGATCCATTCTCCGTAGCTCCTCCATCATGGCCTCCCGGCTCTTGGAGCCCGGGGTGCCTCCCCGATTCTCCAGCATCCCACGCAAGACGTCCCGCTTGTAGGCCCCGTACCCGGCCATAGTGAGGGTCTCCTAGGGGTCTGCAGAGAGCTTATCCCACCGCTGCCACCAGTATGACGGAATGGGATGTTGTCCGCCTGCGGGTGTGCTCTATCTGCGTGCCCCCGGCGCTTACCGCTGGCCCGACTACCGAGTGACACGGCACTCGGCGTCTCGTGCGGCCTGGAGTGACCCTGGGGAAGGGGTAGCGGGCGGTGGAGGGGACCCCTGCGTAGAACCAGCCCGACCACTGAGCAACACGGTACTCAGCGTCTCGAGCAGCTGGTTCACTGACCTTGTGAGTGTGGGAACGTCTGCGGAGCGGCCGTGCGAATTCGGGAATCGGACCTTCCCACGTAAGAATATTCGGTTCTTACGGGCGGAGGAATATTCTGATCTTACGGCCGGAAGAATATTCGGATCTTAAGGGATCGAGGGAATCTTCGGATCTGATTAGCGATCTCCGTCGAGGGAATATTCGGATCTTATCTCGGGTCACTCGATGTACCGAAGCGCGGTACGCGGTCCGCGCCTTCGGATCTTAAGGTGGTTCGGTTCGGAGCCGTACTCTGAGACCGCGCGGGATCCTCAGCAAATACGGACGAAAATAATAGTCATCAGGCGGGGCTGGATGCACTAGAAAAATCTGCCTTTATTTTTACACAACACATATACTTATAAACTTTACACAAATATGAGAACAATGGGAATCCCTGCCCGCCCACACAAGTCCCATTGGCCCTCGCTGGCAGGAGGCACCCGGGCCCCGATCCGTATTGGTAGTTACGAATCGGGGAATTGCCGATTCGGACCGGATGGTCCGAATCGACCATTTTACGATTCGACCGGATGGTCCGAATCGGCCATTTTCCGATCCGATCATTCTGACCGGATCCACGAGGCACCAGGAAAATGGCGGCGGGCAAGGCAGACAAAGGGAATTACATTTCACAATACACAAACGGGGACACTTTTATTTCACCACACACAAATCCACATCTAAATAAAATACTCAAAACTCCGTGGGTGCCACAGCACCTAAGTGTCTATGGCCATATAAATGTCACCGTGAACCGCCCCTGGCTGAGGGTGTTGGGCCATTCCGTGACAAATGTGATGCAGTCCGTCACAAACCTGAGGCTTGGGAGACGTTGGCCCTTTCAACAGGACAATGATCCCAAGCATACCTCCAAGTCCACTAGAGCATGGTTGCAGATTAAAGGCTGGAACATTTTGGAGTGGCCATCGCAGTCACCTGACTTAAATCCGATTGAAAACCTCTGGTGGGACTTAAAGAAAGCAGTTGCAGTGTGCAAGCCTAAGAATGTGACTGAACTGGAGGCTTTTGCCCATGACGAATGGGCGAAGATACCCGTAGATCGCTGCAAGACACTTGTGTCAAGCTATGTTTCACGTTTAAAAGCTTTTTTAACCCCTTAGTGACCGGGCGGTTTTACACAAATCCGTCCGTTCGTGACCGCAGCTGTTTTTATGTTTCTGCGCTCTTAGTGTTTACGTCAAATTTTCCTCTTACTCGTTATGTAACCCACACATATTTTACACTGTTTTTCTCGTCACTAAATGGACTTTATAAAGATATACCATTTTTTTCATCATTTCATATAATTTACTATAAAAATATTGTGAAATATGACACAAAAATTGAAAAAACACCACTTTTTCGAACTTTGACCCCCAAAATTTCTTATGTATCAACAACCGTCAAAAAAATTTATTCCTTAGTAGTTTCTAAATTTAGTACTGAGTTTAGCAATACCCAATGTTTACATATTCCTCGCTTTTTCCTTATTTTATGCAACAATAAGTGCAAGTAGCACTTTGCCATTTCCAAAGAGTTTATTTTCAAAACTAGTGATAGTGACATTGTAACACTGATATCTGTCACTAATTCCTGAATAACCCTCCACATATACATATTTTTTTAAAGTACACAAATCAAGGTATTAAACTTGGGGTATTTTGACTCTTTCCATGCAAACCATTTTACCACAAATCTATGCCAAAGTTTGAGAAAAAAAAAAAATTTGGTGATTTTTTTTTTTTGAACGCAATTTAAGAATACATGTACTGTGAACTTTAAGGTTTACTGCCAAAAGCACCCCAAAATATGTTCAGCAACATCTTCTGAGTAAATTGATACCACCCAAGTATAGGTATGTCGGGTCATTTGGGGGCTAAAAGGCCTTATTTGGGGGTGCGCATTTCAGTTTTCCAACTTGGAATTTTCACATTTCGTCATCATGCACCCATGTCCTATTTGGGACATTTTTGAAGCCGCCAAAGTAATTTACCCCCATCAAACCATATATTTTTAGAAAGGGCACACCCTAGGGTGCTTCAAAGAGTTGTATTTTAACACTTTCCATGCACTAGCTCTTTGTCAATCTTTCAGGTAGTCACTTTTTGTGTTATTTTTTCCACACATTGTACTTTAGGCATGAATTGTCAATCCAGTTATGGGTTACTGCAAAAAACACCCCAAACTATGTTCAGCAACATCTTCTGAGTAAATTGATACCACCCATGTATAGGTATGTCGGGTCATTTGGGGGCTAAAAGGCCTTATTTGGGGGGTGCGCATTTCAGTTTTCCAACTTGGAATTTTCACATTTCGTCATCATGCACCCATGTCCTATTTGGGACATTTTTGAAGCCGGCCAAAGTAATTTACCCCCATCAAACCATATATTTTTAGAAAGGGCACACCCTAGGGTGCTTCAAAGAGTTGTATTTTAAACACTTCCATGCACTAGCTCTTTGTCAATCTTTCAGGTAGTCACTTTTTGTGTTATTTTTTCACACACATTGTACTTTAGGCATGAATCTGGCCTGAAAAACACCCCAAAATATGTTCAGCAACATCTTCTGAGTAAATTGATACCACCCATGTATAGGTATGTCGGCTCATTTGGGGGCTAAAAGGCCTTATTTGGGGGGGTGCGGATTTCAGTTTTCCAACTTGGAATTTTCACATTTCGTCATCATGCACCCATGTCCTATTTGGGACATTTTTGAAGCCGGCCAAAGTAATTTACCCCCATCAAACCATATATTTTTAGAAAGGGCACACCCTAGGGTGCTTCAAAGAGTTGTATTTTAACACTTTCCATGCACTAGCTCTTTGTCAATCTTTCAGGTAGTCACTTTTTGTGTTTTTTTTCACACACATTGTACTTTAGGCATGAATTGTCAAATCCAGTTATGGGTTACTGCAAAAAACACCCCAAAATATGTTCAGCAACATCTTCTGAGTAAATTGATACCACCCATGTATAGGTATGTCGGGTCATTTGGGGGCTAAAAGGCCTTATTTGGGGGGTGCGCATTTCAGTTTTCCAACTTGGAATTTTCACATTTCGTCATCATGCACCCATGTCCTATTTGGGACATTTTTGAAGCCGGCCAAAGTAATTTACCCCCATCAAACCATATATTTTTAGAAAGGGCACACCCAGGGTGCTTCAAAGAGTTGTATTTTAACACTTTCCATGCACTAGCTCTTTGTCAATCTTTCAGGTAGTCACTTTTTGTGTTATTTTTCACACACATTGTACTTTAGGCATGAATTGTCAAATCCAGTTATGGTTACTGCCAAAAAACACCCCAAAATATGTTCAGCAACATCTTCTGAGTAAATTGATACCACCCATGTATAGGTATGTCGGGTCATTTGGGGGCTAAAAGGCCTTATTTGGGGGGTGCGCATTTCAGTTTTCCAACTTGGAATTTTCACATTTCGTCATCATGCACCCATGTCCTATTTGGGACATTTTTGAAGCCGGCCAAAGTAATTTACCCCCATCAAACCATATTTTTTTAGAAAGGGCACACCCTAGGGTGCTTCAAAGAGTTGTATTTTAACACTTTCCATGCACTAGCTCTTTGTCAATCTTTCAGGTAGTCACTTTTTGTGTTATTTTTTCACACACATTGTACTTTAGGCATGAATTGTCAAATCCAGTTATGGGTTACTGCCAAAAAACACCCAAAATATGTTCAGCAACATCGTCTGAGTAAATTGATACCACCCATGTATAGGTATGTCGGGTCATTTGGGGGCTAAAAGGCCTTATTTGGGGGTGCGCATTTCAGTTTTCCAACTTGGAATTTTCACATTTCGTCATCATGCACCCATGTCCTATTTGGGACATTTTTGAAGCCGGCCAAAGTAATTTACCCCCATCAAACCATATATTTTTAGAAAGGGCACACCCTAGGGTGCTTCAAAGAGTTGTATTTTACACTTTCCATGCACTAGCTCTTTGTCAATCTTTCAGGTAGTCACTTTTTGTGTTATTTTTTCACACACATTGTACTTTAGGCATGAATTGTCAAATCCAGTTATGGGTTACTGCCAAAAAACACCCCAAAATATGTTCAGCAACATCTTCTGAGTAAATTGATACCACCCATGTATAGGTATGTCGGGTCATTTGGGGCTAAAAGGCCTTATTTGGGGGGTGCGCATTTCAGTTTTCCAACTTGGAATTTTCACATTTCGTCATCATGCACCCATGTCCTATTTGGGACATTTTTGAAGCCGGCCAAAGTAATTTACCCCCATCAAACCATATATTTTTAGAAAGGGCACACCCTAGGGTGCTTCAAAGAGTTGTATTTTAACACTTTCCATGCACTAGCTCTTTGTCAAACTTTCAGGTAGTCACTTTTTGTGTTATTTTTTCACACACATTGTACTTTAGGCATGAATTGTCAAATCCAGTTATGGGTTACTGCCAAAAAACACCCCAAAATATGTTCAGCAACATCTTCTGAGTAAATTGATACCACCCATGTATAGGTATGTCGGGTCATTTGGGGGCTAAAAGGCCTTATTTGGGGGGTGCGCATTTCAGTTTTCCAACTTGGAATTTTCACATTTCGTCATCATGCACCCATGTCCTATTTGGGACATTTTTGAAGCCGGCCAAAGTAATTTACCCCCATCAAACCATATATTTTTAGAAAGGGCACACCCTAGGGTGCTTCAAAGAGTTGTATTTTAACACTTTCCATGCACTAGCTCTTTGTCAAACTTTCAGGTAGTCACTTTTTGTGTTATTTTTTCACACACATTGTACTTTAGGCATGAATTGTCAAATCCAGTTATGGGTTACTGCCAAAAAACACCCCAAAATATGTTCAGCAACATCTTCTGAGTAAATTGATACCACCCATGTATAGGTATGTCGGGTCATTTGGGGGCTAAAAGGCCTTATTTGGGGGTGCGCATTTCAGTTTTCCAACTTGGAATTTTCACATTTCGTCATCATGCACCCATGTCCTATTTGGGACATTTTTGAAGCCGGCCAAAGTAATTTACCCCCATCAAACCATATATTTTTAGAAAGGGCACACCCTAGGGTGCTTCAAAGAGTTGTATTTTAACACTTTCCATGCACTAGCTCTTTGTCAATCTTTCAGGTAGTCACTTTTTGTGTTATTTTTCACACACATTGTACTTTAGGCATGAATTGTCAAATCCAGTTATGGGTTACTGCCAAAAAACACCCCAAAATATGTTCAGCAACATCTTCTGAGTAAATTGATACCACCCATATATAGATTTGTTCTGTTGTTTTTGGGGTGCTACGCCAATCTTTGACATGTGCTTGTCAATTTTCTAATTTGACATACAGTATCTTCTTTGCTTATCTTCTTTTAGGGGCCTTTTTACATACCCCAGTTTTATGAACGTGCATATATTTGGTAAGCTAACACCCCAAAGTATTGTAAATGGAGTGTTTTTATGCTATGGATGCATCCGTTTGCTCCAAACAAATTAGATACTGTTTGGTGGTCATTTTTCATTTTCACACCCACATCAGTTTTGGACTGTGATTTAGGAGACACTGTTGTTTTTTACTGCATGAAAACTCTCCAGGTTGTTTTCTGCAAGGTCTCCTGAGTACACCCATGCCCCCATGCCTAGGTTTGCCAGGATTTTGGAAGGTTCAAATACAATTTTTATGACTTTGTCATTAGAGTTGAAATTGAGATTATTTCTTCAGCTAGGCCTATCTTTGGTTTTGGGTCTACCGCATACCCCAGTTTGAATTATTGCCAGAAAATTGTTTATATTTGTTATGTTGACACCCCAAGGTATTGCATATGGAGTGCTTTGATGCCATGGATGCAACGGTTTTAGCCCAAAACATTTGGCAACAAGGTGTGTGGCGGTAATTTTTCAATTTTCAGATTTTTACGCCCACAGTAGTTTTGGACTGTGATTTAGCAGACACTGTTGTTTGTTACTGCATGAAAACTCTCCAGGTTGTTTTCTGCAAGATCTCCTGAGTACACCCATGCCCCCCATGCCTAGGTTTGCCAGGATTTTGGGAAGGTTCAAATACAATTTTTATGACTTTGTCATTAGAGTTGAAATTGAGATTATTTCTTCAGCTAGGCCTATCTTTGGTTTTGGGTCTACCGCATACCCCAGTTTTTGAATTATTGCCAGAAAATTGTTTATATTTGTTATGTTGACACCCCAAGGTATTGCATATGGAGTGCTTTGATGCCATGGATGCAACGGTTTTAGCCCAAAACATTTGGCAACAAGGTGTGTGGCGGTAATTTTTCAATTTTCAGATTTTTACGCCCACAGTAGTTTTGGACTGTGATTTAGCAGACACTGTTGTTTGTTACTGCATGAAAACTCTCCAGGTTGTTTTCTGCAAGATCTCCTGAGTACACCCATGCCCCCATGCCTAGGTTTGCCAGGATTTTGGGAAGGTTCAAATACAATTTTTATGACTTTGTCATTAGAGTTGAAATTGAGATTATTTCTTCAGCTAGGCCTATCTTTGGTTTTGGGTCTACCGCATACCCCAGTTTGAATTATTGCCAGAAAATTGTTTATATTTGTTATGTTGACACCCCAAGGTATTGCATATGGAGTGCTTTGATGCCATGGATGCAACGGTTTTAGCCAAAACATTTGGCAACAAGGTGTGTGGCGGTAATTTTTCAAATTTCAGATTTTTACGCCCACAGTAGTTTTGGACTGTGATTTAGGCTAGGGTCAGACGAGCGTAGTGTTCACGTCCGTGATCGCGCCTAAAAGTACGTCCGTGATAGCATGACATAAAGTCCAATGGAGCCCGACACACGAAGTACGTCCGCACTGAACTGCGGACGCACAACGGCCGCGGCCCACGGACGCAAGGCAGGCAAGAACGTAGAACCGCTAGAACGGCCGCACAAAGTGCGCTGCGTCCGCAACGTCTGCATAGCTGTGTGTGAGTGATGGAACGTGGTCAGACGGACAGGACTGCATTTATACGTCCTGCATTTTTCACGGACAAAATGGTTTTGCAATTGAATTTATTGTCCCTCCTACATCTGTCAAAAAATAAATGTCAGTGAAAAAACGGACTGTGTGACCACTACTGCGTCTTCCGTACTGACGATGTCCGTACTGCACGGACGTACAGTCCGTAGAAATCACGCTCGTCTGACCCTAGCCTTAGCAGACACTGTTGTTTGTTACTGCATGAAAACTCTCCAGGTTGTTTTCTGCAAGATCTCTGAGTACACCCATGCCCCCCATGCATAGGTGTGCAAAGATTTTGGCAAAATACAGCACCAATTGTAGAACATAAAAATGTACGAATAAAATGTAAAAGTCTGGTGCCTGTCAAACTGGGGATGCTCTCTAGGGGAGCACAGGCTGTTGTCACTGAAGTGCATGAAACGCAAAATGTTTTCATACCTTCTACGTGACATTGATTGGAGGTAAATGGGGGTAGAGCAGATGGGGCTACTGCTCCAGCAGGAGCGAATTGAGGGCTTCTTTATGATGCCCTCAGCATAGTAAGTGCCCAGAATTTCAGAAATTCTGGCACATCTAGCGGGGTCCATTGCTGCCTTGCCAAGTAGGAGTCTGGCTTCGCAGCACAATGCTGATGGGCATACAGATTTGATTGGGCCACGATGTGGCCCAACAAATCATCCCCCATAAACACCTGCAAAAACTGTGTGGCGGTAAATCCTGCAACATCAATATTGATGCCAGGATTTGCCGTGAAAGGAGGGATATCTGGCCTCTGGCGATGAGGCACTACCCACTCCTCAGCTGGAGCTGTGCGTCTCCTGCTGGCAGGTGGTGACCCAGGATCTGCATCAGAAACATCACTAGATACATCAGCCAGCATAGATAATGTATCTAGCGACGCCTCTGAGCAGTTAGCGGGGTCGAAATGAGGGTCTGAGTCTGACGCAGATGCCTCAGATTCTGACGCCAGGATGGCATATGCCTCCTCGGCGCTGTACACCCCTCAGACATTATATATAATAGATTATAAATTTTATAATTATTATATATATATAAGCGGATTGTTGGTTCTTAGAAGAACCGTTGGGTTTCACAAGAAAATACAAATAAACACCTAAATCTCTCTAAATCCCTCTAAACCTGCCTCAATTCTTCTAAATCTCCCTAAAATCTCTCTAAATCTGCCTCAATTTTTCTAATCTCACTAAATCTCACTAAAATCTCTAACCTGTCAAATCTGATCTCTCTCTCTCGCTCACCAAAACACAAGTGAGGAGAGGGAGGGAGAATCACAGAGGTCAGAGCCAATATTTACAAAATATTGGCCTGACCTGACAAATTAGAAATTTTATTTTGATTTTTTTAACTTCTGATTGGATGTTGCTAGCCTGCCTCTCTGATGAGGCAGGCTAGGAACATCCCATCAGCCCCAAGATGACCCTGCCCTTAGAACCCTAACCCTACCCCTGACCCTGCCCTTAGAACCCTACCTAACCCTAACCTACCCTACCCCTAACCCTACCCAACCCTAACCCTACCCTAACCCTAACCCTAACCCTAACCCTACCCCTAACCCTACCCTAACCCTAACCCTAACCCTACCCCTAACCACCTCCTAACCCTACCCCTACCCTAACCCTACCCCTACCCTAACCCTAACCCTACCCCTACCCCTAACCCTAACCCTAACCCTAACCCTACCCCAACCCTAACCCTAACCCTACCCTAACCCTCTACCCCTACCCTAACCCTACCCTAACCCTAACCCTAACCCTAACCCCTAACCTGTCAGTTTATTTTATTTTATTTTCTTTTTTTACATTTTTTCACTTCACTTTTTATTTTACTTTTTTTTACACTTTTTTTTTTACTTTTTTTTCCACTTTTTTTTACTCTGCTGGGTGCCTTGATCCTCGAGGCACCCAGCAGAGCACCTGATCACTGATGTGATCGTTTTTGTACTGAGTGCCACGATACCTCGTGGCACTCAGTACTTCCTGCCGCTACGGAAGTGATCGCTCGGGGGGAGCGATCACGGACGGACCGGCGGCAGGTAAGTATATTACAAGGATGCCTCGATGTCGAGGCATCCTTGTAATATTGCTCAGAGCAGCTGGAAGCGATCCGATCGCTTCCAGCGCTCTGTAGAAGTGCCGGGCACCTCTCCGGTGCAACCGGATGTAGATCGCTCCCGGGGGCGATCACATGGTGCCCCGGCACTTCTAACGCCATTGCACGGATGCCTGGACTCCCAGGCATCCTGCAATGGCGTTTGAGCTGCTGGAAGCGATCCGATCGCTTCCAGCAGCTCAAAAAACGGCAGGACGTACCATGTACGTCAGCGGGTCTAAGAGAGACCCGCTGCAATGACGTACATGCCCTCGTCCTTAAGGGGTTAATAACTGTAGGTGTTGTACTAAGTCTAAGATTGAATGTCACTTGGGGGTTGAATAAAACTGATAATGTGGGGCACAGGACATTTGTGGTTATTTCATTATAAATGTTATGTTATAAATTTGTCTGACCTACACGTTGCCTCTTTGATTTAATTGTAAGCAAGATGACTGTGATCAAATCAATGTCAAACTGGCCACAACTTCAATTTCAGTGGGGGTTGAATAATTTTGAACACAACTGTATATAATATATTATATAATGATATCTGCCCTTACCATCCCCTATAAATTTGGAATAAAATTACAACACAAACAAAGACCACTGCCTGAGACCCCGCGCAGCCCACATGCCACCCCCTCTACCTGGCGGAATGTATCTAATATATATATAATTAAATTTATTCAGCCAGGTAGAGAAAGAAAAAAAGAGTTTTATTTTATGTTCCCGGGGACATTTAAAAATGTCCTCGGATTTTATTTTTTTTAGAAATGTGTTACCTTACCTTAGCCTGGTGGTCAGTGGGGGCTCCCTGGATCCTGGTTGTGGGGGGGTCTGCCGTGGCCGCAGGTGCAGTGGCTCCCTCCCTGCACTGCCTGTCTCTGCCACATGCACCCGGGCGGCTAGCCCGCACAGTCACAGCTCTGTCATCACATGCTCCTCAAGGGGATCCTTGGGAGGCCCCTGCAGGCTGCACTCTACAGTGCCTGATTAGAGGGCCGTGTCTGCCTGATGTTTTAGTAACAAGAATGTTTTATCCCATAGGCTTCAATGTTAAAAATATTCCCGTTTTAACTCAATATCTAATAAACTGTTGCTTATAATATTCTGCAGTAAAGAGTCTCTTTATTTCTAGATTTTTTAGTATTTTTTAAGCATTTTTTATACTTTTTTCAAATTATTTTTTTTTTCGAACTTTTGGCGAACGTCCCAAAAAGTTCGAAGTTCACGAACTGTCAAACGGCCGATGTTCGATGCGAACTCCGAACAGATCGAACCAAACAGCTCATCCCTACTTATTCGTCCTTCCCACCCTGGAACCTGGATTACATCGCCGGAACCAAGGAAAAGAGAAGAAATCAACTAAATATAAGTATTCCAATCTTACAGTACTTTCATCCTCTGCGTGAATTATTCAGTATATATTAAATTTTCTCTTGCAAACTGCTTTTATTATATATATACCAGGGACGTGCGGTCAGGGGCGGCAGGTGAGGCAGAGCCTCACCTGCCATTAAGGGCTGCAGTCAAACTCACCTGCTCACGTTCCCCCTTCGGCTCCGTCCGCTACACATTCTTTATTTTGTTTCCAGCAGCCTGGCTGAGGCTACGCAATTTGCCTAGCAGGACGCTACGCAAATCGCGTAGGCTGCAAAGAAGTGTGCAGCGCGGCGCGTCTGTTCAATGTACAGAAGTCCGAGCACTGCCCTCTTCCTGAACATTGCTCTCCCAGTGCCTCAGAGGTCCTGGGATAGCAATGGAATAGCTTAGACCAATAGGAAAGTGCTATTGGTCCAAGCCATTCAAAAAACGCCTGCATGGGAGGCATGCCTCCCACACATTGATTGGCGCAAGACAGTCATGTGACTATCCTGTCTCACACAATCAGTGGGTGCGGGGGTGTGGCCTAGGCAGGGGTGTTACACTAGGCTGCCTGGAGGAAGACGCAGAGATCCCGGGGAGCACAGAAAGCTGCCAGATCGTGCAGGAGCACTGAACCTGAACCTACGTAACCTGTTTATATCTGGCTCTAATACTAGCCAGTGCCTCACCAGCCACTGACCTCACCGCACGTCACTGATATATACGTATATACATATACAGTATATGTAAGATACTGTTTTAGTACATAACCACTAGGGTGCGCCCGGAACCCCTTCTCTTGTTTAGTAGTGAAGGAGTTAAATGCGTGAGAGTTTGGTTTATAATAGATATAGTTCCATACAGCTTTCTTACAGATAACACATACCTGTCATCACTTCTCTGATAAAGCAAGCTACTACTACCTGCCTAGTGCAAGTGTATTCCACAGAGTTCAAGGATCTAATGCTGGGTCAGGGGAGAGCTGGCAAGGGTGGCGCATGCGCAGATAGCCACTCAAATACATTGTGGGTCCAAATCTTCGGCTGATTAAATGCAGCACTGGGATGTCTGTATACTCGCCTTTGCGTGAGGTTAATTCCCTTGAGGTTAATTTGCTCACTTACAGGTAAGATATTCATACTATATTAGTATATTACAATCTGTTAAATACTCTAATGTTCACACTGAATCTGAAGCAGCTCTCCTGACTACCTGGGTGGTTTGTGAACTTAAAAGGAAAAGCGGAAAGGTAAATTTTCATTCCATATGAAGCACTGTGCAGAATTCATGAATCGAGTACTGTGCCACTTCAATCAGAAGCCTATGTTCCTCTTTGATCACGGTGCCAGCATTACGTGATTGAGGGTAATAGCATGTATTTACTATAATGTTTCAGCATTGCAACGAAACGTTAATATGTTAACATTCAATTTGGGTATTAACAAATTCTGCATTAAATTATTAGAGCAGTAGCAATCCTATCATCACATCAAAAGATATGCTAGGGGTAAACCTTTTAATGGGATACCTTGAAGTTTATGGGATTTGGCATGGGTTAACTTTTTTCTCCTGTCTCCCCTATATAATGCGCTTACAGTATGCGTGTCACCCACCGCTACTCAACCCGTGAGCAATCGTTGTCAGCGTGTCTTATCCAGTGGCCCTGCCTTCGGCTCTGGCATTTCAATCTCTTTCGCAGAGCAGGGTCAGACTAATGTGATGACTTTATCAATTCCCAACTGATCCGCTTCAGTTGTAAATGTGTCTTTGACTGGCTTGATGCTATCTCAGCCACTTCAACTCACCTGTCAGTTAGTGTTGAATATTTGTGAATGGGCTTTTTTGTCTCTCTTCATAGACCATGACAAGCACTTGAAGCCGAAATAAAATAAAATAAAATGGGAAAAAAGAAGGCAAGGCAATTATTTTCTATTTTGTTCCATGCTGTTCAGACCTAAAATTCATGCTACACGGACTTAAGATGTCAAAATGTGTTGTTAGGAAGAAAATGTGTACGCGGTAGCTGTTAGCAGCCGTAACAAAAGGTCTTAAGTTCATATCATCACTTGGCACTAATTACCCTTAGCATACTGTAAAAAAAAAACTTGCTTTCACCCCTTGACATATGATACTTATATTTAGAAGCTAAGATAAATTAGACTTTCCTGCACCTAGTCTCCCACTCAGAGTGTGAGCACGTGATATATATGTGGGAAGTTAGTGGCGACAGAACAAATATATATAGATATATATCTATTTATATCTTTTTTTATTGTCATATACAGTGGCAAGAAAAAGTATGTGTACCCTTTGGGATTACGTGGAGTTTTGCATGAATTGGTCATAAAATGTGCTCTGATCTTCATCTAAGTCACAACAATTTGAAAAACACAGTCTGCTTAAAATAATACAACACAAACATTATATGTTTTCATGTTTTTATTGAACAGAACATGTAAACATTCACAGTGCAGGGTGGAAAAAGTATGTGAACCTTTGGACTTAATAACTGGTTGACCCTCCTTTGGCAGCAATAACCTCAACCAAAGTTTCCTGTAGTTGCAGATCAGACCTGCCCAACGATCTGGAGTAATTTTGGACCACTCCTCTTCACAAAACTGTTTCAGTGTAGCAATATTCTTGGGATGTCTGGTGTTAATTCGCTCTCTTAAGGTCATGCCACAGCATTTCAATCGGGTTGAGGTCAGGACTCTGACTGGGCCACTCCAGAAGGCGTATTTTGTTTTGTTGAAGCCCTTCTTTTGTTGAATTACTTGTATGCTTTGGGTCATTGTCCTGTTGCATCACCCATCCTCTGCGGAGCTTCAGTTGGCGGACAGATGGTCTTACGTTTTCCTGCAAAATGTCTTGATAAACTCTGGAATTCATTTTTCCATCAATGACAACAATCCGTCCAGGCCCTGAGGCAGCAAAGCAGCCCCAAACCATGATGCTTCCTCCGCCATGTTTTACAGTGGGGATGAGGTTTTGATGGTTGGTGTGCGTGCCTTTTTTCTCCACACATAGTGTTGTGTGTTTTTTCCAAACAACTCAATTTTGGTTTCATCTGTCCACATAATATTTTGCCAGTAGTGCTGTGGAACATCCAGGTGCTCTTTTTTTCTGTAAGTCTTTAGCTGACACTCTAGGATTTTTCTTTACCTCATTAAGCATTCTGCGCTGTGCTCTTGCAGTCATCTTTACAGGACGACCACACCTAGGGAGAGTAGCAACAGTGCTGAACTTTCTCCCTTTGTAGACCGTCTGTCTTATCGTGGACACATGAACATCAAGGCTTTAGGAGATACTTTTGTAACCCTTTTCAGCTTCATGCAAGTCAACAATTCTTGATCGTAGGTCTTCTGAGAGCTCTTTTCTGTGAGGCATGATACACATCAGGCAGTGCTTCTTGAAACCAGTAAACCCAAAACTGGTGTGTGTTTTTAAAGGGCAGGACAGCTTTCAGCAACACATCCAATAATATTGCACTGATTGGACTCAAGGTTGGCTCATTCCTGGCTCCAATTAGCTCTTGGAGAAGTCATTAGGCTAGGGGTTCACATACTTTTTCCACTCTGCACTGTGAATATTTACATGTTATGTTCAATAAACACATGAAAACATATAATGTTTGTGTTGTATTATTTTAAGCAGACTGTGTTTTTAAAATTGTTGTGACTTCGATGAAGATCAGAGCACATTTTATGACCAATTCATGCAAAACTCCACGTAATCCCAAAGGGTTCACATACTTTTTCTTGCCACTGTATGATTAATATTCAGCATGTACATTACAGGATAAGGTAGTATATTAGTACAAAACATAACAAGAAAAAAGGTTGTCATTTGCACTTACAACTGTAGCTCCATGCGAAGCAAAACACAATCAGAGGTTTTGGTTTACGTCATGGCACCTCTGGTCAGGTGGGTCCTACCTAATGAAACCAAGAGCTGCTTTATAAGCAAACACATATCCAGCGCTGCGGAATATGCTGGCGCTTTATAAATAAAGAATAATAATAATAATAATAATATCCTCATGCTGCTTATCAGCTAAGGGGCAAACTGATGGGTTTATATTTATACCCTCACCAGGAACAATTCCACTTTGGGATTAAAAAGAAAACACGGAAAGAGGCAGCAGCAATAGTGACCTGGTTCGGAATACAACAAGAAACACATATATGCAGAAAAACGGCTTCGCGCCTATTCCCTATCAGGGCAGCTGCGTAAACCAGAAGTATCCAGCCCATTTCATGTATCAAACATAACAAGAAAAGAGGTTGTCATTTGCGCTCACTACTGTGGAATTGTTCCTGGTGAGGGTATAAATATAAACCCATCAGTCTCTCTCATGACTGAGAAGCAGCATGAGGATATGTGGCTGCTTAGAAAGCAGCTCTTGGTTTCATTAGGTAGGACCCACCTGACCCAGTGGTGCCATGATGTGGCGGGTGGGCTTACACTTTAATGGCTATTCAAGTAAACCAAAACCTCTGATTGTGTTTTGCTTCTCATGGAGCTACAGGGTGAGCACAAATGACAACCTTTTTTTCTTGTTATGTTTTATACATGAAGCCGGCTGGATACTTCTGGTTTACGCTTCCATCCTGATAGGGATTAGGCACAAAACCCTTTTTTCTGCATATATGTATATTTTAATGTAATCCCAGCCAGGTCAGTATATTAGTACACACTGCAGGAAAAATGATAATAGTTGTCGAATAAGTAGGACAGGCATCATATGGAGGCAATAACAAGGGACTATAGAAAACAAATTCCAAGATACATTACCTGTAGCATGGATTCCCACAGATACAGCTTGCATTGTGTAAATAAATATTTGTGAAGGAATATACGAGATTGCAATGTCAGTATGTGGAGAGGTAGCTGGAGAAACAATAGCAATCCCATCTGACCTGTCTGGAATGAAGAACATCACTACCAGGTACCAAAATACACTATATTGCCAAAAGTATTCGCTCACCCATCCAAATAATCAGAATCAGGTGTTCCAATCACTTCCATGGCCACAGATATATAAAATCAAGCACCTAGGCATGCAGAGTGGTTTTACAAACATTTGTGAAAGAATGGGTCGCTCTCAGGAGCTCAGTGAAATCCAGCGTGGAACTGTGATAGGATGCCACCTGTGCAACAAATCCAGTCGTGAAATTTCCTCGCTCCTAAATATTCCACAGTCAACTGTCAGCTGTATTATAAGAACGTGGAAGTGTTTGGGAACGACAGCAACTCAGCCACGAAGTGGTAGGCCACGTAAACTGACGGAGCGGAGTCAGCGGATGCTGAGGCACATAGTGCGAAGAGGTCGCCTACTTTCTGCAGAGTCAATCGCTACAGACCTCCAAACTTCATGTGGCCTTCAGATTAGCTCAAGAACAGTGCACAGAGAGCTTCATGGAATGGGTTTCCATGGCCGAGCAGCTGCATCCAAGTCATACATTACCAAGTGCAATGCAAAGCGTCGGATGCAGTGGTGTAAAGCACGCCGCCACTGGACTCTAGAGCAGTGGAGACGTGTTCTCTGGAGTGACGAATCATGCTTGTCCATCTGGCAATCTGATGGGCGAGTCTGGGTTTGGCGGTTGCCAGGAGAGCGGTACTTGTCTGACTGCATTGTGCCAAGTGTAAAGTTTGGTGGAGGGGGGATTATGGTGTGGGGTTGTTTTTCAGGAGCTGGCCTTGGCCCCTTAGTTCCAGTGAAAGGAACTCTGAATGCTTCTGAATACCAAGACATTTTGGACAATTCCACTCTCCCAACTTTGTGGGAACAGTTTGGAGCTGGCCCCTTCCTCTTCCAACATGACTGTGCACCAGTGCACAAAGCAAGGTCCATAAAGACATGGATGACAGAGTCTGGTGTGGATGAACTTGACTGGCCTGAGTCCTGACCTCAACCCGATAGAACACCTTTGAGATGAATTAGAGTGGAGACTGAGAGCCAGGCCTTCTCATCCAACATCAGTGTGTGACCTCACAAATGTGCTTCTGTAAGAATGCTCAAAAATTCCCTTAACCCTTTCGCTGCTGAGCCATTTCACGCCTCTGTGCTGAGCTCATTTTTACCGGTTTCGCTCATCATGTTTAAACGCGTTTTTAAGCCTTATTTTAATATATGACCCAGACATATTACATATCGTTCTTTCCGGCAGACTCGGCAGATTCATAATATATCATTATTATATGTATAAGTCATGTCCTGTCTGTATATTATAACAAAAAATGCAATAAAATTTGAATTTTCAATAATTTACAATATGTAAAGTGGGTTTTTTTTCACATTTTAACATGCGAGCATTTGCAGTTTTATTTTCTATGGGGTGCGCTTGTTAAAAAAATTAGAAATGGTGACTCGTTACATTTTTTTGGGGGGAAAATTTTGCTATTTTTAACAAACGCACCGCATACAAAAATCATTAGTGCAGCATCATTGTTCACATTATAATTGAAATGGGAACAATATTGCTGCATTAACAAATCAAACGAAAAAAAAAACTTGTTCATATAATTTTTTTTTATTATTTTCCTATTTAATATTTTTTTTATTTTATTTCTTTAATTGTTACAGGGTCATGTTTGGTATCGATGGAAAGGCCATGCTCTGGCCGATCCAGCAATACCAAACATTAACCCCTAGCTGCCACAGATCGGGAGATAGGGGGTTCCAATGAACCCCCTATCTCCACCATTGGAGGCAGTTAGGGTTAACTCCAGGACTGGCGTCATCATGCTATGCACGATCACGCCAGTCATCAGGGGGCATTCCCGGAAGCTTGGCCGACATCCAAGATGTCGGCCAGCTCCGGGAGAGGATCATGATTCGGCCTTCAGCCTCTGGTCCCCCGCGATCGGGAGGGAGAGAGGTCTGAAGGACCTCCCCCCTCCCTTTCAGGCGCCTCCTCTGCACTCACAGGGGGGCACCTGAAATAGATGTCATCGCGCCGCTGCAATAACATTTATCTTCCCCCCGGCATCCCGGAGTGTCGGGCTGACATGCTAGATGTCAGCCCGCACTGGGGGGGCCAGCAATCAGCCGGAATCCCGGCTGATTGCTGCCTCCTATGCTAGGACGCGCTCAGCGAGTCTGTAGCACAGGAGAACCACTTGGCTGGATGCGCTGAGCGCATCCTTAGCAGCCAAGTGGTTAAACACACTCCTAAACCTTGTGGACAGCCTTCCCAGAAGAGTTGAAGCTGTTATAGCTGCAAAGGGTAGACCGACGTCATATTGAACCCTATGGATTAGGAATGGGATGTCACTTAAATTCATATGCGAGTCAAGGCAGGTGAGCGAATACTTTTGGCAATATAGTGTATGTTGTATTGGTGTTCTAGGGAAAAGTATAGTTCCTCCTACACAGGAACAGTCTGAAGCTTTTTAATCCATACTGAAATACAGGGAGGTTCTGTATTCTAGAATACTAGTATGAGTGGTATGGCTGCATTTAGGAGGATGGCATTTGATTTCTTATAACAGTTGATTGACAGGAGAACGTGATGCATTACAAATTAAACAGGAGAAGGGATGAGGTTTATTTCTGTAATATTACTAATGTCCCCAAATACCAGAAACCAATAAAATGCAATTAAGTGACATCCCCACCATCTGTGTAGACTTGATAATTACCTATATCCCGATTACAATGTCAACACAGTGAAAATGACTCATGGAAGATTATGTGCAGAGTTTGAGGAGTTCAATAACAATGAGAAAACAACTATGAGGCTGCTAGAACATATGGAGGTCACATTTTTTTCCCTTAATCATCTTTTTCAGTAAATTATCTGGTACCACATGGGACAACTGTGTCAGAGTGCAACGCATAACATATCAGTCCATAGATGCCTTGCAGCAATCAAGAAAAATGATCTTAGACTATGACAATATTTATTAATAGTTGTAAACAGAAAGGAGGGGAATAAATTAAGGACCCAAAAGGAAAAAAAATGCCACATCAGTATTGCGAAATGGTGTTCTTAGATATATAATCCTGCATTAAACAAATGTAATGCTCGACTTCAAAGCATAATAAAGCATACATCAAGGGCTCTAATTGGATAGGAACATCAAAAATAAATAATTTTGGGCTGTATTGGAGCTTTTGCATCTTCATCTCTAGGTTAAGATCCTAAAATATGCCCAGAGAAAAGATAACTATAATGGTTGCAAGTGCCTCCAACCCAGAGGGGAGAGAACAAGGACACAACAGGATGGGAGAACAATGGAGATAACAGAGATAGGGGAGAGGCATAATGGGAGTGAGCGGGATGAAGGAGAGGCTCCAGATCATAGTTACATAGGCTAAAAAAAGACATGCGTCCATCGGGTTCAGCCTCTCCCACATCACCTATTGCTGTTGATCCAAAAGAAGGCAAAAAACCCAGTCTGAAATGCTTGCCAATATGCAACAAACTGGGGGAAAATTCCCTCTTGACCCCAGAATGGAAGTCAGATTTCTCCTTGGATCAAGAAGCTTTTACCCAAATATTAAATATTATAACCCTTAATATTCTGTGTCTGCAGGAAGTCATCCAGTCGCTTTTTAAAAGTCTGTACGGTCTCTGACCCAACCACCTCAACAGGCAGAGAATTTCACAGTTTTATTGTTCTCACCGTAAAATAACCCTTCCTATGCTTTAGGCTGAATTTTCTTTCTTCCAGTCTAAATGGATGACCCCTTGTCCTGTGTATAGTCCTGTTAATGAATAGGTTATCAGACAATGGTTGATAATGGCCTTGTATATATTTATATAAGGTTATCAGATCCCCTCTAAGGCGCCGTTTCTCTAAACTAAAAAGGTTTAAGCTTGTTAGTCTTGCCTCATAACTTAACCCTTCCATTCCCCTTATTAATTTAGTTGCCGTCTCTGCACTTTTTCTAGCACTATAATATCTTTTTTTAAGAGAGGTGCCCAAAATTGCACGGCATATTCAAGGTGCGGTCTGACCATTGATTTATACAGAGGCAAAATTATGTTTTCATCCCAAGAGTGAACTCCCCTTTTAATCCATGCCAATACTTTGCTGGCCTTGGCGGCTGCTGTTTGACATTGCACATTGACATTGTTACTTAATTTAAGTCTATGATTATTCCCAACTCCTTCTCCTGCTTGGATTTCGCTAACTCCGTACCATTTAGGGTATAAGTTGCTTGTGTGTTCTTCACGCCAAAATGCATAACTTTGCATTTATCTAGATTAAATTTCATCTTCATAATGAAGATGCTCCAGGCTCATCCTTAAAGGGACACTACCACCACAAAATGAAATGTCCTTATTGTGTTTATCTTATGTTGCTTATTTTTTACAAGTGCTTTGTTTTTCTCTTGTCTGTTTAGTTAAGAAAATATTTTACTCTATATGTGTCAGTGGGCGCATCCATTGTGTGATCTTTTGTGTTGTAAACTGCCCCCACAGTATCTTTACAGCACTTGCCTCTCATTGTGTGGCATTGGCCATAGAATGGAGTGACTAAGTCAGATCTCAACTGGCCTACAGATTTGCTTTGTGTGAATGTATGGAAATGGCCTCACTAGGGGTTTCCATTCAGTGTTGAAAGCCAACTATTATATTTTATGCACCAGGAATGTCTTATCTTGAGTAGCATAGATAAAACAATAGATCCCTTGCAGCCTTGTCTATACATTCACTCCTCCACCCCATTGTCTTTTCATTACTGTTTTTTCCTACGCCTCAGCTGTAAAGTGACACTTGCCATAAGATTTTGGGAAATTTTGCATTATGGGAAAAATCCACAAAATGGAAACATGACATACGCCCATATCGTTTTCCAATTCTATATGCAATTACTTCAAAGAAAAAAAAACCAGCAGTGTGTGTTTTATAAGGTGGTTTTGCTTGTAATGTCCACGTAATCTAGTTACAGTTTATATTAGTGGTAATGTTCCATTAATCCAGCTCAACACTTAGATGTGTAGACACTTATCTCTTTTGGCATCACCACTGCTCTCTAAGGAGTTCTGGTAATTGACAGAGACGTATGGCATCATTACACACTGTGCTACCAAAAGCTTATAGGAAAGCCATAAGTAAGATAATAAAGATGATATTGGGGCTGTGTCTGGTATGTCCCGTCTCACTTTACCATCATCTGTGTCTTTCTTCCTAATCCACCCTTAAAAATGTATTATTCTAATGTCTCCTAATTATAGAGGAAAAGAATCAGACCATATGTTATTTCAACTATAAGCTGGTGTTCTGTCAAAAAAAGGCAGTTTGTCACCATGAGCAATCACGTCACATCCAGTACCATGACATACGTTCATTTTCACAAACTGCACAAAGTACGCATGAGTGAGTAGCTCCAAACCTTCGGATACACGTGTGTCAATGCACTTGCACTAACCTCATCAATTTTAACAATTTGATGAGGTTAGGTGGAGCTTCTTTACTCATGCAAGTGCAGGACATGTTGTTCCACTAAGGCTCGTGTCAGACGAACGCAGTGATCACATCTGTATTGCCGCACAGTTTAACGTCCGTCGTAGCATAGAATCATGATCAATAGAGACCCACACACGAAGTACGTCCGTACCGAACAGCGCACGCACAACACATATGGCAAAAAGACGCAAGCTAGGCAAGAACGTAAAACCGCTAGAACGGATGCGCAGAGTGCACCACGTCCACGTAGCGTTATCAGCGTTTGCGCGTTTTTGTTATCGAAAACGGGCATATGAACGCTGGGTTCAAAACGAGCGTATGAAATATGCTCAGGTGTGGACCCAGGCTTACTCACAGACAGCAGACAAACATACATCATTCACAGATAGCACACAGGGGTCACTCACAGCCAGCACACAAACTCACATACTGCCAGCTCAAACAACTGACACTTACATGCATCAGCAACTGGCAGCTCAAAAACTCAATCAGCTTACATTCACTTCACTGCCAGGCTGCTCAAACACGCCTATGCCACACACAACCCCACACTCAGTCCCATCTCGTACACTGCCACACACTCAACTATTGTCATACATATGTAGCCCCGCGAGACTTATGACATTCGTCACGCACATACATGCATATATCTGCTTATTGGATGAGGGGGCGGTAAAATGCATCTTTGCATGTGTGCCCAAAATTCCTTGCACTGGACTTGTCTTTAAGACTCCATGACCTCCTTTCTCAGTGATGTACCAATTATGTAAAATGTAGATGTTTACTCATTATATGTCAAGCTGACATCTAGCTATAGCAACTCAACAATTATATAGAAACGTAGTCAGTGTGGGCAGGGCTATAAGCTATAGAAAAGTTATCTAATTTTATCACATATCTCTGCCACATTCCAGCAAAACATAGAAAAATGTCGGCAGATAAGAACCTTTCGGCCCATCTAGTCTGCCCAATTACATGGATACTTTACCTGGATTTATCTTTTGTTTAGGATAGCCTTATGCAAATTCAATTACTGTTTTGGCCTCTACCACTTCAACTGGAAGACTGTTCCATGTATCCACCACCCTCTCAGTAAAATAATGCTTCCTGATGTTACTTTTAAACCTTTGCCCTTCTAATCTAAGACTATGTCCTCTTGTTTTGCTACTTTGTTTCCTTTTAAATATACTCCCTTTCTCTACCTTGTGGATTCCCTTTACGTATTTAAATGTTTCTATCATATCTCCTCTGTCTCGTCTTTTTTCCAAGCTGTACATGTTAAGATCATTAAGCCTTTCCTGGTAACTTTTCTCCTTCAAGCCATACACCATTTTAGTAGCCCTTCTCTGAACTCTCTCTAAGTTGTCTATATCCTTCTGGAGATACGGTCTCCAGTACTGCACACAGTACTCCAAGTGAGGTCTCACCAGTGCTCTGTACAGTGGCATGAGCACTTCCCTTTTCCTACTGCTAATACCTCTCCCTACACAACCAAGCATTCTGCTAGCATTTCCTGCTGCTCTATTACATTGACTACTTACCCTTAGATCCTCTGCAATAATAACCCCTAAATCCCTTTCCTCAGATGTTGAGGTTAGGACTGTATCAAATATTCTATATTCAGCCCTTGGGTTTTTACGTCCCAGGTGCATTATCTTGCACTTATCCACATTAAAACTCAATTGCCACAGCTCCGACCATTGTTTTAGTTTACCTAAATCATTTGTCATTTGGCTGATCCCTCCAGGAACGTCAACCCTGTTGCAAATCTTTGTGTCATCAGCAAAAAGACATACTTTTCCATTAATACCTTCTGCAATATCACTAATAAAAATATTAAAGAGAATGGGTCCAAGTACTGACCCCTGAGGTACCCCACTGGTAACAAGACCTTGCGCTGAATAAACTCCATTTACCACAACCCTCTGTTGCCTGTCACTCAGCCACTGTCTAATCCATTCAACAATATTGGAATCCAAGCTCAAAGATTGCAATTTATTGATAAGCCTTCTATGCGGAACAGTATCAAAAGCCTTACTGAAATCTAAATAAGCAATGTCTACTGCACCACCTATGTCTATTAGTTTTGTTACCCAATCAAAAAAATCAATAAGATTAGTTTGGCATGATCTCCCTGAGGTAAACCCATGTTGTTTCTGATCCTGTAATCTATGTGTTTTTAGATGTTCAACAATCCTTTCCTTTAACATGATTTCCATTAATTTCCCCACTACTGATGTACGACTAACTGGCCTATAGTTCCCCGATTCCTCCCTACTACCCTTCTTGTAAATGGGCACAACATTTGCTAATTTCCAGTCTTCTGCTACGACTCCCGTTAACAAGGATTGGTTTAATAAATCTGTTAACGGTTTTGCTATTACACCACTGAGCTCTTTTAATAATTTAGGGTGGATCCCATCAGGCCCCATTGACTTATTTGTCTTTAGCTGCTTCAGCTGCTGTAGAACCTCCTCCTCTGTAAACTCATATGTAAATGTCTCATTAGTGTTTCCTCCTAACTGAGGTCCCTTTCCTTCCTTTTCTTCTGCAAAGACTGAACAAAAATATTCATTGAGGCAGTCAGTGAGACTTTTATCCTCTTCTACATACCTTCCTTCCTTTGTTTATAATCTAACTAATCCTTGTTTTACTTTTCTTTTCTCATTTATGTATCTAAAAAATGTTTTGTCCCCCTTTTTTACTGACTGAGCTATTTTCTCTTCTGCGTGTGCTTTGGAAGCTCTTATAAATTGCTTTGCCTCTTTCTGCCTAATCTTATAGGTTTGCCTATAAGTGTTCACTTTTTCTTTTATGATTGACAGAGCTGGTGAATGGATATTTTCCCGTCAGCAAGTGTGAAGACAATTTATATTCAAACACATAATGCATGTATTCTTAAAAATATATAAATATTAAAAGTAGACTGTACTCACACCATGTTTCTAGCTGGTTTTGGCCGGGGGCAGATGATCGCACTATGTGCGCCCGTACTGACGTGCCTCCCGGTGTTCGTCACAGTGTTGTGACGCTTCGCTGGGGCCGGCCACATGATGTAGCGCGCGCACGAATTGCCCACGCTACAGCAGACGTGCTGCGGCCGTGCTGAAAGCCTTCCCGTCGAAGCGCTATGACGTGCGTTCAACAGGGCTGCAAAGTGCAATCCTACATAAGAGGATCAAGCCTTGCAGCGCTGAGCACACTAACTGCGCTCAGCGAGATGGCCAGACAGGCGTCAGAGTGGAAAGAACATCCACTCTCACGGGCGTTCCTTCCGCAGTGCAAAACGCTCGTCTGACCCCAGCCTTAGAAATCATGTTATTTGGTGAATTTACTTCCCAATATTTGAAAAAGTCAGATGAAACATCAAGAACTGATGAGTGAGTGTTTGCAAGAAAAACCAGGTCATAAACCTTCAGTCCTCCACCCAAATTACGAGGCGTTGGTGTGATAACGCAAAACAGCCCTGTAACACAATGTCTATAATAGTGATAAACATCTTCCAGGAAAGACTCAAGTTTATTTTTTCTGAACATATATCTATAGCAGGCAGTTAAGTGTATGAATTGTAGCCTTTTGAGAAGGACAAACCTGAATATATTACATCGGTCACTTAACAGTAAAAGAGGCAACTATTTAAAAAAAGAAAAAAAGTCTATACAGTATCTATATATATATATTATAACAAATATTTTTTTTCATTTACGTTTTATATTTTAGGGGAGTTGTTTTTTTTGTTCCCTTCACTTTTCCATCACAACTGAAAGACAGCCATTATTCTTATTGTTCAGTTTCTTGCGCTAGAAGCTATTTATAAGATTACTGATGTCATATAACGCAGTCAACTCAAGGTTAGTAGTATAACCATAAATCTAAATAACCACAGAAGGCTTAAGTACATTTGCAGCCATAATTCAGTCATTTCAGCCTACCTTCCACATAAATAGAAATAATGGGATTGCAGTTAAACTGAGAGTGTCTGTTGTCTTTCCTGAGAACTGTGAATGAATCTGAGGACAGGACGTGTGCCAATTTTTAAACAAACAGCATCCGCGCAAGTTTTTTGGATACTCGGTGTCACATTGCTGTTTGGACAGAATCTACATGCATGTACATTAGTTCCTTTTTATAAATAGATCAGATAGATTTTCTATGACATGTTCTTAAAAACAGAGTGACTGGATTCATAGCATCACAGATGGTCCAAATAAACTTAAGACAGATGGATAAATTGCATTGGACTAGAGCAGAACTGAATGCCTAATTGTGGAATATGAAAGCAATGGCAGGTGGATGCTAGAATATACATTTCCAATGAAGCAGATAGACAGATATATTTAATAGGGGATTAATTGATTGCTTGATTCAGGAGGACAGAAGGTGATAGACAGATAAGCAGATACAGATAGTTACGGATATATGTTTATGGATAGATAATTAGATAGATTTTATAAGTGGTGGATAAATAGAATACAAAAGCTATTTTATTAAATTGCTTATTTATGGCATAAACCCGTGCAGTTGTGAGCATATTGCCCATTTCATCTTTGACCCTTAATAAAAATGCATCCTTCAGGGCATCAATAATTTAAATACATCTACAGTCTACGTTTTCCATAAGTGCCTCCTTTGAACCTTGTCTGCTACTGAAAGCAGCGAAATAATAAAATAGGAAATTGCGAGTCATCATGAATTGGGTAAGAGAAGGGAAAGTCCCTGCAAATCAGAAACGTGTTGTACCATGAATGTCCCAGGAGCCGAGCTGCGACATCAAGTGATTTCCAGAAAACTCGGCCATGATTGATTTCATGCTTAGCTTTTTCATTTCACAGCATAATTTCCTTGCAGAAAGGCTTTTAGTCATCTAAATGTGTTATGTCCAATGAGAACAGAACAGTATCTGAATTTGTTTGGGTCTAATCTGTTACCTCTTGCGTAAAACACACATATATATATATAACATATCTATACTTGAAATAGAGATGTTTGTCTCTATATAATAAACGAGGGACTTCGGGATGATCTGGGCCATAGAGAAGTGAGCAAATCGACCCAAGGCTACCAATCAAATAATATTAACTCATGCTGTGTCATTACAGGACATGAAAACGTACAAAATAATATGACTCGACTTTCATAATGCTTGATAATTATTTCTTAGGGTTATATTCTGGAGGCAATACAGTAGGATGTTCGCTACAGTACGGTGCTGGTATTGTTTTCCCTCTGGCTGGTAGCAAGACAATAGGGAGCACAATCAATCAAGTCAATCTTTTCAAGCCTTTGGCCAACTCTTGAGTTCTTGGGTTGTGAGCACTGTTATCGAATTGAAACTTTTGAAATGTCAGGGAAATTGCTTTGGAAGCTTGCTACAAAACCATCTACTTCAGGGGTCAGCAATTTTGACTTTCCATGTGCTTTGGAAATACATATCCCATAATGCTCAGCCACTCATTAGATTGGCTGAGCCTCATGGAAAATTTAGTTCCAACACATCTGGAGGGCCAGGATTGCCGACCCCTGCTCTAGTTGCTACTACATCCAGATTCATATACATGGATTCATCACTGCCAAGATGACAATCCTTTTACTGACTCCAAGAGTAACTTCGAAAATCTGAATTATTATATTCTCTACTGACTTACTGAAGAAAACTTGGCTTATTGATCCCCTATAACATTCTTTGTTCTCACTCCGCTCTACACAGCAGCTGGATTGACCAAATTATTAATTTAATCGATGATCCAAAGCATTGAGAATAATAGATGGATTTACCATAACTAGTTCATTTATTTCTACATTACAAACAGCAGAGGTTTTTATTCTGCCGGTACGTATCGGTACACAGTACCGGCACCTTACCAGCCAGCGGCCCAAATGAGCAGAGTCAACGGAGCATGGTGTGCATACAAACCACATATTACTGTGAGTTTTATTGCCGCGGAGCTCTGTGATACGCTCATACAGAGCGCACATTACTGTGAGTTTTTTTACTGTGGAGCTCCGTGATAAGCATGGGTGTTTTGGTGGGCATAGTCTGAGGGAGGGGTGGCAGCATTACATTCTTGGAGCCAGGTAACACAATGTCATAGCCCGGCACCGGCTCTGTTCATTGGCTGCACGCCTTTCTATTCATTGGTTGATATGACCATGCTCCGTCTTTTAATTGGCTGCTCACTGCCGGGCGCTTTAAGATGCTCCATGGTTAGTACCCCCACTGTTTTTCCTAGAAAAAAGCACTGCCAATAGCCCAAAGTTTAAAAAGTTAATGCAATCTTGGTATGATTGCTGTTGTTGTGGTATCTGGCGGTTTCATTATATTGATACCAATCTATTACACCAGCCAGTTCACTATTACGTTGGTGAATATATGTTTAATTAAACACAATGTCACACCACAGGCTACTGCATATAAGCCACCAATCCTCATTAACCTCATGTGAGGCCCAGGAAGAGAGAAGCGAGAGAAAAGATACATTAGGTGCAAGCAAGTAGCTATAGGGAGACAAATATACTTTATTTGGGAAAGATGGGCCATCCAGAAAAGGGTGGGGAGCTTGGTCCCAGTCTCAGGTTACCTGGCCTTCAAATTAATACACTTATTAGCTACCTCTAGATGGCACACTGCACGTCACAGATATTGCCACAGTTGGCAAAAAAACAATGAGAAATTGGGATGATGCTAGTAAGCGGCCACATTGGGGCCCAAAAGACTTGCACAACTTGAGGAAGCATGTGTATTACAATAGATACCAAGTATCAACCAAGAAATTTCAATAAAGTGCCACCTTTCTGGTTAATACTCGTAATGCACAGAGATAACAAATGTGACATGAGTAACATTTTGGAATCTAGAAAATTAAAAAGGTACAATGGTCCACTAAGTAAATGTCAGCTTCAGATATTGTGTGGAAAATAGCATCACGGTTATGACTGGTTAAAGTCTTTATGAAACTCTAAAAATGGCTTCTATTTTTTTCATTATTTTATGGATTCCTTAAAGTGATGCTCTAGTCACTTTGACCATTTAATGTATTTTAAATTATCATGATTGGTCAAGTTGCCCCTTCCCCTTTCCTCACACTTTTTCCCACCCTGAAAGTTGTCACTCGGATTGAACTGATAAACCTTTGGTTCAGGAAAGCACAGCTCTGTACATTCCTGACTTACCATTGCCTCTTCCATTGAGATCCATTGGATGGGTGGCTTCAGGATGCAGCAGCAGTTGTCCAATCAGGACTAGTGCAAGAGAGACTTGGACATGGTGTCAGTAAAAACTTTCTCTAGAGTTAAAAGGGTCAGTGGCAAAGGGAGGAGTTCAGAAGGGGGTTATAGTTAGCTTTTCTGTCCCTTCTCCTACATTTTAACCCTTTATCATTTGACCGCATAAGTAACATTGTACCCACTATATTCTAGAGATTTTTTGTGTATTAATCTGTTAATAAAACGAAAAATTGAGAATAACAACTTTTCTTTTTGTCTTTGTAGGCTTATCTCATGTAGCCATCTAAGAACAAAAGGACACTGAAGGTGTCATACGTATTAATAAATACTAATAAATTTCCATTATGTTCTGAACAAAAAGAGACAAAACTTCTCACAGGCTTTTATTCTCAGAGTTTTATTACAATGTCATGTTTTTTTCTTTTTCATGTTTTTCTTGTTCATTGACATAAGAGGGTGTAATTCTTGGCACTCGAATATTTCAGACAAATAAATAGTGAGTCCTTGAGGAGATTATGTCAGTTGATCAATGTTACCTAAACGACTATGAGGCTGAGTTAACTCTCACACTGATCTATAAAGTAATGGATTTGTGCATGACTTATGAGGCTGACACTCAGCTGATGACTGCTAAATGTGCCGAACATCTGATTAGCTGTTTATTGCGACGTGTGTATTTCCCACAAGGGTAGAGGTATTTACCTTTTTTTGTTCCCCCCCAGCTCAAATTCTGTAACTGATTCCGAGCATTTTTCATCATATTGGTTCTGTGCGAGGTCTGTATGATGTGCGTTGTATAACGTCAATGATTTCCTGAGCTCACATTTTACTCAAGTTGCATTTTCAGACCAAGGGTCTCTCTGATGTACTTCACTGTGTTATTTGACGGAGCCGAGGGCACTGAAGTGCTTGGAAAAATGTCTGACCGTGATTGCATCCTGGGTGACCGGCAAGCGGCCAAGCTCAGAGCAGAAACAGCTCTCATTAATAGCTTGCAATGCCCATGAGATGGCCTAGCTAAAACATATCACATAAATGTATGGGCTTTTACTATAATCCCTGTGCACTTTCTTGTGATTTTTTTAAACCTGATTGCTTTTTAAATCTAAATTTAAACAAAAGAGCCCTGAGCAATCTACTGCAAACATTTCTATAGCAGCCTCCAAAGCAGATCAACACTTCAGGGCAACCATCCTTAAATCACCCATCATTTCCAGTTCCTAGGTGCACTTTTCTCAAACTGACAAGCACAGACCATCAAGATTATTATGCAGGTAACTCTTAAAAGGCTGCACTTAACACCTCCTCGCTTTGTGCGGAATGCTTTGTGTAAACGGCCAATGGGATAATTAAAAATATGTTTTCTGACACCTGATACAATGAGCAACTTCACCAGTATGGTGACCGTGTGTGGTGGCTCTTTATGGACCGCTATATCATTATTTTATACCTGGAAAAGAATTAGAACGAGCTAATTTTAGGAATATCCCATAAGGCAGTGTTTCCCAAACCTGTCCTCGGGACCCTCAACCAGGCCAGATTTTGCAGATCACCTTGGGAAATGCAGACCGAATCCTGCAATCACTGAGCAGCAAATCATATCACCTGTGCTGTGCTTCACATATCTGGAAAACCTGACCTGTCAATGGGTCCTGAGGACAGGTTTGAGAGACACTGCCATAAGGTAAGCAAAGCGAAAGGAAAATTAGCAGTGGAAGAAGAATGTTTAGTATCCTTATAAATTAATTTGAGAATAATATGATTAATTATAATATTAATTAATTAAGATAAAACAGAATTTCAGTGATTTCTTTAAGAAATATTACAGTCTGCAGCTTTGAAAGTGAATAGTACGGTAATTACAAAATCCAGGACCAATATCCGATCGTAGATTGAAAATACCAATCAGGATATTCTCTGAAGACAATCCGCATGTACACTTTGACTGTAGTTTATAACGTGGAAATTCAGATTGATGCAATATGCTACATGCATAATAATAGTTGTAATAATGAAAATACTGTTTGAACAAGCCGGCTCCATCAAAGGGTTAATGCTTTATAAAATAAGAGGTAATTCAGGTCGGGAATCTGTTCTGATCAGTGTGAAGTTAGATCGTTCCATGTGGATGACAGCAAATTTAGCGCATTTTATTAAAATTTGAGAACAGAAAAAAACATTTAATTAAAAAGCAAAAAAAAACAAAAAAAAACACCACTATGTGCATTCTGAAACTTCTATAGAGCTTGCTGTCAGGTTATATGTCTGGCCTTTCCAGCATAGAAGAGACTGGGCGACGACAAAAAAAAAATGAATGTGCCATAATTTCCAGATGACCTGTTTAGTATTATATCCCACGTACAAAGGATACTAGTGCAATAAGGAAATGAAGAAGCAGATTGAAACAAAAAAAAAAAAAAGAGGAGAGATGCCAACGCCGTTGTCCTGCAGTCATATTTTTTTGTATTTTCATCCACCTCCTTAGAGAAATAAGATTAAAATATAATCAATTCCAACACCTGCATTCGGTGCCGGGGAGACACAGATAACAGAGTAAAGATGTTTTCCAATGCAGCTGCACACCTGTCTAAATCCCTATAGCAGGTCCAGGCTTGGACTAAACCGAGAGAGAAAACCCTACGTATCCACACTTTTCACCGATTCTTTTAATGGGCTTTGATGGGTTTCATTTAACCACGGAAGAAATGTGCAAAAGCGTTTTTATTTGGAAGTAATTGAAAATATGTTTTGCAGCCACATTACCATTCCTGCTTCTGTTTCTTTTTTTTTTGGACAGAGAGAGAATTTATAGACATTTTCCGGTGTGTGTGTCAATAGTGACATCTAGCGCCGAGGGAGCCGAACTGCTATGAACAAGAATAAAAGAGATTTTTTTATTTATTTATTTTTTAAATCACCCACCGAACGTACGGTACGGAAGCAAAATGCAAATTAAAAACGCCCCGGAGCATTCTCGAATGACTCATGAGGTGATTTTTTTTTTTCTTTCTTCACACGACCCGTTCCAGCCACCTGAATCAAGCAGTGCAACGCGCAGTAAACACAAAGGATTCTGGGCACGCAAAATGTAAATACTAATGAGCGCATAAAGCAGCTACTTTTGTTTTTCTTCACGGCAGCGTGCGGCTGGGTTTATTGGATTGTCACAAGCTGCGTAATGTAGCATGCTGATGAAGCCTTTAGGGAATTCAATTTTATATGCGCTTGTATATATAGCTCAAACAAAGTCTATGAAATGCCAGTAACACACATGTCAAGTCTCAGAGATTTCTACGAAACTCGTTCGCTATAAGATATTTTCATCCTTCTTTAGCACAATCAGTCTCATATACTTCAAAGGGACGCTCGTGTTTGAAGTCAGCTCTTCCTTCCCGAGAGAACATGGCTGTAGTTAAGTTACTGAAGCTGTTTAAGTTCAATGCTCTCATCAGGTCAGGGAGGGGACAACCCAATCTCCCATTGATAGCCGAGCATCCTTTAACCACAGCTGCCAGATGATACTAGATTTTTAAGGAGAAAAAAAAAAAAACCTGCAAAGCTTTTTGCAATCTATTACCCTTTTTCACACACCTTCCCCTGACGACAGACATCGGCCTTTTCTGATCGCTACCCATAATGCTTTGTATCACGTCCTAATGTTCTTCGATATATATTTCGCATTAACAGACCAGAGCCAGGAATTAATAGAGCCAGATGTTTCATCATAAGACCCTAGGCTAGCAGTAATTGTAAGTTTGAAATTATTTTATAAATTTTTTTTTTTTACACAGTAATGCTGAATTTTTACAACTGGAGAGGACATAAAATTTCCACGCACATGTCCAATATCGGATGCCAGCAGTGTGTAATTGGGCAATAAAGTACTTGTGTGAAAATGTTTAATCTACGGCTCAACCTAGAATGAGATTTTAATAGTACATCATTCTAAGATATAACTTGGCCTATAAATCTCAAAGGAGATAAAATCGAGGGGAAACCAAAATTCAAAATGATCTAATGATACAGTTTATTGACTTTGCTCCCATAAATTCACTTTAACTGGCGATGAAGGTCTTGTTGTTAGTAAAATTGGATTCGATTAAAACGATGTGACTTATTTCCATGTGCTTCTGATTCTGCAGAGGGCATATGGGGTGCAAGCGGGAACATTTTATTTTTTTCTGCAACATTTTTGTCATTTGAGAATCCCTAGTAGTTGAGAAAATATAAGAAAAATGTGTATAGTTTATCATTTTTTTCTTTTTTTTTACTCCATATCTAAAAAAAAAATTGATCGATCACATCATTTGCCTTATGGTTAATGCAACAATGTAGACTTTATTATGAAGGACTCCATAAAATACTCTTAGCAAATGGAAATAGCTGAGTACAAAGAACTGGACATTGGCATTTATCTCTCTTAAGATTTTATATAAAGCTAAATTGTATCGATGTTGTTGTTGTTGAAGGACAATATCAATGCTGGCTCAGTCCATGTCTGCATTTTAATAGCAGATCTATGTATGTCTGATTAAAAAGACAAGACTGGAACTGATAATGCGGGAACTAATTCAAATAACCTAAAGTTCTAAAGACTAGCTCCTCTAATGCTGTGCCCAGGCACTTAAATTCTCACGACCGTAGCTATGCACAGTTTAGACTTCAGGGTGTGCCAATTGCAGATCCAGAGAGGAGGCAAAGTAGGCATTTGCCCCCACCCCGAGCTGCAATCCCATTGTAGCAGATACAGGGGACCTTCGGACGTTTGAAACCTGTATCTCAAGTCCCACACACCCTATATAGACCAGTGAGGTGTAACTGGAAAGGTAAAAGGAAATATGAGGATGTTCAAAGTATAGATAAATGAAACGCAAGAGAATATTGAGCGTTTTTTCTCAATTTAGTTTAAAATTGTGTATTTTCTTAGAAAAATGCAGAATGGGAAGTGAAATGGCTCAGAAGCAAAGGTGTTAACGTCTATGTATCAAACCTCTGGAGTTGACTTGGCAATGCTAACTCCTAGATGTACTCAAAATATATATAAACTTCCATAGTGTGTATACTGTGTGCCGAAGCCTGTGTGTGCATCTTCGTAAGTATTTGTGTATAGTCAACGTATGTGTATATGTCGTTTGAGTGTATGTGTATCAGTGTGTGTCTGGGTGTTTGTATACTGCTGTTTATGAGCTTGTACCTGGGTGCATATCTCCCAAATGACCCTGGTTTTGAGGGACAGTCCCTATTTTGGGCCCAAATCCCCCACCCTTCTTTTTTTCTAATATCCCTTCCTTTACGAACTCCACAATATATTTATGGAGTACAGGTGTATAACAGAGCTGCAAAGCAAAACAATTCCCAGCAATGAGTCTGTAAACTATGATAAATGTTGCTAGAAATAGCTCGCTGCAAATCCGATATTTTGCTGTGGTTCTAAAAAACATTTTTATTGATATAAATGGTCCATTAGGTTGAGATGCTGTCGAAAAAGTCTGGGAATAGCCTTGTTTCTGAGCTTGCTTCCAGCTACTTCCCTAAATGGTATGTGCGTAGGTGTGCATAGCAATGTATGTGCCTTTATCTCTGTTATATGTATAGGTATCAGTGGGTGTCTAGACCTCTGGTATGCTTTTGCTGGCGGTGCTCAATTCTCAGTGACAGGCTGCACATGTGCCAGAATGCCGAATATTGCAGTGTGGTGTCTGTCAGGCGTCACCGGAGCAGGAAGAGGACAGACCATGTGCAGTACACTTCTGGACAGAGTGAGTGATTAGCGCAGCCTCCAATCCGGCACCCACTCTGCCTGTTACTGTGATCTGAACACAAGCTCTTAGTCAAAATTGGTAGAATGCCCCTCCCAACACGTGTGTCTGGATCTGCCCCTGGGGTGTGCACACCTATTACATTACTTTCACTTGCTAAAATTCTCACTCTGCCCTAAAAAGCCCTCACTGACTCTGCTCCCCACCACCTGTCCTCACTAATCACCAAATACACCCCAGCTCACTCTCTAAGGTCAAACAGTGACCTGCGCTTAGCTTCTCCCCACATCACTTCTTCCCATGATAGACTGCAGGATTTCTCACGCAAAGCCCTATTCTCTGGAACGCTCTCCCCCGTATTGTTGGACTTTCCTCTAGTTTCCCTTCCTTCAAACGCTCCCTTAAGAAATTCCTATTCAGGAAAGCATACCACCTGACTCACTAATACACCCCACTGGCCCAACCAGTCCATCACTCTCACCATGCAGTCCTCTACTCCTGTTTCCCAGCCCCCACCCTTCTAGATTGTAAATTCCCCTGGTTTCCTCCTGTGTTGGTTTGTCAAAGGTTGTTCAGTCTCAATGTATTGTAACACTGTCTATATTGTGCCATTTGTTCAGCGCTGCGGAATATGCTGGCGCTATGTTAATAATAATAATAATAAATAATCATTTACTGTTAGTTTTTATGTTCTTTATCATGAACCAAAAAAGAAAACCCCAAAAAGGGTAGATGAGTATATGTAGAATGTCGAACACAAGAGCAATTTACACATACTGTACCCTAATTATATTCTACCCATCTCGATTGTAGTTCCTACTGGAATAGGGCCCTACACCCCCTGTATCTGTTTTTCTAATTTCGTCTTGTCTCAAAGTATTGTACCAATGTCTTGCTTGTACCGATTCTAACCATGTACAACGCTGCAGAATATGTTGGCGTTTTTAGATATAATCTTGAATCTTCTCCCAGCTGCATTACAAATTTCTTTAAATTTTGGAAATTGCTTGCCAAATAATGACATTGTTACATTTAATTGAACACTCTGCAGCTTTCTCTTGTTTCCTGGCTACCTGAACTCTCCTCCTCAGCACTTATTTATTTTATTTATTATTCTTTATTTATAAAGCGCCAGCATATTCCGCAGCGCTGTACAATAGGCACAGTATAGACAGGGTTACAATACAATATATTGAACAACATTTGACAAACATTACAGGAGGAGATGAGGGCCCTATTCCCGTAGGAACTCACAATCTAGGAGGGTTGGGGTTGGAAACAGGAGGAGAGGACTGTAAGGTGAGAGTGATTGATGGTTGCGTCAGTGAGTTGGGTGGTAGGCTTCCCTAAATAAGAATGTTTTAAGGGAGCGTTTGAAGGAAGAGAAGTTAGGGGAAAGTCTGACAGTAGGAGGGAGAGCGTTCCAGAGAGTGGGGGCTGCGCGTGAGAAATCCTACAGTCTATCATGGGAAGAGGTGATGCGGGGAGAAGCTAGGCGCAGGTCACTGTTTGACCTTAGGGAGCGGGCTGGGGTGTATTTGGTGATTAGTGAGGACAGGTAGTGGGGAGCTGAGTTAGAGAGGGTTTTGTAGGTAAGGATAAGGATTTTGAACTTAATTCTGCAGTGGATGGGGAGCCAGTGAAGGGACTCGCAGAGGGGAGCGGCAGAGACAGAGTGGCGGGTGAGGTGAATTAGCTTTCAGGATGGATTGTAGGGGGGAGAGGCGGGACAGAGGGAGGCCAGATAAGAGATTATTGCAATAGTCGAGTCGGGAGATTACCAGGGCGTGTATGAGTTGTTTTGTGGTGACAGCGGGAAGAAATGGCCGAATTCTGGAAATATTACGCAGCTGGTATCGGCAGGAGGAGGAAAGAGACTTGATGTGGGGGATGAAGGAAAGAGCAGAGTCAAGTGTAACTCCAAGACAGCGAACTTGGTTTGATGGGGAGATGGTGATACCCTCCACCGTGATAGAGAAGTCAGGAGGTGGGGAGGCATTGGAGGGAGGAATAAGTAGGAGCTCCGTCTTTGACATGTTGATCTTTAGGTGGTGGGAGGCCATCCAGGAGGAGATGCCAGATAAACAGTCACTGACTTTTGAAAAGACAGGGGGAGAGAGATCAGGGGTAGAGAGGTAGATCTGAGTGTCATCAGCGTAGAGGTGGTAATTAAAGCCAAAGCTGTTGATGATTTTACCCAGGGAGGAGGTGTAGATGGAAAAGAGCAGAGGACCAAGGACAGAGCCTTGAGGTACACCAACAGATAGAGGCAATGAAGAGGAGGAGTTACCAGCAAAGGACACACAGAAGGACCTGTTGGATAAATAGGAGTCAACCCAAGCGAGTGTAGTGTCACCGAGACCCAGAGAGTTGAGGGTCTGTAGAAGGAGGGGGTGGTCAACAGTGTCAAAAGCAGCTGAGAGGTCAAGCAGGATGAGAATAGAATAGTGGCCGTGTTTTTTAGCAGTTAGGAGGTCGTTGGTGACTTTGGTGAGGGCAGTTTCAGTTGAGTGTAGGGGACGGAAGCCAGATTGCAGGGGGTCAAGTAGGGAATTGGAGGACAGGAAGAGGGAGAGGCGGTTGAAGACTAGTTTTTCTAAGAGCTTAGAGGTAAAGGGAAGCAGGGATACATGGCGGTAGTTGGATGGAGAGTTGGGATCGAGGGATGGTTTCTTTAGTAAAGGGGTAGCTAGCGCGTGTTTGAAGGCAGATGGAAAGGAGCCGGTGGAGAGAGATAGGTTGAAGATGTGTGTGAGAGCAGGGGTGAGGAAGGAGGAGAAGGGGGGAATTAGATGTGAGGGAATGGGGTCGAGCGGGCACGTGGTGAGATGTGAGGAGGACAATAAGGAATTGACTTCCTCCTCAGTGGCTGGGAGGAAGCGGCAGAGGGTGGCAGAGGGGACCTCTGGGAGTGGAGGTGGCAGATAACTATCTTGTGTTGGGATGTTGCTTCTGATAGTTAGAGTTTTACTGAGGAAGTAGTCTGCCAAGTCTTGAGCGCTAAAGGCAGCTGAGGGGGGAGGTGCAGGTGGGTAGAGGAGGGTGTTGAAGGTGGACCAGAGCCGTTTAGGGTTGGAGGACAGCGTAGATATAAGAGATGAGAAGAAGGATTGTTTGGCCAAGTGGAGGGCAGAGGTGTATGCAGTAGTGTATTAAGGTTTTGTGCTGCCCTAGGCCTGACTAAACTCGTGCACCCCCTAATTTAAATTTGACACACCCCTTCCTGTCAAGGGCACACCTCTTCCTGGTTAATCCCCACCCTTCCTCTTTAAGCTCCACCTTTTCCTCTTAGAGCTCCGCCTTTTCCTCTCTTTATAATAAAAGTGGATACCAAGTGCCTACTTGTATATTTTGTATACCATTTCAAATGTATCTATTGAGATAAAGAAAATTATGAAATGTTTAAATTCAAGCATTTTTAGCATTGATTCCCTTCCCGGTGGGTGTTCAGTCCAGAATAGAGTCTGTGTTAACGAAAGGGCGGGCAGCTGCGCGTGTGCGTTTCACGTGGTTCAGCCAGTCATGTGGTACTGAGACTCAGAGAAATGGCAGTGAAATGTCCTGATGTTCGGTGGTTTCAATCAGCAGGTTTATTCAGGCGAACCCCATAGGTTTCAGTGTTAAAAATATTCCCGTTTTTATGCAATATCTAATAAATCATTTATTATTTTAATCTGCAGTAAAAAGTCTTTACTTATTGATTTTTTTAGTACCTTTTAGTCATTTTTCAGATTTTTTTGGGCAAAATTCCCACCCCCTTTTTTTTAATAGCAGTTTTTCTTTTTTCTGTAACAGAACTTTTTATTATCAATCATAGGATCTTATATGTAAATTCCAGACATTTTCGTTCAGTAGTTGTTTTGAAAACAGCAAGCCAGGGGTTTGCGGTGGCAGCATTCAGCGGCCGACTCCATGCACTTTGGGGACCCTGCGGTGAATGGTGAATTCACTGCAGGGTGGGGAAGTTTTATTCTCCTAAGTGGAAGGAACTACGAAACACCAAAAAGTTGGTGTCATTTCGGTGCTCAGTGAGTAACCCACTTAGTGGCAAGGTTTTTTGCTGCCCCCTGGAAAGTGAAATTGAAAGTGTAAATTAGTGAAATCTCAATGTATCCTTCCTGGTGAAATACTTTGCAAAAGTAAAAAAAAAAAAAAAAAAAATTTTTTTTTCTTTTTTTAGGGGTGGGGCCACCCAGTGCGGGCCGCCGCCCCCTCGAAAGTGCCGCCCTAGGCCTGGGCCTAGTCGGCCTAGGCCAAAATACACCAGTGGGTGTATGACCGAAGAATAAACTTGAAGTGAACAAAATCAGCTTCAGAGCGGGATTTCCTCCAGGCACGCTCTGCAGTGCGGGAGCATCTTTGCAGGTAGCGAGTCTGGAGGGTGTGCCAGGGCTGAAGCTGGCGGCGTGGGGCCTTACAGAGTCGAAGAGGAGCAAGAGTGTCTAGAGCAGTGATAAGTGTGGTGTTATAGTGATTAGTGGCAGCATCAGGGCAGGTGAAGGATGAGGTGTGAGGGAGGTGGTGAAGTAGATTGGAGAATTGATGGGGGTCCACAGCATGTAGATTTCTGCGAGTGTGTGTGTGCGGGGTGGGGGAGCAGGGTGTTTAGGAAGTCCAGATAGGTTGAAAGAGAGAAGGTGGTGGTCAGAGATGGGGAAAGGGCGACAGTTGAACTCAGAAATGGAGCAGAGGTTGGAAAAGACAAGGTCAATAGCGTGACCATCGCGGTGGGTAGGGAGGAGGGAGGATTGTGTGAGTCCAAGGGAGGACGTGAGTGAAAGAAGTTTGGAGGCAGCAGGGGCATCAATGGGAATGTTGAAGTCCCCGAGAATTAGGCATGGAAGATTAGAAGACAGGAAGTGAGAAAGCCAGGTAGCAAAGTGGTCAAAGAACTGGGAGGTTGGTCCCGGTGGGCGGTAGATGACTGCCACCCTGAGGGCCAGAGGAGAGAACAGGCGGATGTAGTGTGTCTCGAAGGAGGAGAAGGAGAGGGATGGGGGTGGAGGGAGATGCTGGTAGGTGCAGGTGGGAGAGAGCAGGATTCCGACCCCGCCACCATTTCTCTCACCCGGTCTGGGGGTATGGCTCAAGTGTAGACCGCCATGTGAGAGAGCAGCAACGGAGGCCGTGTCAGAGGGAGTTAGCCAGGTTTCAGTTAAAGCTAGGAGGTTGAAGGAGTTTGAAAGGAAGAGGTCATGGATTGGACTGAACAAATAGGCATTTAATCCTCTCCCATGCTGTGGACAAGAAATATAAATATGACAAATGAGGTCTGTGGCTTCTGAAGACTGCTGGATAAATAGCATTATGTATTTGAAAGTAGAAAATAAGGACCTATCTCATCAGATTGGATTTATTAATGCTTACTTTAAAACCATGTAGAATGACCCTTTAATCCAGAAAAAAAGCAATGCGATAGAAAAATGAAGGTCGTGAAGAGGAGGTCTTTCTTAAACATAGCAGTCAGAGTTGATAAAAAAATAATCTAGTGAAATCTAGGGTTTTACCGCTTTTTTATGGCTGTGTGTCACCTTCACATATTTTAAATGGTCACGTGGCTCCCAAGCATAGGGAAGTAGCTGAAGGACTTGAAATAACAAGGATTTTCTCTTCCATTAATCTGTTTGATGTGATACCATTTGTGACTTAATATTTAAAATGTACTTTTGGTGCCCTGACCAAGATAACAAGCATGTAAAAAGTCGTCCAGTAAATGAGGGCGACAGATGCCAAAGTTAATACCAACATTTCACGTTGAAATAGTACAAATTAGATTTACAGCCACCAGTGTATTAAATGCTTTCATGAGGTCATCAAACAACCAGGGACCTGTTAATGATATTCAAAGGGCCAAACCATAATCCTTTTAGGTTACAAGAGACTAACCAAGGACTGCTGAAAAAGCATCTCAGACCAGACATCGGCCATATGTTCGAAATCACATGTACTATCTATAAGAGGCACTGAGGTTGTCATTTACCTCAAGAAGTAGCATCCTTCAATGGCCTTATCTTACTGATTGCGCACAGACAGAGAACACAGGAATATAATTGCAATTTTAAGTACCAGGAGCATCCTCTCTAAAGTATTTTCTCCAGTAATAAGACCAGTAGAGCCAAGATTGAAGTGGTTAAAAAGATTTGGGCTCTTTTATCACTGAAGGTGTTGATTGTTTCTTCCCCTCCCTCCCCCTTGGACATTCTCCTTCTTTTTCCTCTTCTCCGTATGTCTGTCAGTGAAGTAACAGAAGAAGTGGAAAGGGAGCAGCTGAGAAGAACAGATTGATCCATTCATGTGCTTTTAGTGCTCATTTCTCGGCAGAGGGGAAGAAAAAAAATCAAGCCACAATACTTTATTAAATCTGAAAAGTAACAAAGATATGAAGGGCTGAGTCAACCTGACCTTGATCATGAGATAAAAGCAGCAATCCGACTGCTGATGGAGAGGTTCACATATTGGCAGGACTCGGAATGGATGTCTTTATTTCTGCAGGAAACAGTGTGATATTTCTAAGTATTGCTTTTCAATAAGACTTCCTGCCACTAGACACCTTCATCCTATTAACTTGAAACATGGCTTCAGTCTGAAGAAATAATCAGGCTTCATTAATATGATCATATCCACTCTGTAGACAGAAGTTACGAGGTGCTGGAAAACAAAGTAGCTGTTTCGGTCGTACTTTCATTAGCTACTTGGCATAAATAAAATGACGGAATCGTAAGTTAAATTAAGTAAAAGCTACCATCACTGCTCATTAGTAATGAATGTAATGGCCTCATTGTGTACTAAGTGTCATGCAAGCATACATGTAAACATCCCTTTTCATTGCATCTATAGTTACCCTTGCTACATGGGAGGCTGGGAGCCGCCATCTTGACTTGGGGCAGAAGCATTGCTTGTCCAACTATAGTCTACTCACATTTCGGTGGTATAAACAGCCTTAATCCGTGTTATTTAGATGCGTGCCACTTAATGTAAGGGTTTGTGAAAGCAGGTTCTAATGCCGGTTACAAGTGTGTGTGTTGTGTGTGTGTGTTGTTATGTATCATCCCCTTGTTCACCTATCTTGTGCAGCAGTGTGGAATCTACTGGGACTATATGAAGTATGATAATAATAATCCATGTCATCTATTATTATGTTCAAAAAGTCGCTATAATTCTATTTAATGTGACCAGGAGTGCCATATCCTTTGTTTTTTTTGTAGTATGAAGCTTGTCCACCTTTGGGTTTATTACACTGTGTATTGAGTCCGCCTACGACATGAGTGCCATCGCATGTTTGATTTTTTTTCATACAGTGACCTGCGCCTAGCTTCTCCCCGCATCACCTCTTCCCATGATAGACTGCAGGATTTCTCACGCGCAGCCCCCATTCTCTGGAACGCTCTCCCTCGTACTGTCAGACTTTCCCCTAACTTCTCTTCCTTCAAACGCTCCCTTAAAACATTCCTATTTAGGGAAGCCTACCACCCAACTCACTGACGCAACCATCAATCACTCTCACCTTACAGTCCTCTCCTCCTGTTTCCAACCCCAACCCTCCCAGATTGTGAGTTCCTACGGGAATAGGGCCCTCATCTCCTCCTGTACTGTTTGTCAAATGTTGTTCAATGTATTGTAACCCTGTCTATACTGTGCTTATTGTACAGCGCTGCGGAATATGCTGGCGCTTTATAAATAAAGAATAATAATAATAAATACATAGAATATATTCAAGCATGAAATCAATTAAATATGGCACAGTAGATATTTGCACAGAAAGGTTTATTGTCTTTTTCTGCTATTTTCTATGTGTCTCTCTATTGTTTGCACTTTAGATTTGTCCATGGTAGGTGCAAATATATTCATTGTATTACCGGATTCAGCTCTAAATGTAAATACAATTACAGTATATATATATATATATATATATATATCGCTCACTCCCGGAGGAGCCGCTGAATTTAACCTCGGGTTAGTCTCTCCGCACTAGGGAATAAATATACACCAGCACTGTTGTGGATTTTATAAATTATATACTTTACTGGTCTCAATAAAGCGGCATATATAATGTAAGCACGGTATATAGAAAACAGGATTTCGTAATGCGAGAAACGCGCAGCGGTAAAAGAAAAGTTTTATCCCTTCGTCTCTGGAGTGTAAATCCCGTGCAGGTTATGTCCCAAAAAGTGTGTGTGTGTGTTCTCAGGTACCCGGGTACTATATTCGACTGGCCAGTGAATGGATTTAATAAATCTTCGACTAGTCACGTTGGGGCCCTGTAGATTTAAGCAATACTGCAGCGTGCTTCGTTAAACTTTGACTGTGGCCTGGAAGGCCTCTCACCCATCCGCCAGACAATCTGTTCCGCTGCCTGATCAAGGACGTCTCTCCACTGGATTATACTGGGACCCTGTGCCACCGGATCCGCTTCTCTTGTTTGTCAGTCTTCTACAACAAGATCTACGGCCTACCGCCTGCACTCCCATTAGATCATCGCGGTCTCCTTACTCGGGGTCCAATCTGGAACTCTGTGTCTGTGCAAAACCTCTCAGCGGTGGATTACTAGGTCTCTGGCAGGTCACTGTATCGATCCCCAGCGTCGGCAAGGCAGCGCCTGCTCTCCGGCCTGGTAGCAATTGCCCACAGTCTCACCTGCATCTTACTCTGTTCACCGCTCAGCTCACACTGGCTCTCCTTCAAACGAGGCTGCGGATGTCCTTTCCTCCTTCCCCATCCACTTCCTGTCTCTGCCCCAAAGCATGCTGGAAAACGTAGTCCCATTGTGTCCAGTACAGTTTACATTGCGCTTGTCTCCCTCTGGTGGCCAAACCCGAGCAATACAGCGCTACATATATATATAGATTTCCACTGCCTGGCCAAAAAAGTCACTACCTGGATTTAACTAAGCATATAAGTAAGAACCTTCCATTGGATAATTACTGCAGTGATTAATATGTTTCAGATGGAAAAAAAATGAGGTCATGTGACTCCCTGAATATACTGAATGAGCAGGTTTTTCCACCAATGTATTTTTCTTCCCTAGTGGTACGGACATATTCCAATATGACAATGCCAGGATTCAATGGGCTCAACTTGTGCAAGAGTGTTCAGGGTGCATGAGACATCATTTTCACACATGGATTGGCGACCACACAGACCAGTCCTTAACCCCATTGAGAATCTTTGGGATGAGTGAGAAATTAATGCAATTCTGGAAAGACATAATTGTTGTGACATTGCGTAAGCTTATCATAATGATACCCCGGGAAATGTGTGATCTAATGAAACCAAAAGGTGGTCCTTCAAAATATTAAAGGGTGTTTATGTTTATAGGGAATAGAAATAAGAACTAAACTTGAAATAAAGCCTCGTATAGCAAACCATGGGTGCGATCCCTGATGTTTACTGAATGTATGGCTGAAATTAGGGTATTGTCCGGTTCCTCACATTTATTTAAGGATTTACTGGGATTTCAAATGCATTGCCATCCATTATGAGATGGATTCAAATATACCTTTTTCAGGCCATCTTTTTAACAAAATATGAAAATTTTACTGTTTTTGGTTATGGTCTATTGAATCACTGTTAAGTTAGTTGCTGATAAATTAAGTAGAATTAACCCCTTCGAGCCCTGCTGAGCCATTTCATCTGTGTGCTGAGCTCATTTTGACAGTTTTGTGCTGATCATGTTTAAACACGATTAGAAGTCATCTCTTATTATACGACCTAGTCAAATGATATATTCTTTTTCACAGCAAACTCAGCAGATTCATAATATATCATTATTATATGTATATGTCATGTCCTGCCAGAATGCTATAACAAAAAATGCAAAAAAATTGGATTTTTTATTCTGATTTCAATCGTTTACAGTGTGTAAAATTATGTTTTCCACATTTTATCATCCAAGCCTTTGTGGTTATATATTCTATGGGGTACACGTGTTAAAAAAAATAGAAATGATAAAATACACGATTTTAACTAAAACTGAAAAAAAAAAACAGTAGTTAGCCTCCCCGGAAGAATACTGCGATCCGGCACCGAGTCACACTGCACACTGTGACCTTTCCAGCAATGCCTGTATTATTTGTTTAGCCCTTACTGATAGATACTCCCCTTCAGGCACTCTCCTGGCATGCCAGCAGTCCCACAGCGAGGGCTGACATGCAAGAAGTCAGCCTGCTGTGGTTGAAGCGCTTTTTCGGCGCCAGATAGGCGCTGAACCGGAGCAACACGAAGGCGTGCAGAGAACGTACTCTGCGCAAGATAGCAAAATGAGAGGACTGTGACATAAGTCACTTTGGACGGGTGCATGGACCTGGAGGCATATATGTAGGGTGTAGGATGCATAATCCATATTATTTCATTGGCCTCTCTTGTGTGCAGAATGTTTGTGTAATCTGTGTTATGCAAGAATAATGCTATTGTCTATCTACCTATTGTCTGGTCCATGTGTATTTTGTTATCTTGCTGAGAGGATTAGCCTCCCAGCCTATCCTTGTCTCAGGAATGTGTTGATATCTGTTTATATTTGAATAGTTTGTAAATCTGCTTTATCAGGCAACGCGGCCTCATTATCTGTTTGCAATCACGATGGCCGTTGTCCGGCCTCATTTAGAAATGTTATGCAATGTGTATTTCACTGTTTGTGACTAATCTAATTATGTTTCACATTCCAACAAGCAGAAGGAACAGAAACAGGAGAATCCCTCACAACAGTTTCTAGGGTAGGTGTTTGTGTCTGTAATGGCCCATATTTGACTGCATAAATATGTGTGTCTGTCCCTGATTAGAAAGAGTTTCATTCTGATCCTACATGCAGTCATGACTCATTGGGAAGCAGCTATATACGGTTTGCTGTTCCAACGAAAAGCGCCAGATCTACAGCCTCGGCTTATTTCTAGGGGATGCTAGCAAGGCTCTCTATGTGTACCCATCTTTAAGCTATGGCTAAGGACTGGAGAAATTCATGAGAGTCATGAGGGGAACACGAGGGTCCAGTGAGGAAGCAACATTGGCAGTTGTGACCCTGTCGGGGAATTGAGATCTGTTGTTGCATTGTTCCTTGCACATCCTTCACGTTCAAGTTGTTAAAAATATAGCTCATGTTCAGCAGCCATAATCAAAATTTTTAACCATTTTCTCTATTGTCATGAGATCAGTGACAAGATGTAAGTCAAGGAATTGTGTCACCTAAAAACTGACCATAAACAAAGGATTGAATTAAATAAATAATAAACAGAGAAATTATGAATAATGAAAATCGTTGAGCATGAGTATTCTTTATAACAGAGCAACTTACAAAGAAATTGGAATGAAAATATGATTATAAGCAGATCTCTGACATTTGCCTAATAATACAGAAATAATGTGCAAGAGTATAAAGGAAAACTACTGAGCATAAAAATCAGCTGTCATAGAGAGGTGAATAATGCCAGGGTAAGTTGAAGACTTCAATGGGAAAAATACATGGAAATCAGGAGGTAAAGCAAGGTCACTGAATATATATGAACACTTAATCAGGTATGTTTGATTATGCATGTGTTCTCCATGCTCAGAATTCACTCACCTGAAGAAAATGTGCAACATGGTGGCGATTCCATTGTGAGAAAATGTCATTTTACTTTTGCAATTCACAATCACTTTACATTCTTCTTTCCCGTGAAATATTGCCTGACTATGACATTTATATGTAAAACTCATGGTATTATAGTAAATGCTTGATGACCAGATTTATAGCTGTTTTTAGTAGACGTGCTTTCAGATTAATTGATATTTGTCCAGATTTTGGCGCATTTTGTCAACTTGTCCAAAAGAGAAATTAACATTTGAATTAATATTTATAACAGGGAAAATATTTTCATTTGCAGATGCTGTACATTAAGATGAAATCAACAGGAGTGGGCTGTCCCGCAGCCCACCTGCTCCATTCTATATACCCCTCTCGCTCAGGAGGGGTTAAATCTGAAGGGGTGGGCTGTTTGACTTTCTGACTTAATCTCTCAATTTCAGGCCAAAAGTGGGGGTGTAGGGTGGGGGGTTTATAGGCCATTTGGTTTTGGAGCAAGTTGCCCAAAAATTAACGGCTCCTATACACAGCAACATACTGTAAGCCGAGTATGCAGCTCGAACAGTAGCTTAAAAACTCAGTTTGAATTGGGGCCTGAATAAACATCTTTAAATATTTTATTCCTTACCTCTATAGGGGACAATCAATATCAACAGAGACCACTGATAAGAAGAATGAAGATGTACATTGAAACACAAAAATGGTCATCAGATGTTAGGGTGTTTTTTTGGAAGTAGTGACTCGGTTATTTACTTAACACTTTGGACTGGACTATAACATTTGGGGAAGCTAGACTGAAATGTTACCATAGCCAACAGGTGCAAACATTAAAAATAGCTTTTCATATACAGCAATGTTAAATAGCAATAGCATTATACACTGCAATACACAGCAACATGCTCCTGGAAGCATGCATCCTTTCAATTCCACAAGTTACCTTATAACTGCATTTAAGATGCTGCTGGGTAGCTGCCATCCCTAAGGGCTTTCATCAGTTTTGTGTGTTATCAGTGAGTCGATCTTAAAAATGTAATTCCTGAAAAGTAATATTTAAGAAATAACTAATTAGTCATTAATACAAACAAAACAAAGCTTAAAGGAACACTCTAGGCTAAAAATCGCACCCCCCCCTTTTTTTACATTATATTATACCTATTGCCCTACCGAGTTATTCAGTATTTTTTTTTTAATGTAATACGTACCCTAAAAATCACTTGTTTCTTTTTTTATACTCACCTCCCTCTTCTTCCGCTCCCGTCGTGGTAACTTTGCAACTTGGCTAATGGTTTATGTGAGAAGCGCGCATGCGCGCCTCTAACGCAAATCAGCCAATCAGCGGGCTTCCTCTCTTCTTTGATTAGTGTTACGCGCAAGAGGATGCGCGCAACACTAATCACAACCGCCGACTTTTGCTGGCGGCTCGCTCCCACCAGCTACTGCGGCGAGCGCGATGACATCTCCTACTCGGCAATAGTGGGCAGAAGCGGGAAATACAAATCCCGCTCTGCTGACTGACAGCTGGGAGGGCGGAGTAAAGTCCTCCGCGTCTCTCAGCTGTTTCAGCCGATCGGCTGAGCGGAGGGGGGAGAAACATACTTAGGTCATCATTTAGGTCATCATGACCACCTAAAAAAGCTTAGGTGGTCAAGTTGCCTAGAGTATCCTTTTAACAGTGCATGAGGCTAGGAAGTCACTGACTTCTAGAACTGCACGTCTGAATCATAAATATATTGATTAATCTACATAAATCAATATACAAAACCTATCCTGGCTCCTAATAATGTCTATAAGGATCACAGTTTTTTCTTGAGTTTATTTGTCTAGCAATAGTTATTTATTAGTCCCTTAACAGCGGGGCAGCATGAGAGGCGGGGCGGTATAGCACGCCCTACAACTCTCTGACAACTCCCTAGGCCCGCCTCTCTTCCCTGCAGCTGAACGTCGCAATTGGCTGCAGGTGAGGCTGTCTAGATGCAAGCAAGGAAGGTGGAGCAGGGAAGTAGCCGGAGAGCCGCAGGGTTGGCTATGCCCACTCGCCACCGGGATGTGTTAAGGGGTTAAATACTATATGAAATCAAGACATGCGGAAAGAACAAATTCAAGAAAAAAAATTACAATATTTCTCCTAAATTGCCTTATGCAACTGAAAATATTAATATTTTTACATGTGGTCTCTGTCTATCCTATTGCTAATTCACAGCGGAATCAAAAGCTGGACTAAAGGCAATTTAAGGATCTCTGACAAAGGTCAGTGACACTCTTCAGACGTTTTTTTTCCTTTTATTGTAATAGTTCAGAGTTCCAGTATATGCTATCCATTTGTATTCATCATTTTGCTATTACTGCATTTTAGTAACCTGTAAAAGTGAAATTATACAACAGAAAAATATGAGCGCCGGATCAAAAGTTAATGTATTATTCTGCATTAACCTTAACAGACAAATGATAATTCAACATGTACCATTAGCAGAGGGCGAACTTCTTCCTAATTTAATCGGAACCATTAGTCGGCAAAGACAAATATTTATGTTAACTTAAAATGGGCTGTGACAAAATGTCATATTTGTGTACAGTGTATTACAATTTATTAGGCCACATATCCTCTAAGATTAGATGCACAGCATTATATGCCTTCATGTTCCAGATGGACAAAGCAACCTTTTAACTTAATCTGTATATTTGTGTTGTTTTTTTTAATATCTTGCATTGTATTACTTTGTATTTCTGTAACAACTGTAACATTTTAATGTTCTTGAACCCAGGACATACTTGAAAAAGAGAGAAATCTCAATGTATCCTTCCTAGTAAAAACCTTTATAAATAAATAAATAAATAAATAAATATCTCCTACACTTTTGTAAAAAAAATGATTTTTTTTGGGAGCAGTACCGGAAATTTCCAACTTAACGAGGCTGTATGTTCCAAAGGAAAACAACACTGCATTCACAGTGGATAAAATGTAGATTAGGGGATTTATTCTTTATAATAAATAACAGCCTTAAAATGATTGACGTTGCACAGGACTTCATTATGGGTTCCTTGCGATAATCCGATTATGATATACCCCTTAATTTATTGCGAGCAGGCATTCGTAAAGCTCTGTGCATAGATTGAAACGTGTCAGTCATTTTAGACTGTAGTTACTTATTTTAAATTATTAATCCCCTTTATTAAATATTTCCCAAAGTTAAAAGGTTGCTTTGTCCATCTGGAACATGAAGCCATATAATGCTGTGCATCTAATCTTAGAGGATATCAAAGCATAACACTTCCTGAAGTACACTGCCAATTATCTAACTGGTACTACACAGTATGGTGCACAAAGCTCCCACCAAAGTAGACCGCAATAATCACAAACACATCCTATATTTAAAATAACAAAAATAATTATTGCGATCAAGATGGGATCACCTAAACATAAACAGATATAAATTAGAATTTACAAAACGCAACTGAGGATTCCCTGTTTTGCTATTATTTTATAATTCCTTTTTCAGAATATAATAATGTTTTATTTAAAATATTGTAGATAAAATATTAAACCATACATTTACATTTTACCAGTTCAATGTGAACAGAGTTCTGGCTGCTTCACCACTAATTTCTAAAACTCGCCCAGATTTCATCCTTCCATTTTGCCAATTATAGATTTTTTACACTTCATCATCTCATCTGTTCTTGTTGTTGTTTCCCAGATTGCCTCATTAACCGTCAAGTAAGACAATTGCGTACTATGTGCCAATGCTTTTAATATTCACATTCTGAACTACTCATGTTTTTTCTTTCCCCAAACTTTGGTTCAAATCATTTTCGGATAATTAAAAGGTTGCATATTTTTACATTTCAGGCTTCTTTTCTAATAGTTTGAAAATGAAGATACAAAACTATAGGGTCTATTCACTAAACACCGAACTTGCCACCGAATTGCACCAAACGGTGAATTTCACCGTTCAGTGCAATTTCAGGGCTGTTCTTCTATTCACTAAACTGTCAATTTGCCAACATACAGGCATATTGAAGGTGAAATACAATGCAGTTCAGCAATCTTCAGCAGCAGAGAAATTGTCCTATAGAGAAGTAATGGCTCGTGTATTCACAGAACGTCGAACTGTGCCGAAATGCCCTGATTTTCAGCTCGATGGTTTTAAACAGGCGAATCCCATAGGTTTTAATGTAATATAATTTTAAAAGAAAAAAAAAACATAATTTATTCTTTTGATTTTCAGCAAAAAGCCTTTATTAGGTTTCTATTTTTAACACCTTTTTGTATTTCCAGACAGAATATTTGTTTTGTACGGTGCAATTTCGCAGCAATTCGGCTATATAGAAAGCTGGCAATTCACATAAATTGGCGAATTGCCAGTGAAATACGGTGCAATTCAGCAACCTTCAGCAGTGAAATAAAGAAGTAATGGTTAATCTATTCAGAGAAGGCTGAACTGCACCAAAATGCCCAGATTTTCGGTGTTTCAGTTTGACAGGTTTAAGGCTAGGGTCAGACTAACGCATTTTTCACGTCGTCCGTGAAAAAGTGCGTTCGAACGAATGGACGTATTTTTTCAGAGAATACGCGATAGCGGTCATACGATGCGCATTTTCGTCCGTGATTTTGTACAGATCATCAATAAAACCCTTTTTGCGTCAGGACGTTATGTTGGCCGGACATTAGCAGCGTCTGACGTCTCCTAATCACGCACACACACCGCTAGCGGACCCAGCGCACTCTGTACGTCAGTACTAGCGGTACCACGTTCTCAAAAAAAATGCGTTTGTTTGCCGGTTGCGTTGCGCGGCTGCACTTTTGTGTGGCCGTACTTCGTACATTGCCCGTCGTTGGCCGTCATTTGCTGCTACTGCGGGCGAGATAAAGTGTGGCTGCACGCTCGTTCGCACTGCGTTCGTCTGACCCTAGCCTTAACCGGCGAATCCCTTAAGTTTCAACATAAAAAAACCAACATTTTTTTTTATTCAACCATTTATAGCAAAAAGCCTTTTTTATGTACTTATTTTTTAGAATTAGTTTTAGGCATTTTTCTGGATGTTTATCAGCGAAATTTGATTCCCAAATTTTTAAAACAAGTTCTTTTTATTCTGTAACAAACATTTTTATTATTTTTTAAAAGGGCTTTCTTATTATTTAGAAACATTTTAATAACTTTTTATTGGTTTAAACACCTATTAGGAGTATAAGAGAGCTCTGTTTTTTGCAGTTCAGTGGATTTCACCAAGGCCACTTCAGTGCTCTTTGGCGACATTCTCCAAATATTTCATGAGGCTTCAACAACTTCTTTGGTGCACTACGGTGACCTTTCAGTGAATAGTGAATTCACAAAACTGTCAGCGAAATGGAATCGCCGAAGTGCACCGAACTGCGCTAAAGTGAAAAGTACCAATATGTCACTGAAATTTCGGTGCTTATTGAATATACCCTTATGTTGATACATCAAAACAATGCTTAGAATGGCCTATTGTAGAAGTGTGTTTATTTTTAAACATTTTGTGTCATGTGCATGTCATGAAAAGTCTAATGCCCTACAGTCTAATGCAATGATATTATTTAAACGCAAAACATATTCCAATTTATGAAATGCTTCACAATTTATCAAATGTTTTCTATGTTTCCGAAAGTTTCCAATTCCAAAATATTGGAAAGCTCAATCGTCTGAACTGGCTGCTTCTGAATCTGATTGATCACCAAGCCAAAATCTGCGAATTGAACCAAATTTTTTGCCTGTGCACATGTCTAACGCATTTTTGGCGTTATCCGTGAAAAAGTGCGTCCGAACGCATCGACGTATTTTTTCACGGAATGCGCAAAAACGGTCAGACGACGCATATTTTCGTGCGTGATTTTTTACGGATCCAAACCAGGAAACTTTGGGTGTCTGGACCTTATGTTGGCCGGACATGAGCAGTGTCTGACGTCTCCTAATCACGCACACATGCCGCTATGCGGGCGCAGCGCACTCTGTATGTCAGTACTAGCGGTTCTGCGTTCTCTAAAAAATGCATTCATTTTCCACTTGCGTTGCGCGGCCAGACTTTCGTGCGGCCGTACTTCGTATATTGGCCGTCATTGCGCGTCATTTGCTGCTAGTGCGGCCGTGATTAAGTGCGCCGAAATGCACGTTAAAAGTGCGCTAGTCTGACCCCAGCCTAAACCTGTGTCCGACCTCTCGTCCTGTCTTCTATCCTGTAGTCCTTTAGATACTCGCGCAGCGTCAGAAGGACACCATAGATCTATTTGTTTTCTGTGTCCTTAGCTGTACAGGGAGAAAAAGGGGCGGATGGTTCCTTCCTCTATTCGACGGTATGAGGGCTAAATTTTATAACAAAATTTGGAGGCTGAAAAAAATCAAACAACAACAACTGGTTTTGGGCGCCGGTATTTCTTTTTCACCACATTAACTTTACTCATTACAGGAAGATAATGGTTTTCAATATGCTTCTCTTACTTAATAACTGACTTAACAACACATATACCACGGGACATGGAAAATCATCCAAGCTCTGCAATGGCCATTAAACCACGTAGGGTCCTATTATTTCAAGTCAAGCAAAATGTAAAATCCCATTACAACAGAGAAAAGAAAATCAAAATGAACAGTATACAGCCAGTAAACTCCATCGTAAATTACAACTGGACCTGTCACCTCTTCTTCATATTCCAGGAAGAACAAAAATGTCAATTAGTAAGATTTCTATTTATTGCAGAAATCTCATTGCAAAAAACACAGAAGCTATAAATACTGCTAGTCATGATTGTTTGCTTTAAAATGCCAGTTTTAAACTATTAAGTGCCGGTGTAATCTACTAGAGGGTATATTAATAGAGGATTTATTTGGTGAGCTGCTGCTGCCAGGATACTATCTTACTATAGATAAGGACTATAGAGGCTATTCAAAGAGCACCAAAATTTCAGTGCTCTTTCATTCGGCGCACTTTGCAAGCCAAATCCACTGACCTTGGACTGAATTCAGCATTCCCCACAGGGTGCCAAGTGGATCCACCAAACACTGGCAAACAACTGCCAACTGCCAAAAACAACACTGGCAAACAACTGCCACCGAAAAAAGCCGACCGGCCACCGAACAGGGGTAAAAGAAAAAAAATTGAAAAGGTGTTTTAAAGAAAAATAATACCTGGAAATAATATATAAGATCATATGAATAACAATAAAAAGATCTGTTACAGAATAAAAAAACATTTAAAAAAACACCATCATTTTTTTAATTTTTTTTTATATATATATAAGAATCAAATTTTTTTCCACAAATTCAAAAAAATAAAAAGACTTTCTGCAATTGAAAAGAATAAACTGTTGAATAAAAAAAAAATTTAAACGGAGATTTTTTTTACATTAAAACCTATGGGATCCTCCTGTTTAAGGCTAGGATCAGACGAACGCATTTTCACGTTGTCTGTGAAAAAGTGCGTTCGAACGAATGGACGCATTTTTTCACGGAGTACGCGAGAGCGGTCATACGATGCGCATTTTTCGTCCGTGATTTTGTACGGATCATCAATAAAACACTTTGTGCATCTGAACGTTATGTTGGCCGGACATTAGCAGCGTCTGACATCTCCTAATCACACACACACGCCTCTAGCGGACGCAGCGCACTCTGTACGTCAGTACTAGCAGTTTAACGTTCTCGAAAAAATGCGTTCATTTTCCACTTGCGTTGCGCGGCCGGACTTTCGTGCGACCGTACTTCGTATATTGGCCGTCATTGCCCGTCATCTGCTGCTAGTGCGGCTGTAATTATGTGCGCCTGCACGCGCGTTCGCACTGCCTCAGTCTGACCCCAGCCTTAATGTGTCGAACGAAAGCACTGAAAATCTGGGCATTTCGCCAAATTTTCTCTGCTGTTCAGTGTTCTCTGAATAGATTCCCCATAGAGAAGTAATGGTTAATTTGGCTACCGCCGAATTGCACCGTATTTTGCTGACAATTCGCCAGTATTTGGCGAATTGCTAGCTTTCTGAATAGGCGAATTGCCACGAAATTGCGCCGTACGGGGAAATTCACAGTTTGGAGCAATTCGGTGGCCAATTTGCTTCTCTTTGAATAACCCCTTATATGAGTATTTAATTAGCCACTGGAACCCAAACTAAGGCCCCGTTCACACTGTGCGATTTGAAAGTCGCGCGATTTTCATATTCGCGACATGGTGCGATAATGTCGCGCAACATCGCTGTTTTGTGCGATTTTTGCAAAGCACCACCAATACAAATTGCAAAATCGCAGATAGCAAATCGCAAAAAAGGGTCATGTACCAGTGACATGCGTCTGCGACGCGCGACATGCGACATGCGACGTGCGACCAGAGCCGGATTAAGATCGCAATGGGCCTGAAGCTGAAGATTTTGGTGGGCTTTTTTTGGAATTTTGTGAAATGAAAACATATTTTAGGTTATTTAATAGTGCAGATACGGGTATATCTAACCAGGCAGATACTGTGTGAGAAAATTTCAGATTTCAATCATTTACAGCGTGTAAAATAAATTTTTCCCATTTTATCATCCAAACCTTTGGTTATATATTCTATAGGGCATTATTGTTAAAACAAGTGGGAATGGGATCCTGTTACTGCATTGCTCTGAGAAAATATACAATTAAGGCTAGGGTCAGACGAACGCATTTTTCACGTTGTCCGTGAAAAAGTGCGGTCGAACGAACGTATGTATTTTTTCCCGGAATACGCGATAGCGGTCATACGATGCGCCTTTTCGTCCGTGATTTTGTACGGTTCATCAATAAAACACTTTTTGCGTCTGGACGTTATGTTAGCCGGACATTAGCAGCGTCTGACGTCTCCTAATCACACACACACACGCCGCTATGCGGACGCAGCGCACTCTGTACGTCAGTAGTAGCGGTTTGACGTTCTCGAAAAAATGCGTTCGTTGGCCACTTGCGTTGCGTGGACGAACTTTCGTGCGGCCGTTCGTCGTATGTTCCCCGGCATTGGACGTCATTTGCTGCTAGTACGGCCGTGATTTCGTGCGGCTAAACGCACGTTAAAACTGCGCTAGTCTGACCCTAGCCTTAACCAAAAAATTAAAGATTTCCTTTGTGTTTTGAAGGATGATGTTTTACGAATAATATGACAATGCATAAAACAGTGACGTTGCTCCCAACATGGGAAATGAGAAGGTGTGTAATGGCAGTGGTATTGCTCATTTTATACGTGACAAATGGACAAAGCCATCGCTTTGGAACTAAAAATAAATTTTATGTAGTTTTGTTTTCGTTTTAGATTTTACATGATCACATTTGGAATCAATGCAAAGGCCAGACTCTGACCTGTCCAATGACGCCTCACTTGACCTTGTGCAGTGTAAAGATTAGTGATGCAGGGGTCCAAAGTCCCCCCCAGTGCTCTTCACTGCAGTGCGGCGGTTTAGGTTTTTGATGCAACAATTCATAACGGATTGTGTCATCACCGCCACACTTGTTGATGACATGAGAAATGAGATGGTTAGTTATCTAGAATCATTATTCACTTTATAATTGAACAGTGAAAAATATTGCTGTTAGAAAAAAAAAAGACATTTATTTTATTTTTTATTGTTACATAAAACCTGGTCATGTTTGGTATCATTGAAAAGGCCATACTCTGGCCTTTCCAGTGATACCTCACATGACTCTTTAGCTTCTATGGAGTTGGAGATACAGTGGTCCAAATACCCATCAATGCAGACATAGTTGTCCTTTCTCTGGGCCTATTCTGGGGCATGGGCCTGGAGCTGCTGCTCCATCTGCCCCTATGTTAATCCGGCCCTGCGTGCGACGTGCGACGTCGCGCGGCAAGATGTGAACAGCTCCATTGAAATGCATTGGAGAAGCTACATAGTGCGACGTCGCGCGGATTTTGCTGCGACGTCGCGGCAAAATCCGCATGATAAATCGTACAGTGTGAACGGAGCCTAAATGCAGAATTGGGATACCTTGGATAAAAATGTATTTTGAATGCACAGTGAAATTACCTTGTAGTGAATATAAAAATCCTTTTATCTCGCCAGAAAATCTGCTTATTTTTCACTGACTGTCACTGATCAAGTATCATAATGACGGCAACCAACCAGGAGTACAATGGTTAAAACCATTAAGGCTAGGGTCAGACGAATGCATTTTGTACGGGCTGTGCACCCATGCAGTATGGACGTACTTTTTGACAGAAGACGCGGTAGTGGCCACACAGTCCATTTTTGACGGATGTAGCAGGGAAAATAAATTAAAATGAAAAAACGTTTTGTCCGTCAAAAATGCTGGATGTATAAATGCAGTCCGTCTGACCACGTTCCATCACTCACACATAAAGCTATGCGGACGTTGCGGGCGTGGCGCACTCCGCACGTCCGTTCTAGCAGTATTACGTTCTTGCCTAACCTGCGTCCGTTTGCCGCATCCGTCAGCCTCTGCACTTCTGTGCGGATGTACTTCGTGTGGGGCTCCATTTAACACAATTGTATGCTATCACGTACGTACTTATGTGCGGCAACACGGACGTGAAAACTTTGCTCGTCTGACCAGTGGTGTATTTAGGTTTTGTGCTGCCCTAGGCCTGACTAAACTCGTGCACCCCCTAAATTAAATTGGACACACTCCTTCCTTTCAAGGCCACACCTCCTGTTTAAACAGCCAGACACTTTCTGGTTTTAAAGATGACTGTTGCTATAATACAGTGGCTATCATCCACTTAGTGCAGTACAGGCTGCATGGAAAGGCCTGCCAACTAGTTTAGGAAACTTTTGGGTCCCCTCCAAATTTACAGATGACTTATGTATTATACATAATAATACACAGAGAGGACACAATACAGGGAGTCTGGGATTTACCAATATATCTACATTACACATTATACACACAAAGGACACAATACAAGGAGTCTGGGATTCACTTTTGTCTGTGTTACACATGTAGCGCTGTTTAAAACTGTTACTGCAATTGCTCGTTTTTGGCCACCAGAGGGAGACAAAAGCCATGTGGACTATGCGGGACCTAAACAAACTACAATATCCATCAGGCTCTGTGGCGGATACAGGAAGTGGGTGGGACAGAGGGGAAGGACGTAAGCAGCCTCGTGCGGAGGAGCGCCAGAGTGAGCGGAGCGGCGAAAGACAGAGGACGCAAGTGAGTCTGCCAGGGATCGAGATCAGGCCAGAGTGCAGACGCTGCCTCGAGGGCGCTGGAGATCGGGACAGTAACTTGCGGAGGCATACCCATTTATCGCTGAGAGGTTTGCGCAGAACTTCAGTTCCAGTTGGACCCCCTGTAAGGAGATCGCGATGATCCATGGGGAGTGCAGGCGGTAGGCCGTAGTTTCTTGTGTTGGAGATCGGACAAGCAAGAGAGCAGACCCGGTGGCACAGAGTTCCGGAGGACAAGCGGAGAGACATCCTTGATCGGGCAGTGGGACAGATTGTCTAACGGATGGTGAGAGGCCTTACAGGCCGCAAGTCCGAGTATAACCAAGCATGCTGCATTATTGTTTCAAATCTACAGGGCCCCAACGTGACTAGTTGAAGATTTGCTTATTCCATTCACTGCCCAGTTGAATACAGTACCCGGGTACACGAATCAATACACTTACACCTTTTTGAGACATTACATTCATGGGACTTAATCCTTTTCTTTTGCCGCCGCGTGTTTTTCCCGCATTACGAAATCCTGTCGTTCATATACTGTATTTACATTATATATGCCACTTTATTGGGATCAGTAAAGTATATAATCTATAAAAATCCACAACAGTGCTGGTGTATATTTATTCCCTAGTGCGGTGAGACTAACCCGAGGTTAATTCAGCGGCTCCTCCGAGAGTGAGCGCTACACACATATTAAGTAAAACCGCAAAAAAACAACTAGAATAGTAAAAGGTATGATCGCATAACTCATTGGCAGAGAGTTATGGCGTGTGCACACACATATGGAGGAGCCCCTATAAACATCTACAAACCCCGAATATGGAGGAGAGTCTAAAGACATCCAGAAACAACCTACAGAGGATTCCTTAAAGACAACCCAAACCCAGTATATGGAGGAGCCCCTAAAAAGAGGGAGATTATGGCAAATAAAGGACAGAGAGATTTGCTGCCAAAATTGGGGCTACCCTTAATATATAGGATACATAAAGTTTAAAAAACTGAATAACAAGCACCACACTGATATCACCAAAATGATTATATTTTAAATTTAGTTTAAAAATAAAAAGGAATGATTAAATCAGGACTACATGACATGTATTGTGGACAGTATATATGGAGAGAGACAGTATGGTGACAGTATATATGGACGGAAGCAGAATGGTGACAGTATATATAGAGGGAAGCAGTATGGTGACAGTATATATGGAGGGTGTGTGTGATGTGTGTTAGTCACTCACCACTTAGAAGAAAGGCCCACAGCTCAAACATTAAAGGAGGCACCTCTTATCAGATCAGGATGCTGCAGAATGCCTGTCAGGTAGCATCATCTGGTGGCAATGTAATAGATGGGCCATAGGGGCTGGCTGGGCATGCTGGGAGGGGCTGGAGGCCAGCAGTATCTCTGGGGTCCCTGCTTCCTGAGTCCACAGCCTGTCATTGCTGCACGCGCGCAGTCGGCTCCTCCCTGGCTGATGTCAGCTGACAGGGGCGTGGTGTAAGGCAGTGATTGCTGGTCATCGAAGCCAGCCTGCCCTCACTGAGCCCTGGCGCCGCCGCAGGGCCGGTGAGAAGCTTTGTCTCTTCTCTAGCAGCTTTACAATCATTGGGCAAGTAGTGCAATATGCCAGCAGCCAGTGAAGGCCTGGCTGCTGCTTGCTGTTATAGCAGAGGCGTAACTAGAAACCTCAGGGCCCGGTGCAACAGGTCTCCTGCACTATCGCCTAGTATCCCTATTATATATCTATTAGCAGTGGAATTTAATGCTATGGTAATATTAATATAATAGTATACTAGGCGATAATACTATAACCTATTAGGTTTTGAAACCAGCAGTTTTTGGATAGTGCAGGAGACATGTATACAGCTATTTTTTGCACTCTTAAAATGGCCATACAATATGGAAGTATTTTTAAAGAACGGGTTATGGATCCTCATATAGCCTTCTCTTGTGTTATGCTGCCTCATCTAGTGTGTCACCCCTCTCCTCTTAGATTGTAAACTCTCGAGCAGGGTCCTTCCTCCTTCTGTTCAGTGTGTGTAACATGTATGTATATTTGTTATTCTGTCTCTCCCATTGTACAGCACTAAGGAATTTGTTGGTGCTTTATAAATGCTTGTAACTGTTATAAGGTGGAGTATTAATTAAGATCTAGTTTAATAGCCCTCTCCCCCTTATTTTTTAACCCTTTTTTTTAAACAAGTTTTTTCATTAATGGAGTTTTAAGAAAATGTTTTTAGTAAGAATTAAAAACTCTCTCCATTTAACTAAATGGGTTAATAAGCTGACCGGACCCTGCAATGAGACACCCAGGAGGTGTCAAACTAATGATGGCTAGCCAGACAAAAGATAACAAGGCCTCTGCTGCCTATTAACCCTTAAGGACGAATGGCAGAACTGTTCCCTCATAAATGCATTGACTTTAAAGACCCTAGGTCCTTAAACAGTTAACAATTCACTGCTGAATTCCTCTGCTCCTGCCAGACTGACACACAGTAGCTGCTGTTTTTGCCGCCTCCCTGGAAACTGCTGCCCTAGGCCTAGGCCTTGTTGGCCTAGGCCAAGATACAGCACTGCGTCTGACACCAGCCTAAGAGTCAGGAGGATCCACATCATGCATTATTGGCGCAGCTTATAATAAGCAAATAGAACTTGTGCTGAAACAGTTTGTAGCTGGTAAAAAAAAAGGAAAAACTTACCAACCAGTCTCTTCTATCTGGATTCTCTTTAAGTTCTGATATAGATGTTTCACAGTATATGAATGATTTATTTTATTTGGCCATTCTTCAAACTCAGTGTAAATTCACTATGTGCTTTTATCCCTAGCAGGGCCAGACTCTAACTCTATTATCACCCACCAGCATTATAAATAAAAAAATTCAAGCGCAATTCTTTCACAGCCTGAGAAACTGTATCTGATATTATTATTTCCCTTATTGTGTCATTTAATACCCACTATTCACTGTACCAGCCAGGCCGGCTTCAAACGCATTCCAAAAATCTAAACAGCGAAGGCAGGGCACAGCATCCTAATGTGAACGCAGCATGCTAAATCCCATTCCATCATTACATTTCTTTGCCTGGAGACATCGAAGCAGAGAGAAGTTTATTTAATGAGAATGTAACTTGTATTATTTAGGGCATGTTTAAACAGCCAGCCATAATATAACAGAATTTATATAGCATCTGCGCGGCTTTCTACTCTTTCTGTGGGCAACTTTTTATCCTGTCATCCCTAGTAAAAATCGATCATTAAAGATCCAAAATGAGCCAGCTGTGATGTTTCGTGATTGAAGAAGAGTCTTTGGTGGAAACAAATGGAAATGTTCTTGCTATAAATTAGAATCCCACACAGAGATAGATGCTAGGTGTTTGAAGAGAATGCCTTTTGGCTCTGCAGCTTGTTATTGTACAGCCAGTTTCATACTCACTCTCTTACTATAAGATAACACTTAATTGTGTGTTAAGAAAAATATGTTGGGTACTGAAGCAAAAGGGAAGGAGTTCTGGATCAGTGTGAAAGAATTGCTGCATTCGCCTTGGAAAACCAAGGCATATTTCAACTAAATGGCCACACTGTTAAGTGAAGTCGCTCTGATTTTAACTGGATGAATGTGGCTTAAGGGGAGATGTGCACACTCCAATCGCAATTAAAAACAAATCCTACAAACGAACTGCAGTTCTAATATTATGTGCATGTTAAACAGTAAAATAAAAAAACATTGTATGATGGCATTGAAAAGTTACCCCAAAATGGGCAGAAGCTACAAAGTTAAAACAGCACTTTTGGGTACAAAAGTGTTGGGTCAATAATAACACTGCCCTCCCCCCCCAAAAGAAATTTAAAAAAATCTGGTGCCAGTGTTGGCGGAAAGCTTTGAGGAAGAGCTATTTATGGCAGCAAACCAAACATTTTACTGTTTGTATAACCTAAAAACACTCCCATTAACCCCTTCGCTGCTGAGCCATTTCACGCCTATGTGCTGAGCTAATTTTTACCACTTTTGCTCATCATGTTTAAGCGCGATTTGAAGTCACGTATTAGTATAAAACCCAGACATATTAAATATTGTTCTTTCCGGCAGACTCCGCAGATTCATAATATATTATTATTATTATTATATGTATACGTCATGTCCTGCCCATATATTATAACAAAAAATGCAATAAAATTTGAATTTTCAATCATCTACAGCAGGGGTGTCAAACTCAAATGTCATCGGGGCCGCATCAGCAGTTTGGTCACCCTCAAAGGGCCAGTTGTATCTGTAGGACTATGTGTCCACTCTTTATTATCATAAATTATTGTCACTGCATTCAATTATTACTGTTTTTTGTTCACACATGGATTTGCCCCACCTCATGGATTTGCCCCAGCTCATGGATTTGCCCCAGCTCACAGATTTGCCCCAGCTCACGGATTTGCCCCAGCTCACGGATTTGCCCCAGCTCACGGATTTGCCCCAGCTCACGGATTTGCCCCAGCTCACACATGGATTTGCCCCAGCTCACACATGGATTTGCCCCACCTCATGGATTTGCCCCAGCTCATGGATTTGCCCCAGCTCATGGATTTGCCCCCAGCTCATGGATTTGCCCCCAGCTCACACATGGATTTGCCCCAGCTCACACATGGATTTGCCCCACCTCATGGATTTGCCCCAGCTCACACATGGATTTGCCCCAGCTCTCACATGGATTTGCCCCAGCTCATGGATTTGCCCCAGCTCATGGATTTGCCCCAGCTCACACATGGATTTGCCCCAGCTTACACATGGATTTGCCCCAACTCACACATGGATTTGCCCCAGCTTACACATGGATTTGCCCCAGCTCTCACCTGGATACTTGCCCCAGCTCCGGCAGGGGTTGAGGGGGCCCAGATGCCGGGCAGGCGGGAGTGCCTGCCCGGTCCTGAACAGTCCGTCCTGTTGAAGGGGATGCGGCTGCGTGCGTGCGCGCGCACGCAGGTCACGCGGTCCGGCCAGTCGGGTGGTACAGAGACTCAGTACCACCTGATTAGCCGGACCACGTAACCGGCTGCGCCTGCACACAGCCGCATCCCCTTTAACAGGACGGACTGTTCAGGTCACCGGGCAGGCACTCCCGCCTGCCCGGCATCTGGGTCCCCTCAACCCCCGGGCCAGTTTAAGGCTGGCGGGCCACATGACAAGGTCTGGCGGGCCGGATTTGGCCCGCGGGCCTTGTCTTTGACACCCGTGATCTACAGTGTGTAAGTGGGATTTTTTCACATTTTTATCATGCGAGCCTTTGCAGTTCTATTTTCTATGGGGTGCGCTTGTTAAAAAAATTAGAAATTGGGACTCGTTACATTTTTTGGGAGAAATTACGTGATTTTTAGCAAACGCACCCCATAGAAAAAAACATTAGTGCAGCATCATTGTTCATATTATAATTGAAACGTGAACAATATTGCTGCATTAATAAAAACACACCCAAAAATAGACAAGTTTTTATTGTTTTAATTATTTTTTTTTCTTTACTTTAAACATGGTCATGTTTGGTATCATTCGAAAAGGCCATGCTCAGGCCTTTCAAATGATACCAAACATGACCCCCCCAGCTGCCAACATTCGGGAGATATGAAGGTTCAAAGGAACCCCCTATCTCCACCAGGGGATTTCCTTGGGAAATCCCCGGGCAGCTAGGGGGTTCCCCGGCTAACTGACATCATCGCACTATGCGCGATGACGTCCGACATGAGGGGGGACCCGGAGGTGGAGCCTCCATCCAAGATGGTGCCAGATCGCGGTCCGCCATTTAAAGGGTTAAAGCCAGGCACCGCTTTGAAGGGCAGACACTGCCCTTCACAGCGGTGCCTGTCTTTTTTTCTTAGAAAGGATCCCCCCTCCCTTTCAGGCGATCTCCCGGGGGGGGGCTGAAAATGATGACATCATTACGGCGGGGGCATCTATAAAAGCAGCGTCTGACTTCGAGGAAGACAGAACACCGTGAGACGCCGGACCAGAGAGGTGAGTATCTCTCTGGCCCCCCGCCAAGCGGAAGATGTGTGGGTAATGTACTCTGCATACAGCGGGAGGCAATGAGGACGTTCCCCACACGTCTTCCACAGTGAAAGGGTTAAGGCCATGTCAGATAAAAACACACGTGATGTTAAAAGGAGACTGAGTATTATTATTATTATTATCCCAACCTAATGGAAAGAAAGTTGGTAGGTCTGTAAAGAGAGAATAAAAGTGGGGCGTCTTCTACTATACTGTTCCATGAGGTGAATGGACAGCATTACGAGGTAGGAGAACAGGAATGGTGGGTGCCGAAGCTTGATAAAAATGTGAGATAACCAATAACAAGATAAAAGTGGCAGGTTAGATTCCAAGTTGGGTATAAACTTTGATCAGAGCTATTGTGAATTTACAAACTCCATAAACTTCAAGGTCTCTGGTACGTTTACACCAGTTCTGGTTAAGTTTACACATGACTTGGGGTCTAGCCCGTAAATGTAAAAATGTTGGCCAGCACTGCTGAAAAACTATATCACTGCAGTAAAATAACACAGTGTCACTGTAGCAATGTAAATATTATTGGATTGTATTACAGCAAAGGCTTGTTAGGATTACTAGAGGTTTGGACTTTGGGTTATTGCGATCTACGGCTTTATGTCCCCTTATGAAGCACGCCTTAATTTGAAGCATTAGTCTGTACATGATGCCTCTGGAATATTATGTCCATCCTTTAATAGCAACCCTTCTATCCCAATCCTAAAAAAGCCCCTACCTGTAACCACTCATACAGTAGTTGCACGAAGGTTGCCAAATTTCCCATGCTTTCCTGGACACATATAACGTATACATGTTTCTGGTCAGTGCATGTAGAAAGCAGCCCTGCCATATGTACAATTCATTGGCTAAAGGTGGGAGCAATGGCGTGCGCAGCCCATTTCATTAGGGTGTGCACCCATGGAATATTTATTAATTACACATTAACCACTTCGCTGCTGAGGACGCGCTCAGCGCGTCCTCAGCATTCCCGCTGGTGTGCTGAGGACGCGCTGAGCGCGTCCTCTCATTGGGGTCAGCGTTCGGCCGAGTTCCGGCCGATCGCTGGCCCCTCCGGTGCGGGCTGACATCCTGGATGTCAGCCCGGCATCCGGAACAGCAGCCGCCAGAATTAGGTGTCATCGCGGGGGCGCGATGACACCTAATTCAGGCGCCCCCCCCGCATGTGCGGAGGAGGCGCCTGAAAGGGAGGGGGGGGAGGTCCTTCGGACCTCTCTCCCTCCCGATCGGCGGCTCTGCGGGGGTTAACCCAGGCATCATTTGGAAGGGCACAGCCTGCCCTTCCAAATGATGCCTGGCATTAACCCCTGGGGAGCTGGATCGCGAATCGGCGCTGAAAAGCGCCGGTTCGCGATCCTTTCCCGGAGCTGGCCGACATCTTGGATGTCGGCCAAGCCTCCGGGAACTCCCCCTGAGGACTGGCGTCATCGTGCGTAGCACGATGACGCCAGTCCTGGACTTAACCCTTGACTGCCACCAACGGTGGAGATAGGGAGTTCATTGGAACTCCCTATCTCCCGATCCGTGGCAGCTAGGTGTTAAATTTTGGTATGGTTGGATCGGCCAGAGCATGGCCGTTCCAACGATACCAAACATGAAAGTGAAAAATTTTGTAAAAAAAAAAAAAATGAAAAATAAAAATTAAAAAAAATTAAAAAAAAAATTAAAAAAAAAAAAATAAACACTTTTTTTTTTTTTTGTTTGTTAATGCAGCAATATTGTTCCCATTTCAATTATAATGTGAACAATGATGCTGCACTAACGATTTTTGTATGCGGTGCGTTTGTTAAAAATAGTGTCATTTTCCCCAAAAAAAAATGTAACGAGACCCCATCTCTAATTTTTTTAACAAGCGCACCCCATACAAAATATAACCGCAATTGCTCGCATGTTAAAATGTGGAAAAAAACACTTTACACGTTGTAAATTATTGAAAATACATATTTTATTGCATTTTTTGTTATAATATACAGACATGACATAACGTATACATATAATAATGACATATTATGAATCTACCGAGTCTGACGGAAAGAACGATATATAATATGTCTGGGTCATATACTAAAATAAGCCTTCAAAACACGTTTAAACATGATGCGCAAAACAGGTAAAAATTACCTCAGCACAGGGGCGGGAAAAGCCTCAGCAGCGAAAGGGTTAATGCCCAGATCATTTAGCACAAAAGTTATTTTTAGCTGGGAATAACCAATGTTTATGCAATGATAGTCAATTTTCATACTATTTATCATGGTAAGGATCATCCAAAATATCAATGTAGGGGTTCAAAGATTAAGCTGTCACCAAACAGTGCCACCTGGGTGGAGTAGAGGTAACATCACTGCTCTATAACTGTGGAGAGAGACTGTGGAGACAAAGGTTTGATCCCGGTCAGAGCACCTCTCCAGTAAGTGTCCTTGGGCAAGACACCTAACGGTACATACTCACCACCCAGGACATACTTGAAAATGAGAGAAATCTCAATGTATCCTGGTAAAATCCTTTCTCCAAAAAAACCCAAAAACATTAGGGTGTGCCTGGTCACACCAGGCACACCCTGAGCGCATGCCTATGGGTGCAAGATCAGAGAAGAATCTCAGATGACAAGTCAAGTGTCTTAATTAGGCAGCAGATATCATGACTGAAGCATAAGAGGTATTAATGATACATGTTGCACAGCAACACCTTCCCTGTGCTCTCTTTCTGCATGAAATAGGAATAAGTGTCCAGTCAGACAGAGCTGATCTGGGAACCATAGCTTGTACCCTATAGCAACCTGGCTTAGAATCTACCCTTCAACTATATCCTCTTGGAAACCTATCTGCCAATGACATTCTGAATCAAACATGCTTAATATTGTTGTAGTGATGCAGCATTATTATGAACGCAAAGCAGAATAACTTGAACACCAGTACACATAAGTTTATAGAGCCAGAAGACTCCCAATCCACAAGTTCTAATACATGTTTCCCAAACCTGTCCTCGGGACCCTCAACCAGGCCAGATTTTGCAGATCACCTTGGAGAAATACAGACTGAATCCTGCAATCACTGAGCAGCAAATCATATCACCTGTGCTGTGCTTCACATATATGGCAAACCTGACCTGTTGGGGGTACTTGAGGACAGGTTTGGGAAACGCTGTAAAATAGAAGCCATGCTGGCTAATATTCAAACAGCCATTCCATGTCTAGCACGCTGACCCACATGGCAAGATAGGCTGGGGTCAGACAAATGCAGTGCGAACGCGCGTGCAGCCGCACTTTATTACGGCCGCAGTAGCAGCAAATGAGGTCCAATGACGGCCAATATATGAAGTACGGCTGTACAAAAGTTTGGCCGCGCAACGCAAGCGGCAAAGGAACGCATTTTTCGAGAACGTAGAACCGCTAGTACTGACGTACAGAGTGTGCTGCGTCCACATAGCGGCATGTGTGCGTGATTAGGAGACGTCAGACACTGCACATGTCTGGCCAACATCACGTCCATTTGTTTTTAATAGCTCCGTCAAAAATCACGGCTGAAATTGCGCACCGTGTGACCGCTATCGCGTCTTCCGTGAAAAAGTGCATTCGGTAGACGTGAAAAATGCATTCGTCTGACCCTAGCCTTACTCCTCCAATCCAATTTCTACCAGGTACCAAGTGGACCATGTGTGATTGGAAAGGTTAATTTCATTGCTGGATAAAATCGATCAGGGTTATTCAAAGAGAAAGCACGTTCGGTGACTTTTCATTCTCTTCAATTCGGAACGATGTGGCAATCCCATTTCGGCGACCCTGCGGTGTATTTAGCAAGCACCACAGGGTCGTCGTAGTGCAGGGAAAAGCCGCCGAAAACCTGCCAAACACTCACCACAAAACCCAGGCGAATGCACACCGAATCTGGCAAAAACATCTGGATTAACCCCGCGAATACGCCGGAGAAACCCGAGCAGGAGCCAATCAGAGCACAGAGCAGCCGCCGGAAAAACCTGACACCGCAGACGAATGGAGTGAAAAAAAAACAAAGCAGTACGCTTCCATGATTGAAAATTGAAACGCTGTTTGCAAACAAACTACTGAGTGAAAATGTCTGAAATTTCCGTATGAGGTCCAATGAATGACAATAAAAAGGGCTGTTAGAGAAAACGTTTTTTTTTTTTTAAAAAAACTGCATTTTTTTTGCAAAAAATACCGAAAGATCCTAAAAAATTTAAAAATAAAGAAACTTTTACTGCAGAATATTATAATAAACGTTTTATCAGATATTGAATTAAAACAGGAATATTTTTTAACATTGAAGCCTATGAGATTCGACTGAATAAACCTGCCGAATTAAACCACCGAACAGCAGGGCAATTTGGCAACTTTTCCCTGCTGGTTTTTATAGACGAAGCATTGCTTCTCTATGGGGGTTTCACTGCCCTCGAACAGGCACCGAACAGGCATTATGTGCAGGCAATTCGCCAACATTTGGCGAAGTGCCTGCTCTCTGGATAGCCGAATGGCCAAGAAAGGTAACACTGATCACCAGCGTTCAGGTACCTTTCGGTAGCCATTCGGACCTCTTTGAATAATCCTGATAAAGTCCTTGTAGTAAATATCTAAAGGCACTGCGGCTTTTAAATGTTGTTTGGCAAGTAAATCAGCCACTCTGTAATAATTATATGTTTACAGCAGTTTTATTTACAAATTTACACCTTTTATTTCAATTCATGTCACTAATATATATAATAAAAATCAGATGGAGAGTAAATAGATCTAGCTGGCTATCGCTCTCCTATGATAATAACACATTTGCTTCTGATATTGCCATATTTGTCATTTATAGTTTGATTGATTTTCTAATGACAAAAACAACACCACTTTATATTTTTCACATTTTTAAAGAAACATTCTTGTCGACTTATATTAATGAACAACATAACATAACATAGTTGTTCACATAAAATGTCAACAGAATATATTTATGTGGCAAATATTTTTGATCACTTATGAAACATTAACAACTCGCTATTTCATTTATAAATTACCACTAGTTCTAAATGCAAATAAACCCTCAGTAATTATTTGCTAACATCTCTTTTTACATATGATTATTACACCCTACCCAAGGTGTTAGTTATATAGTTGCGGACATTTTAATCCATTTTCTAGCTGGAACATATAAACTTATGGAAAGATCCAGGAACAAATGGAGTTTCCAACAGTTTGGTTAATGACTCCCAAGGCTGGGGTCAGACAAGCGTTTTGCAGAGCGGAAGGAACATCCGTGAGAGTGGATGTTCCTTCCACTCTGACGCCCATCTGGCCATCTCGCTGAGCGCAGGTAGTGTGGAGTATGGAGGATCGGGCTTTGCAGCCCTGTCTAAAGCGCATCGTAGCATTTAGACGGGGAGGCTTTCAGAACGTCCGAATTACACCCATTGTAGTGCGCGGAATTCGTGTGCGCACTACAGCGTGTGGCTGTCCCTGTCGAAGCGTCACACAGCTGCAACAGTCGCTGGGATGCACATCAGTATGGGCGCACATAGTTCGCTTCTCTGATCCCAGCCTGAGGGGATATTCAGAAAGCACCAAAAATTTCGGTGCTTTAGCGTTCGCCGCCACACTGCAAAAGAAGAAAGAAGGAACTGCGCTACTCTAATAGGTATTTAAAGCTATAAAGATGCATTAAAACGTGCCTAAATAATAAAAAGGGTCCTATAATAAAAAAAAGGTCTGTTTCAGAATTTTGTTTAAAAAGTCTTTTAAAAAACATTTGGAATCAAAAATGTCGCTTAAAAATTCTAAAAATATTTGTTCCAAAAAATAAGGCTATTTGCCGAAAATGAAAGGAATATATGGTTGAATAAAGGAAAATAATAATAATTTTTTTACATTGATTCGTTTGTTTAAACTTGCCTAATTCAAATATAGGTTGCAACCAGCAATTGTCCACCAGTCGGTGTGGAATGGATACACTTCCAAATCCAGATACTCAAAGAGAAAAAACAAAACCTCATCTCCCAAAACCTTCAACAACTGGAAGAGGCTCTTCAGGATAACTCTTTCTGGGAAACCTGGAGTCAAATCGGCTCAGGATCCAAGAAAAAACACCTCCACATCCAAAATGGCAACATCTGGCTCAACTACTTCAAGAGCCTGTACAAAGACATTCCCAAAGAGGAGCTAACTGGGGAACAGGAACACATCATCAGAAGACTACATGAACTGGAGGAAAAAATCAAGGATTTCCAAAACCCGTTAGATACACCCATTACACCCCAAGAAGTAGCAGAAAAAATTCAAGATCTGCGAAGTAAAAAAGCCAGCGGGATGGATGGAATTCTTCCAGAGATGATTAAACACGGCTCTCCAGAAGTACACACCGCAATATGTAAAGTTTTCAACCTGGTCCTGAGCGTTGGATTCTACCCTCAAGTATGGAACCAAGGCCTCATAACACCTATCCATAAGAGTGGAGACCAATATGATCCAGCCAACTACAGAGGGATATGTGTCAGCAGCACACTGGGAAAACTGTTCAATAGCATCCAGAACAAAAGAATCCTCAGCTTCCTGACACAGCATAACGTCCTCAACAGAAGCCAAGCAGGGTTCATGCCAAACCATCGCACTACAGATCACATCTACACCCTGCACAGTCTCATCAAGGACCATGTTAATAAAGGCCTCTCATTTGTGCACTGTAACATCCGAAGTTTACTCCCTAAATTGGATGAGCTTCAGGCTTGGTGTTGCTATTACAAACCCAAAATCATTGTGCTCACAGAGTCATGGTTAACCCCAAAAGTACCAGACTCTGCCATATCAATACAGGATATTCATGTTATAGAAAAGACAGAGCAAAGAGAGGAGGGGGAATTGTTATTTATGTTGAGGAGTCTTTAAAGTTCACCCCCTTACAGACTTCTACCTCTCCTGTCACCTTTGATTTCCTCTCTGGTATAATTGAGATCCATTCAGTAAATCAATCATTGTTGCTGGGTTCTATCGTCCACCGAGCTCTCCAGTGCACTCCCTCTCTGACATATCTCAAATCCTTAATAACCTACTTGCCCAAAACCAAAAAAGTGAACTGCTGGTACTCGGCGATTTTAATACAGATTGGCTAAATCCTAAAAACAATAAACACTGCTCGCTGTTTAAAACTTTGCAGCTAACTCAATTAATCTCCTCCCCCACTCGCATTAATATGAAAAGCCCTAACCATACCTTGTTGGACTGGATTCTCTCCTCATCTCCTGATAGAATACAGGAGGCAGGTGTTCTTGCTAATAGCTTTAGTGACCATTGTCTAGTGTACTGCGTGCTCAAAATTAAGGCCTTGAAATCTCCCCCAAAGGTAATAACCACCAGGTCTTTCAAGAAATTTATTCTTGAATCCTTCCTAAGTGATCTCAAACAGCTCCCCTGGTACAGGCTAAACCTAATCCCAGACCTAGACTGTGCAGCTGAATACTTTCAGTCTGAGCTCCTGCAAGTCTGGAATTCCCATGCCCCGTTGCGTAAAGTGCGAGTAAAAGGGACTCATCTCCCCTGGGTTACAGCTGATCTTACACTAATGTACCAGCTTAGAGATTCACGGTGGTCAAATTTCAAGAGTACTGGTTCCATGAACGATCACTACGAATACCGAAAATGCCGGAATGAATGCACAAAACAAACAAAAATGGCCAAAGCCCATTACTTCAATGAAAATCTAAACAATAACATATCAAACCCTAGAAACTTTTGGAGAACCATAAGTAACATACAAGCACCCCCAGTCCACTCCCAGCCAGCTGCTGTCAAAGTAAACAACCAAACCCTGCAACACCCCCTAGATGTAGCAAATGCCTTTAATGATTATTTTGTTGGATGTGCCACCACTTTGATTGCCAAGCTAGGAAATGACATGCAATCAGAGAGGCCTCATGCAGGTCAGGCCCCCCAACTGTGCAAAGTCCCTGTATCAGACAGGAATTCAGTTTTAGACCAGTGCCTGTCAGTGTCATTACTAAACTTCTCCGTAAGCAAAAAATGAAATACCAGTCTGGACCTGATCAAATACCAGCAATGCTGCTGAAAATCAGTGCACTGCAATTGCAAATCCTGTTGCAACCCTAATAAATGAGTCACTGGCGACTGGATACATACCCAAGCTCTGGAAGACTGCGAGAGTGGTACCTATCCATAAAAGTGGTGACATTACTTTGGTATCCAACTACCGTCCAATATCATTGCTCCCTGTAATGTCAAAAGTCTTGGAAAAATGTGTCTACACACAATTACGTGATTATTATCAATATTGGAACTACTTAACCCCGGATCAATCAGGCTTTCGTCCAAATCACTCAACTACAACCGCCCTTCTAAAAGTCTGCAATGATATCCAGGCTGGGATGGAACAAGGAAACCTAACTGGAGCCATCTTCCTTGATTTTGCCAAGGCCTTTGACACGGTAGACCATGGCATCTTGTTAGAAAAACTTAAAAACTCTGGCATTGGTGATCGCACGCTAACCTGGTTTCAATCATATGTATCCGACCGATCACAATATGTGTCAATTTCTGGCAGCTCCTCCCTCCCACTCCCAGTCACTTGCGGTGTACCCCAAGGCTCAATACTAGGCCCCCTGCTATTCACAATATTCATAAATGATCTGCCCAACGTCTGCAAAGCCTCAACTGTACATATGTACGCAGACGACACTGTGATCTATACCAGCAAACCAAATCTCCCGCAGCTGGAGGCCGTGCTGCAAGAACAATTCACAGAGGTAGAAAAGTGGATCAAAAACAACAAACTTTTTTTAAATACTGACAAAACTGTAACGATGCTCTTTGGAACAGCACCTAAACTACACAAATTGCAAAATCCCCATCTATGTGTTGGGACAAAATCAAATGGCACGCTGACCACAGTCACATCTCTCAAATATCTAGGTATGTGGTTGGACCCTAATCTATCCTTTGGCCCCCACATCGAAAAACTCTCAACTAAACTTTACCCCAAACTAGGTGCCCTGTACAGAAACAAATCCTGCCTGAGTCCCGCGGTAAGAAAGCAGATTGTACAGCAAATGCTTATGCCGGCTATTGATTACGGAGATGTAGTGTATGCAGCCGCCCCGCAAACACACACACTTCAAACTTACTACATGTATAACTCATTCTGCCGCTTTTCGCTACAATGTAACTACATGACCCACCATTGTGACATGTTAAAAGAGCTAAACTGGCCGTCGCTGGAATCCAGACGCACCCTTCACCTTTCCAGCCTGGTGTTTAAGAGCATCTCTGGAAGCTGCCACCCTACCTGAATAGACTGCTTCCCCCAGCAGCTCCCTCATCCTATAACCTCCGATCCAGGACCAGCACCTTACTTGCTATACCACAATACAAAAAGACAGTGGCTCGGTCCTCATTTTCCTACAGAGCACCACAATTATGGAATAACCTCCCAGACATCATCAAATCTTCCCCCAGTCTTCAGTCACTCAAAAGCTCCTTACTAACATACCTCAATACAGAATGCACCTGTAAACATGTAACCTAGTGACTATATTTCCTACATATTTTTTTCTGTTAATCTGTATATTTGTGGTTTTTTTTTAATATCTTGCATTGTATTACTTTGTATTTCTGTAACTGTAACACTTCAATGTTCTTGAACCCAGGACATGCTTGAAAACGAGAGAAATCTCAATGTATCCTTCCTGGTAAAATCCTTTATAAATAAATGTCCACAATACAAAACATGGGAAAATATTTGCTTGCTTTGTGGACTTTAAGAAGGCCTTTGACTCAGTGTGGCACCCAGGCCTTTTCCTCAAACTACTGGAGAGTGGAATAGGAGGGAAAACATATGACGTCATCAAGAGCTCATATAATGAGAACTTCTGCAGCATAAAGGTGAATGGGAAGAGAACAGAGAATTTCCGGCAGGCTCATGGAGTCAGACAAGGCTGCAGCCTAAGTCCAACCCTCTTTAACATCTACATCAATGGACTGGCTGAAGCTCTAGAATCCTCCTCAGCACCAGGACTAACTCTACATGACACCCGAGGTTCCTGTTGTATGCAGATGACCTCCTATTACTGTCACCAACAGAGAGAGGTCTACAAGACAGCCTGGAAGTGCTGGAAAAATACAGTGCGGCATGGGCACTACCCATCAACCAAAAGAAAACAAAGGTCATGGTTTTCCAAAGGAAGAACGCAAAAACCAAGATTCCTAATTCACACTTAATGACTGCACTCTTGATGAAGCCAACAGCTACACATACCTCGGCCTAGAAACAAACCGATCGGGAAGTTTCAAACCAGCCATAGAGGCCCTAAGAGACAAGGCGCGTAGAACCTTCTATGCCATCAGGAGAAACCTCTACAAACTAAAACCGCCTGTAAGAGTCTGGCTTAAAATCTTGATAGCATCACCACTCCAATCCTCCTTTATGGCAGTGAAGTATGGGCCCCATCACCTACCCTGACCAACCCAAATGGGACACCAGCCCAACAGAAATATTCCATCTGAATTCTGCAAGCACCTCCTCAAAGTCCATCGGAGCACCTCTAACAATGCTTGCCGGGCCGAGCTGGGCAGACTCCCCTTACTTCTTGCAGTACAGAAGAGGGCGCTATCATACTGGGACCATCTAAACATCAGCAGCCTCAACTCATACCACCATAAAGCCCTACTAGCCAACAAGGACCATCCAAAACCATGTGGGCTGCAACAACTCATATCCACCCTGATCATCCAAAACCCCCATGAAGGCAACCTGACAAAATATCAAATAAAGGCCCTAATTAACGATTCCAGGGAAAACTATATCAGAGAATGGAGACATGATATAGCAAACTCCCAGAAACTCACCATTTACCAATCCTTACAGAGGGAATACAAACTGGCCCCATACCTGGAGGTACTACAAGACCCCAAGGACAGACAGATCCTGAGCCGGTACAGACTGAGCACCCACAGCCTGGAAATTGAATCAGGGTGGCATAGACAGACCTATAAGCCCAGGGAGAATAGACTGTGCCAGCATTGTGACCAGGAGGCCCTGGAAGATGAGGTCCACTTCCTCCTACAGTGCCCCAAGTACTCAGCACTGAGGGAAACTCACTTCCAGAGACTCTCCGCTCTCATCCCGGACTTCACCTCTATAGAAGAGACGAGGAAACTCCACATCATACTGGGAGAAGAGGAGCCGGCGGTGAAAATATCTGCCCAATACGTCGCAGAATGTCACAGACTGAGAGGAACATGAGAGATCCTGGACTTATAAATCCCCAACACGGACTCGCCCCCATCCCCCTTCACATTATCCCTTACCCCTGATAATGTCCATGGACTTGCCCATTCCCCCCATATATATGTCCCACTACCCCCCGTCCTCCCCATATGCTTTGGCAATGCTAAAATGTATTTGGTCCTGCCAATAAAGCTTAGTTTGATTTGATTTGATTTGATTTGAATAATAATTACCGACTCCATAATGTGGTTGAATTCTAAAGGATTTTAATCCGCAGTGAGCAGCAAAAGAAAAGCCTTGACAAAGACCATTGTGTCGAAATGTTGTCTTTTGCTGCTCACTTTATAATTCAATCATATTAAGTAGTCGGTAATTATTATTCTCTTTAACCTTGCCTAATGGCATTCTCCAAATCGATTAACCATTACGTCTCTATGGGACAAATTTGCTGCCGCCCAAGAACGTCAATCTGTGGCGAACTACACTGCATTTCACATACAATTCACCAGTATTTGGCGAATTATCAGTTTAGTGAACAGACAAACTGCCGTAAAATTGGCAATTCGGTGCTTATTGAATAACCCCTAGAGTGTTCATAAGTAGATTAAAATAAATTTGATAATAATTCCCCCCCCCCTCCCAGACTAGACTGTGGGAAGAATGGCCTGGGCATTTAAAAGGTAGAGAAGTTTTTATTTTATTTTTAAGACCTCATCATGAAAAAGTAAATAAATACACTTTATTTATCACTGGCTAATAATTGTGGGACAACCTTTCGTTTATGAAATTCTGGATAAAGTAAATAAAATGATTAGGAAGTGAATATATTGAAATACTGCCTTTTTAAAGAGGAAGTGTGGATATTATATAAGTCCTCAACAGTGATCAATGTGACAATAGGAAGAGGACGATAAGAATCGCAAGCTGAACGTTCAGAAGGTCACTAAATACTCCTTATAGGCATAAAATAATAGTTTCAATTGCTGAAATGCTTCTTTTCCCATACGGATTTTTAAAAAGGTTTCCTATTAAAGAAAAAAAAACACTAGAATGACCATAGAGGAATTAAGAGTTTCATGTTAGCATTAAAAATAACTGTAGTATTGGTGAATTCTTCAAATTCACAAAGCATAGACAGCATGGTTATCTGGCTTTAGTGAACTGCCCACCATGAATTTCTTAGGCAACACTTAATATTAGAGATGAGCAATCTGTTTTGTTCCTAATCCAAATTCGGACAAAAATCTGCATTTTCTTATTTCAGGGGAGCATTTCCCAAAAGCAAAATATCCGCCATCCAAAAAAGTCGAATCGCTCCAAAATTTCGGTGCTGATCGAGTCGGGTTTCGGATCGATAAATTTTTCATTTTTTATGAGTTATAATTAATGCAGAATATGAATTGACATACTCAGGGCCTAGCCCATCCATGGAGCAGGGTGAAGCAGCGGCTCCAGGCGGCCCTTTTTAGGAGCAGCAAAATCGCCTTGTCAAGGGCCGCGGCAAGGAGCACTCATCCTGGACAAGGCACGGCCCTGCATCCCGCAAAGTCAGGCCAGTGCCCGCCCCTCTCAGTGGGCCGGCGCCGGCCCTCCTCACATGAGAGGATCAGCACCCGCCCCCTCACACGAGAGGAGCAGTGCTCACACCTTCACACATGCACACTTCCCTGAAGCGAGACGGAGCCCGCTACTTAGTTTCTGTCACGAGCCTGGCCTAGCAGATGTGCAGAAATGTGGGTGTGAGCCCAAGGTGCAGTAAACGTATCAGAAGGCAGGATACAGGGTAACAGGTTTTTTTTGTGAATACAAATAAACTGACAACAGACTAGGAAAATAAACAATGGATATAGAACATATAAATCAGGCGCAGGTACAAAATAGGAATAGGCAATAGAGTGGTCAAGAATTAGCAGAGATCTGGTACACGGGTATATCAATAATGGAAAGCAGAGGGTACAGGGGGCAATGGAGGATACCGGTAGAGAATGTCCAGAAATAGCAGAGGGTGTACAGGAAGGTCTATGGATCAAGAGCAGGAGGGGTTCCAGGCAAGGATCTGTGGAAGGTAGGTCTGCACTAGCTAAGCTAGGAACTTCAATGAGGAAGCGTGGGATCAGGGGTGTAGCTTCCTCATATGCTGGATCAATTAGGGAGATGAACGGCAGGTGTGGTTCCATGTCCATTATGCAAATTATAATTCAAGAACCGTATGGAGGAAAAAATCCTAGAACCTGCATATCAATGCAAAACAGGGCAAATGGAGAACAAAAGAGGGCGCCAGAGGGTCTGGTGGTTCGGACCGTGACAGCACCCCCCCGACAAGGGGCAACCTCCGGGTGCCCCAGAAGTGGCCGAAGACCGGCAGGTGCAACATTCATAACCACAAGACGAACCCCAGAAAGTCTGAAGAATCAGGAATCTGTGGAATCAGTCTAACTAGAGTCATCAGAATAGATGTTGAGTGTTCTCCAGAGCTCGGGGTAGCGCCTGAGCACTGCCAAGTACTCCTCCCGGACCAACACACCAGAGGGCGTCCTGGTGTAGCCCGTAGGGGCAGGTCCTGTAGCAGGGTACATTTTGCCAGTCCAACTACCCGGATCCTGGAAGTCCTCATTGAGAGCAAGAAGAATAGCCCTTTCAGACTCGGCATCAGGAATCGTGTCACGGGTACAGCTCGGCGGTGACACATTGGTTGCAGGGTTCGGTGGGGCAGCGCCCTTGGTGTGGACCGGTGGGGCAGCGCCCTTGGCATGGACCGGTGGGGCAGCGTCCTCGGCGATGACCAGTGGGGCAGCGCCCTTGGCACAGCTCGGTGGGGCAGCGCCCTTGGCTCAGCTCGATGGGACTGCGCCCTCGGCAATGACCGGTGGGGCAGCGCCCCTGGCAAGGCTCGGTTCAGTGGCGACCTCGGTGCAGCACGGCTCTTGGGCGACCTCGGCGCAGCACGGCTCTTGGGCGACCTCGGCGCAGCATGGCTCTTGCTGGGCAGTGAGCGGCTTGGCCTTACGGTGGCGTCGACGGCCCTGTGGCGGTGACAGTTCTGGAGAACCTGCAGGATGCAGAGCAGCGACAACTGGAGAACCTGCGGGTTGCAGGGCAGCGACAACTGGAGATCCTGCGGGTTGCAGGGCCGCGACAACTGGAGATCCTGCGGGTTGCAGGGCAGCGACAACTGGAGATCCTGCGGGTTGCAGGGCAGCGACAACTGGAGATCCTGCGGGTTGCATGGCAGCAACAACTGGAGATCCTGCGGGTTGCAGGGCAGCGACAACTGGAGATCCTGCGGGTTGCAGGGCAGCGACAACTGGAGATCCTGCGGGTTGCAGGGCAGCGACAACTGGAGATCCTGCGGGTTGCAGGGCAGCGACAACTGGAGATCCTGCGGGTTGCAGGGCAGCGACAACTGGAGATCCTGCGGGTTGCAGGGCAGCGACAACTGGAGATCCTGCAAGGTGCAGGGCAGCGGACTCTGGAGATCCTGCAAGGTGCAGGGCAGCGGACTCTGGAGATCCTGCGAGGTGCAGGGCAGCGGACTCTGGCCATTGGGGTTCAGAGTTTTCAGACAGACGAGAAACTGTGGGTGACATAATGATAGTACCTATGTAGGCTGTTCTCTGGTCCGGAGTTCCATCAGAACAGCAGACAGATCCAGGAACGCCAATATACCCCATTAACTTAGTGTGACGGCCTGGACCACCGTGAGGATGTCTGGCTGTCTGTTTAGGCCATTCCCCCTCTGTTTCCACGGAACTCCACTCAGAGGAACCAGACTCCTGGTCAGAATAGTTTGGGAAGTCTTGATGGCTCGAAGTGATGGGCCTCACACTTGTAAGCAGGATTGGCTCGGTCTCCATCTGCACCACTGGATCTCGTTCTGTGGATTCCTGCTCCATGGGCTCTTCATAGGTGGATCCTGGTTCAGTGTACTCCATTGGGGTCTCTGATTCTTCTTCAGAGGTGGAGTCCAGCTATACCCTTCTTCTGGGCAGTACGGGTACAGATCTCCTGGGAGCAGGAGCGGATAGGGGTTTTTTCTTGGGTGCAGGTTTTCTTGATCTGACAGTTGGTGAAGTTATATTCTGCGGGGCAGGCACCGATTTTACCAACAACTTCCTGGATAGCATTTTCTCTTTATGTGTAGGGAGTCTGGACTTCTCTGGAGTATTCCCTGAGGGTTGGCTAGGCGCAGGTTTCTTTGACACAGGTACAGGAACATTTTTGGTGCCTGGCTTTGGTGGGCGCAGTGGGCAGGTCAATAATGCACATCCCTACTCTCTATTGCAAAGAAGAATTAAGTCAATGCCACGCAAATTTACCCTATGCTAAAATATGTTTCCTAGCCATTGCTATGTGCACATTCCAGATCCCTGGAATAAAAAAGTTAAGAATGTGTTTAAGAATGAAAAATAATGAATGAACAATGAAATAAATATGTGTAATTAGAAAGATCTTAAAATAGTTCAGCTGCTAGACATGTCTAATATAAATCTTTTAGGAGGTGTCATGTCTGCTCTAAACAAACTGATCATAGACTAGTTGGTGCCATGAACATATTGTACTGTTGAAGAAAAACCGTGTATGAGCATCACAGATTCAGTCATGGACATATTTAAGCAGATTTATTGAGAGCTATGCCCTTCTCAGACATCACCTCTTCTTGTAAAATGCAAGATTCAGAACCAGATTTCCTCAGATATATAAATATAATTTTTTTTTAATTGTTTGGTTCTTCTGGTAGAATGGTGCAGTGTAACTCTTCGACTGCACCAAACATGGTCTCACATCAAATGCGACTGCATCATTCAGAGATCCTTTCCCATGAATTGGGACCCATGTAAAAGGAACCATTTTTTTTTTTTTAAAAAAAAGATAATTTTTCCATTATTAAAATATATTACTATTACCGCATATTATTTCAATCTCAAGGAAAATGTTCCCTTTAATAATATGTTGCTTGGGAAAAAAAAGAAAGCCTTCTGAGGAACTTTCAAACCCATTTTGGGGTGGGCGGAATTTGATATCCCTTGTCTAAGCAGTACGTTTGTAGTAGTTCAAGATGGCTGCCATTGACATATGTCGCAACATTTAAACAAAGGCTCAATATAGATTTATCTGTGTGAAATTCATGTTGTAGCACCATCATATCTCCACATACAGCTTATGGAGTGCTTGAGCCTCGGCCTGCATATTACCTAAACCTCTACCTGCCTCGAGCACTGAAAGGGTTACAAAGACAGCATGAATTCTATTTTGAGTTACGGCAGAGAAATTAAAAAAAAAAAAAGAAAAGCAATAAGTTATTATGTTTGCCTTTCAGTTTTCACCATTTTCTTAGGGAGTCAAGGGATAAACCTATCCTCGGGCTAAGCTAATGTCAATAACGCTTGTCCACAGGTAAGCTTTCAATACTGTACCGGTGAAATTGCACTGTGAGCCTGCCCGAGGCAGCTGTACTCCCATGTTACTGGAACACATATTGTCATATTGTCCTCTGAAAATATCCGTCTTCCGTGCTGAACCCACTGCATCAAATTTGATTCACACAAAGTAATTACATAAAATTACCACAGAGGACATGGGCCGAATACAGGCAGTAGGTGATTTTCTTGTATGGAAATCACAGACCTCTTCCCCTCTGACAGAGTTTCACTTGAGGAGATGGTGAGCCTGCGTAATTTCCATATTTAAAAAGACACGGCCTAGACAAAGGTTTCTTTTTTCGTTATTAAAAAGAAAAAGCTCAACCAAGACGGTTATATTTATAAAAATGGCAAAAAAGTGTGAATAGCTAATCGATACTACAAATGTATTTCCACATTACCCGGTGTATTAAAGTAAAAAGGGTTTTTTATTCAGCGTAAGGTTATATATCGCAGTAAAACAGCCTTTCCTGTGCTCTTAATTAAAGCTACTGTCATTTCAATTTTCAGACAAATGCTACAATTTACTTCCATATGTTACAAAACCCACACACAATTATCCAGGGCCTTGTTTTAGAATTCAACATAATATCACTATTGTGTCATATTGCTATATGTTTATTCTCCCATATGTGACATATTGCTCCATGTATATGTACGTATTGTCAACATCTTGCACACTCTGCTGACACTTTGTCTCAACTTCTACGTTCTTAAGACTAATGTCAGACGAGCGCATTTTGTACGGAATGTGCGTACGTGCTCCACGGACGTACATTCTGACTGTAGACAAGGTAGTGGCCACACAGTCCGTTTTTGTGACTGACGTTATTTTTGACAGATGCAGCAGGGAAAATAAATTAAAATGCAAAACCATTTTGTCCGTCAAAAATGCTGGACGTCAAAAATGCAGTCCATCTGACCTCGTTCATCACTCACACACAAAGATATGCAGGCGTTGCGGATGTGGCGCACTCCACACGTCCATTCTAGCGGTTTTACGTTCTTGCCTAATCTGCATCCATTTGCCGCGTCCGTTGTGCTTCCACACTTCTGAGCGTCCGTACTTCGTGTGTGGGTCTCTATTGATCATAATTGTATGCTACCACGGACGTTAAAATGTGTGGCAACACGGATGTAATCAGTGCGCTCATCTGACACGGGCCTAAATCAACAAATTGGCCAGTGGTGCTAGACGGCCTAACATATCACATGGCTAAATGCCCCATGTTTAAAGGAACAATACCACTACAATAAGTTGTGTTTCTTGTAATGCACAAGTAATCTATTTACATTATAAAACTCATACTACTGTTCATTTTTTCTTGTTTGAACAAATACATAATATCATTATATACTGTAAATTCAGACCACTCTATTAATGCAAATTACATTTTGTTTAAAAATCTTTGAGGATAAAGGCCTCATATTCCCAAAACTTAATAGAAATTATATGAAATTAAATCAGAAACTAAACTTAGCTAAAATGAACTGAAGCTTGAAGAAAATGACAGAGAACATTAAAAAAACTAATTAAAACTTGTTTTCCTACCACAAAGGTTTTGCCGTACAAATCCAGCAACTGGTTTAGAGAAATATTTCTCACTGATTGACAAGTTTGATCAATAAAATCTTAACCCATTCACTACCAAGTAATTTTTCATTAAAACAAAAACTGGCAAGAGGACCCAGTGGTTTTATGGAAAATTTATTTTCATTGCCCACACAGTAGATAAATACAGAGGTGTCCCACTGTACAGTATATGGTCACTATAGGTAAGCACTATTTGACTGCTGGCCAAAACATACTATTACATTTACTTTAGAGCCTGGGCCCAAGCTATATTATCAATGTAGTACAACCTCTCAAACTTTTCAAATCATTTCAACTCATCAGCTGTCACATCAAGGCCCCTATTACATTCTTCACTCAATTTAATAAAAAATGCGCGCAAATGTCGTTCATAAAAAGTTGCGCAAAGATTGTAATACCATCCGCATACCAGCGCATGAACAAATTTGCGCTCACAATGTTAAGTATAGGACGCGCACAGTTCATCACGCTCGCGCAAGTCCATCCGCGTTAAACGATAACGCGCATCGTTTGCGCGAACGTTGTAAGACTACGTTCTGCGCAAAGGGTTTGCATTTGCACACGCAAAACACACTGCGTGAAGAATGTAATAGGGGCCCAAGTGTGTTGAAATTTAAGGTGTATGTTCTAGACCTCTATATGAAAATTAATTTAATTTTGTAATAAAGAAAACTCCTTTGCATTGCTACAGAATTAGACCAGACTGAGTACAATTGATCTCAGGACCTATGCAGTTGCTTTTGAATAATGGGTATACTTCGTAAAATGGTAGTGAAGAGGTTATATGTTCGATTTCAACCTTTAATGTAAATGTTTCAAAATAATTAAAGTGTGACCTGACCAGCACTAGGGATGAGCTGTTCGGGTTCGGACGGTTCGGAGTTCGGCCCGAACTTTGGCAGTTCGAAAGTTCGTGAACTTTGAACTTTTTGGGTGTGTTCAGTTCGAGTTCGGAAAAAAAAAGAAATTTTGAAAAAAGTATAAAAAATGCTTAAAAAATACTAAAAAATCTAGAAATAAAGAGACTCTTTACTGCAGAATATTATAAGCAACGGTTTATTAGATATTGAATTAAAAACTAATGTCTAGGTGCAAAGATTCTCACCTCTAAATGACCTTTTTTTTCCAAACGGCATAACAACAACAGATGTTTTAGTCTGGTCTAATCAATTTGATACATTTTATGTAGAATGAAGGTGTGGGGTGTCTGCTTCTGTTCTGAGTGAGTAATTTCCCTCCTAAAACTTCCTAATATGCTGCATTTAACTGCTGTGTGAAAAAATACAAAATTTCGTCATTGCCTGCTTTTAGCATCTATAGCAATGTGATTTTTCACCTTGGGATTAAACATTCACAGGCTTATTCAGAGAGCGGTGAAAAGCAGGAGAATAACTGGAGAATGGAAAATTCTAGGTCAAAATAGCCAAACCAGAAAATTTTTCCCATTTATCTCACTTTCCAAATCGGCTATTTGGTCTAGATTGTTCTCTTCTCCTGACAGCTCTCCTGGCTTTCACCTCTCTCTCAGGGTTGTTCAGAGAAAGGTGAAAACCAGGAGAATGGCAGGAAAAGAGAACAATCTGGACCAAATAGCCGATTTGGAAAGTGAGATAAGGCTAGGGTCAGACTAACACATTTTTCACAGCGACCGTCAAAAAGTGCGTCCGAACGCATTGCCGTATGTTTTCACGGAATGCGCGAAAACGGTCATACGATGCGCATTTTTGTGCGTGATTTTTTATGGATCCAAACCAGGAAACTTTGAGTGTCTGGACGTTATGTTGGCCGGACATGAGCAGGGTCTGACGTCTCCAAATCACACACACACGCCGCTAGTGGACGCAGCGCACTCTGTACGTCCATACTAGCGGTTCTGCGTTTTCGTAAAAATTCGTTCATTTTCCACTTGCGTTGCGCAGCCGGACTTTCGTGCGGCCGTACTTCGTATATTGGCCGTAATTGCCCGTCATTTGCTGCTAGTGCGGCCGTGATTAAGTGCGGCTAAACGCACGTTAAAAATTCGCTAGTCTGACCCTAGCCTAAATGGGAGAATTTTTCTGGTTTGGCTATTTTGACCTAGAATTTTCCATTCTCCAGTCATTCTCCTGCTCTTCACCGCTCTATATGAAAATTAATTTAATTTTGTAATAAAGAAAACTCCTTTGCATTGCTACAGAATTAGACCAGACTGAGTACAATTGATCTCAGGACCTATGAGTATGCAGTTGCTTTTGAATAATGGGTATACTTCGTAAATTTATTTATTTATTTATAAAGGATTTTACCAGGAAGGATACATTGAGATTTCTCTCGTTTTCAAGTATGTCCTGGGTTCAAATGGTAGTGAAGAGGTTATATGTTCGATTTCAACCTTTAATGCAAATGTTTCAAAATAATTAAAGTGTGACCTGACCAGCACTAGGGATGAGCTGTTCGGGTTCGGACGGTTCGGAGTTCGGCCCGAACTTTGGCAGTTCGACAGGGTTATTCAGAGAAAGGTGAAACTCAGGAGAATGACTGAAGAGAAAATTCTAGGTCAAAATAGCCGAACCAGAAAAATTCTCCCATTTATTTCACTTTCCAAATCGGCTATTTGGTCTAGAATTTTCCATTCTCCTGCATTTCACCGCCAAAAAATCTGTAAACTTTTTCTGCGTGTCCGCAAAATGTCTCCTCTTTTCATACAGACTGCCGCCCCAAGCAGTTCTTTATGGATAGATTAAAGGAAAACTGTTTACCATCATTTGAAACGTCATTTTTTTGTTTTTAAGTGTTTCTATACATCCTAGAAATCCGCCACTTCACGGGCAGGTTATGGGGACCTCCTAGGCACGATGATTGAAGGAATTTTTCGTTTTTATTTTTAACCCTTATTTCATGGAAAGCTCACTGTCCCTTTAAAAACGTATTTTTTAAAACTTTTTGTCCTTGTTTCCTGTCCCCCAGAGCACTACCCGGACCCCCATACACCTTTTATGGCAAATATCTAGCATATATGCCCTCTTGGAGGGCACTCTAAAAACCGAATTTTCAGCCCCATTGACTTGCATGGAGTTCGAGTTCAGGTTCGGGTTCGGACCCGAACATATGGAAAGTTCGGGTTCGGGCCCGAACCGAACTCGGGCGGTGTTCGGCTCATCCCTAACCAGCACTCCCTTAACCTCCCTGGCAGTAATCCTGAGTGTGGCTCGGGGTTCATTTTCAGTACCAAAAGCGGTAACCCCGAGCCATACTCAGGATTACACTGTAGTGTAACTCACCTTGTCCCTGCGATCCCCTGATGTCCTCCCACTGTGTCCTCCGGCCGATGCCGGCATTCTTTTTCCGGGTTCGATTCACTGCGAGCGCTGCGACGCTGGGCGGCGGAAAAGGCAGGAGATTTAAAAAAAAAATGAAACAAATCATGACACACACACACAATACAATGCAAAACAATGTAACGCTTTTGACAAAAATATTGACATAATCAGATCGCCAGGGAGGTTAATAGTAGGAAAGGGTGCAAGGACTTCAGTCTGGTCAGACACATGAGAATGAAATTTATTTTTAAAAATGGTTCTTCACGTCTCTTTTATCGGCTGAAGCTCTTTTCGTGCCGTATTTCACCACATTGGATTCTGGAAGTGTATGTAGAATGACTTTGGAGACCATATCATAATCAGAGCATTAGTCTACCAATATTTTCCACTATCCAGTTTTAATTTTCATCCTGCTCCTTCCTTTCTTGTTCATGAAAATCCTCCATTGTTTCCTTCTCCAATACCCACTCTTTACTCAAACACCTAAACATGCTCCTTGGATGTTGTTCATACCTAAAATCTGTGCATAACATCAGGGCTGGACTGGGACAAAAAAACAGCCCTGGACTTCATCCAGACCGGCCTACTCCGATATGCAAACACGCAGGGCCGGATTAATATATTGATATGGACTGGAGCAGGGCCAGCACAAGACCTTGTGCTGCCTGGATCCAAGGATGAAATACTGCCCCCCCCCATGCATACCAAAACATGTTGATGCGTATCAGAGTGGCACAACAATAAAACTCACAGTAATTTGCAGTGTGTAAGAGCGTACCACAGAATCCACAGCAATAGAATTAAAAAATAATTATGGATTACTAAAATAAATTGTATTTTAATATGAATTATATATTCATGTAAATGTAATTTGAACAATAAAAATAAATATGAATTAAAATATACTTAATTTAAATTAGAATATTGATTAAATTATTTTATAAAAAATAAACCACATGATAAATATTAAAATATACTTTAATAAAATGTAATTCGGGTACACTTCTAAGAAGGGGCTCAGAACTGTAACATACAGAGTTATTCAGAGCGTGGTGAAAACCTTGAGAATTGCCAGGAGAATGAACAGTCTAGACCAAATATCCAATTTGGAAAGTGAGATAAATGGGAGAATTTTTCTGGTTTGGCTATTTTGACCTAGAATTTGGACATGTCTCCCTGCTACATGGCTATGGCTGATTAGCAAATACTTTCCTGAGCTCTGCAGACTCCTGTGATAATTAACCCCTTGAGTGCTCCTATAGAGAAAGCACAGCCCGGCCACACTGAGCTCCGGCATAATAGGCTATAGAAAGGGAAGGGGGACTGTCAGATCAGAGGATCTGTCAGATTTACGGCTCCCTGCATGTCTGGCTGTGAGGCTGGCCACTATACTGCTCTCCGGAGACGCATCAGTGCCGAGGTATAAGACATAAGGGTGGGATTCACACTAACATGGCATGTCAATCAATACCTTACGTATTTTCACATTTTAGGGATGGCTCCTGGTCACAGCACAGGCATTAGAGGTGTGTGACAACATGGTGCTCTGGCTGCTGCTGACTTCAAACTCTGAAGCCGCCAGTCACTGGAAGGAGAAGCTGTAAGTAAACTGTGTAGCGAATCCTCGCAGTCTCTGTGGATTCCGCTCCTTTACACACAATAAAGCCATAGCCAGCTCCAGAATCCATGTGTGGGTGTCCAAGGAAGCCCCCCTAACCCTCCCCTGCAATGTAGAAATCCTTCAGACCTTTGAAGCAAGTGCTGACATTCCACACTACTGTTATCCAGTCCTGGTTATACTAAGTGCTGGACTAAGTTTTTTTTTAAAAAAAAAGCACCCCCAGGCTCAGCCGGTCCACTGACCCATCGGCCCCTCTGGATTCTCCCGTGCTCCCGATGGCCAGTACATGCCTGCATAACATACAGAATTTAGTGCCGATATCAGTGTATAGAAAGTTTATAAAGTTGGAAATTTGAAACTTTGGGCTACGTTTGCAACCTGAATAGGAACACAATCTACAATGAAATTTGTAAATCTTAAGGTCAAGAGGCCAAAACCACAGAAAACGTTCTTCCCTCAGGCCAGCAAAACTAGCCATGAAGACAGAAAGGTCTTGTGTTGTATCTCACCTTTAAAAGAACACATAAACGTGGAGTCTCCAGATGCACAGATTGCAATATTCTCTTAAAGCAAAGATTTTAAGACCTTGGATAGTTTAGTCACTTTCTACACAAAATGCTATTACTTGCGAAACATAAAATGTGATTTACCTAATATCCTGTGCCAAATGTGGCGCGAAGCGCAATTACAGCACTTAACCACAGATATTAGAGAACAGTAATGCAAATGTCGGCTAGCAAACACATTAGACTGTGTAGCAGAGGCGTTCTTAATTTCGTTTAAGTTTCAAGAACCCAAAAGCTGTAAATGTACGCTACAAAGGAAAGAATTCAGGAGTTATGTTCTGTAGAGACGACATGGAAAAGTACTACAAACAATACATAATCTATATAACATAATTAACAATCTACGACAGATTTCCTGTCTCTACATTGGCTTCCTGTATCTTTCAGGATCCAGTTTAAGAAACTGGTGCACACTTCTAAAGTACTCAATAACTCGACGCCAATAATGGGCCCTATTATAGCACTGCCACAAAAAGACGATAAGTTTATAAATTTTGCCTGCAAATTTTACTTATGGTCTCCCTTTTTGCGTGCCTATTCCAAGGTAGGCGCTTAGCGCCACCACAAGTATGAGCTTCTGGAGTCCATAGAACTCCAGTTGGAGCATTGCACATCCCAGCCGCAAACTCTGCGTGAGCTCACACTCGCGAGATTGTGCTGAGACTCGAAACTAACTGTTCCCAGTCTCACTCTGCTCCAGGGGAGAGGAATTGGCTAACCACACAGCGTTCCCCACTGTGGGATAAGAGGTGACTATGGGATTTTTAGAGGAAGTAAGGTTATTGTGTTAAATGATTTTGCAAAGACAAAAATCAATTAACACCAGCTTTAAGGACACTGTCAGGGTTATCCAAAGAGATTCGAAAAGTCACCGCACGTTCGGTGACTTTTCGTTCTCTTCAATTCGGTTCCTTTTGCCGATTGCATTTCGGTGACCCTGCGGTGTATTCAGCAAACACCACAGGGTCCCCGAATTGCAGGGAAAAGCTGCCGCAAACCCACCGAAAACTAACCGAATGCACGCTGAAAACAAGCAAAAACATCTGGATTAACCTTTGAAAAAGACGAACAGGAGCCGAACAGGAGCCGAACATGAGCCGAATCGCACAGAGCCGAAGCAGCTGTGACGTAGAGGAGGCAGTGAATAAATTAGAAAAACCATTTGTATGAATCTGGGAAAATGAAACGCTGTTTGCAAAGAAACTACTGAGCGAAAATGTCTGAAATTTTCACAGGAGGTCCAGGGAATGATAATAAAGAGGGCTGTTACAAAAAAAATAAGTAAACTGAAAAAAAAATCAAAAAAAAAATCGGACTTTTAATAAAAATAAAAAAAATCTGAAAAATGCTTAAAGTATCCTAAAAAATCTATAAATTAAGAGACTTTTTGCTGCAGAATTTTATAATGAACGGTTTATTAGATATTGAATTAAAACGGGAATATTTTTAACATTGAAGCCTATGGGATTCTCCTGAATAAATTTGCCGAATTAAACCACCGAATGGCAGGACATTAGGGGAACCTTTCACTGCTGGTTTGTGTTCTCTGAATAGCCGAAGCAGTGCTTTTTCATGGGGATTTCACTGCCCTCGAACAGGGACCGAACAGGCACCGTATGTTCAGGCAATTCGACAGGATTTGGCGAATTGCCTGCTCTCTGGATAGCCGAATGGCCAGGAAAGGTAACCGAACCCTGATTTTCAGCGTTCGGTTACCTTTCTCAAGCAATTCGAATCTCTTTGGATAACCCTGTTTATTTCTGCATCTCCAGAAGGAAATCACAAGCACCTTGGAATACTTTTGCTTCCATTCCAATGCACAAATGATTGTCTCCTATACAAAATATAGGAAAAGTTAATTTACAGTATGCAAACACAAGGAGGCGTTACACTTGGCGCAAGCAAGGAAAATAGGGATTCCAGGCAATAAGAGAACTTATTGACTCATTATTTATAACGTCTCAAGAAGTTATCTTACAACCAACCTTGGAATAGGGTCCAATATCTCTTCCATACTTTCCAAGTACAACCCTTCTTAATTGCTTCGAGCTACTGGTGACCTCCACTGCCACTAACTCATGCCTCCAAGATTCCTCCATGGCAGCACTGGTACTGTGCAATGGTCCCCCAAGCTTCAGTCTTACAAGAAATCCCTCGCCTAAAAAAAATCAGAATCCACGCAGTGCTCCCTCACTCACAACAACACGGTCTGTGCTTCGCTCGAGCAGAGACCGCTTTGTGCCTCTCTACTGGCCATAGGGACTACAGGGAGACTCACGGTGGGCCGATGGCTCAGTGGGCCAGTGATAATGCTGGTTCACCACGTGGCTCATGCTGCCCTTAATGGGTTTTTATTTATATAGTGCTGCGGAATATGCTGGCAAGAATAATAATGGGTGAGGTAAGAACTTCCTCATTGTCTGTAAAACAGACAGTCTGCTGTAGTCTCATACTGGGGCCACCGTACCGGTGAGACCCGCTGTATATACGCCGCCCTCACCTTAAGACAAGGTGCGCGCTTAACCTCAATGCCGCTGCATTGCTTTACCCAATCACTGCAGCACCCCCGGTATCTGCAGAGCATTTGGTTGAGTGATCCGGTTGGTTTATATACTATTTTTGTGTGTGTGTGCATAATTAAACTAGGGCCGCTCTGGATGAAGTCCAGGGTTGATTTATTGTCCCAGTCCAGCCCTGGGCCCTGTAGATTCACCACCCTTGCTTAGCAGGGGTTAACTGTCCCAGGTTTTGTTGCAGCAATTCAAGGAACCTTGTGGTTGAGGGTGCCCCGCTGCAGCATGAGACATGGCTAACCAGAGATACGTGCTCTTGGCTGAGTAGAGCTGGAAGCAGAGGATCCCAGCCCCTGTGTTTGCCTGACTTTTTCATAGAGGGTCTGCACAGGTGAATCATCAAGGAGCTGATCCCCCCTCACTTTCCTAATTAAATATAGGGAGAGTCTTGTCACCCCCTCCCCAATCCTCACAAACTTGTACTGCATTAACTGTGGGCCCTGACAGAAAGGCGAGTGCTGTATAATGTGACTAAAACAGGGGAAAGGGTCTCTGTGTACCTGTAGGAGATGTGTGGGGAGAGTTGACTGTACTATGAGAGCATCCCATCCAGCATTTGGTCTGTCTACCTTCCCTACAAAACCATGCCCCCTGCCCATGACCCTCAGCCAGCCCCTGCATGCTTCTGTGTGTGTCTCATATTATCGGTGAGCTCTACTTTACTCCCACTGGTTTTTGCTGTATTTGAGTGTTTCTAAATGCTAGAGCAACATCAGCACCCTAGGACCCAAGCTGTAAGGAATCCAGGACAGTCAAACGGAGACGCCAGCGGAAGACTAATAACCAAACCAGTGCTTCTGGCAGAGTGCTGTCTCTCACTAAAGTGGACTTATACGCCTGGTTTTTCCTTTTTCCCTTTCTCCATTCCAGAATCGTGACTCCCTAACCAGCTATTCCCCTCTCCACTACAGAACCAGGTGTACTCCAATTACCCTGAGTTCCTCTCCAGAAAAGGGAATTACACCTTTAGCAAAATGCTTCTACATTAAGTAGCTTTCCACTGAAGGAATTACAGCCTCTCCCGAGTCTCCAGCTTAATCCAAGTTTCCAGGCCTCCTACTCTTACCCCTGGCTTCCAGGCCTCCTACGCTTACCCCAGGCCTCCTACGCTTACCCCAGGCCTCCTACGCTTACCCCAGGCTTCCAGGTCTCCTTCGCTTACCCCAGGCTTCCAAACCTCCTACACTTACCCCAGGCTTCCAGGCCTCCTTCACTTACCCCAGGCTTCTGAACCTCCTATGCTTACTCTAGGATTTTAGCCTTCTACAATATCCTCAGGCTTCCTAGTTTCTTCGCCTACAAACCCAAGCAATCTACAGCTTCACCTGCAGTACCAAGCTTCTTCTGCAATCTACTGCTTCTCCTGCAATGCCTAGTTTGTCTGCGATTTATAGTTCCTAGTTTTCCTTTTGTCTGTCTCTCAATCTATCTAGTCAGTCTTTCTCCTTTTATATTTCTTCTGTATGCGTGTATCTATTCAGCCATCCTCCACATCTTATCATATTGGTTATTTGGTTTTTTTGTTATTATAATAAATTTCTATTGTATTCCTACTCTAAAACCGCTTCTGTCTCTGTGTTGCTGCACATCAAACCCCAGTACTCTCTGACACAAGCCTCCTGAGCATGAGGGAGATGTAGTTCAGGAATAAGCCCATGCCAAGGCTGTCCACATCTGGTACAGTAGGACAGGGGGGCAGATTTTGGTGTTTGGGGTCTGTGTATTGTCTCACCAGATGAGTCAGGTACAGCACTTGGCACACTAGCTAGCCATAACATACATTAGAGCTGCAATGTGCAGTACATGTCATGGCAAGGTTACTACGCAGCATGAGTAGTTGTTAGATAAGGAAAGGATTGAACTTACTGTTCGTAGAACCCAATAGCAAGTGCAGCGCGGCCTTGTTACACGGCAAACAGGAAGCAGGATCCAGCTGGTTCGATGTTAATAGTTCAGGAATCGTAGTACAGTTGAAGGGGTTAATCAAGGATGCCTAGTCAGGAGGCAAGCCAAGTCAGCGTTAATAGTCCAGGAATCGCGGTACAGTTGAAGGGGTTAATCAGGATGCACAAGTCAGGAGGCAAACCAGGTCAGCGTTAATAGTCCAGGAATCGCGGTACAGTTGAAGGGGTCAATCAAGAATGCATAAGTCAGGAGGCAAACCAGGTCAGCGTTAATAGTCCAGGAATTGCGGTACAGTTGAAGGGGTTAATCAAGAATGCATAAGTCAGGAGGCAAACCAGGTCAGCGTTAATAGTCCAGGAATCGCGGTACAGTTGAAGGGGTTAATCAGGAGGGTAGTCGAGTGGTATTCCGGGTCTTTAAATATGGTGATGGTCTCAAGTATAGCTTTTGGAAAATCCTAACGATACTAGAACACTGTCGCATATGGTATCTCGGGTTTTATAGTTTGGCGCTCCTAAGTGCGCGTCTGTGACGTCAGACGCTAGGGAGGGGTCCCCGGAGACAGGCGCGCATGCGTAGTAGAACCCGCGGCAGAGGTTTGTGTAGATTCTGATCGCGCATGCGCGAAGGGCTCCGCAGATGGGCTCGTTCCGGCAATGGGTTGTACATTAATGATTCTATGTAAACGTCTTGAGCGGCGAACTCCGGGGGGGTCCGGCGCTCTAGGGATAGGGGTATGACAGTAGTACTACGCGAAGGGCATACTCACATTCTGGTTTCTTATTTCTACCCAGGAGGTGCCCTGCCTCAGTGGGATCCAGGACCCTCAACCATCATCCTGGTGCTGAGCCTGTCCAGACTTCAGCCTGTTGCGCTGTCGCCGGTTATCCTGAACTGAACAAACCTACTTTGAGTGTACTGTAGTAGTGAGTGTACTGTAAAATAATAAAATAAAAATAATGTCCCATTCTAAACGTCATAATTCAGTTACACTTACACAAAGGTGCACAGTGCACAGACCCTTTTTTTTCATACTCTTCTCTTGGAAATATTATGAAAAAATTCTCTGTATTGTGCACTTTTTTCCATGTATAATGGACATTTAATGCTAATACAGTCATGGCCGAAATTGTTGGCACCCCAGATATTTTTCCAGAAAATCAAGTATTTCTCACAGAAAAGTATTACAGTAACACATGTTTTGCTATACACATGTTTATTCCCTTTGTGTTTATTGGAACAAAACAAAAAAAGGAGGGAAAAAAAGCAACTCTGGCACTGGGTGCCTTGAACGTGTGCAAGGCATCATGAAATCTGAGGATTAGCAAAGGATTTTGGGTCACACTGTAGAGCCCAGTGTCAGAAAGCAGGGTTTGCGTCCGAGATCTTGGGTCTTCCAGCAGGACAATGACCCCAAACATACGTCAAAAAACACCCAGAAATGGATGGCAACAAAGCGCTGGAGAGTTCTGAAGTGGCCAGCAATGAGTCCAGATCTAAATCCCATTGAAAACCTGTTGAGAGATCTTCAAATTGTTGTTGGGAAAAGGCACCCTTCCAATAAGAGAGACCTGGAGCAGTTTGCAAAGGAAGAGTGGTCCAAAATTCCGGGTGAGAGGTGTAAGAAGCTTATTGATGGTTATAGGAAGCGACTGATTTCAGTTATTTTTTGCAAAGGGTGTGCAACCAAATATTAAGTTAAGGGTGCCAAGAATTTTGGCCAGCCCAGTTTTGGAGTTTTGTGTGACATTATGTCCAATTTGCTTTTTTTCCTCCCTTTTTTTGTTTTGTTCCAATACACACAAAGGGAATAAACATGTGTATAGCAAAACATGTGTTGCTGTAATACTTTTCTGTGAGAAATACTTGATTTTCTGGAAAAATGTCTGGGGTGCCAACAATTTCGGCCATGACTGTATATACTATTCATCTAAATCAATCATAGCAGTGACAGTGTTATTACGTATGTAGCGCTCACTCCCGGAGGAGCCGCTGAAAATGAACCACGGGTCAGTCTCCCCGCACTAGGGAATAAATATACTCCAACACAGTTGTGGGTTTTTATCATTTAAATAGTTTACTAAAATGTTTGGCAGATATTAAGACACGGTATTCACAGATATTATTACAGTACTGTCGTATTGCGATAAAACGCGTAGCGGAAAAGAAACGAAACACGAGGCTTCGTATTTCGGAAAATAAAATATTCGTAACCGAACATAAAAGAAAATGCAATTGCACGAATATTCAGAAAAGGGACACGTAGCGAAACCCCAGAATATGCAATCACTTCGTATCACGGTAAACGCGCAGCGGAAAAGAGAAAAATATATTCGGAACGTATCCTTAACCCCCGTTCCGATTCGTAACAAAATGAGTCCTGCACAGGTTAAGTCCCGGAATGTAAAAAGGTGTGTATGTGTGTAAGGTACCCGGGTACTGTTCAACTGGCCAGTGAAATTACTTAAGAAAGGTCTTCGACTAGTCACGTTGGGGCCCTGTGGACTTTAAAGAGAAAACAGCAGCGTGCTCTTTGTATTATAAACGGCCTTGGAGGCCTCTCACCCATCCGCCGGTTGCTTTAGGCTCCGCTGACCCAGGACGTCTCTCCGCTGGATTTTGACTGGGGATACTAGCGGCCGGATCCGTTGTCTGACTTCCCGTAGCTTGTCCACGACTTTTTCCTCAGCTCACCGCCTGCTCTCTGTCCCCGATCCGCTTGCGGTGACTCCCCACTCGAGGTCTCCGGTTGGTTCCCTCTGCAGAAACTCTGGAACTTGGAGGCCTCCTTCTCTTGAGGACTGAATGACCCGGTAACCGAACTGACAGGTCTCACTTGCTTTCCGCCTTAGGCCCTCTCACAAAGTATGGCACTGCGTCTGCTCTCTCTCGTTCCCTGGCGCGCTCTCGCGCGTTCTCCACGAGGCAGAGGATGTAAGTGTCCAGTCCCCACCCACTTCCTGTCTTCTTGCAAAGCATGCCGGGCATTGTAGTCCCAATGTCCAGTATCTCTGATCGCGATAGTCTCCATCTTGTGGCCAAAAATAGGTACTGCCACAGCAAGATTTTTAACACAGCGCTACACGTATTACATACATTAGTATGTATTTAATACACTACTATTGTCATGACTGAATAGAGGAGGAGCCCTTCCCAAACTTCAACAAAACACCATACCATACCCATGACCAAAGCCGACCCATAAATAATTTACAATGACACTTTTCTTGTGGGTAAAATGGCTTTGGCCACAGCTTTATTAAACAATTTTCTATAACATAAGTATCCACTGTAACAATTACTCATACAAAATAACAAACTGTCAGCAGAGGCGTAACCCTTTCCCTGACAGGTAAAACCTTTTCACAGAGTTCAACCTCCGGTGCGCTGTCAGCCGCATCCGGAAGCCCACTCTCCCAATTGCTCACTTGAGCTCCACCTTCCACCAATTTTACGCTGCCCGGGATAACGTCTGCCATAAAGCTGTGACAATGTCTGCCGAGAAAACACAAGAGAAAACGCAAGAGGGAGGGTGGGTGGGGCTGTTCACCGCTGACATTCAATGTGGGAATGCTACCTCCCACCTCATGGCATACATATATGTAACCCACAGCAATGTATCAATAATCCACACTTAAAACCAATCCCAGAACATAACTCCCCAGCCCCTCCCTACCCACCACTCCTCCCGGCAACTGTACAGAGCCCTGTATGTCAGCCATGGCCTGTCTTCTTATACAGTACGACTGGGCTTCCTTTACATTCAGTGTGTGTTTATGTATGGGAGTTCTGATTTCTGAGCAACAATAGTTAAAAAGTAGTAATAAGGGGGGGTGACACCATTAGGGTTATTCAAAGAGAATCGAAAAGCCACTGCACGTTCGGTGACTTTTCGTTCTCTTCAATTCGATGCGATTTGGCGATCCCATTTCAGCGACACTTCGGTGTATTCAGCAAGCACCACAGGGCCGCCGTAATGCAGGGAAAAGTCACAGAAAACTCACCACAAAACCCAGGCGAACGCACACCAAAATCCGCAAAAACATCTGGATTAATCATGCCGAAGACGCAGGAGAAAACTGAGCAGGAACCAATCACCGCACAGAGCAGCAGCCTGAAAAACCCGACACCGCAGACGAAGGAGGTGAAGAAAAAAAACAGTACGCTTGAATGTTTGAAAAGTGAAATGCTGTTTGCAAAAAACCAACATTTGTCGAATTGCCTGCTCTCTGGATAGCCGAATGCCCAAGAAAGGTAACCGAACGCTGATTTTCAGCGATCGGTTACCTTTCGGCAGCCATTCGGATCTATTTGAATAACCGTGCATGAGTTACCGCGTTGGGTGACACCAACCCTAGTGACGCCACTGCCAGGTGTTAAAATAAAAAGGTATCCATTATGTGCTTTAAAATGATCCAGAGGCTGTCCTTAAATCAGGGGTCAGCAACCTCCAAAAGTTTTGCAAATATATTTCAATGAGGTTCGACCAATTAAATGAGTGGCCAAGCATCATGGGAGATGTAGTTCCAAAACATCTGGGGCCGGGGTGGCTGACCCCCGATTTATGTGCTGGACATATCAAAAGAAGTATTAAATCCAAAATGAATAATCTCGGTACCGCTGCCAAATTTCAGAACAAGAAACTGTTGATTTCTTTAATATTATATATGTCGGTTTGTGTGGTGCATAGTAGATTATCTAAGAATATTCTATTACTTATCTTTCGTCGCAGTCAATTCAAGAACCATAAATTTCAAAGGCATTTCCTGCCATTGATCATATTGTCTAAAATCGCCACAATGAAATACTTTTCTTTGAAGGCGTCCTTGATTATTAATGAAGATGTTTATGTACTTTTATGGCATATTGATAGTTATTTATGTGTCTGAGTATGATGAGTTCTGTTGAACATTCATGCACGCCAAACAATCATAGCGATGGGGGATCAGTGGTATAAAGAGGGAGTCTGTTCTTTAAAGAGAAGGCCCTTTGGGATGTACGTTGTGATGTATGAATGAGCGATGCACCTGCAGACTATGCTAGTTGCCGAGGCATCGTTTGCTTGTAGCCTCTAATCTTGTGAAGGACCTTGTTCTATAGAAGAAGAAGAAAAACATATAGGAGTCTGTTATTTATCCGCAAAGCCCTATTGACAGAAATGGATTGAAAAGAGAAAATCTGTCAGATGTAATTTTCATCTCATAGACTGGGGGCCTGTGGGTTCAGATCTGTGGCATGTGATCTACCGTGTGAAGTAACTTCAAACAATCCCTAAGTGAATTATCATTTGGTTTAAAAATGTGTACTCTATATTTCACAAGAGCAAAACATCTGATGCATCTTTCACTTGTAAATAATAATAATAACAAATTAGCCTTAATTGCACTTGCTGCTGTCAGACCACTGCTACTCCTGAGGATATAAAAGAAAAGAGACAAGATGTTCCATTGACATCATAGGCCACTCCATCATTTATTTTTTTTAATATATTCTTACACGTATAAAAAGTAGTAGTCATACCACCCTACCAGAAATTTAAGGGGTTATTCAGAGAGCACCGAAATGTTGCAAAACCGCCGAAAACACGTACGATACGATCCAAAGAATGAGATCACTCAAACCGCTACAAAAAACACGCCGAACATGTCCGGAAAAAGCCGACAAGCTGACGAACGGGGTAAAAAAAAAATAATTATTGAAAGTGTCAAAATTGAAACGCTGTTTGCAAAAAAACTACTGGACGAAAATGCCTGGAATTACCATATAAGATCCAGTGAATGATAAGAAAAAGGTCTGTTAAAAAGGTCTGAAAAAGAACAGCTATTTAAAAAAAAACAGAAAAAAATTTTGACAAAAAAATCCAGAGAAATGCCTAAAAGATTCTAAAAAATCAATAAGTAAAGAGACTTTTTGCTGCAGATTAAAAGAATAAATTGTTTAAATGATATTGAATAAAAAACAGGAATATTCTTAACATTGAAATCTATGGGGTACGCCTGAATAAACCTGCCGAATGAAACCACCACAAATCAGAGCATTTCGACAACCTTTCCCTGCTGTTCGGTGTTCTCTGAATAGATTAACCATTGCTTCTCTATGGGGGATTTCAGTGCCGTCGAACAGCACTGTACTTGCTGGCAGTTCACGAAAATTTGGCGAACCTTCTCTCTGAATAGCCGAATGGCCCTGAAATGTCACCGTATGGCGAAATTCACTGTTCGGTGCCATTTCGGGGCCAGATTGACTCTCTGAATAACCCTGATAGCAATATCTCACAGTGCACCATATTAGTATATCAATAATAACCAGTATGGCTGTAACAAAACACATGTGTCTATCATGCAACACCCAAAAGTGGTTAAGATAAAAAAAATACTTCTATGCAGATGAGGAAACTCCTTAGTGATTCCTTATGAAACAGAAATACAGAAGAGAAATATACATTGCATAGTACAGTAACGTAGTTTATCCCCCAATTTTCCCTTCCCTGGAAAAGAACTCACTTTCTTCAGAGCCTAAAATAAAATGACTTACAGGTCTATTCAATAAAGGTGAAACTCAGGAGAATGACTGGAGAAGAGAAAATTCTAGGTCAAAATAGTTAAACCATAAAAATTCTCCCATTTATCTCACTTTCCAAAGCGGCTATTAGGTCTAGATTGTTCTCTTCTCCTGCCAATTTTCCTTAGTTTCACCTTTCTTTGAATAGACCTGTTAGGATTTTGCACATGAGGGCAATAGGAGTGGTTCCACCCATCTTTTCTTGTTAGTGGTGCTTTTGTTTGCATGACGAAAAGGAAAGCCACCTTCAAAGGTCATTGTATCCATAAAATATATGAGTAAGCAAAAAGTCAAGGCCCCAGAAGACTTTACTCAGTTTTTTGAGCCTCGTGTGCCCATTGTGCGCATTAGAAAGTTTTGTAGTATCCTACCATCACCACTAATGCTCAATACGTATACTCTTTGGCCTTCCCCCTTCCTGTTCCTCCACCCAGTCGGTATTTTTTCTCGGTGCCCTTCGCAAGGCGATCAGGACCGTGTTAAGGCCACTGTTGTCCTCCACTTAACACAAAGTTAGCAGGCTGCAAGGAGAGGTGGTACGACCCCCTACAGCCTGCTGCCCTGTGTGTGCAAGATCAGGGAAAGGCTGAGCATGCAGCTGCCCTCAGGGGATTTCCTGGAGGAGCCCTTGGTGGGAGGAAAATCAGGGAGAAAATTTCCCTCACTGGGGAAAAGGGGGGCAGTGCTGGATTTATAACTAGGCAGAGTAGGCAATTGCCTACAGGCGCCTGCCACAAGGGGGTGGCTTGCTCTGTTAAAAAAAAGGTGTTTTTTGTTTTTTTTTACACTTTACAATCTTTTAGACCAATGTATCTCTGGAGCCCTAAGGGCAAGAGGGACATACAAGGTATCATTGGAGAGGCCCGATTAAGTGATATCAAATACAGCCAGGTTAGTTTTATGTAACATAACAAAATATTATTTTTCTCTTTTTTTAATGCAGCACTATTATTCAGTTAACAATTATAAAGTGAACAGTGATGCTGCGCTAACTCACCTTCAAATTTCATTTCTTGCCAGCAAGTGTGGAGCTGATGATGCAACGGCAACCTAGACCGTGGCAGTGCAGTGAGGAGAGACAGGGGGACTTTGGAACCTGTGGGGAAATGATCTGTACCTTTGGCGCCACTCAGTGGTGTTGGAGAGGTTATGTGCCTTTTAACTAGGACCCTGCGAATCATAAATTTTTCCTTGAATCAAATCCCGAATCGAATCGGCTGTAAAGGTTCGAACTCGAATCGATTATCGAATCGAATCGAAAACTTCTGAAAAGTGACTCTTTCGTGTACGATACACAGCCTGGATAGGTATGCTTTGTTTGTGTATGCAGCCTCAGTTTCAGCTGACGTTATTACAGCTGCAATCTATCAGTGATGGGCTTAATATACTAGTCTATAGCAAACTACACATCATCAAACGTAAAAAACTTGTATATGATTATATATTTAAAAATTATAAATTACTATAAATTATATAATTATCTCCCACACAGAGCAGACAGAGTGACCCCATATAATAATCTCCCACATAGAGCAGGGTGACCCCCATATATAATAATAATCTCCCACACAGAGCAGAGTGACCCCCATACAGCTAGTGAGCTGGTTATAGAGAGGTAGCTCTCTATACAGTGCTAGTGAGTTGGTTATACAGAGGTAGCTCTCTATACAGTGCTAGTGAGTTGGTTATACAGAGGTAGCTCTCCATACAGTGCTAGTGAGATGGTGGTTATACAGAGGTAGCTCTCCATACAGTGCTAGTGAGTTGGTTATACAGAGGTAGCTCTCCATACAGTGCTAGTGAGCTGGTTATACAGAGGTAGCTCTCCATACAGTGCTAGTGAGCTGGTTATACAGAGGTAGCTCTCCATACAGTGCTGGGAGCTGGTTATACAGAGGTAGCTCTCCATTAGGGATGAGCTGTTTGGTTCGATCGGTTCGGAGTTCGGTTCGAACATCGCCTGTTCGCATCTTGGCGAACTACGAACATTTCCGCGTGTTCGTCGCATGTTCGCCCACAATGCACCACAATAGACCACAATGCACTTTTTCACTGGCCTAAAGCTTGTAATTGGCTACAGCCTTGCACCTGACCAAAGGTCAGGTGCAAGACAGGTTCAAGACTATGCCAATCACGGCTCAGAGTCCTGATTGGGCAAATTTTGCCCAATCATGGGCTCACAGAGCTAAGTCCCGCAAACACACTATATAAGGCTTCACACAACGCTTCACCACGTGTTTTTTGAGAGGAGATTGTTGTGTCAGTGTGTGTTCTCACTGCCAGTCTGCCACCAGCTATTGGGGGGGTCTCATTTCTACAAAATATCTGGGAATTGTTCTAATCTGTGTGTTCTCACTGCCACCAAGTATTTTGGGGGTCTCATTTCTACAAAATATCTGGGAATTGTGGTAATCTGTGTGTTCTCACTGCCACCAAGTATTTTGGGGGTCTCATTTCTACCAAATTTCTGGGAATTGTTGTAATCTTTGTGTTCTCACTGCCACCCATCAGGGGGTCTCACTGACTTATAGGAGGCTTCTGGGAATTGTAATCTGTGTCTTCTCACTGCCAGCTATCAGGGGGTCCCACATACTTCTAGCAGATTTCTGCGAATTGTATTCTGTGTCTTGTCACTGTTGCCAGCTATCACGGGGTCCTATCAGGGGGTCTCACTGACTTGTAGGTGGTTTCTGGAAATTGTAATTTGTGTCTTCTCACTGCCACCCATCAGGGGGTCTCACTGACTTATAGGAGGTCTCTGGGAATTGTAATCTGTGTCTTGTCACTGGCTGCCAGCTATCAGGGTGTCTCACTGAGTTATACCAGAGTTCTGGAAATCTTTAATCTTTATACCAGAGTTGAATCAGAGTTCTGCAGCATATCTCCAATTTTTATAACAGAGTAGAATCAGAGTTCTGTATATCTTTAATCTATATATATCACTCACCATGTCAGAAAGACCAAAAAGGACAGGCAGACGCTCCCAGGCACAGATAAGAGTGCAAGCAGCCTCTGTGTCGGGAGGCTGTGTCTCTGGTCGTCGTGGACGTGGTGCATCCTCTGCAGGGGCATGCTTGTCCTTTCTAACTGGTGCTGGCCGTCTTAAGCAGCAGCAACATACAGAGGATTTGGTGGATTGGCTAACCAGGCCATCCTCATCCTCCGAGTCCTCTGCCAGCCAGGCTTGTAGTGCTTTACAGTCCACCTCAGCTGCCAAAGCATCTAATGCAGCCTCCATGTGCACAGCTACTCCTGCCATAGCCTCACTATCACACACGGAGGAGTCAGCTGAATTGTTTGACTACAATGACAGTGACATGCTGCTTGAGGATGCACAGCAACTACAGTGCTCTGATTCAATCTCTGAGGTTGAGGAAGGGAGTATAATGAACCTAGAGGAAGGGGATGCCAGTGACACACAAATAACTGGCACTCATGTTGCCCCAGCAGCTGCAGCATACTGCCAAGTTGGCTCCAGTGACGAGGAGATAGGGGGTAATGACAATGATGATGAGGTCACTGACTCCACCTGGGTGCCTGATCGAACAGAGGAGTCAAGTGAGGAGGAGGCACAACAAACACGAGGCACAACATCCTCTATGACCAACCGTAGCACTAGCCAGTCCAAGGCATCAGATGTCAGAGCTGCTCAGGTGCAGAGCGCTGTTGTCTCAAAGCACACATCCAGGAACTCTGCTGTATGGGAGTTCTTTAAGAAATGTGCAGCAGACCCCACCGTTGCTATTTGTAATCTATTTCAGATGAGGCTCAAGCGTGGGAAAGACACCGGACGCTTGGGTACCACGTGCTTGAGGCGACATATGACCACCTGTCATGCATCCTGTTGGCGCAAAACTTAGCGTAGTCCTCCTCACCTGTCTCTACCCCCACTATATATCCTGCAATGTTATTGACTCCAACCTCCACTGACAGGGATGATGCTACAGTAATGGATGTACCAGATACTTCCTCACAATGTGACAGCATACCATCAGCTGAAGATTTACACAGTCAGATTATGTTGCCGCAGCTGCTGCAGCATTAGAAAAAATATAGTCCCAACCATCCCCAAGCACAGCGTCTAAATGCCAGTTTAGCAAAATTACTCGCATTATAGCTGCTGCCTTTCCAGCTGGTGGACTCTGCTTCCTTCCGTGAATTTGCTGAATTTGCTGTACCACAGTGGCAGGTTCCAAAACGCCGTTACTTTTCACAGAAGGCCATTCCAGCACTATACCAGCACGTGGAAGGCAATGTTATCGAGTCATTGGGAAAGGCAGTCAGCAGCAAGGTGCATGTGACTTTAGACACGTGGTCCAGCAAGCATGGAAAGGGCCGTTACATTTCCTTCACGGCACACTGGGTAACTCTGATTGCAGCTGGGAGAGATCCAAGATGGGGCTCTGTGCTGGAGCTTGTTCATACACCACGCCTCCAGAAAGCTGCTTGTATGAGGTCTGTCTGCTCCACCACCACCTCTCCCTCATCCTCCTCCTCCTCCTTCTCTGTCTCTGGCGAAGTGGCAGTTAAACCGACGTGTGACAGGGGCTACGCAATGGCTCAAGCAAAAAGATGCCATACTGTGCTTGAGCTGGTTTGTTTAGGAGACAGGAGCCACACCGGGCCAGAAATTCTGTCAGCTCTGTAGGGGCAGGTGCAGAGATGGTTAACACCATGCCAGCTTCAGCTGGGAATGGTCATCTGTGATAATGGCAGCAACCTTCTCTCCGCCCTATGCCAGGGTAAGTTGACACATGTACCATGCCTAGCACACGTCCTAAATCTGGTGGTACAGCGTTTCCTAACCAGGTACCTAGGGCTGGCAGAGCTTCTCAGCCAGGTCAGAAAAGTCTGCAGCCACTTCAGACGGTCATTCCAAGCAAGTGTTCGCCTGGCAGAAATTCAAAGAGAATTCCACCTTCCCACAAACCGTCTGATCTGTGACATGCCCACCAGGTGGAACTCGACATTAGCAATGCTGCAGCATCTGCACAAGCAGCAGAGGGCCATAAGTGAGTACCTGTGTGAGTATGGCACAAGGACAGGTTCAGGTCAACTTTCCCCCCCCCCACAGTGGCTGATGATCAAGGATGCATGCACTGTACTGTCACAATTTGAGGAGGCAACGTTGATGGTGAGCAGGGACAGTGCATGCATCAGTGACACAATTCCTTTAGTGTTCCTGCTGGAGCAGACTCTGCAGGGAATTATAGATGTGGCTCTAGAGGAAGAGCAGCGGGAGAAAGAGGAGGCCTTCCCTAGCTCTGAAGGCCCCAGTCTTTCTGCAGACAGCATTCCAGTGGGTCCTCCTCAGATCAGACAGGCGGAGGATGAGGAGGAGGAGGAATATTTAAGTAGTGGGGGCATTGAAGGTGGGGATTCCTCAAGGGAGGGTTTTGTGTGCCCAGAATCACCAGGACTAGTACGTGGCTGGGAGGAGGAAGTGCACAATGGGGTCATCCTCCTCATTGACCAGGAAGACTCGGAAGCTAATGCCACCTCCAACCTACACTGCATGGGCTCCTTTATCCTGCAAAGCCTGTAAAGGACCCCAGGATTCGTGCTATCAAGGAGAGGGATCATTACTGGTTGGCAAGCCTTCTTGATCCACGATACAAGGGTAAAGTTGCAGAACTCCTCCTGCCCGCACAGAGGGAGCACAGGATGAAAAAACATGAGGACGCTCTAAAGCGACACTTGTGTAACACCTTTCCAGGCACTGGAAGGTTACCAAGTGATGACACAGGTGCTTTTGAGACTGCGGATGATAAGAGGAATAGGGGTGAAGGACGGGGCTGCTTGACTGATGCCCTTTTAAATTTGTTTAGTCCACGACGCCAAGGGACGTCAAATGTAGGCACCCATTGCCAGCGTCTTCACCGTATGGTGCAGGACTACCTAGGGGCAAGGGCAGACCTGGATACCTTTACAGCAGATGATCCACTGGCTTACTGCTGTTGAGATTGGATCACTGGCCAGAACTTAGCCAATATGCTATGCAGCTACTAGGTTGCCCTTCATACAGCGTGCTTTCTGAAAGGACGTTCAGTGCCGCTGGAGGTTTTGTCACAGACAAAAGAGTGTGTCTGTCCACCGACTCTGTAGACCAGCTGACATTTCTAAAAATTAATCCGTCCTGGATCAGCAGCTATCAATCCTCTGAAGCTGACGTAACGGAATACATCGGGGATGTCTTCTGCATTCACAAAACCTCCACCACTGAACTCTTCCACAATACCACAAAAGGGTTACGGTGTGAAGGCACTTGCTGCCATGAAAGGCACAATATTTGGGTGCACTGACGCCTGTACCAGATTTATATCATTTAAATTTTTTGGACCGCAGAGTCCAACCCTGCACTCTTCCACAATACCACAGAGGGGTTACTGTTGCCGACACTAAAGGCCCAATTTTAAAGCACCTATTGTTACTTTCATCCAAAGCCTGCATAAGTTTCACCATAATTTAGCCAAAAAATCACTAAACCTGTTCTGCGTGTCCTAAAATGTCTCCTTTTTTAATACAGACTGCCGCCCCAAGCAGTTGTTTATGAATAGATTAAAGGAAAACCATTTACCGTCTTTTGAAACGTCATTTTTTGTTTTTAAATGTTTCTATACATCCTACAAATCCGCCACTCCACAGGCAGGTTATGGAGACCTCCTAGGCACGATATTTGAAGGAATTTGTAGTTTTTATTTTTAACCCTTTGTCACGGAACGGACATGAGAGCTCTTTTCAGTGAGCCACAGGACTAAAGACTGAACCCTTTTTAAAGACCATTTTTCCTGTTTTCGTTTTGGTTTTGCGTGTGAGCCTATGGACCTCTTATTTTATTGCTAGATGAAGTTTTCTTGGTGTAATGTAATGAAAATGTACCCTGTATGATGTGACTGTAAAAGTATGAAAGAAACCATTTGTATGTGTTTTTCCCCGTCGCCATTTTGCTCATCCCAGCATGGTTTCACAGAACAAAGGATCTCATGCCCCAAGATGGAGGATGCAGCGGGCCAGAGGATTGGAGGCTTTTCCAAGACCTCATCTGCCTAATCCCCTGGACAATGGGGGAGCCTGAAAGGGCAAAATAGAGGATACAGCAAACCAGTTGATTGGAGGCTTTTCCAAAACCTCATCTGCCTAATCCCTGGACAATGGGAAGGCTGAAAGGGACATGATAGGGAACAGGAGGCTGGGAAAGGAGCCAATCAGTGCTGGTTGTGTGGGTGGAGGAGTTGGTAATCTGTTTGTGTGAAGTTGTATAAATGACCCTGTTGAAACCCATAAAGTTCAGTTCCCTGTTTTAAAGCATACAGCCACGTCTGGCGTCTTCATTTCAGAGCTACAATCACTATTGCAGGAGACACTCAGCGGTCTCCTGCATCACCACTCAACCCAGGAACGGGATCCCCAAGGCAACACCGCACCATCTCTCCAGACGCCGGACCAACACCAACGCCATTTCATCCTCCAGGCCGCTCGAGACGCCGGGTGCCGTGCCACTCGGTAGTCGGGCCAGACGCCATCAAAGGGGGGCTCAGATAGAGCAGGACCGCTGGCTGACTTCCATCCCTTCACACCCTTATTTCATAGAAAACTCACTGTCCCTTTAAAAACGTTTTTTTAAAAACTTTTTGTCCTTGTTTCCTGTCCCCCAGGGCACTACCCAGACCCCCATACACCTTTTATGGCAAATATCTTGCATATATGCCCTCTTGCAGGGCACTCTAAAAACCGAACTTTTGAGTCCCGTTGACTTGCATTGAGTTCGGCTCGTGTTCGCGTTAGAACTCTAACTTTTGAAATTGTTCGAATGCGAACCGAACACGGGGGTGTTTGGCGCATCCCTACTCTCCATACAGTGCTAGTGAGCTGGTTATCCAGAGGTAGCTCTCCATACAGTGCTGGCTGGGAGCTGGTTATACAGAGGTAGCTCTCCATGCAGTGTACACACATAGTTTTGGAGGTGTTTATACAGGGGTAGCTGCTCTGCACAGTGCACAAAGCTGGGAGCTGTCATTGCAGGGAGGCTGGGAGAGCAGAAGTACCTCTGAATCCCCCTGCCATTCCCAGTCCCCTCCCCCCGCAGCTCTCGCGTGGACTCGCCCCCCCTCCCTCGCTGTACGCACATCCTCCTCACAGGGACAGCCGGGGGATCCCGGGGGGTTCTTCTCCGGACGCGCGGTGCGCCCCCTATCATAGCGCCTGTGCAAAGACTGGCTGTGCCCCGCTGAATACTGAATAGTATGCGGGATCTCCATAGCAACTACGTTTAACAGAGCTAAGAAAAAAAAGTGCATGACGTCACGTCTGGAAGGCACACTGCGATCTTACTGATTCGAAAAAAAATCGAATCAAGCTGCAAATTCGAATCGAATTCGACCAGCGATTCAATTTCGAATCGAATTTCGAAGCTTCGCAGGTCCCTACTTTTAACCCCAGATCAGACAAGTAAAACAAGCAAAAATCAATAGGATATAAAACAGTAAGAATAGTGAAAACAGTAAAATAGCAGCTTGGAAGGTGAAGTTACTTTAGATATACATGTCCGTGTCTCTATTAACTTGTCTCTATAGACATAGTCTCTGTGGCCAGTGTAGCGCTGTTTAAAACTCTGTTGCTGTAATGTTCAGTTTTGGCCACCAGAGGGAGACAAGCGCATGTAAACTATACTGGACATTGGGACTACGTTTTCCAGCATGCTTTGGGGCAGGGGCAGGAAGTGGGTGGGGAGAACCGACAGACATCCGCAGCCTCTCGCTGAGGAGAGCAGTGCGCGCCAAGGGGTGAACAGAGCAAGGCGCACGTGAGACAGGGAACGATTGTGACCAGGCCGGAGAGCAGGTGCTGCCTTGCAGGCGCTGGAGATCGGTTTCAGTGACTTGCCAGAGACCTAGTAATCCACCGCCGAGAGGTTTGCACAGACACAGAGCTGCAGATTGGACCCCGAGTTAGGAGACCACGATGATCCATTGGGAGTGCAGGCGGTAAGCTGAAAATCTTGTTGCAAAGACGGACAAGCAAGAACAGCGGATCCGGTGGCACAGAGTCCCAGACAAATCGAGCGGAGAGATGTCCTTGGTCGAGCAGCGGAGCAGATTGTCTGGTGAATGGGTGAGAGGCCTTCCAGGCCACAGTAAAGTTAACAAAGCACGCTGCAGTTTGCTTAAATCTACAGGGCCCCAACGTGACTAGTCGAAGATACACTGAATCCATTCACTGGCCAGTCGAATCTAGTACCCGGGTACCACGCACACCTTCTTGGGACACCACCTGTACGGGACTTACACTCCGGCAACGAAGGGGTTAAAATTTCCTTTTTACCGCTGCGCGTTTCTCGCATTACGAATTCCTGTAAATATATATATATACCGTGTTTACTTTATATATGCCAGTTTATTTGAGACCAGTAAACTAAATAACTTATAAAATCCATAACAGTGCTGGTGTATATTTATTCCCTAGTGCGGGTAGACTGACCCGAGGTTAAATTCAGCGGCTCCTCCGGGAGTGAGCGCTACACCAGTATGGTGAAAAAAGATTTTTTCTTTTACCCCTCTGTGCAGTCAGCAGCCTCTCATATCTACTTGGTGGTATTTTTGTGGACAAGAATACAGTCAGGTCCAGAAGTATTGGGACATGGACACAATTATAACATCTTTGGCTCTATACACCACCACAATGGAGTTGGAATGAAACAAACACAATGTGCTTTAACTGCAGACTGTCAGCTTTAATTTGAGGGTATGTACATCCAACTCAGGTGAACGGTGTAGGACTTACAGCAGTTTGCAGATGTGACTCCCACTTGTTAAGGGACCAAAAGTAATGGGACAGAATAATAATCATAAATCAAACTTTCCCTTCTTAATACTTGGTTGCAAATCCTTTGCAGTAAATCACAGCCTGAAGTCTGGAATGCATAGACATCTCCAGACGCTGGGTTTCATCCCTGGTGATGCTCTGCCAGGCCTCTACTGCAACGGTCTTCAGTTCCTGCTTGTTCTTGGGGCATTTTCCCTTCAGTTTTGTCTTCAGCAAGTGAAATGCATGCTCAATGGGATTCAGGTCAGGTGATTGACTTGGCCATTGCATAACATTCCACTTCTGTCCCTTCAAAAACTCTTTGCTTGCTTTTGCAGTATGCTTTGGGTCATTGTCCATCTGCACCCGTGAAGCGCCGTCCAATGAGTTCTGCAGCATTTGGCTGAATGTGAGCAGATAATATTGCCCGAAACACTTCAGAATTCATCCTGCTGCTTTTGTCAGCCGTCACATCATCAATAAATACAAGAGAACCAGTTCCATTGGCAGCCATACATGCCCACGCCATGACACTACCACCACCATGCTTCACTGATGAGGTGGTATGCTTAGGATCATGAGCAGTTCCTTTCCTTCTCCATACTCTTCTCTTCCCATCACTCTGGTACAAGTTGATCTTGGTCTCATCTGTCCATAGGATCTTGTTCCAGAACTGTGAAGGCTTTGTTAGGTGTTGTTTGGCAAACTCTAATCTGGCCTTCCTGTTTTTGAGGCTCACCAATGGTTTACATCTTGTGGTGAACTCTCTGTATTCACTCTGGTGAAGTCTTCTCTTGATTGTTGACTTTGACACACATACGCCTACCTCCTGGAGAGTGTTCTTGATCTGGCCAACTGTTGTGAAAGGTGTTTTCTTCACCAGGGAAATAATTCTTCGGTCATCCACCACAGTTGTTTTCCGTGATCTCCCGGGTCTTTTGGTGTTGCTGAGCTCACCGGTGCGTTCCTTCTTTTTGAGAATGTTCCAAACAGTTGTTTTGGCCACACCTAATGTTTTTGCTATCTCTCTGATGGGTTTGTTTTGTTTCTTCAGCCTAATGATGGCTTGCTTCACTGATAGTGACAGCTCTTTGGATCTCATCTTGAGAGTTGACAGCAACAGATTCCAAATGCAAATAGCACTCTTGAAATGAACTCTGGGCCTTTTATCTGCACATTGTAATTGGGGTAATGAGGGAATATCACACACCTGGCCATGGAACAGCTGAGAAGCCAATTGTCCCATTACTTTTGGTCCCTTAACAAGTGGGAGGCACATCTGCAAACTGCTGTAAGTCCTACACCGTTCATCTGAGTTGGATGTACATACCCTCAAATTAAAGCTGACAGTCTGCAGTTAAAGCACATTGTGTTTGTTTCATTCCAACTCCATTTTGGGGGTGTATAGAGCCAAAGATGTTACAATTGTGTCCATGTCCCAATATTTCTGGACCTGACTGTATGTATCTACTTTAATAATATTCAAAGGCCTAGCAAAAGGCCTAGAAAAATGCTCATTTAAGTTTAGTTTGCTATGTCTTTAAGAGGAAATTAATATAACTGTCTTTTCAGATAAAACCAAATTGTATCTTGCGTACGTTCGCTGTTTCTGCAAAATAATTGACCACAAGCTGGGTGGAGGACCCATTTTGCATCCTGTTACAGGACATTACAGGACATCACAGGACATCACCCAGGACGTAGAAAAACTGCTGACTACGCCGATGACGCATGATACCTTGACCTTTGGAAATAGCTGATATTTGATTTTCATTTATTTAATAAATAAACTGTGTGTCCACAATTTTATGCTGAAGTCAATCAAAATGTTAAGTTGACTCCCACCTGCTTACGTATAGAACTGCTATAAAACATATCAAAATCTAATAAAGGATCAGAGAGATCATTGGCTTTGACCAGAGAGGCCGCATAGACTCCTTCGATCGTCTGTGTGATTTCTTTAAGCGTGCACGTAACTTACCTGATTTCTCCACCGATTAGAACAGAGACTGGCATCCGAGGAAGGACTTTATTGTCCACTTCAGTATATCCCTTTCCAACTTTGTGATTATGGAAAAAAAAGAGAGAATGTGGCAGGGTTGGCACTTCAATGCTCTGGTGGTGGTATGTTCGCAGGATCTGTGCCTATTTCTGGGGTCCTCTAGGCCTCAAAAGTAAAAATCATACATAGTGCAGCACAGTTTAAAATAAAAGTGCAAATGTACCATAAATCATGTTACTCACATTTACTGGTGTCTCATAGCTCAGACACGAGATTTGAAGGCAGCCAGTGATTATATCTAGGTGCACCGCAGTGACGTGCGGTGAGGTCAGTGGCTGGTGAGGCACTGACTAGTATCAGAGCCAGATATACACGAGTTACATAGGTTCAGTGCTCCCCAGGAACTGGCTGCTGTCAGTGCTCCCCAGGATCTGGCTGTTCAGTGCTCCCCAGAAACTGGCTGCTGTCATAATGCCAGAGTGCCAGCCAGTGTGCCATATACATTCCAGTGTGCCATAATACCAGTGCCATAACACCAGAGTGCCAGCAGTGTGCCATAATACCAGTGTGCCATATACATTCCAGTGCGCCATATTACCAGAGTGCCAGCAATGTGCCATAATACCAGTGTGCCATATACATTCCAGTGTGCCATAATACCAGTGCCATAATACCAGAGTGCCAGCAGTGTGCCATAATACCAGTGTGCCATATACATACCAGTGTGCCATAATACTGCTGCTGTCCAGGCTTCCCAGGATTTGTTGCTGCGCTCGGGGCTTCCTAGGATCTTTACTGCTCTCCAGGATGTGCCTCCAGGCACATAGCCCTGCGGCAGGCCCCCATGACTGACAAGGACAGTCGCATGACTGTCCTGTGTCAATCAATCCATGGGAGGCTCTGCCTCCCATGGGGGCATTTTTTTAAAAAAATTCAATGACTTGAGACCAATGTTGCTTTCCCATTGGCTCAAGCAATGTAATTTCTCTCAGTGCCATTGAAGAGTGTAGATTCAGGAAGTAGGCAACGCGCCGGAGGCAGACTTCAGTCTGAATCACACAGCCAGCTTGAGCTACGCAATTAGTGTAGCGTTCAGTTACGCAAATTGCGTAGGCTAGGCTGGCTCAGTGCTGCCGCTGCTGTCTGTGTGATGATTCACACACACATACACAGCAGCCGGCAAACTGAAAGAAGAAACAAAAGTGGAGGACAGAGAAGGCGAAGAGGGAGCGTGGAGCAGGTGAGTATATGAACCTTTTTGAATATAAAATTTTTATTTTACAGATTAAAAACATTACAAACACAACAGCACAGCAAATTAATTTACTGGAATTGCAGGTGCTGCACCTGAATGCACGTCCCTGGTGCACCGGATCACCTATCAGACTCAGCCACCTCCTTGGTAGATGTAAAACAGCCAGGACCCAAATAAAGTATAAAATTGATGGTTTTATTCATAGCAAAATAGTAAAATATAAGGTGGAAAATTACTAGTACACCAATACACGTTTCGCCTTAGATGGCTTCATCAGTTAGTGTGTTTGTGATGTATTTTATGCGTGTGGGTCCTTTAAATTAATGTTCTGCGTGTTTTCCATTTCCGTGATAACCCTCCATCAGAAATTCAATGCACTGCCATGTTGGTAGATGGAACGCATACCACCTAACCAGTGACTTCACGCGCATTACGGACCGCAAAAAAGTAATAAGTGCAATAGTGCATAAATAAGTTCAGTAATGATAGTAATGATAATCATTATGATTATCATTAGTTATCGTTACTGAACTCATTATTTATGTAAATTATTATTTATTTGAAGTGGTAGAGGCCAAAACAGTAATTGAATTTAAGCAGGCATGGGATAGGCATAAGGCTATCATAAACAAAAGATAAATCCAAGTAAAGTATCCATGTAATTGGGCAGACTAGATGGGCCGAAAGGTTCTTATCTGCTGACATTTTCTATGTATCTATTTCTATGTTTCTATGTGTTAGCGACCGTTGCTGACTAAAGAAGGGCAGTGCCACCCTATAGATGGCCAGAGACATTCATACCTAGAGCCGGGATTTTTGGGCTCTTGTAAATGTGAGTGACCTAACTCTCTTTTATGAACATTGGGTCCATTTATTGTTACCATCTGCACCATTATCCTTGTGTCTCCCTTTTCGTTTTTGAGAAACGATGAGGACGACCGGAACCAATTTTAACACCCCAAGGAGGACCTAGTGACTCCTTGTGTATCATTTGTTCTACATTGGACATTTATGCACTATTGCACTTATTACTTTTTTGCACTATTGCACAGAAAAAGTGACAATAAGCACTGTTGCACTTTATTGATCATTTACACATTTATATGTATAATCATTCATTTATATTGATGCGCTACATGGATTTCTCCTTTTCTGTATATAAGATGGAACATTTCACTCTACTTAACCCTTACAGTGGGGCAAAAAAGTATTTAGTCAACCACCAATTGTGCAGGTTCTCCCACTTAAAAAGATGAGAGAGGCCTGTAATTGTCATCATAGGTACACTTCAACTATGAGAGACAAAATGAAAAAACAAATCCAGAAAATCACATTGTCTGATTTTTAAAAAATTTATTTGCAAATTATGGTGGAAAATAAGTATTTGGTCAACTACGGTACAGTACAAACAAGCAAGATTTCTGGCTCTCACAGACCTGTAACGTCTTCTTTAAGAGGCTCCTCTGTCCGCCACTCGTTACCTGTATGAATGGCACCTGTTTGAACTTGTTATCAGTACAAAAGACATCTGTCCACAACCTTAAACACACTCCAAACTCCACTATGGTTAAGACCAAAGAGCTGTCGAAGGACACCAGAAACAAAATTGTAGACCTGCACCAGGCTGGGAAGACTGAATCTGTAATAGGCAAGCAGCTTGGTGTGAAGAAATCAACTGTGGGAGCAATCATTAGAAAATGGAAGACATACATGACCACTGATAATCCCCATCGATCTGGGGCTCCATGCAAGATCTCACCCCGTGGGGTCAAAATGATCACAAGAACGGTGAGCAAAAATCCCAGAACCACACGGGGGGACCTAGTGAATGACCTGCAGAGAGCTGGAACCAAAGTAACAAAGGCTACCATCAGTAACACACTACACCGCCAGAGACTCAAATCCTGCAGTGCCAGGCGTGTCCCCCTGCTTAAGCCAGTACATGTCTGGGCCCGTCTGAAGTTTGCTAGAGAGCATTTGGATGATCCAGAAGAGGATTGGGAGAATGTCATATGGTCAGATGAAACCAAAGTAGAACTTTTTGGTAAAAACTCAACTCGTCGTGTTTGGAGGAGAGAGAATGCTGAGTTGCCTCTAAAGAACACTATACCTACTGTGAAGCATGGTGGCGGAAACATCATGCTTTGGGGCTGTTTTTCTGCAAAGGGACCAGGACGACTGATCCGTGTAAAGGAAGAATGAATGGGACCATGTATCTTGAGATTTTGAGTGAAAACCTCCTTCCATCAGCAAGGGCATTGAAGATGAAACGTGGCTGGGTCTTTCAGCAGGACAATGATCCCAAACACACTGCCCGAGCAACGAAGAAGTGGCTTCGTAAGAAGCATATCAAGGTCCTGGAGTGGTCTAGCCCAGTGGTCAGCAACCTTGGCTCTGCAGATGTTTTGGAACTACATCTCCCATGATGCTCAGCTACTTAATAGATTGGATGAGCCTCATGGGAAATGTAGTTCCAAAACATCTGTAGAGCCAAGGTTGCTGACCCCTGGCCTAGTCAGTCTCCAGATCTCAACCCCATAGAAAACCTTTGGAGGGAGTTGAAGGTCTGTGTTGCCCAGCGACAGCCCCAAAACATCACTGCTCTAGAGGAGATCTGCATGGAGGAATGGGCAAAAATACCAGCAACAGTGTGTGAAAACCTTGTGAAGACTTACAGAAAATGTTTGACCTCTGTCATTGCCAACAAAGGCTATATAACAAAGTATTGAGATGGACTTTTGATATTGACCAAATACTTATTTTCCACCATAATTTGCAAATAAATTCTTTAAAAATCAGACAATGTGATTTTCTGGATTTGTTTTTCTCATTTTGTCTCTCATAGTTGAAGTGTACCTATGATGACAATTAAAGGCCTCTCTCATCTTTTAAAGTGGGAGAACCTGCACAATTGGTGGCTGACTAAATACTTTTTTGCCCCACTGTATATGCCACAGAGCGTACTATGCCAGTGAGTAGGACCCAACGCAGTGGGAGAGCATAGCACTTCCCACTGGTGCCTATGCACCATATCAGCCCCACCTACTACTTGCCACACTGAGTGCATCATTTGCTGCCACCGGACAGCCTGAACTCAGACTGCCCCCCTACAGCCAATGACATGCACCACTCGTTAGCTGCATATGAGGGCTGGAGGAGGGTAGACTTGTGCACCGATTTTTTTTCGGTACGATTCGGTTCGTTCGGATTTTGTAAATTTTAATTTCGGCTCGTTTCGGCCGATTTCTGTTTCGGTTCGGTTGGTTTTCGGTTCATTTTTCGTATCGACTTTTTTTTTTCGTGATTTCGGAAATTTTCGTGTTTTTCGGAACGTCTGTTCTCCTCGTTTCAAAGTGTCTATTCGTTTTGACGTAAACTAATGGTTTTTTGGATCCGATATTTCTGTCGATACGATAATTCTGTCGATACGATAATTCTGCCATTGAGATTTCTAATGTTTTACAAGAAGGATACATTGAGATTTCTCTGGTTTCCCAGGAAGGATACATTGAGATTTCTCTGGTTTCCCGGGAAGGATACATTGAGATTTCTCATGTTTTACAAGAAGGATACATTGAGATTTCTCATGTTTTACAAGAAGGATACATTGAGATTTCTCTGGTTATACAAGAAGGATACATTGAGGTTTCTCTGGTTTCCCGGGAAGGATACATTGAGATTTCTCTGGTTTCCCGGGAAGGATACATTGAGATTTCTCATGTTTTACAAGAAGGATGCATTGAGATTTCTCTGGTTTTCCGGGAAGGATACATTGAGATTTCTCTGGTTTTACCAGAAGGATACATTGAGATTTCTCATGTTTTACAAGAAGGATACATTGAGATTTCTCTGGTTTTCCAGGAAGGATACATTGAGATGGGAATGATACAAAATTACAGAATCAGCGATATAACCGAAAAATACGTTGTCTGAAATTACTGAAATGGAACTGAAATCAGGAATGGAGCCGAAATCCCGAATGGAACGAAAATGATTTTCAATTTTACACATTTCTAGTCCATTCGAAAATTCCAAAAAGTTTTCGTTTTGGTTCGGAAATTTGTTCGGATCTGCCGTTTTCGGATCTGAAAATTTTCGGAAAATCGGCCGAATCCAAATACACGAATTGGGAAATTTCGTGAAAATTCCGAAACCCGAAACGCATAACCCTAAAGGAGGGGTGCCTGCCCACTAGTTGACACACTGCGCGCATCATTCTTTGCCACGGGCCAGCCTGAACTCAGGTTGTCCCACTACAGCCGATGATGTTCACCGCGGGTCAGCTGTATAAGTGGCCTAGAGGAGGGGCGCCTGCCCAGCAGTAATTAAGACAACATAGATAATAAACCGGGTAGAATTAGGGTATGTGTGTAAAGCCTCTGAATACCAGGGAGCAAATAACAGATTTCTTTGCCTACACTCAACCTGTTAATATTGACATATTCTCAATATTCCACCGAAGGAATTTTAATCTTTCTTCAGCAACGGAAATTTTAATCGAATACAGTTGATGTTGCTATGGAAACTACATCTACATTTTCACTCTCACTGATGTTACTGACTGAATATAAAAAGTACTGCTTGATATTTTCAAACTACCACTGTTATCTGACATTTCCTTTCCATAAATCATTTTTAAAAAGTAATGTAAATAGCAAATAAAATTATGTTATTGTCTCCTGACCAAGCTATTGTAACTCTAGCGGTAATTATTCCTTGAAGATCTGTGTGAAAGTGGCCATCTTGGAACTGCATAATAGTTTTCAAACCCACAGTGGGCATATGACAACAGCAGCTCATCAAAGGCCATGAATTTCAGATGAACTTTCACCTTTTTACTGTATTTCAAACAAGAAATTATCTCCTTTTAAATTGTACCTGCTGTTTGTTATATAAAGAAATAACTGATTTGTTGTAACTTATTTAAATAGGTAGACCTTTTTATTTTCCAATTGAGGGCCCTATCACCACTGGAAGCCAAACGCGATGATGTCAGATGACGAGGGGGGATCCAGAGGTGGAGCTGCCATCCAAGATGGCGGCCCCCACTGGAACTAGGCCGCGATTTGGCGCTGGATCGCAGACCGGCGCCTCAGGGGTTAAAGTCAGGCATCGCCACGGGACCCCGGAGGAGAGATATAAGTATAGTGCCGGGCTCTCGGTAAGCGGATGACGTGTGGTGAACGTCCTCCGCATACAGCGGGAGCCTCCTAGGACGTTTCCCACACGTCATCCGCAGTGAAGGGGGTTAAAAAAAAATTTGTAGGGAGCAAGTAGCTGGTCTTGACTAGGTGCAAAATAGTCTAGCACCAACCCAGGCTCTCTGGCGACTTTTAGATCAGACAGCTACCAGCTCTGGGAGAGTGTGCCTGCTGTGCACATTCCCCAGGAAAATACATCTTGCGGCATGCCGCAGCACTGTTAGCGAACAGGAAGTTCATGGAGCTTTCTTTTGAAAAGTTTTTGTAACTAACCAACTGTCATCAGTTTGGCTAACACAATGTTTGCAGATTTGGGAGAACATCCATATAAGCTAAAGCTGTTTTGGGCACGATTGGTGGACTATAAAGTGTTTTATTTGTTTTTAACTGAAAAAAAACAAGCTGACGGACAAATTTAGAAATCGATTGTTAAAGTGAATTAAAAAATTAAAACTGACCAATCCTAGAAAAAGACAATATTTTAAGTGCCACACAATAACGCACAGGTTCTTTCTGATGACAGAACACACTATTTATACGAGCAACCAATCAGCCTCATATAATTGGAGTGTAATTGCTAACGATACCACCTGGGCAAGATTAAGGGAAAAAAAAATTCTATCTGGCGTAAGCATTAAATTGCAAAACCATATTCTAGATCATTGTTCCGCTGTGCGTAGTCACTAATTACAAACACTCCTTATCTGCAGGGGGAAAATCATAAAATAAAAAAAATTTAATTAGTCTATTTGTTAGTGTCACACGTGGGCAATAAATCTGTCACTGCATGGGGTGGTATTTCCCTTTCCACCTGTGAAATGAGTTCAGAGGCCAGATTAACAATCTTTATACGCATGCTGGTGGAGATTGAAAATCTCTCCCCTGTACATGGAACAAATTACACCATGTCTATACATATACTTCAATAGGTTTTATTTTCACACACAGGAAGCCTTCAACTAAGCAGGCTTATTTTACAAGCATACTAGAGAAGGACTTGCTGTTTTGTTGTTTGTTGGTTTTTATCCCCCACCACCACAACCACCCACCTTTCTTTAATGCTTTCAGCGAGCTTCAGAAAATAAATCTGTCTGGATGTGAAAATTGGATTTTTATGTGAGAATGTACTGGGCAGCACACGGGTCCACTTAGGACTTGATAGCTGAAATTCGGTCTATATCTTATATCTCATTGATTATTTTCGTGTCTGTATGGTTTTATATACAGCGCTGTTTACTCGGCCGGCATCCTATTAGAAATGTCTAAAGTATCTACTATTTAACCCTTTGATAAGCAAAGCAAAATATCAATAAATTTGAAGTCTTGCTGTTTTATTCCAGTGTAACCATCAGTAAAATAGTTTGCATGTAAGCATGGCTATTAGTCATAAGCACGTAAATAATGTCCATGGCAGCGATAACCAGTCTCAGTCCCTGCAGATGTGTGTTAAGAGTTAGCAAGCGCTTGCTGTATGTGGAAGGACACATGGGACTATTTAAATCTATTTCCCTGTGGGTAGAGTCTAAGCAAAGCTGCAGATTGGGATATAAATTTCACAGGTGGATGTCAGGTACATTTAGATGCATTTGGCAAAAATTACTCTCACATTTCCATGATTTTTCCCATAATGCATACACAAGGTAAAAGGGGAGACATATCCATTACTGCTCTAAAATGCAAAGTTTTCCTAGAACTCAACATAAAAGGAGCAAGGAAAGCCCAAACACTATAAAAGGTGTCCACAATATCAACCTCATACAAACAAACATATAAAATATATTTATTGCTGCACTGTGAATATTATCCCCGACACTAACAAGATAAAGTAAACTCGGGCATCAAAACACCTGCTGGTGGTCTAATACTGGAGCAAACCAAAGGAATTTCCTTCATTGCAAACAAAATCCGTTTGCACATGAGCTCCAGAAGGTTTCCCAAACCTTGGGAATGAGGTGCTGTCAAGCCCCAGTCATGGAGACGCTGGTAGTTCTGTTGTTTTTTGCCTTCCACCCTAATCCAGGCGACCTTTTCTCCCTTCCTACTCTTGGTTTGCCGCCATTACAGGATTTCCCCATGGCTGGCTGCATTCCCCAATTATCTAATTAAGACAGCTATATCTAGTGGTCACGCTTTTTCCTGTTTGCTCTCTCATTCTATACATTCCCTGCCCTGTGCTAATAGGTGCTGTGAGTGCCCTCTCCTTTCTTAATTAGGCTGCGGGCACACGAGCACACTGAGTGCATGTGTGTGACCGCACTTCCCTGCGACTGTCACTGCTTTGTGACAGATTGACAGGGAGGGCCACACGGGGTAGCGTGTACACAAATTGCACTCGCTACCACCGGATGGCAAAAAGCTAGCAAAAAGCTAGACGGATGCTGACGGGGCTACAAAGCGTGATCCTCCATAGGAGGATCTTGCTTTGTAGTGCTAAGCGCACCAACTGCCCTCAACGTGGTGGCCATATAGGCGTCAGAATGGAAGGAGCGTCCACTCTCACAGACGTTCCTTCCGCTCTGAAAAATGCCTGTGTGCTCGTAGCCTTACTTACCTTGCATTATTCTTTGTTTTTCCTTGTCCTGTATCCTTTAGTCTAAGTCTAGTCCTGTTCTGTATGTATACACCTAGTTCTGTCCTTCCTAGTTTCTGTTCAGTGTATTCTGCCTGTAGCCCTTTACTTTATTGCCCAATATCCACTTTGCTAGAAGACTTTACCTGTAGCTGCCAGCAATCCACTATCTGAACCAGCGCTGATCACATCACCATCCAGGTCTGTGTATCCCTATCTGCAGCCTTGCACTACATGGCTCATGATCCAACTTGCCTATAGGCTCTGAATACCAGCAATCTACACCTGCACTTACCATATCACCATTCAAGCCTGTGTATCTCTATCTCCAGCCTTGCACTATATGGCTTAATAATTTATTAATTATTTATTTATAAAGTATTTTACCAGGAAGGATACATCGAGATTTCTCTCGTTTTCAAGTATGTCCTGGGTTCATGAACATTGAATTGTTACATTAGGTACAGAAATACAAAGTAATAAAAAGGCAAGATATTTAAAAAACAGCACAAATATACAGATTAACAGAAAATAAATATGTAGGAAATATAGTCACTATGTTTCATGTTTACAGGTGCATTTCTTATTGAGGTATGTTAATAGAGATCTCTTACGTGACTTTAGACTGGGGGAAGAGTTGATGGTGTCTTGGAGGGTATTCCATAATTGTAGTGCTCTGTAGGAAAATGTGGATCGAGACACTTTTGTTTTGTATTATGGTATTGCAAGTAAGGTGCTGGTCCTGGATCGGAGGTTATAGGATGAGGGAACTGCTGGGGGAAGCAGCCTATTCAGGTAGGGTGGTAGCTTCCCAGAAAAGCTCTTAAACACCAGGTTGGAAAGGTGAAGGGTACGTCTGGAATCCAGCGACGGCCAGTTTAGCTCTTTTAACATGTCACAATGGTGGATCATGTAGTTACATTGTAGCACAAAGCGACAGAATGAGTTATACAATGTAGTAAGTTTCTGAAGTTGTGTTTGCGGAGCAGCTCCATACACTACATCTCTGTATTCAATAGCCAGCATAAGCATTTGTTGTAATATCTTCTTTCTTACCGCTGGGCTAAGGCAGGATTTGTTTTTTACAGGGCACCTAGTTTGGGGTAAAGTTTAGATGAGAGGTTTTCAATGTGGGGGCGAAAGGATAGGTTTGGGTCTAACCACATACCTAGATATTTGAGAGAAGTGACTGTGGTCAGCGTGCCATTTGATTTTGTCCTGACACATAGATGGGAAGTTTGCAATTTATGTAGTTTAGGTGTTGTCCCAAAAAGCATTTGTAGAAAAAGTTTGTTATCTTTGATCCACTTTTCTACCTCTGTGAATTGTTCTTGAGCACGGCCTCCAGCTGCGGGAGACTTGGTTTTGTCGTTTACTTTGATAGTGGCTGGTTTGGAGTGGACAGGGGGTGATTGTATGTTACTTATGATTTTCCAAAAATCTCTAGGGTATAGGCTTATCCACAGTGCCTATAAACTTTGAGTGCCAGCGATCCAGTATCTTCACCAGTGCTGGCAATACCACCTCGCAAGACTGTATCTGTGTTTAATCCGGTCAACTACATTGACTGTTACTTACCATCATTTGCTGTGTCTTAGGCTAGGGTCAAACGAAAGCATTTTTACACGCGAACGTCAAAAAGTGCGTCCGAATGCATTGACGTATTTTTTCACGGAATGCGCGAAAACGGTCATACGATGCGCAATTTTTGTGCGTGATTTTGTACGGATCCAAATCAGGAAACTTTGGGTGTCTGGACGTTATGTTGGCCGGACATGAGCAGCGTCTGACGTCTCCTAATGACGCACACACACCGCTAGCAGACTCAGCGCACTCTGTAGGTCAGTACTAGCGGTTCTGCGTTCCCGAAATAATGCGTTCAAATTCCACTTGCATTGCACAGCCGGACTTTTGTGCGGCCGTACTTCGTATATTGGCTGTCATTGCCCGTCATTTGCTGCTACTGCGGCCGTAATTAAGTGCGCCAGAACGCACGTTAAAAGTGCGCTGGTCTGACCCCAGCCTTATCAATAGACTTTATAATTACCAGTGTAACTGTGTCCTGTGCCTTGTTAACCTGTTCACCCCCCCAGCAGTTGGGATAAAACTAAACTTTGGGTCCCACCATGGCTTCTGCCTGGTGCCGCCCTGACAGGTGCCAAAACAGATTTGATTCTGGTTTTTTTTTCCAGGTAAAAAAGAGCCCAAGCTGTATTGTGGAGATGTAGTAGCACTTTGACAGATGGCACTATCTGCCTGTTATAGGGTGTACAGTTTATGATTTTCAGGCACATTTTCATTGAATGGCTCTTGCAATTTTGTTTTCCTTGAATCCTGTCTGGATTTATGGAAAGCCACTTAATTAAAGGCTTTAGTCTCCCTTTAGGGTCAATACAAACCACAATTTTTATACATGTATCTATATTGTAACAAAGTGTGAAAAAAAAAGAGAAATAAATTCCAGAACAAGCAATGTGAAGTGAAGCAATTAAGCAATTGTGAGAATTTCCCCTGTAGATAGGCCCACCATGCAAAAAAATACATTTCATATGAATATTGATAAACAGTGTTTTTGGAAGCTAGTCTTCTCGAGAGCGAGAAAGAGGACAAAAAAAAAAACAATCTAAAAGCAGAGGAATCTTTCGTATGAATAATACATATACAGAGGAATCACACTCACAACATCGGAGCAGTGTCATTTATGCCTCCAAAGGGCAGCGCGTGAATAAAGCAAAAAGGCAGCACCACCTTGTTTTCATCCGCATCCAAATTGGGGTGTCTTTTTTTTTTTCCAAATGCATCATTTTTGAAGCATCATTCTTGCCAGTAACCAGGTGCCAGCGTCCTTCTCGTAGTAAAGCCCAAAAAATGGTGACAATTACATAATTGCTGGTATTTAGCAAATACTGGTACTGGTTGGTTAATCGCAAATTCCGGCCATGTTGGTAAAATACCAGCCAGGTGGGACCCATAGCCGTAAAGATCAAACAAGCACTAACAGTAGTATGCGCACTTCCTTGTTATTTATAAGCAGTGGCGACTCTAGGAACAATATTTAGGGGGGCACAGAAGATACCGCAGTCAAAACTGGGGGGGCACTAATAATTTTCACCACTAAATCATACCACTGAATAAAACTAAGAGCCCTATCACCTGGTGTGAACTAAAACACCATCACTAAAGGAAAAATTACCGCGAGTCGCTAAAACTTAGTGCCTGTCAACCTACTAACAGATCACCTTGTCTGCAGTAGTCCATGAACAAGGTCGTTTGGCGCACGCTAGGAAAACTCTAAGACCCGAGCTGAGACCCAGCGCTAATGCGGTTGTGTACAGGATAGAACGTTTTTTTTCCAGTGCAGAGTGCCGTGCCATACCTATCCCTCACAAGCTTGAATATGAACACATCCAGTGAATAACCTCTCACCCTGCATTATTAAAAGCCTCCAAGGTGGCCGTATCATCCATGTTTTGATGCACACATATATTAAAGCTGATGGACATTGCATGATAAATGCCACCCAGCAGCATGTAGAATCATTACACTGCATTTAATAGATCCAAAAGGAAGGCCAGGTGAGCGACAAAAATTTCCCTGCTGCAGCATATAAATAAAACATGTTTCAGGGCAAGACTTATTCATGTTTCCCTTTAAACATGGTTCACACGGTCACCATAATAATCACCCGCTTCCATACTATGAATAACCCCCAGCATAAAATGTTTAAAAGGAGAATAAGTGTAGCGCAAAGGGAAATGCGGGTCTTGGTTGATAGCTTGCTCTTCTAACCAGTCCTCAAAAAGAGAAAAGAGAAAACTTTCATGGTGTAGACCATAGCACTTTCAAGATGTATACCAGGTATTATGGTCTCACATTTGTCTGAGCCACCAGCTCCGGGATCTTACACCTTAGGGTGATTATTGAGCACCCAATCGCCCTCTTCAGGTCTTGATAGGCTCCGGTAGCTTAAAGAAAAATGCGTACAATAGTGCAGACCATAGCCTTAAATATGATATATAATAAGACAAAGGACCACTCACGTGATTCAGGACCTCAATCCAGGTCCAGGGAATAATGCCTAGAAGGATTGTTTAGAGGGTACAACTTCCATCAAAACCCATGGCCATCGAAAGAAGTCGCAGGTACTCAGCAGTGGATGAATTAAAAAAAATTTATTCCATAAAACAAATAAAATAAATAAAAAAATGCCAAAACGCATTTCAGCTGGGGTGTAATATCCTTAAGGCTTCATCAGTTGGGTGATAAAATGTTTAAAATTAGGCAAAATATTAGAATTAGGATATATGTGGATAAAGGATACATTTATAATAGAGCCTACTGCAACAGCAACGACAATGCGGACCAGATCCATTGCTATGGAGTATGGGGCCAAGAGAACACCTGTGCTGCATTCCTTTCAATTGTCTGTTAATTTTGGGCGAGGACCTGTTTTTTCTGGTTTTTTTGGAGATAGCACCAGGGTTGAGCAATAGGTAAAATGTTGCAATTAGCGCCCCTCCAAAAATTAGCGCTGGCACCAACTGATCTGTTAGCTGCAAAAGCACTAGAGATCTCTAGCGCTCCCCATGTTAAGTATAGGACGCGGAAAGTACAGTAAGCTTGCGGTACAAATCGCTAATAGCAACGCACTAAGTGATTTTCCCCGTTTGTAGCAGGAGGCAAATGATCTGTTGGTCAGGCGCTAGACTTGATTAACCTGGCGTAACGCAAAACCAATGCCGAAGCAAGGGTTAGCTTACACCAGGTAATAGTGCCCTAAATAAGTATATATAAATAAGATTCCAAAACCCCAGAGTAATGTGATGCAATGAGTAATGTGATGCAATGAGTAATGTGATGCAATGATGCCTTTTTATTGTAATAACCTGATACTTTATTTGCCGCAATTCGGCAGTTTTCGCTGAATGTCTGATTGCTGCTTCAGCGACTCCACTTTTAGCAAATTACAGTGACCATCCGCTAAATAGGAATTCACTATATTTTCGGCGAAATAAATTCCCCGAAATGTGACGAAAAGCAAAGGATCTAAAGCTGATTAGACCCTTTAGAGTCTAACTTCCATAATAACCCCTAAAATGCCATAAACCCAGGGAAATACAATAAAAATAATAAACAATGTGGCATTTAGCTACCCCTTAACCCCTAATATGCCATTACTCAAGGTAAAACATTAAATGAATACACTGTGAGGCATGTAGCTGCCGATTAACCCCTACAGTGCCATTAATCAAGGAAAAAATAAAATGCATACCGTGAGGGATGAAGCCTACCCATTAACCCTTATTATACAACTAAACCAAGGCAAAAACTAACGTAATACACAATGTAATGTATAGTCTGAACATTAACCACTTCACTGCTGAGACATTTCAACCCTGTGAAAATGCTTACGTTTAAGTGCCCGTTATTATTTAATGTTTTATGACTTTTATTTCAAATTGAATATGGTCATGTTGGGTATCATTGGAAAGGCCAGAATATGCCCTTTCCAATGACACCTAGATTGTCCATATACGATGCAGAGGGACAGAGAAACAGTGGTCCGAATAAGTGTGGTAAGCTGGATGCTGATTTTTGGTGGGGGCACATGGGGGGCAAGGAATAACCTAGGGGGGGCAATTGCCCCCCCTTGCCCCCTGTAGAGTCGTCTATGTTTATAAGTGTTGACATATTCCACAGTGCTGTACAATGGGTAGCAGAAAACAAACATAAAATTACCACATACGTTTGACACAGAGATTGATTGAAAAAGAGGTTCCTGCTTATGTGAGTTTACAATCTAGGGCTCGAGTCAGACGAACGCGGTGTTCACGTCCGTGTTACCGCACATAAGTACGTCCGTGATAGCATACAATTGTGTTAAATGGAGCCCCACACACGAAGTACGTCCGCACAGAAGTGCAGACGCATGACGGACGCGGCAAACGGATGCAGGTTAGGCAAGAACGTAATACTGCTAGAACGGACGTGCAGAGTGCGCCACGTCCACAACGTCCGCATAGCTTTGTGTGTGAGTGATGGAGCATGGTCAGACGGACTGCATTTATACGTCCAGCATTTTTGACGTCCAGCATTTTTGAAGGACAAAATGTTTTTTCATTTTAATTTATTTAATCCGTCAAAAATAACGTCAGTCACAACAACTGTGTGGCCACTACTGCGTCTTCCGTCAAAAAGTGTGTCCGTACTGCAAGGGCACACAGTCCGTAGAAAACGCGCTCGTCTGACCCTAGCCTAAGAGGAGTGGGGTGACACTTCAAAACCAATGACGTCTCTAGGACCATTCCACAAGTCCTGAAAGGTAGTCACGACTAATGTCTCTCTTATTTTTGGAGGTTTTTCCTGATCAGTGATTCTCTTCTCTTGCTATGAGGATGATGTGATCCAAGACTTTCTCAACAAATCCCAGATGTCTAATTTCATGTCCTCAGAAATCAATCAGCAAGCGCATGACTAGGACTTGCCGCCAGTTAATTAACATTAAATCTATCATGACGCAATGCATGTACAGTTCTACTGTCAACGGTATTCCATTCATTGATAATGATGAATATCAATTTTGCACATAAATTAAAGATTACTATTCATTCTGTTCTTATTGTGAAATTGTGCAGGTGATGCTCTCTATACTATTTTTTGTTTGACTCCTCTGTCATTGATTGCTAAGAGTTGTGTTTCTCAGCTCTTCCATACTATACCATCATTGCATGCAGGCAACCTTTGACACTAAGGTAAAAAAAAAAAAAGGGAGCACCTTGGCAATTACTCTGCAACTCCCATCATCCTAAACCAGCAAATAAATATGAATGCTGCCTGAAGGAATTGGAAGTGAAAAGCAATCAGTAAATGTAAGTTAGTGGTGCAGGTTCTACACTATTGAAGGTCAACAGTCTTTAACCCTTTTTCTATCTAGAAATTGAGCTGGCTAGCTTCTATATCAAGACACATGAAAGAAAGCAAAGGGAAATCTCAGCAATAAAAAACACTGCTTTCCATTATGTTTATGCAGGATTCTTCGATATATTGTGTGCTGAGTTTTGTGTAGACATGTGCATTTCTTTTCATTCCGAATAAAAATTCGGCCGAAAATCATAATTGTCGTTATTTTTTTCAGAATACAAAAATCGGCCATTCGAATTAACGAATCAATCTGAAAATATGAATCGCTGTAGCATAACGATAAAACCAAAATGAAAATATCGGAATGAAACTGGTCCTAAACGATAAAAACACAGAATGAAAATAACCCAAAACGAAAAACAAAAACAGAACAAAATGATCCAAAATGAATTTTAATGCAGCATATGAATTCGCATATTGAGGGGAAGCACCGCTCTGCAGTATTATTAATGCAGCATGTGAATCTGCACACTGAGGGGAAGCACCTCTCTGCAGTATAATTAATGCAGCATATGAATCCACACACTGCTGGAAGCACCTCTCTGCAGTATAATTAATGCAGCATATGAATCCACACACTGCTGGGAAGCACCTCTCTGCAGTATAATTAATGCAGCATATGAATCTGCACACTGAGGGGAAGCACCTCTCTGCAGTATAATTAATGCCGCATATGAATCCACACACTGAGGGGAAGCACCTCTCTGCAGTATAATTAATGCAGCACATGAATCCACACACTGAGGGGAAGCACCTCTCTGCAGTATAATTAATGCAGCATATGAATCCACACACTGCTGGGAAGCACCTCTCTGCAGTATAATTAATGCAGCATATGAATCCACACACTGCTGGGAAGCACCTCTAAGCAGTATAATTAATGCAGCATATGAATCCACACACTGAGGGGAAGCACTTCTCTGCAGTATAATTAATGCAGCATGTGAATCTGAACACTGAGGGGAAGCACCTCTCTGCAATATAATCAATGCAGCATGTGAATCCTACAAGAAAAGAGAAGTGAAGCGCACACGTGGATTTGAACAAGACGAACATACGTTGCTTCCTTGTAAGGCATGGGTCAGACTAACGCATTTTTCGCGTCTTCCGTCAAAAAGTGCGTCCGGACGCATGGATGCACTTTTTGATGGCAGACGCGATAGCGTTCACACGGTGCGCAATTATGGTCGTGAGGTATAAAAAACAAATGGACTTGTTGTAGGCCAGACATGTACAGCGTCTGACGTCTCCTAATCACGCACACACGCCGCTATGCCGACGCAGCGCACTCTGCGTGTCAGTACTAGCAGTTCGATGTTCTTGCAAACATGCGTTCGTTTGCCGCTTGCGTTGTCCGGCCGCACTTTTGTGTGGCCGTACTTTGTATGTTGGTCATCATTGAACTTCATTTGCTGCTACCACGGCCGTAATAAAGTGCAGCTAAACGCACGATCAAACAGCATTCGTCTGACCCCAGCCTAAAACAGACCAGTTCGTGGCTTACATTGCGTCAAAAAAATACAGACAGTACTACAATAAAAATACTAGCCGTTACCTAAATAATCCCATAGGTTTCAATGTAAAAAATATTCCCAAATTTTATTAAATATTTAATTCATCTGTTTATTTTTTTTTTTTTTATTTGCAGTAAAAAGTCTCTTCTTTTATTTATTATTAGGTTTTTTGAGATTTTTCTGGGGTTAATTTTAAGGTTTCCTAATTTATTTTAAAGCAACAAGGCAAGTTCTTCCTTGCTAAATGCATTTGTATTAATTTCTTTCAGATCATCTGCGTTAAGCAATGAATACAATTCTTCAGAACCATGGAGAGCTCCACTGCGCTATCTGTGGTCCTGAACTGAAACATCGTATTGAACAAAGTTTCAGGGCCATGAATAGGGCTCCGGAGCTATCTTTGGTCCTGAAACATACAGGGTTATTCAAAGAGAGCCGATCTGGCCCCGAAATGTAACCGGACACTGAAATTCAGAGTACGGCTACATTTCCTGGCCATTCGACTATTCAGAGAGCAGGCAGTTTGCCAAATGTTGGCGAATTGCCTGCATGTACGGTGCCTGTTCGGTGCCTGTTCGAGGGCAGTGAATTCCCCATAGAGAAGCAATGCTTCGTCTATTGAGAGAACACAAAACAGCAGGGAAAAGTTGCAGAAATACCCTGCTGTTCGGTGGTTTCATTCGACAGGTTTATTCAGGCAAATCCCATAGGCTTCAATGTTAAAAATTAGGGATGCACCGATACCACTTTTTTAAGACCGAGTACGAGTACCGATACTTTTTAAAAGTACTCACCGATACCGAGTACCGATACTTTTTTTTAATGTCATGTGATGCTCTCCAATAAGAACAGACCATATAAAAATGCCCCCAGCTCACATGTATATCCCCCCCGATATATATATTCATACTGCCCCAGCTTACACATGGATTTGCCCCAGCTCACACATGGATACTGCCCCAGCTCACACATGGATATGCCGCAGCTCACACATGGATATTGCCCCAGCTCACACATGGATATGCCCCAGCTCACAAATGGATTTGCCCCAGCTCACACATGGATATGCCCCAGCTCACACATGGATTTGCCCCAGCTCACATATGGATTTGCCCCAGCTCACACATGGATTTGCCCCAGCTCGCTCATGGATTTGCCCCAGCTCATACATGGATTTGCCCCAGCTCACTCATGGATTTCCCCTAGCTCACTCATGGATTTGCCCCAGCTCATACATGGATATGCCCCAGCTCACACATGGATTTGCCCCAGCTCACACATGGATATTGCCCCAGCTCATGGGTATGCCCCCCCAGCTCACACATGGGTATGCCCCCCCAGCTCACACATGGGTATGCCCCCCAGCTCATGGATATGCCCCCACAGCTCACACATGGGTATGCCCCCCAGCTCATGGATCCCCCCCGCGACGATACTTACCTTCCTGAGCGACACCGGGAATGTCTCCGCGTGTGTGCTCGTTGGAAGGACCCCAGACGCGACCACGTGGGACCATGTGATCACGGCTGGGGTCCTTCCAAAGAGCGCGCGCGCGGAAACTTTCCCGGCGTCGCCCAGGAAGGTAAGTATCATCGCGGAGAGCAGCTGCAGGGCCTGTCCGAATGCTCTATCAGCCGCTGCTCACTGTGTTCATACTTACCTTCCTGAGCGACGCCGGGAAAGTTTCCGCGTGCGCGCTCGTTGGAAGGACCCCAGCCATGATCACATGGTCCCACGTGGTCGCGGCTGGGGTCCTTCGAACGAGCACACACGCGGAGACATTCCCGGCGTCGCTCAGGAAGGTAAGTATCGCAGAGAGCTCCAGGGGTGGCTGTCCGAATGCCGAAAGAGCATTCGGACAGCCGCCGCAGACCCTTGGATGCCAGCAAGCCGGCTCAATGCCGGCTTCCAGTATCGGGAAAAATATCGGGGGGTACTGCACGAGTACCAAGTACTCCTGCAGAACCCAGTATCGGCCCCGATACCGATACTAGTATCGTATCGGTGCAACCCTATTAAAAATATTCCAGTTTTAATTCAATATCTAATAAACCATTTATTATTTTATTCTGCAGTAAAAAGTCTCTTTATATTTAGATTTCTTTAGGATCTTTTAGGCATATTTCAGACTTTTTTTGCAAACTTTTTTGTCCTTTTTTTTAAATAGTTTTTCTTTTTTCTGTAACAGAGCTTTTTATTATCATTCATTGGATCTCATATGTAAATTCCAGACATTTTTGTTCAGTAGTTTTTTTGCAAACAGCGTTTTCATTTTCAAACTTTCAAGCATACTGTTTTGTGTTTTTTTTTCACCTCGTTCGTCTGCGTGTCAGCTTTTTCCAACTGCTGCTCTGCGCTGTAATCGGCGTCTAGTCGGGTTTCTCCGGCATGTTCGGTGTGGTTAATCCAGCTGTTTCTGCGGGTTTTGGTGAGTGTTCGGTGGGTTCGGCGGGTGAGTGTTCAGTGTGTTTGCGGCAAGTTTTCCCTGCACTACGGGGGGCCCTGTGGTGCTTGCTGAATACACCGCAGGGTCGTGAACTAGGATCGCCGAATCGCCCCAAAGTGGGAGGAACGAAAAGTCACCGAACGTGCGGTGACTTTTCAAATTTCTTCGAATAACCCTGATAGTATCATTCATTGACAAAAATGCCTCATTGCTTTAAAATGAATTAGGAAACCTTAAAATTAACACAAAAAACCCCCAAAAAATAAATAGACTTTTTGCTGCAAGTGAGAAAGTAAACGGTTGAATAAATATTTAGTAAAAACGGGGAATATTTTTTACATTGAAACCTATGGGATTATTTTGGTGCCGTCTGGTATTTTTATTGTAGTACCGTCTGTATTTTTTTTTTTAGGCAATGTAAGTCATTAACTGGTCCGTCTAACAAGAAAGAAACGTATGTTCCTCTTGTTCAAATCCCGTGTGCGCTTCACTTCTCTTTTCTTGTAGGATTCACATGTTGCATTGATTATACTGCAGAGAGGTGCTTCCCCTCAGTGGGCAGATTCACATGCTGCATTAATTATTCTGCAAAGAGGTGCTTCCCCTCAGTGGGCAGATTCATATGCTGCATTAATTATACTGCAGAGAGGTGCTTCCCCTCTGGGCAGATTCACATGCTGCATTAATTATACTGCAGAGAGGTGCTTCCCCTCAGTGTGCGGATTCATATGCTGCATTAATTATACTGCAGAGAGGCGCTTCCCTGCAGTGTGTGGATTCAGGGGCGTCGCTACGTGGGGGCGGGGGGTGTGGCCCGCACCAGGTGACACCCGCCCTTAGGGTGACACCGTCACCCTAAGAGCGGGTGTCTCACCCTGCGCCACGTGTTCGCTCCCTGCGAGGGTCCGAAGCTATGCAGCTTCGGCGCTCGCCTGGGGGAAACACGTCACCAGCCGAATTCTCGCGAGATCGTGGCTGGTCATGTGGTTCCCCCAGGCGAGCGCCCAAGCTCCATGCCGCCAGACACTCAGAGGGAGCAGAACACGCGGCGCAGGAGGTGAGTTGGGGCCATTATCCATGAACTGGGGCATATCCATGAGCTGGGGCAAATCCATGAGCTGGGGCAGTATCCATGAGCTGGGGGCATTATCCATGAGCTGGGGCAATATCCATGAACTGGGGGGCATTATCCATGAGCTGGGGCAGTATCCATGAGCTGGGGGCAGTATCCATGTGCTGAGGCATATCCATGAGCTGGGGGCAGTATCCATGAGCTGGGGCAAATCCGTGAGCTGGGGCATTATCCATGAGCTGGGGCAGTATCCATGAGCTGGGGGCAGTATCCATGTGCTGGGGCATATCCATGAGCTGGGGGCAGTATCCATGAGCTGGGGGCATATCCGTGAGCTGGGGCAGTATATCCATGAGCTGGGGCATTATCCATGAGCTGGGGCAGTATCCATGAGCTGGGGCATTATCCATGAGCTGGGGCATTATCCATGAGCTGGGGCATTATCCATGAGCTGGGGCAGTATCCATGAGCTGGGGCAGTATCCATGAGCTGGGGCATTATCCATGAGCTGGGGCAGTATCCATGAGCTGGCCATTATCCATGAGCTGGGGCAGTATCCATGAGCTGGGGCATTATCCATGAGCTGGGGCAGTATCCATGAGCTGGGGCAATATCAATGAGAGGAGCTGGGGCATATCCATGAGAGGAGCTGGGGGCATATCCATGAGAGGAGCTGGGGGCAGTATATCCATGAGAGGAGCTGGGGCAGTATATCCATGAGAGGAGCTGGGGCAAAATCCATGAGAGGAGCTGGGGCAATATCCATGAGAGGAGCTGGGGCAATATCCATGTGAGGAGCTGGGGCAATATCCATGAGAGGAGCTGGGGCATATCCATGAGAGCTGCTGGGGCATATCCATGAGAGCTGCTGGGGCATATCCATGAACTGGGGGCAATATACATGAGAGCTGCTGGGGTATATCCATGAGAGCTCCTGGGGCATATCCATGAGAGCTCCTGGGGCACATCCATGAGCGCTGGGGCAGTATCCATGTGTGCTGGGGCAGTATCCATGTGTGCTGGCGCAGTATCCATGTGTGCTGGGGGCATATCCATGAGAGCTGGGGCAATATCCATGTGTGAGCTGGTCTGGGGCAATATATCCATATGTGAGCTGAGACGCAATATATCCATATGTGAGCTGTGGCAATATATATCCATGGGTGAGCTGTTGGGGCAATATATAATTGTGAACTGGGGCAATATATCCATATGTGAGCTGGGGCAATATATATCCATAGGTGAGCTGCTGGGGGCAATATATCCAGAGCTGCTGGGGGGCAATATATAATTGTGAGCTGGGGCAATATATCCATATGTGAGCTGGGGCAATATATATCCATGTGTGAGCTGCTGGGGGCAATATATATCCATGTGTGCTTTCACTGCCTTCGAACCGGCACCGTACTTGCTGGCAGTTGGCAAAAATTTGTGTGAGCATATGAGAGAGCTCCACAGCAATAAACTTCACAGTAATGTGCGCAGTGTATGAGCATTCAGTGTTGTATGGGAGTACTGATTTAGGAGTAAGAGTAGTTAAAAAAAATCCGTAAAACTCGGGGGGGGTGACACCATAAGTTACCGCACCGGGTGACACCATCCCTAGTGACGCCACTGTGTGGATCCACATGCTGCATTAATTATACTGAAGAGAGGTGCTTCCCCGCAGTGTGTGGATTCACATGCTGCATTAATTATACTGCAGAGGGGTGCTTCCCTGCAGCGTGCAGGATTCATATGCTGCATTAAAATTCATTTTGGATCATTTCAGTCTTTTTTTTATGTTTCAAATCATTTCAACTTTCAGATCAACTAATAAAAACAAATTAACTCATAAAACCAAAAAGCAAAGTGATCCGAAAATACGAATCGCCCAAAAATACGAAAAACCCCATGAAAACAAAATACGAATCAACCCAAAAACAAAATAACCCATAAAAACAAAGTACAAAGTGATCCAAAACAAAACCGGCTGTCTGGAATTTCGGATTTGTCTAAAAATATGAATCACAGCAACAAACGACCCGAAACGAAAACAAAACGGAAGGAAAAAAACGAACTGTGGCCTTCTACAATCTGAATAAAATTAACTATATCATAACAATTTAGATTTTAAAGCTCACATATAAAAATGCAAAGCCATGATCATTAACTGACAGCCGGATTGTATAGTGATATAAATGATAGGATATTCTACAGGGTGCCAGATGCCATATCTTGCTGTTTAGTGAATAACCCCTTCAATAGCAGAACATCACTTTCATTTTATTCATGCACTGAGAATGTGATGCAGAACTCTTGCTGGTAGTAACATCACAATCCTGTGCAAAGACGTGCGCAGGCGGTGTGCCTGGACTGCCCAGGCAAACCCTAATATTGGGTGAAGATGTCCTGTTTCAACTCTTACAATGATATTTTAAGTGTCCCTTATCTGGTTCATGATGAATTGCTTAAAAATTGACTGTATCTCTGATTACAAACTAGTTATTTCTAATGACAAATGGGCATTTTGTGCAAAATCTTCTAAACATACGTTTTCAGTTAGTAAATGTTCCATGTGCGCACACCCTAATGTGACCCGCTGCACACACCAGTGAAGTTATCCTATGTTATCTACATCCAATGAAAAATAGGCAATGTATGAGGCCTGGTTGACATTCCCTTGACTCCTTTATGCAATTAAAATCATCTCTATTCTTTTCTCCCAGGCACAGCATAATTCTATATATAAAGCAAAGCATTACTGTGTATCTGCATATTGAATCCTAGCTGTGGTAGTGACATTGTACATATTGAACATGTAAAGGAGAGCAGAATAACAAGGATAAATGACTCTGTGATGACAGAGTGAGTACAATGAAGCAGAGGATAAAATGAATCATAGTTTAGCATAAGGTGATATAGGTTACTTTAGCATAATGGACAGATAAATAGTCACCATTTGCATTTGGCAACCGTGCATACGTGGAATAGCACACAATGATAATATTGAAACTAGTCACTGACTTTGCGAAACGACCTTCAAGTCAAATGGATAATAATGATTAAAATTTGCTGGGTGGCATACAATAAATATATGGATTCATATTATAAAAGGTAATCAAAACACATGATATACGTAAAAATGGGAGAGGCTGCACTCAACTGTAACTTGCCAAGACATCTGAGTCACAAGCAGAGCTTGCAGCCTTGAAGTAATATTGGAGGGAGTTGTTAATCTCCAGCAGATAGCCTTAGGAGCCAGTTGTGATCTGGCCGTAGGTTTGTGCAGATAGGAGCAGTGGAGGCTCGTCCATAGGGGTAGATGGGGCAGCGCCCTTCCATTTTTTCCCCACAAACAATCATGAAATAAATGAAAAAAATTAGGTCCCATTTTTTTCCTGGGGGGTAGGTTTTGGTGTAGAATTGTAATTCATTTTCCATATTTTTTTATGGTTTTAAATCCAGATATTGTAATGGAATTTTCCATTTAAGGTGTTTTTTTTCCTTTAGGCCAGCCTGGGGGCATTTCACACATACCCTGTAGGTCACAATAGATAGGATTCCCCCCCCCCAGCTATTGAAATGTTTTAAGTACATTTTAAGAAAACGACGTCATGTAATGCACAATTAGTCATTAGGGTTAGGATAAGTAAGGTATTACAAAGTTCTAGAGCTAATTACTGCACCGATGGGCTAAACAAAAATTTATCCGCTTTTGCAGAATTATTTAGCACCACATAAAATCACCCCCAATAAACTTGATACTAACCTCTCATCCAGCGGTGAAAACAGTGGCCTGATCCGCCTCTTCTCCGGGCCGCAAGTAGAGTGAGACTGGGGATAAATAGTCCCTAGTCTTCCTTCACGATCACTCTTCAAAATCTCATGGCCCAGCAGCACAACCCTCCATGGAGTCCTAAGGACTCCAGGAGGTCATGCTCACTGCAGCGCAGAAGCGCTCCCATGAGTATCATTGAGAGTAGTGTTGCGTTCTGGGGCAAGGTGGTGTGGTGTAATCGAAAGGTAAAATAGGGACGCTACAGGGAAAAATGCAGGCGTAGTTTTCCCCATTAGCGTCTCCATTTTTGCATTTAGTTTGTAATTTAGTCCTCGAAATTCGAAAGAAGACCATTAAAACTTTCAGGGTTACTTAAAATGGAGGTGGACATTCATGAGCCTTCAAGGAAATGGACGCACCAGAAGTGACTGTGACGTGCTTCACTTTGTACTTGGGGTACATGGACCTAGAGATGCATTTGGGAGGTGCAGGCCTGATGTTTTATATTGTCACCCTGCCCTCTCCAATGTTGAAGTCACCCTGTACCTGTGTAATCTGTGTTATGTATGAATACTGTTTTTGTTGATATAGTCATTGCCTATGTTTATCGGTTACTATCTGCTAATAGGTGTGGGTCACCTTAGTCTTTTCCAAATCCCCCTACATGCTAAAGGTTTGAATGGAAATTGTTCTGTCTTGCTGGCCAAATGTTGAGCAATACTAATCCCATTATCTGTCCCTGGTCTACATATGTCCCAGATGCCGAGAAGCCGAGCAGTAAGAAAAGTATTCTAGGGGAGAGATTTCCCATTGGCCTTTAAGTCCTTCCTGGGACTGTAAATATTTAGCTCAATAAAGGCTGAGCCCTGAGCCAAGAAGCTGTCTGTTCTAACCCTCAAGATCTGCATATTTCCTCATTTCTGGGGATGCCATCAAAGCTCTTTGTGTGTACCCGTCCTTAAGCTTCAGCTAAGGGCTGGAGAAAGTCTCCGAAAGACTGCTGGTAGGAGAAAGGGGGTCTGGCAAGGAAACGGCATTAACAGGTGTGACCCATTTGGGGTTCAGAAATCTGCTACATTGGCTGGTGTCACGTTTGCGGTAGCGCTCACCCCTGATAACCGTGGTGTGGATCCTTTTGGACAGGCCTCTGTGATCTTTGATTTTCAAGCAGTCAGGACTGCTAGTCCTAGTACTCCCAGCCGGAGAGGTCAGACAGAATAACAACACTAAGTACCACTCAGTAGCAAATGATTTTGAGACCAAGTGTCTACTGAGCCAAAACAAGTTAACTATACTGATGTGAGAGGCAGAAGATCAAGCAATATGTTCATGCACTAGGTGTTAACCGAAGCAGGGTCAAACATATCATTCGAGTCGGTAACAGAGGGGGTACTTAAACTACGTGACCAGCTTCAAAGGGAGGCAGAGACTTTGAGATGGCAAATATACTTTGCCACCCAAAGCAAGAGAGAGACTAGCCTACAACTGCACTGGCTACAGGACCAACTGAAAGATGGCCAGTGAGAGCTGGATGAG